>CM055122.1:830386225-831637725 GCA_029206835.1 Rana muscosa
ATGTTTGCATTAAACAGGAGTAGGTGGGTGGGTGAGGATGAGAAGTTAGATAAGTTGTATCTCATTATTTTATTATTATTTTTTCTTTTTCTTTTAGGTTGATAAATATGACTTAGGGGTTTTAAATAATAGACTGTTGGGAAATTGCTTCAGCAATTCTGTATTTCGTTATAAATATGCATTTTGATTCTATAGTCTCAATGTTTTCTACATTAGCTTACCTCTTAATCTGGTGGTTTGGTTTTTGTGTGGCGTGCGAGCTGGGGGGGGGGCGCCTGACCGGGGCACAGGAAGATCCCATTTGGGGTGTCCAGGTTGGGTAGGACCTCACAGACCGTCTGTCATTATGGTTCATTTTTATACATCTATTTTCTTTCTTTACCAGTTCACTCATTTCTTATTTCCTCAAACCTGAGTTTTTCCTCGGAAATTTCAGTGATGAACTTATTATTAATTTACTATTTTGTGATGATGAAAACAATGTTTTATTTTCCCTTTTTTATTTTTTCCTTTGTAATACATGAATGAACCCTTAGTCATATTATACTTCTGTAATTTCTTTGATTTTTTGGAAAAATAAAAATCTATTGAACGCAAGAAGTTAGATAAGTTATAAAACATATGCCTAAGGCCCCTTTCACACTTTGACAAGACAGTCATACGACTGTGGATCCGACTTTGCCCTGCGACTTGAAGTACGACTGTAATGACTAGGGAAGTGACTTTGTTCCCCCAATAATTAGGGGGAACTCCAATTTTTTAAAAATAAATACAAACATGGGTTCCACATGGGTTCCCCCTTAATTAGCATACCGGGCCCTTCGGTCTGGTATGGATTTTAAGGGGAACCCCCTACGCCAGAAAAACGGCGTGGGGGGCCCCCCCCAAAATCCATACCAGACCCTTACCTGAAGGGCCCGGTATGCTCATTAAGGGGGAAACCATGCCGGGTTTTTAAACAAAAATTGGCGTTGAGTTCCCCTTCATGCACAAGTCGCATGCCAAAGTCAGATCCGTTAATACGGGGTCCGACTTTAATCCGACGTCACAAAATACGATTTTTGTACTCACCGTAAAATCAGTTTCTCCGACGTCCATGGACTGACACAGCTGGATACTGTAAACGTATGGGTATATGTCCCTGCTGAAAGACAAAAATCTCCTGCGCTCTCGGTGTATCGTCAAAACACGGGTAGTGTGGTTCCGTCTAAAGGCAAAGTCTAAAGTCTTGCAGCCCTCCTCAGAACAATGGGTGTTCATGTGGCTAGAAAAAAGAAAGAAAAAAGGAGGGCGCACCGACCTAGTGTATTACCACTTAGACGTTTTATTTAAAATATAAAAAAGCAGTAATCTTACTCACAAACGGAGCTTAAATAAAAGCTTATCGGACAAATCAGCTGGAAATTCTTTGGCACTTGCCGACTGGACTCGATGACAGAGAGGGTCGGACAGTACTTCAGACAACTGGATAGCTGACGCGTTTCTGGGGCGCACCCCTTTCCTCAGAGCCTAGATGGTCCATGATAGCTCTCCCCCACAGAACCCTCCGGTATATGTCCCTGCTCGCAGGAGAAGATCTAGGCAGAATGTTAGATGTTAGCAACATACATTCCAGAACAAACCAGAGCTAAACAGCCCAGCCCAGGGGGGAGGTCCCTCCGGACATTACCCTCCCACCTGCAGCCTCAGTTCATAACAAAGCAGTACAAACCTTAAAAGGAAGGGTGGGTGCTGGGTCAGTCCATGGACGTCAGAGAAACCGATTTTACGGTGAGTACAAAAATCCTATTTTCTCTTATCGTCCATGGACTGACACAGCTGGATACTGTAAACGTGTGGGACGTCCCAAAGCTCTATCAGAAGAGTGGGAGCAGTAGTAAAGGAAAAAACAAAACTTCACTCCAAACAGGCAGAGCTCCTCAATGGAAAAGTTTGCAACAATAAACAGCGGCCTGCAACACTTTGCGGCCGAAGGAAGCACCAGAAGATGCAGCCACATCAACCTTATAGAACTTAGAAAAGGTATTTACAGACGACCAGGTCGCCACCTTGCACACTTGTGCAACCGACGCTTGATGTCGGAAAGCCCAGGAAGCACCAATTGCCCTAGTGGAATGCGCCGTAACCGGAAAGGGAGGTGCCCGCCCCTTAATGGCATAGGCCTGTATAACAGTCTGTTTGATCCACCTCGAAATGGTGGCAGACGAAACCACTTGACCCTGTTTTGGACCCGAGACAGACACAAACAGTGAGTCAGACTTCCAAATGGAAGCAGTAGCAGACAGGTACACCCGTAAGGCTCGTACCACATCCAAATTGTGAAGCGCAACCTCTCTAGGATGCGATGGATGAGGGCATAAAGACCTCATTAAGGTGAAAAGCCAACACCACCTTTGGAAGAAAAGATGGTCGCGGGCGCAACACCGCCTTATCCTTATGGAGGATCAGGTAAGGCGACTTGCATGACAGAGCCGCCAACTCAGACACCCATCTAACAGAAGTGATGGCCACTAAGAAAGCCACCTTCTGAGACAAGGTTAAAAGAGGAATATCTCTGATATTAAAAAAACGGAGGTTCCTGAAGAACCGAAAGCACCAAGTTCAGATCCCAAGGAGGGAGCGGGGGCTTGGCAGGGGGAATCACATGGCGAACCCCCTGCACAAAAGTGCTAACTAAAGAATGACCTGCTAGGGGTCGTTGAAAGAAAACGGCCAAGGCCGAAATCTGACCCTTAATTGTGCTCAAAGCCAGCCTTTGGGCTACACCACGCAGCAAGAACTGCAGGATTCTGGGGACAGAGTACGTCCGTGGACGCCAGTCTATTTCCTCGCACATAGCGATGTAAGCTCTCCAGGTACGGTGATAGATCTTTCTAGAAGAAGACTTTCGTGCCCTAAGCATGGTTGAAATCACCGAATCCGACAGGCCTCGGTCCTTCAGCACCTGGCTCTCAATATCCATGCCAATAAAACCAGAGACTGTAAAGCAGGATGAAAGATAGGACCTTGAGACAGAAGGTCCTCCCTCATGGGCAGTCGCCAAGGGACGTCCGCGATGAGACGTACTAGATCGGCATACCAATGACGCCGAGGCCAACCCGGGGCAATGACGATCACCGGAATGCCCTCGGCCGCTACCCTGCGCAGCAGACGAGGAATCAACTGCAGAGGAGGGTAAGCGTAGATAAAGTGATACTGACCCCACGGAGCCACCAACGCGTCCGAGGCATTCGCCCAGGGGTCCCTGGACCTGGCCACAAACCTCGACACCTTGCGATTGAGGCGAGATGCCATCAGGTCCACATCCGGTGTGCCCCACCGCCGACAAAGGAGTTGAAACACCTCCAGGTGCAAGGACCACTCTCCCTGGTCCAAGGACTGGCGACTCAGATAGTCCGCCTGCCAAATTTTCTACGCCCGGAATGTAGACGGCCGACAGCGCGGGGGACGCTTCTTTCCGCCCATCTTAGGATGTGGGCGACCTCGGATGCCGCAGCCGAGTGCCCCCCTGATGGTTGGCATACGCCACGGCCGTGGCGTTGTCCGACTGAATCCTGATCAAGCGGCCCTGTAGTCTCTTCGACCACGCGGAGAGACACAGTCTGATTGCTCGCAATTCCACAACATTGATTGGGAGACAAGATTCGTCCGGAGTCCAGAGGCCTTGCGCTGACAGGACTCCCCAAACTCCTCCCCAGCCCGTCAGGCTGGCGTCCGTCGTGACCACCATCCACTGAATGGGGAAAAACGACTTTCCGGCCCGAAGAGCCGGGGATCTTAGCCACCACGTCAGGGATGCCTTGACTGAGTGACTCACTTGGATCTGAAGATCCAATGACATTGGGGACTGGTCCCAAACAGACAGAATTCCCTTCTGCAATGCCCGAGTGTGTGATTGAGTATACGGGACCGCCTCGAAGGAGGCCACCATTAGTCCCAGGACCCTCATGCAGAAATGGATAGATGACCATTTTCGGGCCGTCAGGACCCGAACCGCCGACTGAAGTGTCAGAAACTTCTCTGCGGGTAGAAACACCTTCGCTGCTGAAGTGTCCAGAATCAGGCCCAGATACTCCAAACGTTGAGTCGGGACCAGAACAGATTTCTGCATGTTCAGAAGCCACCCGAAGTCCCGGAGGGTCTGACTGACTATTGTCATATTTTCCTCCAATTCTGAGCCAGTGTCTGCTCTTAGAAGGAGGTTGTCCAGATAGCCCACGACAACAATTCCTCGCTGTCTCAGCAAAGCTACAAGCGGGGCAAGCACTTTGGTGAAAACCCGTGGTGCAGATGCTAGGTCGAAGGGAAGAGCCACGAACTGATAGTGAACTTCGCCTATGGCGAAGCGCAGAAACCTCTGGTGACCTGCGCAGATTGGGACGTGCAAGTTAGCGTTCTCGATATCCAAGGACGCCAGGAAATCCCCTTGGAGGAGGGTCGCAATGACCGTGCGAATGGATTCCATCTGGAATTTTTGTACCTTCATGTAGGCATTCAAAGCCTTGAGGTCCAGGATTGGCCGTACCCCGTCCTTCTTTGGGACAACAAACAGGTTTGAGTAAAACCCCTGAAACCTCTCCTGTGATGGAACCGGCACAATCACTCCACACCTGAGCAAATCCACCCCAGAGTCGGGCAGGGGCAAGACTTCATGCGGTGGCGGGCTTGGGAGCTCGCTTGGTGGGCTTACGCACCCAGGGACACCTGTGTCCCCCCGCCGCACTTTTTTCAGTCTGGGCGGGCTTACTCGTGGATTCTGACGAAAAACGTCTTCGCCGGAAAGGAAGGGCCCAACCTGCGGAGGGGCTCCTTTCCCTTAACAGACTGAGGGAGGAAGGTGCTCTTCCTGTGAAATCCTTAATAATGTAATCCAGGGCAGTCCCAAACAGTCTACCGCCCTTAAAGGGCAAGTCAGCCAGGAGCTTTTTGGAAGCTAGGTCGGCCACCCAGCATTTCAGCCAGATAAGGCGAAGCAGCACCACAGCAGAGATAGAGGCCCCAGATATTAAGGGAGCCGCATCCAAAGTGGCATCGCACACATAAACCAGGCCCTGCACAAGTTGATGAGCCAGGGCAATGGTCTCAGGAGGGAGATTATGCTCCTGAACCGTCTGGTGCAGAATCTTTGCCCATCCCGTGAGTGTCTGAGACACAAGCGTCGCTGCCACGATAGGGCGTAAGGCAGGCCCCAATAAGGCAAACATAGTTCTACTCACCACCTCAGACCTCCTGTCAGAGGGATCCTTAAATGCAGGAGTCCCTTCCATTGGGAGCGTGGTAGCCTTATTCAAACGGGCGGCTGGGGGGTCGACCACTGGGGGGTGAGCCCACTTCTTAACCAGGTCCTCTTCAAAGGGGTACCTTAAGGCTAAGCGCTGCGGGACCGTCAAAGTCTTTTGCGGCTTATACCAGATTTGGTCAATGAATGTATTAAAAAAAAAAGGCACATATGGAAAGACCTTTTTTGAAGAGACGGTTTTAAAAGAACCAAAGGAGACAGTTTCCACCTGGGGTTCCTCAGTCTCAACATTCAGCTTGAGAGTGTCCCTCACAGCATCATTGAGTTCACTTACAAGCACCCTGTCAGTTACTGGTTCAGGACAGGAGTCTTCCTCACTAGGAATGTCCTGTCCAAACACATCAAAATCCTCAGAGCTAGGGTCCCGAGCGGCAGTAGCTAGGCCCATATCGGAGACAGAGCACTCCCCTACAGGAGAATGTGTGGGGAGGGGGAGCTTTGCAGCTCCCTTGCGCTCACACACCGCTTCCATTCTGACAAGGAATGATTCCAGGACTGCCAAAAACTGGTCCATAGGGACCGCAGGTGCAGGAGCACTGCCAGTTGCCGGAGGCAAGAGTGGAGAAGCAGGTGTACCAGACTCCATACCGCCACCTACTGAGACCTTATACACCAGGCATCACTAAATGGCGGACCGCGGTCCGGTTCCGGCCCCAGTAGCCATACTAACCGGACCACAGCCTCGCCAAATAGTTGCCTGTGTGTCCCACTCCTCCCCCCGCCGCCGGCTTGCCCGCCTGCCGCTATGTTCACAGCATGGCAGGCGCGCCACGCACGGGTTGGTCTGTCCCTTCTGCTTCGCTGCAGTGTCTCCGCCCTCCGCCTGTCTTACACAAGACGAGAAGCGCAGCTGCTCTGGACAAAGGGCGGGACTTTTTAAGTTAAGAAGCGGGTGATTGGTTGCTACGCAGCGGGGCGGTCCCAGCAATCAATCACTCACCTTTAACTTGAAAAGTTCCGCCCGTTGTCCAGAGCGGCCGCGCTGCACGTCTTGTGTGAATAAGGTAGGGCTCTGTGGGGAGGGGGAAGTGCTGTGATGATGACAGGAGTCAGGGGTCTGGGGGGGGGGGACCAGTCTGTGATGAGGGGGGGGGGGACCAGTCTGTGATGAGGGGGGGGGGGGACCAGTCTGTGATGAGGGGGGGGGGACCAGTCTGTGATGAGGGGGGGGGGACCAGTCTGATGAGGGGGGGGACCAGTCTGATGAGGGGGGGGACCAGTCTGATGAGGGGGGGGACCAGTCTGATGAGGGGGGGAGGAGTCTGTGATGAGGGGGGGGGGGGAGTCTGTGATGAGGGGGGGGGGGGGGGAGTCTGTGATGAGGGGGGGGGGGGGGACACCAGTCTGTGATGAGGGGGACACCAGTCTGTGATGAGGGGGGGGGACACCAGTCTGTGATGAGGGGGGGGACACCAGTCTGTGATGAGGGGGGGGACACCAGTCTGTGATGAGGGGGGGGGGGACACCAGTCTGTGATGAGGGGGGGGGGGACACCAGTCTGTGATGAGGGGGGGGGGGACACCAGTCTGTGATGGGGGGGACACCAGTCTGTGATGAGGGGGGGGGGGGAGTCTGTGATGAGGGGGGGGGGGGGAGTCTGTGATGAGGGGGGGGGGGGGAGTCTGTGATGAGGGGGGGGGGGGGAGTCTGTGATGAGGGGGGGGGGGGAGTCTGTGATGAGGGGGGGGGGGGAGTCTGTGATGAGGGGGGGGGGGGGAGTCTGTGATGAGGGGGGGGGGGAGTCTGTGATGAGGGGGGGGGGGGGAGTCTGTGATGAGGGGGGGGGGGGGGAGTCTGTGATGAGGGGGGGGGGGGAGTCTGTGATGAGGGGGGGGGGGAGTCTGTGATGAGGGGGGGGGGGAGTCTGTGATGAGGGGGGGGGGAGTCTGTGATGAGGGGGGGGGGGAGTCTGTGATGAGGGGGGGGGGGAGTCTGTGATGAGGGGGGGGGGAGTCTGTGATGAGGGGGGGGGAGTCTGTGATGAGGGGGGGGGGAGTCTGTGATGAGGGGGGGGGGAGTCTGTGATGAGGGGGGGGGGAGTCTGTGATGAGGGGGGGGGGAGTCTGTGATGAGGGGGGGGAGTCTGTGATGAGGGGGGGGGAGTCTGTGATGAGGGGGGGGGGGGAGTCTGTGATGGGGGGGGGGGGGAGTCTGTGATGGGGGGGGGGGGACACCAGTCTGTGATGAGGGGGGGAGTCTGTGATGAGGGGGGGGGGAGTCTGTGATGAGGGGGGGGGGGGGGAGTCTGTGATGAGGGGGGGGGGGGAGTCTGTGATGAGGGGGGGGGGGGGGGGAGTCTGTGATGAGGGGGGGGGGGAGTCTGTGATGAGGGGGGGGGGGAGTCTGTGATGAGGGGGGGGGGGAGTCTGTGATGAGGGGGGGGGGAGTCTGTGATGAGGGGGGGGGGAGTCTGTGATGAGGGGGGGGGGGGAGTCTGTGATGAGGGGGGGGGGGAGTCTGTGATGAGGGGGGGGGGGAGTCTGTGATGAGGGGGGGGGGGGAGTCTGTGATGAGGGGGGGGGAGTCTGTGATGAGGGGGGGGGGGGAGTCTGTGATGAGGGGGGGGGGAGTCTGTGATGAGGGGGGGGGAGTCTGTGATGAGGGGGGGGGGGAGTCTGTGATGATGGGGGGGGGGAGTCTGTGATGAGGGGGGGGGGGAGTCTGTGATGAGGGGGGGGGGAGTCTGTGATGAGGGGGGGGGGAGTCTGTGATGAGGGGGGGGGGGAGTCTGTGATGAGGGGGGGGGGGAGTCTGTGATGAGGGGGGGGGAGTCTGTGATGAGGGGGGGGGGAGTCTGTGATGAGGGGGGGGGGAGTCTGTGATGAGGGGGGGGGAGTCTGTGATGAGGGGGGGGGAGTCTGTGATGAGGGGGGGGAGTCTGTGATGAGGGGGGGGAGTCTGTGATGAGGGGGGGGAGTCTGTGATGAGGGGGGGGGACACCAGTCTGTGATGAGGGGGGGGGGGAGTCTGTGATGAGGGGGGGGGGGGAGTCTGTGATGAGGGGGGGGGGGGAGTCTGTGATGAGGGGGGGGGGAGTCTGTGATGAGGGGGGGGGGAGTCTGTGATGAGGGGGGGGGGGAGTCTGTGATGAGGGGGGGGGGGAGTCTGTGATGAGGGGGGGGGGGAGTCTGTGATGAGGGGGGGGGGGAGTCTGTGATGAGGGGGGGGGGGAGTCTGTGATGAGGGGGGGGGGGAGTCTGTGATGAGGGGGGGGGGGGAGTCTGTGATGAGGGGGGGGGGGAGTCTGTGATGAGGGGGGGGGGAGTCTGTGATGAGGGGGGGGGAGTCTGTGATGAGGGGGGGGGAGTCTGTGATGAGGGGGGGAGTCTGTGATGAGGGGGGGGAGTCTGTGATGAGGGGGGGGAGTCTGTGATGAGGGGGGGGAGTCTGTGATGAGGGGGGGGAGTCTGTGATGAGGGGGGGGAGTCTGTGATGAGGGGGGGGGGGAGTCTGTGATGAGGGGGGGGGGACACCAGTCTGTGATGAGGGGGGGGGACACCAGTCTGTGATGAGGGGGGGGGGGACACCAGTCTGTGATGAGGGGGGGGGGGACACCAGTCTGTGATGAGGGGGGGGGGGACACCAGTCTGTGATGAGGGGGGGGGGGAGTCTGTGATGAGGGGGGGGGGAGTCTGTGATGAGGGGGGGGGGGGAGTCTGTGATGAGGGGGGGGGGAGTCTGTGATGAGGGGGGGGGGGGGGAGTCTGTGATGAGGGGGGGGGGGGGAGTCTGTGATGAGGGGGGGGGGGGGAGTCTGTGATGAGGGGGGGGGGGGAGTCTGTGATGAGGGGGGGGGGGGGAGTCTGTGATGAGGGGGGGGGGGGAGTCTGTGATGAGGGGGGGGGGGGAGTCTGTGATGAGGGGGGGGGGGAGTCTGTGATGAGGGGGGGGGGAGTCTGTGATGAGGGGGGGGGGAGTCTGTGATGAGGGGGGGGGGAGTCTGTGATGAGGGGGGGGGGGAGTCTGTGATGAGGGGGGGGGGGAGTCTGTGATGAGGGGGGGGGGGGAGTCTGTGATGAGGGGGGGGGGGGAGTCTGTGATGAGGGGGGGGGGGAGTCTGTGATGAGGGGGGGGGGGAGTCTGTGATGAGGGGGGGGGGAGTCTGTGATGAGGGGGGGGGGGAGTCTGTGATGAGGGGGGGGGGGGGGAGTCTGTGATGAGGGGGGGGGGAGTCTGTGATGAGGGGGGGGGGGAGTCTGTGATGAGGGGGGGGGGGGGAGTCTGTGATGAGGGGGGGGGGGGGAGTCTGTGATGAGGGGGGGGGGGGGGAGTCTGTGATGAGGGGGGGGGGAGTCTGTGATGAGGGGGGGGGGGGAGTCTGTGATGAGGGGGGGGGGGGAGTCTGTGATGAGGGGGGGGGGGAGTCTGTGATGAGGGGGGGGGGGGAGTCTGTGATGAGGGGGGGGGGAGTCTGTGATGAGGGGGGGGGGGAGTCTGTGATGAGGGGGGGGGGGAGTCTGTGATGAGGGGGGGGGGGGGAGTCTGATGAGGGGGGGGGGGGAGTCTGTGATGAGGGGGGGGGGGGGGGGGAGTCTGTGATGAGGGGGGGGGGGGAGTCTGTGATGAGGGGGGGGGGGAGTCTGTGATGAGGGGGGGGGGGGAGTCTGTGATGAGGGGGGGGGGGGAGTCTGTGATGAGGGGGGGGGGGGAGTCTGTGATGAGGGGGGGGGGGAGTCTGTGATGAGGGGGGGGGAGTCTGTGATGAGGGGGGGGGAGTCTGTGATGAGGGGGGGGGGGGGGAGTCTGTGATGAGGGGGGGGGGGGGAGTCTGTGATGAGGGGGGGGGGGGGAGTCTGTGATGAGGGGGGGGGGGGGAGTCTGTGATGAGGGGGGGGGGAGTCTGTGATGAGGGGGGGGGGGAGTCTGTGATGAGGGGGGGGGAGTCTGTGATGAGGGGGGGGGGAGTCTGTGATGAGGGGGGGGGGAGTCTGTGATGAGGGGGGGGGGGAGTCTGTGATGAGGGGGGGGGAGTCTGTGATGAGGGGGGGGGAGTCTGTGATGAGGGGGGGGGAGTCTGTGATGAGGGGGGGGGAGTCTGTGATGAGGGGGGGGGGAGTCTGTGATGAGGGGGGGGGGAGTCTGTGATGAGGGGGGGGGGGGAGTCTGTGATGAGGGGGGGGGGGGGAGTCTGTGATGAGGGGGGGGGGGGAGTCTGTGATGAGGGGGGGGAGTCTGTGATGGGGGGGGCACCAGTCTGTGATGAGGGGGGGACGGACACCAGTCTGTGATGAGGGGGGGGGGGGGACACCAGTCTGTGATGAGGGGGGGAGTCTGTGATGAGGGGGGGGGAGAGTCTGTGATGAGGGGGGGGGGGGGGGAGTCTGTGATGAGGGGGGGGGGGGGAGTCTGTGATGAGGGGGGGGGGGGAGTCTGTGATGAGGGGGGGGGAGTCTGTGATGAGGGGGGGGGGACCAGTCTGTGATGAGGGGGGGGGGACCAGTCTGTGATGAGGGGGGGGGGACCAGTCTGTGATGAGGGGGGGGGGACCAGTCTGTGATGAGGGGGGGGGACCAGTCTGTGATGAGGGGGGGGGGACCAGTCTGTGATGAGGGGGGGGGGGACCAGTCTGTGATGAGGGGGGGGGACCAGTCTGTGATGAGGGGGGGGGGACCAGTCTGTGATGAGGGGGGGGGGACCAGTCTGTGATGAGGGGGGGGGGGGGGGGAGTCTGTGATGAGGGGGGGACACCAGTCTGTGATGAGGGGGGGGGACACCAGTCTGTGATGAGGGGGGGGGACACCAGTCTGTGATGAGGGGGGGGGACACCAGTCTGTGATGAGGGGGGGGGACACCAGTCTGTGATGAGGGGGGGGGACACCAGTCTGTGATGAGGGGGGGGGACACCAGTCTGTGATGAGGGGGGGGGGACACCAGTCTGTGATGAGGGGGGGGGGACACCAGTCTGTGATGAGGGGGGGGGACACCAGTCTGTGATGAGGGGGGGGGACACCAGTCTGTGATGAGGGGGGGGGGACACCAGTCTGTGATGAGGGGGGGGGACACCAGTCTGTGATGAGGGGGGGGGACACCAGTCTGTGATGAGGGGGGGGGACACCAGTCTGTGATGAGGGGGGGGGACACCAGTCTGTGATGAGGGGGGGGGACACCAGTCTGTGATGAGGGGGGGGGGACACCAGTCTGTGATGAGGGGGGGGGGACACCAGTCTGTGATGAGGGGGGGGGGACACCAGTCTGTGATGAGGGGGGGGGACACCAGTCTGTGATAGGTGATGGGGAACACCAGTCTGTGATAGGTGGGGGGAACACCAGTCTGTGATAGGTGGGGGGAACACCAGTCTGTGATAGGTGGGGGGAACACCAGTCTGTGATAGGTGGGGGGAACACCAGTCTGTGATAGGTGGGGGGAACACCAGTCTGTGATAGGTGGGGGGAACACCAGTCTGTGATAGGTGGGGGGAACACCAGTCTGTGATAGGTGGGGGGAACACCAGTCTGTGATAGGTGGGGGGAACACCAGTCTGTGATAGGTGGGGGGAACACCAGTCTGTGATAGGTGGGGGGAACACCAGTCTGTGATAGGTGGGGGACACCAGTCTGTGATGAGGGGGGGGGACACCAGTCTGTGATGAGGGGGGGGGGGACACCAGTCTGTGATGAGGGGGGGGGACACCAGTCTGTGATGAGGGGGGGGGGACACCAGTCTGTGATGAGGGGGGGGGACACCAGTCTGTGATGAGGGGGGGGGGACACCAGTCTGTGATGAGGGGGGGGGGACACCAGTCTGTGATGAGGGGGGGGGGACACCAGTCTGTGATGAGGGGGGGGGGACACCAGTCTGTGATGAGGGGGGGGGACACCAGTCTGATGAGGGGGGGGGACACCAGTCTGTGATGAGGGGGGGGGACACCAGTCTGTGATGAGGGGGGGGGGACACCAGTCTGTGATGAGGGGGGGGGGACACCAGTCTGTGATGAGGGGGGGGGACACCAGTCTGTGATGAGGGGGGGGGACACCAGTCTGTGATGAGGGGGGGGGACACCAGTCTGTGATAGGTGATGGGGAACACCAGTCTGTGATAGGTGATGGGGAACACCAGTCTGTGATAGGTGATGGGGAACACCAGTCTGTGATAGGTGATGGGGAACACCAGTCTGTGATAGGTGATGGGGAACACCAGTCTGTGATAGGTGATGGGGAACACCAGTCTGTGATAGGTGGGGGGAACACCAGTCTGTGATAGGTGGGGGGAACACCAGTCTGTGATAGGTGGGGGGAACACCAGTCTGTGATAGGTGGGGGGAACACCAGTCTGTGATAGGTGGGGGGAACACCAGTCTGTGATAGGTGGGGGGAACACCAGTCTGTGATAGGTGGGGGGAACACCAGTCTGTGATAGGTGGGGGGAACACCAGTCTGTGATAGGTGGGGGGAACACCAGTCTGTGATAGGTGGGGGGAACACCAGTCTGTGATAGGTGGGGGGAACACCAGTCTGTGATAGGTGGGGGGAACACCAGTCTGTGATAGGTGGGGGGAACACCAGTCTGTGATAGGTGGGGGGAACACCAGTCTGTGATAGGTGGGGGGAACACCAGTGTGATAGGTGGGGGGAACACCAGTCTGTGATAGGTGGGGGGAACACCAGTCTGTGATAGGTGGGGGGAACACCAGTCTGTGATAGGTGGGGGGAACACCAGTCTGTGATAGGTGGGGGGAACGAGGGGGGACCAGTCTGTGATGAGGGGGGACCAGTCTGTGATGAGGGGGGACCAGTCTGTGATGAGGGGGGACCAGTCTGTGATGAGGGGGGACCAGTCTGTGATGAGGGGGGGACCAGTCTGTGATGAGGGGGGACCAGTCTGTGATGAGGGGGGACCAGTCTGTGATGAGGGGGGACCAGTCTGTGATGGGGGGGACCAGTCTGTGATGGGGGGGGACCAGTCTGTGATGGGGGGGGACCAGTCTGTGATGGGGGGGGACCAGTCTGTGATGGGGGGGACCAGTCTGTGATGGGGGGGGACCAGTCTGTGATGGGGGTCTGAGGTAAAGGGCCTGTGACGTGCACAGGAGGCTGCGATGTGGAGGATATCATGTGGAGTCATAGCACCAACATGACACTCGGACCTCCGCCAGGAGAAAAAATTTCTGACCGGACCCCCGTGAATTTTAATTCACTACCCCTGTTATACACTATACAGTGAATATACAGTCCACCCATTGGCTACGCTGAGGCTGAGGAGGGGATACCCGGAGGACTCACCAACCCTTAAGGACCGCTCAGTTCTGCCCGCGCTGTGAGCCTGAGGAGAGTGAAGAATCCTGTGAGGAAATTGTGAGGAGATTCGCGCCGCAGCGCCACCGCTAGAGGCCGAAACCGAAAGTAAATGGCCGCAGCTATAACTGCGCCATTGAACCACAGCAAGATGGCCGCCGAGCGCGAAATTCAAAGGTCAAACAGCTCTAATGTGCGCGCTAATGGCGCACGCAATAATCTCCTCAAACAGCGCTAATAGCACACGCAATAGCCACCTCACATACCAGAAAAACTGCCCCTCTCCCAAGAACCCACTACAGACATGAGCGCCCAGCCAGGCCAGAGTGACCCCCAAGCACCCCCACAGCACAGCACCAGTACAGTGTGCAGAGAGCAGCATAACAGGGGGGAGACAGGGAGAAACCCCCCATATAAAGAAACACAGCCAGTATGTACTCACCTGCAGTAGGAGAGACTACTTATCCGTTGCCTTTCAGGGACCACTGGCTTGTTTCAGACAGACCTAACACAGAGCAGTACTGCGTAGCTGTCGGCCCAGTCCACCGCGAGAGATAGTCAGTCAGGTACTGTTCAATCTTGAGAGGACCGCGGGAGCTAAAAGCAACCCAGCCACCCCTGGAGTCATGGGGCATGTCGTGAACCGAGTCTCACGCACACAAGGCGAGGATCAACATGCTCGATGGTCGCACAGGGAAGACTACGAGGATACCAGTGTACCCAACCTGTTGCCCAGCCGACAGTTGATTGAAGGTCTCAAAAATAAAATTCCCAAAGGAATAAAATTTAAAAGTAAAATCTTTCAGGAGACTGGCTCCTGAGAGAGCCACGTCTTCTCCTGCTAGGCAGAAAAAAACTGAGGCTGCTGGCTGCAGGTAAGAGGGTAATGTCCGGAGGGACCGCCCCCCTGGGCAGGGCTGTTCAGCTCTGGTTTGTTCTGGAATGTATGTTGCTAACATCTAACATTCTGCCTAGATCTTCTCCTGCGAGCAGGGACACATACCCACACGTTTTCAGTATCCAGCTGTGTCAGTCCATGGACGATAAGAGAAAAAGTAGTGCAAGAACTACTTTGAAGTCGGCACGACTTAAAGTCGGTCCAATATGAATGACAGCCATTGAAAATCATGGGGAATGACTTGTCATGCGATTTTGCAGTCCAAAATCGTGGTACAAGTCAAATAAGTGTGAAAGGGGCCTAATGCAGGGCTTGATAAATTTGCTTTGAATCTAGGAACCAGCTTAAAAAGTTAGCCAGGTAGAGCTGCACGATTAATCGTTAAAGAATCGAGATTCAACCACCCTTGCGATCTTACCACAGCATTTCCTCCATTCAGTGCAGTTCTCTGCTCAACAAAAAACAAAAATGCCCTTGGGACTTTTAAAGAGCACACCTCAAGTAAAAGGTATAAATAAATTTAACAAACATTTAAAAGCAATTGATACAGAAAAGAAACATATTAAATCAATATTGCATTTTTGTCATAGACCTTTCCATGAGATCCGATTGTATCATGCAGATAACTGTCATACACCGGTCACTGATGTGTTTGTGTGTCACCCTCACAGGGTGTGGGTCTTCCCAGTTTGGGACATAAGTCTTCCGCTTCGGTTCTGGGTTTTGCGGTTTCCCACTGGTTTCATCTCCCCGCCCTTCCACAGCTCCAGGGGGTGAGATCAGCTTTGTGGCATGGTTGGCAGTGTATGCATTCATCCATTCATTCTTACGGACAGTTCATTACATTTTTGAAAATCTTTTTTTATAAGTATAGGGTATCATACCCATTCGTTTATATACTCATTTATACACTTTTTGATTTTCAAAAAGTCATTCATACTAGCTAGTAGGCCAGGAGTCTTCAATCATCCGCATCTATCTGTGCTTCTCCCGAAGAAGCAAGACTCATCTTGCGAAACGCGTCGAGACCTAGCACAATCATCCTAGACTACTGACAGTTATCTGCATGACACAATCAGATCTCATGGAAAGGTCTATGACAAAAATGCAATATTGATTTATAGGTCAACATTTAATATGTGGTTTTTGTGAATTAATTGTTGTTTTTAAATGTTTGTTAAATAAATAATTTATACCTTTTACTTAAGGTGTGCTCTGGTCCCGAGGGCATTTTTGTTTTTTTGTTGTATGTGTGTATGTACGTGTATATGTGTGTGTGTGTACGTGTATATGTGTGTGTGTGTACGTGTATGTACATGTACGTGTATATGTGTGTGTGTGTACGTGTATGTACGTGTACGTGTGTGTACGTGTGTGTACGTGTGTGTGTACGTGTGCGTGTGTGTACGTGTGCGTGTGTGTACGTGTGCGTGTGTGTGTGTACGTGTGCGTGTGTGTACGTGTGCGTGTGTGTACGTGTGTGTGTGTACGTGTGCACGTGTGTGTGTGTGTGTACGTGTGTGTGTGTACGTGTGTGTGTGTGTACGTGTGTGTGTGTACGTGTGTGTGTGTGTACGTGTGTGTGTGTGTACGTGTGTGTGTGTGTACGTGTGTGTGTGTACGTGTGTGTGTGTACGTGTGTGTGTGTACGTGTGTGTGTGTACGTGTGTGTGTGTACGTGTGTGTGTGTACGTGTGTGTGTGTACGTGTGTGTGTGTACGTGTACGTGTGTGTGTACGTGTGTGTACACACACACACACACGCGCGTGTGTGTGTTAGGGCCGAAACAACTAATCGATTATGAAGTTAATCGATTACTATTTTCCTAATCGATCAGCCAGTAACATAATGGGGTTAAAAAAAAAACAAAAAAAATAGCCCTTTATAACACAAAAAGAGCAAATCACTACTGTAAATATTACTTTCACTGTCCCACAGTAAAAAATGAACCCCTTACAGTAGCGAATATTTGCTCTTTTTGTACCAATTTTAGTTTTTTTAACCCCATTATATTACTAAACATCTTAGGCCTGTGTCACACCTGTTTTTTGGTGCTTTTCTCAGAAACACACTGCAGTTCATTTACATGGTTTCCTATGGGGCACGTTCACATCCATTCTTTTTTCAGCTGCTGCGTATTTGGAAAGGGCAAGGACTTTTCTTAATATACTTCAATGGAGAAGCTGCAGGAAAGCACGTAATGCGTTTTTGCGGCAATTTGTGTTTTTTAAATCTGCCAAACAACAAATTGACCAAAAAAATGTAAAATGCAAATCGATGCAAAATCACTTTTTTATTTAAATTTTTTAAGGTTATTAACCGATTAATCGAAACAATAATCAGCCAACTAATCGATTATGAAAATACTTGTTAGTTGTGTGTGTGTGCGTGTGTGTGTAAATAAAACGCAGGCAGCCTGCCAAAAATTTGCTAAGGTGAGATAAGGAGAAACATTGTAACGTTTCGTTCTTTCAGATGTGTCTGTAGATGAGAGCAGTTTAACCACTTCAATACAGGGCTTTTTATACCACCTGAATACCGGGCCTATTCTGGCACTTCTCTCCTACATGTACAAATCATCATTCTTTTGCTAGAAAATTACTCAGAACCCCCAAACATTATATATGTTTTTTTAGCAGACACCCTAGGGAATAAAATGACGGTCATTGCAACTTTTTATCTTGTACGGTACTTGCGCAATAATTTTTCAATTGCCTTTTTTTTGGGGAAAAAAAATGGTTTCATTAAATTAAAAAACAACGAAACAGTAAAGTTAGCCCAATTTCTTTGTGAAAGATGATGTTATGCCAAGTAAATAGATACCCAATGTGTCACACTTTAAAATTGCGTACACTCATGGAATGGAGCCAAAGTTCGGTTCTTAAAAATCTCCATAGCCGACGTTTTGAAAATTTTAACAGGTTACCAGGTTAGAGTTACAGAGGAGGTCTAGTGCTAGAATTGTTGCACGCGCTCTAACGCACGCGGCAATACCTCACATGTGTGGTTTGAACGGCGTTTACATATGTGGGCGGGACTTGCGTGTGCGTTCGCTTCTGAGCGCGAGCTACCGGGGACAGGGGCGTTTTAATTTTTTTTTTACTTCATTTTTTTTATTTTTACACTTAAAAAAAAATTATCACTTTTATTCCTATTACAATTAATGTAAACATCCCTTCTAATAGGAATGGTGTGCAATAAGACCCCACATCTCTCCTCCAGGCTGGAAAGCATGAGATCGGGAAAAATAAATCACTGATCTCATGCTTTCAGCCGCAATTACGGCTTTGTTTACTTTTTGGAACCCGGGCGTGACATCATCATATTGCGCTCGGGCCTCAGACGGTCAGAGATGACTGGTGACCATCTGGCGCCGGACGATTCTTTCTCCGGGCCTCCGATGGCACGGGAGAGCCCAGAGAAGCACCGGGAGGGGGGGGTTGTCCCCTCCCGCCGCCTATAAGAACGATCAAGCGGCGGAACCGCCGCTATGATCGGTCCTTTCGTGTGCAGAATCGCCGGCTGAAGAGAAGGATATCTGAATAATGCCTCTAGCTGCAGGCATCATTCAGATATTCCCCCACAAAGCCCAGGACGTCATGACGTCCACCCAGGATGGGAGATCCCATCTGTGGACGTCATATTACTAAGGAGCGGGTAAGGAAGTTCAAAGGTGTTGTAAACCTGAGGTTCTTCACCATAATGCATTCTAAACTCGATCTTTCCAGGGATGGGGACAAGCACACCAGCTCCAGCCGGGTCCCGATTGAATAGATAGATTGATAGCAGCAGCATGAGCCAATTACTATGGGAGCCAGAGGGACACAGCAGGACATAGGAGCGTGCCCGCACTCGAGAAGAGGAGGCGCCAGGGGCGCTGCCAAAGGACTCCAGAAGAGGAGGATCAGGACCACCCTGTGAAAAACGAACTGCACATAGTTGGCAAGTATGACATGTTTGTTTGTTTTTTTAAACATACCTTAACATATCCTTTACCACTTAAAAATCAGCATTTTTTGCTAGAAAATTACCAAGAACCCCCAAATATATATTTTTAGCAGAGACCCTAGAGAATAAAATGGCACTTGTTGCAATATTTTCACACTGCATTTGTGCAGCGGTCTTTTTGGAAAAAATACACTAATTAAATAAAAAACTAAACAGTGAAGTTAGCCCAATTTTTTTGTATAATGTGAAAGATGATGTTAACGCCACAAGAAGCGTGATCTTTTTTCTAAGCAAAAGTAAAATTAGATTCTCATTTTATCCAGAATCGTGCAGCTCTAGAGCCAGTTTTTTTTTATTAACTAAACTAACAAGCTTTGTGCTATACTGCCTTGCACCAATTTAACTGACAACTGCGCGGTCATGCAACACTATACACAAATGGCATTTTTATAAAAAAAAAAAATCATACAAATATAGCTTTCTTTTGGTGGTATTTGATCACCAGTGGGGATTTATTATTTTTTGCGCTATAAAACAACAAAAAATAAAAAAAATGGAAAAAAAAACAAAAACAAAAAAAACAATAGGGGTGGGACATCCCATCCCGCTGCTTGTAAATGGCAGCAGGGCTAAAAATAAAAAACCTGCTCGCCATGCAGAACTGCATGTCCCGGCACTGGGCAATAGGATTTACGCAACAGTGAATGGGCTGACAAATGCCCATGTGCCAGGACACAATTTTCTAGTCACAATGGTGACCTAGCTCTTGTCAAGCCCTGGCCTAATCTCATGTGAAGGCCTGAAATGAAAGGTTAGAAAATAAAGCCTGGTACACACGATCAGATTATCAGACAAATGATCGTTTTTTTTCTACAATCTAGTCTCATATTGAAAATAAAGAGGTTACTCAACTAATGAAAATTCTGGATGACAGAATACAACTTTGGAAGTAATGTAAGCTTTTGTTTCTAAACATGAGTAGTCTTGCTCTTCAAATTTTTTTCGACGTAAAAATTTACAGATTAAACGAAAAAAAAAATCGTACGACCTGGTATCGTACGAGAAAAATGTGCTAGTTTGTCCCTTCGGATAATTTCAGATGAATGGTCGTGTTCTTGAAAGCCATGTACCAACGATCAGATTATCATACAATCGCTTCGAAAGCAGTATTTTCCATCCGATTTTCTGATCCTGTGTACTAGGCTTAAAGTGGAGTTCCAGCCTTTTTTATGTTTATTAAAAGTCAGCAGCTACAAAAAGTGTAGCTGCTGGCTTTTAATAAACAGACACTTACCTGTTACACTGTCCAGCGATGCGGGCACCCAGAGCTTCGCTCCTCTCCCCCCCCCCCTTCTCCGCCGGCGCCTCCATTCTAACTGTGGGCACCCACTGCGCATGCTCCCTGAGTGGACAGGCGATCGCCTGGGACCTGTCAAGTGTCCCAGGTGATCGCCTACAGGGAGGGGCCGCCTTAGGCAATATGACAAGTCGCTTAAGCGGTCCCAGGGCGGAAGGAGGAAGTGGGACAGGAAGTCCCACTCCTACTGAAGCCCCCCCCCCCAAAAAAAATTACATGCCAATTGTGGCATGTAAGGGGACGAGGAGTGGTTTAAGCGGAAGTTCCACTTTTGGGTGGAACTCCGCTTTAAGAGTATGACCCAAAAGATCACAAGAAAGTCTAAAGTCAAATGATATGTTATACAAATGATGCTGAAAAATATAAATAACAGGTCACATGTCAAAATAAGTTCCAATATTGTACTCCTTAAAACAAAGAGAGGAGTTGTAGTTTGTGCCCTGCATACATTGCTTCATACACAACTCAGAAATCACATGGTTCTAACAGATGGGTAAAAAGTTCAGTCACAAATACCTCTGACTAACATTTAGATCTCGAACAGTAGACTGACCTAATAAGACAAGAATTATCTGTCATTTAAAGAAATATCACATGTCTAGACAACACCAAGGAAAAACATCAGTGGTAGAATAATCGTGTTTTATTGGCCAAGTTACAAAAGGCTGCGCAAATCTGTCTGCACAGTTCCAGAGCATTTGGTTTAGATGAAGTCCCTGTGACCATATCACTCCCACCCTGCAGACTTGGCCTCTATCAACTTCAACTTCTGAATGAACGCTGCGCAGGTTGTCAGATAAAGAGGGCGACATGTGGTACACATTAATTCATTTCTACCACACGCCTTTTATTTCCTCAAGCATAAATGTTTTCCAGCAATAAAGATTTTCTCCATGAGGTTATGACCATGCACTTGTAATCAGCAACCACCATGAACGCCAATTCCAGATTATTTCAAATTACAAGTTCCTAAAATATCTAACTGGTATAGACTGCAAAAAGCCTGCAAAGTTGCCATACCCAGCTATGGTTTTCTTGAAATAAATGCATGCTGTACGTAATATCAATGAAGAAAGTTCATAGAGTACTGGCGGGAATGACAATTCTAGAGTTGGACTAAAAAGCAGAAATCTGAAACCTAAAACTGACCACACGTGTTATCCGATTGTATGGAATGTAAGGCAGCCCATAGGATTCTTTTTTTATATTCAACCTGTGGGTTCAACAGCACAAAAAAACTAAACTAAACTAAAAGATTCCTTCACCCACATTATACAGTGCAGATGGAAAATCTCCCTACTGGGATATTGTATTTTGAAAGCCACCAATGGAAGCTGTCAAAATACCTAAACAGCTGCATCTGATTGGATGCAGCCAACCATTAGCAATCAAAAGGATGTTTGGTAGGAGGTGGCCAACAGAGCCACCTACTAAGCAAATTTTGGTCAGTTATACCCCTTTCACACAGGTAGCTTTCAGGTGTTTTAGTGCTAAAAATAGCGCCTTTAAAAGCACCTGAAAACTGCCTCTCAAGCCACCCCAGCGTGAAAACCCAAGTGCATTCACACTGGGGCGGTGCGCTTACAGGACGGGGAAAAAAAGCAGTATCTTTGGGGGCGGTGTGGGAGCGATGTATGCAGTGCTCCCAAACCACCCCTGCCCATTGGAATGAATGGGCAGCACGTCGGAAACGCTGCATCACGAGCGCTTTTAACCCCTCCTTGGGGGTTAAAAGCGCCCTGCTACCGCCCGAAAAGTGGAGCCAAAGCGTCGCTATAACTGCGGTAAAGCACCTCTAAAACGAGCGGCGTCTTAACACAGGCACCGTTGCTTTTGATCAGTTTCTGCAGTACTGTTTGGGGTGCATTTTGTACACGTTTTTCCCTTACTTTATGACAAGGAAAAATCACATTATTTTCAATGTGATTCAGCACAGTGCGACTTTGGAAAAGGTTTTTTTTTGCACTAGACTCCGGTACGATTTCAGCCCCATAAGCTTCTATGTTATCTCCCAGAAGTCGCATCAGCATTACATAAGCTTTGCAACTTCCTATACAACTTTGATGGATCAGCCATCTTTAACGCACTTATCCTCCCTAGTAGGGGTGCGCATCTTCACTGGCCTCACGATTCGATTCCGCGATGCATCACGATTACTGCATACAGTTTTCATCCAAAAAATTTAGTTTAAAAAAAAATAAAAAATAAAAACACTCCCTGCATGTAGCAAAGTGTAAACACAGCAGAACACTTAAAGAGGAGCTCCAGACTGCCCCCAAATTACTTACAGGAGATGGTCAGAGACTGCAGGCCTGATACAGGAGATGGTCAGAGACCGCAGGCCTGATACAGGAGATGGTCAGAAACTGCCTATATGATAAGAGAGGGTCAGAAACTGTGGATACGATGCAAGAGAGGGTCAGAGACTGGGGACATGATGCAAGAGAGGGTCAGAGACTGGGGACATGATGCAAGAGAGGGTCAGAGACTGCGGCATGATGCAAGAGAGGGTCAGAGGCTGCAGACATGATGCAAAAGAGGGTCAAAGACTGCAGACATGATGCAAAAGAGGGTCAAAGACTGCGGACATGATGCAAGAGAGGGTCAGAGACTGCGGACAATGCCCCCATAACATCCCCCCAAACGACAATGTATGCCATTTCATCAATTATGGTTTATGTATGTCTTATTGTCTTAGTGATTGATACACATCACAGCTTCATTGATACCTTTTTTTTTGTATGATTTATGATAATGCTCATCACTGACCCCACACGTGCAATGTATGAGCAACCATAAATCATACAGAAAAAAAAAAAGTATCAATGAGGCTGTGATGTGAATCAATCACCACGACAATAAGACATACATAAACCATAATTACTGTCTGACTTAAAGTGGAAGTAAACCCATCGATTTAACAGTTTCAAAAAGCAGTTACATTCCCGGCATGCCGGAAATGCCAACTGTCACAATGGTTGTGCTCTCAACCAAACTGTCAAACCATCCAATGGCTGGTGTCATAACTGATCACATGTGCAGCACCATGGCAGTTGAAGATTAAACAGAGGCCAAGATGGCCGCTTCCTTGCCTGAAAATGATAGGAGGGTTTACTTCCACTTTAAGTCCTGTACCTGATGGTGACTGTGCATGCACTGGTTTCCTGCTGCAGCCTGTGAGGAGGACAAGCGCGGCCATCCAGTATTCTTCTGGCTTGCTCGGGTCTCCCACTGCCGAAGCAGCTTGTTGTGAGGACAAGCGCGGGACGCTGGCTCAGGTGTCCCGCAGCAGCCTGTGTGACCGCGAGCTGAGGAGGACTCTGGAGACCGGGAGTCGGGGACACTCACTCCACACGTCTCCTCTCCTGTAGCAGGCAGCTCATCTCACGGCGACGCGGCTGACGTCAGCGGGAGGGCGCGGCTAACGCCCACGGCTCAGTTCGGCTCAGAGGCAGGGCACAGTGCCTTCGGCTGCTTTCGGGTCCATTCAGAGAGGCAGGGCACAGTGCGGCATGCAGTTAACCCCCCCCCAATCGTTTATTTCGGTCACAGCGTCAATGCCGAATTGCGGACGGTCGAATCGCGGTGCATCGATGCTGCGATTAAATTTTACACCCCTACTCCCTAGTCATCCTTCCTGTTTAAAACGCTCGACTCAAGCAAATTCCATTCACAACTGAGTGTAACAGAACTGTGCTTACCTGCTCACTTTTTTGGGGGCTTTTTTAAGTGTAAACATGCATCACACAAAGTGTAGCCCATTCACTTGAATGGGCTGCCCTACGTGCATTAAATGCCCGAAAGTAGCTTAAGAAGCTTCCCAAGTAGTGGAGCGCTGTGCATTTTGGTGCGTTTGTAGCAGGATTTGTCTTGCGGCAAAACACGTGTATGCAAACTGCGATTGGGGCGTCATAACCAATTAGGCCTCATTCATATCTGCACATTTCCTAACATGCAGTAACCCGCACAGAAAACGTGCTGCAAATGCATGTCACACTTGCATTGCCATTAGGACATTTGCACGTTTTTGAACGCATGGCAACAAGCACAAAAATAGGATTTTTTGTACTCACCGTAAAATCCTTTTCTCTGACATCCATGGACTGACACGGCGTCTCTTTATACTTTACACGTGGGTTATGTCCCTGCTTGCAGGAGAAGACCTAGGCAGAATGTGAGATGTTATACATACATTTTAAAAGCCAGAGCTGAACAGCCCCACCCAGGGGGCGGTCCCTCTGGACATAACCCTCCCACTGCAGTCAGCAGACCTCAGTTCGTAACAAAGCAGTACAAACTTAAAAGGAAGGGTGGGTGCCGTGTCAGTCCATGGATGTCAGAGAAAAGGATTTTACGGCGAGTACAAAAAATCCTATTTTCTCTTATAATCCATGGACTGACACGGCGTCTCTTTACACGTGGGATGTCCCAAAGCAGTGTCAAGAGGGATGGGAGCAGTATAAATGGAAAAACCAAAAACTTCACTCCAAACAAGGCGGAGCCCCTCAACGGAGGAGTTGCAACTTTAAACAGCGGCCTGCAGTACCTTGCGGCCGAAGGAAGCATCCAAAGATGCAGCCACATCAACCTTATAAAAACTTCTAAAAAGGTATGAACGGACGACCAGGACGCCGCCTTGCACACTTGTGCAACCGACGCTTGATGTCGGAAAGCTCAGGAAGCACCAATTGCCCTGGTGGAATGCGCCGTAATCGGAAAGGGAGGCGCCCGCCCCTTGAGAGCATAGGCTTGAATGACGGTTTGTCTGATCCACCTAGAAATGGTGGCCGACGAAGCCGCTTGGCCCTGTTTTGGACCAGAGACAGTCACAAACAGCGAGTCAGACTTCCGAATAGAAGCAGTAGCAGACAGGTACACCCGCAAGGCTCGTACCACATCCACTGTGTGAAGCGCAAACTCCCTGGGATGCGATGGGTGAGGACACAGACGGGAGGACAATGTCCTCATTTAGGTGAAAGGCCGAGACCACCTTTGGCAAAAAAGAAGGACGCAACACCGCCTTATCCTTAAGGATGACTAAATATGGCGACTTGCAGGACAAGGCTGCCAACTCAGACACTCGAACAGAAGTGATTGCCACTAAAAAAGCCACCTTCTGAGACCAAGTCAAGAGGGGAATATCCCTAATAATCTCAAAAGGAGGTTCCCGGAGAACCGAGAGTACCAGCTCCGATCCCACGGGGGGAGAGGAGACTTGACAGGAGGGAGCACATGGCGAACCCCCAGCACAAGGTGCTAACCAAGGAATGACTCGCTAGAGGTCGCTGAAAGAAGACGGCCAAGGCCGAAATCTGACCCTTAATGGTACTCAAAGCAAGCTTTTGGGTCACTCCACGCTGCAGAAGACGCAGGATTCTGGGGACGGAATACGTCAGAGGACGCCAGTCCAGCTCTTCGCACATGGCGATGTAAGCTTTCCAGGTACAGAGATAGATCTTTCTGGAGGAAGACTTCCGTGTCCTTAACATGGTCAAATTGACCGAGTCCGAGAGACCTCGGTCCCTCAACACCTGGCTTTTAACAGCCCTGCCGTTAAAGCCAGAGACTGTAAAGCAGGATGAAATATAGGACCTCGAGACAGAAGGTCCTCCCTTATCAGCAACCGCCAGGGAATGTCCGCGACGAGACGTACCAGTGACGCCGAGGCCAATACGGAGCAATGAGGATCACCGGAATTCCCTCAGTCGCCACCCTGCGCAGCAGCCGAGGGAGCAACTGCAGCGGAGGATAAACGTATATCAGGTGATAATGACCCCATGGGGCCACCAACGCATCTGAGGCATCTGCCCAAGGATCCCTGGATCTAGCCACAAACCTCGACAACTTGCGATTGAGTCGAGAGGCCATCAGGTCCACATCCAGCGTGCCCCACCGTCGGCAAAGGAGTTGAAATATGCAAGGACCACTCTCCTTGGTCCAGCATCTGGCGACTCAGATAGTCCGCCTGCCCATTGCCTATGCCCCGAATGTAAACGGCCGACAGAGCCGGCACGTTTCGTTCGGCCCACTTCAGGATACGGGCTACCTCAGAAGCCGCAGCTGAGCTCCGAGTCCCCCCTTTGATGGTTCACATACACCACGGCCGTGGCGTTGTCTGACTGGATCCTGATGGAGCGACCCTGTAATCTCTCCGACCACGAGGAGAGGCACAGTCTGATTGCCCGTATTTCCAGAGCAGGGATTGGTAAACGGGCTTTGTCTGGAGTCCAAAGCCCTTGGGCCGACAGGACTCCCCAGACTCCACCCCAGACCATCAGGCTGGCGTCCGTCGTGAGTACCGTCCATTGTATGGGGAGGAACGACTTTTCGGACCGAAGAGCCAGGGATCTTAACCACCATGTCAGGGACGCCCTGACAAGGTGACTCACCTGGATCTGAAGATCTAAAGACAACGGGGATTCGTCCCAGGTGGACAAGATCTCCTTCTGCAATGCCCTGGTGTGTGATAGGGCATACGGAACGGCCGCGAAGGAGGGCACCATAAGTCCCGGGACTCTCATGCAAAAACGGATTGACGACCATTTTCGGGACGTCAGCCCCTGCACTGCAGACCGAAGTGTCAGCAACTTCTCCGGAGGTAGGATACCTTTGCCTCCAAGGAGTCCAGAATCAGACCCAGATACTCCAGACGCCGAGTCGGGACCAGGACTGACTTCTGAATGTTCAGGAACCACCCAAAGTCCTTGAGGGTCTAATTGACGATAGTCACACTTGCTTCCAATTCTGAGCCACATTCTGCTCTTAGCAGAAGATCGACCAGATAGCCCACGACAGCAATGCCTCGCTGTCTCCGTCAAGCTAGAACCGGAGCAAGCACCTTGGTGAACACCCTCGGTGCCGAGGCTAGTCCGAAAGGAAGAGCCACAAATTGATAGTGGACTTCACTGATCGCAAAGTGCAGAAACTTCTGGTGACTTGCGCAGATCGGAACATGCAAGTAGGCGTTCTTCAAGTCCAAGGACGCCAGAAGAAAATCCCCTTGGTGGAGTGTAGCGATCACCGTGCGAATGGATGCCATGCGGAATTTCTGCACCTTCTCAAAGGCATTCAGGGCCTTGAGGTCCAGGATAGGTCGAACCATGTCCTTTTTTGGGACGACAAACAGATTAAAGTAGAATCCCTGAAAACTCTCCTGTGATGGAACCGGCACAATCACTCCGGACCTGATCAAATCCTGTACAGCCCCCAAGAGGGCTGCCCGACGGGTAGGAAGGAGAGGAAGATTTGAGGGAAAGAATCTGTCTGGGGGCCAGGATCAGAATACTATCCTGTATCCTGAGGTGACAACCTCGCACACCCACCAGTCGGAGATTCGGGAGGTCCACCGATGCGTGACCTGCGAAGTCGTCCCCCAACCCCAGAGTCGGGCGGGGGCAAGACTTCACGCGGTGGCGGGCTTGGGAGTCGCTTGTTTGGCTCACGCACCCAGGGGCACTTGTGCCCCCAGCCGCTCTGGCGTCAGTCTGGGAGGGCCTACCCGTGGACTCAGACTGACGGAAAAAAAAACTTTTTTGCTAGGAAGGACCCCGTTTGCGGCGGGCCCCCTTACCCTTGCTAGTCAAAAGGAAGCAGAGTGCTCTTACCTCCCATGACATCCTTGACGATGTCATCCAGAGCAGCACCGAAAGGTCTACCACCTTTAAATGGTAGATCCGTCAGGAGCTTCTTAGAGGCTAGGTCAGCAGACCAGCATTTCAACCAGATAAGATGACGCAATACCACCGCCGAGACAGCGGCCCTGGATATTAAAGGGACCGCGTCCATTGTGGCGTCGCACACATAAACCAGGCCCTGCACCAGTTGGTGGGCCAGAGCAACTGTGTCTGGAGGAAGATTATACTCCTTTACAGCTAGGTGCAACATTTTTGCCCAACCTGTAAGTGTTTAAGACACAAGGGTCGCCGCTACCACAGGCCGTAGGGCGGATCCCAACAAGGCAACATGGCTCTGCTCACCACTTCTGACCTCCTGTCAGTGGGGTCCTCAAATGCAGGAGTCCCCTCCATCGGGAGAGTGATGGCCTTGTTCAACCCGTCGACTGGAGGGTCGACCACTGGGGGAGAAGCCCACTTCTTAAGTAGGGCATCTTCAAAGGGGTATCTGATAGACAAACGCCGCAAGACCATAAAAATCTTCTGCGGCTTTTCCCAGACCTCATCAATGAGCTGGTCAAAGAAAGTTACATATGGAAAAACCTCTTTAGAAGGCCTGGCCTTAAAAGAACCAAAAGGAGACTGTATCCGCCTGAGGTTCTGCATCCGCAGCATTTAGCTTGGGAGTGTCCCTCACCGCAGTCATGAGTACACTAACAAGCGCCCTGTCATTTACTGACTCAGAACTGGAGTCTTCCTCATAAGGAATGTCCTGTTCAAAACAATCCAATACATTCAGAACTAGGGTCCTGAGCGGTAGTGGCTAGGCCCATATCTGAATCAGCGCACTGCCCTTGTGTAGATAAAGTGGGGAGAGGGCTCTTTTTTGCTCCCTTGCGCTCGCACACAGCTCCTATCCTGGTCAGAAATTATTCCAGGACTGCCCACAACTGGTCCATAGGGACCGCAGGTGCTGAAGCACTGCCTGTTGTCCACTGACATGTTAGGGGAAGCTGGTGACACAGACTCCATATTGTCCCCCTCTGAGACTCCTCAGATAAAAAGTCCACCCACAGGCTGTGCTGACTGGGGAGGGGGCGCCTAGGGGACTCACCAAACCGGACCAGGGACCGCTCAGTTCCGCTGTCTGTACCACGCTGTGTCAGCGCTGGTGAGCCGTGAGGAGATTGTGAGGAGATTTGCGCTGTTACAGCAGCGCTAGAGGCCAAAACTAGTGCTGAAAAGCGCGCGGGCTACAAGAAAATGGCCGCCGCACTTCACTGAGGCGATCCGCGGCAAGATGACCGCCATGACGCAGTTAATGTGAAAACAGCACACACACAGTGCCACTCGGCGCTCAGGCCCCAAAACACACAAAAAGGCCCCAAGCATATATGCAGACCAGCATGTGCGCCCCCCCCCCCCCCCCCAAGAACAGTGTGACCCCCAGGCACCCCACACAGTACAGCGCCAGCAATGGTGACAGAGAGTGACAATAAAATACAGGGGGAGACAGGGAAAATCCCCCACAGAGAAACACACAGCCTTTTGTACTCACCTGCAGGCAGGAGAGACTACTTACCAGTCCCCTGAGGGACCCACTGGTGGGTTTCTGACAGGACTATCACAGTGCAGTACTGAGTAGCTGTTGGCCCGGTCCACTGCGAAAGATAGTCAGTCAGGAACTGTTCAGTCTTGAGAGGACCGTGGGAGCATGAAAGCAAACCCGGCCACCCCTGGAGTCATGGGGTATGTCGTGAACTGAGTCTCACGCACACAAGGCGAGGATCAGCACGCTCGATGGTCAGACAGGGAAGACTACGAGGATATTTTGTACCCAACCTGTTGCCCAGCCGACAGTTGATAGAAGATTCTCAAAAATAAAATAAAAAAGAAGTCCAAAAAAGGAATAAAAATAGGTTAGGAGACTGGCTCCTGAGAGAGCCATGTCTTCTCCTTCTGCTAGGCAGAAAAAAACTGAGGTCTGCTGACTGCAGTGGGAGGGTTATGTCCGGAGGGACCGCCCCCTGGTTGGGGCTGTTCAGCTCTGGCTTTTAGAATGTATGTATAACATCTCACATTCTGCCTAGGTCTTCTCCTGCAAGCAGGGACATAACCCACGTGTAAAGTGTAAAGAGACGCCGTGTCAGTCCATGGATAAGAGAAAAACATGCTTTGTTGCGCGTTTTGGAAATGCGCGTTTAACTCATGTCACTGTTGAGTTACCATTTTGGATGTGTTCACATCTGCGCATTTTTTAGAACACAGCAACCCGCGCAGAAAATTTGCATTTTGCCATGCTTTTTAAAGTGGAGCTCCACCCTAATTTTTCACTTCTGCGGATCGGATTCCTCCCCCCCTCCGGTGTCACAATTGACACCTTTCAGGGGGGAGGGGGGTGAAGATACCTGTCTAAGACAGGTGTTTTCACCCACATCCGGGAGTCCTCTCTCCGGGAATCTGCAGGAGTTACGTCACTTCCCGCAGACTTCCCTTGGTGTTCTGGGAGACACTCGGCTCCCAGAACACAGGAGCACCAATCAGAACGGCGCAGCGCGACTCGCGCATGCGCCGTAGGGAACCGGGCATGAAGCCGCAGGGCTTCACTTCCTGGTTCCCTCAGCGAGGATGGCGGAGGGAGCAGCAGAGCGACGAGCGGTCGCTCGTCCTCTGCTGCGGACGTCGCTGGACTCCAGGACAGGTAAGTGTCCATATATTAAAAGCCAGCAGCTGCTGTAGCTGCTGGCTTTTAATATTTTTTTTTCCGGCGGAGCTCCGCTTTAATAACACGCAGCAAACGCACGTCACACATGTGTTACCATTTATGCTGTGTTTGCCTCTGTTGGTTTCCCAATGTGCAGCAACCCACACAGTAAAAGGTGCATTTCAGGAATGCGCTGCAAGTCAGCATTGCGATTCTGTCTCCATAACGGCAATGCAAGGGCGATGTGTTTTTTGCAGCGCGTTTACAAAGCGTGCAGCAAAAGCACAAGGTTTCTGTACAATTTGAAATGTGCAAATTTAAATGCAGCCTTTAATGATACTCCAATCAAGGTCAGCAGTTGTGTGATTTGCCACACATTTGTCGCACAACAAAACGAGCTACAAATCACACGAAAATGTACTATGAAAAAAGATGCAATACTCCACAACCAAAAAGGTTCTTGAGCTACTTTGGGGCGTTTGACGCGCATAGGGCAGCCCATTTATGTGATCAGGAACAACAACAAAAACCCCCAAAAACAAACACAAAACACGAGTGGGAATGCATGTTTCCAATATGCTCAGGTGTGAATGGAATGTGCTTGGGAGGAGAGCTTTTAGGCAGCAAGGATGACTTGGGAGGAGAGATGGAGGGTTAAGATAGGTTTGTTTTTTTACCAAAGTCGCAAAGGAATGCTTATCTAATGTCGATGCGACTTCCGTTAGTGTTGAACATAGAAGTCTATGGGGTTGAAATTGCAGGGTATCACTGCAAACAAATTCAATTTCCCGTGTCATGTGATTTTATTCCCATCAAAAGTCACACTAGTGTGAAGGAGCCCAATTAGTGCATTTTTTATGCAGTTAGGTATGTTCTGATGTTTTTTGCCATGTTCCAGTACAGTTCAGTGCAGAAAAAAAATGCAGCATGTTCCATTTCTTTTTTTCCTGCAATGGGGTGTTAACTAGATCTTTGGAATCCATATAACCTACTGTCCATGCATTTTTGGTGCAGAAAAAACACTGCACTGGACTGTATCTAGTGTGAACCAAGCAATTCCTATTTTAGTGCTATCACTGCTGACCTGGTTACACCATGGAGTAGAGCAACTAAACTGTATAAGCTGGCAGAATTTTTTGTATCTGGCTATCTGGTTTCTGGAATCTTTTCAGTGACGTGTAAAAAATGCCATTATTTATTTGTGTAAATGTTCTACGCCAGCAAAATAAAATCTGTCACCAAAATTGAATAATTGCTCTGAGCAACAGAGCATTGCTGTCCTTCCATATGCTAAAGACCAGACGAAACCGCATTGTATCAGTGCCTCACAAATATAAAACCCATGCTAGACTCTGGTGAATGAAACTGTATGTTTGAATTTTCAAGGAACATTAAATGCCACAGACAGCAGGGAGATCTCAACCAGCTCACAAATATTTTCCTATAGTGTAACAGTTTTCTCCAATCCGTCCTGGAGAACAAACATTACATCAGCCTAAAACACAGTAACGCTGCCAAGTCTTTTTATGGTATGCTCTTTGTTGTAGGTTACAAAGACTATACTAGGGGTCGACTGATTATCGGTGTGGCCGATTATCGGCGGCCAACATTCACTTTTTTTTTTTTTTAAGCATTGGTCACAAACTTACCGATGTTACCGATATTGCTTCAAGGGGGTGTACTGGGGTAAGGCATGCAGCTGCATTAGAGCGGACAGTCGGCTTTCTTGCAACAACCACCAATGCTGCTAAACAGCTGCTCAGCTGTTATAACAAGCCCTATCCCCCCCCCCCACTCTGTCCGGGTCTCCCGTTCCTCTGAGAGACCAGCCAGCACGTCCACCAGCTGGCCGAAAACCGGAACAATGGCTTATTCGGCTTTATTCGGGCCTCGGATCTAGTAACCTGAAAGGGATGTCAGGACATCCCTTCCGGATTACTCTCATTCTAAAAGAAGCCAGTTTTAAAAAAAATAGAAAAGTATTCAAAAACGCCAATCTTGACGTTTTAAATACTTTTAAGTGCAGTGGAGGGGGGGTTCGGGGTCTTATAGACCTGAGATCCCTCCATAAAGGAGTACCTGTGTTGTCTTTTACTGTCACAAAGGATGTTTATATCCCTTGTGACAGCAATAACAGTGAAAAAAAAACAACATTAAGGCCTCATGCCCACTGGCGTTTTTACAGCTGCGTTTTTGAGCGTTTTTTTACAGCTTAAAAACGCCTGTCCATGTTATTGTAAATATTTTTTTTTTTTTTTTTTTTTTTTTTTTTGAAAAAAAAAAAAAAAAAAAACGTCGGAGCTAAAAACGCGACCGCGCGTTAGTGCGCGTTTTTTGCGCGTTAGTGCGCGTTAGTGCGCGTTAGTGCGCGTTTTTTGACGCTCGCGTTTTTTCCTGCCTAGTTCTGACGCTGAGGAACGCACTGGCCCTGGGTTTTTTTTACAGCTTACAAACGCCTATGCTCTTTACAGCTCAAAAACGCCTAGGTGGGCATGAAGCTATAGACTAACATGGACAGGCGTTTTTAAGCTGTAAAAAACGCTCAAAAACGCGGCTGAAAAAACGCCCGTGGGCATGAGGCCTAAAAAGCACAGTGTAGAAATAAAAAAAGTTTAAATCTACAGAATAATCGGCACCTGATATCAGCATTCGGCCTGAAAGGCAGCAAAAAAATAAATAAAAAAAATAAAATAAATCGGTACCGTATCGGCCCTGAAAAAAACGATATCTGTCGACCACTAGACTATACTTTTTGTATTTTCACTGAGGTACTTCATAAGGTTTACCAGCCAGTTAAGTTATCTTCACGGCCAAAGAGAAAGTGCACCACAGTGACAACTATCCACTCATAGGGCTCCCATTCTATTCCAAGTCTGGCAGAGAAGTCTCTGAGTTGACTCATCCCATTTTCTTTGCCAAGCAGCACAGACTAAGTTCAGTTAGGATGGCATTGTGCTGAGGGTATGAAAAACAATTCAGGCATTGAACTTGGGGGAAAAAGCTGTAATAGAAATATAATCTGGTAAAAGCTTATGGAAATACAATGTTACATAAAGTGCATCCAAGCCCCAAAACAAACATATTATTGAAGATAAATCCATACAGTGAATATAAAAAGTCTACACACCCCTGTTAAAAATGTCAGGTTTCTGTGATGTAAAAAAAAGGACACAAAGTTAAAAAACATTTCTGAACTTTTTCCACCATTAAATGTGACCTATTAACTGTACAACTCAGTTGAAAAACAAACTAAAATCTTTTGGAGGGGGGAGTAAAAATAAAAAACAAAATAATGTGGTTGCATAAGTGTGCACACCCTCATAACTGGGGATGTAGCTGTGTTAAGAATTAAGCAATCACATTTAACTCATGTTAAATAGGAGTCAGTACACACCTCATTTAAAGTGCCTCTGATTAACCCCAAAAAAGTCAACTGTTCTAGTAGGTCTTTCCTGACATTTTCTTAGTCGCATCCTGCAGCAAAAGTGGTCCGCAGAGAGCTTCCAAAGCATTAGAATGATCTCATTGTTAAAAGGTATTAGTCAGGAGAAGGGTACAAAAGAATTTCCAAGGCATTAGATACCATGGAACACAATGAAGACAGTCATCATCAAGTGGAGACAATAGGGCACAACAGTGACATTACCAAGAACTGGACATGCCTCCAAATTTGATGAAGAGGAGAAGAAAACTGGCCAGGGAGGCTGCCAAAAGGCTTACAGCAACATTAAAGGAGCTGCAGGAATATCTGGCAAGTACTGGCTGTGTGGTACGTGACAACAATCTCCCGTATTCTTCATATGTCTGGGCGATGGGGTAGCATGGTAAGACGGAAGCGGTTCTTACCAAGAACATCCAGGACCAGCTAAAGTTTTCAAAAACACATCTAAAGTCTCCCAAAAGCATGTGGGAAAAATAGGATTTTTGTACTCACCGTAAAATCCTTTTCTCTGAAGTCCATGGACGGACACTGCTAATTTATTATTGACCTTAGGGTTTATATGCCGTCTATCAGGAGAGGACTAGGCAGACATGTTAAAAAGGTAAAAATGTAACAGCAAAGCTGAACAGTACTGCCCAGGGGGCGGTGCCACTGGCTATAACCCCTCACCCTGCATCTAGCAACTCCGTTCGTCAAAAAGCAGTACAAACATAAAAAGGAGGGGTGGGTGCTGTGTCCGTCCATGAACTTCACAGAAAAGGATTTTACGTTGAGTACAAAAATCCTATTTTCTCTTTCATTCATGGACGGACACAGCTCCTTTATTCTTGACCATAGGGACCCAAGCAGTGACAAAAAAACGAGGGGTGGCAATAGCAAGCAAACAAACAAACTTCCACCCAAAACAACCAGAGCTCCTCAATGGAGGAGTTGCAACCTTAAACAGCCGCCTGCAAAACTTTGCGGCCGAATGCATGCACATCAACCTTGTAAAACTTAGTGAAAGTGAACGGACGACCAGGTCGGCGCCTTACACACCTGGGAGACAGACGCTGGATGTCGGAAGGCCCAGGAGGCACCAATTGCCCTGGTCGAATGTGCCGTGACAGGAAATTGAGGCGCCCGCCCTTTTAGGGGATAAGCCTGAATCACGATCTGGTCTGATCCACCGAGAAATGGTGGCCGACGAGACCGCCAGGCCTTTCTTTGGACCAATCACAGACACAAACAGTGAGTCTGACCTCCAAAACAGAGCCGTAGCAGACAGATACACCCGCAGAGCTCGGACCACGTCCAAGGAATGCAAAGCAACCTCTTTGGGATGCGACGGCCGAGGACACAAGGATCAAAGCACAATGTCTTCATTTAGATGAAAAGCCAAAACAAACTTCGGAAGAAACAAAGGCTGCGGGCGTAGCACCGCTTTATCCTTGTGGAGGATCAAGTAGGGAGACTTGCAAGACAAGGCCGCCAACTCAGAAACCCTCCTGACTGATGTAATAGCCACCAGAAAGGCAACTTTCTGAGAGAGTGTCAAAAGGGGAATCTCTGATGTTCTCAAACGGAGGTTTCTGAAGTACCGAGAGCACCAGATTCAAATCCCACGGAGGCAGTGGTGGTCGAACCGGAGGGGCCACATGTCGAACCCCTTGCACAAACGTACTCACCAGTGAATGAGCCGCCAAGGGTCATTGAAAGAAGACAGCCAAGGCTGATATCTGCCCCTTAATGGTGCTTAAGGCAATTTTTGATCCACTCCACGCTGTAAAATCAGCAGGATCCTGGAAACTGAATATGTCCGTGGACGCAACTCCATCTCCTCACACAGAGATGTAGGCCTTCCACGTGCGATGATAGATCTTCCGAGAAGATGACTTCTGTGCCCTCAGCATGGTGGAAATTACTGAATCCGGCAGGCCTCGGTCCCTTAGTACCTGACTTTCAACAGCCATGCCGTTAAAGCCAGCAACTATAGGACCTTGCGACAGAAGGTCCTCTCGCTTCGGCAGTCGCCAAGAAACATCCGCCACCAGGCGTACTAGGTCGGCGTACCAGGGACGCCGAGGCCAATCTGTGGCTATTAGAATCACCGGAAACCCCTCGGTCTCCACTCTGCGAAGCAGACGAGGAAGAAGTTTTAGCGGGGGAAAGGCATAAATTAGCCGATACTGTCCCCACCGAGCCATCAACGCGTCTGTTGCGTCCGCCCAGGGATCTTTGGACCTGGCCACAAACCTCAATACCTTCCGATTGAGTCGAGAAGCCAGGTGGTCCACGTCTGGCGTGCCCCATCTCAGACAAAGGAGTCGAAACACATCCGGGTGTAGCGACCATTCTCATTGGTCCAGCAACTGACGACTTATGTAGTCCACTTGCCAGTTTTCTACACCCAGAATGTATACGGCCGTTAGAGCTGGCACGCTCCGCTCTGCCCACCGCAGGATGCGAGCGACCTCCAATACTGCAGCCAAGCTTCTTGTTCCTCCTTGATGATTGACATACGCCACCGCCGTGGCGTTGTCTGACTGGATCCTGACTGGACGTCCCTGTCCCTGTGACCATGTGGAGAGGCACTGCCTGATCGCCTGAAGTTCCAGCACATTGATCGGCAGGCGGGATTCTTCCTGCATACAGCAACCCTGTGTCGACTGTACACCCCAAACTCGCCCCAACCGGTCAGGCTGGCGTCTGTCATGATTACCGTCTAGTGAAAGGGAAGGAACGACTTCCCGGACTGAAGGGCCGGTGATCTTAGCCACCATACCAGGGAAGTCCTGACTAGCTGGCTCACCCGGATTTGACAATCCAGGGACAACGGAGATTTGTCCCATTTGGACAGGATCTCCTTTTGCAAGACTCAAGTGTGGAATTGAGCATATGGTACTGCCTAAAAATTTGCTACCATGAGACCCAGGACTTGCATGCAAAAGCGCAGCGGACGACCACCTGCGGGATGCCAACAGCTCCACTGCAGTCCGAAGAGTAAAGAGTATGCAACTTTTCCAAAAGGGAGAAAAACTCTTGCCTCTGAGGAGTCCAGAATCAAGCCCAGATATTCCGGGTGCTGAGTCGGCACCAACACCGACTTCTGGAGGTTCAGTATCCAACCAAACTCTTAAAAAGTCTGACTGGCTATAGCCACATCCTCCGCTAATTCTGAGTCTGAAGCTGCTCTCAGAAGAAGGTCGTCCAGGTAGCCAACGATAGCGATTCCTCGCGGTCTCAGCAGAGCGGGGCGAGCACCTTGGTGAAAACCCTTGGTGCCGACGCCAGGCCAAAAAGGGAGAGCTACAAATTGGTAGTGATCGTCCCCGACTGCAATGCACAGAAATCTGATGCCTGACGTATGAGGACATGCAAGTATGCGTCCTTGATGTCCAAGGACGCCAGAAAATCCCCCGGATGGAGTGCAGCGACCACAGAGCCAACTGATTCCATCCTGAACCTTCGTACTTTTACAAAGGTGTTAAGGGCCTTGAAATCCAGGATTGGACGGGCCCCGTCCTTTTTTTGGGACTACAAACAGATTGGAGTAGAATCCCTGAAACCTTTCCGGCAGCGGCACAGGTACTATTACCCCACGCATCAGCAGGTCCTGCACTGCCCCAAACAGGGTGTTACGACTAGTCGGAAGAAGATGAAGGTTTGAGGGAAAAAATCTTGTACCCTGATGAAACCACTACGTAAACTCACCGGTCGGAAAGCAGGGAGGCACACCGAGCTGCAAACTCGCGAAAGCGACCCCCCACCCGAAAGTCGGGCGGGGGCAAACCTTCATGCGGTCGCAGATTTGTTCGCAGGCTTGTTTGGCTTGCGAAAACCAGAGACGGTTTTGTCCCTCAGCTGGCCCCTTGTCGGCCTGGGAAAGGTTACCCGCAAGCCCGGGCTGACGAAAAAAATGCTTCCGAGCGGAAAAGGGAGGGCCCTGGCCTACGGCGCAGCTCCTTACCTATTCTGGATTGTGGGAGCAGCGTGCTCTTACCCCCAGTGACATTCTTAATAATGTCATCCAGCGAGGCTCCAAATAGCTCGCCCTGGGAGGGAGCATTTTAGCCAAATCAGGCGACGTAGCACCACAGCAGATACTGAGGCTCTGGAAAGCAAAGGAGCTGCATCTAGGGCCGCATTCGCAGACATACTTAAGGCCATGCACCAACTGGTCGGCCAGTTCAATGCAGACCGGGGAAGCCTGTTGCTCTACCAACTCGTGGTGCAACAATTTTGCCCATTCTGTAAGTGTCTGTGACACCAGGGCCGTGGCCAATACAGGCCGTAATGCTGACCCCACCACCGTGAACATGGACCGGGCCACAGCCTCGGCCCTCCTGTCTGCAGGGTCCTTAAAAGGCAGGGGTCCCCTCTACCAGAATCGTGGTTACCTTGTTTAATGTCCATTTTTTCAGGAGACTCTCCTCAAAGGGGTAACGGACCGCCATTAGTTTTGGGACCGAAAAGGCCCTCTGCGGTCATTCCCATTCTTTTTTTTAAAAAACGTATCAAAATAAGTTAGGTAGGGAAACACCTTAGCAGTGCGGGCCGGCTTGTGGGACACAAAAGGAACCGACGCCTCAGTAGATGCCCCCGCCGTATCCTCCAATTTTAGGGTCTCCCGCACTGCAGTGATAAGTGCTCCAACAAGCGCCTTTTCCTGCGCTGATCCAGATTCTTCCTCACTGTCCGAATGGTCCTGATCCGCATCCTCCGACACGTCAGAACAGGGGCCGTGTGCCACAGCCAGGCCCGAGTCTGAATCAGAGCTTTCGCCCGCACACCGCTTCCACCCAGGTCCGCGACAAAGCGCCCATAGGCACCGCAGGTGCAGGAGCCCCTGTTGCTATCACAGGGATGTCTGGGGAAGCAGCGCCAGCTTCTGACGCCATGCTGACCCACACTCGCCTGACAGCCACTTAGGGACTAAAGGCAAGGTACACAAAAGGTCCACCCTCCTAGCTGCTACAGACTGAGGGGCCCCCCCAAAGGACTCACCACCCTGACCCAGGTACTGCACAGTGCTGCGGTCCTCTCTCTCTCTCTCTCTCCTGTCCTACCTGTGCCTGAGGTGTTCTCCTGCGTCTGAGGTGTTCGGTGCTGTTCGCGCCATTCAGAAAGACATTTCCAGCGCTAGAGGCCAAAACTAAGCTGGGGCTACAAGAAAATGTCAGCCGGCCGCCTCAGGGAAAAGAGTGCGAGCTACGAGAAAATGGGCGCCGGCTGCTTCAGCATTAGAACTAGCGCGGCTACAAGAAAATGGCCCCCGGTCGTTTCTGATGTAAAATAAAAAAGTCTGTGAACACGCTGGGCCTCCGAGCGGCGGCCTCCCACATGGGCCCCCAGCCAGGACTCGGAGCCCCCCCAGAGGACCCCCAGTCAGGTAAACAGCAGGCCCAGCCACCACAGACGCATTGGGAGGAGGGAAAGGACAGGGAGAGAAGAAAGGAAGAGTGAGAGACCCCCAAGTCAACCTCCCCAGGAATGCCGAACTGTTCCATCCTGCCGAAGCAGGTGAAACCCTAATTTCCCGTCCTGCAGGGACTGCTAGATGCATTCCGGACAGACCTATCACCCGAGCAGTACAGAGTGGCTGTCGGCCACTGCCCACTGCGACTCGGACAGCAGTAGCCCGGTCATATGTGTTCCCCCGGAGCATATAGCTCACCGGCCACCTCTGGAGCAAACGGGGTATGTCGTAGCCGACCCAGCGCGTAGCTAAAGGTCTGCTCACGCTCGATGGCCGGTCTGGGGAGACTACAAGGATCTATATTATCCAGCCTGTAACCCAGCTGGCAGTTAATAGTGGATCTCAGGATCAAAAAAGTAGAAAAAAAAAAAGAAAAAAATCTCCAGGACCAATGGTCCCAACCGGGAGCCAGGTCCTTCTATGCTAGGCAGAAGAAACTGAGCTGCTAGATGCAGGGTGAGGGGTCATAGCCAGAGGGACCGTCCCCTGGGCGGTACTGTACAGCTTTGCTGTTGTTACATGTTTTAACTGTTTAACATGTCTGCCTAGTCCTCTCCTGATAGACGGCATATAAACCCTAAGGTCAAGAATAAAGGAGCTGTGTCCGTCCATGAACGAAAGAGAAATATGTTTTGGTCTGATGGAAACCAAGGTTGAACTTTTTCCAAAAGAGATGTATGGTGCAAAAACACTACACATCACCAAAAGAACACCATACCCACCGTGAAGCATGGTGGTGGCAGCATCATGCTTTGGGGTGGTTTTTCTTCAGCTGGAACAGGGGCCTTATTCAAGGTAGAGGGAATCATACAGTTCCAAATACCAGCCAATATTGGCACAAAAGCTTCAGGCTTCTGCTAGAAAGCTGAACATGACAACTCAAAGCATACATCCAAATCAACAAAGGAATGGCTTAACCAGAAGAGGATTAACGTTTCGGAATGGCCCAGCCAGAGCCCAGACCTGAATCCTATTGAAAAATCTGTGGGGATGATATGAAGAGGGCTGTGCACACAGGAGATGCCCTCGCAATCTGACAGATTTGGCGTGTTTTTGCAATAAATAGAGCAAATATTATTAGATTGTAAGCTCTTCTGAGCAGGGCCCTCCTAATCCTCTTGTATTTTATTGTATAACTGTATTGTCTCCCTTTTATATTGTAAAGCGCTGCGTAAACTGTTGGTGCTATATAAATCCTGTATTATAATAATAATAATTGCCATGTCAAGATGTGACATGCTGATAGACTGAAACCCAAAAAGACTAAGTGCTGTAATAAAATCAAAAGGTGCTTCAACAATGTATTAATTTAAGGGTGTGCACACTATTGCAACCATATTTTTTTAAATTTTACATTTTTACTGCCCTCCATCGAAAAGATTTGTTGTACAACCGAGCTGTACGGTTTATAGGTCACATTAAAACCCCTTTCACACTGGGGCTGCAGCCGCGTTGGCGCCAATGAGCCGCTCGTTTTAGCGCGCTTTAGCGCTGTTTATTGCAAAAAATCTGAGGAAAACGCTTGGACAGCCGCACTCCAAAAAAGGTTCTTTTATTTAAAACAAAAGCACAAATAACATGCCACAGCAAAAAAAACAGCAAGTATGAGCTGACGTTTCGCACTGCGATTCAGTGCTTAATCATAGCTGGTTCGCTGAATCGCAGTGCAAAACGTCAGCTCATACTTGCTGTGGCATGTTATTTGTGCTTTTGTTTTAAATAAAAGAACCTTTTTTGGAGTGCGGCTTTCCAAGCGTTTTGCTCAGATTTTTTGCATTGTCATATGCATTGCCTGCACCCACGGCTCTGGATCTTGTGAATGAGTCACCAGTCACATCTGAGCGGTAACTCTCTCCTTTAGCGCTGTTTAAGTGGCACTTTTCAGCGGATAGCGGGGCGCTTTTAACCCCAAAGAAGGGGGTTAAAAACTCCTGTTGCGGCGCTTCGGAAGCCCTGCCCATTCATTCCAAAGATGTGGGTTTTGGAACATCCCACGAGCGCACCGTCCCAGTGTGAAAGGTCACACTTTAAAAAGAGGAAGTAAACCCTCCTCAACATTTTCAGATAAACAAACATACGCCCTGCAAGAGAAAGGCATAATGAGCTAGTATGCATAGCATTAGGGGTGCAACTGATCAAAAAACTCACGGAACGATCCTCGGATCAGAGTCACGGATCGGATCATTTTTCGGATCAGCAAAAAAAAATAAAAAAAGACAATCTTGTTACACCCACCGGAGTTTTAGATTTCAGTTATTTTCAAACACAAAAACAGAGCTTATTTGCTTAAATACATTATTTGGAAATCCATCGGACTCTTTACATGTTAAATTTTAAAAGCAGCAGCAAACCTTACATGCTTGCTAATGTGACAGAACACCACTGATTTTTACATTTAACTAAATGTTAAATGTGAAAATCAGAGGTGTTCCGTCACATTAGCAAGCATGTAAGGTTTGCTGCTGCTTTTAAATTTAACATGTAAACCAGGGGTCTCAAACTCAAATTACCTGAGGGCCACAAGACAAGTTTTCATATCCCATGGGGGGCCGCATGCAAACATTCAAACTTCAAAAACAGCAGCACTGGTGTCAGCAGACGCACTATTAACCCCCAGCACTGGTGTCAGCAAACGCATTATTAAACCTGACCACTACACTGCACACTGACCACTGCGCACTGACCACTACACTTCACACTGACCACTGCGCACTGACCACTACACTTCACACTGACCACTGCGCACTGACCACTACACTTCACACTGACCACTGCGCACTGACCACTACACTTCACACTGACCACTGCGCACTGACCACTACACTTCACACTGACCACACCACACTGACCACACCACACTGACCACACCACACTGACCACACCACACTGACCACACCACACTGACCACACCACACTGACCACACCACACTGACCACACTTCACACTGACCACACCACACTGACCACACTTCACACTGACCACACCACACTTCACACTGACCACACCACACTTCACACTGACCACACCACACTTCACACTGACCACACCACACTTCACACTGACCACACCACACTTCACACTGACCACACCACACTTCACACTGACCACACCACACTTCACACTGACCACACCACACTTCACACTGACCACACCACACTTCACACTGACCACACCACACTTCACACTGACCACACCACACTTCACACTGACCACACCACACTTCACACTGACCACACCACACTTCACACTGACCACACCACACTTCACACTGACCACACCACACTTCACACTGACCACACCACACTTCACACTGACCACACCACACTTCACACTGACCACACCACACTTCACACTGACCACACCACACTTCACACTGACCACACCACACTTCACACTGACCACACCACACTTCACACTGACCACACCACACTTCACACTGACCACACCACACTTCACACTGACCACACCACACTTCACACTGACCACACCACACTTCACACTGACCACACCACACTTCACACTGACCACACCACACTTCACACTGACCACACCACACTTCACACTGACCACACCACACTTCACACTGACCACACCACACTTCACACTGACCACACCACACTTCACACTGACCACACCACACTTCACACTGACCACACCACACTTCACACTGACCACACCACACTTCACACTGACCACACCACACTTCACACTGACCACACCACACTTCACACTGACCACACCACACTTCACACTGACCACCACACTTCACACTGACCACCACACTTCACACTGACCACCACACTTCACACTGACCACCACACTACACACTGACCACCACACTACACACTGACCACTACACTACACACTGACCACTACACTACACACTGACCACTACACTACACACTGACCACTACACTGCACACTGACCACTACACACTGAACAATACACACTGACCACTACACTAGACACTGACCACTACACTGCACACTGACCACTAGACACTGACCAATACACACTGACCACTACACTAGACACTGACCACTACACTAGACACTGACCACTACACTAGACACTGACCACTACACTAGACACTGACCACTACACTAGACACTGACCACTACACTAGACACTGACCACTACACTAGACACTGACCACTACACTACACACTGACCACTACACTACACACTGAGCACTGCATACTGACCACTACACTGCACACTGCACACTGACCACTACACTGCACACTACACTGCACACTACACTGCACACTGACCACTACACTGCACACTGACCACTCACCATTAGGGCACAGCACATCAGGGTACATGGGGCACATCAGGGCACAATCAGGGTACATGGGGCACATTCAGGGTACATGGGGCACATTCAGGGTACATGGGGCACATTCAGGGTACATGGGGCACATTCAGGGTACATGGGGCACATTCAGGGCACAATCAGGGTACATGGGGCACAGGTCAGCATTTACTTGTTGTCGTTTTCTTCAAATGCAGAGTAGCGCAGGAAGCGTCTGTCATAAGTTCACTTCTCTCTCATGTCACGCTGTTGCTCCCCGGCGGCCCCTCCTCTCTTCGTCCATCCCAGATGATGTCACAAGCAAATAGGGATGGACGAAGAGAGGAGGGGCCGCCGGGGAGCAACAGCGTGACATGAGAGAAGTGAACTTATGACAGACGCTTCCTGCGCTACTCTGCATGCATCTCGATCTACCGTCAGGCGCCAGCAGTAGGCGATTGACGGGTAAATCGCTGCGGATGTCCGGCCAGTACATGCCTGGCAGTAGAACACTGACAATTTGCGCCCCCCCTTTCCGCGACACCCCCGCGCTGCCTGCGGGCCATTTATAACCGGTCCGCGGGCCGCAAATGGCCCGCGGGCCGGTACTTTGAGACCCCTGATGTAAACAGTCCGATGGATTTCCAAATAATGTATTAAAGCTGATAAGCTCCGTTTTGTGTTGAAATGAACTGAAATCTAAAACTCCGGTGGGTGTAACAAGATGTCCGCTTGGCCCCTTCTCTATCATTACTGTGCAGGTGTGTAGGGTGGAGCAAGATGGCGGTGAAACGTCACTACAGCGGTCGCCGGCTGTACCAAGATGGCCGCCGCGCCGGAGCTAGGCCGAAGCCGCGGCCTTTCCTACGGCCGAGGCTCCGCGGATCGCGTGGTGATCCGAACAGGGTGACCCGTTCGGATCACCACCGATCCATTGCACCACTACATAGCATACTAGCTCATTATGTGGCACTTACCTCAGATTGAAGCCTCCGAAGCGCTCCACGGCCCCCTCCGCCGCCATGTCATCTCCGACCGCTTTCCTGTTATCGCCGCTCTGGCGCTGTGATTGGCCGGAGTGGCGATGACATCACACGCATGCGCGCGGGGCCGGCTTTCTCCATTGAGACAACCGGCAGTCTCCATTGAGAAAACCGGCAACGCGCAGTGCGCCTGCGCGTGACGTCATCAGCGCGGTTTTTAAAAGCAAATATCTCCTTAACCGCGTAGGTTAAGGAGATATTTCTTGCACCTACAGGTGAGCCTTAATCTAGGCTTACCTGTAGGTGCAAGTTGTAGGGAGGGGTTTACAACCACTTTAATGAATGGGAGGCGCTTAGCAGAGGCTATTTCAAGCGCTAAAGTGTCTGAAAACCACCCAGTGTGAAAGGAGTTTTAAAAGGTGAAAAAAGTTCTGAAATGATTTGTCAAATTTTTTTACATCACAGAAACCGGACATTTTAAACAGGGGTGTGTAGACTTTTTATATCCACTGTATATGTGTTGGCTACATTTGTCTTCAAGCCTTTTACTGCCAGTAACATCTCCTATCCAAGTGGGAAAGTGCCAACTCACCGTACTGTATTAGGACAAAAGAAACTAACAGAGCTACTAGAATCTCCCCATTCTCTTGTCCAAAACAAAGATGGATGGGGTCCTGTAGCCCTAAAATTAATATAACTGCTGCTAACAGAGAAACCCAGAGATGAGATGAAAAAATTATCACCCGACAAGATTTCTATCAAAATCAGCATTTTTGCATGTTTCAATGAGATGACAAAATGTTCACTGTTCAGGCTTAGATACCCTTTAAACTCAGATGGGTATGATACCAACACTACAGGACGAATATAACAGCACTTACAATATATACAGTTTCTGTAGGAAGGGAAGTGCAATGCTACCAACTGGCGTGAATAATATTGTTTGTTTCATTTAGCTGCATAGTGGATCCTAAATAATTTCTGCCCTATAACTTGGTTGTAAATATGAGTAATATTACACAATTACAAAGATTCTTGGTAATCACACTAGTCACCTTACATCCGCCAAGACTGAACAGAGACCTACAATGACCCATATTTATGAAAATAATTGTTACATCAGTTTTGTTTACAATGTTAAATTTCATAATATGCACACATATTTTAGAACAAGTAGTCAAATGTGTGTTTTTTGCAGATTCCCACATTTGGGATAAATATTCCTATTATGAAATAGAGAAAATGACCGTTGATCTCAATAGAAATGCAGTGTCCTTGTCATTTCCTGTGAGCAACATGGAATATCTTCCTGCCTAGACCACTTTCTATAAACTACCAATTTTACTGCCCCCAAATAGTGGGAATGAAGAGATACAAACATGTTTGTAGTCTATATCAGGAGTAGAGACGTGAAGGCCTGAAAAAATAAATAAACGGTTTTCCGTTTTTTTCCTGAAGGCTTGTTTTTTCCCCCAAAAAATTGGAAAAATTTAAAAAAAAAAGAAAAGAAAAACATTGTGGAATATTTTATTTTAACATGATGAATAAAATATTTTAAAGACAGGGTGTTCAAATATTTTCCCCAAAATTTCTAAAAAAAAAAATGTATGATATCAGATTATTCTAATTTCTGTGCACAAAAAGGACACGCAAGTCCTAGGTAACAAACTGAACCCTCCAATGCAAGAACAGTATGCATTTCTTCCTTAACGAGGTGCTGTGCTGCTATTGTAACAAGAAAAAGGTTTCTGTTTTGCTTTTGCATGTTTGGTTTGTTCTATCCTCTTCACTAGGCCTCAAAAGCATTGGAAGAAAAGCAACAAATAGGACCTGAAAGTATATACTTAATTAAAAAAGGTAAGAGTTTACATGCATCTGATTCTGAATCCAGAAATTGGAATCATTTAGCTACATTAGTTTATCTTTATAAACTTGTGTAAATAATAATTTAAAGTGGATGTAAACCCACTCTCATCCTTTCTAAACTACTGTCATAGTGCTGATCTATAAGGCTATAGATGCCTCCTGCATGTATCCTTATCTGTCAAATGTCTCCCCTCTGTCTGTTATAAGAACTGAAAAACTGCAGATTCTGTGGGTGGATCTGTTGTCTGGAGCTCGGTGGGTGGAGCCGTGATGTCAGTAGACTCCCCGCCCACCTCTATCCTCCCCTTGTCAACATGCACTTTCTCCTGTGTATTCCTTCTGCTATGATCACTAACATCCAGTCAAAATCGAGAAAAGTAACCACATGTCTTCAGAAAAGGAGCGGGGGTGGGAATTAAAAAATAATGCCTGTCTAAATCTAGTGCACAAGATATGTAAATAACCTGTCACTCAAAGCAAGGGGGCAGAACGGACAAAGGTAACGGTCTGTCCTTTTTTTTTTCACTGAATAAAAGAGGATTGCTCAGAGCTGGATAAACTCTTTGTGGCAAGACCTGGCACAAATGATAGGAAATCTTACATTGTGACAAAAAAAAAAAAAAAAAAAAAAAATCGGGTTTACATCCACTTTAATTACCAGTAATCTGATTCTTCACCCCCCCCCCCCACACACACACACCCACACACCCCCCCACACACACACACACCCACACATTAGTGTCTTCTTGCAAAGTAGTAATTTTCTTGTTTTTAATTCCTACTCCCCTCAGAAAAATGGCGAGACCAACATCTAGCATATGGAGGCAGTTTCACATTACAAGTTCTTCTGAAAAGAAAAATGTGATTTGCAAATATTGTCAGATGAAATATGCATTTCCAAATGCTACCAGGATGACAAAACACATTCTTGTATGTAACAAGTGTCCTGTAGATATTAAAAAATCCCTCATGGATCGAAGTAAAGAGCACAACAATGACGACAATGCACATAGTTTTTCTCAACGTTCTCGTAACAGAAGGACTTTCAATCTTAAAAATACAAAAAAGTGCTAACGTAGCATTTTTTTACATTTTTCCGGAAATTTCAGTTTTTTCCCCCAAAAAAGTTTTTTCCCCGAGCTTCCAAATTTCCGGAAATTTTACATCTTTAATCAGGAGAGAAGTCTAGGGTGGCAAACATAGCTCCCTCCATGGATAAAGTAGAGGGGTAATATAGCCACCCAAGGACAGGACGTGTGCTATATGGAGGATTACCAGGTGAAAATAAAGCAAAAGAAGCTTGGGAGAGGAGGAAAAAAAAAGGAAAAAGAAAAAGAAAATGCACACACAAAGGCCTAGCAAGCCAATATACTACATCTTTTGGTTTACGATTGCATCTTTCTTTAAGCAGGTATTTCTGTTCCAATAATGCTAACTTATTTGATGGGGTTTGATACATTGCACTTGAGGCAACAGGCCAGGGTGGTTTATTGAAGGTCAGATGGAGAAGGCAATAACGTCTCAAATTTTTGGCATATTACTCCATATTTTTAAGGCACGTGATAAAATGTAAAGGATGCAAAGTTCACTACCATGAACAGCAGGAATAAAGTAGCAGATCTGAGCACCCATCAATTATCTGTTCATACAGTGATATATAGTGACAGCTCTGATTAGGCAACATTCCACAAAGTGTGGGGAGGGGAACTGAAGAACTTCATATCTAATGGATGCTGCCCACATACGTTTGATCCTTAGAAAAAATAAATAACAAAAAAGGAAGATTAGTAAATCAGGGATTGCAGATAAAAAGCTAGAGATAACAGAAGGTGATGGGAACAGAAGAAGAAGCCCACTTACACATTGCTAAAAATGGAAAATTCAGCTGACAACGAAAAGTAGGTAGCACATACCAAAAGTGATCACTGCTACAATGCTCAAAAATAAAAGAACCCATTTAGATGCAAATTGTATCTGCGTGGGAGTTTGTCAAAATAACAAGGTAAAAGTGTCCTTCAGTTGTTTGATAGATCAAAATGAAATTGCTGATCCAAACACACAAATATTTATAAATGACAATCATGGAAATTGTCAGGGGTTCCTAAACTTTTGCATACAACTGTATATTTATATATAACCTGGATGAATGATCCTTGCAACAGAAGAGCTTTTATCCTGGTCTCTCTCACAGTCCATGTCTCTATCAGTCTGACATTTCTTGATTGCTCACACAGATACTGCTAGCCAATAACTCTCCTGACCCTGCAATTAGCTTCTCCACACACATTCACATTGGAAAGCCCCATTTTGAGTCCATTCAATGCGCTTATTTTAACTGAAACCCTGGCGAAGGGGCAGTTTCTGAGCTCTGAAACTTGTTGGTTTTATTTTATTTTAATTGAACAATTGAATTTGGACTCTAGTCCTTTGGTCTGCCATGCTTTTCCTTTAGTGCATACTTTTTCTGGTAACCTGCAGGGGTACCCACTGGAGGGTAGCCTTTTCTGTTGTGGGAAGCCTAACATTTGTGAGCCAGCAAGCTCTACAAATGTTTATGTCCTCTCACTACTTTGTATGAGCTCACATCAAAGTCCCAGCCCCTCATGGAAGCTTTTTTCTTCAGCACATTTCTTCTCCATCATGTGCTGTAAACTGCCTATTAGGCTGATACACTGGCTTAAATAATAACACACTTGAAACAAGCATGCATATTAGTATAGCCATACTAAAGTCAAAAGTCCCTATCCACATACTTGCTTTGGGTCAATGACTCAACAAGCATTTGCACAATAAGAAAAGAGGGAGGTCCATTTACATCCAACCACCTATAGAGGAGAGCAGGCAGTGTCTGTCTGCTCTACATAAGCACAGCAGACACAGACCAGCCAACCACCTGCTTAGCAGGGATCAGCAGGCAGACTCCCCACTGAGCAGGTAGACTTGAACAGAGCCCACCCCGTGTGTAAGGACCTAATGGAAAACACACATCAAAAGCTAAAAAGGTACATAAAAATGCACTGACTACCAAGGTAAATTAATAAGGAACAACTTTCTGCTGGTACCTCTGTACAGGATGATGGAAAGCTGTAGGAAGTGTCAATGACCGAAGAGAAAGAACTCACCAGCGCCCTGGCAGTTCCCCCGAGAACTACAAGCTCTCTGCCCCAGTGGAAGACAGGACTTTTAGTTCATTCATGGATTCCCAAGCAGCTTTTGAATTGTGACAGCAGGTGCAGGGAGAGGATCCATGCTTGCTGTCATAGGGGGAAGAGAAGGGGCGGACAAAAAAACAATTGGCAAACTAAAAGCTACTATCTACTTGCGCCACACATTTTATCAGCTCTCAAAACCCAGAGCAGATCTCTTGCCCACTCCAAAAAGGGACATAAAAATGGGCAGCTTTTCCCACCCCCACAGAGACATGCTGATTGAAAGACAAGTGCAAGGAAGTGTGTGTACAAGTAAAAATGATTGGCCTCTCGGATTTTAGGGTTATAGTCCAGAGTATTCAACAAATGTTTGTGCAGAGCAGGAAGCTATAAAACCACCATTAAATGATTCAGTAAAAATGACTCCATAGGAAACAAAAATCAGAGCTCATCTTATTTAACAGGATCTCAGATATGGTTTAGATTAATAGTGCACATAATTAGACACAGTATCCTTATTGTACAGCTCCTCAATCTGGCACCATTTAGTAACGCTGCACAAGAATTCATAGTCATTTTCTCTACCTTTACATCGAGGGAAAATTGTGTTTTTTCTACGTGTATTTCAGTTAATTCCTATCTTTTACATTTAGGCCCCTTTCACACTGGGGTGGGAGGTACGGTGGCGGTATAGTGCCGCTATTTTTAGCGCAATAGCGCATGCAAACCGCTCCAGTGTGAAAGGGGCCTTAGTGTTTTTGTAAAGATAAAATGTAACATACATTACCATCAAAGGAAGTTTATAAAGAACTACTTAAAAAAGAGGAAAATGTGTGGAGAAACACAACCAGTATGTGCGACTCTTACTACAGTGTGCATTTGTAGATCGGGGACTTCTGCTGTACACACCCTCATTACAATGAAACTGCAAGCTCACCTTATGTTACCTTGTAAAATGTCCCAAAGTCCATAAAGCAGGCATCTCCCAGATTCAGCGGAATATCCCTGGCCCAGTTCTACCTACTTTTTTACACCTTCTTTACAGGCCAAAATGCAAAAGGCAGCCTCAATGGCCAGCTGGAGCAGGTATAGAAAGGAGGCAAGCCAGAGTGTGACCACGTTGTGGTTGAAATTTGCATTACAAAGCATTCCAAGGTTTAGGGATTCTAGATGTTCGCTAGAGATAATGCATGTATTTAGGGCAACTTTACATGGTAAGAAAATAAAATTGTAAAGCAAGAAAAAAAAAAAGTTTCAGGCCAGCTACATTTACAGTAAAACCAAGACCGTCACTTTTTCTTTTAGCCATGGGACAGGAAGTGAGGGGAAATATTCTCAATGAGACAGATGACAAAAACCCGACAGGGATTATAACCCTACCTTACTCTATCCAAAATGAATAATTCCTTTAGTTCTACATTAGGCGGACCATACCAATTCCTCTCAGTGGGTGGCCCTGTCGGCCCCACTGCTTTGGACAACAGTAAATCATTTAACTGAGATGGATTAGAAGATGTGGCTGTACATGGTTGCGCATCAGGGAAGGGGTTGCATCTAGCACCCTCACAGATGTATGCTACAAATGTACACGATCTGTGTTCAGGACATATGTCTAAGTGGGTGTAGTAAACAACTCCGGGCCCTGGGAGAGCATTTATGCAGGCACTGTACAACCCTTGCATAATCATGTGCATAAGCCCTTAGCCCATTCCACTGCGATATAGGACAAAGAGAGGGGGGGGGGGGGGGGGGGAAATCGCAGTATTTTGTCACTGCTGTGACTCATTCACTTTTACAGCTGCAAAACTGGTGTCACCGGCACTGAGTAATACAAGACACAGCAAGAGCTTGTTCAGAAGTGTCAAACTGAATTGCAGCCTCTTAATTGTTACACACCATGCCACTGCCATGTATGCTGCTGCCTGTCGAATTTAATTATTCTGGACATTGTATTTGAGATCGACTCAAAAATAAAGATCACGCTTAAGCTTACCTTTCATCAGGTCATATCGACATTTCAATAAAACATTAATCCAGGAATGTACTATTGTCAAAAACTGTTCAGCAAAAAAAAAAACATACAAATCCGATTACGCCAACAGAAGAGCCACTTCAAAGTGCATTAGCTCTAGTGATGGAGGGGCAAGAGCACAGTCACTGACTGCTTATGGTGCACACAGCAGTCACCACTAAACAACGTGCTGCAGGAGAAACACTGTCTGCTCCAGTCTTGTGGTTTACCAAATGTCTTTGTGCAAGTTCAAATATCACTGAACACCAAGTGCGTAAACAAAACACAGACACACTGGGGTTGATTTACTGAAACTGGAGTGTGCAAAATCTGGTGCAGATGTGCATGGTGGCCAATTAGCATCTAACGTGTTTGTTCAATGAAGCTTTGAAAATAAAACCTGGAAGCCGATTGGTTTCTATGCACAGCTGCATCAGATATTGAACTCTCAAGTTTAAGGCAGGGTTCACATATGTTTCACCTCATCCAATTAACACGACATGCGAATGTGACCAGCTCACAATGAAGCCGGTTCACACGTCAGGGGCTGCCGCGGTCCCCATTCCATAAGGGTCCTGTGCGTGTTTGGGTCTGGTTCAGGTGCGAATTTGGGAAAAAATGCTGACTCGATTCGCACCTGAACCAATGAACAGACACGCCAGACCCCATGCTGGGAACCGCGGCCACCCATATGTGAACATAGCCTCAGGCTCCATTCACACTTGTGCGACTTGTCATGCAACTTTGGACATCAAATTCGTTCCCCATGTTTTCCCAAACATACCCATTCAAATGTTTGGCTTAACATTGCAGTGACTTTAAAAGTACTTCATGCACTACTTTGGTCTGACTTTCATCCAAATTGAGGGCCATAGACTTCAATGCTAACCTTCAAACGTTGCATGAAAGTCATACCTGAACGGTATACAATGCAACAGTTGTCCATTATCACTGGTCAAAGCCAAAGTTGTATCCAAGTTGCACCCATCCAAAGTTGCACTCCAAACTGTAAATGGAGCCTAAGTAAATACACCCCACAGTTCCAAGTTAAGATCAGACTGATGTCAGATGGGGCATTTATCCACAGCGGTTTCCTTATTAGCAACAAATGCACACAAACCCAATGCTGTAGCACTAGTTTGTAGCAGCAATAAATCGCCGGTGACTATAGCATTATACTCACTAGCTACAAGTAGCTAGCATTAACAATTTGTCTCTAAAAGCAAAACAAAAAAAGGTCTCCCTAATAACTTCTACTTCATAGCACAGACAGACTTCCTGATATCCCCCCCACCTTAAGGTCAGTCAAAGGATTATCAGGGGAAGTCAAATGACTGATCAGTGAATGTAAGTAATTAAATTAGTAAAGGTCTACTTCAGAGCTTGTGGGTGAACCAGTTTCATATGATTCAACATCCTATTTAAACCAAAACAAACTCTGGTAGGGATTTACAATTATTGAATTGTTTTATTTGTAACAAAAAGGTAAAACGTTAGGCTACCGAATCTTCAAAAAGAATACATTTGTGATAACAGATCTGCAAGCAGATTACTTGCAAAAGTCAAGTATGGTTATTACTGTCCCACCCTCAGGGCACTGCACATAGCTGAAACGTAGTCCTAGCTGTGCCAAGAACCTAAAGCCTATAGTACACGATAGGTTTTTTTTGTTCAACCCTGCGGGCTGAACAAAAAAAATAAATAAAAAAAATGACCGCTCAGGCCAGAGCTACTTTATTAACAATACGATGTTAGTACAGCAATTTACCCTGCTGTTCTCTGACAGGGGGACAGTCCCCCCCCCCCCCCGCCAGAACACTGGTCAGCTGATCGGCAGACCTTTTTCGGTCAGGCCCCTTCAACAGAAACTGGCCGAACAGCCGGCTAAAGTACACACGGGCCGAATGTCGGCCGGTTTCTATTGAAACAGCCGATGCTGCCCAACATTCGGCCCATGTGTACTAGGATTAACTAGACATCATTTCCATCTAAATTATTAAACTCTAAATTTAATCTGCTTAGATTTTTCTTTTTCTCTCCTTCAGCAACATGCTAATGAAATCTGTGCAAAATTGTTTACACACTTGTCTGCTGGAGATTTGTAGCCCTCCTGAAATGCTGCACATTGTTTTCTCACACGTGTCTGACTCCAGCACTTTGCCATGCAATTTAAGCTTCCTCTGGGCAGGAACGTTCGTCACCTAACCGCCCTCTGACAGTTCTGGAGAGGCACTGATGACCCAATCCCTGCAACAGTGCCAGGAACGAGAGGTGCTGGTAAGAGAATACTGACTGAATTTTTACATGGTTAAAAAGGTTTATAGCAGGCTAAATGGTGGAATGCTATCTGGATTTGGACCGAGCTATTGTCCCATCCATAACGCAGCAAGCAGGAGGCATAGTAGCACTGGATGGAGGGCAGGAGCGAGAGCAAGGCAGTCCTAGCAACAAATTACCAGTTGGTTAGCATGAAAGGCTAAGCCTGGCAGCTCCAGTGCTGCTACATCTCCCACCCCCAGTCCAGAATTGTTCTGCCCCCCGCTTTTTTGGTCTGTAGGTAGGAAAGTGAAGGGGGCATGGCTGTGAACGATGTGAAGGGGGGCGTACACTCCTATGGGGGTAGGGTTATGTGAAGGACAGTAATGTTGGGAGGTATTGTGAAAGGGGCAGAGGACATGTGTGCGTGTCCTAGCAGTCCCATTTTTCAGTATGTCACGGTTGTGGAACAAGTAGGCACCCTTCACATCAGCTCCATGCAGGGCCACCTTTTTGTGACACGGGGTGAGTTCAAGGACCTGCACGTCATATTGGGACACAGCATCTGTGTGCATTTAGCCATGTGTCCCAATAGTCAATGGGGACTTGAGACAGGAATGCATACGACACCTGTGCATCCCTGTGTCTGGACACGACAGCTCTGCACAGGGCACAGAGGTAATTGGATGGGGTCTAAGCAGCAAGGCAGGTCAAACTACTGAATCCAAAAGATGAACACGGTAGCCATGCAACAAAGCATTTTAAAGAGGTCAGCAATGGGTAGACCAGAGACAGACAATTGTAAAGTAGATATGCTGTTAGCAACTATAGGACATTTTTAGCTTTGGACACAATTTTAAAACACTTTCAGACATGGCAGCAAGTGACCTATGTATGGCTGCTCTTTACCAAGATTTTCCAATATAACACCATCCAGAAGTCATGTTACCATCCTCCAGAGTTCGGAGCTACAGCTCAACTGCAGGGAAACTAAACCTACAAGAGTAAAATCGGTCTGTATATGCAGAATAGCATGCTTGTTAGGCCCCTTTCACACTGGGGCGGGAGGTGCGCTGGCGGTATATCGCCGCTATACCGTCGGAATTGCGGCGGTATTCGGCCGTTATCGGTTCGAATTTACCCCCCGCTAGCGTCCGAAAAAGGGTTAATACCGCCGAGGAGCATTGCCGGCGGTATAGCCGCGGTGTCCCATTGATTTCAATGGGCAGGAGCGGTATTACAGACCACTCCAAAGATGCGGCTAGCAGGACTTTTGGAGCGGTCCTGCTAGCGCACCGATCCAGTGTGAAAGCCCTCAGGCTTTCACACTGGAGAAACAGCATCCGCTGTTTCAGGTGCTATTTTTAGCACAATACCGCCTGCAAACCACCCCAGTGTGAAAGGGGTCTTATACTCACTGTGGAACCTAAAGGGTTAATCCTCTGCATTTTGTAAAAATAGGATTTTACTCACCGTAAAATCCTTTTCTCTGTCGTCCATGGACGGACACAGCTCCTTAAATCTTGACAAAGTGGGTTATGTTCCGTCTATTAGGAGAGAACTAGGTAGAACATGTTAGTTATCTTAAAACATGTAACTTTAACAGAGTTGAAGAGCCGCCCCCAGGGCGGCTGTCCCTCCGGTCATAACCCCTCATCCTGCATCATGCAGCTCAGTTCGTCAAAAAGCAGTACAAACTTAAAAAGGAGGGGTGGGTGCTGTGTCCGTCCATGGACGACAGAGAAAAGGATTTTACGGCTAGTACAAAAAAAACTATTTTCTCTTTGTCCATGGACGGACACAGCTCTTTAAATCTTGACAAAGTGGGACGTCCCCAAGCAGTGTCAGAAAAAACGAGGGGTGAGAACAGCAATCAAAAGAAGACTTAACTTCACCCCAAACAAACAGAGCTCAACGGAGGAGTTGCAACCTCAAACAGCCGCCTGCAAAACCTTGCGGCCAAAAGGAAGCATCCGAAGATGCACTCACATCAACCTTGTAAAACATTGAGAAAGTGTAAGCAGATGACCAGGTCGCCGCCTTAAACACCTGTGAGACAGATGCCTGATGTCGGAAAGCCCAAGAGGCACCAATTGCCCTGGTCGAATACGCCGTGACAGGAAAGGGAGGTGCCGGCCCCTTAAGGGCATAGGCCTGGATGATGGTCTGCCTGATCCACCTAGAAATGGTGGCCGACGAGACCACCAGGCCCTTCTGTGGACCAGACACCGACACGAACAGCGACTCAGACTTCTGGAACAGAGCCGTAGCAGACAGGTACACCCGTTGCGCTAAAGTATGTAGCGCAACCTCCTTGGGATGCGACAGCCGAGGACACAAGGATGGAAGTACAATGTCCTCATTTAGGTGAAAGGCCGAAACCACCTTAGGAAGGAAGGAAGGTTGCGGGCGTAGCACCGCTTTATCCTTATGGAGGACCAAGTAAGGTGACTTGCAAGACAAGGCCACCAATTCAAAAACCCTTCTGACCGATGTAATGACAACTAGAAAAGCAACTTTCTGAGAAAGCGTTAAAAGATGAATTTCCCTGATGTTCTCAAAAGGGAGGTTCCTGAAGTACCAAGAGCACTAGATTCAAGTCCCACGGAGGAAGCAGTGGTCTAATTGGGGGAACCACGTGTCGGACCCCTTGCACAAACGTACTTACCAGTGAGTGAGCCGCCAGGAGTCGTTGGAAGAAGACAGCCAAGGCTGAAAATCTGCCCCTTAATAGTGCTTAAGGCAAGTTTCTGATCCACTCCGCGCTGTAAAAACAGCAAGATCCGAGAAACCGAATATGCCCGCGGGCTCCAATCCATCTCTTTACACAGAGATGTATGCCTTCCAAGTGCGATGGTAGATCTTCCGGGAAGATGATTTTCGGGCCCTCAACATGGTAGAGATTACTGAATCTGACAGACCACGGTCCCTTAGTACCTGGCTTTCAATAGCCATGCCGTTAAAGACAGCGACTGTAAAGCAGGATGAAGTATGGGACCTCGAGACAGAAAGTCCTCTCGCAATGGCAGACGCCAGGGAGCGTCTGCTACCAGTCTCACGAGGTCGGCGTACCAAGGATGCAGGGGCCAGTCTGGGGCGATTAGAATCACCGGAATCCCCTCTGCCTCCACTCTGCGGAGCAGACGAGGAAGCAATTTCATTGGGGGAAAGGCATAAATTAGCCGATAGAACAACAAAATGACGGCGCGAGGAGCAAGCCAAAAGATGCACAAATACAATATTAGGGTAACAACAACAGTCGTGCACAATGGCAACAATACTGACAAAAAGGTATAAATTATAAGAAATAATAATAATGCCCCAATGATATAATAGAGTAAAGTCCATATAGTATTAATAGTGATGATAATGACAGAAGGGTACAAAACTACATAGGCACCAGTGGCAGCACTTTGAAGAGTGAAGCAAACTCTGTAAATGGCAAAGAAAACAAGAAAAATGCGCCTACTAAGTGCAGTATGTAAGCAGCGGTTTTTTAATTAATAAAAATCAGCCAAATGGCTACTCAGAAAACAATGGTAAAACCTTGCATTGAATGGTGTTGGTAGGGTAATGCGGGGGGTGTCACTCTGGTATCCGAAGTCGTCTGCAGTATGGCATCTCCTCGGGTATGAAACTGTCCGGTGTCTTGCTGTCAGTCGCAGTGCTGAGAACGTGGTGAGGCTCGTTAGCAGCCGGCGAAGCCGGAACTATCCATACAGTGGCATGCGTTTCAGCCTGGGACACAATCGGCTATCGGTGACAGGAAGTGACGTCAGAACGGGCTCAGGTTGATTACTTCGGACACTATAAATTAGCCGATACTGACCCCATGGAGCCACCGACGCGTCTGCCCAGGGATCCACATCTGGTGTGCCCCATTTCTGACAAAGGATTTGAAACACCTCCGAGTGTAGCGACCATTCCCCTTGGTCCAGCATCTGGCAACTCGGATAGTCCGCCTGCCAGTTTTCCACGCGCGGAATGTAAACTGTTGATAGAGCCGGCACGCTCCTTCTGGCCCATCTTAGGATGTGAGCGACCTCCGATGCTGCGGCCGAGCTCCCTGCTACCCCCGATGGTTGACATAAGCCACCGCCGTGGCGTTGTCCGACTGGATCCTGACCGGACGCCCTTGAAGCCTCTGCGACCACTTGCGCGGGGAAGGAAGGCCCCTGTTTACGGTGCGGCCTTTTACCCAGGGTGGACTGAGGTAGAAGTGTGCTCTTACCTCCAGTGACATCCTTAACGTCATCCAGTGAGGCGCCAAGAGCCTCTCACCTTTGAAAGGCAAATCTGTCAGAGCTTTCTTAGAAGCTTGGTCCGCGGACCAGCATTTTAGCCACATCAGGCGGCGCATACAGGATTGCATCACATACATGCACCAGACCGTGCACCTGCTGGTCGGCCAGTGTAACAATTTCTTGTGGGAGCTGATGCCTCTCTTGCCTGATGCAAAAGTTTAGCCCAATTAGTGAGTGTCTGAGACACCAAAGTTGCAGCCACTAACGGCCGCAATGCTGACCCCAGCATGGCGAACACGGTCCGAGTCACCGCTTCGGATCTCCTATCAGTAGGGTCCTTAAAAGGCAGGGGTCCCCTCCACCGGGATAGTGGTTTCTTTGTTCAACCTCGATACCGGGGGGGTCAACAACAGGGGGAGAAGCCCATTTTTTCAAAAGGCTCTCTTCAAAGAGGTAACGGACCGCCATGCGCTGAGGGACCACAAAGGACCTCGCGGCCGTTCCCATTCCTTATCTATGAATCTGTCAAAGAAATCAACATAAGGAAAAACCTTTACAGAGCGGGTCGTTTTGTGTGACCCAAAAGGGACTGACACCCCAGTGGATGTCCCAGCAGCATCTTCAAGCTTAAGGGTGTCCATTACTGCATTGTTAAGTGCTCACACAAGTGCTCTGTCCTGCACTGACCCGGACAAGTCCTCCTCCTCAGTGCCCGGATGGTCCTGGTCCACGTCCTCCGACGCCTCAGAACAGGGGTCCTGTGCATTCCCCAGGAGATGGCGGGGGCTCTTTTTACCCCCTATACGCCCGCATGCCACTTCCACCCTGGCAACAAATTACTCCAGGACTGCCAACAAACTGTCCATTGTAACCGCATGAGCACCAGTTGCTGCCACCAGAATGTCTGGAGAAGAAATACCAGCTTCAGACTCCATTCTGACCCACTGACAGTCCTTAGGGACCAAGTCAAGACTCTTGCGACAAAAAAAGTCCACCCTCCTAGCTGCTCTGACCGGGGGGTTACCCAGGGACTCACCACCCAGCCAGAGACTGCTCAGCGCCACTTGTCCACCTGCCTCACACACTGCGTGTGACTGAGGTGTTCTGCGAGGTAAATAGCGCTATTCGCGCCGTTCTGGGAGCCTCCAGCACTAGAGGCGAAGCCATACAGTGAAAACCACATCCAAAATGGCTGCCGGACACCTCAGGGAAAAGAGGCGCAGGCTACAAGAAAAAGGCCGCCTGCAGCACGGCCACAACAAAATGGCCGCCAATGGAATTTTTCAATGTTAAATGAAAACAGAAAATGGCGTTGGCGCTACCAAAAATGGCGCCTGAGCATGAGGTGGACGATAAGGCCGCATGACACGCTCACAGAAGCGGACCCTGAAAGCTCTACAGCCCCCAACTGGGTACGTACACCCCTACAGGTACACCCCGCCGACGCAGTAGGCCCCGCACTGGGGAGGGGGACAGAGGAAGGGAAAGGGAGGAGGACAGGGGACTCCCTAATGACTCTCTAGGAAGCCCAGCTTTTCCAAAACTGACACAAAACAGGAGGAACTGTACTTACCCGTCCACGCGTGGACATGCTGGTGCATTCCAGACAGACTCACCGTCGGACATACAGAGTGGCTGTCGGCCATGGCTAACTGTGACTGAACCCCGAGTAGGTCAGTCATATGTGGGCCCCGGAGCAAAAAACTCACCGGCCACCCCTGGAGCAACGGGGCATGTCGTGGCCGACCCTGCGCTCAGCTAAGGTCTCTCACGCTCGATGGCTGGACTGGGGAGACTACCAGGATCTATAATATCCAGCTTGTCACCCAGCCGGCACTTGATAGAAGATCACAGGATCGAAAAATAAAATAAAAAAGTAAAAATTTCTGTAGGACTCTGGGCCCAAGGGGGAGCCAGATCCATCTCCTCTACTAGGCAGAAAAAAAACTGAGCTGCATGCTGCAGGGTGAAGGGTTATGACAGGAGGGACCGCCCCCTGGGCGGGGCTGTTTAACTTTGTTAAAGTTACATGTTTTAAGATAACTAACATGTTCTGCCTAGTCCTCTCCTAATAGACAGAACATAACCCACTTTGTCAAGATTTAAGGAGCTGTGTCCATCCATGGACGAAAAGAGAAAGGCCGTTTTATCCTGTATGCACAGATCCTTCCCCTCCTGCACTGTCTATCTGTGTCTATCTGGGGAAGGCCAGCTAACACAGGCAGGGTAACAGACCTGCACATGCTCAGTTGTGTCTTTTATGCTGGAGAGAACATTTACTTGTTCTCAGAGATAGCCAGGTCACATGATATTTACATCACACATATGGGCATGTACACAGACTGTAGTGGAAATCTCCTCCTACCTTAACTCTCAGCACTGGAGAAACTCTGCAGTTTATCACGTGACCGTGGTATACAGATCAGCCAAAAAGGTATATAGTGGTAGTATTTTAATGTAAAAGATTTAAAAGCTGTGCGTACTGTGGTGAGGGGGCAGAGGAACCATTTCCATTTAACTGGGTTTAGTAACACTTTAAGGCTGGTACACACAGACAGAAAACGGCTAATGGCTGCAAGCACAATAGGACCACGGGGAGATCGCTGTCTTAACATCACATAGTTAGTACAGCTAGCTCCTCAGTTATTGTGTATCTGGCCTAAGGAAAGAGAAAAGCACTTTTACCCGACCTCTAACTCCCATAGCACACAGTGCTCCCCTTTGTTTTGAAGTGGACCAACCCACAGCATTCTCACGTCCAATGTGGGGCTACAAGCCCTGCATTGGCATTGATAACAGAGGGCCTTGGAGGGCCAGAGTGCAGGGGAGCAGAGGTAGCGTGCATACTTCCATTAGGTCCCGTGCCAAACCCCGCTCCCTCCACTCTCACATGGCTCCGCTTTCTTAGGTTTCTCCTGTGACACCAGGAAATGACAGGAGTAATGTTGGAGCCAGATAAGTTCTTAGGGTAAACACTACAAACCCCTCCCTTATCCCTTTCGTTCCCTAATAGAATGCATTATAGAGAGGGGGGAAAAAAACAAAAAAAAAAAAAAAAACCTATAGGCCATCTATATCTACTGCAATACTAAAAACCATCAGTGAAACACATTAAAAGCGTTTCTAAAGACAAACTTTTTTTAAAATTAAAATGACAATGGCATACTACCTGGCTCTATGCAATGATCTAGCAGAGAGCGACCCCAAATTTCCTTAAAGAGTAAGTCTTGTGTGGAGTGCTAGGTTAGCAAGCCCACAGACAAGGTTGTCACTATAGAATGCGTAACTTTAGTATCATGCCTGAATTCCCCTTTTTGCAGGAAATGTGCATCTATTTTCATGAGACTGTAGAGCATTGCATCCACCATCAGAAGACCACATATGCAATGCCAGACTCCTGCAGACACTGCCTTCAGCTTCCCAGCTGTACCTTCATACAGTTACAAAGCTGAAGGAAGTGTCACTGAACTACAAGGGGTCTCATCAAACACCCTCACAGTTCTTTGAGAACTACAAGCCATATGCTGCAGTGCCAGACAGGACTTGTCGTTTTCTCATTCACAGATAGCTGTGAATAAATTACATGGCTGTGCTAGCGGAGTGGACAGAGTTTTAAAAATGTAGGGGTAGGGAATCAGGGGGCAGATCTAGAGTATGTTGTACCTAAATTTATTGGGCGTAACATACTCCAAAAGGTGAGCTTATCCTTTATTGTGCAAAATTAGTAAGTGCAATACTTTTGACACACAGATAAACACCTTTTTAAGAGTTCACAAGTCATGGATTCCAATCTCAGCAACACACACAACACTTAAGCCCCGTACACACGGTCAGACTTTTGGCCAACAAACTTCATTTTGAGCAAGTTGGACCAACAATCCGACCGTGTGTACGCTCCATCAGACAAACTTTTTTTGCTTTTTTCTTGTTTTCATCGGACAAAAGTTGGGTCTGCAAACGGACAAACTTTTGCCCAACAAAAGTCCGATGGAGCAAAGTCCAACCGTGTGTACAGAAAACCATCTGACTTTTGTCCGATGGACAAAACAAATAATGTTAATATCAACCAACAATAACAGAAGTTGACCAAAGGGTGACGGTAAAGAGCAGAAAAACCACGTGATGTTGCAAAATGTTTTGGGAAAGTTTGCAGAAAAGTCCGAGCGTGTGTATGCTATGGGTGTTCCCGACCAACTCCGTTCGTACAAAAAAAACACGGAAAAGTCCGATAGAAGTCCGACCGTGTCTTCGAGGCTTTAGGGCCAGTTCACACCAGACGCAGTTCCGTACAGTTTTGTGCGCATTTTTTCTGCACTAAAAATGCATGCAGTGTTTTCCATGTATTCCAATGGCTCTTGTTCACACAATGCAGTCAGTTTCCGGTGCAGAATCTGACTGCATGGTGTCAACTAGAGCCAACGGAATACATGGAAAACATTGTGCATGCATTTTGTGCAGAAAAAAAGCACACGGAACTGAACGGAACTGCGTCTGGTGTGAACTGGTCCTTACAGTCTGCAAATTACCAGATGTTGCTTATACTAAACCATCTCATTCTAGTCACTGAAATTGTGAGGGTCTAACTCTTGGCCTTTAACTAGAGCAGCTTTAATTGTGGGGGTTAAAAATCTAAACCATTTCTAGGACAGGTCTGTTTTTACAGGCAACCATATGTGCCCAGGTTATGGTTAGTTCATAGTTATGGCCAGGTCATTGTTGAAGGAATACGGCACCTAAACCTTTAGCCTGACCACTGCTGTTCCCACTTGTGGTAAATGGCACCACCAGGGAAACTTTCATCTGGGCAACAAAGCCATCACCAATTATTATACAGGATTTATATAGCGCAAACAGTTTATGCAGCGCTTTACAATATAAAAAGGAAGACAATACAATAGGAGTAAGAGGGCCCTGCTCACTTGCTCAGAAGAGCTTACAATCTAATAGATCATATCCAACCTCTAAAAAAAAAAAAAAAAAAAAAAAACCGAAGCACTTGCAGACATGGCATCCACATACAGGACAATAGTTTTGGACCTTAAGGTGCAACAGGAGGGTTACTACATGGGCAGAATAGCTGTTTTTGAAGGTGTGTGTAAAGGTGTGTGGGCGTAGGGGCGTGTGTGTGTAGGGGCGCGTGTGTAATCCTAAATTACTTGCAAAAAAAATAAATGCTCTTTTTTTATTTGACTGTTGACCAATAAAGGACATCTAGCACTTATTTAATGCCAAATGGAGCATATGGGTAGAATATATACAGCAAAATACAGGCCTGACTGATACAGGGCCTTAATAGATTCTGCAGATATTGGGAAACTGCAGCTAGCTGGACAGTATCTTGGCATGAAGACTGAAGTTAAACAGACTGGGTTTTAATCAGCCTAAACATAATCCCACTTCTATAATAAGACAATGAGGCGACAGCATATCAAGGGAGAAAGCTATGACTGTATGGAGGCTAACAGAACATGATAAATAGCCATATCATTTTTCTCCTCTCTGTAGGAAAGGTATTGTAAGGAGGAAATCTTTTGTACTCCCTGAAAGCATTTAAAATGTTATGTTGAAGGGAAAAGTGTGATTACAGATTTCCCACTGAAAACAGCCAATGAAGATCTCATGTTACTACATTTAATATTGCTGTGTCCCTAGCTCTGCCAGTGAGGTGTCCATTGAGCAGCTATTCAAGGATGGAATGCTTCCTCCCATGTGTATGGAGTATCAGCTTACATTGAGCATACAGACATCGAACACATTCATGGGGATAACACTCGATCAATTGCTGAACTGGTGACTCGGTAACTCTGCTCTAAAAACAATACACCTCACCTCAGGATTTGCTACACAGGGAAACTACATATGTTACTTCACCTAAAGCAACACAACCATTTCTTTACATACTGCCTACAGGCATCTAAAGCCAACATTTTCTCCCTACTGTTTACCAAGTAAGCTTCATAAATCTCCCAAGTCAATTATGTCTGAACAGATGAGCTACTTCAAACCTGCTGTGTAAACAAGTCTGTTCAGAAGCCTCAGCCATTCACACATCCCACATTCTGCTTTTGATGCTGAAAAAAAAATAAAAATTTTAATTAAAAAAAAAAACTTCCTAATATGAAACCTGGCACGCAATCTCTACTACAGACTACCTCTAAAAGGAAACAGATCATCCTCTGCCTGCTGAATGTCTGGACAACACTACTAAGTTAGGATATGGAGGAGGCTGACAAGCCACCGATAATGGATGAGCCCGGTCAGTGACGGCACCTGAAAAAGGTTTTCTTCTCCATTTACTGCCTCGAAGTAAAAAGACCCAGCTGTTTCTCAGTAGGTTTGATGCAATTATTGCAACATAGGTTAATTTATCTCTCAGTTCCTGCCTTAAAATGCCCACAGACAGATTAATATTAGAAAATGTTGCAATTTGATGTCTACAGGGACACAACTCTTTTGGGCCAGGCTCGCTGGTTTAGGTCAGGGGAAAGCAAACAATCTTTTGCAGCCATGTGATGGGTAGATGGGCAACCCCACCATGCCACCAACCGCAAATAGCAATATGGTCAGGGGCAGAGCCGGCCCTCAAAATAAAGGCGCTAGCTTCTGTTCACCCTTTTCCACGTACCCATCAGCAAGGACGCCAAACTAGCATTATTCCATTGTGCGATCCCGGGCCTTTTTGCCTATCAGCAGAAATTGGCCACCTATCTATTCATAGCTGCTAAACGTAGAATAGCGAGGGCATGGAAGAAAACAGCCGTTTCGTTCGCAGAGGTGAGAAGTACCTTGAAGACCCTCACGATCCACGAAAAAAATGTCAAGTGTCCTCAATGATTCTCATGCTAAATTAAAGTGTGGACTCCATGGTGGTCCTACGTCCTTCCATCTCAGCACCCAACCAACCTAGACTTCCCAAACTAAACCTCCCCTCCCTTTCCTCTGCTCCTCCGTATTTCACTACTCCCCTTTTTTATCTCTGGACTCCCTGTCTGCCACTCTGTTCTTCTTTCCCTCTATTTGCCTCCTGCAACAACCCCGCCCCCCCCTTTTTTTTTAACTCATTTTATTTTTCCTCTGTTTTAGTTATACCATTTCTGGCGGTCAAGTCAGCTCCCTTCGCTAACCTTGGCTCAGGCATTATACGTTGATCCCCGACCTGGGTCGGTGGATCATGGTTCGTTAATAGTCTGTACTTTATGACACACCTTTTTCTGTGTTTTCATGCATAGTCTGCATTGTCTAATGTTCATATTCCCTACGCGGGAATTTTAGATCAGTTTTCTATATATGCCAATAAAAATCAGTGTACCAGAAAAATAAAAAAGGAGCTTGCATCAATCAGCGAAAGGAGAGGTCCGACCCAATCAGCACTATTAAAACAGGAGATGTTTCCATGTTATCAGTGACAACAGGGACTAGTGGGGGACGAGTGCTGCAAAACAGGTTCCTGTAAATGGAAAGTGGGGGGAAAGCAGTGCCAGGGGGCAGTACAGGGTTGCTGGCTATAATGAAAGGTCCTCAGTGCTAGACTGGCAGTGTTTTAAGAGGATTCGACATTGGCAGATGTGCGTGTTTACATATGGTTTACATGCTACAGACAACTGAACTCTGTTGCATGCTAGTGACCTCTGAGCTACCTCTGACCCCTGCATGCCACATTTATCTTTCCTGTCCCCTGCACTCTTACTTACTACTGACCTTCTTTACATTTTAATTAAACCTTGTTAGGTTATAAATAAAATAAAAAATAAAAGGGGGGGGGGGGGGGAACCACACACAGAATCTCTTCCAAGTTGTTTAGGTAGATCTGCAACTCTCCAGGGTTTCCAACCCCTGGTTTAAGTAGTAGCTGAAATAATAAAAAATAAAAATAAAATAAAAATAAAAAACACATTTCTAATTTATACACCCACGACCTCCTGCTCTCCAACCCCCTTGTCACCTCATCCCATGCTTGCCTTCAGGACTTCTCCAGAGCCTCTCCCATCCTCTGGAATGCTCAACCCCAATCTGTCCCGACTTTCGCCTACTTTGTCCACTTTCAGACGATCCCTAAAAAACGCATCTCTTCAGAGAAGCCTATCTGGTCTCCACCTAACAACTGTACATTAATTTTCTCCATCAGCACATCCCCCACAGTTATTACCTCTTGTATCTCTTGACCTTGCCTCTTAGATTGAAAGCTCTAAGGAGCAGGGCCCTCTGAAGTTTATTGTATTTGTACTGTCTACCCTCATGTTGTAAAGCGATGCATAAACTGTTGGCGCTATATAAATCCTGTATTATAATAATAATAATAATATTATACGGTTTACCATCTGCAGGCATCTCTTCTCTTTATAGGCTAAAAACATGACCAGTCGCACAATGTCACCATTCCATTAGGGAAGAGCCAACATGCACAGATGCCTGAGGGCATTGGGATCACGTATGCCCTTCTGACCACCATCTGGAGTCTATGTTGAATATTTACTCAGGTTAACATATAATTCCAAGGTGTAGGAGCAGGAACCGGATCAGTTTTCTTTTGGACATGCTGCATTGCATTAGTCCATCTCACTTCCTTCTTTCTGTAATCTGGTGATCTTGGATTGTACCCACTAGTGATGCTGGATAATAATAACATATCTCTCTCTCTCTCTGTGGATATAAATCAATGATTTAAACAAAAAATTTTTTTAATAAAATGCTTTTGGAGTATAAAGTCTATTTAAAGATAGTTTTCTATTTAAGATACCTTAATAATTTAGTTTATTCAGCATGAAATGGAGCTTAGTTATGTAGCATGAGGCTGTATATTCTGCAATATTAAATTTTTTGGTAAACTCATTCAATGAATCCAAGCTTTGCAAGCTGAGATAACATGCACTGCATTGATGCATTCACACAATTTCACATTAACCATGAGATAAATCTTCAGGAATATGCCTTTATCCCCATCGGTTTTGCAAATCTATGTACACTACAAACTGTATGATTGAATCTGTTCTGATATTGCTGTTTTACTAACCTGACAGCTTATTCTAAATGGGAAGCCTTTTGTTTGCAAAGATTAAAGATTCTAGCTACCAGAAAGAATGAGTCCTTACATTTAAAGAGCACCTGTCCTTTCAGATCCATCATGGCAGCGCCTGTTAGTGGGCATCCACTCACCTGCTGCCACCACGTCCCTCACCTTGTTGTATCACTGTCGCATCACCAGCCGTCCCATTAAAGTAAATGAGACTGTCAGTGAGTTAATAGCAAGTCAGAGTTGGAGTCCCTGTGGGACAGAGATGACAGTTGCTCTTTAAAAATTATGCTTTAAATCAAGCCTATTTACTAGTGAACTAAATCAAATCCACCCTGAGTGTGTGTGGGTCCATCTCACAAAAGTGAGTACACCCCTCACATTTTTGTAAATATTTTATTATATCTTTTCATGTGACAACAGTGAAGAAATTACACTTTGCTACAATGTAAAGTAGTGAGTGTACAGCTTGTATAACAGTGTAAATTTGCTGTCCCCTCAAAATAACTCAACACACAGCCATTAATGTCTAAACCGCTAGAAACAACCTACAAATAAATGTGTTCCTCTAATGGCACTTTATAGGGCAAGAGCTCCCCAAAAAAAAAAAATCAACAGCTGATTATAAATATAAACATTTTATTTGAAAAAGTTCAAACAGGAAGTTGAGAATACGTAGAAATAGAATTACAGTTGATGCGAGTACAGACATTGATACACGACTATAAACCATATATGTAACCACTTGCTCTGTCTGGTGGAGCACACATGTACAGAGTATACCCAACGCATTTCGAGTTATAGCGTTAAACCTCTTCAGGGGTATGTGGTTATGGATAAAGTGTTAATATCTATAAAAAACAGAAAGTATAATAAATTGACAATCAAAGAAATTATTCGCAGTAGAAACATGTTCAACAACAATATCAGTATATACTGACCATGTGGTTCTATAGAGTATCATGGGAAATCGCATAATTTAAATAAAAAAAAATAAAAAAGGAATATTTGCTGCCATAGATCAAAAGGTCCAAGGGGTGAGGTGCATGGCAGGTCTGGCCAGAATCACCCACAAAAGGGCACTCACCAGCCCAACCCCCAAAGAAAGCACCACACTACAGACTGGAAAATTAGTCAATTTGGCAATTGAAAAATAGTGAATAATTTTATTATAAATTCAAAACAGGATAAATTGCATTGGTAGCCTGCCAAGATACCCACCTCTATTATTGGATTGACTGTATACAAAGAAAGCTTGAATCCTCCACTTGCCACAGATTTGATTGTGTAGTGATCACAAAGCACATCAAAATATTACTGTAGAACTATAGTGGGGCATAGTATTGAAATCAACAAGCTATTGAGGAAATGAATAATTCAACAAAGCTCAATAGGTATAATCTAGAATGTACGGACAATATCTATTAGGAGCAGTCCATTGGTCAACATGTGACCAATGGATACCAGTAATTATATATGTCTATGGGTAATCCATTCCATTAGTTACCTTGAAGAGGAGGTGCAGCTTTAAAAAAAAATTAAAAAAATTAAAGTCAGCAGCTACAAACGCTGTAGCTGCTGACTTAATAAGCACACTTACCTGTCCAGGTTGCCCGAGGCCGATTCCTCGATTGTGGCAGGTCCCAGCGCCACCATCCTCACTAAGGGAAACAGGCAGTGGAGCCTTGCAGCTTCACTGTCCGTTTCCTACTGCGCATGCGCAAGCGCGCAGCGCTTTGTGAATGGGCGGCTGACTTCTGGGAGACGGTTCCCAGAAGGCAACTCGGACAAGGACGAGACCGAGGAGCACCGTGGACAAGGAAGGGGCAGATTAGGAAGATCTGCCTAGTAACAGCCATTTCTGGTAAGTATAAAAAAAAGAAAAAAAAATCCTAAATTTTTTTGAGCCTATCTGGCTATTTTTTTTTTTTATGGTGGAACTCCACTTTAAAAAGGGGTGGTGTGTTGTATAAGCCTGGAGATAAGCCATGGGCAGCATACAGACAGCATCCCACGTGTCACAGGCTATATAGGTAGGGCTCTACTAATGAGGATCCATCCGACAGGTGTGAAGCAGGAGGGGGCTGGGAAGAGACGAGTGCCCCGAGTCCCTGGCAGGCGGCAAGGTTCCCACACGATTAGCCATATGGCAATGGTGGCCCGATGCACAGGACACCGGCATGCAGTGTCCTGACGTCATCGAGCAAGTGGAGGTGGCCAAGTGTATGAGGACCCATGTCAGCAGCCCGACTGCGCATCATGGCATCGCTGGCGTTAAAATAGCAAAGGCCGGCAGCGACGTCTAGGACTTCATTGGACCTCCTTTGTGCGCTGAGCAAGTGAAGGAAGCCAGAACAGCGCACACCGCCCCCAGTGGACAGATCCGATAACAGGCACCAAAAAGATGAAGCCAGAAAAAAAAGAACATATGTGAACTGATATACAGCATGTTTGAATACAACATTCACCAAAATACAGAGAAATGCATCAAAGCGAAATCCGATAGAAGTCCTCATAGCAGTACATAAGAGCATAAAAGAAGATAGAGGCAAAGGATAAGTGAGAGAATGGTCTCAGTTTGAATAATCTCGTTCAAATTTAGATCCACCTGATGTGAAGCCCTCTAGTAAGGGTCTGAAAGATATAGATTCATTTAAACCTGGGGCATTTGTGGCATTCAGGCGGAAAATCCACCTTTGTTCATGACGTAGAAGAATTTTGTTCCAATCCCCTCCTCCTTTGCCAGGATGTATACGATCCAGGATTATGAAAGATATTTTGGGAAAATTGCCATTGTGAATCGCAGTCACGTGGGGAGACCTGGGTTGCATGTTCTCATAGAGGTAATGTGACGATATGCACGTTGCCACAATTCCAACATGGAATTTCCTACATAGAAGCATGCACAACTCACACAATCACGGTGCTGATGAATGTTAGAGACCTTGCGCTCCTCCACCTTCCATTTGAGGATGCCCCACAGATGCTCAATAGGGTTTAGGTCTGGAGACATGCTTTCCAGTCCATCGCCTTTACCCTCAGCTTCTTTAGCAAGGCAGTGGTGGTCATCTTGGAGGTGTGTTTGGGGTGATTATGTTGGAATATTGCCCTGACGTCCAGTCTCCGGAGGGAGGGGGATCATGCTTTGCTTCAGTATGTCACATTACATGTTGGCATTCATGGTTCCCTCAATGAACTGTAGCTCCCCAGTGCCGGCAGCACTCGTGCAGCCCCAGACCATGACACTCCCACCACCATGCTTGCCTGTAGGCAAGACACACTTGTCTTTGTACTCCTCACCTGGACGCCGCCATGCACGCTTAACACCATCTGAACCAAATAAGTTTATCGTGGTCTCATCAGACCACAGGACATGGTTCCAGTAATCCATGTTCTTAGTGTGCAGCAAACTGTTTGCGGGCTTGCTTGTACATTTCCCATGAGCATCAACTACACTGCAGAGTGCATGAGCATCAACTACACTGCAGAGTGCATGAGCATCAACTACACTGCAGAGTGCATGAGCATCAACTACACTGCAGAGTGCATGAGCATCAACTACACTGCAGAGTGCATGAGCATCAACTACACTGCAGAGTGCATGAGCATCAACTACATTGCAGAGTGCATGAGCATCAACTACATTGCAGAGTGCATGAGCATCAACTACATTGCAGAGTGCATGAGCATCAACTACATTGCAGAGTGCATGAGCATCATGAGAAATGTAGTTCCAAAAAATCTGGGGTGCCAAGGTTCACCACCACTGGCCTAGGCCATCTTTATCTAGAGCAACAATTCTTTTTTTCAGATCCTCAGAGTTCTTTGCCATGAGGTGCCATGTTGAACTCCCAGTGACCAGTATGAGAGAGAGAGAGAGCGTTAACACCAAATTTAACACACCTGCTCCCCATTCACATCTGAGACCTTGTAACATTAACAAGTCACAGGCCACCGGGGAGGAGGAAAATGGCCAATTTGGACATTTTCATTTATTGGGGCGTACTCACTTTTGTTGCCAGCTGTTTAGACAATAATGGCTGTGTGTTGAGTTATTTTGGAGGGGACAGCAAATTTACACTGTTATACAAGCTATACACGCACTATTTTACATTGTAGCAAAGTGTAATTTCTTCAGTGTTGTCACATGAAAAGATAAAATATTTACAAAAATTTGAGGGGTGTACTCACTTTGAGATACTGAGATAGAGATATATAGATAGAGAGATATATATATATATATATATATATATATATATATATATATATATCTATTTTTTTTTTTTTAATTAAAGCAGACCTACGCTGCATCTGAGCACTACTAACAGATAGTGCTATTTAGTTCATTTTTATTTTTTAATAGCAAACTCACCCATCCAGGTCTCCCATGCTTTATTTTGCTGAGAAATTACTCTCCCTAGCATTCTTAGATGTGGCCATCTTGAGTATAGGTAGATAATTTAGCAATTACTTCCTGGAATCCATCTGCCCTTAATGTTTTACTAAACTGCAACAGTAAAATCAATCTTTATATGCAGTAAAGCATGCTTGTTATACTCACTGTGGAAGCTAAGGGGTTAATCCTTTGCATGGTGTGCAAAGGCCATTTGATCCTGTATGCACACATCCCCCCCTTCTTCCACTGACTCCAGAACATGTCTAGATTGTACAGAACCTTTGAAGTCAGGTTGTATATACTCGGTTTGGTGTGTATCGCTAGAGAGCTTTTCTTGGGAGAGTGCATGTGATCAGCACAGGGCCAATCAGCACTGTCCAGACAGGGGGTCAGGAGTCCTGCATTCTCATAAGACAGCCAGTGCAGTATGAAAACTTATCCAACAAGCTTTAACTGATGGGAAAAGGCATTTAGCAGTTAATATTTACAAAAATAATTGCATTTCCATGTTCTGGAGACCAGATATAGTGAATGCAGGCTCCTGGGTTTAGTAACACTAAATCAGGCATGCAGGCAGGAGGGTGTGCTTAGCCGAGAAAACCCCTCCTCCCCTCTTGAAGACACCAGGGCTGTATGAAATATTGTCTAGGTCTCGAATCCAGAAAGTAACTGAAGAAATGTAAAAAAAAAAAAAAAGGTTTAAACAAGTAAACCTATTATACTTTCCTATTTATTTACTAATGCTAGCAGCATAAGGATTACAAATAATCCATTTTGATTGAGAGTGTGAAGTTGCACTAACGACCGCTCACTGTATATATACGTCGGCAGAATGGCACCGACAGGCACAATCACGTACATTGTACATGATTGCCTTTGTACAGTTGGGGGGTCCGATCGGACCCCCCCTCCTATACAGTGAGCGGTCGGTATTCGTTGGGGAGCGATCCGACATGAGGGGGCGGCCATTCGATTCCGGCCACCCCCCCGCGATCGCTCCCGGCGAATGGAAATGCTCCCTCTGCTGTGTAATGTTTACACAGGCAGAGGAAGCAGGAGGAAGTGATGTCACCTCTCATGCGGCGCTCACATATACCGAGCGCCGTACAAGAGAAGACACACAGGTCAGTGCACTAACACTACACTGACACCAGGACACATAGGCACACAAATCGCCCCCCCAGATCACCCCCCAGTCACAGTGTCACTGATTGCAGTGACCATTTATTTACTGATCACTGCAATCAGTGACATTTGTGACTGTAAAAGTGTCACTACATTTAGTTTTAGGTCCAGTGTAGCCCCCTAACCCCCCCTAATAAAGGTTTAACCCTCTGATCACCCCCCAGATAACCCTTTCACCCCCCATCACGACTGTCGCTAAGCGATCATTTTTCTGATCGCTGTCTTAGCGTTGGTGATGCAGATCGGTAGCCAGTAATTTTTTTTAGGTTCGCCGCAGGTTTTTATAGCGTCAGGTACCCCCATAAATTATCGAATAAAGGTTTACCCCCTTGATCGCCCCCCAGGTAACCCTTTCACCCCCTATCAGCACTGTCGCTAAGCGATCATTTTTCTGATCGCTGTCTTAGCGTCGGTGATGCAGATCGGTAGCCAGTAATTTTTTTTAGGTTCGCCGCAGGTTTTTATAGCGTCAGGTACCCCCATATATTATCTAATAAAGGTTTTAACCCCCTAATTGCCCCTAGTTAACCCTTTCACCAGTGATCACCATATAAGTGTTACGGGTGACGCTGGTTAGTTAGTTTGCTTTTTATAGTGTCAGGGCACCCGCCGTATATATAACCCAATAAAGGTTTAACCCCCTGATCGCCCGGCGGGTGATATCAATTAGGTTTTAGCGTCAGAGAGGGTCTGCGTCACACCCCAGGCAGCGTCAGGTTAGTGCCAGTAACGCTAACACCCACGCGTGAAGCATACACCCCCCTTAGTGGTATAGTATCTGATCAGATCTATACTAGCGTCCCCAGCAGTTTAGGGTTCCCAAAAACGCAGTGTTAGCGGGATCAGCCCAGATACCTGCTAGCACCTGCGTTTTGCCCCTCCGTCCAGCCCAGGCCACCCAAGTGCAGTAACGATCGATCACTGTCACTTACAAAACACAACACACATAACTGCAGCGTTCGCAGAGACAGGCCTGACCCCTGCGACTCCAGTGCTGTAGGAGGTGATTTCACCACCACAGTTAAAAAAAAAAAAAAAAAAAAAAGCATATATGCCGAAGCATTGGGGCAGCAGGGGCGGAGGAGCGATTTTGCTCCTAATGCCGCGTACATACGGTCGAAATTCCGACGGAGGCTTGCCCGTGGAAAGGTCCGACCATGTGTGTGCGGCATAACTTTTTTGCGGGAGGATGCCCCCATGCTTCGGCATATATAAATGGTGCATGTATGCCCATCATTAGAAGTGGGTGGATGAAGGGCGGTATTCTAATGGTGGGCATACCCACCCGATCAATCTCTTTTTTCGTTCAGGCTGCATGAAAAAAAAAAAAAAAAAAAGACTACAATACATGTCCAACAAGGACCAGCAACGTACTGGTATGTTGCTGGACTTTGAATGTTTATACCAAAATGATGCCTGCGGGTTTAGGTATCATCTTGGTATCATTCTTTTCAGCCAGCGGCCGGCTTTCATGTAAAAGCAATCCTAGTGGCTAATTAGCCTCTGGACTGCTTTTACAAGCAGTGGGACGGAATGTCCCCCCCCCCCGGATATAAAAAGCACCATTGGGAAATTGGGAAAGCATTTTATCACACCGATCTTGGTGTGGTCAGATGCTTTGAGGGCAGAGGAAAGATCTAGGGTCTAGAAGACCCCAGTTTTTTCAAAAAAGAGTACCTGTCACTACCTATTGCTATCATAGGGGATATTTACATTCCCTGAGATAACAATAAAAATGATTAAAAAAAAAAAAAAAAAAAATATGGAAGGAACAATTTAAAAATAAAATAAGAAAGCAAAAAAAAAAAAAAAAAAAGCACCCCTGTCCTGCCCTGCTCTTGCCCAATGGCGAACGCAAGCGTCGGTCTGGCGTCATATGTAAACAGCAATTGCACCATGCATGTGAGGCATCACCGCGAAGGTCAGATCGAGGGCAGTAATTTTAGCAGTAGACCTCCTCTGTAAATCTAACGGGGTAACCTGTAAAGGCTTTTAAAAATGTATGTAGTTTGTCGCCAATGCGCGTTTGTGCGAAATTTTAAAGCATGTCGTGTTTGGTATCTATGTACTCGGCCTAAGATCATCTTTTTTATTTCATTTGGGCAATATAGTGTGTTTTAGTGCATTAAAATTAAAAAAAGTGTATTTTTCCCCCAAAAAATGCGTTTGAAAATCGCTGCGCAAATACTGTGTAGGAAAAAAAAATGCAACACCCACCATTTTAATCTGTAGGGCCTTTGCTTTAAAAATATATATGTTTGGGGGTTCAACATAATTTTCTTGCAAAAAAAAAATGTTTTCATGTAAACAAAAAGTGTCAAAAAGGGCTTTGTCTTCAAGTGGTTAGAAGAGTGGATGTAAGCTTCCTAATGTTGTGTATAAAATGCCAGAACAGTTCAAAACCCCCCCCAAATGACCCCATTTTGGAAAGTAGACACCCCAAGCTATATACTGAGAGGCATGTCAAGTCCATGGAATATTTTATATGTTGACACAAGTTGCGGAAAAAAGACAATTTATTTTATTAATTTTTTTGCACAAAGTTGTCACTAAATGATATATTGCTCAAACATGCCATGGGCATATGTGGAATTACACCCCAAAATACATTCTGTTGCTTCTCCTGAGTACGGGGATACCACATGTGTGAGACTTTTTGGGAGCCTAGCCGCGTACGGGACCCCAAAAACCAAGCACCGCCTTCAGGCTTTCCAAGGGTGTCAATTTTTGATTTCACTTCTCACTGCCTATCACAGTTTCGGAGGCCATGGAATGCCCAGATGGCACAAACCCCCCCAAATGACCCCATTTTGGAAAGTAGACACCCCAAGCTATTTACTGAGAAGTATGGTGAGTATTTTGCAGATCTCGCTTTTTGTCACAAAGTTTTGAAAATTAAAAAAAAAAAAAAAAAATATGTTTCTTTCATTTTCAAAAACAAATGAGAGCTGTAAAATACTCACCATGCCTCTCAGCAAATAGCTTGGGGTGTCTACTTTCCAAAATGGGGTTATTTGGGGGGGGGGGTTTGTGCTATTTTGGCATTTTATGGCCTTCGAAACTGTGATAGGTAGTGAGGAGTGAAATCAAAAATTTGTGCCTAGAAATCCTGAAGGCGGTGCTTGGTTTTCAGGGGCCCGTACGTGACTAGGCTCCCAAAAAGTCCCACACATGTGGTATCCCCGTACTCAGGAGAAGCAGAAAAATGTATTTTGGTGTGCAATTCCACATATAACCATGGCATGTGTGAGCAATATATCATTTAGTGACAACTTTTTGTAATTTTTTTTTTTGTCATTATTCAATCACTTGGGACAAAAAAAAAAAAAATATTCAATGGGCTCAACATGCCTCTCAGCAATTTCCTTGGGGTGTCTACTTTGGGGGGGGGGGGGTTTGTACTGCCCTGCCATTTTAGCACCTCAAGAAATGAGATAGGGAGTCAAACTAAAAGCTGTGTAAATTCCAGAAAATGTACCCTAGTTTGTAGACGCTATAACTTTTGCGTAAACCAATAAATATACGCTTATTGACCTTTTTTTTTACTAAAGACATGTGGCTGAATACATTTTGGCCTAAATGTATGACTAAAATTGAGTTTATTCGATTTTTCTTATAACAAAAAGTAGAAAATATCAATTTTTTCAAAATTTTCGGTTTATTTACGTTTATATCGCAAAAAATAAAAATCGCAGAGGCAATCAAATTCCATTAAAAGAAAGCTCTATTTGTGGGAAGAAAAGGACGCAAATTTCGTTTGGGTACAACATTGCATGTCCGCACAATTTACAGTTAAAGCAGCGCAGTGCAAAATTCTGAAATCACCTCTGGTCCTTTAGCTACCAAATGGTCCGGGGCTTAAGTGGTTAAGATATCCCTCACAGATGAGATTCATTCCTGCTTTTGACATGTGAAGATTTCTGGTGGTAAAATGTCAGCAGAACAGGGGGGTGAGGAGAAATCTCCCGAATGGGGCACCATTAGCAGTAGAAATCTAACAGATACTAGGCTATCAACTAAAAAGGAGTTGTGACTGGACATATACCGTATTTTTCGCACCATAAGACGCACTTTTACCCCCCCAAAAAATAGGGAAAAGTGTCCCTGCGTCTTATGGAGCGAATACTGAGCAGGCTCCGCCCCCCCCCCCCCCCCCCATCGCCGCCGCCGTGTCAGAATACAGACACTCGGCTTCTCTGTGGAGGAGAGATGACAGGATGTGAGGCATATCCTTGCTGGGGCATACCAAGGGGGAGCGGGGGGAGACGGTCTGCCCCAGGTGCCAAAACATGGGGGTTGTCAGTGTTGTTGCTATAATGGTGCACTCCGCACCCAGGTAAGTTGACACCCGCCAGATGTGACCCCATCCTGCAAACGACAAGAGCCCTGGATGGCTTTTTTTTTTCCAGCTGGAACACCCCCGGGCGCCTTGGTCTGGTCCAGTCTCACTTCCTGCCTCTCTCGACTTGCCGCTGCTGCAAATTATGTCCTCAGTCCTCCTTCCTAGCTGCTGCCCGGGTGTATCTGATGCTGAGAGCCAGCCAGAGGGGGTTGTGGATTGTAATGGCAGTGTCCTCCACTGCCTGAGGTGAGTGATAAGGGGGTGGGAGGTGTGGGATGGTATCCACTGTTCATCATTTGAGCTGTTATATGAGAGGCTGAGGGGGTGTTTGTGTCTGCCCTGCCACCCTGAGCTGATCTGGGAAGGGCGGGGGGGGGGGGGGGGTTGCTGTGTGTCCACCAACACCCAGGTATAGTGTAGCTGAGCTTATTTGATAGGGGGGCTGATATTGCTGTGTGTCCACCACCCACCTATAGTAGTAATAGAATATTAAATATTTTAGTACATCATTTGGTTCAGAATATTTTTTTTCTTGTTTTTCTCCTGTAAAACCTGGGTGCGTCTTATGGTCAGGTGCTTCTTATGGAGCGAAAAATACGGTACTTTATGGTAAATCGAACAAACTGACTGTTGTATAGTTGCAGCATTGACAAGGTAGCATTTGAAGAGCCTGTTGACACAAGCGGTAGCCCTTGCCATCCCTCTAAAGAGAGATCCACAGTGGATCACTTTCAGTCCTCATGCACACTGGACGTGATAACATATAAAAAGAAAAATGCCAGTAGCTTTGCAGTGAGTTTTTCTAAATTTTTTGCAATGGGATCAAAAACACAAAAAAAAAAAAAGCAGCGTTTACCGGTAATAAGCATTTATCGTTAGTTTGATCGCTTTTACAGCTGAAAAACTCTAGTTTTGGGGGGGGGGGGGGGGGTTTACAGCCAAAAACAGTTGATAACAGCCTATTTGTGCATGGACACATAGTATAACATGCTGGACAGAGTTTATTGACTGTAGGGAAAAAACAAAAACAAATCTGAAGCCAAAAACAGCAGCTGTAAAAACTTCCAGTGTGCACGAGGTCTTAGGCTCCATGTACACGGGACGTTTTTACAACTGCTCCTGAACAATTTAACTTACAGATCGTAACCCACGTTTAAAACATGTTTTCGTATAGATATATATAGATATATCTATATATATTTTTTTTTTAAATGGCCAAAAACGCCTATAAACAAAACGTGTTTGGCATCTGAAACGTGGAAATCGTCTTTTTTTGCTTTCAAAGAAATGCTGTTAAACCCAACTGTCTAAAAACGGCAATAAATGAGACAGTGTAAATGGTCACATAGGAGAACATTAAATGAGTTCAGGGGCAGTTGAAAAAAGCATCCAACTGCCTCTGAACGTACGTTTAGCAGCATCCCGTGTACATAGGGCTTTAGGAGGGTGGTTAACATTTGACTAGACAGCGATATGTAACCTCCTCGCTGCTCATTCTAACCCTAAGGCCTCATGCCCACGGACGTTTTTACAGCCGCGTTTTTGAGCGTTTTTTACAGCTTAAAAACGCCTGTCCATGTTAGTCTATAGTTTTTTCATGCCCACCTAGACGTTTTTGAGCTGCAAATAGCATAGACGTTTTTAAGCTGTAAAAAAAACCCAGGACCAGTGCGTTCCTCAGCGTCAGAATTAGGCAGAAAAAAACGCAAGCGTCAAAAAACGCTCAAAAACGCGCACTCGCGTTTTTAGCTCCGACTTTTTTTGTTTTTTTTTCCAAAAAAAATAAAAAAATAATAATATTTACAATACATGGACAGGCGTTTTTAAGCTGCAAAAAACGCAGCTGTAAAAACGCCAGTGGGCATGAGGCCTTAAAAGCCTGCACGACACTGCAGGCAGTTGCGGTGGGCACCATTCACTTGAATAAATCTCATCAGGCAATGGTACTGCCAGGACAGTACAGGAGAGGTTCAACCCTGGTCTAACTACCAGGGACACTACATTATGCTGCAGCAAGCTTAGTTTTCACACACCATGTTGCTTTCCTTCCCATCATGTGTTCTATTCCCAATCAAGCAGACCCCATATCCCTGGATTTATCTTTATATGTTTTCATTGTCTGAAAGCAGGAAAAGGCTTTAATTTATTATTATTTTTACACAATACAACTGAATAGAGTCCTATAAAATGTATCTGGTAAATAATGAAGACATTTGGTATAATTGGAAAATGGCAGACTGTCCATTTAGCTTAAATTGAAATTGAGCTCACGGGAAAAAGATGAATGGGAATGCATACATGTATAAAACAGAGAATTATCCTCCTTTTGTGCAGAGTGTTCATGTGCTGTTCAAATCCGCTTGTGATCACTAAGGCTGCACCGCAATTTTAGGGGCCATTCAAACGAATTGCATCTCAAATGTGCCTTCTGTGATATGTCAGTCACACATTGAAATCACGAGCAGAATCGCAATTAAATATGTTTTTTTTCCCATTCAATCCAGCAGGCTCAACTAAACAAAAAAGAGCTTAGGGAGGGGCCGCTGTACTAACTATCTGATGTTAGTACAGCAATCTCTCCCACTGAGCTATTGTGTCGGTCGTGCCCATTTGTAAAGCCAGCTTCTGCACACACTGCTGAATTATATTCAGCCCATGTGTACGGCGTTAGGGCCTCGTTTACACCAAGTGCAGATACGCAAGTTTTGTCTGCACGCGTTCTGCAAGGGCACAAAGAAAACAATTGTTCTCTATGTGCACATCACAACACTGGTATCATGTGCTGGTTTTTTCTATGCAGGAACCTGCAACGTGTATAAAACGCACTGAAACAAGCATGAAAACTGATGTAAGCTCATGTTTCTGCAAATTAAATCTGTGCGTTTTTCTGCATAAGTGGTGTGAACGAGGCCTATGAAAATACCTGGAGTAGTGGAAAAAGTATTTATGTCAGGCAGTTTCATAGTGGTTCAGGTGGAGCAAAGGTCACTGAAAGCCTGATAGTTTGGAAAGTAACTGGCCTTCGCTTTAACTCCAGTTTCCTGAGCATTCTACCAACAATTGTGACTTTTGAATGGCTTTTCTAGGAGATTACCCAAGCACTATGATAAAGTTTCATCCAAGCAGTCACGTGACCACAAAGCTCTGGTGAGTGAACCTGTCTGTGGGGGCCCAACATTGGCGATGAGTGCTCAGAGCAGTGACACAATCCCACTAGCTTCCATTGCCTCTAAGATGTTAGCTCTGCAGAGTTAGGCCTCATGCCCACTGGCGTTTTTACAGCTGCGTTTTTTGCAGCTTAAAAACGCCTGTCCATGTTATTGTAAATATTTTAAAAAAAAAAAGGAGCTAAAAACGCGACCGCGCGTTAGTGCACGTTTTTGCGCGTTAGTGCGCTCGCGGTTTTTTCATCCTAATTCTGACGCTGAGGAACGCACTGGTCCTGGGTTTTTTTTTTTACAGCTTAAAAACGTCTATGCTATTTGCAGCTCAAAAACGTCTAGGTGGGCATGAAGCTATAGACTAACATGGACAGGCGTTTTTAAGCTGTAAAAAACGCTCAAAAACGCGGCTGTAAAAACGTCCGTGGGCATGAGGCCTAAAATGCCCAACACACACACACACACACACACACACACACACACACACACTTTAAAGATAGTCTAAAAGAAAAAAAAAAAAGAAAAAAAAAAAAAAAAAAAAAACACAGTTCTTAGATGTGCGTCTGCATTCGTTTTTGCTTTGCACACTTGCTTTCCTTTATTTTAACGTGGTTATCCTGCCATTAACTCACTTTCTGTCTTAAGGCGACACTACCAAGCAGCATTGTCACCCTAGGACGGGGAATATGTTAGGACTATATAACACCTCCCTCCCTTCTCCACAATAGGGTGCACCGTTTTGTAGTTCAGGAAAATAGCAGGGAACAATCCTAACCAATAAAAATCCAGAGGCAAAGTAAAATAGGAAGTTCAGCGCACATAATTTCCGGATGAATGAACAGCTACTTCCCCCCCCCCCCACTTGAACAGACATAAAAAAACAGCTTTCAAAAAAGGTATACTTAAAGCAGTATTCAAACCAAAAACGCAAACATGTATTATATTGCAGCTTATCAATTCTTAGATGTGATGGCTGCATTTGTTTTCTTTTTTAGGCTCTTCTATTTTCATCTGGTGATCCAGTCAGTACATCTATTTTTCAAAAGTTTGCGCTTTCCAATAGAATGTATTCGTTTACATGGATGAGATAAGACAAACCGGCAGGGGTGATTAAAATGATACATTATGTTTATTTATGCAAAACCTTTATCCCAAAAAGGAAAAAACGGTTTGCTGTAACCGATAAAGTGTGAGCTGGCGTTTAGCTTGTTTAGTGTACTTAAATCTGATAATATATTTAACACTCCCCTCCCTCTTAGACCGACAATGCTGCTGTATGCTGTGCCTCCTGTGTTCATTCATCCAGTTGTGTTTCACTAATACAGGAGGTGTGTTACTGGCAAGATCACCAGGTGAAAACAGAAGGGGAAAAAAGCCAAAGAAAATAAAAACTGATGCAGCCACCACACCTAAGGTTTGGTAAGCTGCAATATATTACATTTTTGGTTTTGGGTTTAACCATTTAAAGGACCGAGCCTCGTTTGGAGATTTGGTGATTGCTCGTTTAAAACAGTTTTTTTTTTTTTTTTTGCTAGAAAATTAATTTGAACCCCCAAAACATATATACACACATACATTATATATTTTTTTTAACCCTAGAAAATAAAATGGCAGTCGTTGCAATACTCTGTCACACTGTATTTGCACAGCAGTCTTACAAGTGCACTTTTTTTTGAAAAAACAAACAAAATAACACACAAAACAGTAAAGTTAGCCTAATTTTTTTATTTTTTTATTATTGTGAAAGATGTTGCACCGAGTAAATATATACCCAGCATGTCACGCTTCTAAAATGCACCTGCTCGTGGAATGGCGACAAACTTTTACCCTTAAAAATATCCAAAGGTGATGTTTAAAAAATTATACAGGTTGCAGAGGAGGTCTATGGCTAGAATTATTGTTCTCGCTCTAACGATTGCAGCGATACCTCACATGTGTGGTTTGAATATTGTTTACATATGTGGGTGCTACTCACGTATGCGTTCGCTTCTGTGCGCAAGCTCGTCGGGACAGGGCGCGTTAAAAAAAAATGTTTTATTTATTTTACTTTTTATGTTTACACTGTCATTTAAAAAAATTAAAAAAACGGTGTCACTTTTACTCCTATTACAAGGAATGTAAACATCGCTTTTAATAGAAAAAAGCATGACAGGTCCTCTTAAATATGAGATCTGGGGTCAAAAAGACCTTCAATCTCATATTTACACTAAAATGCAATATAAAAAAAACCCCGCACAAAACAAAAAAGTAATTTGAATAAAAAATAAAAAAAAATTAAAAAAAAAAGGTCCCGTTAAGAGCCTCGCTTTCGCCCTACAATGGTATGGAGCTGGGTGGGGGCCCCTCACTCGGCTCCATACCACACACAGAGAAGGACCCGATCACCCCGGTAAGCAGCATAAAAGATCTCACGGCGAATCCGCCGCAGAGACCACTTTTATCTGAAAGCCCTTGAAGCCAGTAGCTGCCATAACGATATTTCTCTTCAAACATCCGACGTATAACAGCGGACTGACGGCAGGTGGTTAATACCGCTTTAATAGACCAAAAATAAGCAAATAAGAGAAATTGGTTGTTGAAGTTTACCAACACTTTAAAGCAGAGTTCCACCCAAAAACTTCTGCTGTCCGGATTCTTTCCCCCCTACGGTGTCACATTTGGCACCTTTCGGGGGGGGGGTGGAGCTACCTGTCTAATACAGGCTTTTGCCTACACTTCAGGCGAAAGCACCGCAGTATCCGTGGCCCCTCCTCCATCTTCTGGGAGACGCACGTCCCAGAAGACAGCAGGGACCACTCAGAACGCGCAGCGCGACTCGTGCATGCGCAGTAGGGAACCAGGCTCATGTCCCAATTCCCTTACTAGCAAAGCCGGTTTCCTGACGAGAAATGCCCTTTATCGAAAAATGCCCGGCCGGAACTGCGCATGTGCAGAACGGACCCTCAGTTTACGATCAGCTGTTGTCTCGCATTGCCGAGGCACGTTCATGTAGGAGAGGGGCGGATATTTACATGATGGGCAGTGCTGGGGGTGGAATTTTTATCGATGGCTAAACAAATCTGCTAAAGAAATCTAGTATAGAAAAAGCCACCCTTCGACTAAACACGCCCCCCGCAAGCTTTCAAAATTAATAGCTGATAAAGATTTTTGGCAGATTTCTTTGGCCATCGATAAAAATTCCACCCCCAGCACTGCCCATCATTGAAAAATCCGACCCCTTCTTCTAAATATTCATCCCTTACCTACATGAACGTGTCTCGGCCACGTGAGACAACAGCTGATCGTAAACTCAGCTGTTGTGCGGCGCACGCGCAGTTCCACCCGGGCACTATTCGATAGGGGAGCACTTCGAGAGAACACCGGTGCCTCCACCCGGAGCTGAGGAACAGGTCAGCTTTGAATGACATAGCGGGCGCCCTGGACAGGTAAGTGTCCCCTTTTAAAAAAAGTCAGCAGCTGCAGTATTTGTAGCTGCTTATTTTTAATTTAGGCGGAACTCCGCATTACAGCCAGGCAAACAAGGTATTCTAAAAAGGGCTGTGTCAGCAGTGACAGCTTGCATCTTTCCTCCACACAAGGTCCCTACAAAATTCACATCCAAGTTGAATTTTTGTGACCTAAACTAGATTTTTCCTTGAGGTAAGAAAAGTAGTAAAAAAAAAGGCACAAAAGTTGTTCAATAGCAAGGATCTACAGTTTTTTTTACAGTATAGATATACATTTATAACGTTTACATTTAGGTGCACAGAATGATTAAACATATTTATGCAAGCAACATGTACAGTGGGGAAAATCATTTGATCCCCTGCAGATTTTGCAAAATAATAATTTTTATCATAGGTGCATTATAAATGATAGAGACAGAATATCAAGCAAAAATCCAGAATATACATATGATACAAACCCTTGTTGGCAAGCACAGAGGTAAGATTTTTCTTGTAGTTGGTGACGAGGTTTGCACACATCTGAGGAGGGATTTTGATCCACTTTACAGATCTTCTCTAAATCCTTAAGGTTTCTTGGCGGTCTCCTGGCAATTTAAAGTTTCAGCTCCCTCCATAAATTTTCTACAGTATGCCACTCAATGAACTTAATGTGCTTCTTCTTGAGCCACTCCATTGTTGCCTTGGCGAAATGTTTTGGGTCATTGTCATGCTGAGAGACCCATCCATGGCCCATCTTTAGTGTTCTGGCTGAGGGAAGAAGATTCTCATCCAAGATTTTACAATACATGGCCCTGTCCATTGGCCCCTCAATGCTGAAAAGTTGGTCTGTACCTTTAGCACAAAAACAGTCCCAAAACAATGTTTTCACCTCCATGCTGGACGGTAGGGACGGTGTGCTTAGTCAGCATTTTTCTTCTTCCACACACGGCGAGTCCCCCATCTCAAGAAAGCACATGTACAGTCATGCCAATGAAAATCTAAAAGATTCAGAGAAGGACTGGGAAAAAGTGCTGTGGTCAGATAAGGCCAAAATTGAGATCTTTGGCATTAAAGTGTATTTAAACCCGATTCTTAAAATTTGAGCTGGGCATATATCTGCAGTTTCTTTTTTGATTGTTTTGTTTCTCTTCAAAGCACTGTGTCCCATAGCTTTGCCCTGTTCCATTCTTCTGTTATCAGCCTGATAACTTTTGACAAGCTCTCTAAGGCTGCTTACACACTGGAGCGGGCAGGCGTTGATGGTAAAACATCACTTTTAGCGGCGTTTTACCATAATTTTAGCAGCGCTATTCGGCCGTTAGCGGGGCGGTTTTAACCCTGCTAGCGGCCGATGAAGGGTTTATTACCGCCCGTGTAGCGCTGCTCCTGAAGCGCTTTGGCAGCGTGCCCATTCATTTCAATGGGCAGGAGCGGTGTATAAACCGCTCCAAAAGATGCTGCTTGCGGAAGTTTTTTTTTTTTTTTTTAACAGGGGAGCCATTTTTTCAGGTGATATTTTTAGCCCAAAAGCACCTGAAAACTACCCCAGTGTGAAAGGGGTCTTAGGCCCCTTTCACACTGGGGCGGGAGGTGCGTCGGCGGTAAAGCGCAGCTATTTTTACCGCCAATTTTGCGGTGCTATTTGGCCGGTAGCAGTGCGGTTTTACCCCCCCCCCGCTAGCGGCCGAAAAAGGGTTAAAAAAACCCGCTAAGGGCCTCTGCAGAGGAGCTTTGCTGGTGGTATAGCCGCGGTGCCCCATTGCTTTCAATGGGCAGGAGCAGTAAACACACCACTCCAAATATGCGACTAGCAGGACTTTTACTGTCCTGCTAGCGCACCGCTCCAGTGAGAAAGCCCTCAGGCTTTTACACTGGAGAAACAGCAGCCGCTGTTTCAGGTCGGTTTGCAGGCGCTATTTTTAGCGCAATAGCGCCTGCAAACCACCCCAGTGTGAAAGGGGTCTAAAATGGGAGCCTGAAGTGTGTGTCGGGGGAGGTTGCTATAAATAGATTAGCACAAAGCTAAACTAGTCACAGGAACACTCTGCAAGTGTGGGGAGGGGGGGTGGGCCTTTCCTTCAATCAGCTGTCTAGCAATAATCCACTCCTACAGATGAATGAGGAAGTGAAAAAATCTAACAGGACGTGCACTTTATAAACAATATATAAAGCTGAAGACAGCCGATATACATAAAAAATAAACTTATGTAGGGAGATTTGTAGTGAGGCTGTTCACTTCACTAGGTATATGTGAGAGTTTACATCCACTAACTCGACTCGCCGTGTTTGGAGGAAGAAAAAATGCTGAATATGACCCCAAGAACATCTCTACAGTCAAGCACAGAGGTGGAAACATTATGCTTTGGGCGGTTTCTCTGCTAAAAAGTACAGGACGATGGAAAAAAAAAAAGAAGAAGAGCTGCCAAGAGACAGCCAAGAAACCTTAAGGATTTAGAGAAGATCTGTAAAGAGTGGACCAAAATCCTTTCTGAGATGTGTGCAAACCTGGTCACCAACTACAAGAAAAATCTTACCTCTGTGCTTGCCAACAAGGGTTTCTCCGCCAAGTACTAAGTCATGTTTTGCTTGGGGATCAAATACTTATTTTACTCACTGAACTGCAACTTAAATCTATAGCATTTGTTTTGTGCGTTTTTCTGTATTTTTGGTTGATATTCTGACTTTATCATTTAAAATATACCTATGATAAAAATGATATCTGCAAGCACTCCTCACTATCCTTGAACCCTAGGCCCTTGTGATCTGAAAAACTTACACTTTTTGGAAGTGTTGAAGCTTTTTAGATCAGACACAGACCCTGGACAGGAGGTTAGTGGGGAGTGCTTGGAGATTAGTGAAGTACAAACAGGGATTACTAGGCTTTTTTTCTACCGACAGGTGTACTTTAAGCTGATCATTTTCAGATGTGTAATTTGACCATTGTTTCCCTTTAAGTGAACATAATGCAGTATCTGGTGCTAAGAGAGACAAAGACATTGCATAAAAATCAGCTCTACTTATCTGTAATTTAATGTACTTCACTGAATAGATAAGGGCCCAGGAGCTTTTAGTCAAGGTTGATGCAAGGATAAATTTATTTGGTTTACAATTGAGCTCTCTAGGGATATCCAAGTCCAGAGTAGCCGGGTCTTAGTTTTTTCATACATAAAGTTTTAAGTGGTTCACTTACCTTGCACCATCTCCGGCCCTAGTAAGCAAAGACATATGTCTGATTTGCAAGACCTATTTTGGCCTCTATTAGCTTGGAGACTCATTTCCAAGTGCAATGAATACACGCGACACAAAACACAAACTACCAGCCCTAGGATTAGATTCCTAGTTGTTAACAAGGCTATCAAACAGTAACTGCTTATTGTCCAGTGCAGAAATTTCTCAGGTTCTAGCAAGTAATGTTGAGGTTTTGGTACCTGCATGCATAGAATGCATTAAAGGTTAAAAACACACACACACACACACACACACACACACACCTTTTTTTACTTAGACCCCTTTCACACTGGGGAGGATTGCAGGCGCTATTGCGCTAAAAATAGTGCCTGCAAACCGACCCTAAACAGCGGCTGCTGTTTCTCCAGTGTGAAAGCCCGAGGGCTTTCACACTGGAGCGGTGCGCTAGCAGGACCGCTCCAAAAGTCCTGCTAGCCGCATCTTTGAAGTGGTTAAGGAGCGGTGCGTTTACCGCTCCTGCCCATTGAAAGCAATGGGACACCGCGGCTATACCACCGGCAATGCGCGTCTGCAGAGGCGCATTGCCGGCGGTATTAACCCCTTTTTCGGCCACTAGCGGGGGGTAAAACCGCACTACTAGCGGCCAAACACCGATACAAATCCGACGGTAAAGCGCCGCTAAAAATAGCGGTGCTTTACCGCCACCGCACCTCCCACCCCAGTGTGAAAGGGGCCTTAAAGTGGTTGTAAACCCACTTAGACTACTTGCACCTACAGTAGAGCTGCACGATTCTGGGCAAAATGAGAATCACGATTCTTTTGCTTAGACTAAAGATCACGATTCTCTCACGATTCTCAAAAACTGAACGCCAGAAACCCCCCCCCCCCCCCCAAATAAATAAACAAACCTGTGATATATATGAATGTATAAAAAACAGACCAGTGATATGTCTATAATGTTAAAGACCATATAACTCCTATGAAAAAATCTGAATCAAAGTTTGATTCTGCTTTTTTCATAAGAGTTATATGGTCTTTAACATTATAGACATATCACTGGTCTGTTTTTTATACCTTCATATATATCACAGGTTTGTTTTATATAAATCATACATTTGTTCATTGATTGCATTCAGCTGGATTTTATACAAGCAGCGCCAACATCCCAATTTTTAAATCTTTCAGAAGCAGTACCGCTGGCAACCACTAGAGACAGTGACCGATGACATGTAGGAGGAGATGAGAACGATGCTGTCCTGAGTCCACTGGGTGGCGCATGGATACACTCTACAGTTGTACAGCACTGTGAGAAAGAAGGAACCCCACGCCCAGGCATCCATCCAGCGGCGCAGGCTGCTGACGTCAGTTCCGATATCAGCGCCATTTGCGTTCCACGCTGGTTCGACGGCTTCTCCTCGGCCCAGTCTACATCCCGGGGGAGACATGAAAAATCGAGGTAATCCAGGCCGGAGATCGTGGGGGGGGGGGGGGTGAATCGAGATCGCGATTAATGTACGATTAATCGTGCAGCTCTAACCTACAGGTAAGCCTAGATTAAGGCTTACCCGTAGGTGCAAGAAATATCTCCTAAACCTACACGGTTAAGGAGATATTTGCTTTAAAAAACACAGCGCCGATGACGTCACACGCATGCGCACTAGCGGGTCGGCATCATTGCCGGTTTTCTGAATGGGATCTTGCCGGCCTGAGCGCGCATGCATGTGACGTCATCGCCTCCAGCCAATCACAGCGCCGGAGCGGCGATACACTGACGTCAGTGACGGGAAATCGAGGCAAGATGGCGGTGACCAAGGACCGCTGCGGGGGCTTCAATCTCAGGTAAGTCATTCATAATGAGCTAGTATGCTACGCATACTAGCTCATTATGCCTTTCTTTTGCAGGGTTTTTTTTTTTTTTTGGGCTTTACTTCCTCTTTAAGAACAGCGGTCTCCAAACTGTGGCCCCGGGGGCCTAATTTGCCCCCAACTGACACCAACGATGGGGCAATATTCCTTTCATGCCCCATCGTTGGTGTCAGTGGTTTACCTCAACCAGACACAAGGACATTTCCTACTCCCACTGGCCCTAATCTGTCCTTCCTTAAAGTCTGAGGAACAGAAAACTGGCCCTTTGTTTAGAAAGTTTGGAGACCCTTGCGAGATAAAACATGGTAGATGAGCAAAAATTTTACTTTTGTTTTTTATACATTTATTTTCCTGACATACACTTTAGCCGCTTCGAAACTGGGCACTTTCACCAATCTTCCTGCCCAGGCCAATTTTCAGCACTGTCACACTTTGAATGTCAATTGCGCAGTCATGCAACACTGTACCCAAATGACATTTCATCATTCTTTTGGTGGTATTTATTCACTGCTGAGGGCTTTAGTTTTTTGCTAAAAAATGAAATTAAAAAAAGCCCAATCATTTTGAAAAAAAAAAAAAAAGTTTTAGTTTGTCCAAAAATTTCGTAAATAAGTAATTTTTCTTCACTGATGCGCGCAGATGAGGTGGTGTTCGGTCGAGAAGTGCCCACGCATGCGCAGGACGGAGCCGCACTCCAGCTGAGTTGCCAATCAGCTGGAGTGACGTGACATTGCAAGCGCACATTGTAGGAGGTATCTCTCGATGGGAGATACCATTTCACGAGCACAATTGACTATTGTTTGTAATAACAATTTTATTAAAAAAAAATCCAATATCAGCTTACTTCAAAATATCTCCTTTCACGCTGTGAGCTCTGCCTGTCTGCTGGCCATCTATTTCCACAACTTCCTGGATTCCCTGCATGCTTTGCAGCTTCTCCTCTGAGGTTTACTTTCAATTTCTCTGGACTACAATTCAAATTGTACCTTGCTCTCTGCAAGCAGTGGTTTCTGTACTGACTCCTGAAACTCCTCCTGTCTGAGCTAGAGGTACCGAAAGAAGACAGGCTCTGTGAAATGTGCGACACAGCAGTGCCTACTCACAGGGTATAGTGAACACGTCACAGAATTCAAGGAAGTAAATACAGGTCCTTCTCAAAAAATTAGCATATTGTGATAAAGTTCATTATTTTCTGTAATGTACTGATAAACATTAGACTTTCATATATTTTAGATTCATTACACACAACTGAAGTAGTTCAAGCCTTTTCTTGTTTTAATATTGATGATTTTGGCATACAGCTCATGACAACCCAAAATTCCTATCTCAAAAAATTAGCATATCATGAAAAGGTTCTCTAAACGAGCTATTAACCTAATCATCTGAATCAACTAATTAACTCTAAACACCTGCAAAAGATTCCTGAGGCTTTTAAAAACTCCCAGCCTGGTTCATTACTCAAAACCGCAATCATGGGTAAGACTGCCGACCTGACTGCTGTCCAGAAGGCCATCATTGACACCCTCAAGCAAGAGGGTAAGACACAGAAAGAAATTTCTGAACGAATAGGCTGTTCCCAGAGTTCTGTATCAAGGCACCTCAGTGGGAAGTCTGTGGGAAGGAAAAAGTGTGGCAGAAAACGCTGCACAACGAGAAGAGGTGACCGGACCCTGAAGAAGATTGTGGAGAAGGACCAATTCCAGACCTTGGAGGACCTGCGGAAGCAGTGGACTGAGTCTGGAGTAGAAACATCCAGAGCCACCGTGAACAGGCGTGTGCAGGAAATGGGCTACAGGTGCCGCATTCCCCAGGTCAAGCCACTTTTGAACCAGAAACAGCGGCAGAAGCGCCTGACCTGGGCTACAGAGAAGCAGCACTGGACTGTTGCTCAGTGGTCCAAAGTACTTTTTTCGGATGAAAGCAAATTTTGCATGTCATTCGGAAATCAAGGTGCCAGAGTCTGGAGGAAGACTGGGGAGAGGGAAATGCCAAAATGCCTGAAGTCCAGTGTCAAGTACCCACAGTCAGTGATGGTCTGGGGTGCCATGTCAGCTGCTGGTGTTGGTCCACTGTGTTTTATCAAGGGCAGGGTCAATGCAGCTAGCTATCAGGAGATTTTGGAGCACTTCATGCTTCCATCTGCTGAAAAGCTTTATGGAGATGAAGATTTCATTTTTCAGCACGACCTGGCACCTGCTCACAGTGCCAAAACCACTGGTAAATGGTTTACTGACCATGGTATTACTGTGCTCAATTGGCCTGCCAACTCTCCTGACCTGAACCCCATAGAGAATCTGTGGGATATTGGGAAGAGAAAGTTGAGAGACGCAAGACCCAACACTCTGGATGAGCTTAAGGCCGCTATCGAAGCATCCTGGGCCTCCATAACACCTCAGCAGTGCCACAGGCTGGTTGCCTCCATGCCACGCCGCATTGAAGCAGTCATTTCTGCAAAAGGATTCCCGACCAAGTATTGAGTGCATAACTGAACATAATTATTTAAAGGTTGACTTTTTTTGTATTAAAAACACTTTTCTTTTATTGGTCGGATGAAATATGCTAATTTTTGGAGATAGGATTTTTGGGTTTTCATGAGCTGTATGCCAAAATCATCAATATTAACACAAGAAAAGGCTTGAACTACTTCAGTTGTGTGTAATGAATCTAAAATATATGAAAGTCTAATGTTTATCAGTACATTACAGAAAATAATGAACTTTATCACAATATGCTAATTTTTTGAGAAGGACCTGTATGTAGGGATCTTCACAAGATCATTTAGATTAAAATGAGAAGGTTAGAAATAATTTAACCACAATGTGGAAATGAATACAGTAAAACCTTGGATTGCGAGAATAATTGGTTTCAGAAACATGCTTGTATTCCAAAATACTCCTATATCAAAGCAAATTTTCCCATAAGACAAAATGGAAACTCAAATGATTCATTCCACAAGCATTTATTCATAAGTCCTTCAGTTTATAGTCCATAAAAAAAATAAAAAATTATAGCAATGCGATAGGTTGTGTAACCATAAAACGTCCACCCACAAATGGAAGCCTCTACAAGAGGATTAAAAGCAAAATCCAGCAGGAGCTACAGAGTATAAGAGAGAAGAGAGGCACCTCTAAGTCTAGCAATATGGTTGCATTTAATGACGGTACAACATTTAGCAACTCACATGGTTGATGATTAAGAGGCACATCCAAGTATGCAGGCATCCGGGGTAAAGCTGTCCACAGATCATCCCCCGCACCGCCGACTCTCACTGCTGTCAGTCTGAAACCGTGACCGGGAAGACTACCATGCAGTAGAGCGATCTGAAATCGAGGCTTGGATCGCTCGTGGAGCACAGCGTGGAAGAGATGAAGTCGATGGCTGTGTGGATGTATACTGCTACACTTCGAGGCGCCTCCCTTTTCTTTTACACTCAGTTTTGACGTGACAGTACTTGTATATCAAGTCAAAATGTATTTAACCACTTCAGCCCCAGAAGATTTGGCTTCTCAATGACCAGGCCATTTTTTTGCGATACGGCACTGCGTCGCTTTAACTGACAATTGCGCGGTCATGCGACATTGTACCCAAACAAAATTTACGTATTTTTTTTTTTAGGGCTGTGGAAATTAACTATTAATTCCTCGAATAATCGATTAATTGTTTTGATCGATCAAAATTATTTGGGTTTGCCGTGTCCATCTGAAGGGATCCTTTGCTGTGCCTTCATATCTGCATGCCGGCGGGACCTTACTATCTGCCATACGCAAGGGCTGTTACACTTCCCTCTATCAACCTGGGATTCTACAGCCATCCACTGGGAGTTGTGATAGTTCCCTTCACGGGACATCTACATGCCGACGGACTGAGGTTAGCCCCTCCTCATCTGGATTCAGCAGTGGTATCGTTGTACACATTTTTATACCAGTATCATACTTAGCTACATGTTTTTATGACTGCTTTTGCTACCGTTTGGTATTACTCGCACTATTTTTTACAGCTTATGTAGCTACATTGATTTCATCTCCAGTGCAATATTTATTTTGTTACCTACTTGAAGACTATAAAAGTTTTAATACTATTCCCATCGAGCGCTGCCTTTGTGTGTTTTTTATATCCTGCTGTCGATTTTTCCAGTGGTTGGTAGCTGCACTGGGAATCGGCCTGCAAGGAGATCAGCTAAAAGTAGTTGGATCTGTATGTGCGTTATAATTAATCGAAATTAGTCGATTAATCGCAATAAAAAAATAAATAAAATAGATTAATCGAACATGAAAATTTTAAATCAGTAACAGCCCTAATTTTTTCCCCACAAATAGGAGCTTTCTTTTGGTGTATTTGATCACCTCTACAGTTTTTATTTTTTGCGCTAAAAAAAAAAAAAAAAAAAAAAAGCTAATATTTTGAAAAAAATATATATTTTGTACTTTTTGCTATAATAAATATCCCCAATTTTTTTTTTTTTTTTTTTTATATATTTTTTTAAAAGTTACTTGTTCCCCTCTGTTTAGGCCGATATGTATTCTTATACATATTTTTGGTAATAAAAAAAACGCAATAGGCGTATATTGATTGGTTTGCACAAAAAAGTTATAGCGTCTACAAAATAGGGAATAGATTTATGGCATTTTTATTATATTATTTTACTAGTAATGGCCGCGATCTGCATCGGGACTGCGACAATATGGCAGACACATGACACCATTTTGGGCCCATTGGCATTTATACAGCGATCAGCGCTATAAAAACGCACCGATTACTGTGTTAAAATGTCACTGGCAGGAAAGGGGTTAACACTAGGGGGCGATCAAGGTGTTAACTGTGTTCCCTAGTGTGTGTTCTAACTGTGGGGGGGATGAAAGTGACAGATCGTGGTTCCTAGCTTGTAGGAACTCACGATCTGCCTTTCCTCTCCTCACAGAACAGGGATTTGTGCCTTTACACACACACACGTCCGTTCTGCCTCTCATGCCCACGACCGTCGGCCACGCGATTTGACAACTTCCGCAGTGCAGCGGCGTTCATATGCCTGCTATCCCGCTTAAAGGGACCAATGTACAGCGACGACGGCTTGTGGGATCGTGCCGTCCTGCCGCCGTATAAATGACGGCGGCAGGTCGGAAAGTGGTTAAAAATTTTGCTCGTCTTGCAAAACGCTCTCAAACCAAGGTTTTACTGTATACCATTTTATATTTTGGTCCATGGATACATTTTAAAAAGGGGTCATGATGCTTAGTGGGCTTCTGTAGGATCATGTTTTACAGAAACTTTACACAACATAGAACACAAACATTTTCTCCCACTATATGAAAATTTGCTATTCAACGCTATTGGAAGCACATAGATCAAAAAGTCTATTCAACAGAATATGCAGAGGTAATAAAAATCTAATTAGCAAACCAGGACAGGGAAGTATGTTTTACACAAGTATCTGTCCTCGGGCCTTAGCCTTTCTAAGTATGACTTGGAGTTTAAACATTGAACACTTTTGGGGCTGAGGTATTTAACCCATTGCAAAGTGAAACAGACTGCACTAGTAAATCAGTTCTAACTCGTGTTTTTTTTTTTAACTGCAAGGATTGAAAATAAACTTACACTTCGGTTTCCACAAACCCCAAACCACAGTAAAAGGCTTTAGCACCCAGCTTCCTAAAATGAACTTATTCAACTCAAGCCACTTCAAGTATACACAGACAAAAATACAACCAAAATAGCTTCAAAGCACACTGGACTAACAGAGATTACTAATACAATGTTTACAAGGGGTTGTAAGGCCTTACAGTTTTTCACCTTTACGCATGCCATCAGTGGTGGGGGGGGGGGGGGGGCACGGCACAAACACCCCCCTCCGCCTTGGTGGTGCGGCACCAGCGACCCAACCCCTGCTGTCGGCTGGTCAGTCCCATCCTAACTCATCTAGGTGGCGGAGTGTGGGCAGCTACTTCGGTGTCCCCTCCAGCACCGTGGATGGGCTACATCTAGGTGGCGTGGTGCTAGCAGCGATCCCAGTGTCCGCTCCTCCAGCAGCTTCCACATTGCATCTCCACTCTTCCTCCTAAGCACAAGGCATCCAATAGGATCGTCTGAGGTTTAGGCCAATCAAGAAACAGGTCTCATGGCCCGCTTCCTGATTGGCAGGGAGGAGGATTTAATGTGAAAATAGTGAATATTAATTTGGTCTCTCACACAACTGGGTGAGCTGCAGGCAAAGTGCTCTGAGCCCAGAGCCCACCCTTTTTTTGAAGCCTATTAGAGCCTCTGGCTCTAACCCCCCCCCCTTTTTTTTTTTTAAACACCCCCCTCCATTGGAATCCATGGTCCGTGCGCCCTTGACGGGCCGCCACTGCATTAAAGTGGATGTAAACCCAATTCATGAAATTTGAGCTGGGCACATATCTGAAGTTTTCTTATCTCTCTCCAAAGCACTATGTCCCATAGCTGTCTCTTGCTTCTTAGCCCTGTTATCAGCCTGATAACTTTTCACACGTTCTCTGAGACGGGAGATAGAAGCGTGTGTTGGGGGAGGTTGCTATAAACAGATTAGCAGTCATCTTGCTGTCAGAGCAGATCTCTGCACATTCCTTTGCCTATGAGGAGAGGGGGTGTGCGCCTTTCTTCCAATCAGCTGTCTTGGCTGTATGCCAATAATCCAACCCCAGCGGTAACCAGGAAGTGAAAAACTAACACGAAAAGTACTTTCTAAAAGGATATATACAGATGAAGACGGAAGCTATAGATGTAAAACTTATGTAGGGAGATTTGTTTCATCCCAGTGTATTATCTGAGGCATCTGTTCACTGGGTATATGTGAGGGTTTACATCCACTTTAAGGTGAAAAACTCTGTGCTACAGCTGCCCCCCAGACCTCCCCCCCCCCCCCATTTTTTTTTTTTACCTAAACCCAATAGTTCCAACCAGGGCTTTTTTTTCCCCCTCAGAGAATAGGTGCAGGAACTCTCCCTTTTGGAGTTACCCTGTATTCACCCACTACCTACTTCCGAGCACCGTTCCTTCTCTCATCCCCTACCCACCTCCCAGTACTGCCCCTTTAAATTTTGTTGTTAACAAGAAAAGCAGTAAAATAGATCCCCTGCAGCCAACAACAATAGACCCCCCAGCAACAAAATATCTCCCCACAGACAGTATTGATGGACCATTCAGCAGCCAGCTACAATAGATCCCTCCAGGCAACAACTGACTCTCCCAGCAACATAAGACCCACCCCAGCAACAATAGATTCCGCCGTTAGCAAAAATATACCTCCCCAGCAACAATAGACCCTCCCCCTGCAAAAATAGTTCCCTTCCAGCAACACTAGATCCCCCAGCAGCAATAGACGCTGTAGTACAACCCAGCACCCCTTGATATCACATACATTCAGTGCTAGAGGTGCCAGAACTGCGGTCCCCTGCGTTCCCGCTGAAAAAAAGCCCTGGTTCCAACGACAGGGATGGAGCACAGCAGCTCCAGCCGCTGTCTTGGGTCCTCATTGGATAGATTGATAGCAGCGGGAGCCAGTGTCCCGCTGCTGTCAATCAAATCCAGTGACACGGGAGCGGATCCTGGGACGGGAAAATACGCTTTTTTTTTTTTTTAAATACAAATACTGTAGCTGCTGACTTTTAAATGTTTATAGGGTGAAGCTCCTTATGGTACACACTCTGCAGAGGATATCAGGGAATAGATGTTCCTAAAAACCCTCCAGGTCACCATAATTAAAAATAAATTGTGGTCTGGGTTCCCAGGAACCATGGGGGGGTTGTAGCACCTTAGGTTACACACAGATGTCATCTTGATCACTGACAGCTGGGAACCTGCAGACTAACATACAAACAAGCTCACTCATTTCACAGACATGACAAATAGAACTTTCATTGGCAGCTAAAGGGTTACTCAATCAACATTTTCCATAAAAAAAAAAAAAAAAAAGGGTTTTAGATTTGAGAAAAAATAGGGGACAGTTAACATTCTTTAGGTTTTTATAGGCACACAAGAATTTTTGGAAAAATAATAAAATTAAAAAAAAAAATTATATATATATATATTTGGCGCTGAGTGGTGTATTGTAGGCCTTTATACACCCTTTGTTTTGTGTGTATATAATATATATATATATATATATATATATATATATATATATATATATATTACATACACACACACACACACACACACACACATACATATATACCGTATTTATCGGCGTATAACACGCACCCCAAGTTTAGGAGGGAATTTTAAAGGAAAAAAAACTTACATTTAAATGCAGCATGCAGCCTTGCCCAGTGTCCATCTGCAGCCGTGCCCAGTGTCCATCTGTCCATCTGCAGCCGTGCCCAGTGTCCATCTGTCCATCTGCAGCCGTGCCCAGTGTCCATCTGTCCATCTGCAGCCGTGCCCAGTGTCCATCTGTCCATCTGCAGCCGTGCCCAGTGTCCATCTGTCCATCTGCAGCCGTGCCCAGTGTCCATCTGTCCATCTGCAGCCGTGCCCAGTGTCCATCTGTCCATCTACAGCCGTGCCCAGTGTCCATCTGTCCATCTGCAGCCGTGCCCAGTGTCCATCTGTCCATCTGCAGCCGTGCCCAGTGCCTTTGCGATCGTGTCAGTCCCGGCGGTTTTTAAAATTTGGCGCCGATTTCTGTGGAGAGGAGCGAGCGGGGCCGAGTGTACTTCGGCTAGACTCGGCTCCTCTCGCAGTTCCGCCCATCTCCACTGACTGCGCCGCTGACGGAGAAAGCCGAGTGTACTTCGGCTAGACTCGGCTCTGCTCACAGTCACAGGCAGGACTGCGAGAGGAGCCGAGACTAGCCGAAGTACACTCGGCTTTCTCTATGTCAGCGGCGCAGTCAGAGATGGGCGGGACTGCGAGAGGAGCCGAGTAAAGCCGATTGTACTTCAGCTTCGGCTCCGCTCGCTCGTTTTCAGCAGGGGAATTCGACGGAGTATCGTCGTATAACACGCACCCACGATTTTCCCCTGATTTTAAGGGGAAAAAAGTGCGTGTTATACGCCGATAAATACGGTATACATACATACATACATACATATAAACATATATATATAGTACAGCACAATTGATGTGGACACTTCCAAGGTAATACCCCACAATACTGCAACGATTCCTTGGATTGAGGTTCACAATGTGTTGATACATTTTAAAAACTTGGAGCTCGACATGTTTCGCAATCTGATCGCTTCCTCAGGAGCTTCTAAATGTACACAAAAGATTCAATAATTTTGATACAGAAAAACATTTATCTTATTATTACATATAATATTGATATTCATAAAATGAATCTACGAAACACTCACCACTAAAAACGTATTATGGGAGGTGAGTGTGATTGGATTATAGCGACCCTCTACGTTCTGCGGAAACTACACATAGAATTGGGAGTGGCCCCAGATGAACTGGTCAACTCCCAAGATTGGAACACTGCAACAACACGATCAACTACAGCCCGACATGTGGGCAAGCATGGAGGTGCTCACGATAACTGTAGAATAATAATTATATATATTGGAAAGCACTGAAAGACTGTTCCTTAGGATATACATTAGGTATAGAAGTAACTATACCTAGAGGTAAAACCATTCCATACAAATAAACAAGGTGGAAAAATACAATGTGAGGCGACCTACTTTTCAAAAAGGGATACCTGAAGAGCAAAAGATACCGAACCGGACCTGGACGAGATGTTTGGAACTTGAAGAAAGAACTGGGATGGCGGCTATAAGGAAATTTTTTTATTGATATTATACTAGCCAATAATATATAGAGCCAGTAATTTGAACTATAAAACAAACTTGTTTGTCAAAGGGTTGACTAGATAAATACAAGTAAATAGGTGGAAACGAAAAACCAGATAAAAAGGCAGATGAAAAGCTCCTAACACTAGTTGATACAAACACCTCAAAAAGGTAATGAGGAATATATGTAACCAATACTGAAAAACCGCCCCAACATATCCTAAATATACCCTAATACACATGCGTAATAAATACCTGAGGACAGGGCACTTGGAGGTAAATAACCAGACCACCGTCCTAAAGATGGAACAGGTAACTTAGCGGGTGTAGACAAATCCCTCACACCCAAGTGTGAGAGGGCACTAAAAAACGCAAAAGAAGAGAGTGTATAGAAAAGTACTTGACAAGTACCAAAATAGCAAGAGACGGTATCATAAGCCCCAAGAAACATACCCGCCTAGTGCTCCAAGACCTACTCGCTGCAAGGGCTGCCACACACTTCAACAACTTGTTGTCGAGTGGTGGTGTATTTCCTCATATATGAGCACCTCGCTCATGATGACGCCTATCAACATTGACCGGCAAGACTACGTCAATACGCAGCGCAGTACGTCTGCGCTTAGTTGTATTTCCGACTCTTATTCATTACGCATACGTGTCCTCGTGATGGCGCTAGTGCATGCTTATTGGCCGGCCTTGATGACGCTGTGCGTCGCTCAGCATCATGAGCGAGGTGCTCATATATGAGGAAATACACCACCACTCGACAAGTTGTTGAAGTGTGTGGCAGCCCTTGCAGCGAGGCGGATCCGACCGGACTGGACGCGAGTAGGTCTTGGAGCACTAGGCGGGTATGTTTCTTGGGGCTTATGATACCGTCTCTTGCTATTTTGGTACTTGTCAAGTACTTTTCTATACACTCTCTTCTTTTGCGTTTTTTAGTGCCCTCTCACACTTGGGTGTGAGGGATTTGTCTACACCCGCTAAGTTACCTGTTCCATCTTTAGGACGGTGGTCTGGTTATTTACCTCCAAGTGCCCTGTCCTCAGGTATTTATTACGCATGTGTATTAGGGTATATTTAGGATATGTTGGGGCGGTTTTTCAGTATTGGTTACATATATTCCTCATTACCTTTTTGAGGTGTTTGTATCAACTAGTGTTAGGAGCTTTTCATCTGCCTTTTTATCTGGTTTTTCGTTTCCACCTATTTACTTGTATTTATCTAGTCAACCCTTTGACAAAAAAGTTTGTTTTATAGTTCAAATTACTGGCTCTATATATTATTGGCTAGTATAATATCAATAAAAAAAATTCCTTATAGCCGCCATCCCAGTTCTTTCTTCACGTTCCAAACATCTCGTCCAGGTCCGGTTCGGTATCTTTTGCTCTTCAGGTATCCCTTTTGAAAAAGTAGGTTGCCTCGCATTGTATTTTTCCAACTTGTTTATTTGTATGGAATGGTTTTACCTCTAGGTATAGTTACTTCTATACCTATGTATATCCTAAGGAACAGTCTTTCAGTGCTTTCCAATATATATAATTATTATTCTACAGTTATCGTGAGCACCTCCATGCTTGCCCACATGTCGGGCTGTAGTTGATCGTGTTGTTGCAGTGTTCCAATCTTGGGAGTTGACCAGTTCATCTGGGGCCACTCCCAATTCTATGTGTAGTTTCCGCAGAACGTAGAGGGTCGCAATAATCCAATCACACTCACCTCCCATAATACGTTTTTAGTGGTGAGTGTTTCGTAGATTCATTTTATGAATATCAATATTATATGTAATAATAAGATAAAGGTTTTTCTGTATCAAAATTATTGAATCTTTTGTGTACATTTAGAAGCTCCTGAGGAAGCGATCAGATCGCGAAACATGTCGAGCTCCAAGTTTTAAAAATGTATCAACACATTGTGAACCTCAATCCAAAGAAATCATCGCAGTATTGTGGGGTATTACCTTGGAAGTGTCCACATCAATTGTGTTGTACTATATATATATATATATATATATATATATATATATATATATATATATGTTTTTGTATATGTATATATATATTGTGTACGTGTTATATTAAAATGTTATTATTTTTCCAAAAATTCTTGTGTCCCTATAAAGGCCATTTTTTCCACAATCCCTTGTTCAGCTTTATTAGGATGTGGCACATTTTTTACCAATAGGTGTCGATTGCCACCTCAGGGCCATTTCATTCTTTAGGTTTTAGCGTTAGTTTTTCTTAGTTTTTCCAACAGGAAGTGAGAGGATATCTTTCAAATGGGGGGGGGGGGAATCCCGTCACAGAAACAAGCATTGCCATTGAAAGATTTCCCCTCTATTCTTGTTTTGGTGCCAACTCAAAACCTTGGCTTACCCAGGCTTTCAATTCAATAGGGATCATGACTATGAGAGTGAATTGCCCTATCGGGGACACAGACAGTCAAACACAAGAGGTTCTAACCCCCTCATCATTTCAGCCAAAATAAAAGTTTTGCCTTTTGTTATACTTTAATGCAGAGCTTGACAAACCCCAGGCACCAGGTCGCAGTGGCGAGTAGAAAACGTGGCCTGGCATCTGGGCTGTTGTCAGCCCAAGCGGCTAGCATGGGGGGGGGGGCGCAGCCAGAAGCAACATTGCCAGGCTGCCGGCAGGTGTCTCGAGTGTTTACGGATGCGGTGGTGAAGGGTGGGAGCGGAGCAGAGCTAGAGGGTAGTAGGAGGTATGGGTCAGGGCTGGGTGGAGTCCCCTGTGCATCTCTCTCCTCCCTTCTGCTGGCTGCGGTGCTACATCGAGCTGCCTGGGGAGACTCCCTGCAGCAGGAGCTGGCTGCTCTAAAACGGGAATAGCAACGGCTGGGAGCCGAACACCACCTCGCAGGGGATTCCCCTGCTTCCTCTCGGTTCCAGTTTCCCCCTCCAAATCAGGTTTGAGTAGCCCAAGAGCCGTAACATCCTGAACAGCCGGTGTGGCCACCTTCTACTGCCCATAAGTGCAGCCCCAGTGCAAAGCGCATAGTTGGTGAGGTTGAAGAAAAAAAAAAAAAATAGATGTCTATCCTGTGTGCACATTTATGTTAAGGCCTCATGCCCACTGGCGTTTTTACAGCTGCGTTTTTGAGCGTTTTTTACAGCTTAAAAACGCCTGTCCATGTTATTGTAAATATTTTTTTTTTTTTTTTTGAAAAAAAAAAAAAAAAAAAAACGTCGGAGCTAAAAACGCGACCGCGCGTTAGTGCGCGTTTTTTGCGCGTTTTTTGACGCTCGCGTTTTTTCCTGCCTAGTTCTGACGCTGAGGAACGCACTGGCCCTGGGTTTTTTTTACAGCTTACAAACGCCTATGCTCTTTACAGCTCAAAAACGCCTAGGTGGGCATGAAGCTATAGACTAACATGGACAGGCGTTTTTAAGCTGTAAAAAACGCTCAAAAACGCGGCTGAAAAAACGCCCGTGGGCATGAGGCCTAATAGTACATTGTATGCCCCTGTATGTTGTGGTCGTTAAGGTACCCATCTAATAGTTTTTTTTAACTATCGATGCTCCCCGCTGATAAGTTTAGGGTTAAACTGCTTCTCTTCTAATTTTAGTGAATGGTCGCGTGTCTTTAAATCCCCTTTCACTGAAACGTTTTTCCCCTATGCTAGGGTCACCAGTATGGTATTTGTACATTGATATTATATCCCCTCTCAAGCGTCTCCTCTCCAGAGAGAATAAGTTTAACGCTTATAGTCTTTTTCCATAGCCGAGATCCTCCAGTCCCTTAATTAAACTTTGTTGCCCTTCTCTGGACTCTCTCCAGTTCCAGCACATCCTTCCTGAGGACTGGTGCCCAAAACTGGATGGCATACTCCAGGTGCGGCCACAGACTAGGGTCTTGTAGAGCAGGAGAATTATCGTTTTAGCTCTGGAGTGAATCCCCTTTTTATTGCATGCCAATATTCTGTTACTTTTTACTTGGCACTGCAGTAGCCCTACCCCTAGGGGTCCTTTTCCATCCTAGATTCCCCCAGAGGTTCTCCCCCTAGTGAGTAAATCGCAGTCATATTTTTGGCACTCAAAAATGCATTACTTTACATTTTGCACATTAAACCTCATTTGGCATGTAGTTGCCCACCCCATCACCTCACATTAATGAAAAAAAAATAAAAAATTATTTATAACAGAAATTAAGAAATTTTCTCTCATGTATTTAGCAAAAAATAAAACACCCTGTGGTGATTAAATGCCACCAGAAGAAAGCTTGTGTCAATTTTTTTTTATAAAAACACGGGTGCAGTGTTGCGTGACCGCGCAACTGTCATTCAAAGTGTGACAGCTGAAAATTGGCCTAGGCAGGGGGGGGGGGGGGGGGGTGAAAGTAACCAATAGGCAAAAGGTTAAAAAAAAAAAAACAACCGTCTAACTTTTTTAGCTGGATCCTAGATTCAAAGAAAATTTGCCAAGCCCTGCTTTATTATTATGAAAAGGGAAATTGTCATCTGCAGATATATCTACACTTTCACACACACACACACACACACACACAAAGTCTTTAATAGACTAGAACAAACAAGCATATAAAGGCTGAAAATTCTGCAAAGCGCATACAGACAATGAGTTCATAATCAATGACAAGCCTGGAATGAGCCAATCGTCCCAAAATTGACAAGTAGAAGTAATGGTGGACTTGCTGCTCATAGCTGAATACCATTTACAGAAAACAATTCACTTTTCCTGAGTCGGTCACATGGCTTTCAGCAGAAAGTTTTCACTTTTTTTTTTAACCCTCAAAAAATAAAAAAACAATACAATTTGCTGATCACATAGGTCTTGATATTCTGACAGACACCAAAGGCTCTGAACTGATCACCAAAAAAATACATATATATTTATCAAACACTGGATACTAGGGACCAAGCATTTGCATGATTATCGGTACTCGTGCAAATGCTCCGATGTCTAATCCGATACCTTTTGTATCGGACCAGGCATCCTCAAGCTTAGCAGGGGGGTGGGCAGCCTCATAAGTGATCGGTGCAGCGGTGGGGATAGTTACAAGCACCAATCTCCCTGTATAGCTTTTCTGACAGCTGCTTCTCCTCCTCTCCCTTTCACGGCTGTCATGTGATTTATTGAAAGTTATACAGGGAGATCAGTGCTTTTAAAGTGGTTGTAAACCCACTTTGTAAACAAACACCTACAGGTAAGCCTAGATTAAGTCTTACCTGTAGGTGCAAGAAATATCTCCTAAACCTACACGGTTTAGGAGATATTTGCAAAAAAAGACATGCACCGATGTCTACGGCGCATGCGCGCCGTAGACAACGGTGCATTCACAGGGTTAATCCCATTCACAATTCCGGTGATCTGCCGACAAACGTCCCCCCGGCGGATTCTGCCCCCAACTGTACTGCGCAGGCGCGGCGCTTGCGCAGTACGAACGTCAATGAGCTTCCGAAAATAGCCGAACGTGTAGAGCTGAGAGTCAGCTCTACACGGCGCCTGCGTGGACCTAGATGTAAGTGGCCAGTTGGCCTCACGTCCTCGCTTCGCTCGGACGGCTCGCTCGGCCTCCTGGCTCTTTTTTTAACATCCTCCATGTCCACGGGGATGGTAAAGAAAGAGCCTGGATGTCAGCAGTGTAGCACAATTTGGTGTGCGCAGGCGCCATGTAGAGCTGACTCTCAGCTCTACATGTTCGGCTATTTTCGGAAAAAGCGCCGCGCCTGCGCAGTACAGAGCGGGCAGAATCCGCTGGGGGGCAATGCTCGACAGTACACCGGCTCTGCCGGAATAGACAGCTCCCGCGCGCATGCGCGGAGTGACGTCTTCGCCGCTCCGGCCAATCACAGCGCCGCAGCGGCGCTGTGATTGGCTGGAGCGGCGATACCCAGAAGTAACCTTCCGGGTATCTGAGGAGCGATGGCTGCGGACGGAGCGGGGGACGAGGATGGCTTCGGGGGTCCCGATCTAAGGCAAGTGATGCATAATGAGCTAGTATGCTAGTCATACTAGCTCATTATGGCTTTGTCTTGCAGGTAATTAAAAAAAAAAAAAAAAAAATTTATCTGGGTTTACAACCGCTTTAACTGCCCCCACCACCGCACCAATCACCCCCGACTGTCCCGGGTCCTCCTTCTCCTGTCCCAGATCTGTCAGGATGGAGAGTGGAGGAAGGAGATGTCAGGGGTCTGTTTAGACACCTGATATCTCACCAGGTATTTTGATAGAGGGGAGATGGATTAGAACACCAGTCAGTTTTTATTGTTGTGTCCCAGTCAGAGAGGGTGATACTCCCCATTAGTCCAAGCTTTCATTATCATTGAAAGTAAAAGAAAATCACATATTTTGGGTTGTCCCCAGAAAAGTAAGAGGAGAAATCTTCCAACGGGGAAACTAGTTCTGGTGTCCTGGGGGTCCCCAAGAGATTCCCTTTATTTGCAGAGATTTTCTCTCACTTCCAGTTTGGCTATGGGACATCAAGTGGAGGTATAGCTCCCCAATGGGACAAAAATAAACCTTATCAGGGTTTTTAACCCTCCCTTACTCGATCCAAAATGAAAAAATAAATAAGGGGGGGGGGGGAGGGTTTGCCTATAGTTCTAATTTAAAGCTTTCTTCAGCTTAGAGCAGTGAAGGGTTAAAATCTCTATCAGTTTCTACTCTCCTTGATCCTGTTCCCCTAATTTCCTATCTCAGTGAAAACACATTACAACAGTGTGGGGAAATATCCAGAAGGGACATAGAGACAGAGATAGAGTGATATTATATTTATACATACATACACACTGTATTTACTGGCATATAACACTCACTTTTTTACCCTGAAAATAGAGGGTAAACTGTGCCTGCGTGTTATACGCAGGGGGCTGTGGAAAGTTTTTTTCCTGAAACTTTCCTCTTATAGTTAGGGTGCGTGTTATACGATAAATAAGATATTATATATATATACACACACACACACACACACACACACATATATACACACATATCGATCTATCTCTCTGGAAGATGATGTCTAAGGGTAAGTAGAGTAGGGAAAAGCTAGCATTTTCACATTATTACAGGGGCAGGAAGTGAGGCAAATCACCAGAATGGGAACTCTGCAATAAAAACCTGGTTTTAATCCTTCCCTGCCATAACAAAAAAAAAGATTTGTGTACAATATGAACTTGAGCCAGTCTTCTGCATCATAAATATAATGCCTGAGAAGGTTTCCGCGTGAACTTGAAAAGATACAGGTTTCCATTAATTACTGAAACAAAGCCAAGCTGTCACAGCACAGAAACATACAACTCTGTCCAAAGAAGTCATCAACGGAAACCTGCACCAGAAAAAAACTATAAGTGGCCATTGTGGACAAGAAATGCTAGTTGCCTGGCTGTCACTCCGATCCAATGGCCCCAGTTCCTCCCGATTCCAGGCAATGAATGCAGATCAGAACTTCTGATTTTATGACAAAGTATTGAAGCTCAAAGACGGCCAGCTAAGCTGCATTTTTAGGAGATCTGCAATGGTGGCCTAAGTATTTCTCTTTAAATATGAGCAAGAATTTCAAGAACACATTGGGATTTTTTAGTTTGGTTTTGGTGAACAATACAGAATATTCTACACGGTGAAGATGGAGAATAGAGGGCTATGAGGAAGAGGCATGTGTGCTCTATGAGGTGCAGAGGTGTCTGGTCATGGTGCTCTCTCTGGATAACACAATTTAGGCTCAGGAGGTAGAGATGGGAAATGTTATGTTATTCCCATATTTAAGTATAAGCCAATCACATCGTTACCCGGAGGGAAGCTGCCCATAGATGGATAGAATCTCAACGGAAAAGTCTTCAGATAATTAGTACCAAAATTCTCAAAACATTTCAAAGTCGTTTTGATTTTGGAATGAATGGACATTACCAAACAAAAACCACATACAGTGTTAGAAATTCGTTCAATAAAAATATTCTATCATCTCGCTCTAATTTTCTAGTCACTGCGATAGAAAAAAGTATTTTTGACCCACTAATGATTAGAGAAACAAACGTACGTTCTTAGAACATTCTTTTCCTCAGAATTTTTGTTTAAAATTCTACCCACCTCTTGCCAGCTTTAGGCTCTGTTCACACTATGGCGTTCCAGATTGCGGGCAGAATCACCGCGATTCTGCATCGCCGCAAATCATTGGACGTTCCTGCGATCCCCGTTATTTTTAATGGCACTCAAATCACAGTGCGATTTTGCCACGATTGTCGACCGACGAATCACACAAACAGAATCACAAGACTCCTGACGCCCAAAAGAATTCTGTTTGTGTGATTTTTACCACGATTCGCGCTGCAATTTTAGTGCCATTGAAAATTAGGGGTATCACAAGGGCGTCCCATGATTTGTGGCAGTTTAGAATCGTGGGCAGAATGGCGGCGATTCCACCCCCGCAATCTGGAACGTCATAGTGTGAACAAAGTCAAATTTTATTGCAAGCTCATTATATACGGACCAGAGAACGGGATCCCTCTGTCCTGCAGGGAGGGGGGGGGGGGGTAGGGATCTCTGTCAGTATCCTGTGATGGGGGGGTAGGGTGCGTCTCCCTCTCTACCTTGTTTTGGGGGGGGGTGCTTGTTCTATATGAGAGGAAAGTCCTTTCCGTGGAAAGGGGTGGTTGACGTTTTTCTGTTCTTTGTGAGGGGGGAGTACTATCTCTGTACCCTGTGAGTTGGGGAGTCCTCTCCATCTTTGCCCTGCAAGTTTGGGGGGGGAGGGGGTGTCCATCTCTACTGTGTGATGGGAGGTCTCTCGCTGCACCTTGTGTGTGTAGGGAGAGTATCCTGCAAGTTAGGGGGGGGGGTCCTTTCCTTGTGCGGTGAAAAAGTTCCTCTCAGCACCTTGAGGGGAGGGGGTCCATCTCTGGACCCTGCGAGTTGGAGGGGGTCCATCTCTGGACCCTGCGAGTTGGAGGGGGTCCATCTCTGGACCCTGCGAGTTGGAGGGGGTCCATCTCTGGACCCTGCGAGTTGGAGGGGGTCCATCTCTGGACCCTGCGAGTTGGAGGGGGTCCTGTGCGTTGGAGAGGGGGGGTCCTCCCCATCTGTGCACCGAGTGTGGGGGGTCCATATCTGTACCCTGTGTGCGGGTCCTCCCCCTCTGTACGCTGTGAGTTGGGGGTTCTCTAACCTGGGAGTTGGGGGGTGTCCTCTCCCTGTGTGTTGGAGAGGGGGTCCTCCCCATCTGTACACTGAGTGTGGGGGTGTCCATATCTGTACCCTGTGTAGGGGGGTACTCCCCATCTGTACGCTGTGAGTTTGGGGGTCCTTCTCAGTAACCTGGGGGGCCTCTCACTGTGCATTGGAAAGGGGACCTCTCTGTTCCCTTGGGGGGGGTGCGTCTCTGTACCCTGCAAGGTGGGGGGGGTCAGTCTCTGTACCCTGCGAGTTGGGGGGGTCCCCCTTCCCTGTCCTTTGTGAGGGAGGGGGAAGTACATATGTACCCTGAGGGGGTCTCTGTATCCTGTGAGTTGGGGGGTATTTGCCCTTTTCTGTCCTTTGTGAAAGGGGGGGTTCTCTGTAACCAGTGAAGGGATGGATACTCTCTGTACCCTCTGATTGGGGGGGTCCTCGCTATAGCCTGTGATGTGGTGGTAGGGTGTCCCCCCTTCTCTGTCCTTTGTGTGGGAGGGGGTCTCTGTACCCTATGATTGGGGGGTCCTCTATACCCTGTGATGTGGTGGTAGGGTGTCCCCCCTTCTCTGTCCTTTGTGTGGGAGGGGGTCTCTGTACCCTCTGATTGGGGGGGTCCTCGCTATAGCCTGTGATGTGGTGGTAGGGTGTCCCCCCTTCTCTGTCCTTTGTGTGGGAGGGGGTCTCTGTACCCTATGATTGGGGGGTCCTCTCTATACCCTGTGATGTGGTGGTAGGGTGTCCCCCCTTCTCTGTCCTTTGTGTGGGAGGGGGTCTCTGTACCCTATGATTGGGGGGGTCCTCTCTATACCCTGTGATGTGGTGGTAGGGTGTCCCCCCTTCTCTGTCCTTTGTGTGGGAGGGGGTCTCTGTACCCTATGATTGGGGGGGTCCTCTCTATACCCTGTGATGTGGTGGTAGGGTGTCCCCCCTTCTCTGTCCTTTGTGTGGGAGGGGGTCTCTGTACCCTATGATTGGGGGGTCCTCTCTATACCCTGTGATGTGGTGGTAGGGTGTCCCCCCTTCTCTGTCCTTTGTGTGGGAGGGGGTCTCTGTACCCTATGATTGGGGGGGTCCTCTCTATACCCTGTGATGTGGTGGTAGGGTGTCCCCCCTTCTCTGTCCTTTGTGTGGGAGGGGGTCTCTGTACCCTATGATTGGGGGGGTCCTCTCTATACCCTGTGATGTGGTGGTAGGGTGTCCCCCCTTCTCTGTCCTTTGTGTGGGAGGGGGTCTCTGTACCCTATGATTGGGGGGTCCTCTCTATACCCTGTGATGTGGTGGTAGGGTGTCCCCCCCTTCTCTGTCCTTTGTGTGGGAGGGGGTCTCTGTACCCTATGATTGGGGGGGTCCTCTCTATACCCTGTGATGTGGTGGTAGGGTGTCCCCCTTCTCTGTCCTTGGTGTGGGAGGGGGGTCTCTGAACCCTATGATTGGGGGGGTCCTCTCTATACCCTGTGATGTGGTGGTAGGGTGTCCCCCCCTTCTCTGTCCCCTATGATTGGGGGGTACTCTATACCCTGTGATGTGGGGGGTAGGGTGTCCCCCCTTATCTGTCCTGTGTGTGGGAGGGGTCCTCGCTATAGCCTGTGATGTGGTGGTAGGGTGTCCCCCTTCTCTGTCCTTGGTGTGGGAGGGGGTCTCTGTACCCTATGATTGAGGGGGTCCTCTCTATACCCTGTGATGTGGTGGTAGGGTGTCCCCCCTTCTCTGTCCTTTGTGTGAGAGGGGGTCTCTGTACCCTATGATTGGGGGGGGTACTCTATAGTATACCCTGTGATGTGGTGGTAGGGTGTCCCCCCCTTCTCTGTCCTGTGTGGGAGGGGGTCTCTGTACCCTATGATTGGGGGGGTCCTCTCTATACCCTGTGATGTGGTGGTAGGGTGTCCCCCCTTCTCTGTCCTGTGTGTGGGAGGGGGTCTCTGTACCCTATGATTGGGGGGGTCCTCTCTATACCCTGTGATGTGGTGGTAGGGTGTCCCCCCTTCTCTGTCCTGTGTGTGGGAGGGGGTCTCTGTACCCTATGATTGGGGGGGTCCTCTCTATACCCTGTGATGTGGTGGTAGGGTGTCCCCCTTCTCTGTCCTGTGTGTGGGAGGGGGTCTCTGTACCCTATGATTAGGGGGGTCCTCTCTATACCCTGTGATGTGGTGGTAGGGTGTCCCCCCTTCTCTGTCCTGTGTGTGGGAGGGGGGTCTCTGTACCCTATGATTGGGGGGGTCCTCTCTATACCCTGTGATGTGGTGGTAGGGTGTCCCCCCTTCTCTGTCCTGTGTGTGGGAGGGGGTCTCTGTACCCTATGATTGAGGGGGTCCTCTCTATACCCTGTGATGTGGTGGTAGGGTGTCCCCCCTTCTCTGTCCTGTGTGTGGGAGGGGGTCTCTGTACCCTAGGATTGAGGGGGTCCTCTCTATACCCTGTGATGTGGTGGTAGGGTGTCCCCCCTTCTCTGTCCTGTGTGTGGGAGGGGGTCTCTGTACCCTAGGATTGAGGGGGTCCTCTCTATACCCTGTGATGTGGTGGTAGGGTGTCCCCCTTCTCTGTCCTGTGTGTGGGAGGGGGTCTCTGTACCCTATGATTGGGGGGTCCTCTCTACACCCTGTGATGTGGTGGTAGGGTGTCCCCCCCTTCTCTGTCCTGTGTGTGGGAGGGGGTCTCTGTACCCTAGGATTGGGGGGGGTCCTCCCACACTGTCTACAGTAACAATGGCGGGGCTGCACTCACCGATCAGGCGGCCCACCTCCTCCACACTCATGTACACGTTCAGGCCGGGTTCGGTGGTCGCTCCTCCAGGCTGGGCCTCGCTGCCGGTCAGCAGAGTCGGGAAGACAAGGAGTAGCAGCAGAAGAAGGGACGGACAGCACAGCCCGGGGCCCGGCTGCCTCCCCCTCCTCCAACCCGGGGGGTCCGGGGCCCCGGGCAGCATGTCTCTCACAGGCCGTGCTGAATCCCGGGGCCGTCCCGCACCATTCCCGCTCAGTTTATCCTTCCTTCTCCCTCAGAACGCCGCTCCGAACACCGCACACACCGAACCGCCCCGCCGCACTCTCCGGACTCCACACAGATCTCGGCGCACGCGCTCTCCCACCATACACAGCTTCGCCTTCCCGGGATTTCTCCTTTCTCCCGGCCACCGTCCTCTGCTATACTCCACTGCGCCCTCTGCTGGACAGCTGTGCTTTGTTGGGATTACTGAGAGTTTTTTTGGGGGGGCTTTATTGACCAAACAAAAAATAACAAACGTATTGAGGTGTAGCGCTCACTCCTATGGCACACCAAGGTGCTGTGAGCTGCTCAGCTGTAGACAATAGTAGGAATGACACACACATCCCTCACTAGTCACACTACTACTACCTGACCTGTCTGTCATATATGTATTGCTACAGTGTAGCTAAAGACAAATATATCTTTTTGTTTTGTTTTGCATAGACTAGAGAGGGCTAGAACCTATGTCAGGTTTTTATTGCTGTCTGTGCCCCTGTTAGGGAGATTTATCCTCTGTTTGTCCTCTTTACCATTATCATCAAAAATGACAGTAAAAAAAAAAAAATCTCACATTTTGGGTTGTCCCCAGAACATTCTCTCAATGAGGATGCTATTTCTGGGGACACTTTGCAGGGATTTCCTCTCACTTCCTGTTTTGGCTTATGGGACAGGAAGTGAAGGGAAATCTCCCCAATGGGACCTCACAGGGGTTATAACCCTTCCTTATGGCCCTTACACACGATCCGAATATCGTACGAAAAATGTCGTCCGAGGAAGAATCGTACGATAATCGGATCGTTAGTACAGGGCTTCCGTGAGCTGATCAGGACAGTTCATCCGATATTATTTTATCGGACATGCACGAAAATTTTCCTCGTACGATACCTAATCGTACGATTTTCGTTTAGTCAGTACAGTTGTCGTCCGAAAATACAACACAAATACGTTACAACACATGACGTGTGTACGTGGCAATACTCTATCCATAATGGAAAAAAAAAAAAACACTTTAATTCTACATTAGTTAACCACTTAAAGACCGCCGCACGCCGATGTACGTCGGCAGAATGGCACGGCTGGGTACAAGGGCGTACAGGTACGTCCCCTTTAAGATCCCAGCTGTGGGTTGCGAGCGAGCGCGCCAGCGGCGCGACCCGGTCCTCTTCTTCATGACCGTCCCCGCGGGAACAGCGGACCCGATCGCCGCCGGTGTCCCGCGATTGGGTCACAGTAAGGGAGAACGGGGAGAGGTAAGTGTAAACAAACCTCTCCCCGTGCTTCCTAGTGAGCCTGTCACTGATCGTCTGTTCCCTGTAATAGGGAACGACGATCAGTGAAGTCACACGCTAAGCCACGCCCCCCCCCCACAGTAAGAAACACACATCAGGGCACACTTAACCCCTACAGCGCCCCCTCCTGATTAACCCCTTCACTGCCAGTGTCATTTTTACAGTAATCAGTGCATTTTTATAACACTGTTCGCTGTAAAAATGACAATGGTCCCAAAATAGTGTCAAAAGTGTCCGATGTGTCCGCCATAATGTCGCAGTCATGATAAAAATCGCTGATCGCCGCCATTACTAGAAAAAAAATTATTAATAAAAATGCCATAAAACTATCCCCAATTTGGTAGACGCTATAAATTTTGCGCAAACCAATCAATAAACGCCGATTGCGATTTTTTTTTAACCAAAAATATGAAGAAGAATACGTATCGGTCTAGTCTGAGGAAAAAAAATGTTTTTTTATAGCAAAAAGTAAAAAATATTGCATTTTTTTCAAAATTGTTGCTCAATTTTTGTCTATAGCGCAAAAACTAAAAAACGCAGATGTGATCAAATACCACCAAAAGAAAGCTCTATTTGTGGGGAAAAAAGGACGTAAATTTTGTTTGGGAGCCACGTCACACGACTGCGCAATTGTCAGTTAAAGCGACGCAGTGCCGAATCACAAAAAGTGGCCTGGTCTCTAATGTCCTTAAAGGAGTAGTAAAGTTACATTTTTTTTTTCCTAAATAGCTTCCTTTACCTTAGTGTAATGCTCCTTCACTTACCTTATCCTTCGATTTTGCTTGTAAATGTCTTTATTTCTTCTGAGAAATCCTCACTTCCTCTTCTTCTGTCTGGAACTCCACACCATAATGGGAGCCTTTCTCCCTGGTGTGGAGTGTCGTGCTCGCTCCCTCTCTTGGACTACAGGAGAGCGTCAGGACGTTCTCTACGTTGAAGATAGAGAAAATAGCTGTGGGTTAGTGGGCGTGTCTACATCGCTGCAGCGCCGCCCCCCTTGGCTTAGTTTCATTTACTAAGCTTCACTGCCCTGCCTGGACTCCGCCCCCATTGCTGCCTGAAGATAGAAGGGGCGGTGTGTATCTAATAGGGGCGGCGTGTGTACACGAGAACTTTGCTCGTTCTCGTTCTGTGTTCAAAAAAAAAAAACGCAGTGCGCATGCGCGATGGCGCTAAGCCTAATGGGAAATGTAGTTCCCATTAGGCCGTTATGAACGCGCACCGCAAACCCGGAAATATAGGACAGCAAGAAGAAAGGAAGGCAGGAGGAGGATATTCAAGGTAAGAATTTTATGAAAAATAATGTTTTTTAATAATAATTAATGCTATATTCTTTAACAGTAAGCAACACACATTGCTTACACGCAAAAAAAAATATAACTTTACTACTCCTTTAAGTGGTTAAAGTGGTATTAAACCCAAATCCAAAGATGTATTATGTTGCAGCTTACAAATCAGTAGATGCGGTGGCTGCATTTGTTCTGTTTTCTTTGGCTTTTCCCTCTCTGTTTTCACCTGGTAACACACCGCCTGTATTAGTGAGACACAACAGACAGCAGCATTGTCTGTCGGGGGGCGGGGGGTTAAATATATTAGCAGATTTAAATACACTAACAAACTGAAGCCAAACTTCAGCGCACATTTTATAAGTATTTACTGCTTTTTTTTTTTTTAATAAAGTTTTTACATGAATAAATAAAAGCTGATCATTGTAAGCACCCCTGCCAGTGGTAAATGGTTTGTCTCATCTGATACGTTCTTCTGGAGAGCTTGTGCATTTGAAAAACAAAAGACTTACTGGCTGGATCACCAGATGAAAATAGAAGAAAGAAATCCTAAAAAAGAAACTCAATGCAGCCATCACATCTAAGAATTGGCGAGCTGCAATATAATAAATGTTTGATTTTGGGTTTAATAATGCTTTAAGCTAACCATATACTGTACACATTTCTCTCAGTGGATGGCTTGGGAGCCCTTCTCCTTTGGACAACTGTAGATCATTTGATTGACTTTTGTCAACGGTGGCTGATAGAACATTTTATCAGAACAGCGCTGCATCCAATCAGATGCAACCGTTGTTCAGTTTTATTTTTTTTAAGTGCAGTTTTGCCTTTAGTTCTACGTTAACCACTTCACGTCCTGGGGACATACCCGTATGTCCTTGGGTTCAAGTGACTATACCAGGATGATGACTGCAGCTATGATCCCAGGAAATACCAAAATTTCTAATCAGTGATGGGCTTTAATGTAGAAGTGATCAGAGCAGTGGTAGTGCATCCATAAGGGCGCACGGGCGCCACCACCTCTGTCACGCCACCCCCTCTATGACCAATGGATAGATTCATGAATAGAATTAATCTATCCATGGCCACCGCTGGGCACCTGAATTCCAGCAGCGGTGTGTTTTTGAAGCACCTGATTAGAGCCACAGGCTCTAATAGGCGTCAAAAAAGGTGGCCTGCGAGCGCCATGCTTGGTGCTCGCAGTCCACCCAGGTGTGTTAGAAAAGCGAATGAATATTCGTTTTTCCAACATTGAACCGCCTCTCCGCCAATCAGGTGCTCGGGTCTGTTACCTGTCACCTGATTGGCTGAAACGATAGGCGCTGTGATTGGACACCTATCACGAGGAGAGGACGGGAGGAGATGCAGGGAGGACACCGCTCGCCGCCGTCACCTGCTGCCCCACCGAGACAGGGTAAGTGCCGGGCAGAGGCGAGCATTCAATGGCAGAGTGGCAGCATTGGATGGCACAGTGGCGGCATTCGATGGGCACAGTGGCAGCATTTGATGGCACAGTGGCAGCAATTGATGGACACAGTGGCACCCTTTGATGGGCACAGTGGCTGCAATTGATGGGCACAGTGGTGGCATTTGATGGCACAGTGGCTGCAATTGATGGGCACAGTGGCTGTGGTTAATGGGCACAGTGGCTGCGATTGATGGCACAGTGGGAGCATTTGATGGGCACAGTGGCACCCTTTGATGGGCACAGTGGCTGCAATTGATGGGCACAGTGGCGGCATTTGATGGCACAGTGGCTGCATTTGATGGCACAGTGGCTGCATTTGATGGGCACAGTGGCTGCGGTTAATGGGCACAGTGGCTGCGGTTAATGGGCCCAGTGGCTGCGATTAATGGGCACAGTGGCTGCAGTTGATGGGCACTGTGGCTGCGGTTAATGGGCACAGTGGCTGCGTTTTATGGGCACAGTGAGGCTGCAATTGATGGGATTTTTTTCAGAACATTTAGAGCACCAGCCCACACTGGATCAGAGTGGCTCTAAAGCCGCCTGATCACTTCTACAGGGCGCAGAAGAGAACCCCATTCCCCCCACCCACTGCCTTTACCAGCTGATCAGGGAGCCCAGGACCACCACCGCTTTATTTTTTGTGACCTGAGAGGAGAGGAAGGCACATCTATACCCTCCTCCCCTCTGCCCTCTGTGATGTAAGAAACTGAAAGCGAGGGGAGGATGTAATCACCTCTGGTTTTGGTTTGAGGTTTACAAGCCATTACCTGCTTGCATAGTATCTGATCAAACCAGTCTCGGTTTAAGCAGATGCTTTCGATGGCAGAGGAGAGATCTAAGGCCACTTTCACACTGAGGCGCTTCTGAACTGCCAGTAAAAACACTGAGCGCTTTTGAAGCGCTTTTCAGGCGCTTTTAAAGAGCTTTCCATTCATTTCAATGGAGAGGGGAGTTTTTCACAGCCCTGCCAGCACACTGCCTCAGTGTTAAAGCATTCATTGATTTTAATGGAAATACGTTTTTGTGAGCTTTTTAGGCGCTGTTTTTAGCGTGAAAGGGCCTGAAAAGCGCCTCAGTGTGAAAGTGGTCTAAGATTTAACCAGTTAAGGATCAGCCGCCCCACCTGCTGCTTCCCGGGAACCGCCGTCATTGCACGTCGGCTCGTACACAGCGATTTGTGGGCCAGCGGGGGAGCCAATCAGCAGGTGGGGCGGACTTGATGTCTGGCGGCCACCCACGATCATTCCCCACAGTGACAGAGTGGGGATCTGCTGGTGTAAACAAAGCAAATCTCCATTCTGACAGGTCTTTCCTCTATGCAGGAAGACGGATCAGTGTGTTTCCCCGGTCACACAGTCCCCCATACAATTAGTAAACACACTGCGGGAACACATTTAACCCCTTAATCCCCTCTGATGTTAACACCTTCCTTACCAGTGTCATTAGTACATTAACAGTGCATATTTTTAGCACTGATTAATGTATTAATGTCACTGGTTCCCAAAAAAGTGTCAAAAATGTCAGTTAGGTGTCCGATCTGTCCGCCGCAATGTCGCAGTCCTGCTAAAAATCACTGATCGCCGCCATTACTAGTCAAAAATAAATAAATAATAAAAATGCCATAAATCTATTCCCTATTTTGTAGACGCTATAACTTTTGCGCAAAAAAAAAATCAATATATGCTTATTGCGATTTTACCAAAAATATGTAGAAGAATATTTATTGGCCTAAACCGATGAAGAAATTCGTTTTTTTTTATTTTGTTGGTGATATTTATTATAGCAAAAAGTAAAAAATATTGTTTTTTTTTCACAATTGTCGCCTTTTTTTGTTTATATCGCAAAAAATAAAAACCGCAGAGGTGATAAAATACCACCAAAAAAAACCTTTGTTTGTGGGGAAAAAAAGGACATCAATTTTGTTTGGGTACAGCGTCGCACAACAGCGCAATTGTCAGTTAAACTGACACAGTGCCGTATCGCATAAAATGGCCTGGCCATTAAGGGGGCAAATCCTTCCGGCCCTTAAGTGGTTAATAGACCCCAGATCTCTCCATACAGGGGACTTGTCACAGCCCATGCTATCACTGTTGTTCATCCCTTATGATAGCAGTAAAGTTTAATCAAGAAAAAAAATGCAAAAAACAGTGTAAAAATTTTTAATAAAATATATATATATTTTTTTTAAAGCACCCCCATCCCCCCATGCCCATGTGCAAATGTGCATGCAGGACCGCCAATAAGGGGCTACCGCTGGTCCCCCTGTACGGGGCCAAGGTGCCATCAGTTTGACAAGGGAGCCTGTGCAGCTGACAAGCAAAAGGAAGGGGAGGGAATCTGAACAGGAGGGATGGAGGGGCAGCATTTACTACTGAAAACAATCCCCTGTAGTTCTTCCCGAATTGAGAAGCGGGGGTGCCACGAATTGAGAAGTAGGGGGGGTGCTGCCGCCGTGAATTGTTGAGGTCGGGGGGGGCTTTGGGTGCTGACGAACAAAGAAAGAACAACAAAAAAGGGGAGGTTGCTATCCGGGGCCCTAGGGACCTCCGGGTCTCTGGGGACCTCTGGGCCCCTTACAAAAAATAAATAATAATAATTTATAAAAAAAAAAAAAAAAAAAGGGAGGTTGCCCACAGGGCCCTGGGGACCTCCGGGCCTCTGGGGACCTCTGGGCCCCTTACAAAAAAAAAATAATAATAATAAATTGTTTTATTTTTATAAAAAATACATAAAAAAGGGGTTACCATCCGGGGCCCCGGGGACCTCTGGGCCCCTTACAAAAATAATTTTTTTATAAAAAAATAAATAATAGAAAAAATATTTTTATAAAAAAAAAAGGGTGGTTGCCATCCGGGGCTCTGGGGACCTCTGGGATTGCTTCAGGATTGAGGGCAGGGGGAATTCTAAATGAGCATAGTAAGTGATCAGTACCCCTAATATTTCACCAACTCTTTTAACAGGGCAGTTAAAAAAAAGGTAAAAAAAAAATTGTTTAAAATAATAGAAAATAAAATAAAATTGTAAAAAAATAATAATAAATAAATAAATAAAATTGTAAATAAGTATAAAAAAATAAAATTGTAAAAAAATAATGAAAAATAAAATTGTAAAAAAATTAAAATAAATCAAAAATACATAATTAAGGGCTCATTCACATGGGTTCTCTGGCCCATACGGTGTAAATGAGAGATTTGTTTGTGTGGCTGGCGCTGCCTGTCACTCCATGCATGAACACAGCTGCAGTTACTAATTATGACAGGTCTGTATGTGAGGATGAGTGGTCCCAAATCTACCCTGTCTCTGTTCGGGACCGTACATTTGCACCCACGCGCCAGTCAAATTAGGACCTGCAGCTGTGTTTGTATAGTTGCTGCATCCCCATACCATTTAAGAAAAAAAAAATCGAATTCACAGTGTACAGGCCAAAGCGCCCATGTGAATAAGTCCCAAGACCTTATTCACCTACAGAGCTTTATTTACTTAATACAGTTTTATCTTTGAGGCCGGGTTCACACTTGTCCAACAAACGCTCCGTCATTGGGAGCTCATGTCGATGGCGTGTGAAAATCAATGTTTCCCTATGAGAGCCGTCTTAACTGGTCTGACACAAGTCGGTCCGACTTTGAAAATGCTCCCTGTACTATTTTGGTCCGACTTTGATCCGACTTCAGCCCATCGAATATCATTGAAGTCGGATCAAAGTCGGACCGCAGTCTTGCATGATCCGACTTTGGCATGCGACTTGTGCTCTGCTGATCTTGAGGGGGAACTCCACGCCAAATTTTAAATAAAAAACCGGCATGGGTTCCCCCTTCAAGGGCATACCAGGCCTTTGGGTCTGGTATGGATTTTGGGGGAACCCCACGCCTGTTTTTAGGTGTAGGGGGTTCCCCTTTATATCCATATCAGACCGAAGGGCCTGGTATGCTCCTGAAGGGGGAAACCATGCCGTTTTTTATTTAAAATTTGGCATGGAGTTCCCCCTCAAGATTCATACCAAACACAGTGCCTGGTATTGGTGGGGATCCAAGTCGGATTCCCGTTCATTGAAAGTCGGGCGTATGTTGGCTTCAAGTCGCAGGGCAAAGTCGGATCCAAAGTAGGACAAGTGTCGTGTCACACCAGTGTGAACCCGGCCTAAGTTTTGTTGTGCTTGTGTAATATATGCCACCGGCGTAACAAAACAAAAACTGTGTTAATATATAGAGTATGCTGCAGCTAGCAGTTCACCACTAGTACCAGTGGTGACAATTAGAGGATATACAGTATATATAATGGGTAACTGTGCTTACCCTTCAGTGCCAAAGAATTTTAAAAAGTGTCAAATAATATCAAAAGTTATCAGAAAGTTGCAACCTTAATATAATAATGATTTAGGCCCCATGCACACGAGATGCTGGTAAAGGCGTGTTCAGAGGCAGTTGGACACTTTTTTCAACTACCCCTGAACCCATTCAATGTTATCCTATGTGACCATGTACACAGTCTCGTTTATTGCCGTTTATATGCAGTTGCGTTTAACCTAGTTTTCCTGAAAGCAAAAAAAATGTGTTCAGACGCAAAAATTTCCACGTTTCGGACGCAAAACGTGGCTAAACGCGGTACCAGCGTTTTTCCGCGATTTAGTTTATAAGCGTTTTTAAAGGAGACCTATTTTTTTACATTAGAAATCTCAAAAATGATGGCAAATGATGAAAAACCATAAAAAAATATAAAAAAACTGTAATTGCTTGCATTGCATTGTGGACAATCCACAACTTGTGGCAGGTGACGTGGCAAGTGGACAATTCACAACTTGTGGCAGGTGACGTGGCCAGGTGACATAGCAGGTGACGTGGCCAGGTGACGTGGCCAGTGGACAATCCACAACTTGTGGCAGGTGACGTGGCCAGGTGACGTGGCAGGTGACGTGGCCAGTGGACAATCCACAACTTGTGGCAGGTGATGTGGCAAGTGGACAATCCACAACTTGTGGCTAGTGATGAGCCGAACACCCCCGGGTTCGGTTCGCACCAGAACCCGCGAACGGACCGAAAGTTCGTACGAACATTAGAACCCTATTAAATACAATGGATGCGAACGTTCGAATTCTAAAGTGCTAATTATAACGACTATTATGCATGTTATTGTCCTAAAAAGGGTTTGGGAACCCGGGTTCTGCACCAGGGGACATGTATCAATGCAAAAAGAAGTTTTAAAAACGGTCGTTTTTCGGGAGCAGTCATTTTAATGATGCATAAAGTGAAAAAAAAAAAGTCAAATATTCCTTTAAATATCGTACCTGGGGGGTGTCTAAAGTATGCCTGTGAAGTGCCACGTGTTTCCCGTGTTTAGAACTGTCCCTGCACAAAATGACACTTCTAAAGGAAAAAAAAGCCATTTAAAACTGCTTGCGGCTTTAATGTAATGTCTGGTCCCGGTAATATGGATGAAAATCTTTAAGAAAAATGGCATAGCTACCCCATGACCCCCCCCTACCCCAGCCCATTACCAGCCCCTTTGGGTCTTGTATGGATATTAAGGGGAACCCCGCACATAAAATAAAAAAGGCCCTATATACTCTGAACAGCCGTATACAGGCGGTGCATACAAGACAGGGACTGTAGGTTTGTTCTTATGTAGAATGTGTTTGTAATTTTGAACAGGTACATTGTTTAAGTGTAGCTCCAGCCCAAAAATCTATTTTTAAACTTTTTGGAAAACATAGGGAAGGGTTATCACCCCTGTAACATTTGTTTTGCTGTCTGTGCCCCTGTTCAGAACATTTCACCTCACTTTCCGTCCCAATGACAACTGTTTTTGAAATGTGGTGTTTTTCTTGAAACAAGGATTGGTGATAAAGCATCAGTACAGAGGAGACACCTTTCTCCCATATTAATTCTTACAGGAGAGAATTTTCCTTCCTAGGGGTAGATTTCCTCTCACTTCCTGTTGTCTTCTTCCGTTTGCAAGTAGGAGTCGTTTGTAATTTGGATGTTTGAAAGTAGGGACCTGCCGTATATACTCTGCAGAAATAGGCCCCTTAGTTGTTGGTGTTGGCACAACACTGTAAGCACTCACAGTTACTCTTGGTTGGTGCTGGAACGCCCTGCTGTCAACTATTATATCAGGAATTGTAATTACATATAATTGTTGAACAGTGGTAGTAAAAATTGGGCCTTTGATGGTGGTGCTGGTGCCACAACACTGTAAGCCCTGACAGTTACTCTTGGTGGGTGCAGCAATGGGCCCTGCTGTGAATTATTAGATCAAGAATTGTAATTGCATGCCCCTGTTGAACAGGGGCTGAAAAATTGGGCCTTTCGTGGTGGTGGTGGTGGTGGCGTTGCCACAACACTGTAAGCCCTCAGAGTTACTCTTGGTGGGTGCAGGAATGGGCCCTGCTGTGAATTATTAGATCAAGAATTGTAATTACATGCCCCTTTTGAACAGGGGCTGAAAAATTGGGCCTTTCGTGGTGGTGGTGGTGGTGGCGTTGCCACAACACTGTAAGCCCTCAGAGTTACTCTTGGTGGGTGCAGCAATGGGCCCTGCTGTGAATTATTAGATCAAGAATTGTAATTACATGCCCCTGTTGAACAGGGGCTGAAAAATTGGGCCTTAGGCACTGGTGGCACAACACTGCAACCCCTCACAGATTGTCATGGATATGCATTAATGTCTGTCTGCCATCTTACCTTCCTCCTCATGTGTTCATCTAGAGACCAGACCTCCTTCACCTGGCTTCCTTTATAATCTCCTCCCAGCCTGACTCCACCCCAGGCCCTATCACAGAACACTATATTAACCTGTGCACTGCAAGCCTGCTTTGCTGATCAACGTGTTTGTTAGGCATTGTGTGTTTGGGTTCCTGCCTGCCGTGTGCTACGTCTGTCTCTCTGTTACGTTATTGGCTTGTCCCCGACTATCCCTGTCTGCTCGTGACCCTTGACCTTCGGCTCGTTCTTCGTTATCCTTGTCTGCTTGTGGCCCCTGACCTTCAGCTTGTTATTCGGTTCTCTCTATCGTGTGCTGCTGCTTCCCCTCTTTTCCCCTTATCCTACGGGGCGTGAGCTAGGAAACTCCAGGGGCCGCGACCTGGTCCCAGCCTGCAGTGTAACATCCTCACCACTAGAGGCCCTGGAGAAGACCAGCTGGGTCTTAGACTCCGCGCCCTGGGGAATCTTGGCTCTCGCTTCCGTTAGGATCCCGGTTGTGCTCCTCTGGTCCCGCTTTCCACAACCACCCAGTTTCCTATCCGCAGAAGCCAGCCATAGGGTTCACTACCCCGCGGTGCACTCCTGTCCCCCTACGGTGTGCATCTGTCACCTGGCCACAGGTGACCCTAACAGTTTGATCAGCCATGAACCCGGCTGACATCCCGCTTCCCGCGGATGATCCATTGCAGGGCATAGTTCGCAGACTTGAGACCCAGGAATCAAATCAGACCCAGGTGATGCGATTCCTCCAGGATCTGGCTTCTCGATTCGAGCAGCTTCAGGTCTCCTTGGGAACCCCGAATCCGCAACCCCAGGTACAACCAGCGGCTGTACCTATCGCACCAGTCGCAGCCTCACACTCACTAAGATTGCCAGCTCCGTTCCGTTTCTCTGGGGACTCCAAGGCCTGCAGGGGCTTTCTCAGCCAATGCACAATTCATTTTGAGCTTCAGCCTCAAAGCTTCCTGTCTGACCGGGCTAAGGTAGCCTATATCATTTCCCTCCTCTCCGGTGAAGCTTTGGCCTGGGCTGCCCCCCTGTGGGAGAGGAACGATCCGGTGGTTTCCAGTCTGTCCGATTTCTTGAAGCTCTTTCGTAATATCTTCGAAGAGCCGGCTCGGGCTTCTTCAGCGGCTAGTGCTGTCTTACGTCTTCGCCAAGAATCTAGTTCAGTGGGGCAATATGCTCTTCAGTTCCGTATCCACACAGCTGAATTGAGCTGGAATAATGAGGCCCTGGTCGCTACCTTTTTACATGGCCTCTCTGACCGAGTGAAAGACGAATTAGCGGGAAGAGCCATTTCCGTCGGTCTGGACGATGTAATTTCATTATGCAACCAGATCGACATTCGTTTTCAAGAGAGGTCCTTAGAAAAAAGACGCCAGCACTCTCTGGGTCCTAGCCAGTCTGAGCTCCCCTCCCTTCATTCCGTGGAGCATCCTCTACCTGCTGAAGAACCTATGCAGCTGGGCCGGACGAGACTAACCCCCGAAGAACGTGCTAGGCGCAGAACTCTGGGCTTGTGCCTCTATTGTGGGGGCAAGGGTCATTTTCGTGACTTTTGCTCGCTTCTGTCCGGAGAACGTTCGGGCGTAATACATTTGGAAGGTGGAGTATTGGACCCAGAAACATCACCTTCTCGCCTGCTCTTGCCGGTGTTCCTTCATGTAGGCACTTCTCCTCAGTCAACCCTTGCATACCTGGATTCCGGGGCTGCCGGCAATTTTATGGATTGGAGAACTGCTTCTTCTATGAAGCTTACCCTTTCACCTCTCACTACCCCATTGGTAGTCTCGGCAATTGATGGCACTGTTCTCCCAGGGGGCCCTATTCGCTTCCAGACGCTACCCATTAGGATGTCGGTAGGGATTCTTCACCAGGAGTGGATATCCTTTCTTATTCTACCCAAGGCCTCTACCCCAGTTGTATTGGGCCTCCCTTGGCTACAGCTCCACTCTCCACATGTGGACTGGGTCTCTGGGCAGATCCTGGCCTGGGGTTCCTCATGTTTCTCGTCGTGTCTTCTCAAGGTGACCCCCAAGGAGAGTCTTCCGGTTGCTGCCACTTCTGTTTCTTCTGATCTTCCTGCTGCATACAGCGATTACCGGGATGTGTTCTGTAAAAAATCAGCTGAGGTGCTTCCTCCCCACAGGTCTTTTGACTGTGCTATTGATCTTGTCCCCGGAGCAACTCTACCCAGGGGTCGTACCTACCCTCTGTCCATCCCAGAGACCCAGGCCATGTCGGAGTATGTCGCAGAGAATCTGGAGAGAGGTTTCATCCGGAAATCCTCATCGCCTGCAGGGGCAGGGTTCTTTTTTGTTGCCAAAAAGGATGGTACCTTAAGACCCTGCATCGATTATCGGGGTTTAAATGCGGTTACTATTAAAAATCGATACCCCTTACCCTTAATATCTGAGCTATTCGATAGGTTGAAGGGTGCCTCCATTTTCACCAAGTTGGATCTCAGAGGCGCGTACAATCTCATTCGAATACGGGAGGGTGACGAATGGAAGACTGCATTCAACACTAGAGACGGGCATTACGAATATCTGGTGATGCCTTTTGGTCTGTGTAATGCTCCAGCCGTGTTTCAAAACTTTGTCAATGAAATCTTCAGAGATCTGCTGTACCAGTTTGTTGTCATCTATCTGGATGACATTCTGATCTTTTCTGAAAATCTGCTCGTCCACAGAAACCATGTCCGCACTGTACTTCAACGTCTTAGAGAGAACAATCTCTATGCCAAGCTGGAGAAATGTTCCTTTGAATGTTCTGAGGTCCTGTTTTTGGGGTGCTTCGTCTCATGTTCGGGGCTTCGTATGGACCCTGGGAAGGTCTTGGCTATCACCAACTGGCCTCTTCCTGCTAGCCTCAAGGCCACACAGCGCTTTCTTGGCTTCACTAATTATTATAGGCAGTTCATAAGGAATTACTCTTCCATTGCCGCGCCTATTATCGCTTTGACCAAGAAGGGTGTGAATGCCAGAGACTGGCCTCCCGAAGCTGTCTCTGCATTTCACAACCTGAAACAGGCCTTTGTTTCTGGCCCCCTCTTGAGGAGACCAAATCCTGGGAATGCATTTTTTATTGAAGTGGACGCTTCCTCAATGGGGGTGGGAGCTGTGCTTCTTCAAATCTTTGAGAAGAGACGCCAACCATGTGCGTTCTTCTCCAAAAAAAATTCTCAGGCAGAGAGGAATTATGCCATCGGTGATCGGGAACTTCTCGCAATTAAATTGGCGTTAGAGGAGTGGCGTCATCTCTTGGAGGGTTCCCCTCACTCCATAACGATCTTTACCGATCACAAGAATTTACAGTATCTACAGAATGCTAAACGTCTGAATCCTAGACAGGCCAGGTGGAGTCTCTTCTTTGCCCGTTTTAATTTCACGATTACCTACAAACCTGGTTCCTGCAACGGTCGGGCTGATGCGCTCTCTAGGTCATTTGACACTTTGGACGAGGAGTCCGCCCCTGAACCTGAGCCGATCATTCCCACCTCATGCATTGTTGCCCACTCTACCACCCTGAAGTCTAAAATTCCGCCTGGTAAGACCTTTGTCCCCACTGAGCTAAGAGCTAAGATCCTTCGTTGGGGACATGATTCCAAGGTGGCAGGGCATTCTGGATTCCTCCGATCCTTCCTACTCATCAGTCGTCACTACTGGTGGCCTAATCTCCGCTCAGACGTCAAAGACTACGTTAAAGCTTGTCATGTCTGTGCTCAGTCCAAATCCTCCACACAAGCTCCTGCTGGTCTCCTCATGCCCTTGCCCATTCCTAAGGAACCCTGGGCCCATATTGCCATGGATTTTATCACCGATCTCCCACTGTCTGAGAATAATACAGTCATTTGGGTGGTAATCGATCGATTCTCCAAGATGGCTCATTTTGTTCCTCTTCCTGGTCTTCCTTCTGCCCCTGCCTTGGTTCCCATTTTCATTCGGGAAATTCTCCGCCTACATGGGGTCCCTTCTCATATTGTTTCCGACAGGGGAGTCCAATTCACGTCTCGTTTTTGGAGAGCCTTTTGCAAATCCCTCAATATTGTCTTGGATTTTTCTTCCTCTTACCATCCCCAATCCAATGGACAGACTGAGAGGGTTAATCAGGAGTTAGAGGTCTTTCTTCGCACCTTTGTGTCTTCTCACCATGACGATTGGTCCTCTCTACTCCCGTGGGCAGAATTCTCCCATAACAATCATGTGAATACCAGTTCGCAGAAGACACCCTTTTTCACAGTTTATGGAAAACACCCTCAACTTCCTCTTCCCATGATCTGTTCTCCAGACATTCCAGCTTTGGCTTCAGTTCAGGAGTCTCTCAATTCCGTTTGGGGTCACGTTCATGATTCCCTCCGGGCAGCTGCTGAAAAATTCAAAGGCTTTGCCGTCCGCCGCAGGCGTAAACCGCCTTCTCTTCAGCCAGGGGAAAAAGTCTGGCTCTCTACCAGGAACATCAAGCTCCGAGTTCCTTCTCTGAAGTTTGCTCCACGATTCATCGGTCCATACACTGCTAAACTGAATCCGGTTTGTTTCAAACTCCAGATTCCTAAGAGCCTTAAAATCACTAACTCCTTTCATGTTGCTCTTCTAAAGCCTTTAGTCCTCAATAAATTCTCTCGTCCTCTCCCTACCGTGGCGCCTGTCTCTGAGGATAATCAGGAGTACGAGATCAGTCAAATTCTGGACTCCCGACTCTGTAAAGGCGTTCTTCAGTTCCTCGTTCATTGGAAAGGGTTTGGTCCTGAGGAGAGGTCTTGGATCACTGCATCTGAGGTCTTTGCACCTCGTCTGTTAAAGGAGTTTCATCTGAAGTTTCCCTCTAAACCTGGGCCCAGGCGGGGAAGGGGGAGGCCTCGTAAGAGGGAGGGTACTGTCATGGATATGCATTAATGTCTGTCTGCCATCTTACCTTCCTCCTCATGTGTTCATCTAGAGACCAGACCTCCTTCACCTGGCTTCCTTTATAATCTCCTCCCAGCCTGACTCCACCCCAGGCCCTATCACAGAACACTATATTAACCTGTGCACTGCAAGCCTGCTTTGCTGATCAACGTGTTTGTTAGGCATTGTGTGTTTGGGTTCCTGCCTGCCGTGTGCTACGTCTGTCTCTCTGTTACGTTATTGGCTTGTCCCCGACTATCCCTGTCTGCTCGTGACCCTTGACCTTCGGCTCGTTCTTCGTTATCCTTGTCTGCTTGTGGCCCCTGACCTTCAGCTTGTTATTCGGTTCTCTCTATCGTGTGCTGCTGCTTCCCCTCTTTTCCCCTTATCCTACGGGGCGTGAGCTAGGAAACTCCAGGGGCCGCGACCTGGTCCCAGCCTGCAGCGTAACATCCTCACCACTAGAGGCCCTGGAGAAGACCAGCTGGGTCTTAGACTCCGCGCCCTGGGGAATCTTGGCTCTCGCTTCCGTTAGGATCCCGGTTGTGCTCCTCTGGTCCCGCTTTCCACAACCACCCAGTTTCCTATCCGCAGAAGCCAGCCATAGGGTTCACTACCCCGCGGTGCACTCCTGTCCCCCTACGGTGTGCATCTGTCACCTGGCCACAGGTGACCCTAACACAGATACTGTACTTGGAGCACAGCAATGAGCCCTGTTGCAAAGTATTGCTTCAAAAATTGTAATTACACGCCCCTGTTAAACAGGGGCTGAAAAATTGGGCGTTAGGCACTGGTGGCGGCACCCATAAACAAAAATGATCTTCCAAGCTATCATCATCAATCGTATCATTGAGGACTCGGAGGAGGAGGATAGCCAGTCAACATAACAGCACAGGCACTCAGCATCAGCATCAGTCTTGAAGGGATGTGACATGTTAAAATCAATTAGTCTGTTATATCAGCATCAGGTGTGTGGTAGCTGGTGGTGATCCAAGACTGGTTCATCTTGATGAAAGTCAGTCGATCAACCGAGTCGGTGGACAGGCGCACCCTGTGATCCGTGACAAATCCTCCAGCAGCACTGAATGTGCGTTCCGAAAGAACGCTGGATGCAGGACAGGCCAGTAGCTCAATTGCATACTGTGCAAGCTCTGGCCAGTGATCCATCCTCAAGACCCAGTAAGCCAGAGGATTTTCGGTGGGGAAGGTGTCCAAGTCTGACCTTGCCCCTAGATATTCCTGCACCATGTTTATCAGACGCTGGCGATGGTTGCTGGAACCGATCATACTTTGGGGCTGCGGACTAAAGAATTGTCTGAACGCATCGGTCAGACGGCCACCTTCCCCACCGCTCCTTCTTTGACTGGCCGAAGCCTCAGCAACTCGTTGTCCAGGACCAGGAGTTTGTAACCTCCCAGTCTCTGGGAACGCGTTGCACAGACCTTTCTGCAAGGCCTCCCGGAGTTGTCTCATCCTCTGCTCCCTCTGCGACGGTAACATAAGGTCCGCAACCTTACCCTTGTACCGTGGATCAAGGAGAGTGGCCAGCCAGTAATGGTCCCTCTCCTTGATCCGAAGAATACGAGGATCCTTCTGCAGACTTTGCAGGATCAGGGAGGCCATGCAGCGTAGGTTAGCTGAGGCATTCGGTCCGGAGTCCTCTGGGTCACTAAGGACGACATGATCCGCAGCCACCTCCTCCCAGCCATGTACAAGTCCACGGGTTTCTTGGGACTGTAAATCATCCCTAAAAGACTGCTGCTGTTGATGCTGCTGAGTGCCAGGCTCCACCTCCATGCTGACACAATCCTCCTCCTCCTCCTCCTCGTCCTCTTCCTGTGCGATGGGTGGGACAGAAGGAACACTGTCTGGGTAAAGGGGGCCTTGAGAGGCAAGGAAGTCCTCCTCTTCCTGCCTCTGTTCTGCCTCAAGTGCCCTGTCCATTATTCCACGCAGCGTGTGCTCCAACAGGTGGACAAGAGGTACAGTGTCACTGATGCATGCACTGTCACTGCTCACCATCCTCGTGGCCTCCTCAAATGGTGCCAGGACAGTGCATGTATATCTGATCATGCCCCACTGGCGTGGAGAAAAAAAACCAAGCTCCCCTGACCCTGTCCTGGTGCCGTAGTCGCACAGGTACTCATTGATGGCCCTCTGCTGCGTGTGCAGCCGCTGCAGCATGGCCAACGTTGAGTTCCACCTGGTGGGCATGTCACATATAAGGCGGTTCTTGGGCAGGTTCAACTCCTTTTGCAGCTCAGCCAGGCGAGCACTGGCATTATAAGATCTGCGGAAATGCACACAGACTTTCCTGGCCTGCCTCAGGACATCCTGTAAGCCCGGGTACCTGCCCAAGAACCGCTGCACCACCAGGTTAAGGACGTGAGCCACACAGGGCACATGGGTCAGTTGTCCCTGTCGGAGGGCGGAGAGGAGGTTGGTGCCATTGTCGCAAACCACCATTCCTGGCTTAAGCTGGCGTGGCGTCAACCACCTCTCGGCCTGGCCCTGCAGAGCAGACAGGACCTCTGCCCCAGTGTGGCTTCTGTCCCCCAAACACACCAGCGCAAGCACGGCATGGCATCTTTTTGCCTGCGTACTTGCGTAGCCCCTTGAACGCCTACGGAGCACCGCTGGTTCAGAGGACAAAGCACAGGAAGAGGCCATGGAGGAAGAAGAAGAGGAGGGGGTGGAGGAGAGAGGTGTGTCACAACCAGTAGTAGCATTTTGGAGGCGTGGCGGTGGAACAACCTCCAACACTACTGCACCTTGTCCTGCATCCTTCCCAGCTGCCAAAAGAGTGACCCAATGGGCCGTGAAAGAAAGGTAACGTCCCTGTCCATGCCTGCTGGACCATGAGTCAGCGGTAATATGCACCTTACCGCTGACTGCCCTGTCCAGCGAGGCCAAGACATTGCCTTCCACATGCCGGTAGAGAGCCGGAATAGCCTTCCGTGAGAAAAAGTGGCGTTTGGGAACCTGCCACTGAGGAACCACACATTGCACAAACTCACGGAAGGGGGCCGAGTCTACCAACTGAAAAGGCAGCAGTTGAAGCGCTAGCAATTTAGCCAAGCTAGCATTCAACCGCTGGGCATGTGGATGGCTGGGAGTGAACTTCTTTCGACGGTCCAGCAGCTGGGGCAGGGAAATTTGCCTGCTAGAATCGGACGTCGGTGTACTGCTAGCAGAGTGGCCGCAAGTACTTGGCTGTGACACACCTAATTCTACACCTTCATTCCTCTCAGTGCATGTTTCAGAGAGGACTGAAGTTATAGTGGGGTTGGAGATCCCAGCTGATGCGGTGCAAGGAGAGGTCCGCTTTGTTCTTTGGTGTGGGTCTTTGAGGTAGGCTTGCCAACGAGCTGCATGGCAGGTCAACATATGTCTGGTCAGGCATGTGGTACCCAAGCGGCTGATGTTTTGGCCATGCGATATACGCTTGAGACATATGTTGCAAACAGCAGCTGTGCGATCTGATGCACTAGCCTCAAAAAAGGCCCACACCAAAGAACTTTTTGAATGACGGGCAGAGGCAGCGCCCTGCACAGGCGGAGCTCTGCGGTGTGATTCCGTCGGTGTACTGCCCTTACGCTGGCCACCAAAGGGCATCCTGCCTCGTTGGACATGTGCCTCCTCCTCATCCTCCTCCTCCTCCTCTCTCCTATTAGGCACCCACGTGGAGTCAGTGACCTCATCATCCCCTCCCTCCTCATCACTGGAGCCAATCTGGCAGTATGCTGCAGCTGCTGGAACATGACTGCCAGATTGGTGTCCTTCTTGAGCATCCCCTCTGTCTGCTCTCACGCTACTGCCTTCCTCTAGCTGGGTTTCATCATCAGACCCTTCGAAACGCTGGGCATCCTCCTGGAGCATGTACCCAACACTGTGCTCAAACAGTTCGGGGGACTCCTCAGGAGGAGGACATGGTGGGTCTAGGGAAGGAGTGACTGATGATGAGTCTGACATTGATACCAGGGAAGAGGACGCTTTGGCAGCTGCTTTGCCAGTACCCTGAGCCTGGGTGAGAGAGGATGAGGAGGAGGAGGAGGGCTTGGTCATCCACTCTACCAAGTCTTCGGCATGATGTGGCTCAACATGTCCAGCTGCCGAAAAGAAGGACAAGCGTGTCCCATGGCCATGTGCTGATGACAATGCACCGCGTCCACGACCAGCACTGTTGCCCCCAGACACAGAGCCTGCTTGCCCTCTTTTATTGCCTCCTGACTGTCTGCCTCTCCTTGTTTGCCTTCCAGACATTCTAATGGATGGCCTGCAGGGAGATGGGAAAAAAAGCAATAAGGGCTACCTTCAGGTGTCCTTCTCTGTCCCTTTACTTAAGGATTTCTAAATATGGTTGAGGATGATTGCTTTCGCACAGAATAGCACAATGACAATTTCCCCGACTGTCCAAAAAACAAGGATTTCAAAGATGGTTGATGAGGAATGCTTTAGCACAGTATAGCACAATGAGAATTTCCCTCACTGTCCTTCCCTGTCCCTACAAACAAGGTTTAGCACAGTAAAACACACTGACACTCTCCCTACCTATAGTTTTCTGTCCCTATAAAAAAATTTTTTTTAAAGATGGTTGATGAGGAATGCTTTAGCACAGTATAGCACAATGAGAATTTCCCTCACTGTCCTTCCCTGTCCCTACAAACAAGGTTTAACACAGTAAAACACACTGACACTCTCCCTACCTATAGTTTTCTGTCCCTATAAAAAATGTTTTTTTAAAGATGGTTGATGAGGAATGCTTTAGCACAGTATAGCACAATGAGAATTTCCCTCACTGTCCTTCCCTGTCCCTACAAACAAGGTTTAGCACAGTAAAACACACTGACACTCTCCCTACCTATAGTTTTCTGTCCCTATAAAAAAATTTTTTTTTAAAGATGGTTGATGAGGAATGCTTTAGCACAGTATAGCACAATGAGAATTTCCCTCACTGTCCTTCCCTGTCCCTACAAACAAGGTTTAGCACAGTAAAACACACTGACACTCTCCCTACCTATAGTTTTCTGTCCGTATAAAAAATGTTTTTTTAAAGATGGTTGATGAGGAATGCTTTAGCACAGTATAGCACAATGAGAATTTCCCTCACTGTCCTTCCCTGTCCCTACAAACAAGGTTTAGCACAGTAAAACACACTGACACTCTCCCTACCTATAGTTTTCTGTCCCTATAAAAAATGTTTTTTTAAAGATGGTTGATGAGGAATGCTTTAGCACAGTATAGCACAATGAGAATTTCCCTCACTGTCCTTCCCTGTCCCTACAAACAAGGTTTAGCACAGTAAAACACACTGACACTCTCCCTACCTATAGTTTTCTGTCCCTATACAATTTTTTTTTTTAAAGATGGTTGATGAGGAATGCTTTAGCACAGTATAGCACAATGAGAATTTCCCTCACTGTCCTTCCCTGTCCCTACAAACAAGGTTTAGCACAGTAAAACACACTGACACTCTCCCTACCTATAGTTTTCTGTCCCTATAAAAAATGTTTTTTTAAAGATGGTTGATGAGGAATGCTTTAGCACAGTATAGCACAATGAGAATTTCCCTCACTGTCCTTTAGGCTTGTGCACAACGGAAAAATTCGTTCCGTTTCGGTTCGTTTCTTTCCGGTCCTGTTGATTCGTAATCATTCGTAATTTTGCTAGACGGGATTTTTCGTGTTCGGACTCATTCGTATTTTTGCAAGCGACATTTTTCGTTGAATTTTTTGTTGCTTTATAATTCGTACTTTCGGTAGAGTACGTTGTTTTTCGTTGATTCTGGACACAACTCCTACTTTCGTAACTTTTTTTGGGTTCGTTGATTCGTAATTTTCTGTGTCTCTCTCACGACGACGCTGACTATTATGCCTAATGTGCTTCGAATGGATTTGTACTTTTCGAAATACATAGCGGTTATTTGTAACGATTCGAAATCTCGTATTTTACTTTCGTTTTTTACATGCGGCTATAGCCTCCGCCCCTGTACACCATTTTGAGAGGGTTCAGCACGGTGAGGGAGAAGCAGAGAGCAGAGCAGAGTGTTATTGTGCTTCGAATGGATTAGAAATCTCGTATTTTACTTTCGTTTTTTACATGCGGCTATAGCCTCCGCCCCCTGTACACCATTTTGAGAGGGAGTTCAGCACGGTGAAGGAGAAGCAGAGAGCAGAGCAGAGTGAGTGTTATTGTGTTTCCAATGGATTTGTACATTCGTAAGTTTTTTCATAACGAATTATGCCGAAGACATTCGGGCATTCGCTATTTTGCGGTATAATTTATTTCGGATTCGGTTTTATTCGTAATTGCTTTGTTCGGAAATTCGAATGCTTCCGAATGTCCGAAAGTTGCTAAATTCGGACGAATTTCGATTCGTTACGAAACGAATTGCACAAGCCTACTGTCCTTCCCTGTCCCTACAAACAAGGTTTAGCACAGTAAAACACACTGACACTCTCCCTACCTATAGTTTTCTGTCCCTATAAAAAATTTTTTTTTAAAGATGGTTGATGAGGAATGCTTTAGCACAGTATAGCACAATGAGAATTTCCCTCACTGTCCTTCCCTGTCCCTACAAACAAGGTTTAGCACAGTAAAACACACTGACACTCTCCCTACCTATAGTTTTCTGTCCCTATAAAAAATGTTTTTTTAAAGATGGTTGATGAGGAATGCTTTAGCACAGTATAGCACAATGAGAATTTCCCTCACTGTCCTTCCCTGTCCCTACAAACAAGGTTTAGCACAGTAAAACACACTGACACTCTCCCTACCTATAGTTTTCTGTCCCTATAAAAAATGTTTTTTTAAAGATGGTTGATGAGGAATGCTTTAGCACAGTATAGCACAATGAGAATTTCCCTCACTGTCCTTCCCTGTCCCTACAAACAAGGTTTAGCACAGTAAAACACACTGACACTCTCCCTACCTATAGTTTTCTGTCCCTATAAATTTTTTTTTAAAGATGGTTGATGAGGAATGCTTTAGCACAGTATAGCACAATGAGAATTTCCCTCACTGTCCTTCCCTGTCCCTACAAACAAGGTTTAGCACAGTAAAACACACTGACACTCTCCCTACCTATAGTTTTCTGTCCCTATAAATTTTTTTTTTTAAAGATGGTTGATGAGGAATGCTTTAGCACAGTATAGCACAATGAGAATTTCCCTAACTGTCCTTCCCTGTCCCTACAAACAAGGTTTAGCACAGTAAAACAGACTGACACTCTCCCTACCTATCCTTCTCTTTCCCTAAACTAAAGGAATCCAGGTTAAGCAAGAAAAAAAAATGTCACTGTCCCTGCCTATGCTTCTCTTTCCCTGCTCCGGAACACACTACACTAGGCCGCCGTGCTGGCGGCCTTTTATAGTGTGGGGCGTGTACTAAACACCCTCAGCAATAATTGGCCACAGGCATCCTGCCTGTGGCCAATCATTGCTCTCCTCGCTGCCGGCGCTGTGATTGGCCAAGCATGCAGGGTCACAGTGCATGCTTGGCCAATCACAGCGCCTGGATGACACTGCGATGGCGTAGTGCATTGTGGGCCGCGAATTAGGCGCGAACGGCCCAAATCGTTCATTGTTCGGCGAACGATCGAACAGCCGATGTTCGAGTCGAACGTATGTTCGACTCGAACACCGAGCTCATCCCTACTTGTGGCAGATGACGTGGCCAGGTGACGTGGCAAGTGAACAATCCACAACTTGTGGCAGGTGACGTAGCAAGTGGACAATCCACAACTTGTGGCATGTGACGTGGCCAGGTGACGTGGCAGGTGACGTGGCCAGTGGACAATCCACAACTTGTGGCAGGTGACGTGGCCAGGTGACGTGGCAGGTGAACTGGCCATGTGATGTGGCAAGTGGACAATCCACAACTTGTGGCCAGGTGATGTGGCAGGTGACGTGGCAAGTGGACAATTCACAATATGTGGCAGGTGACGTGGCCAGGTGACCTGGCAAGTGGACAATCCACAACTTGTGGCAGGTGACGTGGCCAGGTGACGTGGCAGGTGATGTGGCAAGTGGACAATTCACAACTTGTGACAGGTGACTTGGCCAGGTGGACAATCCACAACTTGTGCCAGGTGACATGGCAAGTGGACAATCCACAACTTGTGGCAGGTGAGGTGGCCTGGTGACATGGCAGGTGACGTGGCAAGTGGACAATTCACAACTTGTGGCAGGTGACGTGGCCAGGTGGACAATCCACGACTTGTGCCAGGTGACGTGGCAAGTGGACAATCCACAACTTGTGGCAGGTGAGGTGGCCAGGTGACATGGCAGGTGACGTGGCAAGTGGACAATTCACAACTTGTGGCAGGTGACGTGGCCAGGTGACGTGGCAAGTGGACAATTCACAACTTGTGGCAGGTGACGTGGCCAGGTGGACAATACACAACTTGTGGCAGGTGACGTGGCAAGTGGACAATCCACAGCTTGTGGCAGGTGATGTGGCAAGTGACACGCTAAATACAAGTACACTGCTGCTCTCTCAGCTGTTGCATAGTTGCCAACATTGCAAAAAAAAATGCGGGACACTTTTTCGCATGTAGGCGGAGCCTTGCTATAATACGGGGGCGGGGCATTCGTTTGTAGGTGTGTCATACCTTAGGAGAAAAAAGCGGGGCGCTGCAAAAAATGGGCGTGGTTTACGCGGGGTAGTGGGAGTGGCTTAAATGGGCGTGGCTCAAATGGGGTGTGGTTAGAGTCTGAGATGAATGAGGGATGGAGGGAGAAAGAAAGAGGGAGGGAAGGAAAGAGAAGGAAGGAAAGAGAAGGAACAATGGAGGGACAGTGGGCCCAGATCCTACACCACAATAGAAATATGTGTATTCCAGAGTTTAACAATCAACAGATAAAGATACTCCAAACATCTGGTGTTAGCTCTTCAATCAACCCGGCACCCTTACATAAGGGTCTGGTTTGGATTTTGGGGGAACCCCCACGCCGTTTTTTCGGCGTAGGGGTTCCCCTTAAAATCCATACCAGACCCAAGAGCCTGGTATGCTCCTGGAGGGGGAACCCATGCCGTTTTTTTATTTAAAATTTGGCCTGGAGTTCCCCCTCAAGATTCATACCAAACACAGTGTCTGGTATGGGCGGGGATCCAAGTCGGATCCCCGTTCATTGAAAGTCGGACATATGTCGGCTTCATGTCGCAGGGCAAAGTCGGATCCAAAGTAGGACAGCTGTCGTGTCGCACAAGTGTGAACCCGGCCTGAGGGACCAATCACCTTATTACCAGGGACCACAGTGAGTAGCTGAGGCAAGTACTTACATCAGGCGTCCCCGGCGGAGTCCCCCCTTACATCAGGCGTCCCCAGCGGAGTCCCCCCTTACATCAGGCGTCCCCAGCGGAGTCCCCCCTTACATCAGGCGTCCCCAGCGGAGTCCCCCCTTACCACAGGCGTCCCCAGCGGAGTCCCCCCTTGCCACAGGCGTCCCCAGCGGAGTCCCCCCTTAACCACAGGCGTCTCCTGTCTCGGCCGCCATTACTGTTTCCCCTTCCCCGAGCCAAAACACGGATGTAGTACAATAGAAGATAAAGCTGCTGCGGCGCCGCCCACCCCCGGGGAGGCGCGGGGTGTGGGCGGCGTCGCAGCAGCTTTATTTTCTATTGTACTACATCCGTGTTTTGGTCTTCTTGAAAATGGCGGCCGGCAGAGACATTGTCTCCGCCAGCCGTGGACCTCTAGCGGCGGCGGCCCGCGGCGACCAAACTCACGGAAAACGGGAAAAACCGGATTGGCCGGGACAAAATAAATCCGGGAAAAGGGTTTGAATCACGGGAATGTCCCGGCCAATCCGTGACTGTTGGCAACTATGCAATCCCATTACCTTCAAGCTGCACTTCTGAGGACAAGACACCCATAATTCAGGCCAGACCCCTAACATAGACCTGTGTTCTACAACTCCTCTGCTGCCAGAATGTATTTCTATTAGGTATGGACGGACTTTTGTGGCTTTCCAAGGAATACAACCCCCATCATCCATGGTCCCATCTAATGTTCTAGGACTTGGCAGGAAGATGATGATCTGTTTCCCCCACCATGATGCCCCATCCAGTCCACACAGTGTTAACACCCCCTTCTCCCATATGAAGAAGTCATTTTTTACCTCATCTTCCCCACTCACATCTCCTGGAAGTAAAGTGCCACCTTGCCTAATCTGACAGAACAACTACCTTCCTCCTGTCTGCGCGCGCACATGTTTCTATAGCAACCAGGCACAACCAGGCAGCTAGGGAGCACGCTGAGGAAACTCGACCACTCAAACTGCCCCTCAGTGAAGCGGCCCCGCCCACCCCTTTCCATTACAGACAGACCTGCAAAGGGGCGGGGCGGGGGGGGGTGGCCGGCCAGCCAAAACACGGATGTAGTACAATAGAAGATAAAGCTGCTGCGGCGCCGCCCACCCCCAGGGAGGCGCGGGGGTGTGGGCGGCGCCGCAGCAGCTTTATTTTCTATTGTACTACATCCGTGTTTTAGTCTTCTTGAAAATGGCGGCCGGCGGAGACATTGTCTCCGCCAGCCATGGACCTCTAGCGGCGGCGTCCCGCGGCGACCAAATTCGCGAAAAACAGGAAAAACCGGATTGGCCGGGACAAAATAAATCCGGGAAAAGGGTTTGAATCCCGGGAATGTCCCGGCCAATCCGTGACTGTTGGCAACTATGCTGTTGCTACTCACTCTGGTCTCACAAAATGGCTGAAATATCTGTTTTTTGAGCTTAGGGAGGGTCTTATGATGTTTCTTAACCAAACGCTTATGGACGCAACCACGGTACAACGCGGTAAAACGCTGCTAAAATCGCGGCAAAACTGGCGTTTTTAAACGCCGGTTTCAGCCTTTAAAAACGTGCGTTCAGCAGAGTTTGCACCGGCATCTCGTGTGCATGGGGCCTTACATCAATAATCAATTGTGCTTAGCAAAATATAAGTATATACAAAAAGTCCCAATATCCATTCTTCATTTATCAATCCACCGTGCTGAACAGGAATGTGCAACCCAAAACATTTGTGATTCGTGATTAACCACCACTTTCCAATATATACTCTTACCAGAAAACGGTAGAAAATTAGCCTGTATTGTGCCTTAATCTCTCTGGTTCCTTAACCACTTCAATACCAGGACCTTTCCCCCCTTCCTGCCCAGGACAATTTTCAGCTTTCAGCGCTGTCACACTTTGAATGACAATTGCGCGGTCATGCAACACTGTACCCAAACTAAATTTTTATAATTTTCTTCCCACAAATAGAGCTTTTTTTTGGTGGTATTTGATCACCTCTGGGGTTTTTATTTTTTGCGCTATTAAAAAAAACAAAAAACAAATGGGCACCAATAGGCTGCACTGATGGCACTGATAGGCGGCACTGGATAGGCAACATGATGAGAAGCTACTGACAGGCATGACTGAGTGGCATCTGAAGGGCACTGACAGGCATTACTGATGGGGCACTGATTGGCAATTTTATGGGCACTGATTGGCACTGTTGTGGGCACTGATTGCCACTTTTATGGGCGCTGGCAGGCGTTTATTATGGGGCACTGACTGGCAGGTGATGGGCACTTATTGGCAGCTGATGGGGGGCACCTGAGCTGAGTCACAGCTTCCTGTGTCCATTCAGACACGGAGTCCCGACCTGGCCCCACCCCCTCTCTCCCCTGATTAGCTAGCTGATTTTGATTGACAGCAGCGGGAGCCAAAGGCATTGCTGCTGTGTCTCAGCCAATCAGGAAGGAGAATCTATATGGCCAAGACACTCGTGGATATGGCTGGACAGAGAGGGACCTCAGGTAAGTATTAGGGGGGGAGAAAGCATATATTTATTATATTGCAGCTTACCAATTCTCTGTTATTGTGGCTGCATTAGTTTTATTTTGTAAGACTTTTTTCTCCCTTATTCTCACCTGGTAAACTGACTAGTAACTCTGTTATTTTTCAACTTTCTTTAACCACTTCAATACTGGGCACTTTCACCCCCTTCCTACCCAGGCCATTTTTTGGCTTTCATTGTGGTTGCACTTTGACAATTGCACGGTCATGCAACACTGTATAGCTGCACTGATGAGGCTGCACTGATGGGCACTGATAGGTGGCATTGATAAGCTGCACTGAAGGGGCTGCACTAATAACAGGGCACTGATGATCACAAGATGTCAGAGACCATGGACATGTTACAATAGATAGTCTGAGGCTATGATTGTGCTACAAAAGATTGTCACAGACTGTGGACATGCTACAAAATATGATCAGAGACTACAGACATGCTGCAAAGTATAGTCAGAGACCATAGACCTGTTTCAAAAGATGGTAGGAAGCTATAGATATGCCACTAAGTACGGTCAGAAACTATGGACATGCTACAAAATATGGTGAGAGACCATGGACATGCTACAATAGATGGTGAGAGACCATGGACATGCCACAAAAGATGGGGAGAGACCATGGACATGCTACAATAGATGGTGAGAGACCATGGACATGCTACAAAAGATGGGGAGAGACCATGGACATGCTGCAAAAGATGGGGAGAGACCATGGACATGCTACAAAAGATGGTGAGAGACCATTGACATGCTACAAAAGATGGTGAGAGACCATTGACATGCTACAAAAGATGGGGAGAGACCATGGACATGCTGCAAAAGATGGTGAGAGACCATTGACATGCTACAAAAGATGGGGAGAGACCATGGACATGCTGCAAAAGATGGGGAGAGACCATGGACATGCTACAAAAGATGGTGAGAGACCATGGACATGCTACAAAAGATGGTGAGAGACCATTGACATGCTACAGTAGATGGTGAGAGACCATTGACATGCTACAGTAGATGGTGAGAGACCATGGACATGCTACAATAGATGGTGAGAGACCATGGACATGCTGCAAAAGATGGTGAGAGACCATTGACATGCTACAAAAGATGGACGAGAGACCATTGACATGCTACAAAAGATGGCGAGAGTCCATTGACATGCTACAAAAGATGGCGAGAGACCATTGACATGCTACAAAAGATGGTGAGAGACCATTGACATGCTAAAAAAGATGGGGAGAGACCATTGACATGCTGCAAAAGATGGGGAGAGACCATGGACATGCTACAAAAGATGGTGAGAGACCATTGACATGCTACAAAAGATGGTGAGAGACCATGGACATGCTACAATAGATGGTGAGAGACCATGGACATGCTACAAAAGATGGGGAGAGACCATTGACATGCTACAAAAGATGGTGAGAGACCATGGACATGCTACAATAGATGTTGAGGGACCATAGACATGCTACAAAAGATGGTGAGAGACCATGGACATGCTACAATAGATGGTGAGCGACCATGGACATGCTACAAAAGATGGTGAGCGACCATGGACATGCTACAAAAGATGGTGAGCGACCATGGACATGCTACAAAAGATGGTGAGCGACCATGAACATGCTACAAAAGATGGTGAGCGACCATGGACATGCTACAAAAGATGGTGAGCGACCATTGACATGCTACAAAAGATGGTGAGCGACCATTGACATGCTACAAAAGATGGTGAGCGACCATGGACATGCTACAAAAGATGGTGAGTGACCATGGACATGCTACAAAAGATGGTGAGCGACCATGGACATGCTACAAAAGATGGTGAGCGACCATTGACATGCTACAAAAGATGGCGAGAGTCCATTGACATGCTACAAAAGATGGCGAGAGACCATTGACATGCTACAAAAGATGGTGAGAGACCATTGACATGCTAAAAAAGATGGGGAGAGACCATTGACATGCTGCAAAAGATGGGGAGAGACCATGGACATGCTACAAAAGATGGTGAGAGACCATTGACATGCTACAAAAGATGGTGAGAGACCATGGACATGCTACAATAGATGGTGAGAGACCATAGACATGCTATAAAAGATGGTGAGAGACCATGGACATGCTACAATAGATGGTGAGAGACCATGGACAATTGGACATGCTACAAAAGATGGGGAGAGACCATTGACATGCTACAAAAGATGGTGAGAGACCATGGACATGCTACAAAAGATGGTGAGAGACCATGGACATGCTACAATAGATGGTGAGAGACCATAGACATGCTACAAAAGATGGTGAGAGACCATGGACATGCTACAATAGATGGTGAGCGACCATGGACATGCTACAAAAGATGGTGAGCGACCATGGACATGCTACAGAAGATGGTGAGCGACCATGGACATGCTACAAAAGATGGTGAGCGACCATGGACATGCTACAAAAGATGGTGAGCGACCATTGACATGCTACAAAAGATGGTGAGCGACCATTGACATGCTGCAAAAGATGGTGAGCGACCATGGACATGCTACAAAAGATGGTGAGAGACCATTGACATGCTAAAAAAGATGGTGAGCGACCATTGACATGCTACAAAAGATGGCGAGAGTCCATTGACATGCTACAAAAGATGGCGAGAGTCCATTGACATGCTACAAAAGATGGCGAGAGACCATAGACATGCTACAAAAGATGGTGAGAGACCATTGACATGCTAAAAAAGATGGGGAGAGACCATTGACATGCTGCAAAAGATGGGGAGAGACCATGGACATGCTACAAAAGATAGTGAGAGACCATTGACATGCTACAAAAGATGGTGAGAGACCATGGACATGCTACAATAGATGGTGAGAGACCATGGACATGCTACAAAAGATGGGGAGAGACCATTGACATGCTACAAAAGATGGTGAGAGACCATGGACATGCTACAATAGATGGTGAGAGACCATAGACATGCTACAAAAGATGGTGAGAGACCATGGACATGCTACAATAGATGGTGAGCGACCATGGACATGCTACAAAAGATGGTGAGCGACCATGGACATGCTACAAAAGATGGTGAGCGACCATGGACATGCTACAAAAGATGGTGAGCGACCATGAACATGCTACAAAAGATGGTGAGCAACCATGGACATGCTACAAAAGATGGTGAGCGACCATGGACATGCTACAAAAGATGGTGAGCGACCATTGACATGCTACAAAAGATGGTGAGCGACCATTGACATGCTGCAAAAGATGGTGAGCGACCATGGACATGCTACAAAAGATGGTGAGCGACCATGGACATGCTACAAAAGATGGTGAGCGACCATGGACATGCTACAAAAGATGGTGAGCGACCATTGACATGCTACAAAAGATGGTGAGCGACCATTGACATGCTACAAAAGATGGTGAGCGACCATGGACATGCTACAAAAGATGGTGAGCGACCATGGACATGCTACAAAAGATGGTGAGCGACCATGGACATGCTACAAAAGATGGTGAGAGACCATGGACATGCTACAAAAGATGGTGAGAGACCATGGACATGCTACAATAGATGGTGAGAGACCATAGACATGCTACAATAGATGGTGAGAGACCATGGACATGCTACAATAGATGGTGAGAGACCATGGACATGCTACAAAAGATGGTGAGAGACCATTGACATGCTACAAAAGATGGTGAGCGACCATGGACATGCTACAAAAGATGGTGAGAGACCATGGACATGCTACAAAAGATGGTGAGCGACCATTGACATGCTACAAAAGATGGTGAGCGACCATGGACATGCTACAAAAGATGGTGAGAGACCATGGACATGCTACAATAGATGGTGAGAGACCATAGACATGCTACAATAGATGGTGAGAGACCATGGACATGCTACAAAAGATGGTGAGAGACCATGGACATGCTACAAAAGATAGTGAGAGACCATTGACATGCTACAAAAGATGGTGAGCGACCATGGACATGCTACAAAAGATGGTGAGCGACTGTTGTGTTACACTATGTGATTATTCTTGCTCTGTGTCTTTAAGATCTGTCCCCTTCTTTCTAGCTGAACTCTCTCTCTCACCGTAGTTCTTTATATATCTCCTCCACTTCCTGATTCTGGTCATTACTCCTGTATATCTTCCATGCTAAACATCTTACATGTGGCTTACAACTGCAACGTTTTTCTACCTATGAATATCCATCATTAAACGGAACATTCGAAAGGATTCATCGTCTGTCGTCCTAACTGTGAGTTTATTCATTGAGTTAAACTGCCTGTATCGATGCAAGGGATGAATATCAAACCAACTTGAGTAAGGCCTACTTAAACCTGGAGATGAACTTTATCGCTTTGTACATATGCGTGCCCACGGGGTGTGCCGGGTGTGCTCAGGCACACCCTAATCATCCCTGCTGTGCCTGCAATGTATGTCCTCCTTGCTGTGTGTAACAGTCACTGGCACTGCCTGGGGTAATGTCCGGCCGCCGGCTGGCAAATACAGCTTATTGCTGCTAAATGCTGTGAGTGGGAGAAGGGAGCAGGGGGGGGAACTAGCGCGGAGTAACACCGCCGGGAGCTGCATAAGCTGATGCAGCTTCTATAGTTCCGGCTCTGCAGGTTCCGCAGTCGCCGGCGGAGAGATCTAAATCTGCACTCCGCCCCCCCTCCAGCCTTTCCCCTCCTGACTCCATCAGAAGCAGCGGAGTGGCCTGATTAACGGCAGCGGAAGACGAGCGGCTTTAGGCAGGCAGCCTGTAATCAAGGTGAGCGTGACAGAGCGAGTGAGAGAGACAGCACTGTGGTCTGTCTCTGTGCACAAATGATCATGCAAAAAAGAATATAAAAAAATCTGCCAAAATAGCCAACCAATTGGAATTGAATTGATAAACCTTACCTTACCCTGGCTTGTCACTAACTAGCTATATATATATATATATATATATATATATATATATATATATATATATATATATATATATTTTATATATATATATATCACATATACAATTGGCTTGTCAGCGAAAAAGTATGTAGTGTGTGTGTATATGTGTGTATATATATATATATATATATATATTGTGAGGGGGTTAACTCGGTAGCGGGTGTGTGTGACCCCCTGGTTGGGCTCCCCACACAAAAACAGGGCCAGCAGACGGAGGTTGTGGTTTTCAAAATCAAAAGGTGCGGTTTATTTCTCTATGTACAGTGACAAAAACACAGCAAAGCCAAAAAGAAACAAACAAAATAAATCCTGGTCAGTTTGACCTCTGACTAAACATGCAGGTTTCCTAAACTAACAACTGGGATCAGCCTGGTGCTGTCCTAGTCCCTAAGTCCCTGGTTTAGTAAAAGTCCAAACAAATAGCCACACAGGCTTTGCCTCACCGCACAGGGGTTCACTCTCCCTAGACAGTCCACACAGGTCTGGTTCCAGGCATGAGCTAACATCTAATGAAGCTGGGAGTTCTTATAGAGGCCTAAATGAGCTGACAAGCTTCAGCTGGTCTCATCAACTCCCTGTCTCACGACGCCCAGCACTCTCCCTAGAGGTATGAGTCATTCATGAGCCCACTAGCCTCAGCTGGGCTTCATCAACTCCCTAGTTGTATAAGTCGGCATAAAGCCTGAATCTGGGAGAAATATATCTACCCCCCTGGATGCAACCAGGTGACTTTACCTTCCTGCTGTCACATACCCCCCCCCTCTTGTTTTAACCTTGGGGTTGGAACACCAGCAATCAGGCATTCATGTACTCGAGACAAAGCATCCACATTCCCCATTTGAACGCCAGGGCGATGCTTTACTGTGAAGTTGAATTCCTGTAGGGCCAGGAACCACCTATTCACTCTTCTATTTGTCTCCTTGTTTTGAGCCATCCACTTTAACGGAGCGTGATCCGTAACCATGTCAAAGTGCCTACCTAGCAGATAGTACCGAAGGGAATCTAGAGCCCACTTCACCGCTAAACACTCCTTTTCAACCGTGGCGTAATTTACCTCATGGGACTTCAACTTCCTGCTGAGGTAAATGACTGGGTGCTCTTCCCCGTTCCAGACCTGGGACAATACTGCTCCTAACCCCACATCTGACGCATCACTTTGTACGACAAAGTCTTTAGAGAAGTCGGGTGAGTACAACACTGGCTGGCTACATAAGGCTTGTTTCAAGAATTGGAATGCTGCCTCAGCCTCGGGGGTCCATTTAATCATGACCGACCCTTTCCCTTTCGTCAGGTTGGTTAGGGGCACAGCCTTAGAAGCAAAGTGGGGAATGAAGCGCCGATAATAACCCGCGATTCCCAGAAAGGCTCGTACCTGCTTCTTGCTGTTGGGACGTGGCCAACTCTGGATGGCCTCGACTTTGTTGAGTTGGGGTTTTATTACTCCCCTGCCAATGGTGTACCCAAGATATTTGGCCTCCTCCTGCCCAATGGTACACTTCTTGGGGTTAGCCGTAAACCCCGCTTCCCGGATAGAGTCTAGGACTGCTTGCACTTTTGGCAGATGTGATGCCCAATCTGTGCTATGGACAATTACGTCATCCAGGTAAGCCGCAGCATACTTCCGATGGGGCCTCAGTATCTGGTCCATTTTCCGCTGGAATGTGGCCGGCGCATTCTGTAACCCGAACGGCATTCTCTTATATTGGAACGCCCCGTCTGGGGTTACAAATGCGGTTTTCTCTTTGGCCGACTTGGCCAGGGGAATTTGCCAATACCCTTTTGTGAGGTCAAGAGTCGTCATGTATCGGGCTGTTCCCAGCCGGTCGATCAACTCATCTATACGTGGCATGGGGTAGGTGTCAAATTTTGTAACTTTGTTCAACTGCCGAAAATCGTTACAAAATCGCCAGCTCCCATCCGGTTTAGGCACCAACACAATGGGACTAGACCAATCACTTTGGGACTCCTCTATCACCCCTAAGTTCAGCATTTTCTGTACTTCCTCCCGTATTGCCTCCCGTCGGGCCTCTGGGATCCGATAGGGTTTTAACTTCACCCTTTCACCGGGCGGGGTAATAATATCATGCTCTACCCCAGATGTTTGTCCCGGCAGCTCAGAGAACACCTCCTTGTTGCGAAGCACAAACTCCTTAACCTCCTGTTGTTGGGGTTGTGACAAGGTGGCTGCTATTCCAACCTCCGGAATCACGCAACCAGTTTGAGCTGGTGACCAAGTTTCTGCGACTAGGGACTCTCTATCCCTCCAGGCTTTCAACAGATTAACGTGATATATCTGTTCGGGCTTTCGCCTTCCTGGTTGTCTGACCTTGTAATTCACTTCGCTCACTTTTTCCATTATCTCGTAGGGGCCTTGCCATTTGGCAAGGAATTTACTTTCAACCGTAGGGACAAGTACCAATATCCTATCCCCCGGGGAAAAGGTACGGGTCTTTGCTCCACGGTTGTACACTCTCTGCTGTGCCAACTGCGCTTGGGCCAAATGTTCCTTCACGATGGGCATTACCTGTGCAATTCGATCTTGCATCAGGGCGACATGCTCAATCACACTCCTGTGGGGAGAACTCTCACTTTCCCAAGTTTCCTTGGCAATATCCAACAGCCCTCTTGGGTGTCTCCCATACAGTAACTCAAAGGGGGAGAATCCCGTAGAGGATTGGGGCACCTCCCTAATAGCAAACATCAAATAAGGAAGTAGACAGTCCCAATCCTTTCCATCTCTATCCACCACTTTCTTCAACATTTGTTTTAGGGTTTTGTTGAATCTTTCAACCAGCCCATCGGTTTGGGGGTGATACACAGATGTACGCAATTGCGTCACTTTGAGCAATTTACACAGCTCTTTCATAACCCGGGACATAAAGGGTGTACCTTGGTCCGTAAGCAGTTCTTTACAAATACCCACCCGGCTAAAAACAAGAGATAGCTCTTTGGCTATGGTTTTGGCCGAGGTATTTCTGAGAGGGATCGCTTCTGGATAACGGGTGGCATAGTCCATTATAACCAATATGTACTGGTGCCCCCTAGCGGACTTGATTATAGGACCTACCAAATCCATTGCGATTCTCTCAAACGGGACCTCAATGATGGGTAGAGGGACCAGCGGGCTACGGAAATGTGGCATCGGGGCCGACCTCTGACACACAGGGCAGGAGGAACAATAATTTTCTATGTCCTTCATCACCCCAGGCCAATAGAATCTCTGTAATACCCTCTCTCGGGTTTTCTCTGTCCCCAGATGACTTCCAAGAATGTGCCCATGGGCCAACTCCAACACCAACTTCCTGTAAGGTTTGGGCACCACCAGCTGCTCAACGGTTTCTTCTGCCCTTTTTGCCACCCGATACAGTAGGTCCTTCTCTACGCTGAAGTATGGGTAAGTGCAGGTATTATCTGGGTTCACTAACTCGCCATCTATTTCCACTACGTTTTCCCGTGCCTTTATTAGGGCGGGGTCTTTTAACTGTTCTGTGGCAAAATTTTCCCTGTGAACCTCCAGATCAGAAAACTCCACAGACGGTAGGTTTTCGTCTGAGGAGGTGGGCTCCTCTCCAGTTTCTTGAGTCTCCCCTGCAAATACTGACAAGGGAAATTCTGGAGAGTCCTCACCACTCTCAGAGGAGTTCTGGCTATCACATTCCTGGTACATAGGGGCACCAGTGGGGGGCTCAGGATCATCCCACAGTTCCCAGAACTTCGGAAAATCCCTTCCCACAATGGCGTCATGCGGTAACTGAGATACTAAGCCCACTGGATGAGAGAGGGTACCTTTGGGGGTCTCGAAACACACTGTAGTCACTGGATACTCTCGGGTGTCCCCATGCACACAAATAACAGCTACCTTGCTATTCCCAGAGACCTCTGTTTTAACTAATTCAGCCTTTATCAGGGTCACAAGGCTACCTGAATCCAGTAATACCACAACATTTCTACCATTAATACACATTTTGCATAAATGTTTCTCAGTTCCTCGAATGGCAGTGCATGCGACTGTCGCACACAGCGACTGACGTCTGCCCGTCAGAAAGTCACACTGCATGGGTTCCTCCACAACCGGGCAATTGGCTGCAATATGTCCCGCTTGCCGGCAGCGGTAGCAAACGATCCTTCTTGCGGCCTCTTGAGCCGCTGATTTCCCAGGCTGTTCTCGCCAAACTTGGGGTAGAGCTCCCACCCTCTCACTCTCTCCACCCTCACCCCTTGGAATCCTCTTATCCGCCCCTGGGGATGGTCTGGTCTTAGGGTGGAAAGTCCGAGTGTCTCTGGAAGAGGCCGTCAGGTTCTCTGTAGCCAAGTATTTCTCTACACGATCCACAAGACCACCGGCCGTCTCTGGGTCTCCATGGCTTACCCACTTTTGGATGGCAGTAGGAAGAGCTCTCAAAAACCGATCCATTACAACACGTTCCACAATCTCTGGTGCGGACAAAGTCTCTGGCTGTAGCCACTTCCTGCTCAGGTGAATGAGATCATACATTTGAGACCTGGGGGGTTTTCCAAGCTGGAAAGTCCAGTTATGCACACGCTGAGCCCGGACAGCCAGGGTGACACCCAGCCTTGCCAATATTTCAGCTTTTAGCATCACATAGTCTTTTGCTTGGTCAGGCTCTAGGTCATAGTAAGCCTTCTGCGATTCACCAGTTAACAGAGGAGCCACCAGTCCAGCCCACTGCTCCTCAGGCCACTTTTCTCTTTCAGCAGTCCTTTCAAATGTGGTCAAAAATACCTCTGGATCATCCTCTCCAGTCATTTTTGTCAATAAACGACTCACCCCAAAGGACGCGGTATTAGTGGGACGGCTTTCCTCACTGGTCTGCGGACGTTGCTGCATTACTGCTTCCACTTGTTGTAGTCTCTGCTCTTGCTTCTGTAACAGGTCTATGAAGCGGGCCTCAGATTGCTGCTGGGCTTGTTGATGAGCTTGCTGCTGGGCTGCAAGGCTCCTTTGCAAACCTGCATTTGTCTGCTGTTGATTGGCATTTGCTAGAGCCAGCTGTTTCAGTATCTCCTCCATGCTGGCTTAAAAAAAACTGCCTGCATTCTCCACCAACTGTGAGGGGGTTAACTCGGTAGCGGGTGTGTGTGACCCCCTGGTTGGGCTCCCCACACAAAAACAGGGCCAGCAGACGGAGGTTGTGGTTTTCAAAATCAAAAGGTGCGGTTTATTTCTCTATGTACAGTGACAAAAACACAGCAAAGCCAAAAAGAAACAAACAAAATAAATCCTGGTCAGTTTGACCTCTGACTAAACATGCAGGTTTCCTAAACTAACAACTGGGATCAGCCTGGTGCTGTCCTAGTCCCTAAGTCCCTGGTTTAGTAAAAGTCCAAACAAATAGCCACACAGGCTTTGCCTCACCGCACAGGGGTTCACTCTCCCTAGACAGTCCACACAGGTCTGGTTCCAGGCATGAGCTAACATCTAATGAAGCTGGGAGTTCTTATAGAGGCCTAAATGAGCTGACAAGCTTCAGCTGGTCTCATCAACTCCCTGTCTCACGACGCCCAGCACTCTCCCTAGAGGTATGAGTCATTCATGAGCCCACTAGCCTCAGCTGGGCTTCATCAACTCCCTAGTTGTATAAGTCGGCATAAAGCCTGAATCTGGGAGAAATATATCTACCCCCCTGGATGCAACCAGGTGACTTTACCTTCCTGCTGTCACAATATATATATATATATATTACGTATTTTTTCGCTGACAATATCTATTTACACAATATATATATATATATATATATATATATATATATATATATATATATATATTATATGTATATATTATGTAAATATATATCTATATATATCTATATATATATATCTCACATATACAATTGGCCTGTCAGCGAAAAAGTATGTAATATATATATATATATATATATATATATATATATATATTGTGACAGCAGGAAGGTAAAGTCACCTGGTTGCATCCAGGGGGGTAGATATATTTCACCCAGATTCAGGCTTTACGCCGACTTATACAACTAGGTGGAGAGTTGTATAAGGCTAGTGGGCTCATGGATGACTCATACCTCTAGGGAGAGTGTGGGGCGTCGTACAGACAGGGAGTTGATGAGGCCAGCTGAAGCTTGTCAGCTCATTTAGGCCTCTATAAGAACTCCCAGCTTCATTAGATGTTTGCTCATGCCTGGAACCAGACCTGTGTGGACTGTCTAGGGAGAGTGAACCCCTGTGCGGTGAGGCAAAGCCTGTGTGGCTATTTGTTTGGACTTTTACTAAACCAGGGACTTAGGGACTAGGACAGCACCAGGCTGATCCCAGTTGTTAGTTTAGGAAACCTGCATGTTTAGTCAGAGGTCAAACTGACCAGGATTTATTTTGTTTATGTTTCTTTTTGGCTTTGCTGTGTTTTTGTCACTGTACATAGAGAAATAAACCGCACCTTTTGATTTTGAAAACCACAACCTCCGTCTGCTGGCCCTGTTTTTGTGTGGGGAGCCCAACCAGGGGGTCACACACACCCGCTACCGAGTTAACCCCCTCACAGTTGGTGGAGAACCAGTGGCAGTTTTTTTTAAGCCAGCATGGAGGAGATACTGAAACAGCTGGCTCTAGCAAATGCCAATCAACAGCAGACAAATGCAGGTTTGCAAAGGAGCCTTGCAGCCCAGCAGCAAGCTCATCAACAAGCCCAGCAGCAATCTGAGGCCCGCTTCATAGACCTGTTACAGAAGCAAGAGCAGAGACTACAACAAATGGAAGCAGTAATGCAGCAACGTCCGCAGACCAGTGAGGAAAGCCGTCCCACTAATACCGCGTCCTTTGGGGTGAGTCGTTTATTGACAAAAATGACTGGAGAGGATGATCCAGAGGTATTTTTGACCACATTTGAAAGGACTGCTGAAAGAGAAAAGTGGCCTGAGGAGCAGTGGGCTGGACTGGTGGCTCCTCTGTTAACTGGTGAATCGCAGAAGGCTTACTATGACCTAGAGCCTGACCAAGCAAAAGACTATGTGATGCTAAAAGCTGAAATATTGGCAAGGCTGGGTGTCACCCTGGCTGTCCGGGCTCAGCGTGTGCATAACTGGACTTTCCAGCTTGGAAAACCCCCCAGGTCTCAAATGTATGATCTCATTCACCTGAGCAGGAAGTGGCTACAGCCAGAGACTTTGTCCGCACCAGAGATTGTGGAACGTGTTGTAATGGATCGGTTTTTGAGAGCTCTTCCTACTGCCATCCAAAAGTGGGTAAGCCATGGAGACCCAGAGACGGCCGGTGGTCTTGTGGATCGTGTAGAGAATTACTTGGCTACAGAGAACCTGACGGCCTCTTCCAGAGACTCTCGGACTTTCCACCCTAAGACCAGACCATCCCCAGGGGCGGATAAGAGGATTCCAAGGGGTGAGGGTGGAGAGAGTGAGAGGGTGGGAGCTCTACCCAAAGTTTGGCGAGAACAGCCTGGGAAGTCAGGGGCTCAAGAGGCAGCCAAATGGATTGTTTGCTACCGCTGCCGGCAAGCGGGACATATTGCAGCAAATTGCCCGGTTGTGGAGGAACCCACGCAATGTGACTTTCTGATGGACAGACGTCAGTCGCTGTGTGCGACAGTCGCATGCACTGCCATTCGGGGAACTGAGAAACATTTATGCAAAATGTGTATTAATGGTAGAAATGTTGTGGTATTACTGGATTCAGGTAGCCTTGTGACCCTGATAAAGGCTGAATTAGTTAAAACAGAGGTCTCTGGGAATAGCAAGGTAGCTGTTATTTGTGTGCATGGGGACACCCGAGAGTATCCAGTGACTACAGTGTGTTTCGAGACCCCCAAAGGTACCCTCTCTCATCCAGTGGGGTTAGTATCTCAATTACCGCATGATGCCATTGTGGGAAGGGATTTTCCGAAGTTCTGGGAACTGTGGGATGATCCTGAGCCCCCCACTGGTGCCCCTATGTACCAGGAATGTGATAGCCAGAACTCCTCTGAGAGTGGTGAGGACTCTCCAGAATTTCCCTTGTCAGTATTGGCAGGGGAGACTCAAGAAACTGGAGAGGAGCCCACCTCCTCAGACGAAAACCTACCGTCTGTGGAGTTTTCTGATCTGGAGGTTCACAGGGAAAATTTTGCCACAGAACAGTTAAAAGACCCCGCCCTAATAAAGGCACGGGAAAACGTAGTGGAAATAGATGGCGAGTTAGTGAACCCAGATAATACCTGCACTTACCCATACTTCAGCGTAGAGAAGGACCTACTGTATCGGGTGGCAAAAAGGGCAGAAGAAACCGTTGAGCAGCTTGTGGTGCCCAAACCTTACAGGAAGTTGGTGTTGGAGTTGGCCCATGGGCACATTCTTGGAGGTCATCTGGGGACAGAGAAAACCCGAGAGAGGGTATTACAGAGATTCTATTGGCCTGGGGTGATGAAGGACATAGAAAATTATTGTTCCTCCTGCCCTGTGTGTCAGAGGTCGGCCCCGATGCCACATTTCCGTAGCCCGCTGGTCCCTCTACCCATCATTGAGGTCCCGTTTGAGAGAATCGCAATGGATTTGGTAGGTCCTATAATCAAGTCCGCTAGGGGGCACCAGTACATATTGGTTATAATGGACTATGCCACCCGTTATCCAGAAGCGATCCCTCTCAGAAATACCTCGGCCAAAACCATAGCCAAAGAGCTATCTCTTGTTTTTAGCCGGGTGGGTATTTGTAAAGAACTGCTTACAGACCAAGGTACACCCTTTATGTCCCGGGTTATGAAAGAGCTGTGTAAATTGCTCAAAGTGACGCAATTGCGTACATCTGTGTATCACCCCCAAACCGATGGGCTGGTTGAAAGATTCAACAAAACCCTAAAACAAATGTTGAAGAAAGTGGTGGATAGAGATGGAAAGGATTGGGACTGTCTATTTCCTTATTTGATGTTTGCTATTAGGGAGGTGCCCCAATCCTCTACGGGATTCTCCCCCTTTGAGTTACTGTATGGGAGACACCCAAGGGGGCTGTTGGATATTGCCAAGGAAACTTGGGAAAGTGAGAGTTCTCCCCACAGGAGTGTGATTGAGCATGTCGCCCTGATGCAAGATCGAATTGCACAGGTAATGCCCATCGTGAAGGAACATTTGGCCCAAGCGCAGTTGGCACAGCAGAGAGTGTACAACCGTGGAGCAAAGACCCGTACCTTTTCCCCGGGGGATAGGATATTGGTACTTGTCCCTACGGTTGAAAGTAAATTCCTTGCCAAATGGCAAGGCCCCTACGAGATAATGGAAAAAGTGAGCGAAGTGAATTACAAGGTCAGACAACCAGGAAGGCGAAAGCCCGAACAGATATATCACGTTAATCTGTTGAAAGCCTGGAGGGATAGAGAGTCCCTAGTCGCAGAAACTTGGTCACCAGCTCAAACTGGTTGCGTGATTCCGGAGGTTGGAATAGCAGCCACCTTGTCACAACCCCAACAACAGGAGGTTAAGGAGTTTGTGCTTCGCAACAAGGAGGTGTTCTCTGAGCTGCCGGGACAAACATCTGGGGTAGAGCATGATATTATTACCCCGCCCGGTGAAAGGGTGAAGTTAAAACCCTATCGGATCCCAGAGGCCCGACGGGAGGCAATACGGGAGGAAGTACAGAAAATGCTGAACTTAGGGGTGATAGAGGAGTCCCAAAGTGATTGGTCTAGTCCCATTGTGTTGGTGCCTAAACCGGATGGGAGCTGGCGATTTTGTAACGATTTTCGTCAGTTGAACAAAGTTACAAAATTTGACACCTACCCCATGCCACGTATAGATGAGTTGATCGACCGGCTGGGAACAGCCCGATACATGACGACTCTTGACCTCACAAAAGGGTATTGGCAAATTCCCCTGGCCAAGTCGGCCAAAGAGAAAACCGCATTTGTAACCCCAGACGGGGCGTTCCAATATAAGAGAATGCCGTTCGGGTTACAGAATGCGCCGGCCACATTCCAGCGGAAAATGGACCAGATACTGAGGCCCCATCGGAAGTATGCTGCGGCTTACCTGGATGACGTAATTGTCCATAGCACAGATTGGGCCTCACATCTGCCAAAAGTGCAAGCAGTCCTAGACTCTATCCGGGAAGCGGGGTTTACGGCTAACCCCAAGAAGTGTACCATTGGGCAGGAGGAGGCCAAATATCTTGGGTACACCATTGGCAGGGGAGTAATAAAACCCCAACTCAACAAAGTCGAGGCCATCCAGAGTTGGCCACGTCCCAACAGCAAGAAGCAGGTACGAGCCTTTCTGGGAATCGCGGGTTATTATCGGCGCTTCATTCCCCACTTTGCTTCTAAGGCTGTGCCCCTAACCAACCTGACGAAAGGGAAAGGGTCGGTCATGATTAAATGGACCCCCGAGGCGGAGGCAGCATTCCAATTCTTGAAACAAGCCTTATGTAGCCAGCCAGTGTTGTACTCACCCGACTTCTCTAAAGACTTTGTCGTACAAAGTGATGCGTCAGATGTTGGGTTAGGAGCAGTATTGTCCCAGGTCTGGAACGGGGAAGAGCACCCAGTCATTTACCTCAGCAGGAAGTTGAAGTCCCATGAGGTAAATTACGCCACCGTTGAAAAGGAGTGTTTAGCGGTGAAGTGGGCTCTAGATTCCCTTCGGTACTACCTGCTAGGTAGGCACTTTGACTTGGTTACGGATCACGCTCCGTTAAAGTGGATGGCTCAAAACAAGGAGACAAATAGAAGAGTGAATAGGTGGTTCCTGGCCCTACAGGAATTCAACTTCACAGTAAAGCATCGCCCTGGCGTTCAAATGGGGAATGTGGATGCTTTGTCTCGAGTACATGAATGCCTGATTGCTGGTGTTCCAACCCCAAGGTTAAAACAAGAGGGGGGGGGTATGTGACAGCAGGAAGGTAAAGTCACCTGGTTGCATCCAGGGGGGTAGATATATTTCGCCCAGATTCAGGCTTTACGCCGACTTATACAACTAGGTGGAGAGTTGTATAAGGCTAGTGGGCTCATGGATGACTCATACCTCTAGGGAGAGTGTGGGGCGTCGTACAGACAGGGAGTTGATGAGGCCAGCTGAAGCTTGTCAGCTCATTTAGGCCTCTATAAGAACTCCCAGCTTCATTAGATGTTTGCTCATGCCTGGAACCAGACCTGTGTGGACTGTCTAGGGAGAGTGAACCCCTGTGCGGTGAGGCAAAGCCTGTGTGGCTATTTGTTTGGACTTTTACTAAACCAGGGACTTAGGGACTAGGACAGCACCAGGCTGATCCCAGTTGTTAGTTTAGGAAACCTGCATGTTTAGTCAGAGGTCAAACTGACCAGGATTTATTTTGTTTATGTTTCTTTTTGGCTTTGCTGTGTTTTTGTCACTGTACATAGAGAAATAAACCGCACCTTTTGATTTTGAAAACCACAACCTCCGTCTGCTGGCCCTGTTTTTGTGTGGGGAGCCCAACCAGGGGGTCACACACACCCGCTACCGAGTTAACCCCCTCACAATATATATATATATATATACACATACATATACTACATGTCTTTGATATAAAAAAAATATATCCCAAGTGTATATTAACCACGTCCCATATGCACACAGCCCCAATATATGGCGTAAGGAAGGCAGTTTAAAATGTGGGTTAACGTACCTGTACTTCAGCCCACATTGGAGCAGTGGTGGCTGGTGCTCAAACAATTTTGGGGGGGCGCAAACAAGCTGAAAAAAACCCACATCAATTGCAGCCACTGTGCCCATCAAACGCAGCTACTGTGCCCAATAATTGCCGCCACTGTGCCCATAAATTGCTGCCACTGTGCCATCAACCGCAGCTACTGTACCATCAATTGCTACCAGTGTGCCCATCATTTGCTGCCAGTGTTCCCATCAATTGCTGACATTGTGCCCATCAATTGCTGCTACTGTGCCCATCAAATGCTGCCAGTGTGCATCCCCCATCCGCCCGGCATTTACCTGTCTTGGTGGGCCAATGGGTCACGGCGGCGGTGTCCTGCACGCTCCTCAATGTCTTCTCCCGTCCTCTCTTCCCTTCCTCTGCTATGATTGGACGCCTGATAGGCATCCAATCAGAGCGCCTGTCGTTTCAGCCAATCAGGTGACAGGTAACAGACCCAAGCACCAGATTGGCTGAGAGGCGGTTCAGTGTTAGGAAAGGGAATAATCATTCCCTTTCCTAACATAACGCTGAGTAAACTGCGAGCGCCCAGCATGGCGCCCGCTGTTCACCTTTTTGGACGCCTATTAGAGCCTATGCCTCTAATCAGGTGCTTCCAAAAAATACCCCACCACTGTAATTCAGGCTCCCGAAAAGGGGCCAGGCACCTGAATAGTCAGAAAAGTGGTTAGCACAATACAGATTATTATGGCTTCCTCAACACCTTCTGTGCGACGTCTTCTTCTCTAAAACATGTTGAGGAAGCCATAATAATCTGTAGTGTGCTAACCACATTTCTGATGCCAATTTGATGTCTAAATACATATTTCGGGGGCTTTTTTTCAGCAGGAATGCGGGAGAACACAGTTTCGGCACCTCAGCACTGAATGTATATGCCAAGTGGTGGCGGGATTTGCTGGAGTGTCTATTGATGTTGGCTGATGGGGTCTCTATTATCACTGGGTGATCTATTGATGCTGGGGAAGTCTGTTACTGCTGGTGGGATCTATTGTTTCTGGGGGGTCAATTGTTGATGGGAGAATACTACTGTTGAGGGAGGGGGCTTATGTTGTTGGCTGCTGGAGAATATATTGATACTGGATGCTGGGAGATCTATTGTTGCTGGGGGTATTTTCTTGTGGGGAGATCTATTGTTGCTGGGGGTGATCTATTGTTGCGGGGAGATCTGTTGTTAATGGGGGGGATCTATTGTTGCTGGGGGGTGTCTATTGTTGCTGGGAGGGATCTATTGTTGCTTGTGAAGCTATAGTTGCCGTGAGGAATCTATTGTTGCTGGGGAGATGTCTTGTTCTTGGGGGATCTATTGTTGCTGAGGGAATCTAACAAATTTATTTAAAGCAGTAAATACAATTCAGGATATTAAAAAATCCTACTTACCGTTCAGTTTTTTAAGTTGCTTATTTGATTTAGAGATTTATTTAAAAGCTTTGTTTATGTTAAAAGATTATTTAATTAATAAGTTAAAAAAATTATGTTTGTTTACATTGATAAATGTTTTAATAAAAATGTTTTAATACATTTTAAAATGTTTGTTAACGTTTGTTTATAAGAGCGTGTGTGTATCTCTCTCTCTCTCTCTCTCTCTCTCTCTCTCTCTCTCTCTCTATATACACACACAGATGCACGTGTTTTTAAGCTTTGGTTTGAGGTGCACACCCTAATGCAATAGGCTGCACACGCCTATGGCTTTGTAGTTGAGACAGAACAGTAGAAAAACTGAGTTTCACAGCCTAATTACAAGATTTCTGCATGTCAGTACTGAAACAGACAAGATTTACTGCCCTCATAGCAAGACAGAAGGGACAGAGCAGCACATGGCAGCCTTATAGCCTGAGACAATCTGCACAGTGTCATATTTCAGCACACAGATCCTGCCTGCTTTCACAGTCAGTCTGCTATCATGAGTGACAAAGCTTCTGCATGTGAACTCACATCTCCTTCCTCACAAGTTCCTGAAGAAACTGAGTTACCCAAACGCTCAGTTAAACCCACTTGGAAAGTAATGGAGAATTATGAAGCTTCAAGGACTGAATTGTCAAATAGCTTGGAATTAGTCTGGGAGAAAATCCTTGCTGAAGCCAATACAGTGTCTGTTGAACGTGAACTACTGACACTAGAGGGCGCCATTAAACAACTTTCTGCCTCATATGAGCTTTATCAGCTTACCAGCATCAAATTTACTAATGTCTTACAAAACATGAAGTCAGAAAGTGCGATGATGCAATTAAAGCGCGTCAATGCTCTCAATATTGAAAGAGACAGTTTTATCCAGCAAACCAGATTAAAGGCAGAAGCAAAAATAAAGCTGTTACAGGACACTGCATCTCACAGATCTGTTTCCACCAGACGTTCTAAAAACTCGTCAAGATCCCATAGTTCAAGATACTCAACAATCAGTGAGCGACTTATTAATGCCCGCGCTGAAGTGGAAGCCAGCAAAGTGCAGGTGGCATATGCAGAAAAAAGAGCAGAGTTGGAAGCGCAGTCAGCACGTCAAAGAGCAGAGTCAGAAGCGCAGTCAGCACGTCAAAGAGCAGAGTTGGAAGCTCAGTCAGCACGTCAAAGGGCAGAGTTGGAAGCGCAGTCAGCACGACAAAGAGCAACAATGGAAACCTTAAATGAACAGTGTAAACATGACGCAGCTATGGCAAAGCTAAGGGTCCTACAGCAAGCTATCAGTGCAGACAAAGGTGCAAGTGAGAAAGACAGCATTAACCTAAACATAGCTGATATGGAAGACCCCCTCAAACGCACTAAAGACTATGTCCTAAGCCACTGCAGTGCACACTCCATTGTCTCCAATGCTCCAGACTACATAGAGACTCCTTCACAGCTTCAAGTTAAAGAGGTTCCAGCAACTTCCTGCACTCAAAATCACTCCACTGCATTTCCTACCTGCCTACCTTGCCTGCCTTCATACGTCACAGAGCATCAGCGCAAGCTTCAAGCAAGTCATCAATCTCCAGTCATCGGTACAGCCTTGAATCAACGTACCATTGGAACAACTGACTTCAAGCAAGCAACTCACCTGGATGCATCTGCTGCACCATATTTCCCTGTGTCCTTTAACAACAATGTCAAAGATAACGCAATCAGCACCATACAGCCAACAGCATCTCACATAAAGGCGGAGACAACTGAGACAGAAGAGTTTGTGAGGTACATGCTTCGCAGAGAGCTCACAAAGACTGGTCTTACAAGTTTTGATGACCAACCTGAGAACTACAGAAGTTGGAAATGTGCCTTCAGAACTACAATCAGCAATATTGGCATTACAGCTGATCAAGAATTGAATCTGCTGATCAAATGGCTTGGTCCTCTATCTGCTGCACGTGTTAAGCCATTAAGATCGGTTTTCATGGACAATCCTACTGCAGGCCTCACAGCTGCATGGGAGCGACTAGACCAAAGTTATGGCAGTCCAGAAGCTATAGAAAATGCTTTGTTCATGCGTCTGAAAACTTTCCCAAAGATATCCGGTAAGGACAACAAGGAGTTCCAGAGACTGAGTGACCTTCTCCTTGAGCTTCAGCTAGCCAAGACAGACCCAAAACTACCTGGACTCAGTTACCTTGACACTCCAAGAGGGGTAAACCCAATTGTCTCCAAGCTTCCGTATGGTTTGCAAGAGAAATGGACTGCACTAGGGTCATCATACAAAAGAGAGAACAAGGTTTCCTTCCCTCCATTCTCTTTCTTCTGTGAATTCATCAGGGAAATTGCAGAGACCAAGAACGATCCAAGTTTTTCCTACGGTGAGTACAGTCTCTTCTCACCCTTTCCTAAGAGTACCAGTCTTCAGGGCAACTACAGAAACCATAGAGGCCCAGTGTCCGTGAAAAAGACTGACATCCTTCCCACTCCTACCACAGTTGTGGCCACGAACAAACAGAGTAGGAAGATTGAAAACCCTAACAGAGAGTGTCCCATACACAAGAAGCCACACCCCCTCAATAAATGTATCGGCTTTAGGAAAAAGCCTCTGGAAGAGCGCAAGGAGCTTTTAAAGACATTTAGGGTATGTTTCAGGTGCTGTGCTTCTACAGAACATTTTGCAAGGGACTGTAATGTGTCCATCAAGTGCATAGAGTGTGGCTCTGAAGAACATGTGCAAGCCCTCCATCCTCTTGAGCCCAGCTCTGCACAACCTGCCAACACTCCTCCCAGGTTAACGCATGGCGGGGAGAATACAGACCAAGTGCCTAATTCTACCATAATTTCTTCATCCTGCACTGAAGTTTGTGGAGAAGACCTCTGTGGTAAGTCCTGTGCTAAGATATGCTTGGTGAACATATACCACAAGGATCAACCAGAAAAGTCTCTAAAGGCATATGCTATCTTAGACGATCAGAGCAATCGATCACTTGCAAAATCGGAATTGTTCAATGTATTTGAAATAAAAGGCGAAGCTCATCCTTAAAACCTTGGGTACCTGTAGTGGAACTATAGAGGTTTCTGGAAGAAGGGCTCATGGACTCATGGTATCTTCTCTCAAAGGTAACTTGCAATTACCCTTACCTACACTTGTTGAGTGCAATCAGATACCTGCTAACAGGGAAGAAATCCCTACTCCAGCTGCTGCTTTCCATCACCCTCACCTCAAGGTAATAGCAAATGAGATACCGCCGCTTGACAAAGATGCTCAGATCCTTCTTCTGTTAGGAAGAGACATTCTAAGAGTTCACAAGGTACACAGACAAGTCAGTGGACCCCCAGATGCCCCATTTGCCCAGCGCACGGATCTAGGGTGGGTCATCATAGGCAATGTCTGCATAGGCAAAATGAAAAGACCTACCAACATTTCGTCATTCAAGACAAATGTTCTGCCAAATGGCCGAAACACTTACTTTGAGCCATGCCCACATCACTACTGGGTGAAAGAGAAGATAGCCAGCCACGAATGGCAACATGGTATCTCAGGTGACACAAGCCCTTTCTCCTGCCATGATGGCGACTTCGGTTCTACAGTGTTTAATGCAACCAGTGAAGATGACATACTGGCTCCTTCAATGGAAGACAAAGAATTCATCAAGGTAATGGACAATGAGTTCTTTCAAGATGACTCCAATAACTGGGTAGCACCCCTACCCTTTCGTCTCCCAAGATAGAGATTGCCCAACAACTTACAGCAGGCCATCAGTAGATTCTCCTCCTTAAAGCAAAACTTAAGCAGGAAACCAGAGATGCAAAAGCACTTTGTGGACTTTATGCAAAATGTATTTGACAGAGATCATGCAGAGCCTGCTCCCCCACTAAAGGAGGGAGAAGAATGCTGGTACCGTCCATCCTTTGGCGTGTATCACCCACGCAAAACAGACCAAATCAGAGTTGTCTTTGATTCCAGTGCTCAGCACGAAGGTGTTTCTCTTAACAACATGCTCCTTACGGGACCCAACTTGAACAACAGTCTAATAGGAGTCTTGATTAGTTTCAGACAAGAGCCTGTAGCAGTAATGGCCGACATTCAACAGATGTTTCACTGCTTCATCGTCAGAGAAGACAACAGAAACTACCTCAGGTTTCTATGGCACAAGGACAATGACCTCAACAAGGAAGTTATAGATTATCGCATGAAGGTACATGTCTTCGGTAACAGTCCTTCCCCAGCAGTGGCAACTTATGGGCTAAGGAAAACAGCTCAGACTGGAGAAGTTGAATATGGATCTGATGCCCGTCAATTTGTTGAAAGAAACTTCTACGTTGACGACGCACTTAAGTCCTTTCCAACAGCTAAAGAAGCAATTGATCTTCTCACCAGAACAAAGGAGATGCTGTCTGTAGCAAACCTTAGACTGCACAAGATTATATCCAACAGCCAGGAACTTATGAATGCCTTTCACTCTGAGGACTATGCCACTAGTCTAAAAAACCTTGACTTAGGTACAGATGTGCCTCCTGTACAGCGAAGTCTGGGTTTGTTGTGGAACATCAAACAAGACAAATTCACCTTCCAAGTGTCAACTTGTGACAAACCCTTCACTAAGAGAGGAGTCCTGTCCGTGGTCAGGGATGAGCCGAACACCCCCCTGTTCAGTTCGCACCAGAACCTGCGAACAGACAAAATGTTCGTGTAAACTTTAGAACCCTATTAAATACAATGGACTCGAACGTTCGAAATCTAAAGTGTTAATTATAAAGGCTTATATGCAAGTTATTGTCCTAAAAAGTGTTTGGGGACCCGGGTCCTGCCCCAGGGGACATGTATCAATGCAAAAAGAAGTTTTAAAAACGGCCGTTTTTTCGGGAGCAGTGATTTTTATAATGCTTAAAATGAAAAAAATAAAAGTGAAATATTCCTTTAAATTTCGTACCTGGGGGGTGTGTATGATATGCCTGTAAAGTGGCGCATGTTTCCCGTGCTTAGAACTGTCCCTGCAAAAAATGTCATTTTTGAAAGAAAAAAATGCATTTAAAACTGACTCGCGGCTATTAATGAATTGTCGGCTCCCGGCAATACATACAAAAGTCATTGATAAAAAAAAAAAAAAAAAGCGTGGGGGTTCCCCAGAATTCAATTACCAGGCCCTTCAGGTCTGGAATGGATATTAAGGGGAACCCCGCCGCAAATTTAAAAAAAAATTGACGTGGGGTTCCCCCAAATATCCATTCCAGGCCCTTCAGATCTGGCATGGATTTTAAGGGGAACTCCACCCCAAATTTAAAAAAAAAATGGCGTGGAGTCCCCCTAAAAATCCATACCAGACCCCTTATCCGAGCACGCAACCTGGCCGGCCGCAGGGGAAAAGGGGGGGACGAGAGAGTGGCCCCCCTCCCTCCTGAACCGTACCAAGCCACATGCCCTCAACATGGGGAGGATGTCCCCATGTTGATGGGGACAAGGGCCTCATCCCCACAACCCTTGCCCGGTGGTTGTGGGGGTCTGCGGGCGGGGGGCTTATCAGAATCTGGAAGACCCCTTTAACAAAGGGGACCCCCAGATCCCGGCCCCCCCCATGTGAATTGGTAAGGGGTACATTGTACCCCTACCATTTCACGAAGAAAGCGTAAAAAAATGTTTAAAAAAAACACGCAAACAGCTTGAAAAAGTCCTTTATTTAAAAAAAAAAAAAAAAAAACATTCCAGCGGTGAAATCCAGTGTCCCGCGGCGATCCCGATGTCCAGCGCTGTCCTTCATTGGTTGTGCCTGAGCGGACCTGATGGGGAACTCCCTCTCAGAATTTTAAATGTATAGACCCGCCCCTTCTAAAGTTCCCCATCAGGTCCGCTCAGCGGACGAGATGCGGAACATGAGAAGGGGCGGGTCTATACATGTATTACCAAAGTGAGAGCAGTCCCCCATCAGGTCCGCCCCCTCGGTATGTCGGACCCGCCTACGTCATTGGCTTGAGCGGGGAACTTCCTTCACTATGTAAATTTAAATTACACAGTGAAGGAAGTTCCCCGCTCAAGCCAATGACGTAGGCGGGTCCGACATACCGAGGGGGCGGACCTGATGGGGAACTGCTCTCACTTTGGTAATACATGTATAGACCCGCCCCTTCTCATGTTCCGCATCTGGTCCGCTGAGCGGACCTGATGGGGAACTTTAGAAGGGGCGGGTCTATACATTTAAAATACTGAGAGGGAGTTCCCCATCAGGTCCGCTCAGGCACAACCAATGAAGGACAGCGCTGGACATTGGGATCGCCGCGGGACACTGGATTTCACCGCTGGAATGTTTTTTTTTTTTTAAATAAAGGACTTTTTCAAGCTGTTTGCGTGTTTTTTTAAACATTTTTTTACGCTTTCTTCGTGAAATGGTAGGGGTACAATGTACCCCTTACCAATTCACATAGGGGGGGGCAGGATCTGGGGGTCCCCTTTGTTAAAGGGGTCTTCCAGATTCCGATAAGCCCCCCGCCCGCAGACCCCCACAACCACTGGGCAAGGGTTGTGGGGATGAGGCCCTTGTCCCCATCAACATGGGGACATCCTCCCCATGTTGAGGGCATGTGGCCTGGTACGGTTCAGGAGAGAGGGGGGGCCGCTCTCTCGTCCCCCCCTTTTCCCCTGCGGCCGGCCAGGTTGCGTGCTCGGATAAGGGGTCTGGTATGGATTTTTAGGGGGACTCCACGCCATTTTTTTTAAAATTTGGGGTGGAGTTCCCCTTAAAATCCATGCCAGATCTGAAGGGCCTGGAATGGATATTTGGGGGAACCCCACGTCAATTTTTTTTTAAATTTGCGGCGGGGTTCCCCTTAATATCCATTCCAGACCTGAAGGGCCTGGTAATTGAATTCTGGGGAACCCCCACGCTTTTTTTTTTTTTTTTTATCAATGACTTTTGTATGTATTGCCGGGAGCCGACAATTCATTAATAGCCGCGAGTCAGTTTTAAATGCATTTTTTTCTTTAAAAAATTACATTTTTTGCAGGGACAGTTCTAAGCACGGGAAACATGCGCCACTTCACATGCATATCATACACACCCCCCAGGTACGAAATTTAAATGAATATTTCACTTTTATTTTTTCATTTTAAGCATTATTAAAATCACTGCTCCCGAAAAAACGGCCGTTTTTAAAACTTCTTTTTGCATTGATACATGTCCCCTGGGGCAGGACCCGGGTCCCCAAACACTTTTTAGGACAATAACTTGCATATAAACCTTTATAATTAGCACTTTAGATTTCTCCCATAGATTTTTCGAATTTGCCGCGAACACCCCAATTTGTTCGCTGTTCGGCGAACGGGCGAACAGGCAATGTTCGAGTCGAACATGAGTTCGACTCGAACTCGAAGCTCATCCCTATCCGTGGTGAATAGCATCTATGACCCACTGGGTTTCCTTGCTCCAGTTACCATTCAAGGTAAGATTTTACTAAGACAGTTGTCTACTGAGAACATAGACTGGGATACTCCCTTGCCTAGTGAGAATCAACACAAGTGGGAAAGGTGGAGATATTCTTTGAAGTCACTAGAAAAACTTCAGATTCCCCGTTGCTATATTCCAGGTTCCACTTCAACTGCTAACCGGAGAGAGATTCATATTTTCTCTGATGCATCAGATGAAGCTATTGCTGCAATAGCCTATTTGAAGACTTCTGAACTGAATTGAGAATCACACTGTAGTTTTGTCCTAGGCAAGGCAAAACTCACTCCCAAGCCTGCACATACCATACCAAGACTTGAACTTTGTGCAGCCGTGCTAGCAGTAGAAATTGCTGAGGTCATACGAAGTGAAATGGACACTAGAATTGATTCTTTCACCTTCTATACAGACAGTAAGGTAGTACTTGGTTACATAAACAACCAAACAAAACAATTTTATGTGTACGTCAGCAACAGGGTTGAACGTATCAAGAGATTCTCTCTACCAAGTCAATGGCATCACGTTCCCACTGAACTCAACCCAGCTGACTGTGGGACCAGAGCCGTGTCACCTGCCGCTCTTCAGGACAGCTTATGGCTGTCACCTCCAAGGTTTCTGCGTGAGGACTCTTACTTACTCCCTATTGACACCACCTATGGGCTAGTAAACCCTGAAGATGATAAGAAAATAAGAACTGTGAACACCTCACTCCACACTTCTGTAAGTACAAAACAGAAGCTGCGGTCACACCGTTACAGGCATCAATGGAAGCAGGTGCAGCATCTAGCCAATGTGTTCTGACATCGCTGGAAGAAAAAGTATCTTCACCACCTTCAAGGTTGTAACAAATGGCAAGCATCTAAGCCGAATCTTAAGGTTGGAGACCTCATCCTTATAAAAGACAAGGAAGTTTGGCGGAATGAGTGGCCTATGGGTCTTATTACTAAAAGTTATGCCCAGCGACGATAACAAAGTCCGGAAGGTAGAAGTCAAGGTAACCAAGGGAGGATCGATACGAACCTTTAGTCGACCAATTACAGAGTTAGTACTTCTTTTGCCAGGTGAGTGACTTGTGCAAGGACTAGCCATGCTATTGGCACGGCGGGGAGTACATTGCTGCCATCTACAGGTTCTACTCAGAACTTTGGAATTATTTGAAGACATCATACTGTGACTTTATGTTCTTCATCCTGTTGAACTTACGTTTATTATTTGCTTGTTGCATGTTTTTTATTACAGGTTCCAGGACATTCGTCAGTATTGGACTTTTTGAAAATATATATATTAGTTTAAGGTTATGAAATCTAAAGATTTCAGACGGGGAGTGTTGTGTTACACTATGTGATTATTCTTGCTCTGTGTCTTTAAGATCTGTCCCCTTCTTTCTAGCTGAACTCTCTCTCTCACCGTAGTTCTTTATATATCTCCTCCACTTCCTGATTCTGGTCATTACTCCTGTATATCTTCCATGCTAAACATCTTACATGTGGCTTACAACTGCAATGTTTTTCTACCTATGAATATCCATCATTAAACGGAACATTCGAAAGGATTCATCGTCTGTCGTCCTAACTGTGAGTTTATTCATTGAGTTAAACTGCCTGTATCGATGCAAGGGATGAATATCAAACCAGCTCGAGTAAGGCCTACTTAAACCTGGAGATGAACTTTATCGCTTTGTAGTTGAGACAGAACAGCGACCATTGACATGCTACAAAAGATGGTGAGCGACCATGGACATGCTACAAAAGATGGTGAGCGATTATGGGAATGCTTCAAAAGATGGTCAGAGACTATAGACATGCCACAAAGTATGGTCAGAGTCAGAGACTATGGGAAGGCTACAAAAGATGGTCGGAGACTATGGACATGATATAAGAGTTTCTGGAGACTGGGGACATGCTTCGGGATACATTATATGAGACTGCTAGAGATAACTGCGATTACAGACACTTTACAAAGCAATGCTTCCACATCTGTGTATAGTTACTACAGCCCCCTTAAAAATTAAACTGGCCCTACACCAGTAGAATATTGAAAATTCCACATTTGTTTAATTTTCTAATAGTTAAGGAGGTCAAATCAGAGATTGTTTTTGATAGGGATGAGTTCAGGCATGTTCGCATTGAACACGTGCAGAGCCCGCCAAGGAAGTCGGCACCGTCGGAACCGCGCTGCGCTAATCACAGGCAGGGAGACATTTCCCGATCTCTGCAGCCGAGCATCGGGACAATGTCTCCCTGCCTGTGATTAGCGCATCGTGGTTCCGACGGTGCCGACTTTCTTGGCGGGCTCTGCACGTGTTCAATGCGAACACGCCTGAGCTCATCCCTAGTTTTTGACTGTAGTGAGGGGAAAAACCAAAGTAACAGGATGGGAATTTTTTTTTTTTTCTTTTGAACAATCCTACTGATTATAAGGCACATGTGCACCCCAAAGTTGAACATAGAGTTCCATCATTGGCATGGCAAATGAACAACATGTTTCTGTTTTTTGATATGAAATTCATCAATTACATAATTTGGTTGATTTAATAAAATGAGTGTCCTCACACAATAGATTGTGTGAATATTAACCTCAATTATCCAATCACATGCAGATGAAATACTTAAATAGGGATTTACTTTTCACACAATTGGATACTTTATACAGTAAATATTCACACCATTTATTGTGCGAAGAATTCTCAAGTCCTTTTGTACATCGGCCTCAGTGGTAGTATTGAATGCTCCGATTTTTCAGAATTCCAGAATGGACGTTCAAGCAAATTGCTGTTGGTGTATGGCCAGCTATAGTGGTCCCACATTTGTTATGTCTTTTAGCAGGATCTAAAATATAAGATCACAGAAAAAAAAAAAATACCATGCTAAAAGTAATGGACAGAACAAAAAAGTATAATGGCGTGAAAGAAATAAAATAAAACGATTTAAAATAGTACTTAAGTCTAATGCCGCGTACACACGACCGTTTTTCATGACGAGAAAAATGCCATTTTTTATTTAGTCATTAAAAACGATCGTGTGTTGGCTCCAGAGCATTTTTCACGACATGAAAAATGGGCATTAAAAATTTGGAACATGCTCTAATTTTTCTCGTCGTTTTTCACGTCGTCGTTTTTCTCGTCGTGAAAAACGGCCGTGTGTACGCTTTAACGACGTGAAAAAAACACGCATGCTCAGAAGCAAGTGATGAGACGGGAGCGCTCGTTCTGGTAAAACTAGCGTTTGTAATGGAGATAGCACATTTGTCGCGCTGTAACGGACTGAAGAGCACGAGGCTGAAAAGCGCGAATCGTCTCTCAACAAACTTTACTAACACGAGGATCAGCAAAAGCAGCCCAAAGGGTGGCGCCATCCGAATGGAACTTCCCCTTTATAGTGCCGTCGTACATTTCGTTTGTCACCGCGCTTTACTCGAGCATTTTTTTTCACGATCGTGTGTAGGCAAGGCAGGCTTGAGAAGAATCACGTTGAGAAAAACTTTGTTTTTTCAATGACATTAAAAACGGTCGTGTGTACGCGGCATCAATGTTTTATTTTTTTTACCCTAATGCATTCTCTGCATTAAGGTAAAAAAACACCCTACTACCTATCCTACCCAGTCTCTAAACACCTACCTGGCTCCAAGTCAGAGCTCCAGGGTTGTCTCCGGCTCCAACACCACTCCCCTCACTTTCCTGCTTTCTCAGGACAAACTGAGAACAACAGAGCCATAGGTTCCTGCTGCTGTCAGTCAAACTCCTGTAAAGAGGGAGTGGGGGAGTGGCTTACCAGTGCTGTGTGTGTTTAGTGAAGCATGCGCATGCATGGGTGCCTCCTTAGCACCTGGCTTGCTACAGGAGGCACCCAGAGGAGGGAGAAGGTGACAGTGCTGGTAAGGGACTACCACAGGGGGGAGGAAATCAATACAAAGCTAGCTCACTTTACTACTACTGGAGGCCTAAAGAATGCTTTTTCTTTAGTGGTTTCAGAAAGCACAAAAACATAGATTACTAGCTTCAGTGGTCCTAAAGGCCGCACAATAGGTGACAGAGAACCGCATGTGGCCCCCGAGCCACTTTTGTATTTGTACATTTGTATCACATTACTATTGTGAGCCCACACTCTGATCCAACTGTGACCACTCAGCAATTCACATGATGGCAATTGTACCCAGACTTTCCAGGCTAACCCACATGTGTATCTCTAAAAAGCAGCATGACTAAATGTATACCAAAAAATGACGGGAATGTGGCTTTTCCGCGCCTCCACATTTCTCTTCTTTAGTAAATTACACCCTGCTAGTACTACCACAATGCATAAAAAGAGATGACTGACTAATGCATGTTTATCCCTCAGGAAACAGTGTTGGCTTTGCACTTTGCAATTTCTCCCCATTGTTTTTACACAGATCATGTGATACACATTGCTACATTATTTGTGGAGAACATCCTTGTATGGCTACAATCAATGGATTGTTGTCTCCTACAAGTGAGCGCCATCTAGTGCCACTTTTAGTGTATGTCGACATGCAAGGGAAAGATGCTCTTTCATAACCCCCTTCCCCTAAAAGATACTGGTGATGATACATTTTTTTTATTTGATTAACTCTAAAAGAACAGGACTATTGCACAATCAATACATAGATAGATAAATAAATATAATAATAATAATAATAAAATAACATGAATAGTTAGGGTCATTTCACACCAACTGTGGTTCATAAAAAATGAATTTGCCCAAATGCCTGACTTCGAGGGACTGTCCCTGATTTGGAACAAAGTCCCTCTGTCCCTCTTTCCTCTTCATTTGTCCCTCAATGTAGTCTGATCTATATAGTTATATGTAAAATGCACTTTTTATATTTGAAAAAGTGTTTCCCAGTGCTTTCATTCAATTTCTAAATTGCTGCATTTGGAAATTTCAAAAGCCAATATAAAGGAATAGTAGTGGTAAAAAAGCACTTGTGGGTTTAACTAAGATTTTTTTTGTATAACTCTCCTTTAACGGAGCGTGGCGGGGGATGTCCTATGGATACATACGTTTGTTAATAGGTATCCTTCGTTCCCATCTCAAAAGGTTGGGAGGTATGATTTCCTGCATTGAAATCTGCTGCCTTCTGCAGACACACACAGGGGCCAATAATTCTTCTTGGCCATCCCAGCCATCTATCAAACATGCTACCCAAAACTGAAGTGCATATTCCAGATATGAGGTCTTACTATGAGGTCTTACTAATGATTTTTACAATGGCATAATTATCTCTCTCTCCAGGGCCGCCATCAGGAATTTTGGGGCCCCTTACACAGCTTCAGGCATGGGCCCCCTGGAGCAAAGGAGAACCGGGGGGGGGGGGGGTGCTGCCGCTGCAAATTGAGGAGCGGGGGGCTGCCGTGAATTGAGAAGCGGGGGGTGCCACGAATTAAGAAATTAAGAAGCGGGGGGGGGGGGGGTGTGTGCTGCCGCCGCGAATTGTTCAGTGCTGACGAACAAAAATACCCCCAAAAGAACAAAAAAAAAAAAGGGGGGGTTGCCATCCGGGCCCTTTACAAAAAACAAATAAAAAATATATATATATATATAAAAAAAATCTGGGACCCTGGGGACCTCCGGGCCTCTGGGCCCCTTACAAAAAAACAAATAAAATTAAAAAAAATGTATAAAAAAAAAAGAGGGGGGGTTGCCATCCGGGCCCCTTACAGGTGTACCGCCTGTACCTCCCTGATGGCGGCCCTGTCTCTTTCTCTCTCTGGAGTCCATACCTCTCCTAATGCAAGAAAGGACTTTGCTCACTTTGGAAACTGCAGCTTGGCATTGCATGCTATTATTAAAGTGATTGTAAAGATTTGTTTTTAAAAAGTTTTTTTTAAAACAAACATGTTATACTTACCTGCTCCGTGCAAGGGTTTTGCACAGAGTGGCCCGATCCCCTTTTTCTGGGGTCCCCGGCAGCGCTCCTGGCCCCTCTTAATCAAGTGCCTTCACGGAGAGCTGCTTTCCATGGGGGCACCCGTGCAGGCGTGCTCCCGAGTCCTGCTAATATGTCCATTGACACAGACAGCAGGACACGGCTACGCCCCCCACTCCCGTGTCACAGGATTTGATTGACAGCAGTGGGAGCCAATGGCCCCCTGCTGCTATCAATCTATCCAATGAGTGTGACGGGAGTCGCTTTGGGCAGAGGGCTTGTGAAACCCAGCGTACCTTGGAGAGCTCTGGAAACCTCTTTTTCCAGCTTCCCCGGGCCCCTCCTATGTGTAAGGTACCATGTGTCTATTAGGGGCACAGGGTAACAAAGAACCCCAGTCGGGTCTGCCTAACCCGTCTCGCTGTACAACCACAACGGACTCCGCATTTCCTTTTACCCCTGTTACCCTGGATTTTAGCATAGCTCGCAACTGTCCCTGATTTCGAGGGACTGTCCCTGATTTGGAACAATGTCCCTCTGTTCCTCTTTCCTCCTCATTTGTCCCTCATTTTGGTCTGATCTATATAGTTGTATATAAAATGCACTTTTTATCTTTCAAAAAGTGTTTCCCAGTGCTAAACCTTTCATCCAATTTCTAAAGCGCTGCATTTATACATTTTAAAAGCCAATAAAAATGAATAGTAATGGTAAAAAAAGCACTTGTGGATTTAATTAACCTTTTTTTGGAGTCAATTCTCCTTTAAGGGGGTGTGACAGGGGTCCCATGCCTACATACATTTGTTAGTAGGTGTCCCTCATTCATATCTCAAAATGTTGGGAGGTATGATTTTAGGACCCAGCCTAGGCCAGAAGTCAGGAAGTGCTGCCTTGCACATAGGTACAAAATGTATTATATTTAAAGAGTAAGTTCACTTTCATGGGAAAAAATATTGCAAATAAAAAAAATATATAACATATACAATTGCAACACAAGGCATATTGTAATATAATCTTATTAAAAAATAACTTTTCCTTTTTAATTTGCAGCGCTGTCATTTTCTGTAAAATGCAATGCATTATGGTTACCTGCAGGCGTTTTCATTTCCTGCTTGTGTGATTGGCATTTTTGCATCCTCTGCAACAAACATTTCCATTTTGGTGAGAAACTCCCAAAGGGTTAACCAGGTCTAAAGGGGTGCAGACCCTGCCACTTTGCCCATTAGAACCCTGCAAATGCAACAGCTGATCAAAAAATGAGAAATTCACACCCATTCACTTTCTACATGGACACAGACAAACAAACAAAACAGCTATTTCCTCAAAATAACAAAAGGTAGGATCCTGCAACAAAGTTTGTTATAATCCTTGCAATGTAGATAGATCACGCAGAGGGGAATGCTTTTTTCTCAACAAAGTGGATTTACTCTTTAATTTCTAATTTAAAGCATATCTAAATTGAAAAACAAAAATGCAGCTTATTGCAGCTTTCCAGTCCTTAGATGTGGTGGCTGCATTGGTTTTCTTTTTAAGTCTTTCCCCCTTTATTTTCTTTATTAATACACTTTTTTAACACACTTCTTGTCATACAGACTGGATTTAAAAAATGTCTTCTATAGTCTCCTTTCATACTTGTGCGACTTGTCCTGCGACTTGGGACTGCAAAGTCGCATGACAAGTTGTACCCCATGATTTCCATTGAGTTCCATTTATATCTGTGCGACTTCAAAGTATTCCCTGCACTACTTTGGTCCAACTTTGACGGGACTTGAGGTCCACAGACCTCAAGATTACACGGGCATTGCTTCAAGTCGCATCAAAGTCACACGACATTCAGGTCGTACAAGTGTGAAAAGAGCCTTAGTACATTTCAATTGAATGATGTTTCATAGGTTTAGTAGTTTACAAAAAAACAATATTGTTTCTTTTTCTGTCTTTACAGTTCACAGGGAGCGACAAGGACATGGCTTTTCAGGTATTTTCTGTAGTTGCTGAAAATATTCTTGGGCGAAAAAATTGCCCAAGAATATTTTTAACATTACAGTAAACCCCCCTCCATCGCAGGGGTTACGTTCCAGACCCACCCGCAATAAGTGAAAATCCGCGAAATAGAAATATAATGTTAATAGGTCTTACAGAAAAAACCGCAATATACAGGGACCGCGATATAACGGGGGTTTACTGTACTCGTGAGATTATAGCATGATGTTTAATCACCTTTTGCTTGTATGAAACTGTGTATTGATACGTTTTTTTACAATAAAAAATTATAAGAGAAAAAAATAAATAAAAAGGAAATAACAAATGCTTTTTACGGCAATATATTAAATTTTAGTTTTTGGGTTTAGAAACACCTAATGCCGCATACACACGATCGGAATTTCCGTCGGAAAAACCTTGGATGGTTTTTCCGACGGAATTTCGCTCAAACTTGGCTTGCATACACACGGTCACACAAATCCTGTCGGAAATTCCGACCGTCAAGAACGTGGTGACATTCAACACGTACAACGAGCCGAGATCAATGAAGTTCAATAGGCAGTTCTGCTTATTTCTGAGCATGCGTGATTTTTTGCGCGTCGGAATCGCATACAGACGATCGGAATCTTCGATGGGAACTTTTCCCGTCTAAAAATTGGAGAACCAGCTCTCAAATTTTTCTTGGCGGAAATTCCAACAGAAAAATTCCGATGGAGCCTACACACGGTCGGAATTTCCGACCAAAAGCTCACATCGAACTTTTCTTGTCGGAATTTCCGATCGTGTGTACGCGGCATAAGGCTGTATTTCCAAGGATTCACAATCTGTTGAAAAACTAATATAACTAATATATTAGGTTGCAAGAGTAGCAAGTTATATGAATAGCCAGTACCCCTTTGATTATGTTTTTATTCCATTGTTCTCTGTTAGAAAAGGAAGAGGATCGGCCACTGGAGTACTTGTCTTTTTTTACAAAGAGGATTCTGCCAACATCCCAAACACTTTAAAATGTAGAAAATGATTACCCCAATTGGAACTTTTAAGGCAGAATGTGAAATACAGTAAAGATATATGTAACAACATTTTTATTTTATTTTTTAAAAGAATACAAAAGGTTATTGGAATTGATAAAAGAATGTTGACCACATGGTCTAAACTACATCACATCAAAAAATCCATCGCATGAGGACATTAAAGATACATATACGGTACTTAGAGCACCCTAAAGCTCGGATCAATTAGAATATCATGTTGGCCCTGATATGGTGAAGGGCCAAAATTCTTGTGGGTGTTCACTGAGCAAACTGTACGCGTTTCGGAAATGTATGTTCCTTCCTTTTTCAGGAGAAGAGATGGGTGCGTATGTATATTCTATCATGAGTGTGTAGCGTCCCCCCCCCAATATTTGGGGGTTCTATGTGTAAATTTAAGGGTGATCTGAGCCAGTAATTGGGCTCAGATCAATCGTTTGTTCTGGATTTGCTTCTGCTCTGGGTGTGATACTGCCTGGCAATAGTGTTCCCTGTTTGTCTGTAGGTGGCACTGTCATCACCGGCATAGGTCGAACCACAGGGGGTATCACAACACCTTGGGTGTCCTTTCTCGGCAGCCGTACAGTGGGCGTGGTCTATCTGCTGTGCATTCTGGGAGATGGTACATAAGGGGCAGACGCCATTGGTTCAGGGTTGGTGTGCGCCTCATGGCCCTCCAGGCCAGGGGTGCGCGTGTGTGGAATAGCCCCGGGCACCTTCAGCCTGAGGCTACATCACTACCTGGTAGGCCCAGCACCTTCAGCTAGGGCCTACAACTGAGCAAGGATCCCAGGCTGCCCACTGTAGGGAAGCCACGCTTAGGGAAGGAGACCAGGGGAGGATCAGTCCCGGAGGAGACTAGCGACGGTACTGCTGTCTCGGGAGGAGGCCTGGAGCTCACCTAAGGAAGGATCCATCGTTACAAGCCCTGCAATACACCAATCTGGCTTAAAGGATCTTCATTATTGCTTGACTGGGAGGTTTGGGATTAACAATCCTGTGGCAGAGGAATCCTGATCGCATCCCCTAAAAAGTTCACACTTTATCCGTGCTCCAACCCGGCTGCTAGGATCGCTCACAAAGGGACTATCCGGGTGAACAATACCCACTCAGGCCTAAGTGGCGACGAAAGAGTTGCATTGTGTTTTGAGTGCTGCGTACCTGAACCTTCCCCTACTTCTCTTGTTTTCTACTTCCTCTTCAAGTTTTCTGCAAGGATAAAGAATAAAACCTTACTGCTTAGGTTTTACTCCTGTGTGGACATTGGCCTTATTCTGAGAAACTTCTACCTAGACAACGCAGCAAGGGATCCATTTGAGAGAGGTAATTGCTGCAAGGCCCAAACAATAACACTGCTCGCCCCTCTACACAAGGGGGGGGGGTACCGGGAAAGTAGCAGGTGTGCCCGACTGCAACGGAGGACGGCAGAGAAAGGGTCTGTGTACTACAAGTATAAAATAAATATATGCAGCAATAGCATGCTCCAATAAATGCGCTACAAAGCACATCAAGACCAATGGTGGCAACTTTCCACCAGTACACGTCTGATGACCTGGTAAACAAAATTCCAAAAATTTTCGTTGGTAATATACACACATCCCCTACTTATGTACAGTCCTTGTATGTGCGGGAACCTGGGGATCTGGCGCCACTCTGTTTGGTCTTGATGTGCTTGGCGGCGCATCCATTGAAGCAAGCTATTGCCGCATATATTTATTTTATACTCATGATGATTCTATACATATGCACACATGTTCTAATTGATCCGAGCTTTTGGGTGCTCTAAATATATGTATCTTTGATGTCCTCATGCGATAGATTTTATGATGTGATGTAGCTTAGACCATGTGGTCAACCTTCTTTTATCAATTCCAATAAAATTTTGTACAATTTAAAAAAATAAAACATTTTTTTTTTTTACATATATCTTTACTGTTTTTTCACATGCCTTAAAAGTCCCAATTGGGGTAATAATTTGATACAGTTCATTGTTCTTTGTTATAAATAACGTTTTGTAATTTTATACTATATGATAGAGCAGGGGTAGGCAACCTTCTCTCTCCAGCTGTGGTGAAACTTAAAATCCCATCATGCCTCTGCCTCTAGGAGGCATGCCTGTGATTGTCAGGGTCTTGCAATGTCTCATGGAACTTATAGTTTCAAAACAGCTGGAGGGCCGAGGTTGCCTACCCCTGTGATAGAGTGTCTATTTACTGCATTGGCTTGTGTTGCCACTAAAGTCCCACTTTTGAGGGTTCCTTTTGCCTAAGGCTGGGTTCACACCAGTCCGGTGCGAATTCCAGCTCCGTTCTCTGTGCGAAGAGAAGAGGCAGCTGTTCAGTGCATTCCTCTGCGTTGTAGGTGCGAATTAGATGAGCAGGGAGAGGGGGGAGATGTAGTGAAGAGAGGGAAAAAATGCCTGTTCAGAATGCAATGCATATGCGAATCAGATGCATGCCCATAGAAGATAATGGGCCTGAATTTGCACCTGAGCCGCACCGCAATGCCTAGAAAACGCACAAATTTTTTGGGCAATGCGCAGTGCGAATGCATTGCACATATGAGAACCAGCCTCATTAAAATCAATGTATTTTATAATGTTATGCGAATTGGATGCGATTTAAGCCGCAACCAATTTGCAAAGGTGTGAACGAGGGCATCAAGGCTACATTTGCACAGGCATTAAGACCCCTTTCACACTGGGGCAGAGGCCGCCTCGGCGATAAAGCGCCGCTCGTTTTAGCGTTGCTTTTCGGCCGCTAGCGGGGTGCTTTTAAACCCAAAGAAGGGGTTAAAAACTCCTGTGTTGCGGCGCTTCTGAAGCGCTTCTCATTCATTTCAGAGGGCAGGGTGTTTTGTGAGCGCTAAATACAGCGTTCCCAAACTGCCGCACAGATGCTGTTTGCAGGACTTTTCGTAACCTGCTGCAAGCGCACCGCCCCAGTGTGAAAAGTCACACTTGAATGAATGTGAGGCGGTTTTCAGGCACTTAGCATAGGCTATTTCCAGCGCTAAAGTGCCTGAAAACCGCCCCAGTGTGAAAGGGGTCTTAACCATGCTGCAAATGCCAGTGGCAAAAATCTACTGATTCCTGCAGTTGGGATTGACAGTTGTGTGCGGATAGCTGCGATCCCTGAGCCAGTACAGTGTACAAAGTGCATCCAGCCGCCATCACGGCAGGTAGTCGCTGACTGTCTGAACAGTAATAAATAAGTGCAGCTGCCATTAGCCTGTCATTGCACTGTACAGATTCAGTGGTCACAGCTTTGTATATTTACACACAGCTGTCAATCCCAGCCGCAGGAATCAGTAGATTCATATTGCTGGGATTCGCAGTGTGGTTAAAAATCTCTTTAGCAAACCCAGCTAAGCGACAATTTACTTTCTACTCACATCCTCACAATTCACTCTCCCGAATAGACCACATACTTATAAATGTACCTATGGCCCCTGAACTTCTCTCTTCCTCCATTATACCCTTCACATGGACTGATCATAGTGCAGTGTTAACCTCATTCACCTCTGCAATTCCAAAAGCACAAGACCCCACTTGGCAGATAAATAACTTCATGCTATCCCACCCATCCCACTATGCAGATTTAGAGACAGCCTTAAAAGATTATATTTATTTTAATAAAACCTCTGATATCTCTCCTCTGACATTGTGGGAGGCTCATAAATCAGTGCTCCGTGGAGCATGTATTCACAAAGCCTCATACCTCAAAAAGGAAAAACGGCTGCTCCAACATAAACTGGAGGCAGAATTTAACTCAACCCATGCACTCTTTCAGGCAAACCCTAATCCTACTACGAAATCACACCTGGATAGAGCACGTCTAGACCTTGACCTTTTTCTCTCAAACTCTGCTGTTAAAACGCTAAGTAAATATAGGCATTCATTCTATCTTAAAGCCAATAAACCTACGACACTCCTTGCCCGGGCCCTTAAAAAATCAATACACTCCTCCAAACCGATACGTCTAAAATTGTCCCACGACACCTACACCAGTAACCCAGTAAAAATTCTTCACACTTTCCAAAAACATCTTGCCACATTATACAATAAAGAAGAACCCCTAAATCAGGCCTCTGCAGATTCCTTTTTTTCCCAAATCACACTTCCATCTATTCCCTTGGTCAACCGGGATAGCCTTGAAAGCCCTATAACCACTGATGAAATTAACATGGCAATAAAATCTCTTAAGCTAAATAAACGTCCAGGCCCAGACGGCTTTTCAGCCATGTATTATAAGAAATTTGCACATATATTAACCCCACTATTGACTGAAGCCTTCAATTCTATACTCTCTGGGCATTCCTTCCGACCTGAAACACTGACAGCTATTATTTCCATGATCCCTAAACCAAATTCAGATGAATCAGCTCCCTCCAATTACAGACCCATCTCTCTACTTAATTTGGACATAAAGCTTTTAGCGAAAGTTTTGGCAACACGTTTAAATAATATAATAGGATCTTTAATCCACAAGGACCAAGTAGGCTTTATCCCAAAACGCCAATCTGGTGATGCGGTACGTAGAGTGGCCTTACTTACCCATATTGCCCAAAAAAGACGGATACCTCTTTGCCTGTTATCCCTAGACATCAAAAAGGCTTTTGATACTGTATCATGGCCCTACCTCCAATTTGTCCTACAACGCTGGGGATTTGGCCCCCACTTCCTTAGTTGGATCTCGTCACTGTATAACCACCCCAAAGCCTATGTGAAATATGCAGGTTATAAATCCAACCTATTTAACATCCTTCGAGGAACCCGTCAAGGTTGTCCTCTTTCCCCAATTCTATTTGCCCTTCTCATTGAACCCTTAGCTCAATCTATCCGTTCTGATCCATCTATTAAAGGCCTTGAGATAGCTGGACATCAGCATAAAATTTGCTTATTTGCTGACGACATTTTACTTTTTATGTCCTCTCCCCATATCTCTGCTCCTAACTTAATACAGAAGTTAGACCAATTTGCCCGTATTTCTGGTTTGCACGTCAATCTGCAAAAATCCTCAGCACTCAATATCTCCTTATCTTCCTCAGAATTACAACAAGCACAGGTATCCCTTCCCTTTTCCTGGTCCACTACGCGTCTACCCTACCTGGGAATCAACCTCACGTCTCATATTACAGGACTCTTCTCAGCCAATTACCCACCTATATTACGCCATATCACCTCTTTGTTAACACATTGGTCTTCTCTTCCTATATCGTGGATAGGTAAAATGAATATTATTAAAATGTCTATACTTCCCAAAATTCTGTACTTTTTTCGAGTTTTACCCATCTCTCTACCGGCATACTTCTTAAGAATACTACAAAGTAGAATAACAAAATATGTTTGGGGTACATCTAAACCCCGTTTACCTAAACATACTCTTTACCTCCCTAAATGTAAAGGTGGTCTGGGATTTCCTAATTTATCTACCTACTACTACGCGGCCCAACTAGCACAATTAACCAAATACCATGCAACCTCGGAAATTCCTCTTTGGGTAACTCTAGAATCAATAGATTGCGATCCTTATTCTATCTCCAATCTTTTATGGCTGAGACCTTCTGATCATAAAAGAATCACTAACCCAGTTACCAAAAACTCATTAACTATTTGGAACAGATTTAAAATAACAAATGAGCTACAATCTCCTCACACTCCACTTTTATCATTTATTAAAAATCCCCTTTTTTATCCTGCCTGGAAATTCCCCAAATCTTTTAAAGCCTGGACTAACTCTAAATTAATCCATCTTCATGATCTGACGTCCCAGACTACCTTTATACCGTTCCCAGATTTATGTGAAAAACATGGTCTTCCAAACTCTGAGCTTTTTAGATATCTGCAGATTAAAAACTTTTTTACACCCTGTATCCAAAGCAGAACCAAACTTAATAAATTATCACACTTCGAAACCAAATGTAAAAATGATCCCCATGCAATTGGACTGATCTCTAACCTCTATGCTCAACTCATCACTAAACCTGTTTCTGACCCTCCTTCTTATGTAGCTAAATGGGAGGCAGATCTCAATCTTAATCTTGAAATATCTGATTGGGCTGCAATCTGGAATAATACAAAATCCTCCTCACAAAACATAACAGCTTTGGAAACTAATTACAAAGTACTCACCCGCTGGTATTTGGTCCCTTCCAGAGTTGCAAAATTTGCCCCCAATTACTCCTCATTATGTTTTCGTGGCTGTGGTGATCTTGGCTCCTATCTACACACTTGGTGGGATTGTCCGGTAGTTCAAAAGTTCTGGAGTGATATATTTCTCATACTCTCAGCCTTGTTTGCAATATCTATCCCTCCAGTACCTTCAATAGCACTCTTAAATCTCAAACCGGCAACACTCACCTATAAACAATTTAAACTTTTATTGCAGATCACAACAGCCGCGAAACAGACCATAGCTAAAGCCTGGAGAACTGACAATTTGGTATTAAATGAAACTAAGCATAGAATTAACCAAGCTATGGTCCATGCCAAAATGGAAGCCATAATTCAAGATAAAATAAATTCCTTTAAAGATATTTGGCAACCATGGATAACTCAGTTTTTGCCACCAAACTTTGATGACACCTTGTTGATGCCTTGATGTTTTATACTCTCTCGCAGTAACTATCTATAAGCAAATGGCTATTGATGCATTTATCCCCGGGGATTCTTCCTGTCACTTCCTCTTCTCCTTCTCTTCTTCTCTTCTTCCTGCTCTTCCCCTTCTTTTTTTCTCAACTTGTTTATATGGTCGTTTTTTTTTTTTTTTTGTGTTTTTATTATTTATTTATTTTTTCATGTATATATAGGTTCAACAAGTATACCTACATATGCTCCTCTCAATTTTTTTAGGCACAGATTCTTGATTTTTAAGAGTTATATAGTAGTGATCATTCTGTCTCATACCTTTTGAGGCTTTAATACATTTCTTTATCCTCCTTAGGTGTTTACCTTTAAGGCTTCAATTGTATTTCTCATTCTGAGTCTACACTTTATTTAGACTAAGTGAAGTAACTCACTCTGATTATTGAGTGAAGCAATTGTCTCTTGATCCATGATATATATATGATTTCTTATGCTAATTTTGAACCTATTGTAGTGATTACTGTGATTGTTGCTTTATTTATTTTTTTATTTTTTTATTATTATTTCTCTGTAATTTGATAAAATTCAATAAACAAATTTGAACAAGAAAAAAAAAAAATCTCTTTAGCTAGACAAAGAAACATTGGTACAAACATTTGTACCAATAATTTTAGAATAATTCTCAGTACATTTAACGACCAATGTCTTTCAAAAGTACTTCAAAATGTTGTTTGCTTTTTCCTTTGATTTTGGAACATTTGGACTTACTGACTTACATACTGAACGAAAAACACATACACTATTAGAAATTTGTTCATTCAAGCAAAAATTTCCATCCTTCTTTGAATTTCCTTGTGACTGCGGCTGAATGGTGACTTTACAGCACTAATGATTGGAAATACAAAAGAATGTTCTTAAAACGAAAAATTGTGCACAAAATTCTACTAGTGTATAGCCAGATTAGGACTCGTGTGTGTAAAGGGATGCTAGGGCCTCAGCTTTTATTACAGCCCTGACTTTATGCAAACCCTTTACACCTTGTAATCAACTTAACAACTTCAATACTGGGCAATTTTACCCCCTTCCTGCCCAGGCCAATTTTCAGCTTTCAGCGCTGTCACTTGAATTACAATTGAGCGGTCATGCAAGGCTGTACCCAAATGAAATTTGTATCATTTTTTTCACACAAATAGAGCTTACTTTTGGTGGTATTTAATCACTGCTGGGCTTTTTATTTTTTTCCAATTTTTTTTTTAAAAAAGACTGTAAATTTTGAAAAAAAAAAAAAGGTTTTCTTAGTCTCTTTTAGAAAATGTTGTAAATAAGTAATTTTTAATCCTTCACTGATGTGCGCTTATGAGGCTGCACTGATGGGCACTGATAGGGTGTATTGATGGGCACTAATGAGGCGTCACTGATGGGCACTGATGAGATGGCACTGAAGGGCACTGATGAAGTGGCACTGATGAGGAGGCACTAATATGCAGCACTGAGGGGCACTGATAGGTGATAATAATATGCAGCACTGATTGGGCACTGATAGATGGCACTGATGGGCACTGATAGATGGCACTGATGGGAACTGATAGGAGGCACTTATAGGCAATTATAGGTGGCACGAATAGGCAGCACTGATGGGCACTGATGAGCATGCACTGATGGGCACAGGAAGGCATCACTGACTTGCATCACTGATGGGCACAGATTAGCCTCACTGATGGACACAGATTGGCACTACTGATGGGCACTAACTGGCATCACTGCTGGGCACTGTTGGGGCTGCACTGGTCATCAGTGCCCTGATTATCTGTACAGGTCTCCTCTGTACAGGTCTCCGCTGTCAGTGTAAGGCAAGGAGAGCCGATAACCGGCATTTCCTTGTTTATATGTGATCAGCTGTGATTGGACACAGCTGATCACATGGGTAAAGAGCCTTGTCATCGGCTCTTTACTGAGATCAGGATTGCGCTGTGTCCCAGGGACACAGTGCACCACCAACCGCAGCGCTGCGCTCCCTCGTGGGCGCACAAGCACGTTGAAACTGGGGCAACATCATATGATGAGTGACCCACCCCGCCTCCGTCATTAGTCTATATGGCGGGAGGTGGTTAAAGGAGATGTATGGCCAAAGCTTTTTTGGCTATACTTCTCCTATGGATCAGAGGAGTGCAGTTCGTTCGGCACTCCTGTGACCCCTTTTTAGCTGACAGTGGGCTAAAGCCAGTCCAGCCTCTGGAAAGATCCTGACTTTACAGTATGGAAGCACCCAGATGCCTGGACCAGCAGCTGGCTCAGCCTCTCAGCTGTGCCTCTGGGAGACTGAGCCAGCAGCTCGCTCCCATAGCCCAACACTCCAGTGAGCGCTGGAGGGGCAGAGCAGATAGTCGGTGACTGACAGTCACAGCTCTCTGCTGAGAGCGGAGGGGAGAACTGAGAGATCAGTGGCGTTTGATCGGTCAGTTCTCAGTGCAGAGGCGGCGAGGGACAGATGCAGCATCAGGTCAAAGCTGCATCCACCGAGATAAGTATAAGTGTTTTTTTTTTGTAAATCCCATACTTCTAGGGCTGCCACTTTTTCTACAAGCTAAACCTGAACACTTTAAAGGCACACAGTAATTTTCTTTAGTATACACTATAGGATTGTAACAGACCTGGGACACCTTTGAGAGCTCCAAAGAGAATAGTAATGCGGCACACATAGTGGCCCCTCACACCTTCGGTCAAATTCTGTCCTGAGCCACATTCCTGTCTGAATATTGTGTCTGGGTTTCAGGTGGACTGAAACCCGGACACATAATTCAAAACCTGGACTGTCTGGGTGAATCCTGGACAGATGGCAACCCTACATACTTCTCTTGTAAGAAGGGGCCCAGATAAGGTCTACACCAGTATCTCTAGAACAAAAGTACATAACAAGGCACAAAATAATTTGCAACATACACAAATCACCTAGGAGGAATCTGCTTTCTTAACAAAATTAGGGGGCATTTGATGAAAAGGGGAAATAGAAAGGTTATGTAACAAAATGAAATACAATTGTCATATGTCATGTATTAAAAAAATCCGATTTTAGTACTGACATACTATACCATAAAGTTCTGTTTTTCTTATATTTTTAATGAAAAAAAAAATTGGTAATTTTGTGTTAACATGCAGGAGCTTATATTTAAATCACTCCAAATGGTGGTGGTATTTTTAAGCTTTTGGGATACTCTACAAATATGTGTTTTCATAATGAGGGTTCTAACTTAACTAGCTACATCACTAGCCTAGTCTCTAAATACCAACCTATTTGTTCTCTTTGTTCCTCTCAAGACCTGCTGCTCTGTAACTCCCTCGTCACCTCCTCCCATGCTCGCTTCCAGGACTTCTCCAGAGCCTCTCCAACCTTTTGCAACGCCTTACCCCAATCTGTCCGGTTATCTCCTACTCTATTAGCTTTTAGACGATCCCTGAAAACACTTCTCTTTAGAGAAGCCTATCCTACCCACACCTAACAACTGTGTAGCACACGGACCCTTTTCTCCTGCCTACCTTCACTTTGCAGAGATAAAGGCACACCGTGCCACATGCCCGGATCCTCCTGGTATAAGAGGCTGAGCAGTGTTCTTACAATTTTGGGTCCTGCAGCGAGTTACCTCCCTCCATTGGTTCTTGTCCCCAGAATATAGGGAAAAGTCTGTTCTTTTCCCCGAAAGAAGGCCAATGTCCAGACAATATTCAAACTCCAAACAGACGAGTTTATTTTATCTTGCTTGAAACAGATTTGGGAATAGGTTAAAAGATAGTAACACGAGCAGGTAGGGAGACAGTTTCAGGCATGCAGCACCCAGTTGCCTTATTCTTCACTCAAGCCTGAGTGTGAATTGCTCACCCGGATAGATCCCTCTCACAGTTCTAGCAGCCGGAGTGAAGCACGAACAGTTACTTTAAGTTAGTCCCCTTCACGGACAAGTCTAAAGCCCTGTACACACGATCGGTTTTACCAATGAAAACAGCCTGATGGACTGTTTTCTTCGGACAAACCGAACGTGTGTGGGCCCCATCGGTCTTTTTTTCCATCGGTGTGAAAAAATAGAACATGTTTTACATTTTTCCGATGGATAAAAAACCGATGGCAAATTCCGATCGTCTATGGGCAAGTCCATCGGTTAAAAAACCCACGCATGCTCAGACTGAATTATGAGACGGGAGTGCTCGTTCTGGTAAAACTAGCGTTCGTAATGGAGATAGCACATTCGTCATGCTGTAACGGACTAAAAAGCACTGAGACTGAAAAGCGCGAATCGGCTCTCACCAAACTTTTACTAACACGCGGTAACACGAAATCAGCAAAAGCAGCCCAAAGGGTGGCGCCATTAGATTTGAACTTCCCCTTTATAGTGCCGTTGTATGTTTTTGACTGATGGTGTGTGGGCAAGACTGATGGAAAACAGTTTCATCGGATTTCCGATGGAAAAATCCATCGGATTAGAATCCATAGGTTATCCGATCGTGTGTACAGGGCTTTAGAGATCCTATGCCACAGAATCCTTTAGTTACTGAATTAGAACTTTTAAAGCTCCCATAGAATAATAGACACCATAGGTGCCAATGGGACACACTACAGGAGCTATACTGCAACTCACGAATCCTTCCCTCTGATAGGTAACCAGGCCTTTCCTTCACCGTGAATTTCTCCACCGATCCATCGGGCAGGTCCTCCCCCGGTTTCCTCTTCTTCAGAGCGGGCCACCCTCACACGGGTTCCCTGGGACTCCAGTGTGTTGGTTGTAGACCCAGTTGAAGGTACTGGGCCTACTTGGAACTCTGTAGCCTCGGGCTAAAGGTGCCCGAGACTCCTCGGCCAATTTATGCACCCCAGGCCAGCAGGGCCAACAGGCGCGACTTCGCCACCAGGGGTCCTCCTGGGGATCCCCTTGGCACACCACCCCAATGGGGCACACTCCTCTCCCCTCTCCACTCCTCCCTCCTACAGGGCGTCTGCCCTTTATGTACCCTCTCCTGGCATGCACAGCAGGCTGAACTCCGCCCACCGCACGGTAGCCGAGAGAGGACACCCAATCACACCACAATGTCACCAGGGGTTCAACCCGAGACCTGGGCAACAGTGCCACCACAGGCCCAGGGGAACTATACACCAGGCAACAACATGGCAGAGCAGAGTCCATACTAAACAGAATTGTAGAATCTGAGCCATACTATTGCTCAGACTGCCCCTAAATTTACAACATAGCGACCCCATTTTTGGGGGTCCCGCTACAACTGTATTTTCCTTTTCTCCATCACCTCATCCCCCACAGTTATTACCTTTTGTTCCACTTGACCCTCCCTTCTAGATTGTAAGTTCTAATGAGCAGGGCCCTCTGATCCCTCCTGTATTGATTTGTATTGTAACTGTACTGTCTGCCCGCATGTTGTAAAGCACTAAACAAACTGTTGGCGCTATATAAATCCTGTATAATAATAATAATAATAACTAAAGCAACATATTGAAAAAGACGGTGTTGTTGGCCTTCTTCCATTAATATTAGTCACACTAACCTGCTGCTAGAGGGCAGTGTTGTATCATGTCAGAAATGACTTCCAATCACTTCTACCAATAGATCATTTCACACTGCGCTCTAATTCAATCATTTGTAACTTAGACAGCTGGCCGTCCCACTACAGCATTGAAAACATGCAAATAACTTTCAAGTAATATATAATGGTATGTCCAGTAAAATACAGATCATTTTATGGTCATGTAATCTAATTTACCATTATGTTTGATAAATAATGCTGTGATTTTCTCATGTATCTTAAGAGGTCAAATGTATAGCAATGTTATCTGATTAGTATTAACAATTAATCTTGGGGCCCTATAACGATCAGTGTGAATGGCCTTTGATGGGAAAATGCAACGTGCTTATAGATTGCAAGCTCTGAGGAACAGGACCCTCTGATCCCTCTTGTATTGAATTGTAAATGTATTGTTTTCCTTTTCTTTTCTTTTTTTGTAAAGTGCTGTGCAAACTGTTGGCACTGTATAAATCCTGCACAATAGTAATATAATAATAATGCCAGTTTGCTACACCTCTGCTATCATTTCGAATTCATTGGCGGTGCAGATTACCTGCTTCAGGTGCTTTTGCATTCCCATAGACATGTTCTGAAGGTAACAATGCTTGTTGACACTGTATGTATAGCTCAAAGTTCTTTAGGTTTAAGGGCTCATTTACACTGCCCACACGCTAAATGCTTCATTTTGGCGTGCAAGCAGCTGTCAGTTTTTACTTGCAGTGAGCTGCAGCCAGGGGTGGTGAGATGTGCAATTCAGCACATCACACTGTTTCCTTCCTTTCCTTTATTCTTTTTACCCTATTTAAAGCATCATATAGTGGCCATTCATTCATATTTCCGCACAGTAGCATGGTGTGCTGCTGTTTGATGCCATGCAGTGCCTTCCTGTGCGCTGCGGTAAAATGCTACATGTCTGCATTTTACCACAGCTCACCGCACATCACAATAGCATTGTGATGTGTAAGGGACACATAGAAAACAATTGTTTTATCCAGTGTGGAAAATGTGTGAACAAGCCCTGGGATATCCTAATGACAGTGGTCACCTGCACTAATAGAGAGGGGGAACCTACCTAGTAATAACACTACAAATCCCATAGTCCCTAGTCGATCTCTGGAGAAAGCAAGAGACCGGTGGCTACGTTCCTACCATACATACAGTGGGACCATTGACAACAAACGTAGTCAGGAAGTCAGATCACAGCAGCAAAAAATATTTTTTTTGTACAGTATGTTATACTGTATTTATCACTGGATTTTCTCTTGCTCCACCTGGTGGACAGAAATCATTCTAACATTGAAATCTGTATTAAAGCAGAGCAGGCAGGCTGTTTATTGCAGAAGAGACATACAATGTCTTTTCTGCAACAAAATAAACCTGCCTGCCTGTTTACAGTCTTTCTTCGAATCTACACTGAGCTGCACAGATTAGTATACAATCCAGCACTGTGACCAGGGCTGGGACAAGGGGTGGGCAGGAGGGGTGTTTTGTAGGAGAGTGTGGATTTGTGTTATGAAGGGGTATGAGGAGGATTTGTGTTAGTGGGGATGATTGGGGGGATTTATGCTTGGAGGGGAAATTTGGGGGGAAAGGATTAGTGCTAGGAGAGGGGATTTTGGGGGATTTGTGCTGGGATTTGGGGGGGATTGCGTGAGGGGGGTAGAGGATTCATGCTCAGAGGGGACAGTTTTGGGGTAGAGTATTTGTGCTAGGAGGAGGGATTTGGGGAGGAAGAGGATTTGAGTTGGGAGGGGGGATTTGTACTGGAAGAGGGGGAATTTGTGCTTCAGGAGAATTTTGGCTTGCAAAGGGCATTTATGTTTAGGGGCTGGGTGTTGAATATTAGTGCTCCATTTTCTTTTGGGGGGGGGGGGGGGGGGGGGGTGGATATTTGCTGGAATTTAATGCTCATACATTTTGGGGGAGGGGTGCCATTTGGCTAATTCGCCCTGGGCTCTGGGTGACCTTGTCCCAGCACTGATTGTACCTGTCTGCTGGGATGATTGCATTCCAGGGCATGTGTGGTACATACGTCACCAGGGCCGTCTTTAATATTAACTGGACCCTGGGCAAACATTTTCTTGGAATTCATGCAATTTCACTCTCCACCCCAACATCATAAAAAAACTCACCCCTTTTGCCACACGATAAAGATCACCCTGGTGCTCTGAGACATACAATAGATAGCAGCTAGACTTAAAATCAGTTTACTGCAGCAAATCAGGTAGCTACCGCAATTGGTTGCCAAAGGTTACAGCATATCATTATCATATCATTATCATCACTGACTGGTTGCTAGAGGTTACAGCACACAATGTGGCTCACTGATTCGTTGCTAGAGGCTATGCTATGTGTGCCACAGTGAAAAGTGGTCATGGTTAAAGTGGTAAAAGTGGTTAAATACAGTTTGAGATGACTTACTTATCGTAGCCATCATGAGATTTGATGTTATTTGATGCTTCTAATTCCTAGGCTAGCCAACAATGGACAGGCTGGAATGCTGCATTGGGGAGGTGGTGAACAGGGTTGGCAGCCCCCCAGCACAGGACTGGAGAAGGAAAGGGGGGATATGAGAGAGGGTGAAGAGAAGGAATTAGAGGAAGGAGGAAAAATGGAGAGAGACAGAGAGAAAGAGACCTGAAGAAAGGGGGACAAAAGAGAGGGGGGGGGGCTAAACAGGAGAAAGAAAGAGGGGGGAAGGGGGAGAGTGTAGGGGTTGGTGGGAGGAGAGAGAGGGTGGAAAAGAAAAGAGGAAGGGGCAATGCGAGGGGGAAAGAAGGTGGATGAGAGAGAGGAAGGGGAAGAAAGGAAAAGAGGGAGAAGAAAGAGAGATATGGGAACAAGAGAGAAAGGGAGGAAATAAAAGCTGGGGGGAGGTAGAGGGGCCAAAGATAGAGAGAGTGAGGGGAGAAAGAGAAGGGGGAATAAGAGAGGGGGGGCGAGAGAAAAAGGATGAGAAAATATATGGGGGAAGAGAACAATGGAGAGGAGGGAGAGAAAGTGGAAAAAAAGAGGGGGACAAAAGAAGGGAGCGAGGAGGGTGAGGACTGACGAAAAGGAGAGAGACTGTTGGGAGGACCATTGGGGGGAGAAAAAGATGGGAGAAAAAAAATAGATGGGGCTTAAGAGAGGAGATAGGAGGGAGGAAGAAAGGGGGGGTGAAGGAGGATGAGAGAAAGCTAGATGAAAGAGTGAGAGGGGGAAAAAGAATGGGGGGGGGGGGAAAGAGGTAAGAGAGAAAGGGAGAGAGAGAGGATGGAGCAAAACAGGAGAGAGAGTGTGTGGTGGTGGGGGGGGGGGTAAGAAGGGGATAGAGAAAGTAGAGAGGGAGGGAGGACAGAGCAAAAGGTGGTGGGGGGAAAAGGATTGCTCACCAATTATGCCTCCCCATTCAGGCTGAATCCCCTTGGGCGGCTTAGGCAGCTATACTTGTATCAAATCTCCCGCTAGCTGCTCGCAGATCCCCTTTCACTGCACACTGCGGGCAATGCAGGGAGTTGGAGTGGGGCGGGGTTGGGCGGACCCAAATGGCAGCGCAGTGTGGGATTGGACAGGAGGATGCGGTGAAGTGAGGAAGAGGCTGGGGGAAAGGTAGTGACAGGACGGGATAGGCAGCGCTTACAGCAGGGGTCTCAAACTGACGGCCCTCCAGCTGTTGCGAAACTACAAGTCCCATGAGGCATTGCAAGGCTGACGGTTACAAGCATGACTCCCATAGGCAGAGGCATGATGGGACTTGTAGTTTTTCAACAGCTGGAGGGCCACTAGTTTGAGACCCCTGGCTTACAGCCTAACTCCCGAGCAACCGTTCTTAGCTAGAGAAAACTGCCTTAGCTAAGAACTTGCTGGAGCTAATTAAGGAGTCGGCGTGAGTGTCAAAAACAACACTCCCCCCCCCCCGGGCGTATTGTCGGGAAGAACGGCTCGGCACCGTCTGCTTCTGCTGCCTGCACCTCCGATAATGGATACGAAGTGCCACAGCTCCTACTTCCTCTGGGGCCCCACTGGCGGGCAGTGCGGGCTCATGGGTTAGATATTTTGGGCCCCCCAATAATGATAAGGCCCAGGGCAGCTGCCCCGTTTGCCCCGTGGTAAAGACGGCCCTGTACGTCACCCCGCACCGGGCAGTCAAGATTTCTGAAGATCAGCACCCAGAAGAAGCTGGGTAGAAGATGCTGGTGGACCCCACGAGCATCAAAACGTTGGAGCTAAGGTAAGTATTGTGAACTTTAGTTCTGCTTTAAGACCAAACTCCAGACAAATCATCCATTCTACATAGTGCATACATACATAAATTGTTTGACCGTCCTTCGACTAAGGTCTTTTATCCCTTTTGAAAGATTACCCTTGCTTCTTGTCCTTTATACTGGAACAGAAAGGGATTGACCCAAACAGCAATTACCTATACTGTACTGTATATTTTAGGAGAGTAGGGTAGATTTCAAACCACTGCATCCAATGCAGAGACTGCTTTGACAGAAAGTGAAGGCAGATCTTCCCAAAAGACTGCTGTAAATACTTGACAATGATACTTTAAAATGTTGAAAATCCCCTTTTTGCTTCGACATCCCCAGGAATTAGCATTTTGGAATCAGTCCAGCAGTCTAACAGCATTTGGTAGCAGCTATTCACATAATGGAAAGTATCAATACTTCACTTTCTTTCTCGTACATCACGGGACACAGAGCGACATAGTCATTACTAATGGGTTATATAGATACCGTCAGGTGCTGGCACTGGCAACTTCCAAAACCGGAAGTACCCTCCCCTATATAAGCCCCTCCCATCCGGGAGCACCTCAGTTTTTTGCCAGTGTCTAAGGTGTTGGCCAAGAAGAAACATGTGTTTTTCACTGAGCTTGCGTACAGGTTCTTTTGGGCCTCAGTAAGCTATTCCGGATCCGACCAAAAAAGCTTCATAGCTAAACGGTCGGTACCCGGGCCTTGCAGAGAAGAGCAAGGTTCTGCCTGTAATGCTTCTCTTAGGAGAGCTGGACCCTGGGATCCAGAGCTCTGGTCATACCCACGACCAAGATGTTTTCTGTGCAGGGTGCTATACAGGTCCAGGGGAGTGGAATCCTTGGGAACCCGGTCCCTGAAGGTTTGATTACAATGCCTGCCGTGATAGGTGAAGTTTGGGCTTTTGTGGACCAAACAAAGTCCTGCGGCGGGGAACAGGTAAGTGGGGGCCCCCAGGAACTTGGTTCTATTGGGGGACCCCCAAGCCTAATTTGTCTTTCTGTCTGTTACCTAACGGTATTCCCGCTAATATCTGTGCATGCCTGTAACTACTAAAAAAAAAAATGTAATAATTTTTAATGGTGGTCAAGAAAAAAAAAAAAAAAAAAAAGAATGTTTTTTTATATATGTTTAGTATATTAAACTGCGGTACCTGTGTTTGTCCACTAGAGGCCGCTGTGGAATGTTTTTCTTGTCATATGGACTAGTTTCTTCTCAGAGAGCAAAGTCCAGGCAGCTGGTGAGTTCTCCTACAGGAAACTGTTTCCTCTGCCATGTTGCAGTGTTCGTCTATCCCCCGGCCTGCGGCAAAGGGGGCCCTGGCTCCTGTCCCTGGTTTCCATGTTTGAAAATTAGCGCCGAGGCGCACGTGGCCGCGCGCGTGCGCGTGCACGCGCCTCTATATATAGAAGTGGCCGGAAAAAGGGGCGGGGCCTGGGGGATGACGCTCTGTGCGCGCCGCAGCGCTTCTGCGCATGTGCGGGCGTCCCAGCAGGTTTTTAAAAAAGCCACATTATTGCAGTAAGCTGGCTATGAAGTACAGAGACAGAGCTGGCAACATTTAAAGGCATACAGCAAGCGGTTGATACAGGCATCCCCTAGAAAGGCACATTAGTAGACACCAACTGTTTATTATAGCAGCATTTATGCTAGACTATTATCAGTAACTGGTGTATTTTCGGCTGGAATACCTCAGCTTTGTGGCTTAGGAATATGCCGTCTAAAAACTCCGGGACTAGAAATTCCAGGAGGAATAGGGGGTCTCCATCGGGCTCTGAGGATCTTGGGCATGCTTTGGCTGCACCAGTCTCCCCTGAAGAATCAGAGGTTAGTGACCGTAGGGCACCCCCAGGAGTACCTGGTACTGTGGCTGTCCCCAGTTCACCTGCTCCTGTGTATGTAACAGAGGAGGTTTTTTCCTCAGCTCTGGGAGGGCTGGAAGAGAGATTGTCAGCACTAATTGCTACTTCCCTGTCACAGGAGAAAAGCGCTCGATCTCCGTCTCCTCCCTCAGAGTGCCTGTTAACAGAGCAACAGTCCCATACAGAGAACGACCTACCTGAGGGGGATCAGGATGAGGTTGATTCAGTTGTAGAGGAATCAACAGTGGAGGAGCCGTTCTCAGCATCACATGCTGAGAGGTTATGGGTGCAGTCCCTGACTAATATGGTCCGATCAGCATTTAAAATGCCACTTGCGGAGCCATCCTCCTCTTCTGTCTCCTCGTTGGGGTCGCTAAAAGCTCCCCAGACTGTTTGTTCTTTTCCGATCCATCCTTTACTGGAGGGGCTCATTTACCAGGATTGGGAGCATCCTGACAAAATATTTACTCCCCCCAAGAGATTTCCGGTGGTCTATCCTATGGAGGATAAGTTCGTCAGAAAATGGAAGGTCCCTACAGTGGACGCAGCCATCTCTTGTGTGAATAAATCACTGACATGTCCGGTGGAAAATGTCCAAATGTTCAAGGACCCAATAGATAAAAAATTGGAGTCCTTATTGAAATCTGCTTTTTCTACAGCAGGATTGGTGACACAACCAGCAGTGGCAGCTATAGGGGTCTGCCAAGCAGTGAAGGATCAGTTGAAACAGGTCTTAAGGGACTTGCCGGATCAGCAGGCTCTTGCTCTAGCTGATCTACCTAGAGCCTTATGCTTTGCGGTGGACGCTATAAAGGATTCAATCCATCAGGCCTCCCGCCTTACGCTGTCTGTAGTACATATGCGCAGGCTTCTATGGCTCAAAAACTGGTCTGCTGAAGCTCCCTGTAAAAAATTGCTGGTCAGCTTCCCATTTCATGGGGAGCGCTTATTCGGGGAAGACCTGGACAAGTATATCCAGAGAATTTCCAGCGGTAAAAGTACACTCTTGCCGGTCAAAAATAGAGTTAGAGGTCCCTCTTTTAAGAGGCCGGCTTCTCCAGTCCCTAGGACATCGGCTGTGAAACAGTTCCGACGGCCTCCCCGGTCAAATCCCGGAGGTAAAAATCAGGGACAGTTGCAGGGTAACAAGAAGCCCTGGAGCAGGAGAGGTACAAAACCTCCCCCAAAGTCAAATGCATGAAGGGTTGCCCCCACCCAATCGGGTGGGGGGAAGACTTCAGTTGTTCACAGAAACCTGGCGGGACACGATCCGAGACAGATGGGTGCTCTCCGCAGTAAATCTGGGATACAAATTGGAGTTAAAAAACTCCCCTCCTTCCCGCTTTATAAGGTCGAACGTGCCAAGGGATCCCCAGAAGAGAGGATCCCTCCTGTTGGCACTGGAACAATTATTGCTTCAAGCAGTAATTATAGAGGTCCCCCTGGAAGAATGGGGGTTCGGGTTTTACTCAAACCTCTTTACAGTTCCGAAGCCAAACGGGGACGTGAGGCCCATATTAAATCTAGAAGGGCTAAACAAATTCCTACATATCAGGACTTTCCGGATGGAGTCGATCCGATCGGTAGCCACTGCCCTACAAGGGGAGGAATGGTTAGCCTCGATCGACATCAAAGATGCGTATTTGCACATCCCCATCTTTCCAGCCCACCAAAAATTTCTACGCTTTGCGATAGAAGGGCGCCATTTTCAGTTCAGAGCCTTACCCTTCGGTCTGGCCACAGCACCAAGAGTGTTCACAAAAATTCTGGCCCCATTATTGGCCAATCTAAGAACACGAGGTGTAACGATAATGGCATATCTAGACGACTTGTTGCTGATAGACCACTCAGTGGAAAAACTAGAAGTGGTTGTTCACGAGACAATCAAGTATCTGGAATATCACGGTTGGATTATCAACCGAGACAAGTCAGCCCTAAAACCAGTCAAAAGTCTGGAATACTTGGGGCTAAGGCTGGATTCAGACCAGAGAAAAATTTTCTTGCCTCGAGAAAAGGGGTCGTCTTTGAGAGATTTGATCCACTTAGTGGGTTCAAAAAGACAGCCATCCATACGCCTGTGCATGAGGCTGCTGGGAAAAATGGTGGCATCATTCGAAGCAGTACCCTACGGTCAATTCCATTCAAGGAAGTTGCAAAGGGCCATACTGTCAGCCTGGAACAAAAAAATTCAGGCTCTGGACGTACCAATGTCCTTGTCCCCTTCCGTTCGCAGAAGCCTCCGTTGGTGGTTGGTTCCCCGGAATCTGGAAAAAGGGAAATCCTTCAGTCCGATTTCTTGGAAGGTGGTCACTACAGATGCCAGCCTTTTAGGCTGGGGAGCAGTACTGGAGCAATGGTCTCTCCAGGGCAGATGGTCGGATGCGGAAAAGGCCCTGCCCATCAATCTCTTAGAGATACGAGCAGCCCGGTATGCCCTAGTAGCATGGACATCCAAACTCCAAGGGTCCCCTGTCAGAGTTCAGTCAGACAATGCCACAGCAGTGGCATATATCAATCGTCAGGGGGGCACCAGGAGTCGTGCAGCCCAAAGGGAAGTAAATTACATCCTGAGATGGGCAGAAAGATATGTCCCAGCCATATCTGCGGTATTCATTCCAGGGGTGGAGAATTGGAAGGCGGACTTTCTAAGTCGCCAACAATTATGCCCAGGGGAATGGTCCCTTCATCCCGAGGTTTTCCGGACAATATGTCAGCGGTGGGGAACACCGGATGTAGATCTGCTAGCATCCAGGTTCAACACGAAAGTGGACAGGTTTGTCTCTTGGACAAGGGATCCCCTAGCGTGCGGCTCGGATGCCCTAGTGTTCCCTTGGGATCAGTTCAAGCTGATATATGCATTCCCACCGCCACAATTGTTACCTCGATTACTCCGCAGAATCAGGGTAGAAAAGAAACCAGTGATTCTGGTGGCTCCAGCGTGGCCCCGAAGAGCATGGTACGCGGAGATTGTAAAAATGTCTGTGGGGAGTCCTTGGACCCTCCCACATCGTCCGGACCTGCTTTCGCAGGGACCGATATACCACCCTTCCTTACCAGCCCTAGGTTTGACGGCCTGGCTATTGAAGCCCACATTCTAAAAAGGAGAGGGCTCTCTAATGCTGTGGTGTCTACCATGATCAATGCCAGGAAACCGGTATCCAGGCAGATCTACTATAGAATCTGGAAGGCGTACATCGCCTGGTGTGAGGCCAGGAAATGGCATCCACGTAAATACGTAATAGGTAGAATTCTGGACTTCCTACAATGGGCTGTAGATAGGAAGCTTGCCTTGAGTACTATCAAAGGTCAGATTTCGGCCTTGTCAATATTTTTTCAAAGGCCCTTGGCTTCGCATTCACTAGTCAAAGCCTTTATACAAGGAGTGATGCGTATTAGTCGTCCGGTTAATATTCCCATATGTCCATGGGATCTAAACTTGGTTCTGTCGGTTCTACAGAAACAACCATTTGAACCATTACAGCATATTTCCTTAGTGCTTCTCACCAGGAAATTGATTTTTCTAGTAGCCATTTGTTCGGCTAAAAGAGTATCGGAATTAGCAGCTATGTCCTGTAAGGAGCCATATCTGGTTATCCATAAGGACAGAGTAGTGTTACGTCCTCATCCAGCCTTTCTTCCTAAGGTGGTATCGAGTTTTCATTTGAACCAAGATGTGGTTCTTCCTTCTTTTTTCCCCAAGCCTACTTCGGTAGAGGAAAAGTTATTGCATTCTTTGGATGTAGTAAGAGCAGTTAAAGCTTATCTAAAAGCCACTGCTCAGATTCGCAGAACGGATACTTTGTTTATTCTGCCGGAAGGCCCCAGAAAGGGTCAGGCAGCGTCAAAATCTACTTTAGCCAAGTGGATTCGACAGGTCATAATACAAGCCTATAGCTTGAGAAGTAGACCGCCTCCGTTCAAAGTTAGGGCGCACTCCACGAGAGCAGTTGGAACTTCATGGGCAGTGCATCACCAGGCCTCCCTGGCTCAAATCTGTAAGGCCGCAACATGGTCTTCGGTACACACGTTTACTAGGTCCTACCAGGTGGACGTTAGAAGTCAGGAGGATGTCGCCTTTGGGCGCAGTGTGTTGCAGGCCGCAAAAGATCCTCATGTCTGATAGCGCTCAGCTTATATATGGTGTATCCCCCCCCTCATTTGGCATTGCTTTAGGACATCCCATTAGTAATGACTATGTCGCTCTGTGTCCCGTGATGTACGAGAAAGAAAATAGGATTTTTATAACAGCTTACCTGTAAAATCCTTTTCTTGGAGTACATCACGGGACACAGAGCTCCCGCCCCTCTTTAGGGACACTTATTGCTTTGCTACAAAACTGAGGTGCTCCCGGATGGGAGGGGCTTATATAGGGGAGGGTACTTCCGGTTTTGGAAGTTGCCAGTGCCAGCACCTGACGGTATCTATATAACCCATTAGTAATGACTATGTCGCTCTGTGTCCCGTGATGTACTCCAAGAAAAGGATTTTACAGGTAAGCTGTTATAAAAATCCTATTTTCCTGATTCATCTACATGGCAACATTCATAAGGATCCCACACGTACAGCCACATAAGTCCATAGGTAATTTTTTCCATATCAGCAGATGAACATTCTGGCCACTATGTCTTGAGGCCTAGGTCAGCCAAACCAATGCTGTGATGGAGATGACTCAGAAATGGAAGATTATGGTGTGCATTGCTAGAAATAACTAAAAAAAGGTTGGCATGCTGATCATTTTTATAAGAACATGAGGCTGTGGACTAGGTTATGGATTATCTTATTTACTTTTTTTACCCACTTTTGCCACTTTGGGTTTATTTATGTTATTGTTAGTTGGCTAACATTTCTTTCTCTCTACCACTGTTTCTTTTCTAACATATTCTGGCATTTCTCCTTCCAATTTATCAACTGTGTAATTAGTCTACTGTCAATTTATTACTTTCCACAAATACCCCTGGGAAATATCTATATAATAAACCAGTTCTACCATCTAATATACCAAGCACAGCTGATAATTGGATATTCCATCCTTATGTCTACAATTGTTACTGATGCCTGCTGTGCCCCTGATGATACCATCTCAGCTCCCGGTTTGAAGTTTTTAGTTGCCGTCCACTATTTACAATACCTACAATCATACCTATATACTACAGATAGGTGAGACCGTTTGGGACTTTCCATGTCCCCTCCCTTTCTTCTGTTTTTTATATATCTCCCTTCTTTTATTACCATATTAGTCAGGCAACCTTATATTTATTATTTATTTTTATTCTACCATAGATGCCCCCACATCCTGCATCTGCTCCTGACGAGTGGTATATGATAGCCACGAAATGCGTAGAGATTTCCTATGATGCTATGCTACAATGTCCATGGTTTATATCTGTACAATACTGAAGTTTATTCTATTATAATGTACCAATCCACCACTGCTATCATGTTTATATGTGTCACGTACCTGGTAGGAGTCTGATATGATGAGGTCGGCCTCCCTTGTATCTCCTACCCAAGCCCCACTGAAGGTGGGACAGATGGTGGCTAGGGTCAGGAGGAACACGAGTGCCAGGGAATGTTGCTTGTAGAACCTGCGGTGGAAGTAGTAGGCTCGGTGGTACCAGCAGGACAGCAGGTGAAGAGCTGCGGTGGAAGCTAAGGAGGAACTCCAACCAGTTTGCAGGTTCAGGCTTGGTGGCTTGTCAGCACTTCCTATGGTCAGGAGACAGGAGAACACTGGACACAGGAGAGCTGAGACCATAGAGAGCCAGCGCAGGTTTCCAGAGGCAGTGTCAGACCTGGGCAGAAGATGGAAGCGGAGTCGTGGAGATAGCCGGGTTTGGTAACAGGCGTGCTGCAGAGTACAAGGCATAAGCAGGAGGAAGGTCAGATGCAGGCCGTAGTCGGGTACCAGTAATCAAGCAATCAGAGTCCAGAAGCAGAGTCAGAGGAAGCCGGGATCAGTAACAGGTATCAAGCAGGTTATAGCAGGGTTCAGAGTAACAGGACACAGCTGAAGACCAGTCAGCACTTGTGGAAAGTCAGAGCACCCTTTAAATAGGCCGTCTGGCGCCAACTGGTGTTAGGGACGTGCTCCTGCGCGTGCACGCCGTTCATTGCGCACGCGCATGCGCATTGGCGCACGCATATGCGCCATACGTGAATCAGCAGTTCTCTTACAATATGCTACAAGTGCAATTTCGGTTTACATACTCTAGGCTACCAATATGTATATTATGCTGAGACTAATTGCTACCATCCTGAACTGTCTAGACTTTATCTATTGAGACCTATCAATATATTGTTTTACCCTTTTTATGTATAATATGTTGAGATTATTGCGTACTTCTATGAACTGTCTAGATTTTATTCATTGAGACCCAGCAATTTAACAAATACCTTTTTACCTGTTTCCTTATATGTGTATGTATGCCCCTTTTGCAATAAATACAATGTGTATATTGATTGGTCCATTTACTTAGTTGTGTGCCTCATATAAAGTCCCACCATTTAGTCTTCCTGTTCAAAATATCAGAGATGGTGGTATATATACTTATTGCCTCATCTAAAGTCCCAACCCTAGTTTTAGGTATAGTTCTTTGTTCTAATGTTAAGTGAGGGCGTACCACATCCAGGATTCTTTGACATGTTAATCATTTTTAATAGAGGCAGAAACTAGGCAAACTAGGCAGCCACCTAGGGCGCCCTGCTTCCTAGGGTGCCCAGCTACTGGTGTTTCTACTCTCTTCTCTCTGCAGCAAGTAACTAAGTCTCAGCATCAGCAGGCAGCCACCGCTCCGTTCACACATAGTGTCACAGTCTGTGTCCCGACTCCCAAATGAATGGAAGCAAGCAAACATTCATTGATGGGCACTGGTAGGCTGCATTAATGAGCGCTGGTAAGGCTGCATTTGACGGGCGCTGGTGAGGCTGCATTTGACGGGCGCTGGTGAGGCTGCATTTGACGGGCGCTGGTGAGGCTGCATTTGACGGGCGCTGGTGAGGCTGCATTTGACGGGCGCTGATGAGGCTGCATTTGACAGGTGCTGGTGAGGCTGCATTTGACGGGCGCTGGTGGGGCTGCATTTGACGGGCGCTGGTGGGGCTGCATTTGACGGACGCTGGTGGGGCTGCATTTGACGGGCGCTGGTGAGGCTGCATTTGACGGGCGCTGGTGAGGCTGCATTTGACAGGTGCTGGTGAGGCTGCATTTGACGGGCGCTGGTGGGGCTGCATTTGACGGGCGCTGGTGGGGCTGCATTTGACGGACGCTGGTGGGGCTGCATTTGACGGGCGCTGGTGGGGCTGCATTTGACAGGCGCTGGTGAAACTGCATTTAACGGGCGCTGGTGAGGCTGCATTTGACGGGCGCTGGTGATGCTGCATTTGACGGGCGCTGGTGAGGCTGCATTTGACGGGCACTGGTGAGGCTGCATTTGACGGGCGCTGGTGAGGCTGCATTTGACGGGCACTGGTGAGGCTGCATTTGACGGGCGCTGGTGAGGCTGCATTTGACAGGTGCTGGTGAGGCTGCATTTGACGGGCGCTGGTGGGGCTGCATTTGACGGGCGCTGGTGGGGCTGCATTTGACGGGCGCTGGTGGGGCTGCATTTGACAGGCGCTGGTGAAACTGCATTTGACGGGCGCTGGTGAGGCTGCATTTGACGGGCGCTGGTGATGCTGCATTTGACGGTCGTTGGTGATGCTGCATTTGACGGTCGTTGGTGATGCTGCATTTCACAGGCGCATTTGACATGCGCTGGTGAGGCGGCATTTCACGGGCGCTTCATTAAAAAGGTGGGGTTTGCTTGGGCAGGGAAAATGGGGTGGAGTCGGGGGTAGAGCCAAGGGGGCGGCAAAATGAGGTTTTGCCTAGGGTGTCAAAAATCCTTGCACCAGCCCTGTCCTCACCACTTGTTATAACCCTTTTAATGCCACATCACTGTGCCGCAACCTTGTGCATTGTAGGCGGTTGTGGTTCAACCCCATTCACTTGAATTAGTCACACTGGGCAGCGGTTCAGCCAAAAGCGACACCCAGTTTATGGGTTTTTTCCATGTCAGCCAAGAAAGGCATATCTTTGTTTAGGTGTGTGGTCAAAGGGGTGGTAAAACTGAAGTGCCTGATTTTTTTTACCACCCTCTGGCCACTCATGTGAACAAGCCCTTAACAAACTTATATTTCAGTAAAGGTGCTGCATATTCTTCCCTTTCCCGAATTTTCCCCAATGCCTTATGCGCTTCCTTGGCTTTTCACCTTTATGTTTTCAACTGCTTCTTCCCCATTCTAAGGCCTCGCTGGCTCCATTCTGCCCGTGTGCTGAAATCCCCTGTCTTTCTTGCCATGTCGTTATGTAAGCTTTGAAAGTTTTTATACCATTGCCGTGGAAACCCTCAAATGTTTTCACTGTGTAATCCCAAATATGAGCGAGGCGGGAGGAAGGAGGGGGGAGCTGTAATGGGAGAGAGGAAATTCTAAGAAAATGAAATAAAACAGGAAGAGAAGAAGTGGAGCACCCAGATGACTGGAAAATACATTCCAGCTTTCTCTCTAGATGCTCCTTCCTCTGAAAGGGATCCTAATTCTTTGGTCCAAATTGTGAATTCAGTAAACAAAAAAGGACAAATTTATTTACATCATCAAAAAAAAAAAACGGTTCATTTCCTAAAAGATTGGGTTTAAAGAAAACCTGCTCTTATGCCGCGTACACACGATCGGAATTTCCGACAACAAATGTTCGATGTGAGCTTTTGGTCGGATATTCCGACCGTGTGTAGGCTCCATTGGACATTTGCTGTCGGAATTTCCGACAACAAATGTTTGAGAGCTGGTTCTCAATCTTTCCGACAACAAAAGTTCTTGTCGGAAATTCTGATTGTTTGTATGCAATTCTGACGCATAAAAATCCTATGCATGCTCAGAATCAATTTGACACATGCTCGGAATCATTGTACTTCGTTTTTTCTCGGCTCGTCGTAGTGTTGTACGTCTCCGCGTTCTTGACGTTTGGAATTTCCGAGCAACATTTGTGCGACCGTGTGTATGCAAGACAAGTTTGAGCCAACATCCGTTGGAAAAAAAATCCACGGTTTTGTTGTCGGAAATTCCGATCGTGTGTACGCGGCATTAGGAAATATGTAGGCTGCAATGCTAAACTATTATTTTGAAAATTCTAGTTTCCTGGCTGTCACGCTGATCTAATAGCCTCAGTGCTTGCAGCTATTGACCTGGAACAAGTTTGAGAGTTATGACTTCACGCTGACTTTTTCCGCAGTATCCTTGTCAGTATTGAAAACTGTGATGGCCAGGTAAATAGCATTTCTGGTATAAGTAATTATTATTAATATATAGGATGTATATAGCACCAACAATTTGCATAGTGCTTTACAAGTATAGTTCATATATACAATATAGTCCAGAAGGAGCAAGGTATGGAGAGGCTTGCAGACACAACTAATGCCGCATACACACGACAAGAAAAATGCAATTTTTTTTATTTGGTCATTAAAAACGATCGTGTGTGGGCTCCAGAGCATTTTTCGTGATGTGAAAAACGGGCATTAAAAATTTGGAACATGCTCTATTTTTTCTCGTCGTTTTTCACGTTCTCGTTTTTCTCGTCGTGAAAAATGGCCGTGTGTAGGCTTTAACCACTTCAATACCATGCACTTATACACTTTCCTGCCCAAGCCAATTTTGAGCTTTCAGCGCTGTTGCAATTTGAATGACAATTGCGCGGTCATGCAACACTGTACCCAAACAATTTTTTTATCATTTTGTTCCCACAAATAGAGCTTTCTTTCGGTGGTATTTGATTGCCTCTGCGATTTTTATTTTTTGCACAACAAATAAAAACAGAGCGAACATTTTGAAAAAAACTACGTTTTTCTTTGTTTTTGTCAATTTTTTTTGGAAATAAGTACCTTTTCTACTTCAATGACGGGCACTGATAAGGCAGCACTGACGGGCACTGATAAGGCGACACTGATGGGCACCGATGAGGTGGCACCAATGAGGTGGCACTGATGAGGTGGCACTGATGGGCACTGATGATGGGCACTGATAGGCGGCACTGATGGGCACTGATATGTGGCACTGGTATGCGGCACTGATGGGCACTCATAGGCGGCACTGATGGGCACTCATAGGTGGCACTGATGAGCGCTTATGGGTGGCACTGATAGGTGGCACAGACGGGCACTGATAGGTGGGCACTTATGGGCACGGATGGGCACTGATAGGTGGCACTGATGGACACTGGTAGGTGGCACTGTTGACACTTGTAGGTGGAACTGTTGACACTGGTAGGTGGCATTGCTGGGCATTGCACATTGTGGTGTGCCAGTCAGTGCCCATTTGTGGGCACTGATTGGCATATGTTTTTTGAGAAATTTTACATGTGGATGGCCATGGGGGACTTACCTGGCCATCCACATGCTTTGGGGTTCCCTGGTGGTCCTGGGGGGCTTCCCTGGTGGTCCAGTGTGGGTATCCGAGGGGGGGGCTGCGCTGATAAACAATCAGCGCGAACCCCCCCTGTCAGGAGAGCCGCCGATCGGCTCTCCTCTACTCGCGTCTGTCAGACGCGAGTGAGGAAGAGCCGATCAACGGCTCTTCCTGTTTACATCCTGATCAGCCGTGATTGGACACGGCTGATCACGTGGTAAAAAGCCTCCGCTTTTTACTGAGATCAGTGTAGCGGTGGGTCAGACTGACACACCGCTACACCGATCGCCGCGATGCGCGCCCCCCCGGGCACGGCGGCTGTTATCCTGCAGGACGTCATATGACGTCCAGTGTGGATAACACAACCACTTCCCGGACGTCAATATGCTATTGACTGGGCGGGAAGTGGTTAACGACGCGAAAAAAACGCACATGCTCAGAAGCAAGTGATGAGACCGGAGCGCTCGTTCTGGTAAAACTAGCGTTCATAATGGAGATAACACATTTGTCATGCTGTAATGGACTGAAGAGCACGAGTCTGAAAAGCGCGAATCTGCTCTCACCAAACTTTACTAACAGAAGGATCAGCAAAAGCAGCCCAAAGGGTGGCGTTATCCGAATGGAACTTCCCCTTTATAGTGCCGTTGTACATTTCGTATGTCACCGCGCTTTGTTCAAACATTTTTTTTCACGATTGTGTGTAGGCAAGGCAGGTTTGAGAAGAATCACGTAGAGAAAAACGTTGTTTTTTCAATGACATTAAAAACGGTCGTGTGTACGCGGCATAAGATCCAAAGTGATGGCCATGAGATCTAAACAGACAGAACCAGTTTCTCTGAATCTTTGTGCAGATTGTGTTGTGCAGCAACAGTAATCACCCCTAACCCAACTGGGAAAGAGCAAGGTTATTCTCCAAGTTTGACAGATTGTAACATGTCACATAGGCAAAACCCTTTGGGAAGCAAACTGGGAGTCAAGCCCATATCAGAATGGACAGCAGCCCTCCCCTTGAATAACGGGTGTACAATGTTGTGTCTGAGGAAAATAGTGGACTTCACAAACTCTTGAAATAAGATCTGCTCTAACCTGGTGTGTTCAGTGCAGACACTTTTCCTGCTGCAGAGGTCACCAATCACCCAAGATCAGGAGAACTGCCCACTGTAATTGCAATCCTAGAGGGAATGGTGTTTTTCTCCACATCCACTGGTAGAGGCCATTGACAAAGAGACCCTGACCATCCCGGCATTAGGTAAAAAGACTGTTTGATCTTGTCTTCTCTGATCCTCCCCTTCTTCCACAGTCCACATTTCCTGATAGAACAGAACCTTGGGACACTCTGCAATTGCTCATTTTGGTGTGTATTGCTAGATAGTTTTTTTTTTTTTCCTTTTGGGTGGGTGCATTTGATCAGCACAGGGACAATCAGCACTGTCCAGACAGAGGGCCAGGAGTCTTACAGCCTCATAGGACAGTCAGAGTAGAATGAAAACTCCTCTAACAAGCTTTACCAGACACTGATAGAAGGCACACGGCTGCTATACACTGCTGATGAGAAAAGGTATTTAGCAGTTCATCTTTACTAAAATAAATACATTTCCATGATCTATGTACTGTGGGAGACCAGATATAGTAAATGCAGGCTCCTGGGTTTAGTAACACTTTAATGCATTCTGTGCCTTAAGGTAAAAAACCTTCAGAGTTCAGCCTGAGCCTATTCTTGGTCTAGCACTGTGGCTGAGAGCAGTAGCTCTCTCAGCTCTCTCCGCTCTCTCCTTCCTCATAGGCTCAGAGACAGCAGTGAGAGCCATTGGCTCCTGCTGTTGTCAATCACAGCCGGTAAGGAGCGGATGGGGCCGACTTGTGCCGTGTGTGTCAATGAACACACAGAGTGCAGCTTGGGAGTGAGCCATTACTATTACCCCTATAGCAAGCGACTTGCTATGGTGGGCATTTGGCAGGGGGAGGAGCCAGGAGCATCAGTAGGGGACCTGAGTAGGGGAGGATCGAGGCTGCTATGTGCACAAGCATTGCACAGTGCAGGCAAGTATGACATGTTTGTTATTTAAAGAAATATGGGTTTGCAATCATGTTACCTTCAATTGTCCATCACCTAATTCACGCTGAATTTTAAGCTACTTATGAATTTTATAATTTTAAGAAACTTACAGCAGGAAGATTTGAGATATGCAGCAGGGAAGGGGAATAACTGGCAACATTCTTACACAATTTCCTAAAACACTTTTGCAAAATGTACAATTAGCCTTAGCTAATGTACATAAGCCAACAACAGGAATGCATCCAGGCCTTGTGTGGCTGTCTGTTTCTAGAATCAGGGGTCCTCTTGGGAAGTCATTAAAACTAACAAGTGCTGCAGCATTAAATCCATTAGATGCTGCTGTCGGTCAACTGATCTCAAGTAGAATGGTCAGCCCAGGTCTCACACCGTGACTTGGAGGAGAGTTCTGTGAAATGAACTCCTAGATAATCTCCTCTCTCCAGCTTGTCTGTCCTGTGAAGTTCCCAGAAATATTTATGTAACATTCATTAACATATTGCTGCCTCAGTTTACTATGCTTCAGTGATGAATAGACACAGAAGCGATCAGATACTGGAACCGACCCGCTTGCAGTGCAGCCAGGGGGAGAAAGTGGAAGAGAAGCTGGCAGCACTGCAGCGGGAGGCATAAGAGCATCCCTTGTCAGCCTTATAGAGGTACAGCTGGCCCTCTTGCTTGGCAGGTGCCAAGGCCCCCCTTTTGAACGAATGGGGTCCAGTACAGAAGGGCCGGCTGTACTGCCTTATCAGCAGGCCTGGTGTCAGTGGACATACAGAATGTGGCCCGGGAGCAAGCCTGCATGAGTGCCCCAATAGCACGCGGCTTGCTATGGAGGCATTCAGCAGGGGGTTGGAACCAGGAGTGCCAGTGGGGGACCCGAGAAAGTAAGGATCAGGGTTGCTTTGTGCAAAACCATTACACAGAACAGGAAAGTATAACATGTTTATTTTTTATTTTTTTATTTCAATGTTACCTTTACAATCACTTTAACAAAACGCCAAATAAAAAGCCAGTATCCACCAAGTAATAACAGGAACACCAAAAGCAATACCACAAATATCTCAACACTATCAGAATTATAGGAAGGATGACTGAAGGTTAAATAGCATACATTCTGTACATAAAATAGACCAAGGTCTATGGACTGGACACTTCCAGTTATGTTGACTGAGCAGCAGATAAAGTTAGGTCAAGGTAGTGTTCATATATGCACACAGAAACAGCCCCCTGCAGCTTGTGCTCGCCCTATACTTTAGTTAAAGTAAAATCTGGTTATTAATTAAGAGAAAGAAATGATCTTCATGAAACAGATCCTATTCGGTACATTTTTCGTATTACAGGTTGCTTGGTTGAGCTAGAAGAAAGAGGGACATACAGTATACTGTAGCTCACCAGATTGCAACTGTGTGTTAATAAAAGAATAAAACACAGCAACTTGTGTCTTTTTTCAACCTGACTAAGTATGTAACTATGTAACATATTGTACTGAAGTCTAGCCAAATCTCAGCTGTCAGTTACAGATAGCAACCATAAGCCTTTGAGGAGCAGTGCGAGGCACTGGCTGTTTCAGATTATCGCACTGTTACATTTTTTTTAGGCTCGGTTTACACTGGAACCGGCTGCGGATCGCACAGGAACGCTGTGCGTCCCTATTGTCCAGTTCAGGGACGAATCAGGGACAAATCTTTGCCTGAATTCAGCCCTGAAATGGAGCCAAAGACGCACACGTTTCTGTGCAGCGTGCTCCGCAGCTGCCCCGGAGATATGTGAACCGCCTCCATAGAGAACCGGTCACATTCTCCTGCTATGCAAATTGGATGCGGCTAAAACCCTCATCCAATCCTCATAGGTGTGAACCCAGCTTTAAACATCTTTTGAAGTGTCCCAAAGTAACACTTTTTTAAAGGTTGTGCACCACAGCTCAGTTGTGGTGACAAACAGTGACATGTGCTTACTCGCAGTGCATGTCTGTATTTGCCTGCACAGCACCGCACATTACTGCTTTGTTTTGGTGTGACTGAGGCACATAGAAAACAACTGTGTGCCCTAGAGGTTAGACATGTGCAATTAGTTTCGGTCCGAATACAAATTCGGACAAATTTGGGGTTATTTGGAGACTCAGATGTAGCCGAATCTCCAAATGAAATAGTAATGAATAGTAACAAATTTAGTTGAAATCCGTTAAAATTAGTTTAGTTTATTCCTTTTCTAACAAATTCCAACTTTTTAGAACAATTATAATTTGGATCGGTCGAAAAACTATTGACCAATTCAAATTCTGTGTGAAGAAATAGCTTGTTGTTAAGCAGAGGACTGGGAAGCCGCCCGCCCGCGTTCTTACCAACCATGAGTCATCATCTGTCTGCTGGCTTCTCCACTGACAGATGGATGTTAAAGAAAAGAATGCTAGCAATAGAACATTTTTAAACAAAATGGCATAGCCCCCCCCACCCAGTCCATACCAGGCCCTTCAGGTCTGGTATAGATTTTAAGGGAAACCCCACAACAATTTATTTTTGGGTCCTCCAAAATCCATTCCAAACCCTTATCTGAGCATGCAGCCTGGCTGGTCAGGAAAAGGGGGGGGGGGGGAGACGAGCGAGAGGCCCCCCTCCTGAACCATACCAGACCACATGCCCTCAACATGGGGGGGTGGGTGCTTTGGAGCAGAGGGGCTCTGTGCCCCCCCACCCCAAAGCACCTTGTTCCCATGTTGGTGGGCTGTGGTTGTCAGGGTCTGCAAATTGTCAGGGTCTGCAAGTGGGGGGCTTATCGGAATCTGGAAGCCCCCTTTAACAAGGGGGCCCCCCAGATCCCGACCCCCCCTATGTGAATGGGTTTCGGGTACACGCTTGGATAAGAGTCTGGTATGGATTTTGAGGGGGAACCCACGCCAATTTTTTTATTGTGGTGTGGGGTTCCCCTTAAAATCCATACCAGACCCGATCTGAATTTGAATCGTTCTGAAAAAATTAAATTTGTTAGAAAATTAATAAATAGAACAAATTTTTACAAAAACTAAACAAAATTTTACGAAAACAAAACTAATTCCGAAACCAAACTAAACAAATTCCATAACGAAACTAAATTAGTAACATAACGAATCTGTCTGAAACAAAACTAAACAAATTTTCCCATTTTGCACATGTCTACTAGAGGTAACCTGAAAACAATTGTGTGTGCCCTACAGATAATCTGAAAACAATTGTGTGTGCCCTAGAGGTAACTTGAAAACAATTGTGTGTGCCCAACAGATAACCTGAAAACAATTGTTTGTGCCCTACAGATAACCTAAAAACAATTGTGTGTGCCCAACAGATAATCTGAAAACAATTGTGTGTGCCCTACAGGTAACATAGAAAACAAGTGTGTTTGCCCTACAGGTAACATAGAAAACAATTGCGTGTGCCCTACAGGTAACCTGAAAACAATTGTGTGTGCCCTACAGGTAACATAGAAAACAATTGTGTGTGCCCTACAGGTAACATAGAAAACAATTGTGTGTGCCCTACAGGTAACATAGAAAACAATTGTGTGTGTCCTACAGGTAACATAGAAAACAATTGTGTGTGCCCTACAGGTAACATAGAAAACAATTGTGTGTGCCCTACAGGTAACATAGAAAACAATTGTGTGTGCCCTACAGGTAACTTGAAAACAATTGTGTGTGCCCTACAGATAACCTGAAAACAATTGTGTGTGCCCTACAGATAACCTGAAAACAATTGTGTGTGCCCTACAGGTAACTTGAAAACAATTGTGTGTGCCCTACAGATAACCTGAAAACAATTGTGTGTGCCCTACAGGTAACATAGAAAACAATTGTGTTTGCCCTACAGGTAACATAGAAAACAATTGTGTGTGCCCTACAGATAACCTGAAAACAATTGTGTGTGCCCTACAGGTAACATAGAAAACAATTGTGTGTGCCCTACAGGTAACATAGAAAACAATTGTGTGTGCCCTACAGGTAACATAGAAAACAATTGTGTGTGCCCTACAGATAACCTGAAAACAATTGTGTGTGCCCTACAGGTAACATAGAAAACAATTGTGTGTGCCCTACAGGTAACATAGAAAACAATTGTGTGTGCCCTACAGGTAACATAGAAAACAATTGTGTGTGCCCTACAGGTAACATAGAAAACAATTGTGTGTGCCCTACAGGTAACATAGAAAACAATTGTGTGTGCCCTACAGGTATCCTGCATTGTTTCTGTGCAGAAAAAAGAAGGTCACTGCATATAGTGTGAACAAGCTCTTAGGTTTGGTTACCTACCACATGGGAATCTAGAGATGGCAACATCTCTTATCCCAAGTGTATGAAATATTTTTCTTACATGTAGCGATACCCTCAGCTAAGAGGACCGCAGATTTAGTTTGGGCCCTGAAGACAGCTCCGCCAACCCCCGGCAATTTACTCGACCCCCTTCTGGGACAGTTCGTCTAGGGTAATATATATATCTTATGCTCTATGGTAAAATTCAGACACCAATGCAATGATAGAAGAATAACGAGTTTACTTTCTACTGGCAATAAAATCAACAGTTATAACAAATCACAGGAATATCTCTGCAGAGCCCTGCAGCAATAGGCACACTACAACTAGTAAGATATGGCGCACACGCGCCACGTGTAACAGTACTTCACTATGCGCCCTATGGCGCAGCAACTAATAAATCTATCTAGATGGCCAGGCCTGACCATATAACTAAGTCTATAGGGGGGTAAAATTCTTCGCATGCAGTCTTTAAACGGTGGTGCACATTTCAGGAACACATTTGTAATCCAAGGGAAAGAAAATGCCAACACAGTACACTCCACTAGAGATCCGTTTGACTCAGTTCAGCTATGGATCTCCAGGGGAGGGGAAACTGAAATAGGAACTGGTGGGCCACGGCAGTCTGTAGGCCTAACAATGGTATACAGTATTTGTGGATTGAGCATGTGCTCGCTCACCCCTCCGGACGCGATCCCAGTACGGGAACTTCCACCTGCTGTGTCTCCACACACAGCGTCTGCAGCGGTCTGGTCTCCGGCTCAGCAGCGGTTGAGGAAACCGAGTCAGATGCCACCCAGGCTCGCGATGGGGTGGAAGGCTCTTTTAGGTAGCAGCGCAAGGCCCCAGGCTTCAGGCCTTGCACCACAGCGGATCCGCACAGGAAGATCTCTCCACTGAAGTCTCGTGTCCCAAAGAGGCCGAGCGCAGCCTCGCCTCCTCCTTATATAACCCCGCCCATGAGTCTCTGGGGTGGAAACATTGCATCCTGGGTACTGAATGGGGTTCTGGGTAAGGTAGTCCTGAGAGTCTTAAAGGAGACCCCGCTACACACATTTATAACTAACAACCAGGTTTGAACAGTTTCTCCATACAGGTATATTTCTTCGGATAATACAGCGGTGGTCAGATGACCTCATTAGCCTTAAGGTCAACCAAATATGTTACTAGAATGGAAGAGTGTAGTACTAAGAACCCTAAAATAACTTTTCTGTTGGGGAGAGTTTTGAAACGCTGGTGGAAAATTGAACCTGCTGGCATCCACACATAAATGAGAAATCACTTATGGATGTACTTACTATTTAACTGCTATAATTTTGTTCTCCCTCTCGATTATTATGAAATACCCTAAATTTAATCTGTAACAGGATGGGTAATTAGCCAAATCATCAGACAAGGAGTAACTGTAACATGCACTTTACTAAACAGGTGCAAACTTAGAAGCAATAATGCAAAGCAGGATCAGCATGACAAAGAGCATGCAAAGTCTGCAGAATAATACAAAACAGATTATGAAAGCTGCACAAACATGGACTCTTCACAGCAATGTCTTTGTGGCTTAGTCTGGATAATATGTGGCTGCATTACAAAGTCTCTATAAGACTCTATAGTAACAAAAGTCTAGCTGAAAATCACTACTTCAGCAAAACAGTACAGAACAAAGCTACTTGCGCGCTAACCTTCATAAACAGCATCCTTCTTAAGCCCCGTACACACGGTCGGACTTTTTGCCAACAAACTGTACGCTCCATCGGACAAACTTTTTTGGTTTTCATCGGACAAAAGTTCAGTCTGCAAACGGACAAACTTTTGGCCAACAAAAGTCCGATGGAGCAAAGTCCGACCGTGTGTACAGAAAACCAATGGACTTTTGTCCGATGGACAAAACAAATAATGTTAAAATCAACCAACAATAGCAGAAGTTGACCAAAGGGTGGCGGTAAAGAGCAGAAAAACCACGTGATGTTGGAAAAAGTTTTGGGAAAGTTTGCAGAAAAGTCCTGTGGTGTGTATGCTATGGGTGTTCCTGGCCAACTCCGTTCGGACTAAAATCCACGGAAAAGTCAGATGGAAGTCCGACCGTGTGTACGAGGCTTTAGTGAGGTCCCAAGGCTATTCCACTGGACTTTGAGTACTCTGGTAGCTATTGGAGAGATGCTCACCACAGTAACAGGGTCTTCCGGAGAAGCTATGTGCTATTAAGCCCCTGGCTGGCTTCCCACTTCCTGGTTCCAAAAGTGGAGAATCTGTCACCTATATACAGATTACTTGCTAGCTACCTCTGCCCTATTGGGGGTGGGAAGCAGAAAAAAACTATCTTCCTGGGCAAGTGCAGGAACCCAGGGAATTGTGGGAAAAGAGTTTAAGGGGCTTATGCCAACATCTGAGCATGGTGAGTGAATGTGCACGCCACCCCACTTGAGCTTACTGTCTCTGGCAAACTTGCAGACCATTCATATTCATTCTGTGCAAAGTGTATAGGGAGTCTCCTGAAGTTAGGTCTTTGGGAGTGTTTCAGATGTTGAGACTCGGGTCCATCTTCTGGGAAGCAATGGTTTCTGTTTCAAGGGCATCAGTGGATGGTTCAGAGGGCTCCATTTATGGTGTAGCTTTTTTTTTTTTTTCTCAGGTTCCTTCCCTCTGGATATCGTAGACTGGTACACTTAGAATAGACCATTTCAGCACAGCTCCAGAAACTTCCCACAATGGTTGCAATTTTTCTTGCTGGTGTATGCCTTTACATCAGGCTAGGACTCTATTCCCATATTGAAGGTCAACGCTTAATGCTTCTAATGCCGCGTACACACGACCGTTTTTAATGTCATTGAAAAAAACTGCATTTTTCTCGACGTGATTTTTCGTGATTCCTCTCAAGCCTGCCATGCCTACACACTATCGTGGAAAAAAATGTTTGAGTAAAGCGCGGTGACGTCCAACACGTACGACGGCACTATAAAGGGGAAGTTCCATGAGGATGGCGCCACCCTTCATGTTAGTAAAGTTTGTTGAGAGACGATTCGCGCTTTTCAGCCTCGTGCTTTTCAGTCCGTTACAGTGTGACGAATGTGCTATCTCCATTACGAACGCTAGTTTTACTAGAACGAGCGCTCCCGTCTCATACTTGATTCTGAGCATGCGCATTTTTTTTCACATCGTTAAAGCCCACACGTGGCCGTTTTTCATGACGAGAAAAACGACGATGTAAAAAACGACGTGAAAAATTAGAGCATGTTCCAATTTTTCTTGTGATTCTCAGCGTTTTTCTCGTCGGGAAAACTGCTGGAAAGCCCACACACGATCATTTTTAATGACCATTTTAGAAAAATGTAATTTTTCTCGTCATTAAAAACGGTTGTGTGTACGCGGCATAACGCTCCTTGCTCCACCCATGGCCGGACTTTAACCAACTGCTGCACTTCAGACAGGCAATGTTTCCACTCCCAAATCAAGGAAGTTGGAGTGTGTTGAAGTTTATTGGCCCAATAATATTTTGTATATCTCAAGAAAGGACAGGACCCAGTTTTGAGCTTCATGAGCTTGGCAGCCATTAATCACATGTATACCAGAGGCAAACATTCATTTTGCACTAACAATGCTACTAAATTTTATTTGCCCCAACCTCTAAATTCCTGATACGTGGCTATCGCATACTGCTTACCCCTTGCGCATTGCGCAAGACTTTAGTTAATTTATCACATTAGCTATCTGGCAAAGCTGTTAAGGTTTAAAGGCATGCTGTACAATATATATCAGTATTCTCAGTAAGGCTCACCCATCTAAAATATGAATACCTAATTTGAGCATCCCCATGCAAAATATTTTACCTTGTACTATTGCGCAAGTCTTATTAAAAAGCATGATGCAGAGTGGATGCAGTTTTTATTATCTCATGAATCTAAAGTTCAAAAGAGTTCCTAATTGGCTTTGAATGATCTCATGATCTAAACATTATAAAAGCTTTAATTCTTAATGCACCAACATGGTGAGAATGTTGCACAGCTGCTGCTGGAGTACTATTGTGAAACAATTTGTCCTCATTTATTATTGCCCTAAATATAAACCATTCTATTCTACCCCGCAGCCACCAAATCAAATTCACAGGAAATATGACATCTGGAGACAAATGTTTAAAGTGAACCTACCAGCCAGTTTAAATATTTTAAATTAGAAATCCTTAATACCAGATGGTCAAAAAAAGTTAGAAATCCTTGTTTTCTACCAGAAAACCTACCTCGTGTGCCTCTCTTTAATTAGCTTCATTAATAAAGGTAATAGCATGCATTTTATGGTTTATGTTGTTAGGCATGACTACTTGCAAAAGTTTAAAATGGCAAACAGGTTTAGTTTATCTTTAATATGATATACAGTATGTAGCACTCTCCCGTAGGGACTACTGGTGAACTTAGATCCTCCACTTCTGCACAATTGGCACACCAAGTTTTCACAAGCACCCCAGAGTCAGAAACAGTTTGTGATTTTGTTTTTGTTATTTATTGAGGGGTAATAACTTGGATAGGGATGGGAGGTTATGGAATGCCCACTTGACTTCAGCAAAATGTCAGCAACAACTTCAGGGACATCTTCCTATACAGTACACACAGAGTGATATATTTCAAGCATTTCTTTCTTTTAATTGTGACGATTATGGCTTACAGCTAGTGAAAACCCAAAATTCAATATCTCAGAAAATTTGAATATTACATAAGACCAATAAAAAAAAGGACTTTTAATTAGACATGTGCACAACATAAAAATTAGTTTAGTTTGGTTTTGTTTCTGTTAGTTTCCGTTGATTCGTAACGATTCGTAATTTCGTAAGACGTGGGTTATCGTATTCGGACTCTTTTGTATTTCCGTAAGGGTTATTTTTCCGTTGATTCGTTTTCCGTTAGTCTAATTTTCGTTGATTCTAAATTCATATTTTTCGTTATATTTTATATTCAGCCGCGTTCGTATTTTCGTAAGAACTATATTTTCATTGATTTGCAATGATTCGTATTTCCGTGTCTAATTTCCGTTGATTGGAAAATTGTACTTTTGTAGATTTAATTACATTCGTACTTTCGTTAGAATACATTTTCCGTTTATTCGAAACACTACTTGTCATAATTTTGTAATTCGTACATTCGTGAGATTGACTGGCTCATTTATTCGTACTTTCATAACATTGTTTTCTTAGATTCGTAATCGGGGCATAATTCGTAATATAGAAACTAGATTCTAGACAGAGTATGCTTAAGAAACAAAGAATTTCTCTCTCACAAGTCACAACTTAACTCACAAATCCACCAAAATAGTGCCGCCTACCCAACCACACCCTATCTGGACTCTGGATGGAATTCACTGCAGTCTAACACAGAAAAACACACAAGGGAATAAGAAACAAGCTCATTGGGGGAAGGAACAACCTCTTCAGGGGAAGGGACAAGCTTATTGGCCAACAGCCAGAAATATTTCAGAACTAAAGAATTCGTTGTTTTGATTTCCGTTTTCCGAATATTCGTAATTTCGAGTTTTCGTTCATTTTGATTTTCGTTATTTTAAATCTTTGTTCGGTATTTTCCTTGTTTCTATGTTTTTGTTTTTTCACTCTTTTGTATTTTCACTGTTTCTAATTTAATAATTTCGTATTTTCGTTGTTTTCCATATTCGTTCTTTTCGATAATTCGTTTTTCGTTGGTAATTTTAGTAAACCGTTCGTTCATTCATATGTTTACGAATTAACGAATATAACGAATTTTGACGAATAACGAATTCGTAACTAAACGAATTGCACATGTCTACTTTTAATACAGAGATGTTAGTCCATGTACAGTATAGTATGTACTCTATACTTGGTCAGGGCTCATTTTGCATGAATTACTGCATCAATGCGGCGTGGCATGGAGGCGATCAGCCTGTGGCACTGCTGAGGTGTTATGGAAGCCCAGGTTTCTTTGATAGTGGCCTTCAGCTCATCTGCATTTTTAGGTCTGGTGTCTCTCATCTTCCTCTTGACAATACCCCACAGATTCTCTATTCCAAGGTATAATATGACAACAGATAAATACTTGCAAAAGTTGCAAAGGCTAAACTGACTTATATAATAGTAACCTAAGACAAACTACTGGGTCTTAGGATGCAAATTTGTTTTTGACATAATATCTCGGGAATAGGCCATAATACAATGATAGTAATTGTATATTGAAGCCTGCAATTTAGAGGCTGTTAATTAGCATGCCAGGGAGGGTAAGGTTGAGAGGCTGGATTCTTAAGTATGTTAAAAGTTCACAATGCCTGGAGATGAAGTAACTCATATCAGGGTGACATAAGAAAACACATCATATTCCGCAATAGTGCCTTCTTACATAAGGTACACAGGAACGGCCTCCTCCCAATCCTTATACCTGCTCAGATTCCATGGATATACGCCCAAGCTTGTTAAATATTCTTTACATGAAGTTTTCCCACACCTCCGGAATGCACTAGCGATGAGCAACAGCATGCAAAATGGAGCAATAAAATACTTAACTGGTTTGAAGGTTTTTTTTCATGTCGATTTTATTCCATCATTCTAGCCGTAAAGGCTTTATCTCTCAGGTTTAAAATATTCATCATTTAAGTGATGCTTTTATATAGCTGAATTCCAATACATATGACTTCCTTGAGTGTTGTAGCAGTGGTGTATTAGCAAAGGACATAAAGAACCATTAAAACATAAAATATCAGCTGACCTGCTTAAAGTATAATTCATAGATGATGACATTAGATCCCATTCACATATAGATGCTGCATTGTAAGGCAACCCCTTTTGAATTGGATGTAAACACACCGCAAAGCTGTGAAAAAGAACATGCTACATCTGTGTGGTGCTGCAGTGTGTGTGTTAAGTAGTGTGCAGTATTACAATAACAATGGCCCTGCAATGCACCACGGTGCACACATTGCTACCTTTTGCCATGCATTGCAGTAATGCACTTTTCATAGGCACACGCATATTATAACTGCATACATTTAAAGCAAGATGGCAGAGCATTGATCAGTATTTTTTGGTTTCCTACAGTAATCTCATAGAGGAGTCTTGTTGACTGTCATTTAACAGGAAATGTGTCGAGTTTTGTACATATATTTTCTTTCTTTTTTATGGCCACTAAAAATAAAATAAAATAAATTAACCAGCATTTTTCTGTTTAATTAGGCAGAGAAATATGAAATATTGCTTTGGTATTCTCCTGTTCAGCCAGCAAGTGGAGCTTTAGCCTTTTTTTCACATGTTTTCCTGTATCTCTTTGCCTTCTGTTGTGAATAAAGCAGAGCACAGCTTTGTCCCTCTCACTTTCCTATCTCCATATAGCTATGCCTGAAGTCCTTGGTCACAATGAGATACAGCATGCCCAAAATGATTATGAGGTTGCACGTGCATGCACACTCACAATCATAGGCTACCTTTCATAAAGTGGTAGTAAATCCTTACACATACCCAGTGAAGTGACTGGTCTCAGGTGATACACAGAGATGAAAAAATCCTCCTACATAAGTTGCATCTGTTTATCTGCAGTATTCTCTTCTCTACAGCCGTTCAAAGTGCAGAATTTATTAAGCTTGTCTGAGCTGTCATAAAAAAAGGCGGTGCACTCTGCAGAGCTCAGTGATGATAGCTCTGAGAGCTGATTGGAGGGAAGGGACACACCCCCTTCACACAGCACACAGGGATAAAGCTGAGGCTGTAATCAGCTGGAGGTCCCTTCCCTGTCACCTTTTTTTCTCTTGGTGTCGGGAAAACATGTCAGAAGTGATTCATGCTGACAGCAGAGGAATGAAGCAACAGGTAGAAATTACACTTAAGCCTCGTACACACGACCGGTTTTCTCGGCAAGAAAACTGCTGGGAGAGCTTTTTGCCGAGAAAAACGGTCGTGTGTATGGTTTCTTGTCGGGAAAACTGCCTGGAATCTCGACGAGAAAAATAGAAAACCTGCTCTCTATTTTTCTCGTCGGGATTCTCGGCAGAGTTTTCCTGCCGAGAAAACCGGTCGTCTGTATGCTTACCTGTTCCACGGTAAACCCGCGCATGCTCGAAAAGTCTTTGACGCATGCGTAGGAGCATACAAGAGCAGTGTAGGGTGTAGCAAGATGGCGGCGACGGCATTTAATGTGACGAGTGCAGGCTCGTCGTAGTCGATTACGTCACTGCGTTCTTGCCATTCAAAAGAACAACAGTTCTTTTAAATGGCCGTGTGTACACTCGACGTGGAAGGCAAGCTTGCCGGGAATCCCGTCGGGAAAACCAATGTTTTTTTTCCCGACGGGATTCCCGCCCGTGTTTACGAGGCTTTAGAGCTCTTAATTGAGACAAGTACACAGGGGGTTATGCTTTGTTCATATTTCATGCCGTAGGTTTACAACCACTTTAAGGGAGTAAGCAACTCGTGTGGTTTGCTTGAGCCACAAAAACGTGTCTAAAACTGATAAAATGTACTAATAAAAAAATAAAAATAATTACAGATGATTGCAAGAGAAAGATTGTTTCCCAAGATACATTTTATTGAAAGTAACTAATTTAAATTGTTCTAAAGGCTTCAGAAGGTTTTTTACCAAATGCATTCTATTCATTAAGGTAAAAAAAAACTACTGTGTGCAGCTCCCCCCCAGCCCCTTCTTATACATACCTGAGCCTCATCTCGATCCAGTGATGTGCATGAGAGCAGTGACTCTCCCGGGTACTCTCTCCTCATTGGCTCACACAGCAGGGGGAGCCATTGGCACTTGCTGCTGTAAATCACAACCAGTGAGCCAATGAGGAGAGAGCAGGGGGAACTGAGCCCTGCTCTGTATGCTATTGGGGACACTCTGTCTGGGGGAAAAGCCAGGACCGCTGATGAGGGACCCAAAACGATGAGGATCGGGGCTGCTCTGTGCAAAACCTTTGCTTAGAGCATGTAAGTATAACATGTTTGTATTTTTTTTTTATGACAAATTTTACAATTATTTTAATTATTAGATTGAATTATTCGATTTTTATAGAGAAGTCCCCTTCTGGCAGAGGACCTGGAGCTATTGCCCCTTTTGCCCCCTTATACATATTACACAATAGCTAACTCAACCTCAACTTTTCATGCATCATTTACTGGCATGCCTGCTTCCTCATTTCCCCATTCTTTTCTTCCATAAGCTTGATTTAATGGGGAAGGGTTTCCAAGATGCAATGTTTTTTGATCTGTCAAAGTATTATATATTAATTACATAATGTTCATGTTGTAAAACGCTGTGCAATCTGTTGGCACTATATAAATCCTGTATAATAATAATGTTCAGCTTGGAAATTTCCTGTTGTTGTGGCTACTAGACAGGCCATGTACAGGAATTGGTTAAATAATTTAAATGATATATTTGCAGAGGCATTAACTACGAAAGCAGCTAATGAATGTATTACATTAATTTTAACAATGTCCCAGATCAGCCTAATAAAACTGAGCCCAGCCCAAACTGAAATACCAGGACCTGAAATCAGGAATTTTCTTCTGGTGAAGGAGTCCAGGGAAAGAGTCATTCCTGCAGGCTGAATAATGCAGGAAAGCAGGTCACTGTGTTCACATCCAACATTATTGTGCATACTATCTGGGTCATTATAGTCTTATTAATGGTAGAATGAAATGCTGCAAATATCTCAGAAATGTTTGGTATCATTAATCACTGCAATTAATGGAGTTCTAGCTGTTAAACCGGGAATGTACAATCAGATCATCCATTTGATATATTTGTGTCTGGCAGGTAATAAAAGAGATTCTTTAATATTGGCCATAATTTATTTAACCATCCCTTGTAAAAGATTAAACCTATTGGCACTTATGAAATGCTATGTCATAACTACAGATTAATGAAACTATTTAACACGTTTCATAATTTGTCTGATTGTGAACCTTGAATAATAACAGTACTCAAATGTAAGGAAAAATGAGTTTCCTGACAGACTCCATGGCAGCCTACGTGTGGGTTAATCCCGCCCCTCATACCTCATAGGACCCTTCTCCCATAAATCTTTGCTCTGGGCCAGAGGCCGTGTTCCTTTTTTTGTCCTCCTCCTAGGACCAAGATATAGTCTTACCTTTTCATGAAGTTTTTCTGTAATCCAGGCCTGGCGGTGTGCACGGCGATACGTTGGTGGTTAGCGGTGATCCTCTCTGCAGTCCAGCAATCCTAGCTATTAGCAGGTGGACATGGGCGATATGATGTGATGCCATGAAGAGCTTACTAACCTGGCCATTGGCAGGCAAGCGGCAATATGGCCAAACGTCCCAGCTATTAGCGGGAGGCTTTGTAAACGCCCGATCGTGCGGTGGGTCGAGCGAACAGCTCCCCAGTCCCAGGTTCTGGTCCGGATCGTGCTGTAGTGGTGGTAATGTACAAAGATATTCCTTTTATATGGCAGCCGTATCTCTGTGTTTTGTGTGTCTCCTTATTTTCTATCAAGCTCCAGTGAGTGGCCACGGCGGCTGGAGCGCAGCTGCGTTCCAGCTCGCCGTTTCAGGAAGTCGCTGCGCATCCGCAAGCCGCGAATGAAGATTCCGTGCTTGGTTTGTGCAGGCGCAGTTTCGCCAAAATGGCGGCGGCGGTCGCGCATGCGATTGGCCGCCACCGGATGGCAACCGCTATGGGGCGGTGACATCGTTAACGGTGGCAGATTTAAATAGCTGTCAAAGCAGCTATTACTTGGGATGACTTGCAGGCTTATGCAGTGTTTACCCAGGCACTGGGCTCTGGTTTACAAGGTAAATTGTTTGCTGCAGGCTCCCTGGGTGCTGGCTATGTGCTATGTGCTATGTGCTCTCTCATGCCTGTTGTCACTCCTGTTTCTCATAAGGTTTTAATGATTCATTTCACTTTCAAACTGCCTTGCCATGGATCTGTCACCGCCCTCTTGTGGCCAACCCTTGCGCAGCAGGTAGAATTTATTTATTTTCTACCTGTGATGCTTGGGTTCACTCATTCAGGAGCTCTTAACCCTTTCTTTTTCACTCAGCTCTTCTAGGTCTGAACACCAAAGCACGGCAAAGACCGTCCTAGGTCTCAACGTTGTCACTCCTCTTCAAGGTCCAGACGTCAGATCTTCCTTTAGATCTAGGTACCACAGATAGGAGTCTAAAACCACCTCTGGGCGTCACTCTCACCGCCACTCCAGCCGCTCTGTGAGGAAAGCCTGCTGGGTATGCGGGGCCCAGGTTCCTAAAGGCAAATCGCTCTGCGAGCGATGCTTTTCTAAAGTCGCATAAGAAAGAGAGGGTGGAGACCAACAAGTGGAAGCACTGGTCAGAAAGGTGGTCCGTGAGTCCCTGAGTAAAGGGGATTCTGGTCATACCCACAACCCTGCTGGCGACACTATGTCAGTCCCTATTAGGGATGATCTCAAGGCTCCAGGCCCTTCACAGCCGAGCCATTCCTCAATTGAAGCCTCAGACAGTGAGGTGGAGGTAGATGACCCTGGTGCAGGTTTTGAATTTGCCCTAGTACCACAGCTGGTCAAAAGCTGTCAAAGAAGCTTTGAGATGGAAGAGCCAGTGGAGGCACCTTCCAAACAGAGGAAATATTTTAAACACCTCAAAAAAGAACGCCCTAATTTCTCCTTTTTGGGTGAACTCAGCGCAATAATTACCGACGAATGGGGTGGTGTTGAAAGGAAGAATTGCCTGTTAATGAAGGTATCAAAAATGTACCCATTTAAAAGCAAGGATGTAAAACACCTGGAGTCGGCTCCTCTCATTGACTCAGCCCTAATGAGGATGGTGAGGCACGTCACACTCCCATTGTAGGATACTGTTTCCTTTTAGGGATTGCCTGGAGTGGAAAATTTATACCGACCTCAAGCGGATCTACATTACAGCGGGTATGACCTGCAAACCAGCTCTAGCTCTCGCAGCCCTTTCTAAAGCAATGGAAGTCTGGGCAGACGACGTAGATGCTTCTCTGAGGAGCATCTCGGAAGAACTGGCCAGGAGCTCACCTATTCATGGGCTAAGGTTGACGTTGGCTTTTCTCGTGGGGCTTCCCTAGACATAATTCGCCTGGTGGCTCGGATCATGCTGACATCTGTCACGGCTAAGCGTGCCTTGTGGCTGCGCCCATGGGTAGCTGACCCTGCCTCCAAGCAGGCATGGTGCAGGATTCCATTTGGGGGTTTGTCCCTCTTTGGGAACATATCGGACAGTGCCATCACCCGTGCCACAGGGGGCAAGTCGGGGTTCCTTCCCCAGGATCGCCGTCTGCTAAACCAGAAGAGAACACAGCCCAGGCAAAGTTCAGATCGAGCAAGGAATGCTCGCTACTATAGGCCTGGCCGTGGGTTCAAGAAGACCTGGAAGAAAAAAAAAAAAAACAGCCTTCAGGCCAGAAGTTTTCAAAAGGGGCATCTTCCGGTGGACAAGAATCCCCTAAGTCTTTATGATATTGCACCTGCCTAAAACAGAGCGAGTCGGCATCCTTGCCTCTCTCGGAAAAGAAAAAGCGAATCGAATTCTCCTGTCTCTCTTGTGGCTCAGGGCGCTGCAATTCCAGTTCCAGACGACAAAAGGCTTTAAGGGGTCTACTCGCCCCTCTTCATGGTGTTGAAGAAAAACGTCTCCTGGAGGCCAGTTATAGACCTAACCCACTTGAATTCTTTTATCTAGAAGGAGAAGTTCAAGATGGAGACACTACTCATGATCAGTCAAGCAATCCAACCAGGCGATTGGCTTGTCTCTATAGACCTGAAGGACGCCTACTTCCATTTTCCGATCGCGTCAGAAATCCAGAAATACCTTCGCTTTGCTGTCAATCAAATCCGTCTGCAGTTCACCTGTCTCCCCTTCGGGCTTACAACATCGACTCGTGTGTTTTCAAAACTTGTTGGCTGTCGTGGCTCTGATCAGGACCAGAGGTATCCGTCTGTATCACTATCTAGACGACCTGCTGTTGTCTCGGGACAAGGAGCAGTTGCTAATCCACAGATCCCAGGTCATCTCCACTCTACTCGAGTTTGGTTGGCTTCTGAATCTGGAAAAGAGCCATCTGGATCCTACGCAGTCCCTGGTATTCCTCAGGGCACACTTCAACGCTATCAAGAGCACCATCTTGTTACCCCTGGAAAAATCCCAGTGATCCGGGAGTTTGGCTTGCAATGTCGTCCTCATCTCCAAGCCTCTCAATGCCTAAAGATCATTGGCACCATGGTGGCAACAACACCCATGGTTAAGTGGGCTCAGTGGAAAATGTGGCCCTTCCAGAAGGGTTTCCTCCAGCAGTATAATCCAGGGCTTCGGGATCACTTTATCCAAATAACCTCATCCATGCGGGAGAGCTTTCCTTGGTGGCTACAACAGAGGAACCTCCTCAATTGTCACTCCATCGCACCTGTGTCTTGGGTCACCATCACTACAGATGCCAGCAACAGGGGCTGACAGAAGTAGCCCAAGGCATATGGAATTTTCCCTCTCACAGGATAGTCTCCAATGTTCTGGAACTCCGGGCAGCGTTCTGCGCTCTGCAGGCCTTTCACCACTTAACAGCAGGAGACTCAGTCCTCCTAAGACTGGACAACACAACGGCAGTCGCATACATCAAGAGACAGGGGGGTACTCGCAGTCTCTCCTTGTCAAAGGAAATAGAGCCTATCATGATCTGGGCCCAGAAAAACCTGGCCAACCTGACAGCTGTCTATCTCCCTGGAGTCCCGAACGTTCAGGCAGATTTTCTGTTGAGTTTCTCTGGACAACGAGTGGACTTCCCCCCCCCCGAAGTCTTCAGGTGGGTCCTGTCCCTGGGAGTCATTCCGGAAGTAGACTTGTTCGCCTCCCCATGTAACTTCAGACTAGAGAGATACTACACGAGGTCTTGGTATTCCCAGGCTTTTGGGTAGATGCTCTGACAGACCGTTGGCGGTTCCACAGGGCCTATGCCTTTCCCCCGGTTCCTGTCATTCTCCGTTTTTTGTCGAGGCTCAGGATGGAAGAAGCAGAGATAGTGGCAATAGTCCCGTACTGGCCAAACAAGCCATGGTTTCCACTGCTGATGCAACTCAGCTTCCGGGACCCAGTTCCTCTACCCTCCAGACCAGATCTCCTATCACAAGGGGCATTTCTACATCCATGCCCGGCCCATCTACATCTGATGCTCTGGTTCTTGAGAGGGGAAGGTTGGAGGCCCTAGGCTGTCCAAGTAGGGCCATCTCCACAATATTAAATGCCAGAAGAACAGGCACCAACAGGGTCTACCAGAGGATTTGGAAAAAGTTTTCAGACTACACCTCTTCCACTGCAGGTTCTTGCAATAACCCAAAGATACATGATATCCTGGGCTTCTTACAATCAGGATTGGATCTCTCATTGTCAGTCAGCTCGCTGCGAGTCCAAATTACTGTAATCTCTGCCTTTACGGGTGTTTCCTGGGCTAGACACCCTCTTACTCAGTAGTTTTTTCAGAGGAGCAATAAGGCTCAGACCTCAGAGCCAAGTTTTTCTAATTGGGATCTTCCCCTTGTCCTGGATTTTTTCTTAGGTAGAGAGTTGGAACATGAAGATCAATCTTCTGTCAAATGACTCTCTCTAATAGTTGTCTTCTTGGTGGCTATAACATCGGCCAAGAGGGTCTCTGAAATCAGCTCTCGGGGATGCAAGGAGCCATTTCTAAACTTTTTAATTCCTATGTTGGGTTCAAACCCCAAAGTGGCATCTGTGTTTCATGACAATCAGGAGATTGCTCTTCCAACGTTCAGATCTACCGAGGATTCCAGTGTTTATCCCTTAGATGTTGGAAAAGCTCTGAGTCAGTATCTTGAAGCTACAGCTTCTTTCCGTCACACCGACCACCTGCTCGTTCTTTTCACAGGAATTATAAGGGAATGCGTGCCTCTTCCAGATCTATCGGAGCAGGGATTGTTCAGGCCATTCAGTGGGCCTATAAAGCCAAGGGCTTGGTGCCTCCAGAAGTGGTGACTGCTCACTCAACTAGAAGTGTCTTCATCATGGGCGGCATCACGTCACGTGCCTCCAGAAGTTATTTGCAAGGTGGCCTTGTGGTCTTCAATTAACACGTTCATGGCACACTACTGCGTAGAGCCAGCCTCATTATCTTCTGTTTAATTTGGTTTACGTATCTTGTCTATTGATGGTGCCAATTAAACCTTTTTTCTTTTGTCCAGCACTCTGCCCACCCGGGTGTGTATGGCTAGTTATTTCCCACACGTAGGCTGCCATGGAGTCTGTCAGGAAAACGGAAAATTTATATCAAATACTTACCGTAATTTTCCTTTCCTGATGGACTCCATGGCAGCAGGAGTTCCCTCCCAGTGGCTGGAGTAGGCTAAATTATGGAACACGGCCTCTGGCCCAGAGCAAAGATTTATGGGAGAAGGGTCCTATGAGGTATGAGGGGCGGGATTAACCCACACGTAGGCTGCCATGGAGTCCATCAGGAAAGGAAAATTACGGTAAGTATTTGATATAAATTTTCCGTTATATGTGTCAGCTTAAAGCGGTAGTAAACCACTGAAAAAAAATAAAAAAGAATTCCCCTGCAAAATAATAGCATAATGTGCTAGTACATTGCATGCTAGCACATTATGAAGCCCTCCAGCAGAACGCTTGTCACTGCTGTGAGGGCTACCATCTTTCCCCGGTCTTCCGTTCGGGTTCCCGGACTTCAGTTGTGTGAGTGGCCAAAGCTGTGATGTTGTCACTCCTGCGCATGCGTGTGGGAACCCTTGGTTACGGCACGGTGCTCTGAAGGTCTGGCACAGTATGATGTCACTAGCTGCATCCAGGGTGAATATCTCCTCAGGCTCGATCGACATCTATACATGTTGCATTTGAGCATTTCTGCAGTGCTTTTTGCAGTGCTTGCAGCGTTTTTGGACACGCGGTTTTACCGCATTTTACCGCGATTTTGCCGTGATTTGCGTTTTTGCGGTTTTTTTTACACTGTATATAGCTGGTTGCTAAGGAGGAAGCCGGCCACCGCATACATAACAACCAATGAGTCATCAGCTGTCAGTGGGCTTTCCCACTGATAGCTGAATGTAAAAAAAAGAATTGGCGGGTAAAAAACTAATTGTGAAAAAAAAAGTGCTATCAAGGGGGCCCCCAGATCCCGCCCTCCCCCCATGTGAATAGGTATCAGGTACATTGTACCCCTACCCATTCAACAACAAAAAAGTAGTGTAGTGTGACAAAACACAAGTTATTTATTAAAATGTCTTCTCCTTCCTCCTCCGGGCTTCTCCTGCTTCTTCCTCCGGTCTTCTCCTTCTGCCTCCGGTCTTCTCCTTCTTCCTCTGGTCTTCTTCTTCTCCTGCTTCTTCTGCCGGCCTTCTTCTTTCTCCTGTTTTCTTCCTCCGCCGCCGCTCCCGCCGCCGACCCTTCTCCAATGCTGATCTGTCCGTGCCGATGTCAAGCATTTCTTAGATAAAGGTGGGGGCGTGACCAACAGATGACGTTATCTGAAGGCCCGCCCCGTGACATCACGGACCCATCATGCCCCGGGCAACAACGTCACGATATGGGGGATATCAGCATTGAAAAGCCCAGGATCCTGCTACTAGACAGGCCATGTACAGGAATTGGTTAAACAATTTAAATGATATATTTGCAGAGGCATTAACTACGAAAGCAGCTAATGAATGTATTACATTAATTTTAACAATGTCCCAGATCAGCCTAAAAAACTGAGCCCAGCCCAAACTGAAATACCAGGACCACCAGAGGTGGTTCATCAGCGCAATTAGACTAAACTTAAGTGTGCGGTCACACTCCCTAAGGTGAGCATAATTACTTAGGAGGGGAGCACCATTTGATGTCACCATTGTCTGGAATAATCTAGGAGCACGTTCACAAGGATTTATATTATTGGAAATCACTTATGGACTTTATTGATTATTTATTATTATTTTTGTTTTCACTTTAATGAATTATATTTATTTATTTGGCACATAGCACTTTATATTATTCACTGTATTGGTATAATATTTGATATCTATATGTTGTTGTTTTTTAACCACTTCAGCCCCGGACCATTTGGCTGCCAAATGACCGGGACACTTTTTGCGATTCGGCACTGCGTCGCTTTAACTGACAATTGCGCGGTCGTGTAACGTGACTCCCAAACAAAATTTACGTCCTTTTTTTCCCACTAACAGAGCTTTCTTTTGGTGGTATTTTATCACCTCTGCGGTTTTTATTTTATGCGCTATAAACAAAAATATAGCATCAATTTTGAAAAAAAAGCAATATTTTTTACTTTTTGCTATAATAAATATCCCCAAAAAATATATATATAAAAAAATGTTTTTCCTCAGTTTAGGCCGATACATATTCTTCTACATATTTTTGGTAAAAAAAATCTCAATAAGCGTTTATTGATTGGTTTGCGCAAAAGCAAAAGATAGTTTTATGGCATTTTTATTAATAATTTTTTTTTTACTAGTAATGGCGGCAATTTTTATTGTGACTGCGACATTATGGGACCATTCACATTTATACCGCGATCAGTGCTATAAAAATGCACTGATTACTGTATAAATGTGACTGGCAGGGAAGGGGTTAACCACTAGGGGGCTAGGAAGGGGTTAAGTGTGTCCTAGGGAGTGATTCTAACTGTGTGGGGGCAGGGCTTACTGTGACACGACACTGATTGCTGCTCCCGATGAGAGGGAGCAGACGATCAGTGTCCTGTCACTAGGCAGAACGAGGAGATGCCTTGTTTACGCTGGCCTCTCCCCGTTCTGCAGCTCTGTGACCCGATCGCGGGACACCGGCGGACATCGAGTCCGCGGGTCGCACGGTCACAGAGCTTGCGGCAGGGGCGCGTGCGACGTCGGCGGTGCGAAATTCAAAGTGACGTGTATATACGTCACTTTGCGCAACAGTGCCATTCTGCCGATGTATATGTGCAGGACACGGTCGGCAATCAGTTAAAGAAGTTTGATCTATTTTTCATTGGCTTTACCCCCCACCGCCATTCTTGCGTAACCTGCTGGTTACCTAAACCTGGATGAAGCAGCCAGCTTCTGTGTCACCAAAGATGGTGGTGGAGCAGGTGAGCAGCAGATCACAGCAGGACAACATTGAATCCATTTGGTGGGAGTGTATATGAATCAGGGTCAATTATTGTTACAGGTATAAGTAGCACTATCCCCGTAGGAGCTGCTGGTTATATATTTTGGTCTTGCCGTTACCTGTCTGTTCCACCGTATCCGTCATAGGGGTCCCATTGAAGGGTTTTCACAGATGTCAGCACCAACACATAGACTCTTTTCAATGGTTTTATTAAAGAAATGTCAATAGAGGGATGGAGGGTTAGGGGAAACTCAGGTACCTTGCTTTGCGGATCACGGGTACTTCTTAATCCAGAGGACAAACAGTCTCCACACTGGATATAGCAACCACCGGATAGGCCTCTCTCACTGGCCTAGCAGCCGGTGCGGTGCTCGGGCAATAGTCTCTGCCACAGACTTGAAGAATACAAATAGTCTCTGCCACAGACTTGAAAAATTCACAACTTTTGCAAAGTTAAAGCACAGTCACACAGTACCAGTTTCTTTCAGCCAATTCGGCGATACCGTGAGGTAGATATGTAAGGATGCATCCTCCAATAGAGTCTCCAGGCTCCTCCTGAGGCACCAGCCTTTTTGCTCGGTCCTCTCCTGGGAAAAGTCCTCCCCTGGTCTCCTCAATTGCTCGGCTTCTTCCTGCAGGCAAGACAGCAAGGACCACCCCTGATTAATAGGCCCCAGAAACTCCTGGGCCTACTTCCAGTAACAAGGCCTCGAGCCAGCCGGCCCCCGAGGCAGGAAACTACTACGGCACACCTTAGGCCAGGAGGCCCATCAGGCCCATCAGGTCAGAGAGCCGAAAGACGGTGTCTGTCCCTTAAGTACCCTTTCCCAGAATGCACAGCGGGGGGACCAATCCCACTGAGCTGCTTCTGGGCAAGAGGTACCCAATACATCCAGCCTTCTGCATTTCCAACCTTGACCTGTGGTGACAGCAACACCCACAGTCAAGTGGAAAAATGCGCAACACAGCTGGACTGGAACAGAAACCAGCAATTACCAAAATTATTCTGAGCTAAACTACAGCTCAGACAACTAAATTTACAACTAGCGCCTACCCAATAGGAGCAGGGCGCTACACACTTCCCCCACCACAACAGACGATGTCCTCATCGTCTTTAAAAAATTACTCTCACTCCTGAGAGTCGATACCTGAATCCCATAAAACTTGGATGGGGAAGCGAGGGGGTAAGAAAAGGAAATTACAGATTTTTTTTTTTAAACAAAACACACACAGTAAAATCACATTAACATGTATTACCACCCCTGACTATCTGTCTAAACCACCCACTCTCCAGTAGATTGGCAGAAATCCAGGGTACCTGAAAGACAAACACACAAGCAACAATACAACATTACTGTACAATAGGAAGCAAAGCCTCACTTCCTAAAAAAAAAATTGCCTTTCTTTCCCCCATATATATTATATTTTCTCTGTGTGGGTAGCTAAGTCTAAAGAGAGAGTCCAGTTTTGCTGGGCAAACTTCCGCCACCTAGTGGCAGAAGAATAACACAACCAAAGTCCTTGAATGCAAGTACTGGAGTAGGTAGAGGAATTTTGACTCCGAAGTTCCCGGTAACCTAACACTACCTAGCTACATACACCACAGTCCTTCAGAATAGAGAAAATCTTTTTCTCTCTGCAAATTTAACACCAGAACAGTCACTGTAAGCGATCACCAGTAAAATCGGGGGTCAGACAAAGTCAGTGGCTTTCCTTTTTTATCCAGGTAAATGTGATAAAATACACAACATTGTCCTTCCCTGGGTGGCAAATGACCACCTGGTCAGCATGGATGTGCCGGACGTAACTCCAGTGTAACAGGCACCCATTGAAGCGATCATCCATAGTAACCGAATAGCCTGTTCTCCTAAAAGGTTTAGGTACGGACAAATAGTCCCAAACAGCCTCACAGTACCACTTCTCTCTGCTGGACTCAATTTCCTGCATGATCTCCCGGGGGACGTAGGGTAATTTGAAGCCGTGCTCCGTGGCTACTTTTTGTTGAGTACTCTTTGTAGCCGGGCAAGTCACAGCAAAGATCTGGTGCTTCCAAGTCCAGGAGGTATACACAAAGCTGGGGAGCACCAGAGCATTAACAGACAGCTTTCATGACCCAAACAAATTGGTACCTCTGGCCAGGATTTCACTAGTAGCAACTGGGGGTTCCACACTGGGTGATGTCTTCCCCGAGTCCATGGCTGCCCATTCAGAAAAGGTGAAGGCCGAAGCAGTATCATCTCCATTGGCCCATAACATCTCCTGAGAAATAGTTTCAAACAAGTCATCGTCTCCAGAGATGTCTGCCAAAGAATCTATTTCAGAGTCCCGTAACTCCTCCGCGGGCATATATTTACAAACAGTCCCCATATGTGCACTTTCCCCAGATCTCTCACCCGTTCCTTTCGTGGACTTCTCAGGAATCAGACTTTCCTTTGGATCCGGTTCGGGTAGTCTTTGGGGTAGGCCTCGACCACGGCCGCGGGAGGCTTTGACGTATTCCACTTTCTTTTGTGCAGGTGCAGCGGGACCAAAAGCAGCAGAGGCAGGGACAGCGGAGGTAACATTAGTGAAGGTAACAGCAGTAGCGACGTCCGCTGATGACTCCTCAATGGCAGTAACAGCGCCATCTCCCTCCAGAATGGTCTTTGTAGCAGATGTGGCAAGCACAGGTCTAGCCACAGAAGCAAAGGCAGCGGCCTCCTCTGTAGTGATGCCCGTGTCCCAGTCCATCAGGTAGGCACGGGGTGGCATGGTGGGTTGCTCTACGGCAAACAGGTACTCCCCGCAATGTAGGCACCGAACAAATGGACGGGGGTTTACAGCCAGTCCTTCGTACCTGTTGCACAGCATACCCAAGGCTTCCACATCTCCAATCACATAAAGTACGAACTGCCCATGTGGTTTCAACTGAATGCCAGTATCCGTCAACGTAATTCCCGGCAGCATGGCACTTGTAGCGGTACCCACTGGAGACATCCTGGGCCCCATAGCAGACTGCATCACTGGAACTAGGGACATGGCGGTATTGCGACTCTCTGTTGAGTTGAGTGTTGGACACACATGCTGCATCTTACGCAGCAAATAGGCGGGAACTCCTCCCACTTGTTCCACGCGGCTAAGAAGTGATCTGCAAATTAACCCCTTTTTCGAAGAAACAACACAGTCCAGAGCCCTCTTTCTAGCACCGGCTCCCGGTGAACAGTCCATTTAAGTTGCAACCGGTTGAGTTGAGAGGTATCTTAATATAGCGCGGTCTTACCCCGAAGGGTCCCGAATCGCATAGCAGAGCTCCTGGGAAAAGATGACCCAGGAACCAAGAGCAGCACAGAGCAGCAGAAAGGGTGGAAGAAAGAGGCTACGCAGGAAAGGCTTGCGTGAAAAGCCGAGTCTTCAGTAACCCGCGGAAGACCGGGATAGTAGGGGCCTCCTGGAGCTCGACAGGGAGGCTATTCCATAATACGGCATCCTGGTGGGAGAAGGCCTGACCACCACGCCGGATCTTCTTGGGCAACGAGATGTAGTAGATCTGAGTGATCTGGCAAGAGCTGGTTTATGAAAACAAGAGCAGAGATAGCTTGGGGCCAGGCCTCTCATAATCTTAAACATGATACACCTTGCCTTAAATAAGGTGCGATAGTGGACCGGCAGCCAATGCAAGGCGCAGAGGACAGGGGTGATATGATCCCTCAACGGGACATCCATGAGTACCCTTGCCGCAGCATTTTGAATAAGTTGAAGCTTCTGCACTAACATCTTTGGCAATCCCAGGTAAAGAGAGTTGCAGTAGTCTAGGCAGCTACCTATCGTGGCATAGATGACAGTTTTTCTGTCCGAGATATCCAGATATTTAAACAGCCCCCTCAGAAGTTTGCAACCAGTAATGGTGAATCCCGGACTCGAGCCCCCACGTGTAGCACCACTCCGTAGGAGCTGCTGGTTATATATTTGGGTCTTGCCGTTACCTGTCTGTTCCACCGTATCCGTCATAGGGGTCCCATTGAAGAGCTTTCACAGATGTCAGCACCAACACATAGGGGGTTATTTACCAAAGGTAGAGAGTGCAAAATCTGGTGCAACTCTACATCAGCTTCCAGGTTTTATTGCCAAAGCTTAGCTGAACAAGCTGAAGTTAGAAGCTGATTGGCTACCATGCACAGCTGCACCAGACTCTGTGTGCACCAGTTTTAATAAATCTCCCCCATAGTCTCTTTTCAATGGTTTTATTAAAGAAATGTCAATAGAGGGATGGAGGGTTAGGGGAGATTCAGGTACCTTGCTTTGCGGATCACGGGTACTTCTTAATCCAGAGGACAAACAGTTTCCACACTGGATATAGCAACCACCGGATAGGCCTCTCTCACTGGCCTAGCAGCCGGTGCGGTGCTCGGGCAATAGTCTCTGCCACAGACTTGAAGAATACAAATAGTCTCTGCCACAGACTTGAAGAATTCACAACTTTTGCAAAGGTAAAGCACAGTCACACAGTACCAGTTTCTTTCAGCCAATTCGGCAAAACCGTGAGGTAGATAAGGATGCATCCTCCAATTGAGTCTCCAGGCTCCTCCTGAGGCACCAGCCTTTTTGCTCAGTCCTCTCCTGGGAAAAGTCCTCCCCTGGTCTCCTCAATTGCTCGGCTTCTTCCCGCAGGCAAGACAGCAAGGACCACCCCTGTTTAATAGGTCCCAGAAACTCCTGGACCTACTTCCAGTAACGAGGCCTCGGGCCAGCTGGCCCCCTAGGCAGGAAACTACTACGGCACACCTTAGGCAAGGAGGCCCATCAGGTCAGAGAGCCGGAAGACGTTGTCTGTCCCTTAAGTACCCTTTCCCAGAATGCACAGCGGGGGGACCAATCCCACTGAGCTGCTTCTGGGCAAGAGGTACCCAATACAGCCTTCTGCATTTCCAACCTTGACCTGTGGTGACAGCGACACCCACAGTCAAGTGGAAAAATGCGCAACACAGCTGGACTGGAACAGAAACCAGCAATTACCAAAATTATTCTGAGCTAAACTACAGCTCAGACAACTCAATTTACAACTAGCGCCTACCCAATAGGAGCAGTGCGCTACATAAGGAAAGGGGTTAAAATACAGAGCAGGGGAGTGTCTTTAGACCCCATTCACACTTGTACGACTCCAAAGTTGAGCGGACTTTGGAGTGCAACTTTGATGCAACTTTGGATGGGTGCAACTTGGATACGACTTTGGCTTTGACCAGTGATAATAGACAACTGTTGCATAACTGTTGCATTGTATAACATTCAGGTACCACTTTCATGCAACTTTTGAGGATTAACATTGATGTCTATGGTCCTCAATTTGCATGAAAGGCAGACCAAAGTAGTGCATGAACTTCTTTGAAGTTGCTGCAACTTTAGGTTGCACATACATGATAGGTTATCATTGGAAAACGTGGGGAACAACTTGTCATGCGACTTTGATGTCCAAAGTTGCATGACAAGTTGCACAAGTGTGAATAGAGCCTTAAGGTTGCTTTCACACGGGTGGCCAGGGGGGCAGTAAAAACAGGTGATATGCTTTTTTACTGCCCCCTGGCACTTACCTACAAAAGGACACGGTGCACCTTGGATAGGTACACATTGCTGCTGTCGCCATGCTTTGCATTGCAGTGCTGCAATTTTAATGTTACATGCTGAGTTTGATAGGCAGCACACATAGCCAATTCTCCTATGTAAGTAAATGGGGCCTTGCCACAATCATGAGCCAGAGACTTGGATCACAGTTGTGGTGTGATACTGCAAAGTTGTCATTCGGCAATAAAAAAAAGCCCAACCTTCCTGAATACTTGCAAACCTCATTTCACTGTTCTTTGAAAAGCAATCCCTACAGATTTATTTTCAGGGGGGAAGTAGACACCGATGCAAGTGTGAATGGAGCCTGGTTGCAGCACGCTATTGCAGCAATTAAAAGGTTAAAGCAGGCTATCAGAAGGTAATACAACGGCTCCTCACTGCCTGTCAAATGCTCTCTGACCAATGATCCGAATGCAAAAAACGCAGTTTGTGTGAACCAGCCCATAGACCTGTATAGGATTGCAAAACCCATCTGATGTTAACTAAAGCTTGTTGACATGGGCCCTAGAGGAAAGCTGTACTAAAGAAACATATCCTTTAGTAAATGCTAGTTACCTGACTGTCATGCTGATCCAGTGGTTTTACTATTTTATGAGTAACTGACCCAGAACAACTATGCAAGGTGGGAGAAAAAAATTCAAATGGGATCTATATATACAGTATGTTCAGTTGTTTTTTTGTGAGCTACAGAAATATTTGTACTAAAGATTACAGATCATTCCCTGGAGGTAGGTGCACATTTGCTATCATCACTAAGGATAGGCACACACCTATGCGTTTTTCAGTGCATTTACAGATTTGCAGAAACGCACTACAGTCCATTTAACATTAGTTCCTATGGGTCACGTTAACTTCTATGCAGTTTCCACCAGTGCATTTTTTGAAAAGGTGCAGGGATATTTTTACATGCAGCACGCCCGTGCATTTTTGGCTACATAGACTTCAATGAAATTGCATCAAAAACTCATGGAAAATGCATGTACATGCATTTTTTGGTGCGGTTTCTTGCATGCGCACATGCATAGATGTTTTTGTCAATTGCACACGGAAGCACGTTGATGCACAGGCAAGCTTCATTTCATAATGATAACCCTAAATTTGATCAGTTGGTACTTTTGTTTTACACATAATCTAGAAATTACAAACAGGCACATGTAAAAAGTTGCTCACTTTATAAATGTAATACTTGATAATGTGTTTGACTTGGAATTCTCTTCTTATGGCTTGACTTCACTCAAGCAGTAAGCAGTAAAATACTGTCGTTGTTGTAGACAGGTTTTTGAAAACTCTTGGCTGCCCATGTCATGTGCCTAACTTGGATAACTTGGAACTTCTTCCAGAGCAAAGGAGTTGAACCCTCTAGAGTTACAAACGTGCCAAGAATGTTCCTCCTGAGCAGGGAACAGGCATCTGCACCCCTGTATAGAATGTGTTTTCTCTACTGTCGGGGTGTAAAAATAGCCTGATATTAACAAGCCAGGTTATACTGATGACTAACCCTGGCTCTGCGTACAGCACCGAAAGTAGAGTCATGCAACCACAATTAGGTCAACTGTCAATTCAGACATTGCTGAGATGCTCTCGATTTAATTACTGGCTGCATTCCAACTTATTTATAGGCATCTGGAAGAAATTTTGGTTTTCCCTGTAGGAGATTTAGGGATTTTTTTTTTCTCCAAAAAGGAACTGCATACATACCATATCTTGCACGTTGGCCATTTTCCAATATTTGCACATGTTTCACGCAGTGAGGTCACCCAATATGGGTAGATAGAGTTCCATTTTTGGATAAACTGCATCTTCCAGGCTACCTGCCTAGGTTTCAACTCTTTCTGCTAAACTGTTATTTCCTATAAACCTGACAAAAAAGTAGCGGTGACATTGATGATAATGATCATTCTTGCTGAAGCTACATTTGTCTCCATCCATAAATATTCTCCATATAATCCTTTCCTCTCTTTCTTCAACCTCCAAATCTCTGATTTTCAGTATTCCTGTGTACTCCCCTCACATCTCTAGTATTTTCTTATATGTGGGGTGCAGCATGGTGCAGCGGCAATAAGACACACAGTCCCAGTGCAATGAAAGAACTTAATACCAAATAACCTAGTGGGAAGGAAGCCCAGCCGGGAACACTCACAGATCCAACAGCGTGTAGCGAGCAAGTTTTGGGCGAACTGACAGTGTCTGTAGAGAGGGGCAGAATGTGGTACCCAAGCAGGCAGATGTCCAGAGAAGTAGCGAACCCTATGCTTTTTCTCCTTGTCAGGAACCTTTCCCTGCTGCTAGTTCTGTCCCTGCCAGACAGGGTACCTGTCCCTACTCTACCAACTCACAAATGCGCACCAAACCTGGGAGGCAAGGTTTTTTCAAAGGCTCTGCCTGACCTAAGATGGCTGCATGAATACAGATGGCTAAGATGGCTGCATGAATACAGATGGCTACATGGGGCCGCAGCCTCCAATCGGATAGCTTCCGCAGTGACACAGGAAGCCATAGCAGAGCCATGTTCCTCTTGAATCCTTCTTCAACTGCAGTGCCACTGCGGACAAGGGCCACCAGTGGAGAAAGTAGACTGCACCTGCCTACAGTCTTCCTATTGCTGTTTATTTAAGGTAGAAATTGCAGCAAACTGCCAAAAATGCAACAGAATAAATTAAATAATAATAAAAAAAGCACATTAGATGTAGTTATCACTCTACTGGCAAAAGTGTGCCTGTTCTAGAAAGGGAAAGGTTGGGGACATAACAAACAATGCTCAACAAGTGTTGAAGGTATGACAGTGGCAGTATGTGCAGAAGAGGAGTGGGGAGGGTATGATGGCAAGCAGTATGTGCAGGAGAGCAGTGCAATTGGCAAGATTGGGATGGTATGTGCAGAAGAGAAGGGTGAAGGGTATGACAAGGGACAGTATGATCAGAAGAGGGCTATGGAGGTCATGGCAGTGAGCTGTCTGTTTAGGTGATGCATGCAGAGGGTATGACAGGAGAAATATGTTTAGGAGAGTGCGGAGGGTATAACAATGGCAAATATATGCAGGAGAGTAGTGTAAAGGATATGACGTGGGGCAGTATGTGCAATAGAGGAGTGGGAAGGTATGAAAACCAGTAGAGCAGTCAATCTGGTAAATCACAAATGGTGGTTACTGAGCTTTCACTAATTAGCCACAATACTGTATAACTAAAGTATATGAACAAAGCCATTCAGGTGAGTGGCAGGGAAATGTGCCCAACCATACAGTTGACATCCATTCACAACACTGAGTAAATAAAAGAAGCAGCATGGGTGCTGAGCTCTTCATACAGAGCATTTTACAAAGGAGGAACAGGAGGTCAAAATTAGCATCCAAGATTAGGGTATCGAGGGGTCTCACAGTGAAAATTGGCCACTATGGATGTTTAAAAGGAGACAATGTGTGACTGCAGACTGATGCCATGTACACACGGTCGGAATTTCCATCGGAAAAACCTTGGATGGTTTATCCGCCGGAATTCCGCTCAAGCTTGGCTTGCATACACACGGTCACACAAAAGTTCTCTGAACTTTCGACCATCAAAAACGCCGTGACGTACAACACTACGACGAGCCGAGAAAATTAAGTTCAATGCTTCCGATCTTGCGTCAAATTGTTTCTGAGCATGCGTGTTTTTTTGCGTGTCGGAATTGTGTACAGACGAACGGAATTTCAGATAGGAATTTTTTCCGTCGGAAAATTTGAGAACCAGCTATCAATCTTTTGTTGGCGGAAATTCCGTCAGCAAAAGTCCGATGGAGCATACAAACTGTCGGAATTTCAGACCAAAATCTCACATCAGACTTTTCTTGTCGGAATTTCCGACCGTGTGTACGCGGCATCAGAAGCTTGTGGAGGAAAAACTGAATAGTATGTGCTGCACAGTGGGCAGAGGGTCATTGTACTTTAGATTTGAGGAGAACATGGAAAAAACACAAATCCATAAAATTACAGGTTTGGGGGGTGAAGGCTTAAAGTTGGGGTGTTACAAAACAGTACAATTTTTACATACAGTGGCATGTTTGCAGAGCAAATTTTTTTCTACGATTAGTTTGGTTTTTACAGCAGCAGAACCCCAATCTGCATTTCAGTTTTCTCTAGGCCTTTTTTCTAGGTAGACTTAGCAGCTACTTATGCTTTTTTATCAAGTGACAATAGGTCTGCTTTGACTGAAGGATAGATATTGAACATCGGCTCATTGAGGCTGTTCAAATGCAAAACTGTCCTTTCACTGGCAAATTTTTATTAGGCTCTCATTAGGATACTCCAGGTAAAGCAAAATAACTGGCCAGCAGTGAGGCAATTTTAGTAAACAAGACTGGGTTGAAGTGAACTAAATACACTGGGCACAGACAGGTGTTTACCTAGAACAGTGGTTCTCAACCTGGGGGTCGGGACACCCTCAGGGGTCGAATGATGATTTGCCAGGGGTCACCAAATCCTGGGCTGTTTCTGAAGCCCGCACTGCTCTCCCAGTCTTTTTGCGGCCGCCCAGCAGGGCTCTCCCTGGAGCCTGCGGCCGCCCACTCAGCCACTTCGCAGTCGTCCATTCAGTTCACAGCATGACTGGGGGGCAGTTGACTGGTGAGGAATGTGAAGTGGGAGGGGCTGGAGGAGACCGTATCTCCTGATTTTGGCATAGGTGTCACTGCTACAGCAGATGACCTTGATCAAGAGCACCTAAGTTGGCTGATCAGAACTCCCTCCAGCATTGCCACTCATCCAATTCCCCCCACCAAGGAGTAAGAGAAGGAATAAAAACAGAGAATACATGGAAGGGAGAGGAAAAGAGGGGGATAAACAAAGAAAAAGGAAGAGAAAGAACAAGAAAGACAGCTAGAGAGAGGGATGGAAAAAAAGAAAAAGAAATTAGGATAGAGAGAGATAAAAGGGAAAGAAAGGAGAACAAAGAGAAAGAGTGGTACATCTTAAAATGTACCATAAGGAGTTTTAATACTGAAAGAGTGGAAGGGACTCAGCGCTAAATGTCCGTGGGTTAGGGGAGAAAATTACTTGTCTTGCCTTGGGTGCTGACAACCCACTCTACGAAAATACCTTTACTGTTAGGGCTCCCCACAACTTGGGAAATTTTATCAAGGGGTCACAGCACTAGAAAGGTTGAGAACCACTGACCTAGAAGAATTTGAGACCACATATAATAAAGCAGTGTAAAAATTAGCTAGCAGGAGGATGTTTTTCCTGAGCTAGACTAGGCCACAATATAGTGACACAAGGCACAAGTACCGTATATACTCGAGTATAAGCTGACCCGAATATAAGCCGAGGCACCTAATTTTACCACATAAAACTGGGAAAACGTATTGACTCAAGTATAAGCCTAGGGTGTCCATCTGCATGCCTCACTGTGCCTCACTTTGCCTCACTGTGCCCATGCCTCACTGTGCCCATGCCTCACTGTGCCCATGCCTCACTGTGTCCATGCCTCACTGTGTCCATGACTCACTGTGTCCATGACTAGACTGATGTTTCACATGGGAGTCTATGGAAGGGGTGCCCAGGTTTGAAAAATCTTTGCTTCCCGGCTGTAGGTCCCCCAGGCAACAAACTTTGCACACTTGTAGAGGAGAAATGGGGATACATGTGTGCCAAGTTTCAGGGCCAGGGGACCTACGACCGGCCTGTACCTGGTCCCCATAATCACCACCGAAATGTTCGTTTAACATTGGAGTCTATGGAAGGGGTGCCCGAAAATCAGTGCTCCCTGGCCGTAAGTCCGCCGGACAACAAGCTTTGCACAATTGTAGAGGAAGAGTGGGGCTACATGTGTGCCAAGTTTGGGGTCCAGGGGACCTACGGCCGGCCGATACTGGGTCCCCAAAGTCCGGGAGATCAGGCGCAAAAAGGTGACTCGAGTATAAGCTGAGGGGGGCATTTTCAGCACAAAAAATGTGCTGAAAAACTCGGCTTATACTCGAGTATATACGGAAGATGTTTTTAAAGCGGAAGTAAACCCATCGATTTAACAGTTTCAAAAAGCAGTTACATTTCCGGCATGCCGGGAATGCCAACTGTCACATTGGTTGTGCTCTCAACCAAACTGTCAAACCATCCAATGGCTGGTGTCATAACTGATCACATGTGCAGCATCATGGCAGTTGAAGATTAAACAGAGGCCAAGATGGCAGCTTCTTTGCCTGAAAATGATAGGAGGGTTTACTTCCACTTTAAAAGAGTATTAGGAGCAGCAGCTGTTAGAGATGTGTAAAATGGGCCAGCAGCAGGAAAGTTTTAATTAGGTAGGATAGGCCAGTGTATGCCTAACTTTATTTTTTTTATTTTTTTCTATGGAGATGGGGGGGGGGGGGGGGGGTAGTAAATATAGGTCATAGGATGTAAGTGGGTTTAGGTGCATGCTGTTTTTGCACTTCGTTTTTTGTTGTCTTTCATTGACCACTTCAGACTCATACAAGTCCTATCAATATAAAATAAAAAAATATACTCCCAAATTAGGTTATTATCTCAAAATACCAGCCCCTGAAACAAAAGCTCACTTTGAAAAAAATAATCAGTTTGCTATGGACAGAACAACTAAAAAAAAAGTGCTATTGCTCTCGAACACAAATTAAAATTAAAGACAAAAAGCTGGCACAATTAGTAGTCCTAATAGAAACATTTGGGTTAAATGAAGGACTGTGAATGAGGGGGGCTGATGCAAACAATTGCAATTAATAGGAGTAAAGCACAGTTTGCTAACTTAAGCTGGCCATAGATGATTCGACATTCGCTGGTCCTGTAAACAAGTACATTAACTGCTCATAATCATGCTTCCTGGAAGACTTTAGTTTGCTATTGGCTGCAGCGCTGATCAATGTTTTCTGACAAAGTAGTAGTCCAGCTGATTTCTCTGCTGTCAGAATATAATGAAAAAGCGGGGAGGATTCCCATATCCACTTAGAATGTGTGGATGGGGGAACTGGTTCATTTTATTTTGTTCAGCCCGTTGAACGAAAAAAAAATGGAGCCATGTATGGCCAGCTTAAACCTAATCTCCCTATGCAGTGTGCCAGCAAGCCCTATCCTCTCCCTACAGTAGCTTTGAAACATTTACAATATGGCTTCTCTAAGCCCCCCTTCTATAGTGAGTGGGTTTACTTATACAGCAGCTCTCTTATTGACCAGACTTATGCCTTGTACACACGATAGGAATTTCCGATGAAAAAAGTCAGACGGAGTCCGTCTGAGTTTTTTCATCGGAAATTCCGACCGTGTGTGGGCCCCGTCGGATAAATTCCGATGGATTAAATCGGAATTTAAATATAGAACCTGTTCTATTTTTTTCCGTCGGAATTCCGATGAGAGTTTGGTCGGAAAAAGGTCCGAACGTGTGTATGCGGCATAAGCCTGCTCTCCATGTTTTAAAGGCTATGCAAAACATTCTGGGTTTGAAAATTTTCACTCTGGTTAATTCAGACAAAATTTTGCATTGATTGAGAAATTCAAACAGACCAGGTATGCAGTGAAAACAAGATCATGGTGAATTGAAATGGCAGAGTGCAACAGAAAAAGGATGGCATACACATGGAAGTGAGAGTTTTTTTTAACAAAAATAAAATGGATTGAAGTGAAGCCTTGGGGAAAGGTCCAGTCCAGTATATTGCACTTCTCTTTGATGTTTCTTTTGGGTTCATCCCATATAAACTAGAAACAACTGTTCTCTGTCCGTCTCTCATCTCTTGTGCAGTTATTTTAGAAAATGTGGTGACAGAAAAACAAGATACACTATGGTAGTGTGAAGAACAGTTAGATGAAGCTTACTTACCCTTTTATAGAAGGCCATACTTGATTAAATTAACGGGAAAAAAAGATTACAGGCCCTATTCTTCACACACTCAATGTATCTAAGGTCAGGATTCAAATTCATATACTATATATTCATCTCCACATTGAATGTCAATTATTTCTAGTCTACTCCTATTAATCTGAATGATCTTGAAGTTTTAAAATTAACTTTTTGAAGAATCCCACACATTTACTTCCTTGAATTATGTGACACTTATTGAGTATGCCCTGTGTGTAAACACTGCTGTGTCACACATTTCACAGAGACTGCTTTCTGAATTACACATGTGCTGGGAGGAAAATTTTCAGGAGGCAGAGGCAGTACTGGAAACACACCACATGACCGTCGCCTGCAGGCAGCAAGGTACCTTGAGATATGTAGTCCTTAAAAATCAAGAGTACGTTTTGAAAAGAGATGGCCAGCAGACAGGCAGTGCTAACAACATGAAAGGAGGTTTTTCAAGTAAGCTTATAATGGATTGTCAAAAATAGCTATAATTTTGGTTTTGGTTTTGGGCCTTTTTTAATAAAATGTTATTGAAATTTTTAACAATAAGAGGAAGAATAGAAACATTACACAATCAGTGTGGGAACAGAAGGTACAAATGTACAAATATTCCTCCCTAAATATGGGGCATGAAAGGCAATATCCCTATAACATAATATTACATAGGTTAAGCAAGACTTGCAAAGTTATAAGATCAGATTAGATACCTGTAGTATAGTGGTCGTACATTTGCAAGAACTGCAAAAGAGACATCACCATGGCAATCGAGTCAATATCATGCTTTCCAATCCACTGCCATCCCTGCCACTCTGTAGCCCAAATAAAAGGTTGAAATAAGAGTCCTGACCAAAAAAAAAAACTCACCCACCCCAGCCCCAGCCACGACCTACATTACCCATCCAGAACATACAAAAGCCCAACAAAAAGGAAGGAAGAAAACAGTGATTTACCACCAGAAAAGAAAAGAGAAAGGAGGTAGAGAGAAAGAGGGAGAAGGAGTGGAGAGGGGGGAATTGGGTACCCTGGGGGTTTCTAAACTGTGCATCATGGAACCATCACAGTTCCAAAAAATGGGAAGTCATTTGAGGAGGGAAGTGATCTAGCCAGGGTTACCAAATTTGTTGAAATTTGTCATGCGTGTCCTCAAGGATCGCCGTCAACTGTTCATTGATAATCGTTCCATGAAGCCAGTTTTTAACCTCTTCAAAACTAAACAGTTGTGTTTTCCTTGATCGTGCTATGCTTTACCTCATCTCCATAAAAATGTGAGTGATTAGAGTGCATTTCTGATGGGTGACACCAATAGGTTTATGCATGAGTGCTTCCCATGGATCTTTTCGTAAATTTACATGGAGGACCGTATTGACCAGTGTATACACCCTAATCCATAGCCTTTGAACCTGGGGACAGGTCCACCATATATGTTTCATATCGCCCAAATCTGAGCAACATCGAAAACAGTTGGACGGGTACAACAGTAGGCATGGCACGATCCTAGCTGGTGTAAATACCAACGGGATATAACTTTAAAGGAATTTTCGAGAGCCAGGATAAGAAAAAGCTATAATTTCTATTGCTTTTATAATGCTGATGTTATAAAATGAAAGTAATGTTTGAGGTGTGACTTTAGAACCTTTTTGGTTTTGTGTTCTGTTAAACCAGCCTTACGGCATCTAATCACATACACCACCTTTAAAAAGCCCTAACGAACATGCATTTCTTTGGGTTGTAGAATGAACTGATTCTTTACACTGAAACGTTGTATGAAATTTAAAGGAAACCGGTAAGGAGAGAAACAGGAATGTTGGCATTGCTTGCGCTGGTTGCCTAGCTGTCTTTGTGTTCAGTGCTTTCTAAAATACTGTCCCAGAACTAGCATTAAGCAAGTGCAGCCAGAGCAATGCTAAAACTCCTGATCTGCATCATTGACTCAAAGTATTGATGCCTGAGGGGTCAGCATGAGCTCTCATCAACTAGTAATTCAGAAGGAGAGGTCAGCAATGGCATCCTACATACTTCCCTGTTTGTGCATTTGTTTGCACTCTTATGATACTAGACTCAGTCTTAGGTTAGGCACTTGCAAACAACATCCTTCCAAGTGAGAACTGTGCTACACAATCCAGATTAGTTTATTTAGCACTTTCAAGTGTGCAATGCACGAGTCCCTGTCTTACAGGAGTTTACAATCTCATAACTGAGCCTACCACAGTCTCACACAATCGAATAGGCCTACCACTGTCTTTTTGCATGTAATTAAATCTACTTATAGGAATATAAGTTGGATTGGGTTGCTGGGTTGGTATCTTGGGAATAGGGGTATAAGTGGAACCATCTTTATGTCCAGTTTTTTTTCTTAACAGTACTCCTTCTGTATTAAAAAGTAAAGGTTGTCATGCGATGCCCACCCTTGCCATACTCCAGTGTCCTTTGGACCTCTTCAGGGTTGAATGATTTCCAGTGTCAGTCAACCCATTTTCAGCGAGTCTAGGGCATCATATCATCACATTGGCTTTGGACCATTAGGGTATGATGCTATTGTAACATGTGCTCTTTAATGTGCAGAATTCAGGAGTACCCACCACTGGATGAAGGAGAGGATCCTGGCCTGCTTGTCATGTAACTGGCCAGAAGATACCTGAAAGGTATGTATACAGATGAATTTCTAAATACGGTGGTGGTAGTGAGAAGAGAAGACTAGAATTGGACTTTAAAAAATTTGGTTAAATGATTGGACTAAAATAGGTTTAATATTGCAAAAGAAAACTATTTTATTAGCCAATTACTTATAGGAAAAGTTTCATATGTTATTACATGTCTGAAAACTAGGAGGAAACTCACACAAAAATGTTTAGTACATAAAAACTTAATGCAATTCTTTCTTTGAAGAAACAAATCAAACCCATATGGTGTCACAATGCTTAGAACTTTCATGTTCCTTTATACAAAACTGAATGTCACCTGATTGTCGCTGTCACTCTAAAAGTAGATAAAGGTGGGTTTCTTTAATGTTAGTAGCTTCTCTTATTACCGGAATATTACTCTCCTGCTCATTTACTTTATTTGCTTCAAGTTAGTTCATGAGCACTCTGTAAGTAAACTGCATTGTACTTCACTGTTCCATTTATAACGGGGGGCAAAAAGACCATTGCTTTTGGCCCACCAACAGACTTAAGATCTGATAAGAGGTTGGAAAAATGTTCATATGTAAGCCCTGTGGTGCTTTAGAAAAATGATAGCTTCCTCCTTTAGGTTGTCAGATCAAAGGGAAGCTACTATACCTGAGCTCAAATTCAAAGCCAGAATGAAAAAGAAATGTTTCATTTCTAATTCAGATTGATTAGATGAAAAAACTGCATCAAAAAGAAGATCTGTATTTGTAAAGCGTACATAACACCAACAAGTTCCACAATATTTATCAGGGCGTGGGGAGGTACGTTTCTTTGTGTTACTATTACTACGTTTGGATCACTCGAGACTGTTTCAACTGTGTGGTATGGTTCTATTTTGTATTTTGGTATTTAAATTTGCCCGAGTGCCGCCGAGCTCCGTTCCCTGCGACGTTGCGGAGCATGGGGGCGAAGATTGGCGCCAAATTCAAAAAAGTAAAAACACATTATACATACAGTACACTGTAATCTTACAGATTAGAGTACTGTATAAAATAATTACACACCCCCTTTGTCCCTAGTGGTCTGCCCAGTGCCCTGCATGCAGTTTTATATTATAAATACATTTTTTTCTGCCTGGAATTTGGAGATTGTCCATAGCAACCAAAAAGTGTCCCTTTATGTCAAAAGTGGTTTTAGACCAGCTAGAAAACAGCGATAATAAATTAGAATCACTTGCAGAATTGAGCAATAGCGATTTGTGGGGAAATTCGTCATCAAACACTAAATCTAATGACAGCGACAATTCTGCAACTGAGCAAATTTCAGTGTTTTTGATTTGATTACATTATTGAATAATTTTTATTATTATATTATTATTTGTTATAATTATTTATAGTTATTTATTATATTATAATTTATGATTTTGTGTTTCAAACTTTATCATACCCGGGATATCTACTAGACTCTTGTTTGGACAGATTTAAGTGAGTAATTACTAAGAATTGCAGGCCTACAATATATAACACCAAATTTCCATGCAAAATAATTGTACCGCTTTCAGCACCTAAAATCTGACAGAATCAGACCGCCAGGGAGGTTAAGGTCTCTTTCACATGCATTTAGGAAGAGGCAGAAACTCGTGTGAAAAAGGCCGTAATAAAAGCTTTATACCCTACAAGTCAAATAACAGCACTGTCATTTTTTAAGGGAAATATCAAATTTTTTGTGTGAACATTTTGTAAAGTATAAAAGCTAGGCATATGGATCATCTCCATATTTCAGTGTATCATCTTCTCATGTATTTCCGTTGTTCAAACAAAAATCCCTCCTTAAGAGATACACACATGTATCTTTGAAAAAAAAAATGTATTTATTATACAACATTTTACAAAATAATTGTATAGAAAAAACAAATATACAAAGATAAAAATTTGTCAAATGACATCTCACCTCCTCACTCGAAGCCCAACATACAGTATCACAAATTATTACACTAGGGATCTTCAGCCCACATTGATATCATATAATAGATTCGGTGTGAGCTAGAACTCGCCACATTTCATTGCTTTTGCTGTCAGCTTTATAGAAGCTTAGTCAAGGTGGTTATTCAAGAACGATCTCCTGGTATGGTGAACCCACATAGGGAAGAAGATGTGGGACCTCTGATAAAGTGGGAGGTGATGTTGAGATGTACAGGAACGTACATGTCTGATGACCATGTATATTGTTAATAAGCTTCATATGTTCAATGTCTGTTTTGTACTTCCATGGGGTAAATATTCACCCAATGGATGTACAAAACAGACATTGAAAATATGAGGTTTTCAACAGAGTGAATAAAATGAAACAACTTCTGCTGTGCTCTCTCTTTAGAATGCCCAGAGTGCTCTGGGAATGCTATGTCATTGGTGTAGCCTATATCAAGTGTTTATATGTAAAAACAAATATTGTATTTACACAATAAAGAAATTGCCACCAAGTTAGGTTTCTGTAGCTGTACATTAGTTGATAAAAGTTAAGGTCCTACAAAGGAAGTTTACAGGTCAAATGCAGGTCCCATCAACACAGGCCAAGATCTTAAGATCAGGCCTGGACTGGCACTAATGACTGTGCTAAGCCAGAACAGGGGTTATACCTGACAGCAGCTGTGGTTACAAATGAGGGTACACCTTAGCATACTTTTGGGCAGGGGTAAATAGCCGTGAGCTGCTGAACCTCAACCATCTCTGGTTTAATAACTGTTCCCTGTGTCCTGTAGTCTGGTAGGCTGAGTGGGTATAGAGTGCTTAATTAACAAGCTCAAGCCTCCATGAGTATATCATGTGAATGTACAATATATGTGTAAACCTCTGTATAAATTAACGTTGCTTCATAAGTGCCTGTAATAAATAAATAAAAATAAACAATAACAGGAACAGGAAATGGAAACAACTTGTACAGAGTATAGAAAGTTTTATACATGTGACATCTACAGGCCAGAGTCATGTCTACCACACCATAGCCATGTCCCAGCTTTACTTTAATCTTTATGATAATTTTGAGCCACTGTTTTTCAGATATTGGTAACCCAATCAAAACATTTTATGTTTTTACATATTAAGGTATTTTCCAAAGTATGCTTCAATGTTTTTAAAACTGCCGTTTTCAGGACCTGATCCTATCTAGTCAGCACAGACGCGAGACATACTCTAAAACCTGGCAGCTGTGGAACATTTTTAGATTCTTGGACGAAGGGCAGACCCTCAGAGGGATTGAGTTGCCCACCTTCGAGTCTTTGACCGAAACAACTGCTCCCCGGAGGTGTTGCACTTTTGCTCCCTGCCCTCAACATGCCGGCAACCCACAGGGGCCTTGAAAACTGTATAGATTAGTCACCCTTAGCGGGAGACAGGTATACCCGATTCCCCCTCCCCCCCTTCCCTCCTTTGTCTCCCCTTGTCTTCTCACTCTTTCCTTGTTTCTAGGTTCACTCTCTCTCCTTTTCTTTTTTTTTTTTTCCTCTCTCTGGGCCCTATCCAACTCTTTTTTTTTCTCTGGAGGCACTACACCTCTAGTTTCTGTGAGGCCTCGTACACACGGCCGAGATTCTCGTTGAAAAAAACATGTCGTTTTTTTCGACGAGATTCTTGGACAAGAAACTTGTCCCGGCCGAGTGTACACACGCTCGTTTCAAAGAACCCGCGGTTCTTTGAAAGGAGCGTACGCGGTGACGTCATCGACTACGTCGAGCATGCGCTCGTCACATTCGATGCCGTCGCCGCCATCTTGGTATACCCTACGTATGCCTAGGAAGCTACCGCGCATGCGTCAAATTCATTTCGAACATGCGCGGGCTTCGGGGAGGACAGGTAAGTGTACACACACTCACTTTTCTCGTCGAGAAACATGCCGAGGAGAATCTCGACGAGAAAATAGAGAGCAGGTTCTCTATTTTCTCGTCGAGGTTTCTTGTCGGTTTTCTCGACGAGAAACCCGATAGCAGCGTACACACGACCGATTTACTCGGCAAGACCTCTCTGCCAGCAAGTTTCTTGCTGGTTCTTGCCGAGAAAATCGGTCGTGTGTACGAGGCCTCACTCTTAGATAAATGAGAAAATTGGAGTGGGAGCTGTATTCACGGGACTCGGGCACTCTTACATCTACGAATCCCTGACGGCCATATCTCGAAGGGCGGCGGGTAGATATATTGAGATCCGGGGGGTGACCCCACCCCCTACTGGGGAATGTTCACATACAAGACGGACATAGGTAAGGGGATAAGTTCTCCTTATGTGTCTCTCCATACTGCGCATTGTATTATTCATTGTATGTGTATGTCTGTTATATATATTGTCGGGGTCCATGTGGACCGGTTCCTTCGATGTAAATAAAAAAAAATAAAAAAACTGCCGTTTTCAATTCCTGATGAACTGCCCACCACAAAGCCCCTTTTTTAGGCACTTCTATGTTGGGTGGCATCACTGTGTCCCTGTCTCCCAATTGTGCTTCTGTATTCTCTATGTGACTCAGGCTTCACATGGTGAGTAAGTACAGGTTGCTGCTGCAACAAACATTATGCAGGCATGGTCCAATGTTGTCACCATGAGGAAACCCACATCATGCAGACATCGCTGGAGCGTATATATGTTTAATTAAATAGTTTAGGGGCCAAATGATCAGTCAGAGAGTAACTATATGTAGCGCACCAACCCCAGACTTTACCTGCTTTTCTCTTCTTGGCTCCTCCGCAGGAAAGACTGAGGCACACCGCACCACAAGCCCGTACCCTCCTGGATGGGGAGGTTGAGCGGTGTTAGATTTCTCGGGCCTGCCTGCAGTTGGTGTTAGACTCCTCCCGAGCTGATCTCATTTCTGCGGTAGCCAGAAACAAGTCCTTTAGTTCTCCCCAGTAAAACGACTGTCCACACCAACTGAGAGTCCAACTCAATATTTATTTATGAGAACAATAAATAGTCTCTGTGAGAGCAGACAGGTTGGGACAAGAACAGTTCAGATAAGGTGGGAAAAGGTCCAGGCACAAACTTAGCGTTGATTAGGGGAGCACTCTTCTGATAAGCAAGAACAGCTTGGTGCACAGTCACTGCCACTGACTTGGTGAATAGTTGTAGTCACTGCCACTGACTTGGTGCATAGTTGTAGTCACTGCCACTGACCTGGTGTGCGTAGAGTCACTGCCACTATGACCTACAGAACATGCACTTTTTCTTCCCTGAATAGTTAGGCCTCTGTAGGGAGAAAACATCCCTCCGGAGAGTTACCAGAGGCCCCTTCTGTCACCACGACTCTGCACTGGGTCTTCAGAAAGGGTCACCTCCCTGGCTTCCTCGATCCTGGATATGGGTCCCCTCGCGAGGCGGATCCCTGGGAGCCCTCGATCCCTCGCGGAACCCAGCCGAAGGTTGCTGGGTCCCTGGCCTTCCCAAAAGTACCTCACTCCCAGACCTAAGGTGTCTGGGGATGGAACAGCAGTTCAGACTCTGGGCCTAGGAGCACCCAAAGACCATCCTCACACACACCCAGGCCAAGGGCACCTGGGTGTCACGAACAGCAGCCCCCAGGCTGAAGGTGCCTGGGGCTCGGACCTCGACCGGAAGATGTCTGCCCCTTTTATACCCTCTCCCGGCAGACACGGCAGGTTCCCCGCCCCGCCGTACTACTGCCGCGAGGGGACACAAAAAGGCACAGCCCTCCAATGATGGTTCAACCCCGGCCTATGGCGACAGCGCCACCTATAGGCCGCAGGGAACTGGACACCATTGATATCCTCCATGAGCCGAAATGGTCCACAAACCCTAACAATTAGCGTACCCGAGCCTTTTTACCACTCAGATACTTCCCCTAAAAATAATTTGCAGATTGGTAAATAGGACACAATAGTGCCAAAATAGTTTAGGGTGGCAAAGAGCATGCATACACTGCAGAATAATACAATACAAATTATGAAAGCTGCACAAACATAGACTCTATACAACAATGTCTCTGTCGCTCAATCAGGGAAACGTGGCTGCATAGCATAGTCTCTATAAGACTCTATAACAACAGAGAGTCTATCTGAGAATCTATAATCTAAACAGTTCAGAACACAAGTAGCTACTTGTGATTATCCTCATACTGTGGACAGCACTCTTCATAGTGAAGTTCAGGGTAGCTCCGATAATACAGGCCAACAGCTGTAATGATTCAAGGCTTGAGAATCCGGGATGAAGAGGGAACCATGCTGCAACTGGAGTACTCTGGTAGCAATTGAAGAAGGGCTCCTCACAGTGGCTGGGTTTTTGGGAGAACGTTTGCTGGTTCTGACAGTGGAGGCCCTCTCATCTGGTTGCAGATCACTTTTCCAGCTACCTCTGGTTGTGACGCTTGGCTCGGAATTGGGCATGCGCAGCTCGGGTCCGGAGCTGGCCAGGACCATCCAAGAGCCTGCTACGTGTGTTCGGGTGGTACCGGCAGGGGGCAGGTCTGGCAGAGATGGTGCCTGAGCATGTCGTGTGATGTCATGGTGCAAGGGAGCTGAGCGTAGCGGTCAGAGCCTCGTGTGGGTTTGTGGGACAGGAGGAAGGCAAGCTGGGAGCGGGCCTGTCAGTGCTGTTTGGACTGGAGGGGACTGAGAGGACCACCTGGCATGGATAGAGACTGTCACTGTGACTCAGAATGGGACGTGTCAGTGATCTGTGCTACTGCACACTGCTGTCAGTGTCACTGTGAGAGTCCATTTCATGTGCGTGTGTCACCCATTCTAATTTCCTGCCCCTGAGTCCTGTCCCTGAGCCACTTACTTACTATATTGAAAATAAAATAAGAAATATGCTTTTTGCCCTAATATCTATTGCATAGTTACATATACATAGTTACATAGTAGGCGAGGTTGAAAAAAGACACAAGTCCATCAAGTCCAACCTATGTGTGTGATTATATGTCAGTGTTACATTGTATACCCCTGTATGTTGTGGTCGTTCAGGTGCTTATCTAATAGTTTCTTGAAAATATTGATGCTCCCTGCTGAAATCACTGCCTGTGGGGGGGCGCATGCGCGGCGCAATGCGGAACAGACGTGCTTGCTGAGTGCTCCGTCTGACCGGCTCTGCTAGGCTCGATTCCCGGGGCTAATTCCGCCCATTACCACACAATAACTCTCCAGCACCCCTGGGAAACATTGCGGTGCATGATTCCGCACAAAAACAAGGGCAAACGCCGCTATAACTACTCCCTTACAAACTACCTTCTAGGCCTGGAAGGACACGCTGTGAAGATGTCCCAAAATGGCGCTGGCGCGAGGGCTGCTTCACACAGCTCTACACAGAAGCATCTCCAGCCTGCTAAAGACGGTGAGTACAACTCCTCTCTGTCTAAAGCAGATCTTGATGCAAGCCTCTCTGCTATATATGATAAGTTGGCAGATAAATTCCAACATGAATTACATAAATCCACCAATGCCTTATCACAGGAGATTGCTAATATTAGGGGCCGCACAGATATTTTAGAGACTAAGCATGACGAACTCTCCCTGGCCCACAATGACCTCAGAAGGGATTATGAGACACTGGCTGATAGCTTCTCCTATATGCAGGCACACATAGAAGATTTGGACAATCGAAATCGCAGGAACAATATTAGAATGCGTGGCATTCCTGAGTCCATCACAGAGCTATTTCCTGCAGTTTCTAAAGTGTTTCACAAGCTTCTGCCTGATAAACCTGCCTCAGCTTTTGCCTGCGATAGGATACATAGAGCTCTTTGCCCCAAACCACCTCCTGACAAACCTCCACGTGACATAATTTTGTGTATGAAGGACTTCCTCACCAAAGAGGACATAATGAGGGCCTCCAGAAACACATCCAACATTGAACTTGATGGCTTCAAACTACAAATTTACCCTGACATATCTCCTGCCACCCTGGATCGCAGACGCAGGATGAAAGAAGTTACCACAATCCTCCAAACAGCCAGAATTAAATACCGCTGGGGCTTTCCCTTCAAACTGTCAGTGATGCATAATGGTGCTACACACACAATATACAACGTCATTGAAGGAAAAGAACTTCTGGTCAAGTTAGGCCTACTAGATCCTGAACCTCCAAACCGACCTCCTGCGACTACTCGCTCATCTCCCATCTGGACCACACCTTCTACCAGACGTAATCCAAGGGACCAGAGAAGATGGCGAAACTCCCTCCAAGACCAAGACTAAAAGATGATAAGAAATTTCCCCTTCTCTGCCTTTTGTGACTTCCCATCTTCACTTTTTTCTTTTTTTTTCTCAGAAGAGGGGAAGAAAAGAAGGAAAAAATAATTTTTTCTCTGCCCTTTTTTGTTTTGGCCCTATTTTTACCTCCCAGATCTGAATTATTATTTTTTTATTATTATTTATTCTGAGTAATAACTTTTTATGATTTCCTGATTCTCTGATAATTATCATATGCTTGGTGTATGATTCCTTCCCCCTTTTTTTTTTTTTTTGCCATACTTTTACCTCCCAGTCCTAAAAATTTTATTATGAACAATAACTTTATATCTTGATTTCCGGACTCTCTAATAATTATCCTTCACTTTGTATACGGTTCCTTTCCCCTTTCCCCTCCCCCCTTTTTTTTTTTGTTTGTTTTTGTCTTTGTTTGGGTTTCTCCCTCTCCGCCTCCTACCCTGGTAGGGGATGGGGGGTGGTGACGGAGAATGTGTACATAAGACGGTGATGTTCCTACGGTATGGGAACACACTGCAGGTAAAAAAGTATTTTACCATCCTATATGGTTCTAGGCCTATATAACTATTGTTCATACAATAATTGCTCTGTTTCAACTGTTATGTTTGCCCCTATGTTCTAACCCCTAACATGCACACAGCAGATATAACTATCTTACATTCCCTGGCACATCCGTCGCCGCTGGTTTGACCCCACACTCTCGTCCATATCCCGGCGTGGCTTCCCCCTTGTTTTGGTGGCTTCGCTGGGCCTTGGTTGTGAGTTTCGGACTTTACTGTCCATCTTTACTATTTTTTAGGTTAGTGGACTCCCAGTCCTCTAACTCCCTTTTACTTTTACTCTATCGGTTATTTGTTATTCACACTGTTTACCATATGACTGAGAAATACTACGGAAGATTAAATCTTAAATGGTCAGTAGATTTTCTGCTATCTGACCCCACTTTGATATTTTACAAAACTTCTCAAGTTGCCCATAAGGCATTTTCTCGCACTAGAATTTCCTTTGAATCTCTTTACAGTTATGTTACTGTTTCTACACCCTTGAGGATACTCAAACTACTACTATATGAACACTATCCTTCTATAAATCATAACTATGTTCTTTATGATACTACTTTACACTCTGTTGTGGACAATTATGTCACACAACTTCTTACAGTACCTTCTTCCACGATCCAAATCCCATACAGAACCCTCGCTATCCTGTTCCAAGTACTCAGCGTACACATCCCCTTCATCAATGGGTCTTAAAATCATTTCTCACAACGTCCATGGGTTTAACTCCCCACACAAACGCAAAAAGGCATTCAGGCACTACAAAAGATTGGGCGCTGATATCATTCTCCTCCAAGAAACACATTTTTCCTCAGGAAACCACCCAAATTACTTTGACAAGACATACAACCAACACTTCTTTACCACATTCTCTAACAAGTCGAAAGGGGTTGCAATCTTCATTCGTAATTCTATCATCTTTGACATACAAAGCATATATAGAGACACAGAAAGCCGCTTCATCATCCTAAAAGGCACAATAAACAAGCGATCGATCACGATCGCCTCCATCTACGCACCTAATTATGCACATTCTACATTCTTTAATACTTTTTTTGACACCCTTGACCGATACAGCTCCCCCCATCTTGTGTTAGGAGGCGACTTTAATTTAGCCGCACACCCCTCTCTAGATAGGAGTAAGATGACTCCCTCCTCAAAAGCCTTCTCCAGATCAATGTGCCGCTCACTCAATAAATTCCAACTGATTGACTCATGGAGATCCCACAATGTTGGCATAAAGGCCTATACCCATTACTCCCACCCACATGACTGCTACGCCAGACTAGATTATATATTTTGTACCCCCATTCTTCTAGCGAACTCCTCTAGAGCTCGAATTCACCCTTGTCCCTGGTCTGACCATGACATGGTTGAATTTGACACTTCTCATGTGGGGCTCGCCCCCACTGCATTTAACTGGCGCCTTAATGACTCCCTTTTATCTGACCCACACACACTACAAGACATCAACTCTCACATTGTAGACTATTTTGCCAACAACTCTACTGAAGACATTGCTCCTACCTCACTCTGGTCGGCACACAAAGTTGTCCTGAGAGGACACCTGATTAGCATTGCTGCAGCCAAAAATAAAGCTAAACTTACAGAAATCAAGACTCTAACTAAAGAATTAGACCTGTTATACAACAAACTTAGCCAATCTCCATCTCCAGAAATTACAAACCTAATCCATTCCAAACGCCAATCCCTAGACACAATCCTATCAGCTGACACTGAGAAATCCCTTAGATTTTCCAAAGCTAAATTCATGTTACATAGCAACGCCACATCCAAAATGTTTGCACGTAAACTCAACCAGGAACATAACCCCCCCCCCCACACATACAAACTACGTAACCACAAAGGTAACTTGGTCACACACCCCCGTGATGTTCTGGACATCTTTTCCACTTTCTATAAAAATCTCCTTTCAGGGCCCCAGACCCACCCCTCCACCTCCTCACTTAATTGGCTAGATAATATACATCTCCCCAGTCCCCACCCTTAATGATCAACAAACTGCTACTCTCAATAATCCCTGTACAGAGCTAGACATTACGAACATCATTAAATCACTTAAAACTTCGACAGCGCAGGGTCCTGATGGCTTCTCCACATTATACTACAAAAAATTTGCACCCCTTTTAGTACCTAGATTAACTAAACTATTTAACCATATCCTCACAGGTGGCCATTTCCCAGAAGACATGCTCCTCGTAAATTTGTCTCTTATTCCCAAACCTCTTAAAGACCACTCCCTTCCCCAAAATTTTCGCCCAATATCAGTTCTTAATAATGATTTGAAAATCTTTGGCCGACTCCTTGCTGATAGACTAGCATCAGTCATCACCCCCCTTATCCATATTGACCAATCAGGGTTCATTCCTGGCCGTCAAATCACGGACAACATCCGACTTGTTACCAACATCATTCAAGATGCTAATCTTTCCTCCAGCCCACTATGCCTCCTTAGTCTCGACATTCATAAGGCATTTGATAGTGTAAATTGGTCCTATCTTAACTTTCTTCTCCCTAAATTCGGCATCACAGACAAATTTATTCATGGATTCAATGCCCTCTATCACCACCCCCAGACCAGAATCAAAATCCCAGGCCACAATTCTGACTTCTTCCCCTTAAGCATAGGTACCAGACAGGGCTGCCCCCTCTCCCCACTTTTATTCGCCTTGGCAATTGAACCTCTAGCACAAGCCATAAGAAACAACCCAAATATCAAAGGGTATAACAAAGGCCCACATGAATTCAAACTTAGCCTCTATGCTGATGACGCTCTGGTGTTTCTTTCGAACCCCTTAACATCTTTACCAAACCTTATCTCTGAACTTAAATTGTTTCACAACATTTCTGGTTTGGGCATTAATGTCAACAAATGTTCCGCCCTCCCTATCAACCTCCCCACTGACCTTACCACTACCCTACAAAAAGACTTCAACTTTATATGGTGCTCTGTATCATTCAGATATCTAGGTGTCCTCATCACTTCCCATCACAAAACCTTATATATTACCAACTTTACCCCCCTATTCCAACAGATTAGCTCTCTACTCAAAGTATGGTCCACATACCACATTTCACTCCTCGGTAGGATCTGCGCCTTTAAAATGACCCTCCTTCCAAAATTATTATATTTTTTTAGAGCTTTACCTATCAATGTCCCCAAAACAAGGATTGAATCCCTTCAAAGGGAGATTAACAAATTTATCTGGTCATCAAAAAAACCAAGATGTGGCTACCCTCTCATGTTCAGACCCCAAAATAAGGGCGGCCTAGGCCTCCCCAATATCTGGCACTACTTCATTGCCACTAAACTTTCACAGATTGCCCAATGGCATGCTCCCACTCCACAGCTCCCATGGCTTAAATTTGAATCTTTTTCCATTGCTCCATACCACCTACAAGGCATCATCTGGTCTAACTGTATACACCACCAAAAACTTCTCAAATATAACCTCATTGTGGCCCATTTTCTCAGACTATGGCTTACACTTACTAAAACCCTCAAACTTTCATCTGACACTCCCCCTCTTGCCTCCTTTTTAGGGGACCCCAGGCTTACACAGAACTTGAATAACATACGTTCGTTCCCCCTATGGCGAAATAATAATTTGTCCTCCCTAAAATCATTGTCCTCTAACAATACATTCCTCACATTCCCCGCTCTCCAATCTAAATACGATCTCCCATCCTCGGAACTCACAAACTACTTTCAAATCAAAAACTTTTTCAACAAGCATTATTCTTTATGTATTCGTCCCCCTACGACGATATTCGAACACGTTTGCTTAAACTCCTCGAGAGATAGGGGCCTAATCTCCCTTTTTTATAAGGACCTTAACAGCTCCTCGATGCCTGACAAATCTATCCAAATGTTACACTGGGAATCCGAACTAGATTGCATAATCCCCATAGAAACCTGGAACACTATGACAGACAATCTCCGCAAATGCAACATAGCTCCAGCATACAGAGAATCCCCAATGAAACTATTTTCTAGACTATATCTAACCCCTGAAAAAATTCACTCATTCTACCCATCAACTTCTCCATGCTGCTTCAGAGGTTGCACAGAAACTGGCACATACATTCACATTTTCTGAAGTTGTAGATTTTTAGAAACAGTATGGCGACACGCCGAATTGAAAATAGAAACCATGGTTAAAAAAAGATTTACCCTCTCCCCACAAATATGTATTCTCTATGCTAATATCCCAGATATTCCCCCTCCCTGTGTTAGACTGATCCATTCACTTGTAAGCTCAATCCAATGGATGATTGCCTTTAATTGGAAATCCAATAACCTACCCTGGCCCCAGGTTTTATCCAGAATGAGAAATCTTCAGTTATCCGAAAGAATCCATCATACCCTAACTGATAGCATTCACACCTTTAATTCAAAATGGATGTACTGGTCTAACGATTGAAACATATGCCTTCCGAATCTCAGGAACTTCCTTTTTTTGTGTTGACCCTTTTTCTGTTCCTATACACCCTATTGTTACCCCTTTCCTCTGATTTGCATCAAACTCACTAGGTACCCTATCCCTATATTGTCATATGATTTTCTGCTCTTAATAGAAACTCTACTCTATTCTCATGGTATATATCATATTGCATTATATCTTCTACTGTAAAACTTCCTCACAGTTTTGTAACTTATTTTTTGAATCTTCCAAATAAAACTTTTGTAAACAAAAATAAATCACTGCCTGTGGAAGGGAATTCCACATCCTTGCCGCTCTTACAGTAAAGAACCCTCTACACAGTTTAAGGTTAAACCTCCTTTCTTCAAATTTTAATGAGTAGCCACGTGTCTTATTGAACTCCCTTCCGCGGAATAGTTTTATCCCTATTGTGGGGTCACCAGTACTGTATGTGAAAAATTTAAATCATATCCCCTCTCAAGCGTCTCTTCTTCAGAGAGAATAAGTTCAGTGCTCGTAACCTTTCTTCATAACTAATATCCTCCAGTCCCTTTATTAGTTATGTTGCCCTTCTCTGTACTCGCTCCATTTCCAGCACATCCTTCCAGAGGACTGGTGCCCAGAGCTGGACAGTATACTCCAGGTGCGGCCGGACCAGAGTCTTGTAGAGTAGGAGAATTATCGCTTTATCTCTGGAGTTAATCCCCTTTTTAATGCATGCAAATATTCTATTGGCTTAGTTAGCAGCAGATTGGCATTGAATGCCATTTCTGAGCCTATCATCTACTAGGACCCCCAGGCCCTTTTCCATCTTAGATTTCCCCAGAGGTTCTCTCTCCAGTGACTAGATTACATCCATATTTTTGCCACCCAAATGCATTATTTTACATTTTTCCACATCAAACCTCATTTGCCATGTATTAGTCCCCCCCCCCGTTAATTTGTTCAGATCTACTTGCAAGGTTTCCACATCCTGCAGAGAAGTTATTGCCCTGCTTAGCTTAGTATCATCCGCAAATACAGAGATTGAACTGTTTACCCCATCCTCCAGGTCGTTTATGAATAAATTACCGTATCTATCGGCGTATAACACGCACAGGCATATAACACGCACCCTAACTTTAAGAGGAAATTTTCAGGAAAAAAAACTTTCCACAGCCCCCTGCGTATAACACACAGGCAGAGTTTACCCTCTATTTTCAGGGTAAAAAAGTGAGTGTTATATGTCAATAAATACAGTAAATAGGATTGGTCCCAGGACAATTGCTAATTGCATATTGTACTTCTTTGTAGCCTAAATACTGAAATTTGCATTTACAACTGTAATTTTGTAACTTTTGGAAATACCAGTAACAACTTGGCTGTGCCAGTAAGTTTTGGGTGTTGTGTCAGTAAATTTCAATCTGGTAGGTTGGCAGCACTGCCAGGAAAACAGGGAATTGTGGAAAAAAATAGTTAAATTGGCCTGTGCTTGCATCTGAGCATGGTGAGTAAATGGGCACTCTGCTACACATGTACACTAGGGCTGTGGAAATTAACTATTAATTCCTTGATTAATCGATTAATTGCTTTGATCGATCAAAATTATTTTGATCGATCAAAATTCGATCAAAATTCTTTGGGCTTGCCGTGTCCATCTGAATGGCTCCTTTGCTGTGCCTTCATATCTGCATGCCGGCAGGACCTTACTATCTGCCACATGCAAGGGCTGTTACATTTCCCTCTATCAACCTGGGATTCTACAGCCATCCACTGGGAGTTGTGATAGTTCCCTTCACAGGAAATCGACATGCCGACGGACTGATGTTAGCCCCTTCTCATCTGGATTCAGCAGTGGTATCGTTGTACACATTTTTATACCAGTATCATACTTAGATACATGTTTTTATGACTGCTTTTGCTACCATAGATTTTATCTCCAGTGCAATATTTATTTTGTTACCTACTTGAAGACTATAAAAGTTTTAATGCTATTCCCATCGAGCGCTGCCTTTGTGTGTTTTTTGTATCCTGCTATCGATTTTTCCAGTGGTTGGTAGCTGCACTGGGAATCCACCTGCAAGGAGATCAGCTAAAAGTAGTTGGATATCTATGTGTGTTATAATTAATCGAAATTAGTCGATTAATCGATTAAAAAAATCGATTAATCGAACACGAAAATTTTAATCAGTAACAGCTCTAATGTACACAGGAGTAGCTGCAGGAGATCAGCAGCGCTAAGACGCAACAAAGGGTAAAAAGTGAAACTTTAATGTCATTTAGCTGGCGTTTATGTCTACTTTATGCCTAATTATTTTATTTTACAGAGTTTTAATTGCAGCTCAAGATAGAGAGCCACCTGTTGTTAAATACTACTCTGGAATATCACCCAGGGACAGCAGTACCACAATTTTATGCCAGCAATAATATATCATCTTTTTCTAATGACAGTGTAGCTAATTGTTGAGAACATTTGTGAATGTGGACAGGACTATGCAATATCTGGATATATTACATAAGCAAGTGAATCAGGGATTCCAGGAGAATATAGGCCATTCTCAAGTTAGGTCATAAGACACCTCATGATAATACCAATGCAGGACAGTATGGGGTTATGAGGTGCAAGACAGGAGCCTCCCTTGTCATCCTGAGTCACTCAACTCTGTTGTCTGCTCGTATTGCTGAATTCCAGATGGTTATTATGTGAATCATTCTGGAATCCATTAATGCAATGAAAGCATTGAGGGAATGTGGAGAGACCAAGAAGACATATAATTGACTTTTACAAATGACTTGAAAATGTAATTACAAACAAGCACATAGCAACCATCCAAAGTTCAGTGAATGCTTCTACAGAAGCACATAATTGCTATAATTATTATGTTGATGTCAAAATGAGTACATTTAGTAATATATAGAAAAAACTCACTCAAGGTTGTTCAGACTTCAGTAAAGCAAAAGCATAATGTGCAAAGTATAGCAGCAGTATATGCTGCAATAAACTGCCAATAGCTGAACTCTGATTAGCTGCCTAATTTGCTGTGCTTTTTACATCATAATTTCTTCCATTGCTATGCCTACTGAAAAGATCTTGGTGACTTCCTGTCCCAATGGCCACAGAGGGAGGAAATATCTTCAACTGAAACACAGGCAACAATAAAACTCAACTCTTCCTCACTCTATTGAAAACATGAACACAAAATGGCCGGTGTTTCAGCATTTGTGTTTTAACTAAACACTTTAAAACATTTTAAAGGGAGCCTGTCAGGGTAGAAATTTGGGAGCTGCCACTGTAAGCTTGTTTCAAGGGCATATCCTTGTTTCATCACTTAGGAAGTCCCTGACCTTAAAAAATATGTATCCAGTTATGACTCTTGACCATCATTTTTTTCCAGGACAGTGACTCATTAAGTAGTGAAGCTGGCTGTGCAGTCCTGGACTGTTCCCTTTACATTCACATAGGGAAAACACAATCTGCATGCCAAATGGTGCTTGTTAAATCCTCATGAATGGTTGTCTCATTACTCCTTGAGATGCCTTATTTAGGACTTTACAGGCCAGTTTGGTCCCAGGTTCTGAATGCTATGCTCTTAGGTTTATAAGGGGGGGGAAGGTCACACAGCCCAAAATCATGCAATAGGAGGCTTCAGTGATACCAACTGAATAGCTAGTGGTAGTTATTCACATTCAACTGTACTTGTTCTGTAATGTTGAAGATGTTTTGTAGCTGATCCAAGCCACTTCTTCAGGGCCCATAGCCCTGAGTCTCTTGTCGCAGGGGTCCCTGCCTAACCAGTGGGTCATGGCTGCAGCGGGCGGGCTGCATTAGAGACGGAGGAGAGAGGCAAGCAGAGATGACATCATCTCCAGATCACCGCTCTTCCGGCCTCTTCAATGTGGGAGCGAGGTGCGGCAAGGAGCAGAGAGATGACATCATCTCTCACTGCCCGCCACACATCAGCACTCTTCCTCCCTCACAGCGAGGGTGCTGATTTTGTCAGAACACAGGCCTCTTCAATGTCGGAGGTGCGGTGGGGAGCAGAGAGATTACATCATCTCTCACTGCCCGCCCTACATCTCCACTCTCCTGCCCTCACTAAATGGATCATGCTGCCAGCCTGTCACCAATGCAGCGACAATGCACACTTTGTGACACTGGCTGGCATGGCAAGTGACAATCTACATCATTTGGCAAGTGACAACCCACATCTGGCAACAGGTGACGTGGCAAGTGACAATCTGCAAATGGTGACAGGTGACGTGGCAAGTGACATGCTGCATCTGGTGATGGTGGCAGGTGACACGCTGCATCTGGTGGCAGGAGATGTGGCAAGTGACACACCCAGGGCTCCAACTGATTCTGCATTATGGTAAGTTGAACCACTTCAATATATATTAGAATGTAACAATAGAAACAATACGCTTCAATCACCCTGACACCATATCAACCATGGTGCCATGATGATTGAAGCGCCAACACCAGCCATTGCTTGTGAAAAATTGCTTACCACCGGAGTGTATGAAGATGGGGTGATGTTGATATTCCCAGACTTCCAGCCCCAGCCCCAGCCCAAGCCCCAATAATTCTAGCTGGGGGGTGATTTTTGTATGATTGCCAGTGTAACGGCACCCCAAGTATGAAAGGGGTTAACGCTGTTTAGGATATTCCCTCTTCGAACACACGACCGCTGGCGACACTCCAAAGTCAGGCGACCGCTTCCCATAGGAATAATCCTTCCAGAAATACAAGACAAACACTCTGTATGAGGTTTCCACTGGTCTGACCCTTTATTGAGAAAAGCAGGCCCTTATATACACAAAAAGAATACTGTAGTCCAAATGAACAACTCCACCCACAACATCACACAATGGTTATATAACGAGCTCCCAATACACATCTGACATCTCTTAGCAGACAACAGGTGAGTTCATTAGCTAATCCCTTTACATCTTAAATGACTATGCATAACCTTTATGTTCCCCAGCCTGTCTGTCTGATAATTTACAATACCCACAATTACAGAGTTAATTATCACACCCCACAATGAAAAGATCTTTTAGAAGCTAGTCTGGATTCATTAACATTACACAGGCATCCAGGTGATTGGAGTTGAAGAAATCAGCATCGCTCAATTAACCTGTTGAGTTCAGGATCAACAAACAGTAAATATTGTGGATTAATATTACAGACCCATTTTAAAGCAATCCAAGACATATTCTCAATGTCCATTATTTCCTGGCTCACCCTGTGCCCAAAGTGACCCCTGTCACAGCCAGTAAGGGTCATTAGAAGGGCTTGAATGGATTTCCAGAAGAAGGATGGGCAGGACCACCAGATGTGGTCTGTAGTGCCAGTGTGACCACATTTTCTCCAACAGGTGTGGGACTAGTTTTGTTGGTGTGAAATACCATTGATGGTGATCATAAAATTGGATGATATCGGTGGTGAATGACTGATCCGATAAGGTGATTGAATCAAGGGTGTGGCGTGGTATTTGAAAAATTCTTTGTTGGGAATGTTATACCTCTCATGTAAGTCTTGGTAGGTGTGTAAATGATCTTTGTTTAGAATATGTCCAATTGTGATGGCACTGGCTTTACCCAGGAGGATAAGAATAGGCCATTGTTCAAGATTTCCAGTGATGCCAGGGGCAGAACTGCAGCTGTGCTTTTTGAAAGACCATGGGAGTGTTGGATGGAGGTCCATACTTTTATTGTTTAATTCACAGTGCTTAAGAAAGAAGGTGTTGGTCGGTAGTGCATCCATGTAGCAGCTAGTAGAGATTTAGTGGAGTGGCCAAAAGAAGGTTCCTCTATCTGTACCCAGAGTGGGTGACAAGCAGAAGACCACCAATGACAGGCTTGGTTTAAGAGAATAGCCTTGTAGTAATTTCTGATATAGGGGGAACCCATTTCTTTGGATGTCAGAGTGCACATGGTGGAGTGCTTAATTCTGGGGCATTTGCCATTTCAGATAAAGTTGTTGAGAGTTCGTTGAAGCCTGTTTAGTTGGGATGTTAACATTGGGACTGGAAGGGTACGGAACAGATATAGTGCATGGGGCAGTAGGAACATTTTATATAATGCTATTTTGCAAGTCCATGAGGCGTGAATGGAGCAGAGAGATGAGCTTCTTGAGGAGGATTTCATAGTTTGTGCGTAGCATATTGCTTGAGGGAACAGTTAATTGTATAACTAAATAGGTAAGCATCGAGGATGGAGCCCATGGGAATGGAGACAAGCGCGTGAGAAGCATTTTGGTATTTTGATCTAGGCAGATTCCCAGCAAGCTAGATTTAGAGCAGTTAACATTATATATGGAAAGTTGGCCAAACGTAGTCAGGAGGTCATGAAGCGCTGGAAGAGACTGAAGGGGGTTATTCATGAATACGACAACGTCGTCGACATATAGTCCTAGTTTGTGTGTAGTATCTCCTACTTGTAAGCCTGATATCAAAGGGTGGACTCTAATAGCTGCAGCAAGGGGTTCCATTACTAGGGCGAATATTATAGGGCACCCCTGTCTTGTGCCATTGGTGATGTCAAAGGGGTCGGAAGTCATGCCAGAGGTTGAGACTCTAGCTGATGGGTGAGAATAAAAAGCTACCACTGCTGTAAGGATGTTGCCTGCAAAGCCAAACTTCTGAAGGGCTGAGTTAAGTTAGGACCAATGGACTCTTTCAAACACCTTCTCTGCGTCCAAGGAAAAGAGCAGAGAAGGCGTTATTGTGAAATTCAGCCCACTGAATAAGATCTACAATCTTTCTTGTTCTATCAGGTGCTATCTGCTAGGAATAAACCCAACTTTGTCTGGGTGGATTAGTGTGGGGATGTGTGTTGAGAAGCGGGAGGTGAGTATATTTGCATAAATTTTAAGATCCGTGTTTAAGAGCGAGATAGGTCGATAGCAGGCTGGGTCATTGTGAGGCTTTACTGGGTTTTGGAATGGTGACAATGAGGGCTTCCAATGATTCCTTTGGGATGTCTCCTGACTGTATTATATGGTTAAATGATTTGCAAAGGTGTGGTGCAAGGGTGTCTGCGAAGGTTTTAAAATACTCATTGCAATATCCATCTGGACCAGGAGCTTTGTGTAGAGGGAGTGAGCAAATCACTTTGAGGACTTCTGTCTCTGAGATTGGAGTGTTTGTCGCAGCGGGTCAAGGAAGCGTGAGATTTGGGTGGGGTCAGGAGTAGGAGTTGCTGTGGAGGAGGATAGATCGTATAATGCTGCGTAGAAATCTCGGAAACAATTAACAATGTCTGTGGGACTGTAGAAAAGGAGAGCTGTGGGACTTTGAGTGAGGCTACCGCCATGTCAGATATAAACAGAAACATAAAATTTACAGTACATAATTTATTGTTACATTGTAAAAAATATTATGTCAAATAAATAGGTAGTCACATGACTTACACTAAATATGCTGCTATATAGCATGCAATACAAATAGAAATTAAACATAGTAACTGTACATAATAAGGTAGATGGGTTAAAAAACATTGTAGGAACAGATGACTTGGGGCATCTAGGGGCACTCAACGCGTTTCCTGGCATTACAGCCATTCATCAGGAGTGTTGTAACATAATATACTGGAAAGGAAGGGGACAAGGATTAATAATGATACTCTTGGAATAAGGTAGGACAGAGAGAATGTGTCCCAAAAAAGTAGGGACAATCTAGGATACTCACTGCACAGCCCCAAGGCCAGGCCCGGTGTCCGAAAGGGAAGATGGGGGTGACAGGCATGATGTCTCCCCCGGGGTTGAGACGGGGGAACCCTCCAAGGACGAAGAACAGTGCCCAGAGCATGACACGGTGGTCACAGCCTGATCCAATAGACTATGTGTGCACAAAAAGTGCATAGTGTTCCTGAAAAAAAATGTGTATCAAAAAAGGGAAGATTAATTGAATGTGTAAAGGTGTAAAGTGTGTGAAATCATGGCGGATATCTATGTGTTCCCACAGGGGGACTACATGAGGGGGTGTATGTGAAATGAAACCAATTAAGGGGGAAAAAATAAAACATACCCGTGTCTGTGGGACTGGTAACCCTCTGTCTCCTAGATGAGTGCATATATGGGATTTTAGAAGTAGCAGCCTTGCGTTTTACTTGTTTAGCTAGGAAGGCACCTGGTCTATTTCCATGGGCGTACCAATTTACATGAAGGCGTTTAATATATAATTTGTCTCTAATTTCCTGTAGATGGGCAGTATCTGCATCATAAGGGGATGTTTTATTAGATTTTTTTAACTCTCGAATCTGCTCTAGAAAACTGTTAAACTTCTATGCTCGCCTTCGATTCTCTCAGGCTGCATGCTTAATGAAGATTCCTCTCATAAAGGCTTTGTGCGTGTTCCATAAATGTACATTCCTCGATACAGAGTTCGCGTTCTGAGCAAAAAAAATTCTCCAACTCTTGCTTGATCTCCTCCTGCCGTTTGGACTGAGATAAAATAGAGGTGTTCATGTGCCAAATTTTTGAGCATTTGCTGGGTTGAGAGTGAAATTATAACAGGTGCATGGTCTGACCAAGATATTAGGCCTATATCAGCCTGAACGACCTATTGTAGAGTATGTTTGTGGAGCAGGAAGAGATCAATCCTGGAGTAGGATTTTTGTGCTGCAGAGTACAAGGTACTGTATAGTCCCTTTCTGACCTATGCATCGCCAGGGATTGTACAAGTCTTCTATTTGTGTAAGTGAAAAAAGTGCAGTGGGGCCTTGTCTACGTTGGTTAGAGGCATCAAGTGTATGTCGATTGTGTTGTTGAAGTCTCTGCATATGATTGTGCGTTCCTTTGGGTATTGGGTCAGTTTCTTCATTATTATTTTAAAGAATCGTTTTTGTTGGGAGTTAGGGGCATAGATATTGACTATGACGAATGGTACATCATCAAAAAGAGCATCTAAAATTAGGTACCTTCCACAGGGGTCAGCGTCAAGGTGGTTAAGTTGGAAGGATAGGGATCTGCACACTGCAATCATGACCCCTCTCACTTTTTTGGTGGCATGTGAGGGAAAAAGTGATGGTTGCAGGGGGGAGGTTTGTCTTGCATAAAGTGCATTTCTTGAATGCATAGAATATCTGTTTTTTGACGAACAGCTTCTCGCCATAACCGGGATCTTTTAAAGGGGCTATTAAGTCCCCTTGCATTGATAGTGGTGGTGATTCGGATGAGCATTGTACAAAGAATAGGCAATGCTGGATGGGTGCAGAACGTGGGGATTTCCCAATGAGTATCTATAGCACAGTGTATAGTATATATGAAAAGGAAATGAACGGTACCCTGATATGAGCTAAAACAATGGTGAACAAATAGACTTGGTTACACAACAATTGTAATAATTACAAAGAGGTATAGAACAGGTAAGTAGAAAGTAGGCTGTGTGGTATGTGAAATCAACAGAAAAAAAATGTCTCAGACAAGCTCCTAAAACTTAGCGGGATGAACCATGTCCCAGGGTCAAACCCTGTGAAACTATGGCATTCTAGACAACTAGCCGAGGGGGGGTGAAAAGATTGAAAACAAGGTAATGAGAGTGGTGGGGCGCATTTGTGTGCTGCCAGGTGCTGTGGTACTTAGGTTTTGTGATTTGAGTTGTTCCTCTGAGCTCTGGAAGGTAATTGAGGTGTCAGGCCCCATATATGAAGCATCTTGTATCCATCCTTGGGTGATGTAATGGTGATCTGCTGGCTCTGGTAAGTGACCAATATTTTGGTGGGGAAGCCCCAGCGGTATACAATGCTGTGTATTGCAGTATTGCAGTTTAGAGGTTGCAGCCGAGATGTCTTGATGAAGGACTATTCCGCCATAAGGAGGTGGAAGTTAATGGGAGGAATAAGTTTCAGGAATAGCTGTTGTAAATACAGGATGAGATCTTGTGACTTAACAGCTTTAGGGACCCCTCTTATTTTTATATTATTATGCGTGACTGATCTTCTAGGCCCGCCACTTTCAATTGCAGCTTACGAATCGTGTCAGATTGTGTTTCATATGCGTCAACCATTTTATCATGGGCCTTAATAACTGTTCCCATTTGGGATTCTAAGTGATCAGTGCGGGTCTCAAAGTCCTCAATCCTCCTAGTGATCTGGGAAACTGAGGCGCTTAGCTCTATCTGAAGGCTAGTTTGGAGAGCGAGAAGAATTGCTTTTATGGTATGCTCAGAAGCAGGGCCATCTGATGCAGGAAAGTCAGCTAGTGAAGCTGTGTGGTCTGCAGGCATGTCTGTATAAGGCTCAGGGAGATCTGCCTAGTGAAGCTTCTTAGCAAAGGGTTGTTTCTGGGGAGAGTGTGCAGGGGATCTCTGCTTTCCCTCTTACCTCTGTCTGCTACTGGAGAGTCGCAATGCTGCAGAGTGGGCTCCTCCATGTCACAGAGGTTATTAGGGTCTGGAGCCGTTTGTGCCTGTGTGTGAGGTGGAGGAGGAGAGCGGCCGCTCTCCCGGGCGCCATCTTGGACATTTCTGGCTGTTGGCTTCATAAAGTATTGTGTCAGGCAGCGCGGTTTAGGTGCCTGCAGTTTCCTCCTAGTCATAGCCCGAGTGTAGTGCAGAGGATGTACCCCCCATGTGCTGGCGATGGCTGTCTATGTAGCGGTGGGCCGCTGCTGGGACACGGTGAGGTGAGGAGAGCTACAGCCGAGCGGCCATCTCGGTTAGAGGCTAGGACACGCCCCAACTCTAGCATATTTTTTATTCATAAAGCTCATATGGTCTCAGGTATGAAAAATACTCTAAAAAATGTATTCAATTTGTATAATCCAATAAAACTAATCGACATCCAGGCGATATTGATCTCATTCAGGCTAGAGAATAATAATGAATTTTGACAGGTCGCATCAGGCATCACTCATATTCCAATATTGTATATGAAAATGGCAATCCTGTATCCGTATTGTACGTACAAAGTTTTTGTTTTTGGCAGAGGTTGTCTCTGCAATCAGCACTTTGATGTCCCTCTATTGAAATATGTGTTCTGGACTTCTGCTTGGCCCAGATAATCACCTGAGGTGCCAAGAAAGCCGATCTGTACATTCCCTTCTATGTGAGAGTTTACTCCTGTGGTGCGTACAGATAAACTAGAACTTGTTCTGAGGCAGCTTGGTAGCTAAATTAATAGCATTCTTGTTGCACAACACTGGGATTCTGGGTTCATTTCCTACTGGGGATTATATGTGGGGAATTTCTCATCCTGTCTATGTTGGTTCTCTCCAGGTACCCTGGTGTTAGCTCAAAAAATACTGTGAAGTTCACTGGATGCTAACCAAAAATTGTGCCTGTATGAAAGAGAAAGGAGCAATGAACAGTACGTTTCTCTGTGATAGAAAATTATATCTTTGTAAATATCTTTTCATCCTATTTTTAAGTCTCGAACAATGTGTTATAATTAAAAACATAAAAAGGGACATTTATTCTCTACTAAAGACAAAATTATAATGTATTCTTTGAAAGGCAAGCAAAACTTTTATTGTTTTCCTTATCTACTTAAGCTCTCGTGCAGCCTTTCTCAATCCTAGGGTTCCTCCGCACGTTGCTAAGAGTTCCTTGGGCAACAACCAATATTTGCTACTCAGCTAAGCTACCACTAACCCCAATGATCTTTTTAGGTATTTGTAAGGGGAGCATGCTTCCCACTGACCAACAGTGTAAGGAGAGTTCTTTTCACTGACCACCAGTGTACTAAGGCCCTTCATTGACCACCATAGAAAGGGGGCATGTTTATAATGACCGCCAAGATACTAAGGCCCTTCACCAGTTAGAAATTTAAGAAGGCACTACTCCAATGAGCTGTAATTGACCTGATTTTGAAAATCATTTGACCTGCTTTAAGTAGGACATGCATAGACTTATATAGGAATAAAAAACTTTCTGAAAGTGAACAAATGCCCAAAGACACAGTCCTTAAGCGTGACTGTCACCCTCAAAATATACAAATAGTGACAATGGTTTTCCTTATGTATTTAGCACCCCCGTGTGTACATACTGCAGATAAATTTAGTTAAGCTCCACTGTAGCCAGTGGAGGCAAGGTTAATTTGTTGTTAGTTATTGGGCAAGCTCTGAAGGCTGAGTCTCTGTCACCTCCCCCTGTCTTCTGGAACCTTCCTGAAGGTTCTAGAACTTGAAGGACGGAGGGACAGAGATAAGGCAATGCTTTTACGTATGTGTGTAGCACCCCCTTGTGTACATAGTGTAGATAAATTTAGTTAAGCTCCGCTGTAGCCAGTGGAGGAAAGGGTTAACTTACAGTTAGTGAGCTGGCAGGCTCTGAGGGCTGAGTCTCTGTCCCCTCCCCCTGGCTTCTGGAACCTTACTGAAGGTTCTAGAAATTAGAGGGTGGAGGGACAGAGATCAAGGCCTGAATAATCAGTCCCTGGGTGAGAAAGGCCCACAAGTTGGGGAGATGGCCCTTAAATAGTTGGGGTCCTGGCCATGTGGGTAAAAAGTCCAAGATCCAGAGGCCTGGAGGGGACCCCTGTATTGGGTGGGGGTAGAGTGTGCTGGGAGAGAGAAGAGACAGAGGAAGCTAAAGGAGGATTCCTCATTCCCTTTTAGCCTCAGTCAGCCTGGCTTTGACACCCTGGGAGCATTTGGGGCCTGGTCAGCAGGAGGCCTGGGCAGAAGTGCCACCTATGCTTCAGGACTTTCAAGGGTCTGAGTAAGAAACCTCTCCCTATCCACCCCAAAGCCTATAGGGGAGAGGCAGCCAGTTGCAATACCCAGCTAACCATCTAGGAGGGACAGCTATAGCCAACCTTCACCCCTGCTTGGGATGATTTTGTGTTGAGTTGCTGGGAACAGTACAGGAGTTGTTTTACCCGTCAGTCGGAAGTAGTTTCCTGTGGGAACACAGTCTGGAGGTTTGTGCTTAGAAGACAAAGCAAGTAACAGTTGTCCTCAAAATTCTACGCAGTTCTGGGCATCCCATAACACCCTTACCCTATCCATGTTATCTTCTCTAATAAATTAACAAAACAAAGCCCTTGGACTGGTTTTCTGACTACCGTGTGCCTGCGGAAAATACTTGTTGCCTGGCTGTGCAGACAAAGGGGGGTCCAAAATCCAGTGGCTCCTAAGGGGGTAGCACTACATGTATATCCCTCTTCAGTTCTTCTTCAGCTCGGTCATGTGATCAGTGTGTCAGCCAGCAGCAGTTGCAGAGGAGAGTGGGTCATATGGGTGATGTTACCACTCCAGGCTTTACTAGCCATTGTTGAGCGCTCTCTCCTCTGCCCTGTGGCTGCCACTGGCTGACACAGGTGAGATCATGTGACTGGACTGGACTGTAGAGGAGCTGAAAGTAGGTAAGTATATATATCTTTCTTACACAGGTTAGTCAGCATAGGTGTTAGGAGGGGGGAGGGAACAATTTTAAGACTAGTTAGATTTAGCCTGGAATTCTGCTTTAACTGTTTCCAAAACAGATACATGCAAGACATGCCGTGAATGATAACTGTCACAGTTGCTTAAAGGGGTTGTAAAGGTTTGTTTTTTATTTTCTAAATAGGTTCCTTTAAGCTAGTGCATTGTTGGTTCACTTACCTTTTCCTTTGATTTACCTTCTAAATGTTTTTTTTCTTTGTCTGAATTTCTCACTTCCTGTTTCTCCTCACTAAACTTCACACCATCATCCGAGTGGTGTGGAGTCAGCCAGAACAGCTTACTGAACAGCTTACTGAGGAGGAACAGGAAGTGAGAAATTCAGACAAAGAAAACAAATAAATAAAACATTTAGAAGGGAAATGAAAGGAAAAGGTAAGTGAACCAACAATGCACTAGCTTAAAGGAACCTATTTAGAAAATAAAAAATGAACCTTTACAACCCCTTTAAGCTCTCAACCAAACTATCATGCCATCAAATGTTGTCATAGTGGACAAGCAATAAATGTGCAGCACCATGCAATCCTGCAGATGAAACAGAAGCTAAGATGGCAGCTTCCTTAGCTGTAAAGAATAGGAGGGCTTAGTTCCACTTAAAACTGCAAAATAGGCAAACATTTAACGTGGTATATGGTGATATTGTGAATTGTATGTATCAATCACTTAATAAAGTGATTTTTGACTTTCATCAAGAAAACAAAATACTCCAGAACCTCCTGCCCAGTGTGGACCAGCAAGGATTTTCTTTCTTTAAACTCGTTAAATATAAATAAAATGCAGCTTATTTTTCGCAAAAAAAACCTTGTGTTATTTCTATTCTTATCAGTGTCTTTTAATCTTTTTTTAATTCCAGGGTGTGCACATTGCAAGTCACATTATCAAAGAGTAAATAGAGCCGCAGTGTCTACTTTTGGGAGAACTATAGGATGTTAAATATTAAAGTTGGCATATCAAGCAATATGGTCTAATGTGATACTACAACTTCATTGATCAAAAAAAGGTTTCAGAAAGTATTTAAGTTTTACAAGTTCACCTTCAAAGAAAGTAAAGTGTGAAAAAAAAAAAAGACAGCAATACATTTTTAATTATATTTAAACTCTGAACAAAATGCTCCAGAACCTTCTTCCCAGTGGACCAGCAAGGATTTTCTTTCTTGAAACTCCAGTTAATGAGTTACTGGCAGATTATAAATAAAATGCAGCTTATTTAAAAAAAAAAAAAAAACTTGTGTTATTTCTATTCTTATCGGTGTCTTTTAATCTTTTTTAATTCCAGAGTGTGCACATTGCAAGTCACATTATCAAAGGGTAAATAGAGTCTCAGTGTCTAGTTTTGAGAGTGCTATAGAGGTTGCACTTGCAGATGAGGCCACTCTCTCACAAGTATATGAGGGGTCACAGTGTTGTAGAAGCAAGAGATATTGTGCTAGCCATTATCACAGCACTGGAATGTTAGATAAAAGTAGACAGAGGACACTGCTCCCCTTGGTCAGTAGGATTCAAGGTCACCGAGGTTATGGGAAAGAATAGAATAAATTAGTTGAAAGAAACTACAGGGAATATCTGACCCTTCTTGGATTCTGGGAAGAGAAGAGAAAAAAAGAGAAAGAAATAGCCACAAATATGTGAAGTATGTGAGGGGAAGAGAGAACTGTTTACTGTTTATATGCTAAGAATCCCGAGCTGGCAGGAGAAGAGGAAGAAGGAATGGTATGATCTGCGACACCAGAGGCGAACTGCTAGCTACATGTGTTTTCCAGTTGTAAAGTATGTACCCTGCATGTCTCTTTCTAGATGCCAGGTACAAAGTCATGTATACCTAACACATGTGGCAATCATTGCATAAGACATTGCTACTAAGCCTTTCCATGAATTGACCATCATAAATGTTCTTATTTCTGCAGTGCTTCACAGAATATGCAAAATAAGGTATCACTAACAGGCCTGGATTTGTGTAAAGAACTACTGTGGCAAGGTGTCAAGGGACAGCCTACTGGCCATTCATAGGCATGTAAACATGAGTAAGGCCCCTTTCACACTGAGGCGCTTTGCAGGCGCTATTGCGCTAAAAATAGCGCCTGCAATGCCCCCCAAAAAAGCCGCTCAATTGTATCCAATGTGAAAGCCCGAGGGCTTTCACACTGGAGCGTTGCGCTTGCAGGAGGGTAAAAAAAACTCCTGCAAGCCGCATCTTTGAGGCGCGATAGGAGCGGTAAAAATACTGCTCCTATAGTGCCCCTGCCCATTGAAATCAACGGGGTAGTGCCTCCAATACGCCTGCAAAATGCTGCAAAGAGGCGTTATTGCGGGCGCTTTGAACCCTTTTTCGCCCGCTAGCGGGGGTTAATATACCCCCGCTAGCACCCACAAATCGCGGCAAAAAAAACGGTATAGCGGCGCTAAAAATAGCGCCACTATACCGCTAGCGCATCCAGCGCCTCAGTGTAAAAGTAGCCTTAATGTATGAATGTTAATGGTGGCATATCAAGCAATATGGTCTAATGTGATAATACAACTTCATTGATCAAACAAAGGTTTCAGTAAGTATTTAAGTTTTACAAGTTCACCTTCAAAGAAAGTAAAGTGTTAAAAAAAAGACAGCAATAGATTTTTAAATATCTTTAAACTCTGGGGAAAAAAATCCCCATGCAGTGGACCTCCCACTGCAAGGGTTAGCTGCGCGCTAAGTCCAGGGTACAGGGATAAGGATTAAGAATCTACTATACGCCTTGCTCCTATAGGCTTTCTCCATCCGTGTAAACGCTTAAACAAAGTCTTCCCTTTAAGACACTCCCTACCATTGTTGCATGTCTGGCTTATCCACTTATGCCGCGTACACACGATCGGAAATTCCGACAAGAAAAGTTCGATGTCAGCTTTTGGTCAGAAATTCCGACCGTGTGTAGGCTCCATTGGAACTTTTCTGTCGGAATTTCCGCCAAGAAAAATTTGAGAGCTGGTTCTCAAATTTTCCGACAAGAAAAGTTCTTGGAGGAAATTCCAATCGTCTGTATGCAATTTCGACGCACAAAAAAAACACGCATTTGGCATGTCAGGGGCTCACCAACACTTAAAGCGGAAGTTCCATTTTTGGGTGGAACTCCGCTTTAAATACCAATGAATGCAGTTTTGAACTTATCAAGTAATCATTGCATATATATTCAAATGCAACTAGTATTTATGTCTCTGCTACTCCTCTCTGTCAATCCCTCTACTGGCTTCCGCTCACCCAACAAATTAAATTCAAAATACTAACAACTACCTACAAAGCCATCCACAACACTGCCCCCAGCTACATCACTGACCTAGTCTCTAAATACCAACCTAATCGTTCTCATCGTTCTTCTCAAGACCTCCTGCTCTCTAGCTCTCTCATCACCTGCTCCCATGCTCGTCTCCAGGACTTTTCCAGAGCCTCTCCAAGCCTATGGAACTCCTTACCCCAATCTGTCCGTCTATCTCCTTCAATATTAGCTTTTAGAGGATCCCTAAAAACCCTCCTCTTCAGAGAAGCCTATCCTACCCACACCTAACAACTGTATTTTAATTTTGTCCATCTGATCATCCCCCACAGCTACTATCCTTTGTTCCACGTGACCCTCCCTTCTAGACTGTAAGCTCTAACGAGCAGGGCCCTCTGATCCCTCTGTATTGAATTGTATTGTGACTGTACTGTCTTCCCTGATGCTGTAAAGCGCTGCGCAAACTGTGGGCACTATATAAATCCTGTATAATAATAATAATAACTAGTGTAGCGGGTATGTACTTTCCCGGGTGTGATTCAAACTGGCAGAGAAACCAGTGATGTGCAGTTCCTTGCAGTCCAGTGGGTGGCGCTGTCGCCTCGGGCTGGGGTTGAACCATCATTGTGTGCTGTGTCCTCCCTCCCTCGGCAGCGGTATGGTGGGGCGGGGAACCCACCGTGCTTGCTGGGAGAGGGTATAAAGGGGCCAGCCATCTTTGTCACGGGGTCGAGTCCCAGGCACCTTCAGCCTGAGGGCGTGTGGTTCATGTCGGTCCTCTAGGCGGCCTAGAGGACGTCCGGAGGTCGTGTTCCATCTCAGGCACCTTTAGCCTGGGGTGAGGTACTCGGATGGAGGTCTGGAGCTCAGTGCCCAACACTGAGTTCCGCGAGGGAAGGAGGTCCTAGGGAACCCAGGGATTGGGTACCCGAATCCGGAAGGCGTAATGGACCGGGGGGAGCTCCTCACTTGAAGACCGGGTGCAGCAGATTGCCAGTGACAGGTGAGCCTCCTATCGGAGACCACCTGAAGGAAAATCCCCCCTCGCTAGGAGACCTCAGCCCACTTTCAGGAAGGAAAGTGGAGAGTTCATTGTGTCTGGGCCTACTCGCATCCACACCTCCTTGTTTGTTCTGTTCTTTAAGGGAGTCTAACTTATTATGCTGTCTACTCGAGAAGAATAAAGGAGTGTTGGACTTTAATGGTGTGGGGCTCTTTTCTGGTGGACATTGTTCAAGGTAACTCCAGGTGCACAACACTGACCCGAAGGTAGAGAAGGAACTTTGCTTACACCGCACGGACACATGTGGTGAAGGCTTGGCGTGGTGACCCCGCTCTCTCCCCTCTAAGGTACCCCTAGACAAGAGAAAGACGAGCTGATGCAAAGAGGGGAGTGAGGAGGCCGCTACACGTGGAGGCTCGTCCGGGATAGTGTTTGTGTACTACGGAATTGAACGTGTCTGCCCGGAGGAGTTACGAGTAGGCAGGCCTTCATTGGCCGAAGTGCATCCCTGCTTGAAGTCGTGGACATGACCCAATTAAGGGAAAGGCCCGCGCAGAAGAGAGCGAGGAAAGGGGGAAGCTCAGCCATGTGAAGGACTACACGTGGGGGCTTCTATTTGCACTGCGCCACCAGGCACACCCCCACCGCTTCGTTCGTGGGCGTGACTCAGAAACAGAAAAGAAGAAAAGCCCGTAAACTGGAGCAAAGGGAAGGAGTCCAATACGCGTGAAGGACTACACGTGTGACGTTGGCGCAAAAACTTGGCAGAGTGCGATGGATCAGCAACAGGTCGCCATGTTCGGACATACATCGTGGATTCCGGTTCACCCTTCTACCACGACACTGACTGCTGCAGCTCCGGTAACAGATACGGCGATCCGGCTAAAGCCAAGGGGTCGATTCGCCCTGTACTCATGCATGGACGTTGAGGCCCTGGGTGTGATTTGTCCCGGCTGTTCGGGACTGGTGTGCCAACTGAAGCCATTCGGGCAATGTGAGGCCTGTGGGGAGTTTCTTTTTGAAGTGGATCCAGCGGTTGAGAAGCCGAGAACCATTTACCCTGGCCGTGCTACAGGCAACACCACTCAAGGAGGAGGAATCACTGCTTTGACAGCCATCCCTGCGCACACTGCAGCGACCACGGGGGAGGTCGTGAAAACTCAACAGGAGAAATCCGAGGATGCTGACTCGGTCACCACGATCTTGCAGCGTCCACCACCGAAGAGAAAGACCGGCATTGTAGCCCCAACCAGCGGTTGTGGTGGACCGTCTCGCCCGCTTACACCCGGCCGGGATGGATCCGTCGGCAAGAATTCCGGACGTCCCGGTTCAAGTAAAGGCCGAGGTAAGCCAGGCGGAGAGATTTGGTGTGTGGGAAGAGGTGAAAACTCAGTCTCCACTACAGGGTACCTGCCCGCGGAGGAGTGTGACACCTCTGACCTGGAGTCGCTCTCGGACATGGGAGACGACGTTGCTATAGACAAACTGTTTGCAGAAAAGGGCTGGGACAAAGTACCTCTCGCTTCATCCCGCAGAACCAGGGATCCACCCATGTCTACAGGGGAAAGTACACCCCGGGTGGAGGCACCAGCGCCTGAAGAGGGGTCCCGTCCCCGGCCTGCCTCTACATCCCTGGTACAGTCTGTACCGAAGACCGGGGAAAAGAGACTGCTGTTGCGGGCACCAATGCCCAGATCAGATGTAATCAAGGTCCCTCGCCACCCGGACTCAATAGTTTTGCCTGGCGAAGGGGACAGAGCCACTATGCCTCCTCTGGCCAGACTACAACGCCTATTTGGCCAGAAGGTTGCTGCGGAGTACGGATGGGAGTATCAATACTTGTCCAAGGAGCTGCTCTATGAGGTGGAAGTGTGCCAGGAGCGCTGGTACAATGACTTTGTGTGGACTCACCTTCAGATTCCACACGCACGTAGGTACCTGGCATGCTCTCCCAAGGCCTCTCAGCGTTTTAAGGACTGCAAGGCAGAGTGGATGTTGGGACGGCACATCCATGCAGACAAAGTGCTGATCCGGCGCAAGGAAGGAGAAGATGTAGAATATCATCTGGAGACCATGGACCAGCACTTGAAGCCACTTGTTCTGCCGCATCCCCGCTTCTACCTGTAGGAGAAAAAGACTCAGTTTATGTTATATGCTGCTGAACTTTCTGGGGCCCGTTGTCCTTGTACCCAGAGGAAGAAGGACTGTTCCTGTTTTGTTCTTCACTTTCCAGCAAGAGATCACAGACTCTGGGGTAGATAGGGCTAAAGAGAAGAGGAAGAGAAGTTCCACGAGTGCAGTTACCGCGATGCTGTCACCAGGTGGCAGTGTTGCGCAACGTTAAACACTTTTCACACACTCACTCCTTGGAGAAAAGGGATTTCTTCTCGGAGAAGTTTCTTTTCTCTCACACGAATATATGTATCAGGGTTTATGTGTGGTAATTTTCTTTCTTTTCCCTCTGCAGGAGAGCATCCCATCAAGACCACTGAGTATGGGGTGGGTCTTAGTCAGGATGGGTGGGAAAAGTATAATGTGAATATGTGATTCAAAAAGTTATGGTTAAATGTTGTTGTTTCCCTTCCCTTTTTATATAGGGCTCAGACACAATTGCTTTAGTTGGTCAAGTTTTTCAAAAGTTTTATATTTTTGTACAATTGTTAGTTGGTCTCTGGATTGGATCATGCCAGCCTTTGAGGGTATGATTTGTTCCAGACACTGGGGACCAGTGTCAAATTACCAGGGGGAGAGTGTAGCGGGTATGTACTTTCCCCGGGTGTAATTCAAACTGGCAGAGACACTAGTGATGTGCAGTTACTTGCGGTCCAGTGGGTGGCGCTGTCGCCTCGGGCTGGGGTTGAACCATCATTGTGTGCTGTGCCTCCTTTTTGTCCTCCCTCGGCAGCGGTATGGTGGGGCGGGGAACCCACTGTGCTTGCTGGGAGAGGGTATAAAGGGGCCGGCCATCTTTGTCACGGGGTCGATTCCCAGGCACCTTCAGCCTGAGGGCGTGTGGTTCGTGTCGGTCCTCTAGGCGGCCTAGGCCTAGAGGACGTCCGGAGGTCGTTTTCCATCTCAGGCACCTTTAGCCTGGGGTGAGGTACTCAGATGGAGGTCTGGAGCTCAGTGCCCAACACTGAGTTCCGCGAGGGAAGGAGGTCCTAGGGAACCCAGGGATTGGGTACCCGAATCCGGAAGGCGTAATGGACCGGGGGGAGCTCCTCACTTGAAGACCGGGTGCAGCAGATTGCCAGTGACAGGTGAGCCTCCCATCGGAGACCGACTGGAAGGAAAATCCCCCCTCGCTAGGAGACCTCAGCCCACTTTCAGGAAGGAAAGTGGAGAGTTCATTGTGTCTGGGCCTACTCGCATCCACACCTCCTTGTTTGTTCTGTTCTCTAAGGGAGTCTAACTGATTATGCTGTCCACTCGAGAAGAATAAAGGAGTGTTGGACTTTAATGGTGTGAGGCTCTTTTCTGGTGGACATTGTTTAAGGTAACTCCAGGTGCACAACACTGACCCGAAGGTAGAGAAGGAACTTTGCTTACACCGCACGGACACATGTGGTGAAGGCTTGGCTGGGTGACCCCGCTCTCTCCCCTCTAAGATACCCCTAGACAAGAAGAGAGAAGAGCTGATGCAAAGAGGGGATTGAGGAGGCCGCTACACTAGTATAAATACCTGAATTAAACTTGATTTCAGCATCTTGTACAGCAGCACTCTGACTGACGTGTTAGGGAAGTAGTTGGGGCTTTTCATGTGTCCCACATTTGGATATGCTGACAAGGAACATGCAGAAAAGAGGATAGAGAAGAAAAATTACCTCATCAGTCTGTTGCAGCTTATTCACTGCCCAGTCACAGGATGGGGACAGGGAAGGTGACCAAGCTGTGCTGCTTAACCAGAGCACAGAAAGGTCATGGTCACTAGGCTGGCTAGGCAGGCTCCCATACCTGTATTTAAGCTGTGTATTTAGCTTTATGCCTGGTGTTCAGCTTTAAATAAAATGCAACACATCTCTCCCTAAAATATTATTTTAATATTTGAAACTAAACATAGAAGAATACAAAGGTTGGTCTTCTATCTTCTTTGTCTTGTGAAGGTCTGTTTTCCTTACAAGAAACCCAACCAACATGAATATTAAGGATACACAATCTACCTTTATCAGATGAAGTCTATAAACTGAGGGGAAAATGTTGTGAAAATGCTGAGGTTGTTGAACTTTGGACATCATATACTTTAATATTATAATCATCTGTTGTCACAGACGTGCGCAGGGGGTGTGCCTGGGCACACCCTAATCACTATGTGCAGTGCTGATGCCCCCCACCGCCCAGACTTCCACCTGTGTTGCCACACCCCCCCCCCCACTTCCCTCCTCTGCTCTCCACCCCAGCTGCCTCGGGGGAAGTTTCAGGATGGAGAGTGCGGCAAGGGGCTAGTGAATATATTATTTACCAGCGCCTTCCTTTTCTAAATGAACACATTGACCTTAGGGTTAGCAGTGATGTCTCTGTCACTTCTCCTGTCAGCCTTGTAACAGAAGCATCTGGCATAGGGTGCCCCCATCCCTGCAATAAACTATTGCGCCCAGGGCAGCCAACCCTCTTGCCCACCCCTTGTCCCAGCTCTGCCTGTGCAGCTGAGGCTGCAGAGAAAGGCATGTATGTTTGAGCTTTGGGGTGTAAACCCTAATGCCATAGGATGGGCACACCTATGTCTGTTGTGATACTTAAATGATTGATGTTAGCAGGAAAATATTATGGGTGCTCTGTTGATCCTCGGTTGTTCTTATTTGTCAGTAAAGAAATAAGCCATAGCTGAAGTTCACACCTGATGCATGCTCACAAGATGCAGGCATGTATGTCCAAATATGCATATAGGACAACAAAAGGCCTTATTAAGAGTTGCATTGTTTCTTAAAGGGAACCTTGGTTGGCTGTCATACTTTGTCAGGGGATGCCTTATTTAAATGGAATGAGCATAAGAAAGTTCTAAGATCAGACTGTAAATAGCCAAATCAGGTGAACACTCTCATTTGTCTGGTACCTCATTAAGATTGATATCAGTGAACGGATGTATCAAGGTAATGCTAATCCTACCTTTATGTAGAACCTCCCCATAATACATGATTGACTGGCGCCCCTGGGTTAATCGTTATAATCTAGGGAGGACTGGATGAGGGGGCATTAGGTAGTTTGCACCACCCCCATCCCTTTCCAGGGCAAGTAGTGAAATAATTAGCTGGGTTGGTGGCTGTGAGTGGAAATACTTCAATATATTTAGATATCAATCAGAGCTGGACCTGCAGTCACTCACATGTGATGGGCATTTCAATGCTACCTATGACTTGTTCAGATCTGCAATCCTGTGTAGCCCTTGCAGAGGGAAATATTCCAGTGTCAACTTCCCTTGCAGCTCTGAGATGTCACGTGACGTAACTGAAGGCTGAAGAGACGCCAAGAAATCTGATGCATGAAGATGTGAAAAGAGGCATTAAAACAAAAAATATCCTATAGGAATGCCCACCTTTTACCATGCCCACCAATCAATGAGGTACAATAGCACACTTTACTTGGTACATTTTCTTTAGCCCAAATAAAGCTCTCCTATGAAATGGCTGAATTCGTCCCTCAGGCAAAATGTTCCCTGCCCACCCCTTGTTATTACATTATTCCTTAATGACAAAGAAGTTATGCAAGTCTAACTCTGTCCTCCATCTGTTTTCCAATTCAGGAACAAATATGGAGTGAAAGAGAGATCTAGACAAAATAATTTAGTAAATATAACATTATAGGCAAAGGAGACATATGTATGCAATACCATCGTTAGTGAGTGAACATAGCAAAGTAGCTTGTAGCATTGAGTGAGAACACACTAGCAGCTTGGGTGAGTGAGCCTATCTGCACTTACTGGAAAATAAGCTTCTTCAAGGAGCTCTTAAAGACTTGGAGACTCTGAATAGAAGCCTACGAATGAGGATTCCATACATAGTTACAACATGAAAGAATACCTATTTACTTTGTGTTATAAATACTCTGTAACAGATGGACTATATTAAAGGAATAATTCAAAACTATATATAATTACTTAGGCTGGGATCACATTGTTGCACTGTGATAATGTGTACAATTGTATGTCCTGCGCGTTGGTGTGCTGCAGTGCCATTCATTCCTAATGGTACCCACAACGCTAACGTAAATTGTAGTGTCTTGTGTTACATAAAAGAGTACATGTGTTTTGGTGTGTGTGACCAGTGATTCTAAATCTTATTGAGACCAGGGCCAAGTACATTTTTAGCAAGTGTAGCGGGGTCCTCAATTTAGTGGGGTACACTTGGGGAGTAGTGTGACCCAAGTGTGTAATTATGTTAGGGTTCAGACCCCTTTTTCTTATTCGTGGAGGATTGGGTGGTGTAATATTCTCTTCGACCAGTAGGTGTCAGTGTACCTACTGGCTCGGGGTAGAATCACTACCGCAGTGCTACCCTTCTTTGTCGCTTCCTGGAGATGGTACGGCCGGGGCGGGGAACCCGCCGTGGTGTCGACGGGAGGAGATAAAAGGGGGAGACGCCCTCGCCACGAGGTCTTCTTCGGGGATCATCTCTTCACGCACCCAGGCACCTTCAGCCTGGGTGCGGGCGGTTCAAGGTTCCGGCCCAGGCGCCCTAGGCCTGGCCGGGACGAAGATGGAGTCCATCCCAGGCACCTTCAGCCTGGGGTGAGGTACTATTGAGGAGGCCTGGGACCCGGTGACTCCGACTGGGTCCCGCGAGGGTGGAGTTGCTCCAGGGCGCCCCTTGCGAGGGGACCCGCATCTGAGGTGAGGAGGCTGGGGAGGTCACTCGTTCGAAGACCCGGTGTAGTGTCAACCCGGTGACGGATGGGCCTACAGTAACTCCCTTGGAGGACATCTTCCCCTGATAGAGGCCCGCAGCGCAACGGAGGTATTCATGTCAAGACTCCTACAACCCTTGGTCATAGCATAGGGGGTGTAGGGACCCAGATCGGTATAGTGCCTCGACCTGCTCATTCCACCGTATCATGCCATCGCATTGCTCTGTAACTGAAGATACAAAATAAATCTAACCGTTGGACTGTGATCGGTGTATGGACTCTGTTAATGGGAGCAAAGGGTGGTTTGGTGGTTTCTGCACGACAGACTCGGTACATGTTCAGGACACCGGCCCGAGGAAACATTAGGTATTGGCCTTCACCTTGCCCGCAAGTAGTGGGGAGGACATGGGCCGTAGCGCACCTCACCCCTGTCGCGTGACATACCCCTAGGCTAAAGAAGACGGGGTGTAGGGGTGGTCGCTACACGTGGGGGCTCGTCCGGGATATCGTGTGTCTTGGCGATGGAACTGAGAGCGTCTGTGTTTGAACTTTGCTGCCCGGAGGAGTTCCGAGCGGGTTGGCCAAGTGATTGGCCAGAGTGCATCCCTGCTCGGAGTTGTGGACATGACCCTAAGTCGGGAAAGGCCCACGCAGAGGAGCGTAGAAAGGGAAAGGTCCAGCCGTGTGAAGTACTACATGTGGGGACTGTTAATGCACTGCGCCACGAGGCACCCCATGACTGTACAATTCGTGGGCGGAGGCTGGCGGAAGCCCGCGAAAACGTACAAGTTGTGGGAGGAGTCTGGCCACGTGTGGAGATACACGTGGAGACTCCGGGGCGTGGTCAGCGCGTGATGGAACAGCAAGTGGTCGGGATGGCCTCAAGCTCCCCGTGGATACCGGTACCTTACCCCACGAAGATGACTGCATTTGCTGCTCCCCTGACAGACACGGGGATAAGACTTAGGCCCCGAGGACAGTTGGCTCTGTATTCATGCAGAGACACGGAGGCTCTCGGTGTGATCTGTCCCGGATGCTCGGGACTGGTGGTCCAACTAAAGCCATTCGGGCGATGTGAGGCCTGCAAGGAGTTCCTTTTTGAGGTTGAACCATACACGGAAAGGCCCCGGGCCCTACGCCTCAATTGCATCACAGGAACCGCCACTCCGGAGGGAGAGATCCAGGCCTCTGCGGAGGTCCCCGTACGCGCTGACCAGGGCGAAGTGACTGCCCAACCAGAGATTGAGAGAGAAAAATCCGAAGACACTGCTTCGGTCACCACAGACTCCCTGCTGCCACCCCCGAAGAGGAAGATAGGCCTGGTGCAGGCCTCCTGTGGTCGTGGTCGAGCTTCACCCCGCCGCTTGCCTGGCCTGGATGGCGCCGGTAGAGAAGAGAGTCCCGGACATCCCAGTTCTTCAGTAGGTCCAGGTGAGCTAGGGGCTGGGACTGCGGTGTTGGTTGGAGGTGTCGGGAGTTCACAGCCGGTGGAGCCCGAAAGGGAGGGTAGCCTTCCATCTACTAGAGACTACCTTCCCGCCGAGATGTATGACACCTCCGACCTAGAGTCGTTGTCAGACTGTGGGGATGACGGGGAAATAGACGAGTTTGTATGGGAAAAGCTTAAAGTACCCCATGCCAGGCGATACCTGTCATGTTCGCCGCCTGTGTCTAAAAAGTTCAAGGACTGCAGAGCTGATTGGAGACTTGGGCGCCATATTCATGCTGATAAGGTGCTCATCTGTAGGAAAGAAGGAGAGGATGTCGAGTACTCAGTGGAAGTGTTTGACGGGCACCTGAAGCCTCTGTTTCTGCCGGATCCAAGGTTCTACTTATAGGAGGAGTGAGCTCCTATCTTGTTGCTGTTGAAACTTTCTGGATGAGACATTCCCAGGCGCCTAGAACTGTGCCCTACTTTTGTTTTGATTTGGGCTTTTCTTTTACTCACTGGAGACTTGGGAGCTGTTGTGTTTTTTTTTCTCCCTTTTCTTCATGTGCCAAAGGCAGAGACTTTTGGGGTAGAGTCAGAGTAGGAAAGCAGGAAGAATGAAGATCTCACCAAGTGTCATTACCGCGGCTCTGTCACCAGGTGGCAGTGTTGCGCAACGAATGTTTGAAAATTTTACATATGCATTACTTACTTATTGGAGTGAGCGGGTCTCTCGGCTGACGGACCCACTCATGCCAAGTTAACACAGAGTGTTAGGATGTGTTTTCTTTTTGTTGTTTCCCTTCTGCAGGAGATTCATCGGTCAAGACTACTGAGAGTGGGGTGGTTCTTAGACAGCGATGGGAGGGATTGTACATGTGCACAGAACAGATGTTTTATACAAATGTTTATCGTTTTATATTTCCCCTTTTCCTTTTGAGCAGGTCTTGGCACATTTAGTGTCCAGAAATTTGAGGGATAGCCTCTGGGGCCCACTTCATGTCGCCACTCTTTGGGAGACATGGGTGTGCACCTGACGCTGGGGACCAGCGTCAAATCACAGGGGGGAGTGTGTAGCGGGGTCCTCAATTTAGTGGGGTACACTTGGGGAGTAGTGTGACCCAAGTGTGTAATTATGTTAGGGTTCAGACCCCTTTTTCTTATTCGTGGAGGATTGGGTGGTGTAATATTCTCTTCGACCAGTAGGTGTCAGTGTACCTACTGGCTCGGGGTAGAATCACTACCGCAGTGCTACCCTTCTTTGTCGCTTCCTGGAGATGGTACGGCCGAGGCGGGGAACCCGCCGTGGTGTCGACGGGAGGAGATAAAAGGGGGAGACGCCCTCGCCACGAGGTCTTCTTCGGGGATCATCTCTTCACGCACCCAGGCACCTTCAGCCTGGGTGCAGGCGGTTCAAGGTTCCGGCCCAGGCGCCCTAGGCCTGGCCGGGACGAAGATGGAGTCCATCCCTGGCACCTTCAGCCTGGGGTGAGGTACTATTGAGGAGGCCTGGGACCCGGTGACTCCGACTGGGTCCCGCGAGGGTGGAGTTGCTCCAGGGCGCCCCTTGCGAGGGGACCCGCATCTGAGGTGAGGAGGCTGGGGAGGTCACTCGTTCGAAGACCCGGTGTAGTGTCAACCCGGTGACGGATGGGCCTACAGTAACTCCCTTGGAGGACATCTTCCCCTGATAGAGGCCCGCAGCGCAACGGAGGTATTCATGTCAAGACTCCTACAACCCTTGGTCATAGCATAGGGGGTGTAGGGACCCAGATCGGTATAGTGCCTCGACCTGCTCATTCCACCGTATCATGCCATCGCATTGCTCTGTAACTGAAGATACAAAATAAATCTAACCGTTGGACTGTGATCGGTGTATGGACTCTGTTAATGGGAGCAAAGGGTGGTTTGGTGGTTTCTGCACGACAGACTCGGTACATGTTCAGGACACCGGCCCGAGGAAACATTAGGTATTGGCCTTCACCTCGCCCGCAAGTAGTGGGGAGGACATGGGCCGTAGCGCACCTCACCCCTGTCACGTGACATACCCCTAGGCTAAAGAAGACGGGGTGTGGGGGTGATCGCTACACAAGTAACAATAGAAAAAAAAACTGAACTCACACAAGGGGACTCTGTAGTAGACTTGATGGTCTAGTAGGAGATTAGACTTTTGGAGGGAGCTGGGGGAGGCTGGGATCTCTGAAGGGACCTAGCTGTCTCTTCAGAAGGCTGGGGGCTTTTGCGGTGGGGCGCCAGAGGCCACTGCATGAGTTTGTGGGGCACTGTGGGACACTGTTGGAAGTTGGAGGCACTATTGGGGGCTGGGGGCTGTGCAGCTAGATTGAGGGCACTGGGGGGGCTCATAGGGAGCCTGGAGGATGTTGAGGGACACTGCAGGCTACTGTGGGAGGTTGGGTGGCACTCTACGAGATTAGGTAATCCACAGCTGGCTGAAGACACAGGAGGAGGGAGGCAATGGCCTGACAGTGGGCCACGGCCCCTGAGGTTGGGAACCACTGCATTATATTTCTGAATGGGCTGCTTTAGCACAAGCACATTAGAGTTTCTCATAAAAATTGCACTAGCATAAAACAAATTTCTTTCCTTTAGTTTGACTAATATTTAGCTTCTGGGTAGCAAAATAAAGTACAGCAGCTCAAAATGATATACTGTACATGTGCATACTTTTCTCAGCCCAAAACATCTGTTATCTTTTAGTATTTACTGTATATGTTTTATAAGCAGGTCTTGGAATATGTGAAATGACAATATTCCTCAAGTTGTTGTGTGTTCAATTGTCCATCGTCCTTTGTGTGTTCAATGGTCCATCAGCTTCTTCAGTTAGTAAAATTCTTCTACAGTTGTTACAGTATATTTCCATACTATAGATTATAAGCTCTAATGAGCAGGGCCCTCTGATTCCTCCTGTATTGAATTGCATTGTAACTGTACTGTTTGCCCTAACGTAAAGCGCTGCGCAAACTGTAGGTAAAATATAAATCCTGTACAATAATAATATTAATCTTTTCCCACAATGCTGTTATGGAGTCACTCTCTGGCAGCTGGATAATTATTTCTTTATTCATAATATTACTCCGTCAAGGGACTATGATACCATAATTTGGCTTTGTAATGCCAATGGCAGTTTAGGGAACAAAGATATCTGACTGGGATATCTTATCACTGGGTCCCCAACAGATGTGGAAAGTCTTCTTGCCAGCAGCCACACAAACATACCAACAGAAACATCACTAGCTGAACTCCACAAAAGGAACTTATAGTATATTGAAAGCCAATTGTATTTAGTTTTGTACACAGTAGGAATTGGTCAGAAAACCTTGTCAGGCTTTTTTTTTCTGTGAATGTCTCATTGAGGAGATTTAAAGCGGAGTTCCACCGAAAAATAAATAAAATAAAAGTCAGCAGCTACAAATACTGCAGCTGCTGACTTTTAATATATGGACACTTACCTGTCCAGGGCGCCCGCGATGTTGGGTCCTGAAGCCGATTTGTCCCTCGGCTCTCAGGTGGAGGCCCCGCCCTCTTCGGTAAGGGAATCAGGAAGTGAAGCCTTGCGGCTTCACTTCCTGGTTCCCTACTGCGCATGCGCGAGTCGCGCTGTGCGATCCCACTGGTCCCTGCTATCTTCTTGGACCTGTGTGTCTCCCAGAAGACAGCATGGGGGACGGAGTAGGCGCCGGACGTGGCATAGGTCACTGCGATCACCGCTGGGATCTATGCCCGGAAGGGGGAAGAAATACCGGTATTACACAGGTATCTGCTCCCTCCTCCCCCTGAAAGGTGCCAAATGGGACACCGGAGGGGGGGGGGAGGATTCCAAAAAGCGGAAGTTCCATTTTTGGGTGGAACTCCACTTTAACTTCACTTTTGGTCCCATAGACTCAACAGAAGGAGAAACTCTACATCTACAAAATAAGGTAGATCCATATGATCCAAATGTCTCCATTGGAAGGTTTTTCCTCTATTCCTGTTTAGGTAACAACTTAAAAAAAAAAAAAAACCTCACTTTCAGTCCTGAAAACAGTGATCACTGGGACACAAAGAGAATGTGAATCTCCCAATTGGGGGCACAGATAACAATAAAAAACACAACTGGTAGCACTAACCAGAAAAATATACAGAATTTCTCTGAGGCTGTGTATAGCTTGCTGAATCCTGATAAATTGCTATAGGTATTGCACATCATTGTTACATTTATCATGCTATTAAACAGACCAATATATTTAGACATCTTGTTGGAATTTTGAATAAAACATCAATATATTCATCACTGCGGTGACAAGTCTGCCCAAGCAATTCTCTGCTTCCCGTCATGAAGCTGGCATTGTTTTAATTTTTTCGAAGGAATTCATGTGACCCTAATTTCGGACATCCTGGCATTTTTTTTCTTTGGGTGTACAAAGGAATGAATGAAATATGCAATCAGACTTAAAATTTCCTGTGATAGTTCTATAGAGATCATTCCAGAATGTCAGATGACTAAATGGGCTTATATAAAACAATGCAAAGAGCAATGATGATGCATATTGTAAATTACAGTAAACCCATGGGAATGTGCCAATCAGGAATCCTGGTCAGTTGCTATAGGCTCCAGTTAGTTCAGATTAGTGAGGGAAAAAATTGCGCTACTAATATGTAGACGCTGCCAACATCAGCAATAAGACTAAATGTACCCCAGATTTGCATCAAAGAAGTAATGTATAAAATATAAAGTGCAGTGAAACAATGAGTGTGTATATACTTAAAAAAAAAAAAACGTAGGAGTGTTACAAATAAGTGTTAAAAAAACAACATGAAGTGTTCATAGTGATGTAACATGAAAAAGGTATATTAACCTACAGCGAATAGAAGGTTTAACATATGTTAAAGCGGAGGTGCAGCCGAAAAAAAAAAAAAAAAAAGTCAGCAGCTAATAACAGTGTAGCTGCTGACTTTTAATAAGGACACTTACCTGTCCTACTCACCCGTGATGTCGGTCCCGCCACGGCGATCGATCGCTGCTGGCAGGTCCCGGCTCCTCCATCCTGAGTAAGGGAAACAGGCAGTGAAGCCGTAAGGCTTCACTGCCCGTTTCCTACTGCGCATGCGCCACTCACACGGCGCTTTGTGAATGGGCGGCTTGCCTCCTGGGATACACACAGTTCCCAGAAGGCAGCGCGCCCCATTCACAAGGAGAGGAAGCGGAAGGAGACCCACCGCGGATGAGAAGAGGAACATTAGAGGCAGATTAGTTGATTTCCGCATAGCAACAGGCATTTAGGGAGAGTATAAAAAAAATAATAATGAAAAAAAAAATTTTGTAGGATTTTTAATGTTAAAAAATTTTCAGGGTGGACCTCCGCTTTAACAAAAATGGAAAACTGCATACATAGCCCGCTTAGCTTTATCTACCACGCTTGTACCCAGGGTACATAGCCTGCTTAGCTTTACATACCACGCTTGTTTTTTTTCTTTTTTGTGATCACTACTGTACGCGATGTCTGTACTTTTTGTATATTATTAAATTTTATACTTTGGATTCATCTGCACTATGTGGAGGCAGGGGCGTCGGAACAGGACAGGCAAACCAAGCAGCTGCTTGGGGCCCCGAGCTGTCCTGGGGCCCCAGCAGAGGGCAGCACAGCAGAAAGAGGAGCCAGAGGACTCGAGGAGGCAGCACGGGAGGAGGAGGTAAGACATCCCCCCCCACATATCCAATGTAATATAGGCGCCCCCCCTCCCGCGAACGGCGTCAGTGTCCCGCGATAGCCACCACGCTCAACAACTTGTTGACCAAGTCCCGCGGCAGTTGTCCATTGCCCTGTGTGGAGGCCTTGTTTTTTCTTCATATCATCTACACTTTTTTGTGACGGGAGGAGCACCACATGTATCAGGAACATTGCAGTTAAAGTCCAGTTTCCTGGACCATCCTATCCTTTGCCTGATTGATGCAGGTGCATAATTACACCAGTTCCAGCCACAGGAGTTTGAGTTTGTGATTTGGTTCCTGACTGCCATCCATGCTTGTTTGACCCAAACTGGTGCTGGTGTGTGTGCCCACAGTCTAGGGTAAGAGTACCCATCCCCTCCCCCTGGTGTTGGAAACACAATCCTGGGTGTCGTGTGATAATACCACTCTGTATGGTCCAGCCATATAACTACACCTTGTGAATAACATCATTCTGGGATCATGTCAGAGAGACTGAATGTGATATATCTATTATGATGAACTCTATGTTGTTATACTGACTCAAGTTTGTATGTCGGTACCTATAATCTCTGCTTTCATGCGGTTTTCCATTTTTGTTAACATATGTTAAACCTCCTATTCGCTGTAGGTTTATATACTTTTTTCATGATGTTACATCACTATGAACTCTTCATGTTGTTTTTTTTAACACTTATATGTAACACTCGTAAGGTTATTTATTGAGTATATACGCACTCATTGTTTCACTGCACTTTATATTTTATACTTTACTCCTTTGATGCAAATCTGGGGTTTAGCGCTGCATCTTTTTTGTTTTATCCAGTTAGTTCAGAGACAGTATAAGAAATTAGGTTATACACTCTTTTACTCTTTATCTAACTAGATCTTAGCTTATGATAGCTGAATATGGCAGCTTGGGTTTCCCTTCACATTTTTATTATTTTTCCAGTTGATAGTCATATTAAATGGTTGTTGTGAAACAGTTATAATAAGACCCAGTGACGGCTGGTGAAGTTTTAGTATGGGGGGTGCCAGACCCCACCCTTCTTTTTTGACCCCTCACACTTCTCATAAGCCCCACCACTTATAGAATCCACCCACTCTGTCCCCTGTATTCCACTTTCTTTCACCCATAGTGTCAGGAGTATACAGTTTAGCATCACAGGACAGAATATGCAGCCCCAGAATCACAGAACAGGAGTATACAGCCCCAGCATCACAAGACAGAGTATGCAGCTCAGCCTCACAGATCAGGTTATATAACTCAGCCTCACAGATCAGGGTATACAGCTTAGCATTACAGATCAGGGTATACAACTCAGCCATACAGATCAGGGTATACAGCTCAGCATTACAGATCAGGGTATATAGCGCAGCATTACAGATCATGGTATACCGCTCAGCATTACAGATCAGGTTATATAGCTCAGCCGCACAGATCAGGGTATATAGCTCAGCCTCACAGATCAGGGTATACAGCTCAGCCTCAGAGATCAGGCTATATAGCTCAGCCTCACAGATCAGGGTATATAGATCAGCACTACAGATCAGGGTATATAGCTCAGCCTCAGAGATCAGGGTATATAGCTCAGCCTCACAGTTAAGGGTATATAGATCAGCATTACAGATCAGGGTATATAGCTCAGCATTACAGATCAGGGTATATAGCTCAGCCTCACAGATCAGGGTATATTGCTCAGCCTCACAGATCAGGGTATATAGCTCAGCATTACAGATCAGGGTATATAGCTCAGCATTACACATCAGGGTATATAGCTCAGCCTCACAGATCAGGGTATATTGCTCAGCCTCACAGATCAGGGTATATAGCTCAGCATTACAGATCAGGGTATATAGCCCAGCATTACAGATCAGGGTATATAGCTCAGTATTACAGATCAGGGTATATAGTTTAGCCTGACAGATCAGGGTATATAGCTCAGTCTCACAGATAAGGGTATATAGCTCAGCCTTACAGATCAGGGTATATAGCTCAGCATTACAGATCAGGGTATATAGCTCAGCATTACAGATCTCAACCTACCGATCCGGATGAGATTCAGAGAGAAGGCGCCGCTCGGGCCATGTGTTCCATACAGGGAGCCACGGCGTCAATTCTGGTTTCCCACTGGCACAGACGAAACCGTAAGTGATGCTGCGGCTCCGCAGAAAGCACTGCCCATGTCCTATGGTGGTGCCAATCACAAACCCCACAACAAGGAGAATAATTTTACAGTGGGAGTGTTCGGGCGCATTGCTTTGCGCCGCAAGGAAAGAGCTTATCCTGGATTTGGAGCTAAACCAGTAAGTAATTCCTATCATTATACAATTATGCATTCATCCACAGGGCAGTGGACCATATGTACCTTTCAGATGTACTGTAGTAAGATGAAAGAATCCCAGGAACAGCAGATTGTGATGCTACAGGGCTGATGGATGCTTATTATACAACACTAGAGTAACGAACTGCAACAGCTAAATGTTACCACAGAGGTTGGAGACATGCAGTGACTTCTGTGAAATCTGCAATGGATTTTCCCTGGACCTGCACAGGACAGCTGCAGCAACATACAGATCCATAAAGTGTCTGATGAACGCAATGTGCTGCTATATACAATATACTTCAGACAGTCTGAACCTACCAACCCGGCCGAGATAAGGCACCGCTCTGGCCGTGCGTTCCAACCATGGAGCCGCAGCATCACTTTCGGTTTCCCACTGGCACAGAGAAACCGGAAGTGACCATGCGGCTCAGAGGAAAGCAATGCCCATGTCCTACGATGGTGCCAATAGAAAATAACACAACAGGAGAATGACTGCAATATGGGAGTGTTGCGGTGCATTGCTTTGCTCCACAAGGACTCCCAAAAGCAGCCAAATGAAGCGTCTCACCTGCAACCACGTGATTGCATAGCCATGCCGCTGCCCATAGTGCACTATGTCCAGCGCTCGTACACAGTGCACTTAAAGGACCTTTTTTTTGTAAATAGCTGTGGGGGGGGGGGGGGGGAGCGTCTGTCCCCTATGGATGGGCCGCCACTGATTAGACCACTCCACTGCATTTAGGTCACATTAAAAGTAAAGGTGCGTCATGCATTGAATTCTACTGTAAAGAGCACTGAGGTGCCATCCACAATGAATGACTCTGCAGTGCTCCATATATAGAGCAGGTGTATTGTGGAGTGTTGCGACAATGTGCCGTATTTCGCACATTTTACCCAGTGTTGCTGTAATGCAAAAGTATGACTGGGCCCCAAAAAAAAAGAAAGTATCTTCAGCAAGAACAAAAAGGACAAAAACTTAAGAATGATTAAACTTGTTTGACGGATTGGCTTTGTGTGTAGATATCTTTACAATGTTCATTCTATCTCATTCAAGTTAGGGTTTGCAGCCCTTGGTGCATGTGCATACAAAGTTTTAAGCTGTCTTTTGCTGTTTCTAGGCTTTTTATGTAAAAGGCACCATAGGCAGAATTGATGTGACTCACAAGTAAGTTTGCTCTCAGTTCAGGTAATGCCTATATAACTTACAGTTTGTACACTTGTTGCTGTTGATTAGGGTAGGACTGCATGTCACAGAGTTGCTAGGTTGAGGCTGTACAGCTTCCGCATATATTGGGAAGATGTACAACCAAGACATCTGTTTTGAAACCTGAAGAAATTAAACAGGTTCTCTTTGCTGATTGCTAGATCATATGTACGACAGACCACCTGGCGCCCCACTTGTGTGCCTCCACCAAGATACAACTTCCTTCACTCTGGAACCAGGAACCAGGTATTATAGCTGAGCATTGCACCCAAGAACTAGACGACACTAGCTTAGGTGCAAACTGGAACTGACTTTGTTGTAAACTCAAACAGAATATATACCACACAAAATCAGATAAGAGCTTGATCACATTATCCTAAACAATGCAAACTTTAAACAGTAATATCATCATTACATCTAACAGTACATCTACTGAACAGCTAACATAAACCTAAACAGTAAGCTAACTAACAGCTAGCAACTAACAGCTAACAGTGATCTAATTAATAGTAAGCTAATTAACAACTAGTCACCTAGGCAAGCCTAGGTGACTCAGGTCTGTGCCCACTCAGACAGTTCGGCACCAATTCCCCAGAAAGAAGACCCAGGGCTATCCAAATCTCATTAACCAGCTTTCTTTTCACATCCATCTTCTCACTGAGTTTCAAGTTGGCAGAGAACATCATGGCTTTCTTGACTGTTAAATGTCGCAAAAGCATGTCATCTTGCACTATGTAACAGGACATCTTCCTGAATGCTGGTAGGTACCTCAGATGCCAGGGCCCATAATCAGTAGGTAATAGGCTACCCTGCAGTCCCCCCCAAAAGCCCCTGTCCCGGTTGGGTCTGTCACAATATGCTGGGGAACTCTCATGTTGTTTGTATACTATAAGCTACTGTAAGTCCCATGCTAGCCTACTATGGCTTGTTTAACCACTTGACAACTGGGCACTTAAACCCCCTTCCTAACCAGACCAATTTTCAGCTTTCGGTGCTTTCATAATTTGAATGACAATTACTCAGTCATACAACATTGTACCCGTATGAAATTTTTGTCCTTTTTTTCCCCACAAATAGTGCTTTCTTTTGGTGGTATTTAATCACCGTTGGGTTTTTTATTTTTTGCGCTATAAAAGAAAAAAGACTGAAAATTTTGTATAAAAAATGCATTTTTCTTTGTTTCTGTTATAAAATTTAGGAAATTAGTAATTTTTCTTCATACATTTTGGCCAAAATTTATACTGCTACATATCTTTTATAAAAATAAGTGCAAATTGGTGTATATTATTTGGTCTTTGTGAAAGTTATAGCGTCCACAAGCTATGGTGCCAATCTCTGAAAATTTATCATACCTGAAGTACTGACGGCCTATCTCATTTCTTGAGATCCTAACATGCCAGAAAAGTACAAATACCCCCCAAATGACCCCTTTTTGGAAAGAAGATGTTCCAAGGTATTTAGAAAGAGGCATGGTGAGTTTTTTGAAGTTGTCATTTTTTCCCACAATTCTTTGCAAAATCAAGATGATTTTTTTTTCACTAAATTGTCATATTAGCAGGTTATTTCTCACACACAGCATATGCATACCACAAATTACACCCCAAAACACATTCTGCTATTACTCCCGAGTATGGCGATACCACATGTGTGAGACTTTTACACAGCGTGGCCACATACAGAGGCCCAACATGCAGGGAGCACCTTCAGGCGTTCTGGAGCACCCAGGCCAATTCTGATATTTCTCTCCTACATGTAAAAATCATAATTTATTTGCTAGAAAATTACATGGAACCCCAAAAAATTATATATGTTTTTTAGCAAAGACCCTAGAAAATACAATGGCGGTCGTTGCTAATTTTTTTCTCGCACGGTATTTGCGCAGCAATTTTTCAAATGTGTTTTTTTGGGGGAAAAAACAGTTTTGTGCTTTAAAAAAAACAAAACGGTAAAGTTAGCCCAATGTTTTTGCATAATGTGAAAGAAGAAGTTATGCCGAGTAAATAGATACCTAACATGTCACCCTTCAAAATTGCACACGCTCGTGGAATGGTGCCAAACTTCGGTACTTAAAAATCCCCATAGGTGACGCTTTCATTTTTTTTACTGGTTACATGTTTTGAGTTACAGTGGAGGTCTAGGGCCAAAATTATTGCTCTCACTCAAACATTCGCAGAGATACCTCACATGTGTGGTTTGAACACCGTTTTCATATGTGGGCGGGACTTATGTATGCGTTTGCTTCTGCATGCAAGCTACCGGGGACAGGGGCGCTTTAAATTTTTTTAGATTTTTTTTATTGTTCATTTTACTTTATTTATTTTAGTTTGATACTTTTTTCCCCATAAATACATTTTTTGATCACTTTTATTCCTATTACAAGGAATGTAAACATCCCTTGTAATAGAAATATGGCATGACAGGTCCTCTTTACAGTGAGATATGGGGTCAATAAGACCCCACATCTCACCTCTAGGCTGGGAAGCCTGTAAAAAAAATTAAAAAAATAAAGACGATTCTGACTTCGATTGTAGCGGTGAGTCGTTAGAAGCACCGGAGGGCGGCCGGAGGGGGGGACGTCCCCTCTCGCCTCCTGTAACAACGATCAAGCGGTGGAACAGCCGCTATGATCATTCTTATGGTGTATGGAATCGCCGGCTGGAAAAGCTGATATCTGAATGATGCCTGTAGCTGCAGGCATCATTCAGATATCCCTGCACAAAGTCAAGGACGTCATATGACGACCGGCGGGCGGGAAGTGGTTAAAACGCATTTTTTTTTTAACACAAAGTTGTCCATTTATACAATATTTCTAACACATAGCATGTACATACCAAAAACGACACCCCAAAATAGATTCTCTTACTCCTCCTGAGTACAGCGATACCACATGTGTGAGACTTCCACAGCCTGGCCACATACAGCAGCCGAGTATGACTGGGTATCACTGAGTATGGAAGAGTATGGCTGGGTATGGCTGGGTTTCACTGTGTATGGCAGAGTATGGCTGGGTATGGCTGGGTATGGCAGAGTATCGCTGGGTATGGCAGGGTATTGCGTATTGCAGGGTATTGCAGAGTATTGCAGGGTATTGCAGAGTGTTCAGGGTATTGCAGAGTATTGCAGAGTATTGCGGAGTATTGCAGAGTATTGCAGAGTATTGCAGGGTATTGCAGAGTATTGCAGGGTATTGCAAGGTATTGCAGCGTGTTTCAGGGTATTGCAGGGTATTGCAAGGTATTGCAGGGTATTGCAGAGTATTGCAGGGTATTTCAGGGTGTTGCAGGGTATTGAAGGGTATTGCAGAGTATTGCAGGGTATTGCAGAGTATTGCAGGGTATGGCAGGGTATTGCAGTGTATTGCAGGGTATGGCAGGGTATTGCAGGGTATTTCAGGGTATTGCAGGGTATTGAAGAGTATTGCAGGGTATTGCAGAGTATTGCAGAGTATTGCAAGGTATTGCAGGGTATTGCAGGGTATTGCAGAGTATTGCAGGGTATTGCAGAGTATTACAGGGATGGCTGAGCAGGGAGGGATTGATCTGTGACTGCAATTGTCACAGAGCAGCGCTGCTGCCATCTGATCCCTCCCCCTCTCCTCTCACAATGTACTGATCGGTACAGAGAGGAGAGAGAGGAACCGGCGTCATCACATGACACCGGTTTGTTTACAAGTGATTGCGCCGTCATTTGACGGCACGATCACGTGGTAAACGGCCGTGATCAGCGGCCTTTTACCATGATCTGTGATGTGCGGCGGTCACGGATATTTCCGGGAGGGCGCGCGGGAGCAAGATTCTGCGAGGACGTCCAGTGGCCGTCCACCCAGAATAACACGACCACGCTGCAGCTGTCTTTCGGCTTTGGCCCGGTCGTCAAGTGGTTAATGGACTTTAGGAAAGACAAATTTCAGTGCACAACAATTCACACAAAATGCATGTAATTGCATGTGGACATGCACTGAAGTGTGTTTTTACATACATTGATGTGCATTGCAAAGATCAAGATAATGTATGTCAATGCTTGTTTTCATGCTTTTCTGATGGAAAACGGGTCCAAAACTGAAGAGTTATAAATCCAGCCTTCAAAATATAAAAAAGACACAAAGGCTTTCATTGTTCCAACTCATTCTGCAAATCCTAGTTTCTTGGCTGTCCTGTCTACCCTTCTGCTTCAGTACTTTGTGCGCCTTAAACAAATATGCTAAAAAGGGTATCTGACTTTACTCTGACTTTACAGATATGCATATTTGTTAAAGATCAGTGACTCCAGCTTTATTGTGTCCAGTTGGTCAGTGTGTAGGCAGGTGCAGTCTGCTGTCTCAACTGTAGGTAGCACTCAACTGCAGCAGCAAAGCACGGGGAGAGGAAGTCATAAGGAACAGGGTTCCTCTATGGTTTCCTGAGTCACTGGGGCAGTGATCCAATTAGATCCATGTGACTCTGGTGGCCATTTTAGGTGTGGCAGAGTCTATTTAATACCCTGACCCCTGGGTCTGGGTGCTCTATTCAAGTGGGTAGTGTATGGAAAGGTATCCCATCTGTGAGGTACAGTCCTAGTGGTAGGGGAAGGTTCCTGATGAGAAGGGAAAGCATAGGGCCGCATCTCTTCTGGATACTTTCCTGATTGTGCACAAAATGGCCAGACCGCAGTCTGTCCCATCTCAACACACGCTGGAACCTACCTTTTTTATGTCATTGGAACTGTGAGTGTGCCCTGATAGATAGTTGTCCCACCAGGTTGTTGTGGACTGTTACTGCCTTACTTCAATACACGTTTTCTATTGCACCTGACTGTGTGAATTATTGTTGCCGCCTCACACTGCACCCCACCTATAAGTATACTAGCCTACTAGCATCTTCAGAAGGAAACTGTTTCTCAGGAAAAGTTTGCTTTCATGACAGCTACACCACCTGAAATGACATAACTACTTCTGTGCTGTCTTTTTAGGTAACCCATAGTGCCACAGGGAGTCTTTGTTTTGTATTAAAGTAGATGTAAACCCTTACTGAATGGAAATTTAGTTTGTTAAAGCATTGTCTATCATAAACAATTGCCATGAATTTATTTATTTATTTTTATAAAATACTGTTTTCAAAAATCACTGGTGATCTTATGCAGCCTCTAAGCAGCCACTTCTGCAATGGCTGCATGGCATTGCTCAATGTGAGTTTCTTGAATGTGACAACAGTGGACCATGCCTGTGCAATGTGTGTTGAAATGTCCTCTTGAAGTCTTCATCGGGAGCCTGTATGATGGTGACAATACAGGGGAACAACCTGGAGAAAGGGACAGAGTGTTGTCATCCTGTAATAGAATGTGGATAATGCACATTTCTGATCATCAGAAGCACTCCTTATAACAAAAAGTGTGGAAAATCTTAGAAATGGAGCCACTCTTTCGCTTCCTCTCACCAAGAAGAAGAAAGACTATTTTACCATATGTATGCAAAGTCACAAGATCCTGTAGAATTGGTCCAGGTACCATTCAAAAGCAGGTGTCTCACCATCCATCATTCTTGTGAGACATATGTCTGCGAATACTGTAACACCCCAAAGAGAACTACAAAAAAAGAAAGAAATTTGGAAGGAAATATTGAAAAGGATTGTTTTAGGATAAAGTAGAAGGTTTCCCTGGATTTGGGATCCTATATAATGCAATGGAGTTTTGGCATTTTGAATACACTAGATATAATCAAAACATAAGCATAATGGTACATGGGGGCCTGTGCTTAGGGCAGCAGCGTTACACTAAGCCTCAAAATTTGCAAACTGTGATAATTTTCCCCCTATTTTCTTTCCCTTTTCTGTCCAACTCTGGATGTTTGTGGCAGAATTCAGAAAGAGGATTAGGGGGTTTAGGAAGGGGGTGGCTGGGTGTTTTTTTATTTTGTGCACAGACTGGAACCTGGAGTTCTGCTTTAAAGTAAAGCATAACAATGTCTGTTCTTAAAATCTTCCCTCCCCCTCCTCCTACCATACCTCCCAACTGTCCCGGATTCACTGGGACTGCCCCAGGTTCTAAAGTAAATCCTGGTGTCCCACGAACCTGGGCTGAATCCTGCAGCTGAGCCCACTGGACTCCACCTGTCAGTGTGTGCCACGCTACAGCTGAGACTCGCTCAGTGCTCAGCCAGCACAGCCCCCCCCCCACATCCCCTGCCCACTTGCCTGCCTGCTCTACAGAATGGAAAAGGAGGGGAGGCTAGATCTGCTCCACCTCCTCCCCATGTCCCCCCGTGTCCGCCCCTACAAACCCTGATGTGCAGCCAATCCTGTGGCTGTGAAGGGGTTGCGTGAGGTGGGATTTTTGAAGCAGTGCACATGATGTCACTGCTTAAGACTCAGAACAGCCAACCTTGGGTGAGTGAACTCTCCCCAGTCTCTCTTTCTTCCTTCCATGTACTATAGTAATCCTTCCTGCCTTCCATGTGCCTTAGTGATCCTTCCTCCTGCCTTTCATGTGCCATAATGATCCTTCCTGCCTTCCATGTGCCACAGTAATCCTTCCTGCCTTCCATGTGCCTTAATGATCCTTCCTTGCATGTGCCATAGTGATCCTTCCTGCCTTCCATGTACCATAGTGATCCTTCCTGCCTTCCAAGTGCCATAGTGATCCTTTCTGCTTTCCATGTACCATAGTGATCCTTCCTGCCTTCCATGTGCCATAGTGATCCTTCCTGCATTCTATGTACCATAGTGATCCTTGCTGCCTTCCATGTGCCATAGTAATCCTTCCTGCCTTCCATGTTACATAGTGACACTTCCTGCCTTCCATGTGTCATGATGATCCTTCCTGCCTTCCATGTGCCATACTGATTTATCTTTCTTACTTATACCAAAGTGATCCTTCCTTCCATATAACAGTGATCCTTCCCTCTCTCCAATCTCTCTCCATAAGTGCTGGTTCACACTGGACTCCAGCTTGTGGCACAGCAATCAAACCACATTTTATAGGTACAAGGAACTCCAGGTTTTGTTTATCCACGACCCTTAAGTCCCTCCCACTTTCATGTTTGGTCACACACACTTTTCGCTATGCGCACTGCAGGTCACTATCTCCCTGAAATGTCCCTCATTCTCAAGTTCAAAAGATGTGTATACTTAGCTGTTTTAATCTGCTTTGTTCCGGTCATATGGTCCTGCAGCTTTGACTTCCCTATGTCAGTGAGCAGCTGCTGGGGGTTACAGGAGGGAGCGCAGACAATGACTGGACTATGGGAGCCTATGGGTAGGGTCAGATCAGTGGCGTCACTAGGGTTGGTGTCACCCGGTGCAAAAAAAAATGGTGTCACCCCCCAACAACTATAGTCCCCCCTCAGTACAGACCCCCCTCCACTAACTACAGACCCCCCTCCCACAGTATAGATCCCCTCCCTCAGTACAAACCCGCTCCACTAAGTACAGACTCCCCGCCATCAATATAGACCCGCCTCCCTCAGTATGAACCTCCCCCTCAGTACAGACACCCCCACCTCAGTGCAGACTGCTCCATAAGTACAGACACCCCCACCTCAGTGCAGACCGCTCCATCAGTACAGACACCCCCACCTCAGTGCAGACCCCCTCAGTTACAGACACCCCCTCAGTTACAGACCCCCCTCGTACAGACACCCCCCTCAGTACAGACACCCCCCTCAGTAACAGACCCCCCTCAGTAACAGACACCCCCTCAGTTACAGATCCCCCCTCAGTTACAGACCCCCCCTCAGTTACAGACCCCCCCTCAGTACCAGACCCCCCCTCAGTACAGACACCCCCCTCAGTACCAGACCCCCCCCTCAGTACAGACACCCCCCTCAGTACCAATCCCCCCTCAGTACAGACACCCCCCTCAGTACAGACACCTCCCTCAGTAACAGACCCCCCTCAGTAACAGACACCCCCTCAGTTACAGATCCCCCTCAGTTACAGATCCCCCCTCAGTTACAGACCCCCCCTCAGTACCAGACCCCCCCTCAGTACCAGACCCCCCCCCTCAGTACAGACACCCCCTCAGTACCAGACCCCCCCCTCAGTACCAGACCCCCCCCTCAGTACAGACACCCCCCTCAGTACCAGACCCCCCCTCAGTACAGACACCCCCCTCAGTACCAGACCCCCCTCAGTACAGACACCCCCTCAGTACAGATACCCCCCTCAGTACAGACACCCCCCTCAGTACCAGACCCCCCTCAGTACAGACACCCCCCTCAGTACAGACACCCCCCTCAGTACCAGACACCCCCCTCAGTACAGACACCCCCCTCAGTACCAGACCCCCCTCAGTACAGACACCCCCCTCAGTTACAGCCCCCCCCTGGTGCAAACTCCCTCTTGTGCAGACCCCAGCAGTACAGACACCCCCTCCCCCCATCAGTAAAGATGCCCCCCTTACCTTTCAGACCTCAGAACAGAGCGGCAGATACACACAGCGATGTGTCTCTCGAGCGCGGGCTCCTCCTCCTCCTCTGTGGATGTAAACATAGAGGAGGCAGAGGGGGCGGCGGCTTCCTTCCGCTCCGCTGAGGGACACAGCCGCAGCGTGAGCCTAAGGCACAGGGCAGCGGGCGGGCGATGTCAGTGTGGCCGCTGCGCTACCCACGGGTGTCACCCCTCTGGTGGGTGTCACCCAGGTGCGGCCCGCCCCCCCGCACCTGGCTAGCAACGCTAGTGGGTCAGATGTAGACCTTGGGGGCCTGGAGTACTTCAGGCACGGGGGCCACTCCTACACAGATTTGGTTTACATTCTCAATGATAGTGACACATATTTAAAATGCATGACACAGCATCATTCCGAGGTCAAGGATACACACACATGCAGTCATAGGCCACCTTCCCTAAAAGCATAAGCGCTCTATGCGTGGTTTGCTTGGCTTGCCAAAGTTTGATTTTAAAACTACCAGTACCAAAGTAAAAACTTTTACAGATGATGGCCGGCAAAATCTTTCTTGGTACATTTAATAAAATGTTTAGACTGGCCGATGCAAGCACGCTGAGAGCCGCAGAGTTTTATATGTCATGATGTTCCTTTTTACCTGTGTAGCACCCTCCTCACTCCCTTCTTTCTCTTCAGCTCGTCTCTCTCTTGTCTAGGGGTATCTTTTAGAGGGGAAGGGAGCGGGGACACTACACCAGGCCTTTGTCACAGGTGTCAGTGTGATACAAACAAAGTTCTTTTACCTTCGGGTCAGTGTTGTGCACCTGGAGCCTCCACCGAGAGTTACCTTGAACAATGTCTGTCAGGAAATGAGCCCCACACCATTAAAGTTCAACACTCCTTTATTCCTCTGGAACGAACACAATCAGTTGAACTCCCTTGGTAGAAACAGAACAGAAAAGGAGGTGTGGATGCGAATAGGCCCAGACACAATGTATTCTCCACTTTCCTTCCTGAAAGTGGGTTGCAGTCTCCGAACAAGGGTGGATTTCCTTCCAAGCGGTCTCCGGTGAGAGACTCACCCGTCACTGGCAATCTGCTGCACCAGGTCTTCGAATGAGGAGCTCCCCCCGGTCCATTACGCCTTCCGGATTCGGGTACCCACTCCCGGGGTTCCCTAGGATCTCCTTCCCTCGCGGAACTCAGTGTTGGGCACTGAGCTCCGGACCTCCATCTGAGTACCTCACCCCAGGCTAAAGGTGCCTGGAATGGAACACGACCTCCGGCTGTCCTCTAGGCCTAGGCCCGCCTAGAGAACCGACACAAACCACCGTCCACAGGCTGAAGGTGCCCTGGACTCCGAACCCCATGACAAAGATGGCCGGCCCCTTTATACCCTCTCCCAGCAAGCAAGGCGGGTTCCCCGCCCCACCATACCACTGCCGAGGGAGGACAAAAAGGAGGCATGACAAACAGCAATGATTCAACCCCAGCCCAAGGTGACAGCGCCACCTGCTGGGCTGCAGGGAATTACACATCACCAATGTCTCTGTCAAGTTCAAATTTACACCCGGGAAAGTACACACCCGCTACCCTCTCCCCCTGGTGGTTTGACACTGGTCCCCAGTGTCTGGAATAAATCATGCCCTCAACAGCTGACATAATCCAATCCAGAAACCGACTAACAATTGTACAAAAATAAAACTTTTAGAAAAACTATCCAACTAAAACATTGTGTCTGAGCCCTGTAAAAAAAAAAGAAGGGAATAAAGACAGAAAAGAAACAACAGCATTGACTCATAACTTTAAATCACATCTTCACACATTTTTTTTTTTTACTTCCCCCCCCCCCCATCCTGACTAAGACCCACCCCATTCTCAGTGGACTTGATGGGATTCTCTCCTGCAGAGGGAAAAGAAAGGATTAACACATATAACCCTGACACCTGTATTCGTGTGATGGAAAAGAAACTTCTCCCGGAAGAAATCCCTTTTCTCCAAAGAGTGAGTGCATGAAAAGTGTTTTAACGTTGCGCAACACTGCCACCTGGTGACAGCACCGTGGTAACTGCACTTGTGGAACTTTCCTCTTCTCTTTGGCCCTATCTACCCAGAGTCCATGATCTCTTGCAGGAAAGTGAAGAACAACAGGAACAGTCCTTCATTCCTTTGAGGCACAAAAGCAACGGGCCCCAGAAAGTTCAGCAGCATGATAAGAGCGGAGTCTCTTTTCTCCTATAAGTAAAAACGGGGATGCGGCAGAACAAGTGGCTTCAAGTGCTGATCCATGGTCTCCAGATGATACTCCACATCTTCTCCTTCTTTGCGCCGGATCAACACTTTGTCTGCATGGAGTGCCGTCCTAACATCCATTCTGCCTTGCAGTCCTTAAAACGTTGAGAGGCCTTTGGAGAGCATGCCAGGTACCTGCGGGCGTGGGGAACCTGAAGGTGGGTCCACACAAAGTCATTGTACCAGCGCTCCCGGCACACTTCTACCTCATACAGCAGTTCCTTCGACAAGTACGGATACTCCCATCCGTAATCCGCAGCAACCTTCTGGCCAAATAGGCGTTGTAGTCTTGCCAAAGGAGGCATGGTAGCTCTGTCCCCTTCGCCAGGCAAAACTATTGAGTCCAGGTGGTGAGGGACCTTGATCACATCTGATCTGGGCATTGGTGCCCGCAGCAACAGACTCTTTTCCCCCGGTCTTCGGTACAGATGGCACCGGGGATGTAGAAGCAGGCTGGGGATGGGACCTCTCTTCAGGCGCTGGCGCCTCCACCCGGGGTGTACTTTCCCCTGTAGACATGGGTGGATCCCTGGTCCTCCGGAATGAAGCGAGAGGTACTTTGTCCCAGCCTTTCTCAGCAAACAGTTTGTCTATCGCAACGTCGTCTCCCATGTCCGAGAGCGACTCTAGGTCAGAGGTGTCACACTCCTCCGCAGGCAGGTATCCTGTAGTGGAGACCGAGCTTTCACCTCCTCCCACACACCAAATATCTCTGCCAGGCTTACCTCGGCCTTTACTTGAAACGGGACGTCCGGAACTCTTGTCGACGGATTTATCCTGACCGGGCGTAAGCGGGCGAGACGGTCCACCACAACCGCTGGTCGGGGCTACCATGCCGGTCTTTCTCTTCGGTGGTGGACGCTGCGAGATCGTGGTGACCGAGTCAGCATCCTCGGATTTCTCCCGTTGAATTTTTACGACCTCCTCCGCGGTCGCTGCAGTGTGCGCAGGGATGGCTGTCACAGCAGTGATTCCTCCTCTCTGAGTGGTGTTGCCAGCAGCACGGCCGGGGTAAATGGTTCTCGGCCTCTCAACCGCCGGATCCACCTCGAACAGGAACTCCCCACAGGCCTCACATCGCCTGAATGGCTTCAGCTGGCACACCAGTCCCGAACAGCTGGGACAAATCACACCCAGGGCCTCAACGTCCATGCACGAATACAGGGCGAATCGACCCCTTGGCTTTAGCCGGATCCCCGTATCTGTTACTGGAGCAGCAGCAGTCAATGTCGTGGTGGAAGGGTGAACTGGAATCCACGACGTATGTCCGAACATGGCGACCTGTTGCTGATCCATTGCACACTGCAGAGTTTTTTGCGCCAATGTCCCACGTGTAGTCCTTCACACGTATTGGACTCCTCCCCTTTGCTCCAGTTTGCGGGCTTTTCTTCTTTTCTGTTTCTGAGTCACGCCCACAAACTAAGCGATGGGGGTGTGCCTGGTGGCGCAGTGCAATAGAAGCCCCCACGTGTAGTACTTCACACGGCTGAATTCTCCCTCTTTCCACTCTTCTGCGCGGGCCTTTCCCTTCATTGGGTCATGTCCACGACTTCGAGCAGGGATGCACTTCGGCCAGTGAAGGCCTGCCTACTCGTGTAACTCTTCCAACAGACACGTTCAATACTGTGGTGCACAAACACTATACCGGGCCTGAGCCCCCACGTGTAGCACCCTCCTCACTCCCCTCTTTCTCTTCAGCTCGTCTCTCTCTTGTCTAGGGGTATCTTTTAGAGGGGAAGGGAGCGGGGACACTACGCCAGGCCTTTGTCACAGGTGTCAGTGTGATACAAACAAAGTTATTTTACCTTCGGGTCAGTGTTGTGCACCTGGAGCCTCCACCGAGAGTTACCTTGAACAATGTCTGTCAGGAAATGAGCCCCACACCATTAAAGTTCAACACTCCTTTATTCCTCTGGAATGAACACAATCAGTTGAACTCCCTTGGTAGAAACAGAACAGAAAAGGAGGTGTGGATGCGAATAGGCCCAGACACAATGTATTCTCCACTTTCCTTCCTAAAAGTGGGTTGCAGTCTCCGAACGAGGGTGAATTTCCTTCCAAGCGGTCTCCGGTGAGAGACTCACCCGTCACTGGCAATCTGCTGCACCAGGTCTTCGAATGAGGAGCTCCCCCGGTCCATTACGCCTTCCGGATTCGGGTACCCACTCCCGGGGTTCCTTAGGATCTCCTTCCCTCGCGGAACTCAGTGTTGGGCACTGAGCTCCGGACCTCCATCTGAGTACCTCATCCCAGGCTAAAGGTGCCTGGAATGGAACACGACCTCCGGCTGTCCTCTAGGCCTAGGCCCGCCTAGAGAAACGACACGAACCACCGTCCACAGGCTGAAGGTGCCCTGGACTCCGACCCCGTGACAAAGATGGCCGGCCCCTTTATACCCTCTCCCAGCAAGCACGGCGGGTTCCCCGCCCCACCATACCACTGCCGAGGGAGGACAAAAAGGAGGCACGACACACAGCAATGATTCAACCCCAGCCCAAGGTGACAGCACCACCTGCTGGGCTGCAGGGAATTACACATTACCAATGTCTCTGTCAAGTTAAAATTTACACCCAGGAAAGTACACACCCGCTACACCTGTAAGTAGACTACAATAAATATTGTGTGTTTTACCTCTACGGGCTTCACTATTGTTGCTTTTTTCCTTACATTGGGTTAATATCCTGCTGGTGATCGCACAATATATCCATCTGTTTGTGTGAGTCCTGATGTCTTTCTGGTATTGATGAATCTGGATATTTCCATGACCTGCCTATCAAGTTTGGAGTGTTGTATCCACCACTGACCTCTTGCATCATATGATTACAATGCTTGTTTTCATATCTTTCTGGTAAGCAGATTGATAGCACGTGGGTGTGATGTGCTTTTCCTTTGCACATTGAAGTTTGGTGGAGGCTCTACATCATCTTTACCTCATATTGATTTTTTACATGGACTATTATATATATATATATATATATATATATATATATATATATATATATATATATATTTATGGTCGGAGCCCTCTGTCTGAAGAGATATGTCACAAGACTAACAACACAAATAAGACCTGAAGTGTGGCCTGGCCTGTCTTTACGGTATGCTAAAGAAGGGGCCATACCTGAGATAGAAGTTATAGGTAATTCTGCTGAGAATTGTCTGTAGAGGAGTGCTCTGTAAAGGGGGATATGGGTGGGTGGGTACCGCGCACTAGAGCCGACACTGACCATCGTGGATGGTCTGTTTAAGTACCCTTCGAACTCCTCCCATAATTTCAGGCTAGCATACCAGCCTTCCTATTTATGGTCGGAGCCCTCTGTCTGAAGAGATATGGATCAAATAAACACGTCACAAGACTAACAACACAAATAAGACCTGAAGTGTGGCCTGGCCTGTCTGTACGGTATGCCAAAGAAGGGGCCAAAAGTCACACAAGGTTAGGGAGGAATTGTTTTATTATGCCGAGTAAACAACTACATAGCGAGACTGTTAAAGGCTCGTGCTATTTCTAATTGTGGATCAGGCACATATCGGGCGAAACACGCAGATTTCCATCTGCCCATTGTCTTGATGACATGGTCCGGGACTCCGTTTCGTGATGCCGCTGAGGCTGCTCCCATCCGGAAGGAATGCCCTGAGTATCGTCCTGGGTCGTGGCCTAAGGTGCTCAGAAGTGTCCTGACATGGCTAATGAACTGGTTCCCGGTTAGGGGTTTAGTTTGAAAAGGTAAAAGCGGGCTGTCCCCGGGTAGATCGGATAGTAGTGACACTAGACGATCTAAGACGTCCACGGGACACCAGGCATTATGTGTCTGGAAGAACTTGATATCAACCCCGGGACCGGTTTATTGGGTTTTTGACACCGTTAGGTGCAGGAAGAAGTGACTCTGGTGGCGAGTCAGGTGGTGCCTTCGTAGTACCTTGCCGTTAGGGCCGGCGACCGTGAACTTGCTAGGGCGAAGGAAGCCGTAGAAGGCTAGATACATGGCTGCCTGGATAACCAGGCTAGATCGTACACCGAAAGGGGAACGTGAGAGGATTGTGGACATGCCCCGGAATATGGAGTCGGTAACTGGTAGGCGTTTGACGCCGGTATGCGGCTGCTGCTTGTGGATACCGCGTAGTACGGCTTTGACCGCGTGAGCGGCGAACAAGGAAGGCGTGGTCGGATCTAGCAGGGACGTGAAATGTTGAATACCGGCTAGGTACAGCCTGACGGTGTTGGGTGACAGCTTGAGTTGGTTGTGGCAGTGGGAAACGAAGGCCAAGATGTGACTAAGATTCCCTGGAAGTGCTCCGGGGTTGGCGGCTAGGAACCTGTTATAACTCTTCCAGGTGGAGCGGTAGGCTTTCAGCGTGTTGAGAGACAAGGACGCGTTGATGAGGGAGGTAGCGCCCTGGAGGTGCTGTCTCAATCCAAGGTCAGCTGCGACCAATGCGGGATGTGTGACATGGTCGGGTCGGCTCCAGGCTCCTGCGAAAAGAACGTATCGAAATTAAATCGTGATAGAGCGTCGGCTGAGGTATTGCAATAACCGGGGATTTGGACACAGAGGATGTTGAATTGGTGTTGAAGGGAGAGTAGCACCAGTCTGCGGAGGAAGGACATGATGGCCAATGAATCGGACCTTCCCTTGTTGATGATTGCGGCAGTAGCTTGATTGTCTGTGACGAAGGTGACGGTCTGTCCTGCCCAGGTGCTGCCCCATACTTGGGCTGCGGCAAGTATGGGGTAGATCTCAAACAGAGAGGAGGACTGACTGAACCTGGGGATCGCGAGTACCTCCGATGGCCACGGTCCCGCGAACGAATGATGGCCAAAAATTGCCGCAAAGCCTGTGGAAGCTGCTGCGTCAGTGACAACTTGTGAAGAGGAAGGGGACGCTGAAGGAATGAACATGGATCTGCCATTCCAGTTCTCGAGGAACTGGTCCCACATGTCCAGATCTGCGATAGCGGCTGCGTCAAGTTAGACGAGTTGGTCGGGGTCTTGTGCCTGGGACAGGAATACTAAGAGGCGAGAGATGAAAGATCGCCCTTGAGGGATGATTCTCATTGCGAAATTTAGCATGCCCAGCAGGGATTGCAACTGTCTCTTGGTACACCCTCGTGTGGTGGTGAACGTGTGAACGACTGACCTGATGCGGGTCAACTTATCAAGTGGTAGGCTGGCTTGCATGGCGCGAGTATCTAGATTGATTCCCAGGAAGGTGATGAGTTGTGCTGGGCCTTCTACTTTTTTCTCTGCTATTGGCACGTTGAGATTCTTAAAGACCTCTCTTAGACTTACTAGGTCTACGGGGGGTTTGCTGGATGTCTCGATGAGTAGAAAGTCATCTAAGTAATGGATTACTTTCTGACAGTGTGCATGGTGTACGAGAATCCAGGATAGGGATTGGGCGAACGTGTCGAAGAGCCAGGGGCTGCTTTTGGAGCCGAAGGTCAGCTTGGTAGAAATAGAGTAAAGACCCTTCCACTTTAGCCCGTGCCACCTCCATAGGTACGGTTCGATGGGCAGCAGCTTGAAAGCATCGGAGATGTCGGCTTTGGATAGCCAGGCCCCGACCCCTGTTTTTATGATAGCTTGGATGGCCAGATCGACAGATGAATATTTTAGGGAGAACTCCTCTGAGGGTATGAGGGAGTTTAAACTGGGTGTGTTGGAGGAATGAGGCGCGGAAAAAATCATAGATCAGACGTAGTTTATTGGAGAACTTGCCCTTGACAAGCCCAATAGGGCTGACTCTCCACACAGAAAAGGGGGACTGAGAAAAGGGGCCGATCATATATCCCCGGTCCAATTCGACCTGTAGTAGGGAGGAGATGGCTTCCTCGTCGGCGGCAGCCGAGAGTAGGTTTCTGCACTCATACGTGGAGTCGGGTATCGCAATGAGTCCAGTGTGGAACCCTGTATTGAACCCTTGTACTAAGAAGCCTGCTAGGGATGGGGTTGGGTGTGAGGCAAGATAGAATCCAAGCCACCCGACGTGCACCTGACCTAGTCAGGATGGGCCCAGCTGCTTGAGGTTGCAGGCACTCTTCGGGTGAGCCTTCTGGCACAGGAGGCAGATGTGCAGAAGTCTGCATTGGGAGTAAAAGCAAACTTTAAAATTAAAATTGTTGCAAATGGCGGCGCCCCCTAATGCTCGGGCGGGTCGTCCTAGCCTGTCAGCCTGGGCTGGCTGTATAGCTGTCAAATTGAGAGGTACGTTGGAGGTGGAAGGGAAGGTGGGGGGGCGTCTGCCACTGGACACGGAGCACCAATTTGCCGTGTGGGAGGCAGATTGGCAGATGGTACACAAAGGGGAGCGGAGGCCGGCAAAGTGGCGGCAGAACAGCTCAGTGTCTATGGTGCTCCAGTTAGTGTTGAACTGGAACTTGGACAGTCTGGCTGCGGCGTTTGCGGAAAAAGAGCGATGGTAGTCGTAAAAAGAGCACCCGCCATACTTGTGTCCTAGATCGACTACTGCGTGGAGGTAAAGATCGAGTTCTTCCCTCCTGTTGGGGTTGGCTGAGCATACCACGTCTCTGAACAACCCGAAGGCTAATACAAACTCAGTGACCGAGAGCTTGCGGTTAAGCCTGGGGTCTTTGGCTTTTAGGACAACGGAGACGTCCCCCCAGGAATAAGATTTGTTTTCTGCCACGTCATGTACGGAGATAAGTAAGGACGCTAGGTTTCCGTCCTTACCGTCCAGGATATCCTTCCTGATGCCCGCTGGGATAAGGTGGGAAGGGAAGATGGCGGTGCTAGCGTCGGGCGTACCTGTGGTTGGAGGTATGGCGACGACCGTGGAGACTGGGGTTACTGGTGGTGTAGCTGGACGTGACTCCAGGGCCCCTACTCTAGTCTGAATGTCCGTGACTGAAGTAGCTAGTGAAGCCACTAGGTCGTGCAGCTGGGTGATGGCGGATGATATAGACTGCAGGGATGCTTGGGAGTCTGGTGGAGTTGCCGCTGGTGGTGGGAACAGCAGGTGGAACAGTTCAGCTTTCCTGGCCATGGCAGGGTAGGGGATGCCCCTACGGTGTAGTTCGGCCGTGAGCCTGGGGATGGTCCAAGCCCTGGGAGACTGCGTGGAGCTGTCCGCTGGACCCACGAGGGGTGATGGTGGGGTGGAGGCGAAGTCTTCGCTGCCGGCCTGCGACATGTTGTGGGCTAGAAGAAAGGGGGGGGGGGAATGCATGTTTTAGAGAAAGATGCCAGGTATGGAGGAGATAGAGGAGTTACGAAAGTGGGTAGGGAGAAGGAAAGAAGGATGGACAGAACAAGGAGTGATAGGCGAAGAGGACAGTTTAGTTTGCGTACAAGCGCTGTTGAGTGAAATTTAGAAAACTCAAAAGAGTGCGTGGCAACCGAGGTGAGCCAGGAGGTGACTGGCTAGGTTACCGATAGCTCGGACTAATGAACCAGAGCCCCCCAGGGCATACTGGGGTGGGTAGCTGAAGTCTGGTATACTAAGTAGGAATGTTTCGATCTGTAGTTCATTGACGTGTGGTCGGTCTGCCAACTCCTGCACTGCCAGCAAGGTGGATGTTGGCGACCTTGTCTGCGTAGTGAAGGATCTCGGATCGCTCTTCGAAAACAGAGTGTAGTGCGCAGAAGTATGTGACAGTCACTAGTGCCTGGTGAGCGGGTCGAAAAATGTGTATGTGAAGACAAATATGTCGTGAAAGAGTGCGAGGAGAAAGCAAGGAGGGGCCTTGCATTTACGCACCTGTCTTGTGCCCTGGTAGTTGAAGTCTCGGTTGAGGTCGAGACGTGGGTCGACCGGGAACCTGTGATGAGGGTGACATGGAGATATGTTTCTTTTTCTTTTCTTTTTTTTCTTTTTTTTTGTGAGGGTAGGTGTGGAGAGTTTGTTTGGAGCGGTAGGTAGCTCCCTGGTGAAGAAGTGTGTCTAAGAAAACTTTTTTTTTTTACCTGTGGGGAATACTGTCCGACCTGGAATTGCAGGGTGGACGAACTGGGATTCAATCTCGAACTGACCTGTGTGGGGAAAGCGACAGAGAAAACGGTGAGTAGCCGTGTTGACTACTGGAGATGATGAGGGGCTGATGTTTGAACCACTTGACGGATGCTCGCAGCGATTGCGAGGAACACAGCCTTACTGAGAAGGCGAAAGAAGGAAAGTTTGTGAAATTGTGAGTGTGTAGGGATGCCCGATTCGTGACGAAGCGGGAGTGGTAAAGTAAAGCGTGTGTGTGATGCTTGAAGGATTTTTTTTTTTACGGAATAACGATTTTATTATATTAAGCCTTTTTTTTTGGGGGGGATGATTCGCGCTTGGTAGCGTCGTTTAACACGACCGGTAATGGGCAGGCACTTCGTATTGCGGATGAACTGAGCGACTGTCCGAAGCTACGCCTGAGTATGGGGCGTTTGGATTTGTTGGGGGACTGAGTCGTTGTGCCGGTGGTACGACTGTACTCGAACGATGTGATTGCCGAGGTCCCGGCATTTCGCAGAGGATCCGAATCTTAGAGCCGAAGCTACGGCTGGATTTGGACCGGTTGGAGAAGTTTAGAGGCTAGAGATCCGAGCCGATTGAGCCGGGTATGCGACTGCGCTCGGATTGGTTGTTTTAGCCGAGAATCCGAATCTTAGAGCCGGTGTTGCGACAGGATTCGGATGGTGTGATTGTGTCGTGGGTATGGGGTTATTGATGCGCCGGGATCCGAGTCACGGTGCCGGAGATGCGACTGGACTCGGATCGGCTGTCTGGTGTTCCGAAGGTGAAGGGGCTTGTGATTGCCGGGGGTCCGATCGGTCGTGCCGATGTTTTGCGACTGGATTTGGACCGACTGTTCGGTGAATGGTGTGTGTAGTAAGAGGTGTGGGGCGTTAGTTGGGTGAAGAGAGAGTATCATAGGAGGTGTAGGGCATCAGTGTGGAAGAGATAACTATGGTCGGGATGTGGGTTTGGCGACCATGCATCGTACAAACGATTCGTGGTAGGAACATGCGACAATATGCGGAAACGTAACTTGAGTTGTATACTTGTAAAGAGAAAAAACGTATGCCGGCGCTACGATTCGTTCGAATGGTAACGACCGGTCCTACCTGCAACAGCGAGTGGTGCGGAGACCAACGAACGACTACGAGCGATCTGGAACTCTCGAGCGTAACTTCACGGGCGTTGTGAGTTGGGAAGCGTCGGGCAGTGACGTCGTATTACCGCGCACTAGAGCCGACACTGACCATCGTGGATGGTCTGTTTAAGTACCCTTCGAACTCCTCCCATAATTTCAGGCTAGCATACCAGCCTTCCTATATATATGTAGCACTTAGTCACATTTAATCGACCGGCTGGTTTTGTTTTGGGTCTGCAGCAATTACTGCTCCAGAGTGGATCCTCCGGCTCCGTTGTCTAGGCAAACAAAAATCTCCAGGAATAAGGCCGATGTCCACACATGAGTAAAACCTAATCAGCAAGGCTTTATTCTTTTTTTCTCTCTTTGAGTCAACTTGAAGAGAGAGAGCAGGAAGTTGAAAGAAGTAGGGGAAGGTTCAGGCACACAACACTTAAGTTCAGTATATACACTCGTCGCCACTCAAGCCTGAGTGGGTATTGCTCACCCGGATAGTCCCTAAGAGAGCAGTCCTCGCAGCCGGGATAGAGCACGGATTTCAGAGACGATGAATCCCCCTTTAGGCAAACTCCAGGCTTCTCCCTGAGACAGCAGTACCGTCGCTAATCTCCGCCGGGACTGATCTTCCCCTCGACCACTTTTCCTAAAGATGGGCCTCCTACAAACGGGCAGCCTGGGATCCTTCTCTGAAGCGTTGGCCCTTGTCAGCGGAGCTGGGCCCACGATGCAGCAACAGAACCTCGGGCTGAAGGTGCCCGAGGCCTAAACACACTCGCGCACCTCGTGCCATGTGAGCCAGCCACGAGGCACACTCACTGGACCAGAGGTCCCCCCTGAACGCCTTGGGGTCCCCCTGGAATCGCCTTCCACCAAATGGCGTCTGCCCCTTTTGTACCCTCTCCCAGCATGCACAGCGGGTAGACCACGCCCACTGCACGGCTGCCGAGGTGCTGTGGTACCCCACATAGCTCAACCCATGCCGGAGGTGACAGTGCCACCTACAGGCAAAAGAGACCACTACTGCTAGGCAGTATCACACCCAGAACAGAGCAGAATTGAATCACAAATTGGTCTGAGCCCAACTACTGGCTCAGACCGCCCCTAAATTTACACATAGCGGGGGGGGGGGGCACTACATATATATATAATTTTTTACACTGAAGCGCTGCATTTTGGACTTTTACATTTAATAAAAGAAAGTCATTTTTTTTATAATTTTTTTATTTATTATACATTTTATATTATTTTATAAAAAAAAATTGTATTATTATTTTGTATAATTTTTTATATTGTTTTTGTATAGAGGGAGACCCCTTCTGTCAAGGGGGCCCAGGGCAGTTACCCCTTTTTCCCTTTGTAAATCTGTCACGGCTGTCAGGGCTCCCGGAGTTCAGAGCCATTCAGAGCCATTGTTGAGCGCTTACACAGAACTGCAGGATCACATGACCAGACCAGAGTAGATAAAAAGAGGTAAGTATACAGATCTTTCTCATGCAGGTTAGGTAGGAGGGAGGATTTTTTAAGAATAGATATAATTAGGTTTTATTTCCACTTGCCGACCACACTATAGCTGAATGAGGGCTACAGTGGGCTGGCTAGTTCTGGGAGGGCATCTAGTGACTTCCTCCCGTGCTTGTGCTTCTAATGCACCCCCTGGGGGCTGGGTCCTCGGGACCCAATGCATCACAAGTCGGGGGAGCAGTCAATCACAGCAATCCTTTACCATGTGATCGCTCTGTACAATGAGTGCTCATCAGTGCAATCACAGTGCTCATCCATGCCACATCAGTGCCATCACAGTGCTCATCAGTGCCACATTAGTACCATCACAGTGCTCATCCCTGCCATCATAGTGATCATTCGTGCCACATTAGTGCCATCACAGTGCTCATCAGTGCCACTTCGGTGCCATCAGTGCCCTACATTACCATCAGTGCCACTACAGTGCCCATCAGTGCCCCTACAGTGCCATCAGTGCCCTACAGTGCCATCAGTGCCCTACAGTGCCCCACAAATGTGTAATAGGTAGTCAAGAATTTAGATGTGTAATTTATGTCCCTAGAACACCTGATGGTGCTCCCTGCATGTTTGGCCTCTGTATGTGGCCAGTAGTGATGAGCCGAACACCCCCGGGTTCGGTTCGCACCAGAACCCGCGAACGGACCGAAAGTTCGAACGAACATTAGAACCCTATTAAATACAATGGATGCGAACGTTCGAATTCTAAAGTGCTAATTATAACAACTATTATGCATGTTATTGTCATAAATAGGGTTTGGGAACCCGGGTTGTGCACCAGGGGACATGTATCAATGCAAAAAGAAGTTTTAAAAACGGTCGTTTTTCGGGAGCAGTCATTTTAATGATGCATAAAGTGAAAAAAAAAAAGTCAAATATTCCTTTAAATATCGTACCTGGGGGGTGTCTAAAGTATGCCTGTGAAGTGCCACGTGTTTCCCGTGTTTAGAACTGTCCCTGCACAAAATGACACTTCTAAAGGAAAAAAAAGCCATTTAAAACTGCTTGCGGCTTTAATGTAATGTCTGGTCCCGGTAATATGGATGAAATTCTTTAAGAAAAATGGCATAGCTACCCCATGACCCCCCCCTACCCCAGCCCATTACCAGCCCCTTTGGGTCTTGTATGGATATTAAGGGGAACCCCGCACATAAAATAAAAAAGGCCCTATATACTCTGAACAGCCGTATACAGGCGGTGCATACAAGACAGGGACTGTAGGTTTGTTCTTATGTAGAATCTGTTTGTAATTTTGAACAGGTACATTGTTGAAGTGTAGCTCCAGCCCAAAAATCTATTTTTAAACTTTTTGGGAAACATAGGTAAGGGTTATCACCCCTGTAACATTTGTTTTGCTGTCTGTGCCCCTGTTCAGAACATTTCACCTCACTTTCCGTCCCAATGACAACTGTTTTTGAAATGTGGTGTTTTTCTTGAAACAAGGATTGCTGATAAAGCATCAGTACAGATGAGACCCCTTTCTCCCATATTTATTCTTACAGGAGAGAATTTTCCTTTCTAGGGGTAGATTTCCTCTCACTTCCTGTTGTCTTCTTTCGTTTGCAAGTAGGAGTCGTTTGTAAGTTGGATGTTTGAAAGTAGGGACCTGCCGTATATACTCTGCAGAAATAGGCCCCTTAGTTGTTGGTGTTGGCACAACACTGTAAGCACTCAGTTACTCTTGGTTGGTGCTGGAACGCCCTGCTGTCAACTATTATATCAGGAATTTTAATTACATATAATTGTTGAACAGTGGTAGTAAAAATTGGGGCTTTGATGGTGGTGCTGGTGCCACAACACTGTAAGCCCTGACAGTTACTCTTGGTGGGTGCAGCAATGGGCCCTGCTGTGAATTATTAGATCAAGAATTGTAATTACATGCCCCTTTTGAACAGGGGCTGAAAAATTGGGCCTTTCGTGGTGGTGGTGGTGGTGGCGTTGCCACAAGACTGTAAGCCCTCAGAGTTACTCTTGGTGGGTGCAGCAATGGACCCTGCTGTGAATTATTAGATCAAGAATTGTAATTGCATGCCCCTGTTGAACAGGGGCTGAAAAATTGGGCCTTAGGCACTGGTGGCACAACACTACAACCCCTCACAGATACTGTACTTGGAGCACAGCAATGAGCCCTGTTGCAAAGTATTGCTTCAAAAATTGTAATGACACGCCCCTGTTAAACAGGGGCTGAAAAATTGGGCCTTAGGCACTGGTGCCACAACACTCCAACCCCTCACAGATACTGTACTTGGAGCACAGCAATGAGCCCTATGGCAAATTATTGCTAAAAAAATTGTAATTACACGCCCCTGTAAAACAGGGGCTGAAAAATTGGGCCTTAGCCACTGGTGGCGGCACCCATAAACAAAAATGATCTTCCAAGCTATCATCATCAATCGTATCATTGAGGACTCGGAGGAGGAGGATAGCCAGTCAACATAACAGCACAGGCACTCAGCATCAGCATCAGTCTTGAAGGGATGTGACATGTTAAAATCAATTAGTCTGTTATATCAGCATCAGGTGTGTGGTAGCTGGTGGTGATCCAAGACTGGTTCATCTTGATGAAAGTCAGTCGATCAACCGAGTCGGTGGACAGGCGCACCCTGTGATCCGTGACAAATCCTCCAGCAGCACTGAATGTGCGTTCCGAAAGAACGCTGGATGCAGGACAGGCCAGTAGCTCAATTGCATACTGTGCAAGCTCTGGCCAGTGATCCATCCTCAAGACCCAGTAAGCCAGAGGATTTTCGGTGGGGAAGGTGTCCAAGTCTGACCTTGCCCCTAGATATTCCTGCACCATGTTTATCAGACGCTGGCGATGGTTGCTGGAACCGATCATACTTTGGGGCTGCGGACTAAAGAATTGTCTGAACGCATCGGTCAGACGGCCACCTTCCCCACCGCTCCTTCTTTGACTGGCCGAAGCCTCAGCAACTCGTTGTCCAGGACCAGGAGTTTGTAACCTCCCAGTCTCTGGGAACGCGTTGCACAGACCTTTCTGCAAGGCCTCCCGGAGTTGTCTCATCCTCTGCTCCCTCTGCGACGGTAACATAAGGTCCGCAACCTTACCCTTGTACCGTGGATCAAGGAGAGTGGCCAGCCAGTAATGGTCCCTCTCCTTGATCCGAAGAATACGAGGATCCTTCCGCAGACTTTGCAGGATCAGGGAGGCCATGCAGCGTAGGTTTGCTGAGGCATTCGCTCCGGAGTCCTCTGGGTCACTAAGGACGACATGATCCGCAGCCACCTCCTCCCAGCCACGTACAAGTCCACTGGTTTCTTGGGACTGTAAATCATCCCTAAAAGACTGCTGCTGATGATGCTGAGTGCCAGCCTCCACCTCCATGCTGACACAATCCTCCTCCTCCTCCTCCTCCTCCTCCTCCTCCTCTTCCTGTGCGATGGGTGGGACAGAAGGAACACTGTCTGGGTAAAGGGGGCCTTGAGAGGCAAGGAAGTCCTCCTCTTCCTGCCTCTGTTCTGCCTCAAGTGCCCTGTCCATTATTCCACGCAGCGTGTGCTCCAACAGGTGGACAAGAGGTACAGTGTCACTGATGCATGCACTGTCACTGCTCACCATCCTCGTGGCCTCCTCAAATGGTGCCAGGACAGTGCATGCATCCCTGATCATGCCCCACTGGCGTGGAGAAAAAAAAACAAGCTCCCCTGACCCTGTCCTGGTGCCGTAGTCGCACAGGTACTCATTGATGGCCCTCTGCTGCGTGTGCAGCCGCTGCAGCATGGCCAACGTTGAGTTCCACCTGGTGGGCATGTCACATATAAGGCGGTTCTTGGGCAGGTTCAACTCCTTTTGCAGCTCAGCCAGGCGAGCACTGGCATTATAAGATCTGCGGAAATGCACACAGACTTTCCTGGCCTGCCTCAGGACATCCTGTAAGCCCGGGTACCTGCCCAAGAACCGCTGCACCACCAGGTTAAGGACGTGAGCCACACAGGGCACATGGGTCAGTTGTCCCTGTCGGAGGGCGGAGAGGAGGTTGGTGCCATTGTCGCAAACCACCATTCCTGGCTTAAGCTGGCGTGGCGTCAACCACCTCTCGGCCTGGCCCTGCAGAGCAGACAGGACCTCTGCCCCAGTGTGGCTTCTGTCCCCCAAACACACCAGCGCAAGCACGGCATGGCATCTTTTTGCCTGCGTACTTGCGTAGCCCCGTGAACGGCTACGGAGCACCGCTGGTTCATAGGACAAACCACAGGAAGAGGCCATGGAGGAAGAAGAAGAGGAGGGGTGGAGGAGAGAGGTGTGTCACAACCAGTAGTAGCATTTTGGAGGCGTGGCGGTGGGACAACCTCCAACACTACTGCACCTTGTCCTGCATCCTTCCCAGCTGCCAAAAGAGTGACCCAATGGGCCGTGAAAGAAAGGTAACGTCCCTGTCCATGCCTGCTGGACCATGAGTCAGCGGTAATATGCACCTTACCGCTGACCGCCCTGTCCAGCGAGGCCAAGACATTGCCTTCCACATGCCGGTAGAGAGCCGGAATAGCCTTCCGTGAGAAAAAGTGGCGTTTGGGAACCTGCCACTGAGGAACCGCACATTGCACAAACTCACGGAAGGGGGCCGAGTCTACCAACTGAAAAGGCAGCAGTTGAAGCGCTAGCAATTTAGCCAAGCTAGCATTCAACCGCTGGGCATGTGGATGGCTGGGAGTGAACTTCTTTCGACGGTCCAGCAGCTGGGGCAGGGAAATTTGCCTGCTAGAATCGGACGTCGGTGTACTGCTAGCAGAGTGGCCGCAAGTACTTGGCTGTGACACACCTAATTCTACACCTTCATTCCTCTCAGTGCATGTTTCAGAGAGGACTGAAGTTATAGTGGGGTTGGAGATCCCAGCTGATGCGGTGCAAGGAGAGGTCCGCTTTGTTCTTTGGTGTGGGTCTTTGAGGTAGGCTTGCCAACGAGCTGCATGGCAGGTCAACATATGTCTGGTCAGGCATGTGGTACCCAAGCGGCTGATGTTTTGGCCACGCGATATACGCTTGAGACATATGTTGCAAACAGCAGCTGTGCGATCTGATGCACTAGCCTCAAAAAAGGCCCACACCAAAGAACTTTTTGAATGACGGGCAGAGGCAGCGCCCTGCACAGGCGGAGCTCTGCGGTGTGATTCCGTCGGTGTACTGCCCTTACGCTGGCCACCAAAGGGCATCCTGCCTCGTTGGAGATGTGCCTCCTCCTCATCCTCCTCCTCCTCCTCTCTCCTATTAGGCACCCACGTGGAGTCAGTGACCTCATCATCACCTCCCTCCTCATCACTGGAGGCAATCTGGCAGTATGCTGCAGCTGCTGGAACATGACTGCCAGATTGGTGTCCTTCTTGAGCATCCCCTCTGTCTGCTCTCACGCTACTGCCTTCCTCTAGCTGGGTTTCATCATCAGACCCTTCGAAACGCTGGGCATCCTCCTGGAGCATGTACCCAACACTGTGCTGAAACAGTTCGGGGGACTCCTCAGGAGGAGGACATGGTGGGTCTAGGGAAGGAGTGACTGATGATGAGTCTGACATTGATACCAGGGAAGAGGACGCTTTGGCAGCTGCTTTTCCAGTACCCTGAGCCTGGGTGAGAGAGGATGAGGAGGAGGAGGAGGGCTTGGTCATCCACTCTACCAAGTCTTCGGCATGATGTGGCTCAACATGTCCAGCTGCCGAAAAGAAGGACAAGCGTGTCCCATGGCCATGTGCTGATGACAATGCACCGCGTCCACGACCAGCACTGTTGCCCCCAGACACAGAGCCTGCTTGCCCTCTTTTATTGCCTCCTGACTGTCTGCCTCTCCTTGTTTGCCTTCCAGACATTCTAATAGATGGCCTGCAGGGAGATGGGAAAAAAGCAATAAGGGCTACCTTCAGGTGTCCTTCTCTGTCCCTTGAAACAAGGACTTTGACAGTGAAAGAAACTGACACACTCTCCCTACCTACAGTTTTCTGTCCCTAGAAATTTTTTTTTTTTAAAGCACAATTTAGCACAAGGAGAATTCACTCACTGTCCTTCCAGGTCCCTGGAAACAAGGACTTTGACAGTGAAAGAAATTGACACACTCTCCCTACCTACAGTTTTCTGTCCCTAGAAAAAAATGTTTTTTTTAAGCACAATTTAGCACAAGGAGAATTACCTCACTGTCCTTCCAGGTCCCTGGAAACAAGGACTTTGACAGTGAAAGAAACTGACACACTCTCCCTACCTACAGTTTTCTGTCCCTAGAAAAAATGTTTTTTTTAAGCACAATTTAGCACAAGGAGAATTACCTCACTGTCCTTCCAGGTCCCTGGAAACAAGGACTTTGACAGTGAAAGAAACTGACACACTCTCCCTACCTACAGTTTTCTGTCCCTAGAAAAAAATGTTTTTTTTAAGCACAATTTAGCACAAGGAGAATTACCTCACTGTCCTTCCAGGTCCCTGGAAACAAGGACTTTGACAGTGAAAGAAACTGACACACTCTCCCTACCTACAGTTTTCTGTCCCTAGAAAAAATGTTTTTTTTAAGCACAATTTAGCACAAGGAGAATTACCTCACTGTCCTTCCAGGTCCCTGGAAACAAGGACTTTGACAGTGAAAGAAACTGACACACTCTCCCTACCTACAGTTTTCTGTCCCTAGAAAAAATGTTTTTTTTAAGCACAATTTAGCACAAGGAGAATTACCTCACTGTCCTTCCAGGTCCCTGGAAACAAGGACTTTGACAGTGAAAGAAACTGACACACTCTCCCTACCTACAGTTTTCTGTCCCTAGAAAAAATGTTTTTTTTTAAGCACAATTTAGCACAAGGAGAATTACCTCACTGTCCTTCCAGGTCCCTGGAAACAAGGACTTTGACAGTGAAAGAAACTGACACACTCTCCCTACCTACAGTTTTCTGTCCCTAGAAAAAATGTTTTTTTTAAGCACAATATAGCACAAGGAGAATTCACTCACTGTCCTTCCAGGTCCCTGGAAACAAGGACTTTGACAGTGAAAGAAACTGACACACTCTCCCTACCTACAGTTTTCTGTCCCTAGAAAAAATGTTTTTTTTAAGCACAATTTAGCACAAGGAGAATTACCTCACTGTCCTTCCAGGTCCCTGGAAACAAGGACTTTGACAGTGAAAGAAACTGACACACTCTCCCTACCTACAGTTTTCTGTCCCTAGAAAAAATGTTTTTTTTAAGCACAATTTAGCACAAGGAGAATTACCTCACTGTCCTTCCAGGTCCCTGGAAACAAGGACTTTGACAGTGAAAGAAACTGACACACTCTCCCTACCTACAGTTTTCTGTCCCTAGAAAAAATGTTTTTTTTAAGCACAATTTAGCACAAGGAGAATTACCTCACTGTCCTTCCAGGTCCCTGGAAACAAGGACTTTGACAGTGAAAGAAACTGACACACTCTCCCTACCTACAGTTTTCTGTCCCTAGAAAAAATGTTTTTTTTAAGCACAATTTAGCACAAGGAGAATTACCTCACTGTCCTTCCAGGTCCCTGGAAACAAGGACTTTGACAGTGAAAGAAACTGACACACTCTCCCTACCTACAGTTTTCTGTCCCTAGAAAAAATGTTTTTTTTAAGCACAATTTAGCACAAGGAGAATTACCTCACTGTCCTTCCAGGTCCCTGGAAACAAGGACTTTGACAGTGAAAGAAACTGACACACTCTCCCTACCTACAGTTTTCTGTCCCTAGAAAAAATGTTTTTTTTAAGCACAATATAGCACAAGGAGAATTCACTCACTGTCCTTCCAGGTCCCTGGAAACAAGGACTTTGACAGTGAAAGAAACTGACACACTCTCCCTACCTACAGTTTTCTGTCCCTAGAAAAAATGTTTTTTTTAAGCACAATTTAGCACAAGGAGAATTACCTCACTGTCCTTCCAGGTCCCTGGAAACAAGGACTTTGACAGTGAAAGAAACTGACACACTCTCCCTACCTACAGTTTTCTGTCCCTAGAAAAAATGTTTTTTTTAAGCACAATTTAGCACAAGGAGAATTACCTCACTGTCCTTCCAGGTCCCTGGAAACAAGGACTTTGGCAGTGAAAGAAACTGACACACTCTCCCTACCTACAGTTTTCTGTCCCTAGAAAAAATGTTTTTTTTAAGCACAATTTAGCACAAGGAGAATTACCTCACTGTCCTTCCAGGTCCCTGGAAACAAGGACTTTGACAGTGAAAGAAACTGACACACTCTCCCTACCTACAGTTTTCTGTCCCTAGAAAAAATGTTTTTTTTAAGCACAATTTAGCACAAGGAGAATTACCTCACTGTCCTTCCAGGTCCCTGGAAACAAGGACTTTGACAGTGAAAGAAACTGACACACTCTCCCTACCTACAGTTTTCTGTCCCTAGAAAAAATGTTTTTTTTAAGCACAATTTAGCACAAGGAGAATTACCTCACTGTCCTTCCAGGTCCCTGGAAACAAGGACTTTGACAGTGAAAGAAACTGACACACTCTCCCTACCTACAGTTTTCTGTCCCTAGAAAAAATGTTTTTTTTAAGCACAATTTAGCACAAGGAGAATTACCTCACTGTCCTTCCAGGTCCCTGGAAACAAGGACTTTGACAGTGAAAGAAACTGACACACTCTCCCTACCTACAGTTTTCTGTCCCTAGAAAAAATGTTTTTTTTAAGCACAATTTAGCACAAGGAGAATTACCTCACTGTCCTTCCAGGTCCCTGGAAACAAGGACTTTGACAGTGAAAGAAACTGACACACTCTCCCTACCTACAGTTTTCTGTCCCTAGAAAAAATGTTTTTTTTAAGCACAATTTAGCACAAGGAGAATTACCTCACTGTCCTTCCAGGTCCCTGGAAACAAGGACTTTGACAGTGAAAGAAACTGACACACTCTCCCTACCTACAGTTTTCTGTCCCTAGAAAAAATGTTTTTTTTAAGCACAATTTAGCACAAGGAGAATTACCTCACTGTCCTTCCAGGTCCCTGGAAACAAGGACTTTGACAGTGAAAGAAACTGACACACTCTCCCTACCTACAGTTTTCTGTCCCTAGAAAAAATGTTTTTTTTAAGCACAATTTAGCACAAGGAGAATTACCTCACTGTCCTTCCAGGTCCCTGGAAACAAGGACTTTGACAGTGAAAGAAACTGACACACTCTCCCTACCTACAGTTTTCTGTCCCTAGAAAAAATGTTTTTTTTAAGCACAATTTAGCACAAGGAGAATTACCTCACTGTCCTTCCAGGTCCCTGGAAACAAGGACTTTGACAGTGAAAGAAACTGACACACTCTCCCTACCTACAGTTTTCTGTCCCTAGAAAAAATGTTTTTTTTAAGCACAATATAGCACAAGCACAAAACACACTGACACTCTCCCTACCTATCCTTCTCTTTCCCTAAACTAAAGGAATCCAGGTTAAGCAAGAAAGAAATAAAAGTCACTGTCCCTGCCTATGCTGCTCTATCCCTGCTCCGGAACACACTACACTAGGCCGTCGTGCTGGCGGCCTTTTATAGTGTGGGGCGTGTACTAAACCCCCTCAGCAATAATTGGCCACAGGCATCCTGCCTGTGGCCAATCATTGCTCTCCTCGCTGCCGGCGCTGTGATTGGCCAAGCATGCGGGGTCACAGTGCATGCTTGGCCAATCACAGCGCCTGGATGACACTGCGATGGCGTAGTGCATTGTGGGCCGTTCGCGTCACTCGAATTTGGCGCGAACGGCCCAAATCGTTCGATCTTCGTCGAACGATCGAACAGCCGATGTTCGAGTCGAACGTATGTTCGACTCGAACACGAAGCTCATCCCTAGTGGCCAGGCTGTGTAAAAGTCCCACACATGTGGTATCACCTTTTTCAGGAGGAATAGCAGAATGTATTTTGGGGTGTAATTTTTGGTATGTACATGCTACGTGTTAGAAATATCTTATAAATTGACAACTTTGTATAAAAAAAATGCGTTTTCATTTTCTTTCCACATTTTCCACAAATTTGTGAAAAAAATGACACGTTCAAAAGACTCATTATGCCTCCTAGATTATGTGTTGGAGTGTTTGCTTTCCAGAATGGGGTCATTTTGTGGGTGTTTCCATTGTCCTAGCGCTCCAGGGCCTTCAAAAGTGTAATAGGTAGTCATGAAATTAGATGTGTAATTTATGGCCCTAGAACACCTGAGGTTGTTCCTTGCATGTTGGGCCTCTCTATGTGGCCAGGCTGTGAAAAAGTCTCACACATGTGGTATCGCTATACCTGGGAGGAGTAGCAGAATGTGTTTTGGGGTGTAGTTGCAAGTATGCATATGCCATGTGAGAGAAATAACCTGTTAATATGACAATTTTGTGAAAAAAAATCTTAATTTTGCAAAGAATTGTAGGAAAAAAATTGCAACTTCAAAAAACTCACCAGGCCTCTTACTAAATACCTTGGAATTTGTACTGCCCTGGCTTGTTAGTGTCCCAAGAAATAAGATAGACCATCTCTGTACATTAGGTGTGATCAGGTGTGATCTATTTTTAATGATTGGTGCCATAGCTTGTAGACTCTATAACCTTCACAAATACCAAATAATATACACTGATTTTAATTATTTTTTACCGAAGAAATGTAGCAGTATAACTTTTGGCCAAAATCTATGAAGAAAAATTACTAATTTGCTAAATTTTATAACAGAATCTAAGAATTTTTTTTTTTTTTTTACAAAATGGTCGGTCTTTTTTTATTTTTAGAGCCAAAATACAGTCAAAAGAAAAGCTCTATTTGTGTAACACAAATTTGATATGAGTACAGTGTTGCATTACTGAGTAATTGTCATTAAAATTGTGACAGCACTAAAAGCTGAAAATTGGCCTGGTTAGGAAGGGGGTATAAGTGCCCAGTGGGCAAGTGGTTAAGCCCTAGCAGATACGGCTCCTGGAATTCAGAGCCATTCAGAGCCATTGTTGAGCGCTCATATACACATAACCGTGGGATGACGTGACCAGACCAGAGTGGATTAAAAATAGGTAAATGTACATATCTTTATCTTACAGGGTAAGCAGGATAGGTAGGAGGGGGAGGGAATATTTGTAAAAATAGATATAATTAGGGTTTTCTTCCACTAGCAGATACGTTAGTGTTAGAGGCACTTTGGTAGCTGCAGGACTTATGCATGATCTTGGCACCAAGAGCTCCATGCTGGGCACTGAGCTGTCAGGTCTGGGGACTTATATACCAGCATTAGTTTCCCCGGGTAAATATTTGCAATGTTTTATAAGAGACATTTAAGGCAAACAATTTTAACAGTTTTATGGCAGCTATTGGGAAAATATTAAACTGGAATTTATTGAACACTTAAATATATACTTCCAGAATTAAGAGCTGGGGGGAAAAGAATGCACACCCATCAAGGAATTTACGCTAAGAAGTGCACCAACCCCCATCAGCCCAACCCGATTTATGAGTGCTGGGATATCTTTAGGATAAGGATAAATAAATCCAACTGCTATCTGTGTGAGACATGGGGATTCAGCTGGAATTTGAAGCTAAAAGATAGAACTCCATAGAATGCAGGAGTCAGACAGCCAGGCTGGGCAAGAGGAAAAAATGTTAACGTATTGTCTGACACCATGCAAAGATCAGCAGCATGCTACAATCTGCTGTGCAGCTGGAAATGGGGGCATTCTCCTGTTCAGAAATGGTCATACAGGGTTACCCTTACTATTTAGAGCAGATGAAGTATTGGAATACTCTAACAAGTCTCTAGGATGATGTTGAGCTCCTGGAAGCTTAGTGAAAGCTGAAGTCCAGCCTTACCTTTAGTCTTACACAGTTGTGCAGGATTTTCTCTTGTACTGGTGATGCTTACTTTGATATACTGCACACTGTGAGCATTAGAAGCTGCAGCAAGTCAGATAGAGCTCACTTAAAGCGGTTGTATAGTTTTTTTTTTTACTTGTACCTACAGGTAAGCCTATACTAAGGCTTACCTGTAGGTAAAAGAAATATCTCCTAAACCTTTACGGTTTAGGAGATATTCCCCTTGCACTGCGCCGCTGACTGCAGCGGCGCATGCGCACAGGGGATTCTCGGCTGAAGGCCCGGCGGACGCCGGACCTTGCCGGAAAGAAGTCTCCCGCGCGCATGCGTGGGAGTGACGAATCGCGGCTCCAGTCACTCACAGCGCTGAAGCCGCGATACCCGGAAGACACGCCGAGGCATAATGTCAGCTGCCTCGGCGTGGACCGGGAGGGACACCGACGCCTCGTTCTAAGGTAAGTATTTCATAATGAGCTTGTATGCTGTGCATACAAGCTCATTATGCCTTTTCCTTTACAGGTGTAAAAAAAAAAGAAAATAGTCAGCGGGTATAAAACCGCTTTAATTTCCTGGCTGGAGGACATTCTGCATCATCTAGCACTTTTCTCCCCAGCCTTACTGTTCCTGCCTCACACCTTTCATTCATTGGATATCAGCTTGTTCAGCTATGGAGGCTTAGCATCACATATAGGAATTGCAAATGAAATAATAGAAACTGTGCTAAAAAAATATATAAACCAGTGATCGTGGTAAAAAAGAAAAATTGCAATCAATAAACCACTCAAAATAAAAAATGAAAAGTGAACAGTCCTCAGAGGATCTAAAGGAATGATCCAATTGTCCCATACAAAGAAAAATGAAGTCTTAATGAAAAATACCACTGATTGATAGATGTAGAAAGAGTGAACTCTCGATAAGGACACCACCAGCAAACGTGCACCTCCACCAGATGAATTGCGCGCTTACCGAAAGGCAAGCTTGGATAAGCCTGTTCTGTTGATCACTATCCGGATCTGTATCCAGCAGCAGCTCACAGGAGTAGGGCGGAAGGCGGACCAGGTAAGCTCAAATCACCGGACATTCAAGGTATAACATCAATCGTGTACCTTCTCTGCTGCCACTTCCAGCAATGTCTTCACTACCTTGTATCACAAGGAGCTTCCTGTCATCACTTCCTGCCTGCAGCTGACATCACCTGGTGAAACCCCGCTGACAACTGATGACTCATCGGTTGTCAGAGATCGAAATGGTTGTCAAAGATCGAAGTTGAGGACAGTTTCCTGTTTGCAAGTTGCAGTTGTCGCAATGTTGTGTCTGTATCCTGACTTATTGGAACACGGTGCTCTCACATTGTCTCATATGTTGAATCCAGATAAGCTGACTTGGCTAAGATCCCTTTAGAGCCTTGTGGTCATTGTACCCCTTCAGCCCCCCATTGTCATCAGGCCATTTTCACTCCAATTAATAACTTGCATATAAACTCATTTAGGGGACTTATCTTATCTGCAATTGCAAAGCTGTTATAATACCATTATAGAATAAATCTGTTCTTTTCTAAAGCTGGTCATTTACTGCTCATATATTTTCTGATTTCTGGTGAATCTGCAGCTGTGAATGGAACTGTTGGCAAGACCTGGCATGACAAGCCTCAAATTAGTGACTACAGCCAATCATATGCAGTCATTGTTGGGATATTCCTATGGCCACGGGTAATCCAACTGGATACAATAGCCAGGCATTCATATTTCTCCATCCATGCTAGTCAGTGTGGTTTTCTCTAGTTCAGCCTATGGGAAGCATGAGAGAAAACTGACAATGTATGACTAGATTAAATGTTGCCATGGACAGTAAAGGGTGGTTGGACAAGCAGGCACAACCAGTAGCAGCTGTTTGGTTCCTATACATAATGGTCTCACATTTTCAGCTTAGAGTACCATTTAGCATTTTTTATGGGGTTCTTTATTCTCTATTTTCTAAATTACCATGTACAAAATCCGCAGTCTATGTTGTTCTTAGCACAGTGAAATGGCATCAGTATCAGCCGGATGCATTGGGGTTAATTTACTAAAGGAAAATTGAAAGTGCACTTTGTAAAGTGGACTTGCACTCTGCAACTGCAGTTGCTCCAGAACTTAGTAAATTAGGTAAAGCTGCACTTTGCAAAGAGTACCCAATCACATGTAAGAAAAAAAAAAAACAGAATTTTTGCTTGCACATAATTGGATAATGGCAGTCAGCAGAGCTTCTGCTCATTTACTAAGCTCTAGAGCAACTGTACTTTTCAAAGTGCACAGTCTATTTGCCTTCAGTAACTCAACCCCATTGTCTCCAGCTGTGGCTGCAGTAGGTTATACAAAACCAGTAGCGGCCGGTGATATATTTTTTTGGGGGGTGGCAAACAGTGTACGGTCACCCGCAACACTTTCCCCGGGCGGTCGGCTTCCCCTGAATCTCCTCCTCAGCATCATGGTGGTGTCCTCGCCATGTGTCTCTTTCTTGGCATCATGGCGTTGTCCTTGTCATGTGTCTCCTCCCTCAGCCAATAGGGTAGCTTCTCCTTTCGGCCAATCGGAAAATGGGTCTCAGGACCCGCTTCCTGATTGGCTGGGAGGCAGACTCAGTGTAACAATAGCGAATATTAATTTGCTATTGTCACACAACTGGGTGGGCTTCGGGCGCAATGCTGTGCTCCCCGAGCCCACCCCCTTTTTTGAAGCCTATTAGAACTTCTGACTCTAATCTTGTGCTTCAAAAAAAATAATAATCACCCAATGGACGCCATGCGTCTGGTGCCCTACATGTAGATCAGCATGGATGGGGGGTAGCGCCCGTGCACCCCCTATGGACGGGCCGCCACTGTACAAAACTCATATTAGGGTAAACTGAGCTTTTTGACTTCAGAAGAGTTCTTGTGTTTCTTACATAGCTGTAGAGGTTGACTGATTTTTTTTCCTTATCACCCACAACCAGCAATATCTAATCCATAGTGCATCAATAGTAACAGCAAATGCTTACTATATTGAGTGGGTAGTTATTGACAAACACTGTAGTACATTCCGAAATAAAGTCATTGCAGTCACTAACCGAAATAACTTGTAGCCCTTCATTGTGCATTGTAAGAGCTATTTGCGTGTGTCCCTAGTAATTCCAGTATCTTCATTTATCATGCTCTATTTCCAGCGGCTATCCTCCTTAAAACATTTTGCTCGTTTCTGCTGTGGCTAAGAGGAGGTTAAAGTTCAGCCTCTCTAGACAGAGTACAGAAAGGAATGGGGGAGGTAGAGAATTATTTATGGAATTCAGTGCTTAATGAATCACGTTCTTAGGATCACATGTCTGTGTGGTGTTTTTTCTTCCGTTTTTAACTATCAATAGTAAGTATCTAGTAATAGCTAGTGCTGTTTAACTAGACTTGTTCTGTAATGTTGAAAATGTTTCATAGCTTGTTCAAACCACTTCTTTAGTTTTAATGAGTTCCAAAATACATCAGCATTTAAATCCAAACATGCATTTGTTTGCTGACAACACCCAAATCTATCTTTCCACCCCTCAGATCACCCCATCAATCTCCTCACACATCACTAATTTACTACCAGACATATCAGTATGGATGTCACACCACTTCCTTAAACTCAGTCTATCCAAAACTGAGCTCATCGTTATTGCTCCCCCCACGCCCCTTCTCCTGACTTTTCTGTGGCGATCAATGGCACAACTATCAGTCCCTCCCTAAATGCCATGGTGTTAGGTGTAATCCTGGACTCTGAACTCTCCTTTCGACCCCACATCCAATCACTGTCCAAATCTTGCTGCTCAAACTCTGTAACATCTCCAAGATATGCCCATCTTAACCAATGACACCACAAAGCTACTCACACACACCCTGGTTATCTCTTGCCTTGAGTATTGCAACTCCCTTCTCGTTGGCCTACCTTTACATAGACTAACTCCCTTTCAAACTATTATGAATGTTGCTGCCAGACTCACCCACCTTACCAACCAATTGGTGTGTGCTACCCCTCTCTTCCATTCCCTCCACTGGCTTCCACTCGCCCAACAAATTAAGTTCAAATGACTATCAACATACAAAACTATCCACAACTCTGTCCCTAGCTACATCACCAACCTTGACTCAAAATGTCAACCAAACCATTCTCTTTGCTCTTTCCAAAACCTCCTGTTCTTTAGTTCCCTTGTCATCTCCTCTCATGCTTGCCTCCAGGACTTTTCAAGAGTCTTTCCCATTCCCTGGATCTCCTTACCCCAATGTGTCCACTATCTCCTACTCAAGCTACCTATAGGCAATTGAAAACCCATCTCTTTAGAGAGGCCCATCCCACCTCTTACTATTAAACTGAACTTCTACTTTCTACATCAGCTCATCTCCCACAGTTATGGCCTTTTGTATCACTTGACATATAGAATATGTTATTATCATAATATTATTATCATAATATTATAATGTTATTATCATAATATTATCACATATAGAATGAAAGCTGAAACGAGCAGGGCCTTCTGATGCTTCTTGTATTGAATATTCTTCTTGTTTTGATTTATATTGTAACTTTACTGTCTCCCTCCATTTTGTAAAAAGCTGCGCAAACTGTTACCATGGTTCCACGATTTTCACACCTCTTATCCTGCCAATAGAAAATAACATCTGCCTTTCCATGAAAACTGAGTCAAGGTGTTGATGCTCCTTGTGTGGCTATAAATGTTTGAGTATTTTCCTGACACTCATTAGAACTGAAAATGTGGCTTGGATAAACTACGAAATGTCTTCAGCATTACAGAACATGTTCATTCAAATGTTATTGACTAGTAGATGTACTATGACCTGCAGAAATGAGAACCTTCACAGACATATCAACAGTATTAATAAAGTTACACTCCAGACAAACATGAACATTTTGCTCTTAAAGTGTTTGTTACCCTAAAAAAAAGATCCTGTTCCCTTACAATACAAACATATTATACAGCACAGTGCTTGTGCTGTGTAATTTGGCCCCCCTGTATCACCTGAAATACCTGGCTGATCTTGCCTGGTTCTGCCCTTCCCCCTGTAAACTGACCACAGTTTATCATGGCTGCTGAACCCTGACAGCGTGGTCAATTTACGTGCCTCTGTCATCCGCTGCTATATGCAGCTCTCCTGTTTCTCCCTCTGTCCTCCTCCCCCCTCCCCTTCCTGCCTATCAGTTGGTACCAGCGCCGCTTTTCTGCCCTCCCGCTGCTCTAAAACTATGTTAGGTTTATACCAGCCTCTCTGTTAGATAACAACATGTGTCCTAGTGCCTGTGCTTTATTAAAAAAAGCTCATTTCTACCTGTTTTCACAGCGCCTCCCGGCACTCTCTTCTCCTCTTTCCACATCCTCCGCCAGTGGGGGTTCTCGGACCGGCCCGCTGGAGCTGTCAGATGGGGAGAGGGGAGGGGAGAGGAGAGAGCCCAGGAGTTACTTGAGCTCCGGGAGGCTCTGTGAAATCAGGTAGAAATCTGTTTTTTTTTTATAAAGCACAGGCACTAGGACACATGTTCTTATCTAACAGAGGGGATGGTATAAACCTAACATATTGGCTTAACAACCACTTTAATATGACCCAAGAGATACAACCTACTTGCTGAGTGGCATTAATTTTTATCTTGGCATATATCTGGTGCTCCTGTCTGCTCGGATAGCTAAATCCTTAAATTTATTACCAACATCAAGGATGTACCCAGAAACTGATCAGTCCTATATCAAAATCATCCCAGCTGTCCCTTTCACTTCAATGTTAGAACACGACGAGCCTGAAAAAAAGGGCGAAAAATTTGAATTTTCTGTTGTCATTAGCAACTAATCAGATTCCCTGATTTATTTTCAAATGCAGACTGTAAAAAATGGCAGTTGGAAGACTATTGGTTGTTATGGCTCACATGAAAATGTTGAGCTTTTGCACACCTTTATTGCATCAGTCTTTATTTACAGTATGTGATTTCTCATTTCTCATCTATGGATGAATGGTTGGGCTTTAGTTAAAGAGTTACTAAACTCCCACAGTACACATAACATGCAAATGCAATTATTTTTATTAAATATAATATAATCATATAATCAGGGTTTTTTCAGCGCATTGGCAGGCAGTGGACATTGTGTTGAGGATTGATTTACTTTAACGGACCTTTTTGTGATATATATATTTTTTTTCAGTAAAGGAATGTTCAAAATAATTTAATATCATTATTTCTAGGTGACATCTTTTGTGAATGAGGAATGAGTAGGGTCACCATGTTATCATGATGTGGACATGTGGCCTGGTATGGTTTGGGGGGCACACATGCTCGTCTTCCTCTTTCCTGGCCAGCCAGGCTGCTTGCTCAGATTAAGTCTGCTATGTATTTGAAAGACTTTTGGGGTCTGTGTGCTGTGTTTTTTTTGTTTTTTTTGTAAAAAGAAGCCAGGAGGGAGATGTCATATGCTGGCAAGTTAAAACTCCCTTTTTCTTTCTGAATAACAGTGCTTCCAGATGTGATGTAAAAAACATGTTTTTTATGGATTGGTACATGGGACATGTACCAATCCAAAAAAACATATTTTTTTTTATATCACAGATGGCAGCACTGCCATTCTGAAAGAAAATAAGAATTTTAATTTGCCAGCATATGACAGCACCCTCTTGGCTTCCCCAATGATATTTTTGACACCCCCTTGCCTATTAGCCCAGAAAATGGACATTTTTAATTTCACAAATTCAGCTCCCATTGATTTCACTAGTGTTTAGGATCAGCATTCGAACATCTTTGAAGTTCACTGGGCCCTGCTCGAACCGAACCCACGGCAGTTTGGCTCCTCACTACCAGAGAGAAGGTTCTCACCTTTCTCGTCCCAACTGCTTATTTAATTGAGGTTATTCTGTACACAATGAGGGCAAGAATGCATTGATGCAAGACCTAAATAACTGTACTTGTTTTTTTTTCTGTGGCTAGGCATACCTGTCATTCACCTTTTAACAGGAGAACAAGGAATCTCTTGTGTTCTTTGGCCACCTGGGTTGAGATGGGATATGCACTCTCTTCACCTAACCAGACTCCATTACCTGAACCCTCAATGGTGGGCCCCTGCCTTGGTGGTCAAAAGGCCAATGTCCTTGTTTACTGTTATTAAAATCACCCTGCCCTCTAACCACAGTTCACTACATTCTGATGTACAATGCCTCTTTTTCTAAATCTATGTTGTAAGCGAGTCATCCAGTGGAATGCGCAATGCGGTGAGTGCTTTAAAATGAGGATATTTTTCTTTTTAAATAGCAGAGCCGTGCCTAGCTGTTTTATAAAATGTTTTTTCTGCCCACTTCAATGTATCATGTTAATTCACAGCATATCTGAAGTTTAGCCACTACAAAGAAAAATTCTAACCTAAATTAAAAGAGAAGTATGGGAATGTTTTTTTTTTTGGAATCATACTTACCTAGGTGGATGCAGCATCGGTCCAATGCTGCATCTGTCCCCTGCTGGCTCTAAGGCTGAGAATAAAGCGATCAAACACTGCCGATCACTTGGTTCTCAGATCTTCCTGAGCAGAGAGCTTTCCTTTTGGACTTCCTCTATCTCCCGGCACCTATATATACACTGTGCTCACTATATGCATTAGTGATATATATAATCTCACCCCTTTCTATTTTTGGCATTTGAATTGCATTTGAATTGCCTCTATAACTTTTCACCAGCATTGATCATCTGATCTAGTGTATATATTTGGTAAGTGATCAAATATATCCTAACTCCTATGTATATCACACACACATACACTCTCACACACACTCCCTCTTTCCTTTGGCACCCATACACAATTCTCTGGTCATCCTCTCCCCTCTTCTCCCCCCCTTTCTCCTTTCTTATTCCTCCCCATCTCCCTGCCCTTCCGCTCCCTCACCTTCCTTCCCCTTTTTTTCCTTCCCCTCGCCACTTTAAAAGGCCCTGACGAAGAGGAAATCCGCGAAACGTGTAGGCCCTACTATCTTCTATACTTGGGAATTGCACACCCTGAACTTGAAACTCCTAAAGTGTAACTTGGTTTTATTTCATGTTTTGATTTTTTGGTATTATTGCCCTATGGCAGAAAAATAAAAGTTGTTTATTTTTTTATAATTCCAGTATTTCTACATATATTTACTCCTCTGAGGCACACACAAAGTCTCACCCCGTTCAACCTTTTTCTTGAAACATAGTTGCACTTTCCTGAGCCTGGACCGGCTCTGTAACATCAGCCGACAGTGCACTTCAGCCCGCTGTCTGCTGAAAACAGGTCACAGGAGTGCAGAACAATCTGCACTCCTGTGATCCACAAGAGAAGTACAGCTAAACAAGCTTTAGTTGTACTTCTCCTTTCTTGTATATACCTGGCATGTAGATGTATGGGAACATAATAAAATAGCCACTTAACGTGAGTCTCCAATTTTGATGAGAAATAAATGACTCCCCTTTAAACAAATTACATTTAAAATAATTTTTCTTGGAAATGCATTGCAGCTTCAACTCTCACAGAGGTAATTAGGTCCACTAACTTGCATATAACATACAAAGTAATGTTTGCTGCTTCCCAGGGGAGCTAACACTCAAAGTACCCTCTCTGGCACCCCTGGTTCGACTGGTATCAACCCAATATTAGGCAGCAAGTGAATATGTCCCTGAAGTTTATGTGTTAAAAGAAGAAAAAAGGGCAAGCGTGACAAGGACCAGATCGCAATGACTAGATGACTGGGTCAGGCAACTCCAAAACAGAAGTTCTTGTGGGATGTTCCTGGTTTGCAGCAGTCAGGACCAAAAGGGGTTCAAGGAAGGAAAACCAGCAAACCGGCAGCAGGGTCATGGGTGTTCAAGGCTCATTGATGCACGTGGGAAGCAAAGGCTGACTGGTGTAGTTCAGTCCAGTAGAAGAGCTACTGTAGCTCAAATTGCTAAAAAAAGTTAATGTGGGCCCTGATAGAAAGGTGTCAGAACACAGTATCAGGCTAAGTACTTACCGAGGCCGAGATGCCGAGAGTGGTTCACCCTTGCACCCAAGCGCACTCCGCCCCCTGGAGGTGAGACAGGGAGAGGACAGCACGAGGGAGCACTGGCCACCAGCAGGTAGAGGTGTCTTGCTGAAGAATCTAGCAGGGCTGAGTCTGAAGAGCAGGCCGGGAGTCAAACACCAAGGGTAGACAGGGTCAAACAGCAAACAGTAGCAAGGGCACAAGTCCAATTAGGAGTTTAGCAGAAAGCACCAGACTAGTCAGGTTAAGCAAGAAGTCCAGGGTACAGGCAGAAGGTAGAGGGCTGGAGACAGGCAGCAGATCCGGGTCACAGGCCGAGGGTCAAGCACAAGGAGAGAGGCAGAAGTCCGTTTAGCAAGCCAAGGGGTCAGGTTCAGGAGAAGCAGAAGCGTAATCAAATCCGGTCCGGGTCACAGCAGGAGAACTTTAACTTGATTTCAGGCACAAGAAAACACAGCAAAGCTGACAAACCAGCAACCAGATAGTGTTACTGGGTCTGTTTAAATAGGCCCGCCTGTAGTCCCATTGGCGAGCTATTGTGCACGCGCATTCGTCGTTGCGCCGGTGCGCGCACCCGAGCACGCCGAAGCGCCGTCCCGCCGCGCACGCGCCGATGTGCCGTTTCGCCGTGCATGCGCACTGAGCGCAGATTGGTGACAACAGACGGGGAATTTCCCTGACAGTGGCCCCCCCGAGGGGCGGACTCCGGACGCCCAGACTGGCCATTAGTTCCGGATGTTCTTGGTGGAAGGCTCGTATTAGGCGAGGAGCATGCAAGTTCCTGGATGGTTCCCAGGAGTTGTCTTCCGGGGGGTACCCTTTCCATTTAATTAAGTATTGTAACTGTCTGCCTTTTTTCCTACAGCCCAGGATGGATTCCATCTCAAATTCCTTTTCCCCATCTACTTCAACTGGTGGAGGAGGAGGTCCATCTCTTCCAGGAAAGGCGTTGGGAATGACGGGTTTTAATAAAGATGAGTGGAACACTGTGTGAATCCTATAGGAATCAGGTAATGCTAGTTCAAAAGCCACAGGGTTAATAGCTCGTTTGATCTTGAAGGGCCCGATAAATCTAGGGCCGAGCTTTCGAGAGGGAATAGGCAATCTGAGGTTGGCGGCGGAAAGCCAAACTTTTTCCCCGACTCTGAACGCTGGGTTTTCCTTCCTCCCCCGGTCATAAAATTTCTTGTAGGATCCTTGGGCATTCCGCATCATCTCCTGGAGTCTTTGGAAATTCGCCTGGACAGAGGCCACTCGGTCCTGGACAGCGGGAACAGGGCTCTCGGGGATGTTTTCAGGGAGGAAGGAGGGATGAAAACCGAAATTGGCCCAAAAGGGGGTTTGATTGGTAGCAGAATGTATTGAATTGTTATAGGCAAACTCTGCGTAAGGAAGTAGAGATGCCCAGTCATCCTGGGAAGCAGAGCAGAAACAACGGAGGTATTGCTCCAGGGTCTGATTGGTTCTTTCTGTCTGGCCATTGCTTTGGGGGTGGTACGCAGACGAGAGGCAGGTTTTGACTTCTAGTGACTTGCAGAGTTCCTTCCAGAATTTCGAAGTGAACTGGACACCTCTGTCGGAGGTGATACTCTTTGGTATTCCGTGAAGCCTGGTTATCTCCTTAAAAAAGATTTGAGCAGTATCCATGGCTGAAGGTGTCCCAATCATCGGTAAAAAGTGAGCCATTTTTGAGAGGCGGTCCACAACGACCAGAATCGTGGTAAACCCTCCGGAGGAAGGCAAGTCCACGATAAAGTCCATGGACACGTCTGCCCAAGGGCGCTCAGAAATGGGTAAGGGCTTGAGCAGGCCCCAACTCTTGGTGTTTGACCCCTTGTTACGCTGACACTGAGTGCAGGAAGCGACATAAGACTTACAATCTTGCCTCCAGCCTGGCCACCAGAAGGAGCGGGAGACAAGTTCCGATGATTTACGTGCTCCGAAGTGACCTGCCAGTTTGAGATCGTGGAAGGTCCTCAAGACCAGCGGTCTTGTTTCCAAAGGGACGAAAATCTTGTCCTGGGACCAGAATAGGCCATCCCGCTTTTCCAGGGAGGTAGTGACCGGATCAGAGCAGAGTCCGGAAGCGATTTTAATAGAGGTGAGTAGATCGGCCCGGGGAATGAACAGAAAGTTCTGAGCTGACAGAATGGTGCCCGGTTGGGCCGACTGAGGGGTTTCCGGAAACATCCTGGATAGCGCATCTGCCTTCCCATTCTTGGAGCCGGGTCTATAGGAAATGTGAAAGTTGAACCGGGTGAAGAAAAGGGCCCAACGGGCCTGCCTGGGGCGTAGACGTTGAGCTGTTCTTAGGTACTCTAGATTTGTATGATCTGTGAAGATCATGATGGGGTGTACTGCCCCCTCCAGAAGGTATCGCCATTCCTCCAGTGCGAATTTTATGGCCAGTAATTCCCGGTCCCCTACATCATAGTTTCGCTCCGGGGGAGTCAACTTTTTAGAGGCAAAGGCTACTGGATACAGGAGAGCCTTGGGGCCTCGTCTTTGAGAAAGGATGGCTCCGATGGCTGTCTCAGAGGCGTTCACTTCCAGGGTGAACGGCAGTAGAGGATCCGGGTGCTGAAGTACTGGTGCTGAAGTGAAGACGTCCTTGAGGCGGGAGAAGGCCTCTTGAGCTTCTGGAGACCAGTGAAAACGGTTATTTTGCCGGGTAAGTTGGGTTATTGGGGCTACAATGGAGGAAAAGCCCACGATGAATCTCCTATAGAAGTTGGCGAAGCCTATAAACCGCTGTACCCCCTTCTTGTCGGTTGGGGCTGGCCAGTCCTGGATGGCCTTCACCTTCTGCGGGTCCATCGCGACCCCATCGATGGAAATGATAAAGCCGAGGAACTGTACGGTGGTCTTTTCGAACTCGCATTTCTCAGCTTTGAGGTAGAGTTTGTGCTTCCGAAGGATGGTGAGGACCTTCATGACATGAGCCCGGTGGAGTTCGATGTTGGTGGAAAAGATGAGGATATCATCCAGGTACACTACTAAGAAGTCGTCAAGGTGCTGTCTGAAAATATCGTTGACTAGGTGTTGGAAGGTGGCTGGAGCATTACAAAGTCCGAACGGCATGACCGAATACTCAAAGTGTCCGAAACGAGATCTGAAGGCGGTTTTCCACTCGTCTCCGGCCCTGATTCTGATAAGATTGTAGGCCCCCCGTAGATCCAGTTTGGAAAAGACCCGAGCAGATCGGAAGCGCTGAAATAGCTCCGGAATAAGGGGTAGTGGGTACCTGTTCTTAATGGTTATCTTGTTTAGGTCCCGGTAATCGATACAGGGTCTTAAGGACCCGTCATTCTTTTCCACAAAGAAGATTCCTGCACCGGCTGGAGAAGAGGAAGGGCGGATAAATCTTTTCTGGAGGTTTTCATCAATATAAGCCTTGAGGGCTTTCAACTCGGTTTCGGACAACGGAAAGATACGTCTGAACGGAATTTTAGAGCCCGGCAAGAGATCGATAGGGCAATCATAGGGCCGATGAGGTGGTAGATGGTCGGCTTGCTGCTTATCGAACACGTCCCGGAATTCTAGATAGACTGAAGGAACATGCTGTAGGTTGTCCGGCTTGGCAATCATGGAAGCGCAGGCCGTAGAGGCAGAGGCAAGACAGTTCTGGGAACAATAGGAGGAGGTGAAGCTAACCTCTTTCTTCACCCAATTTATGAGGGGCTCGTGTGCCTGTAGCCAGGGAAGGCCCAGGATGATGGGGAACATCGGGGAAGGTATGAGGTCTAACCGGAGAAGTTCTTGGTGACCCGAGTCAGAGATGGCAAGGATAGGTTTGGTTTCCAGCGTGATCAGCCCTGAACGGGGCAAGGACCCATCCGCCAGGTGGATCTGAAGGCAGTGGTCCTTAGGTTGAGTGGGGACATGGAATCTTGAGGCTAAAGCAGAGTCCAGGAAGCAGCTGCAGGCTCCGGAATCAATAATTGCCGGGAGGCGGATTGCCCCTTCCGGCAGCTGTAGAGACACAAAGAGAATGACATAAGACTGAGGGTTGTCAAAGAGTTGATAGTTTAAAGTGTCTTTAGAGATAGACTTACTAGGTCTTACGGGGCAGTTGAGGAGGAAGTGGCCGGTACCCCCGCAGTATAGGCACAGGTTGGCCTGGCGCCTTCGCTGTTTTTCCTCAGGAGTCAGGGGAGCCCGAACCAACCCGAGCTGCATGGGTTCTGGCTCAGGAAGAGGTGTGACTGCAGGCACAGAGGTTGGTGGGTAGTGAGGTACAGTCCTGGATGGAGGCCAGTTGGGACGAGGAGATTGAAATTGCTCCGCCCGTCGTTCACGCAGACGCCTATCGAGTTGTATGGCGGATTGGATCAGGTTCTCCAAGGTAGTGGGGGTTTCGATCCTGGCCAGCTCGTCCTTGAGCGTCTCAGATAGTCCCTGGTGGTATTGGTATCTGAGGGCCGCCTCATTCCATTTGGTGTCGGCGGACCATTTCCTAAATTCCGACGTATAGTCTTCCACCGGTCTTCTCCCCTGAGTTAGGCTATGGAGGACGGACTCGGCCGTGGCTGATCGCTGGGGATCATCGTATAGTTGAGCCATATTTTCAAAAAATGTCTCTACTGAGTCCAATATGGGGCTCTATTGCTCCATCAGGCCATGGGCCCAGGCTTGAGGGTCATCCGTTAAGAGAGAGATGATAAACCCCACTTTTACTGCTTCCGAAGAGAAGGTCCTTGGTTGGAGGGCAAGGTAGAGGGAGCAGGCGTTTTTAAAGGCCCGGTATTTTTTGCGGACACCCGAAAAACGTTCCGGAATAGGGACCCTGGGTTCAGGGGTGGCCATCACTACTGTAGAACTCGTAGGTACTTGGGAGTTGGTGGCAGTGTTGGCAGAGGTGGCAGCTGAAGGGGCTGGTCCTAGGAGACCAGTGAGCTGTTGAAGACGGCCATCAATCTGAGTGTATCCCTCTTGGAGTCTTTGGACGGTGTCCGTTAAGGTGGAGACCTGCTGGCAGAGGGTGTCCAATGGGGAACGCACTCTGTCGGCCTCAGACATCTGGCTGGTTTGTACTATCAGGCTAAGTACTTACCGAGGCCGAGATGCCGAGAGTGGTTCACCCTTGCACCCAAGCGCACTCCGCCCCCTGGAGGTGAGACAGGGAGAGGACAGCACGAGGGAGCACTGGCCACTAGCAGGTAGAGGTGTCTTGCTGAAGAATCTAGCAGGGCTGAGTCTGAAGAGCAGGCCGGGAGTCAAACACCAAGGGTAGACAGGGTCAAACAGCAAACAGTAGCAAGGGCACAAGTCCGATTAGGAGTTTAGCAGAAAGCACCAGACTAGTCAGGTTAAGCAAGAAGTCCAGGGTACAGGCAGAAGGTAGAGGGCTGGAGACAGGCAGCAGATCCAGGTCACAGGCCGAGGGTCAAGCACAAGGAGAGAGGCAGAAGTCCGTTTAGCAAGCCAAGGGGTCAGGTTCAGGAGAAGCAGAAGCGTAATCAAATCCGGTCCGGGTCACAGCAGGAGAACTTTAACTTGATTTCAGGCACAAGAAAACACAGCAAAGCTGACAAACCAGCAACCAGATAGTGTTACTGCGTCTGTTTAAATAGGCCCGCCTGTAGTCCCATTGGCGAGCTATTGCGCACGCGCATTTGTCGTTGCGCCGGTGCGCGCACCCGAGCACCCCGAAGCGCCGTCCCGCCGCGCACGCGCATGCGCCGATGCGCTGTTTCGCCGCACATGCGCACTGAGCGCAGATTGGTGACAGACGGGGAATTTCCCTGACACACAGTGCATCGCAGTTTGTTGCATTTGTGACTGCATAGCCACAGACTTGTCAGTGTGGCCATGCTCACCCTTGTCCACAGCCAAAAGCACCTACAATGGGCACAAGACCATCAGAACTGCACCATGGAGTAATAGAAGAAAGTGTCTTCTCAATTCTAAAGATCTCAATTCAATCTAGCATCTCTGGCATATGCTCAAAAAACAAGTCTAATCCATGGAGGCCCCGCCTCGCAACTTATCAGTATTAAAAGATCTGCTACTGACGGCTTTGTGCCAGATACCAAAACTCAAGCAACTGGTCTCCTCAGTTCCTCCTCAAAATTACCATATTTTTTTATGGAAACTACATTTTCTCAGTTTAAACATTTTGATATGTTTTCTTGTTTCTGTTGTAAATAAAATATGGGTTTATACCATTTGGAAATCATTGCAATCTATTTTTATGGCAATTTTACACAGCATCCCAACTTTTTGGGAATTGGGGTTGTATATTGTATGTAAAAAGTTTATTTGAACCAATTTGTCACTAGAAGAAAATATCAGTTTTGAGCAGTTTTCAAATCAACCTTCTTGCTCCTCTCTTTTGGGGATGTCAGGTTTCCATTGTTCCCAAAATCTATCAATTTTAGGTGAGCCTGTAGAGAGAAAAGAGGCATACAAAGATGACAAAGGCTTGGAAATACGCTGCAAGACAGCAATGTGGATGTGGAAGTTGGGACCTAGCAGCATGGTGCAGTTGTAAGTATCAGAACATCTAGTTGGGTGAAATAAATTTAGATACCACTTTTCAGGAATCAGGAAAGGGGGGGGGGTCTTAAAGAATGGTAGAGTTTGTATAAGGAAGTATAAATGGGGGATAGCCCAGAACTTTGGAAGGGGGAGAAATAAAAAGTGTGACGGGGAGGAAGAGGAAGATGTGCTCCATTTATCCCTCTGACATGTTGCTGTGTTATTGCCATTGTGTTATTATTATTGTTATTATTATACAGGATTTATATAGCGCCAACAGTTTGCACAGCGCTTTACAACATCAGGGAAGACAGTACAATCACAATACAATTCAATACAGAGGGATCAGGGGGCCCTGCTCGTTAGAGCTTACAGTCTAGAAGGGAGGGTCACGTGAAACAAAGGGTAGTAGCTGTGGGGGATGATCAGGTGGACAAAATTAAAATACAGTTGTTAGGTGTGGGTAGGATAGGCTTCTCTGAAGAGGAGGGTTTTTAGGGATCCTCTAAAAGCTAATAGAGAAGGAGATAGACGGACAGATTGGGGTAAGGAGTTCCATAGGCTTGGAGAGGCTCTGGAAAAGTCCTGGAGATGAGCATGGGAGGAGGATATGAGAGAGGTAGAGAGCAGGAGGTCTTGAGAAGAACGAAGAGAACGATTAGGTTGGTATTTAGAGACTAGGTCAGTGATGTAGCTGGGGGCAGTGTTGTGGATGGCTTTGTAGGTAGTTAATATTTTGAATTTAATTGTGTTCTTGTTGGTAGGTACTTGCTCATAAGTTTAAAAAAAATTCAGCGGCAAGGTCTGCACCCAAACTCTTATGCCTCGTACACACCATAGTTTTTCCCGGCGGGAAAACTGCCATGTTTTATTTTGGCTGGGAAAACCGGCCGTGTGTATGTTTCATAGCAGTTTTCCCGATAGGAAAACTGCGGTGAAAAAAATTAGAACTTGTTCTATTTTTTTCCGTCGTGAGTCGCAGTGTTTTTTTTCTCACAGTTTTCCTATGGGGAAACACTGCGATGGAGCATACATATGGTCGGTTTTCCCAACCAAAGCTCTCCTGGCAGTTTTCCTGTCGGGAAAACCGGCCGTGTGTACAGGGGAAAAGTGACCGAGCCGGTTATCGGTCTTCCGATGGTGTGTACGAGGCTTTAGGCCTGCCTGTTTCCTATTATGAGTGGCCTTACGTTCTATTAATATTATTATTATTATGATACAGGATTTACATAATACCAACAGTTTGTGGAGCAAAAATTACAAAATGAAGGTAGACAATACAGTTAACGTACATAGAGTTTTAAATGCATTTTATGTTTGTGAGAATAAAACTGCTTCAACGTGTTCAGTGGGTTGTCCAGCTCATCAGAGACCACCCATTGATAAAATAGAAGTTTTGGATGAACTGAGACTTTGAGACTTATTTTCAGTTTGACCCTTGTCACTGATCTCCCGCTCAAGCTGGTCTCATTCCCTCCTATGAATTTTCTCTATTCATTACACAGTGAAAGAATGTTTGTAGTATGTATGCCTTGCAGCCAGTGCTCCATCACTTATAGGGAAACAATGTAGGTAGTTTCCCCTTAAGGTGGAACAAAAAAAATAAAAAAATAGCTATTTGATAAATATTTGGTCTTTACCCCAAAAAAGTAACAAAGTCCTCATTAAACATAAAACTGTTAAAGCTGCAGTAAACAAGACAAGAAAATAGGTTGATGTCTTGTGGCATGAACAAGCCATTGGTGGTTATAATAACAAAGCGTGTTGATAAATCTTAACTGCCCACATACCGTACATTGTGTGGTGACAAGTACACCTGGTTTGGTCAGCCTTGAAGAGGAATTTTGTGGTTTTGAAGAAGATGTTGTATAAGTAAATTTAACAAAAACTTGCCAAACGTAACAAGATTATTACAGCAAATGGGGCAGAAAAAATATAGAATGTTTTATGTGACATGTTGGCTGTAGTGGTTCAATTTGTGGACTGGGAGCTATATATGGCTTTCTAGTTGGACCTTGTTGGACCTCATGACATTGTTGAATGATGTAAGTGTTCTTCCTTCACCCATAAGCTTTTATGAAGCTAGGGGTGAAAATGAAAGCCAAAACAACAGTTCTGGATTAAACATATTTCTTGGGTAAAGCTACTAGATACATTTGGAGAGGATCACTGGTATAGGTGCTTTTAATCAACATACACCATATTACCAAAAGTATTAGAACGCCTTTACACTCACATGAACTTTAATGGCATCCCAGTCTTAGTCTGTAGGGCTCAATATTGAGTTGGTCCACTCTTTGCAGCTATAACAGCTTCAATTCTTCTGGGAAGGCTGTCCACAAGGTTTAGGAGTGTGTCTATGGGAATGTTTGACCATTCTTCCAGAAGCGCATTTATGAGGTCAGGCACTGATGTGGACGAGAGGGCCTGGCTCGCAGGCTCCTATCAGGCCGAGGTCAGGACTCTGTGCAGGCCAATCAAGTTCCTCCACCCCAAACTCACTCATTCATGTCTTTATGGACCATGATAACTATACTGATATTGATTATAGGGGAGGGAAGGGGAAGGGGGAGAGGTGGGACTTTATATGAAGCACACAGCAGTAAACTGAATAGTCAAGCGAGTAGAAAAAGTGGGATTTATTTTGCATTGTACAATCATTTATAGCATACATTGGGCATACAGCCTCTCAACCATGAATGTTCCGACGTTTACAAAACAAATACATAAAACCACATAACTTGATGTACATTTAACATAATGAGTACAGAAATCGCATGATGCTAGTAACAGACAATTAAAAACATAATTGCAGTCAAAAAAATAAGAAAGGGTCCATGGTAAGAATTGTTGGTAAGTAGTAGTGGCTCTACGCGTTTCGCAACCCTATAGTCGCTCATCAGGAGCATAAACCATGGCATTAAAATCTAAAAAAGAAAAGAAATATATAGATCTAAATACCAGATAATTTGAGCTGGGCATTAAAGATGGTCAGGAGGATAAGGAAATTTTAGGGGGGGAGAAGGCAAGAGGGGTTCAATAGTTACAGAGAACTTACATCTGCACAACGTGCGAGCTTGGCGTGCCAACCGAAATCGCCAATGCGACTCTGGGCTCCCTCTCGAGGCACTGTAGAGGTCTGGAAAGGCAGCAGCAGCCACACAAGGGCACGTCCCAGGCAAGTAATGTATGTGGATACCCTGCATAAGGGTGGAAAAAGTGGCCCCATATGGGGAACCTGAAAAATGAATAAATGTGAATGGTGTGAGGTGTAGTGATGTATAAAGGTTGAATGTAAAGAATGTGAGAAGTGTAGGGAAGGTGAGTGCAAGGAAGGTGAAGGGATGAATAAAAAAAATGAGTTAAAAGTGTAGGAAATAAAAAGGGGCTAGGTGAAGGAGAGAGGAAATAGAAAAAATGAATATGAAAAACGAGGAAGAAGCTGAAAACAAAAATAAGAAAACAAACAGCAGCAAAAACACAAGGTGAGAAGGAAAGGGGGAGAGGTGGAAGGGAGAAAGTACCTGTGTTTTCAATGAAAGCCAGGGTCCATATGCATGTGAATGATCCAGGAGAAATGGGAAAAGTGATGTGATGTGAGTGAACAAGCCATGGGGGGTGCATATGTAGGTGTGCTGCCTCAGACAGACCAATCAGGCAACAAGGAGGCAGTGACAGACAGAGGGGAGGAGAACGCTTTCACCTGGGCGGCTCAGCCGTCTGGCGATTAGCGCTGATTCAACTCCCCAGAATGCCTATCAGTGTGGAAGTAGGCTGCCTAACATGGGGGAGGGAGAGATCTGCAAAAAGCTAGGCCGATAACACAGCCAAGGACGCACTGTCATAGATAGAAAGAACAGCGACCAAATTAGTCGCTGTTCGTTCATCTAAGCATTAAAAAAGGGAAATGAGGGATGAAGATAAAAAAACCTATATATTGAAAAAACAAAGAACAAAAACAAAAAGAAAAAGTAAAAGAATCACAGGGCCATTGAAGGCCAGCGTTTTTTTGGGGATATTGGGGATGTTACTGTAATGGACTACTGCTGTGTGCTTCCATCCCTATTTGTTTCATATAAAAGAAAGAGTTTTTTTGGGACTTTAAATGAGGCAGGGATCAAAGGGGTCACTGCCTCCATCCCTAATCAGATATTGATTATAGGGGAGGGAAGGGGAAGGGGGAGAGGTGGGACTTTATATGAAGCACACAGCAGTAAATTGAATAGTCAAGCGAGTAGAAAAAGTGGGATTTATTTTGCATTGTACAATCATTTATAGCATACATTGGGCATACAGCCTCTCAACCATGAATGTTCCGACGTTTACAAAACAAATACATAAAACCACATAGCTTGATGTACATTTAACATAATGAGTACAGAAATCACATGATGCTAGTAAGAGACAATTAAAAACATAATTGCAGTCAAAAAAATAAGAAAGGGTCCATGGTAAGAAATGTTGGTAAGTAGTAGTGGCTCTACGCGTTTCGCGACCCTATAGTCGCTCATCAGGAGCATAAACCATGGCATTAAAATCTAAAAAAGAAACACAGGTACTTTCTCCCTTCCACCTCTCCCCCTTTCCTTCTCACCTTGTGTTTTTGCTGCTGTTTGTTTTCTTATTTTTGTTTTCAGCTTCTTCCTCGTTTTTCATATTCATTTTTTCTATTTCCTCTCTCCTTCACCTAGCCCCTTTTTATTTCCTACACTTTTAACTCATTTTTTTTATTCATCCCTTCACCTTCCTTGCACTCACCTTCCCTACACTTCTCACATTCTTTACATTCAACCTTTATACATCACTACACCTCACACCATTCACATTTATTCATTTTTCAGGTTCCCCATATGGGGCCACTTTTTCCACCCTTATGCAGGGTATCCACATACATTACTTGCCTGGGACGTGCCCTTGTGTGGCTGCTGCTGCCTTTCCAGACCTCTACAGTGCCTCGAGAGGGAGCCCAGAGTCGCATTGGCGATTTTGGTTGGCACGCCAAGCTCGCACGTTGTGCAGATGTAAGTTCTCTGTAACTATTGAACCCCTCTTGCCTTCTCCCCCCTAAAATTTCCTTATCCTCCTGACCATCTTTAATGCCCAGCTCAAATTATCTGGTATTTAGATCTATATATTTCTTTTCTTTTTTAGATTTTAATGCCATGGTTTATGCTCCTGATGAGCGACTATAGGGTCGCGAAACGCGTAGAGCCACTACTACTTACCAACATTTCTTACCATGGACCCTTTCTTATTTTTTTTGACTGCAATTATGTTTTTAATTGTCTGTTACTAGCATCATGCGATTTCTGTACTCATTATGTTAAATGTACATCAAGCTATGTGGTTTTATGTATTTGTTTTGTAAACGTCGGAACATTCATGGTTGAGAGGCTGTATGCCCAATGTATGCTATAAATGATTGTACAATGCAAAATAAATCCCACTTTTTCTACTCGCTTGACTATTCAATTTACTGCTGTGTGCTTCATATAAAGTCCCACCTCTCCCCCTTCCCCTTCCCTCCCCTATAATCAATATCTGATTAGGGATGGAGGCAGTGACCCCTTTGATCCCTGCCTCATTTAAAGTCCCAAAAAAACTCTTTCTTTTATATGAAACAAATAGGGATGGAAGCACACAGCAGTAGTCCATTACAGTAACATCCCCAATATCCCCAAAAAACGCTGGCCTTCAATGGCCCTGTGATTCTTTTACTTTTTCTTTTTGTTTTTGTTCTTTGTTTTTTCAATATATAGGTTTTTTTTATCTTCATCCCTCATTTCCCTTTTTTAATGCTTAGATGAACGAACAGCGACTAATTTGGTCGCTGTTCTTTCTATCTATGACAGTGCGTCCTTGGCTGTGTTATCGGCCTAGCTTTTTGCAGATCTCTCCCTCCCCCATGTTAGGCAGCCTACTTCCACACTGATAGGCATTCTGGGGAGTTGAATCAGCGCTAATCGCCAGACGGCTGAGCCGCCCAGGTGAAAGCGTTCTCCTCCCCTCTGTCTGTCACTGCCTCCTTGTTGCCTGATTGGTCTGTCTGAGGCAGCACACCTACATATGCACCCCCCATGGCTTGTTCACTCACATCACATCACTTTTCCCATTTCTCCTGGATCATTCACATGCATATGGACCCTGGCTTTCATTGAAAACACAGGTACTTTCTCCCTTCCACCTCTCCCCCTTTCCTTCTCACCTTGTGTTTTTGCTGCTGTTTGTTTTCTTATTTTTGTTTTCAGCTTCTTCCTCGTTTTTCATATTCATTTTTTCTATTTCCTCTCTCCTTCACCTAGCCCCTTTTTATTTCCTACACTTTTAACTCATTTTTTTTATTCATCCCTTCACCTTCCTTGCACTCACCTTCCCTACACTTCTCACATTCTTTACATTCAACCTTTATACATCACTACACCTCACACCATTCACATTTATTCATTTTTCAGGTTCCCCATATGGGGCCACTTTTTCCACCCTTATGCAGGGTATCCACATACATTACTTGCCTGGGACGTGCCCTTGTGTGGCTGCTGCTGCCTTTCCAGACCTCTACAGTGCCTCGAGAGGGAGCCCAGAGTCGCATTGGTGATTTCGGTTGGCACGCCAAGCTCGCACGTTGTGCAGATGTAAGTTCTCTGTAACTATTGAACCCCTCTTGCCTTCTCCCCCCCTAAAATTTCCTTATCCTCCTGACCATCTTTAATGCCCAGCTCAAATTATCTGGTATTTAGATCTATATATTTATTTTCTTTTTTAGATTTTAATGCCATGGTTTATGCTCCTGATGAGCGACTATAGGGTCGCGAAACGCGTAGAGCCACTACTACTTACCAACATTTCTTACCATGGACCCTTTCTTATTTTTTTGACTGCAATTATGTTTTTAATTGTCTGTTACTAGCATCATGCGATTTCTGTACTCATTATGTTAAATGTACATCAAGCTATGTGGTTTTATGTATTTGTTTTGTAAACGTCGGAACATTCATGGTTGAGAGGCTGTATGCCCAATGTATGCTATAAATGATTGTACAATGCAAAATAAATCCCACTTTTTCTACTCGCTTGACTATCCAATTTACTGCTGTGTGCTTCATATAAAGTCCCACCTCTCCCCCTTCCCCTTCCCTCCCCTATAATCAATATCTGTTTAGGGATGAAGGCAGAGACCCCTTTGATCCCTGCCTCATTTAAAGTCCCAAAAAAACTCTTTCTTTTATATATAACTATACTGATATTAAATAAGCAATAAAAGTAATGCACACTACAAACTGGAATAGGTATGTTCCCCCAGAATCACTACTTTGATCATATCATCACAAAACTCTATATACTGTAAATATTGATAATCTTATTGAGTGAGTGAGTGAGTGAGTAAATTGTATAGTGCTACAAATGCAAACTAAATCGCCTCTAGGCGCTTTTTGCATCCAGTGTCATCCTGTGTCTTCAGAAGAGGTGGGTCTTAAGTTTTTTCCTGAAGGCCTGAGATATTGCTTCTTGTATTCTAAGGGTTGTAGCTTTACATGTTTCGTGACCTGGTCACTTCCCCGGGAGCTTTAGATAGATAAGTACATATAATATTGAATTATAGAGATCAATACCTCTAACAAACAACTAATTCAAATGCACTTACAAAGGTAATAAGGTATAAGCACATTCAGAATCGTAAATATCCTATTGTAAATAGGATAGCCAAATGGGAGAGAATATCATGCTTTCCAGCCATGCTGAGTCCTCTCCATGTACTGCAACCATATGGCACAGCACATGCTTGTGTTCTACGAAGCCCTGAATTTCTTTTCTGTCCATCAAGGTAAAACAGGCATTAGATTTAGAGTTTTCTATGCCACAGTACCTATTCTTCTTAAGGCCCGGTTTACACTGGTGTGACATGGGATCCGACTTGTGAAGAGCACAATTCGCATGACATGTCAAAAAAAGTTTCACTATGAGAGCCGTCTCAGAACAGACAATAAATGAATGAATCTCTAAGAAAGGCCCCACAGGCCTTGCCTATTATACCTTGAATCCTAAAGAAAGATGTGGTAATATAGGCATTAATGGTGTGTCCCTTTAAATGGCCAACGACTAGCAGTGCTCAGGATGCAACGCCTTGCAATGAACTTCATCGGCAAGTTGGAGCTCAAAGAATAAGAATTCTGAGTGTGGCACAGTGATATGTAGTCAGAGCAAAGCAGCTGAGCCTGGCCAGCAGTAATCCTTAAAGCAATACCAGGTGTAAGGTGTCTGTATACAGTATACTGTGAAATATGATAAGGCGCTCATGTTTTCTTTATGTTGGCGGAGGTCTTTCAGTTCTGATTGGGTATGTCAACCATATGTTGTATCACCTTATTGTAAACCTGTACTGTTGGTTTGTATGATAATAAAACATTTGTAAAAGAAATATGATAAGGCAATCCAGTTGTAAGGTGTCTATATACAGTGTCCTGTGAAATATGATGGTTGCAGGGATTGAATTGGTGGGTAGATGCCCTCTTTCCAAACTGGAGAACAGCGTAAGAACCTCCTGAAGAGCGATCCAAGTTGATTTTTCCTTCTGCAGAACGGGCAGAGAGGACAATCTGACTGCTGGGATAATGAGTTGTCTGATCCTGCTATATACAGTGGTGCCCCTCGTGTAGCAAGCAGCGTTAGACCCTCCTGGGTTGGAGCTGGGATCGCAGTGTTTCTGTGTGGTAGACCACAGTGCTCTTGCACAGCAGGGGATGGGTGTCTACTTGATGAGATCCGGGAAGCAAGGGAGCTTGGGCTTGTTCTGCTGACCCTTTTATAGCCTCTCCCAGAGTTCTTTCCCTAGAGCAGATGGCCTGCTGGGAGATAGTGAGAGAGTCCAGGGATAGTTCTGCTGATCAAGCATGTCTGTTCAGGAGACTACAGTTCCACAGTGCTCTCTGCTTGGCTCAGGAAAATGATGCATGTAATCCGAGCCCAGCACTAGAGAAACACAGAGACAGTCCAAGAAAAGAGAGGGTAAGTCTGCAGTGTCAGATAACTGTAGTCTGCTGTCGGCTACCTCATACTTATCTGCTCTGTGCAGTGGTTTTTGCACAGAGCAACCCAGATCCTCCTCTTCTCGGGTCCCTCTTCAGTGCTCCTGGCCCCTCCCTCCTGTCGAGTGCCCCCACAACAAGCAGCTTGCTATGGGGGCACCCAAGCCGAGCAGCAGCTCTATGTGTCCATTCAGACATGGAGTCATGGTTCGGCCCCACTCCTTTACTCTACTCACTGACTAACTGACTTTGATTGACAGCAGCGGTAGCCAGTGTCTCAGCCAATCAGGAGGGAGGGTCCCGGATGGCCGAGGCAAACGTGCACATCGTTGGATAGGGATGGGGCTCAGGTAAGTATTAGGGGGGCTGCTGCACACAGAAGATTTTTTATCTTAATGCATAGAATGCATTAAAGTGATTGTAAAGGTTTGTATTTTTTATTTTTTTTTGAGGTAACAAACATGTCATATTTACCTTCTCTGTGCAAGAATTTTATACAGCGCAGGCCCCGATCCACCTTTTCTGGGGTCCCCTGGCAGCATCTCCTGGCTCCTTCTCTTCAGTGAGAGATTTCCATGGTGGCACACATGCGGGCATGCTCCCGAGTCCTGCTGTTGCATCCATTGACACAGACATCAGGACTCAGACCCGCCCCCGGCTTTCGTGTCACTGGAGTTGATTGGCCAATGGCTTCTGCTGCTATCAATCTATCCAATGAGGACCGGAGACAGTGGTTGGAGCTGCTGGATTCGTGCTCAACGCTGGAATGATGGGGTTTAGGTAAGAAAAAGGGGGGCTCTGAGGGGCAGCTGCAGCACAGAAGATTTTTAACCCTAAAGCCCCATACACACTATCAGTTTTCTTGCAGGTTTTTCTCTTCAGGTTTACCAAAACCATGTAGTGCAAGGGCCTGCCTGATTGCATACGAATTGAAACTCTTAGGCCTCGTACACACGACCGATTTTCTCGGCAAGAACCAGCAAGAAACTTGCTGGCAGAGAGGTCTTGCAGAGTAAATCGGTCGTGTGTACGCTGCTATCGGGTTTCTCGTCGAGAAAACCGACAAGAAACCTTGACGAGAAAATAGAGAACCTGCTCTCTATTTTCTCGTCGAGATTCTCCTCGGCATGTTTCTCGACGAGAAAAGTGAGTGTGTGTACACTTACCTGTCCTCCCGGAAGCCCGCACATGTTCGAAATGAATTTGACGCATGCGCGGTAGCTTCCTAGGCATACGTAGGGTATACCAAGATGGCGGCGACGGCATCGAATGTGACGAGCGCATGCTCGACGTAGTCGATGATGTCACCGCGTACACTCCTTTCAAAGAACCACGGGTTCTTTGAAACGAGCGTGTGTACACTCGGCCGGGACAAGTTTCTTGTCCAAGAATCTCGTCGAAAAAAACGACATGTTTTTTTCAACGAGAATCTCGGCCGTGTGTACGAGGCCTTAAGGTTTGACCTCATATTAGATGGTTTTGGTAAACCTGAAGAGAAAAACCTGCAAGAAAACTGATAGTGTGTATGGGGCTTGAAGGTGAAAAACCCTGAGACTTTACAACTCCTTTAAGATAAAAAACCTTCTGCCTTTACAACCACTTTAAATACTGGAGAATTGGTGATACCATAAAAAATAAAAAAAAAATAAAATAGTATGAATTCCTTAGCAAGAAATCACTAAAAAAAGAGGGGGGTTGGTTTGCTGTAAACACCTGTGTAACGTCAGCCTTGCAGTCTTATCGTGCCTTGTTCTGCGCTGTGTCTCTGTGTAGGGGCAGCCATCTTGGTAGAGGCAGGGCTTTGCTTCCTCATGTCAGAGCTTCCTGCAAGGAGGACAGCCCAATAGTGCTGCTTTTCAGGAGCAATTCTAGTCAAAAAGTTAATTTTCATGGTACTGTTTAGGCACAAATAACATTTCTAAATACTTCCTATAACATAGCAAACCTTCACTTTTTAAAGTGGTTGTAAACCCCCCCCCCCCAAAAAAAAGAAAACAAAACCTGCAAGACAAAGGCATAATGAGCTAGTATGCATAGCATACTAGCTCATTATGAAATACTCACCGTAGATCGAAGCCCCCACAGCGGTCCCAGTACACAGCTCCAGCCGGCGACATCGCTCCTGGAGTTACTTCCGGGTATCGCGGGGCTCCGGCGCTATGATTGGCGCTGTGATGACATCACGTAGGAGATATCCGGGGTAGCTACAGGTAAGCCTTATTATAGGCTTACCTGTAGTAAAAAGTGGATTGTAAAGGTTTACAACCACTTTAAGGTCCATTTTATTATTTTATTTTGTGAAAAAAAAGGTCCATTTTAAATTCAACCTTCCTAAAACCTTCATGACCGAAAAAGACAAGGCCAGTGTTTACCCTCCCTAGCAGGTTATCGTTTTTGCAATATAACAGGTACTTTTAAGAGGTGCCGACATATCACAAGTAGCTACTACTTATTTGCTCTTTTATCAAACTAGAATATTTATCATCAATTTTCTGACAAATTCAGCTCCAAAACTGGTTTATATATTTATTCTGATTGGTGTCAGTTATATTATATTGTTAAGTTTTATTTATTTAGTTTGTTATACTTTCTACCTGTTTATGTGATTGTCGCTGATATCCCAGGAATGTTTAGCTAGTTTGAGGTTTGGTATTTTAATTGCGTTAGCTGTGGAATGTAGACAAACAAGGGGAATAAATACCTGCACAGCTATAAAGATAAAACCTTCCTTCTTTCACCACAGCCTGAGTACTGAATATACAGCCCAGTGCAGCAACAACACCACTTCTCTCATTCCACTAATGGAGAAAGATTATGAGCACTACCCTTTAATGCAGCAGTTTTCTTAATACATTTTGTAATGGTGGCATGTAAATAATGCACCTTGTATAATTTTTGAATGAGACCCCATCCTTAGCTAAGATTTCTTTTGTAAATAGATACATAGATACACACAGTACTTACATAAATACATAGAAAGATTACTGATACAGGGGGGCAATTCAGCTCTTGTCAGACTAGTCACTGTATCACCCTGCTGCTGAAGCCATATTTCTTAGGCAGGCAATTGATGATACAAATTTATTTTCTTCCACCATGGGTCAAAGGAAAGAAAATTGCTTGATTCCCCAATCAACATATTCAGTGTTGATGGAAGAATACCTCCTGCGCTCTTCCGGTGGAGAGACGTACCTGCTGGCAGAACACAATGATCACTGCTGACTGCTTTAGCTGCCGGCAGTGATCATGTGTAAAAAATCAGACAAGCTGGTTGTACTGAAGTCGATATATGGATCGACTTCAGTACAACCAGCTTGCCCATAGATCAGGGGTAGGCAACCTCGGCCCTCCAGCTATGGTGAAACTACAAATCCCATCATGCCTTTGCCTCTAGGAGTCATGCCTGTGATTGTCAGGCTTGCAATGTCTCACAGGACTTGTAGTTTCACCACAGCTGGAGGGCCGAGGTTGCCCACCCCTGCCATAGATGGATTGAATCTCATACCGATTTTTCTGTAAAGGTGAACTTACACTTTAACTGGAAAACTGGCAATGTTCAGTTCACTGGAGTTTCAGGTGAACCCAGCAAGATTTATGTGACCATGTGTATGCAAGACACTTTTGAGCCGTTTTCCTGCTGAAAAAAAAAACACGGTTTTCCTGACGGAAAAACTGATTGTGTGTACAGGGCATTACTCTGCTAGAACCTAGAGAATTACACATGGAAATAATATTTAGAGCATGATATGATCACCTAAATGGTATTTAAATATGTGGTATATTGTTTAAAGATAATCTGATTTTAAACTGCTTTAAAAAGTGATATATACACTGAAATATCTTTAAAAGTTTGAGAAGAGATAAATTCAACAACCTCTTTACAACTATGTGCCAGCACAACTTAGCATGCTCCGACATGCAAACTACTCTCATTTTAACTCCCATTCATTTTTTACAGGGCGCTATAGTTCATACCAAAATTAGCGTTGGGCTAAAAAGTATTTTTGAGAGTGAAAATGTAGCCCAATGCAAGTTTCAGCCATTGATTCTAATAGCTCAGCGAAGCTGGCCCCCCTACAATCAGCACAAATAAAAACTCAAGTGTGTTTCTTTAGTGCTACGTTTGTGCTGTTTTGTGCCGTAAAAATTTACATTTGTTTTTTTACACTTGAGTTTTTATTTGTGCTGATTGTAGGGGGGCCAGCTTCGCTGAGCTGATTCTAATGGCACAATTGTAACTTCCCCAAATAAATACTTTTAATGTTGAGACAAACTGTATCTTTCTTTCAAATAAATTGTCCTTGCAACAATGTTGCTTCTTCATCATCTATTTTGTTTTTAAGAATGCTAGAATGTGTGATGTTTTCATGTTTTAGTAAAATATATTTTTCTCTGTCTATCTCACTTGTTGCTGCTCACAAAAATCTTTACCCAAATTCAGACAGGTGTCTTTACAAACCACAAACAATACCATTGCTGATGCAAATTTAAAATGAGTCCCAATTTTGTGTGTTGTTTAGTATTCCCAAATGATCATAATTTGAGGCCAAAAATTGTGATATGTGTTCCAACATCAAAAATCAAAATGTACCGGTAATTCCCAAAATTCAGAGGGTAACATCACTATTCTATACTCACACACCAAGAACCACCAAATATCACAGAATAAATCAAGAAGAATAACTCCTGACTAATGTAATTTCACCACCTATAGGTTTATGTCCAAAGAAATGCAGTATTTATGTGTATTTATGTATAGGAGGGTTCCACGTGTGGCAGCACAGTGGCTAACAGGTTAGCACTTCTCCCTAGCAGCACTGAGGTTCTTGGTTTGAATCTCAAACATGCCACTTCATGTAGAAAAATCAATTTTTAAGCTTTTTGGAAAACATAGTGAAGGGTTATCACCCCTGTAACATTTGTTTTGCTGTCTGTGCACCTGTTCAGAACATTTCACCTCACTTTCTGTCCCAATGACAAATGTTTTTTGAAAATTTGCGGTTTTTACTGAAACAAGGATTGGTGATAAAGCATCCGTGGAGAGGAGACACCTTTTTCCCATATTAACTCTTACAGGAGAGAATTTCCCTTCCTAGGGGTAGATTTCCTCTCACTTCCTGTTGTCTCCTCCCTTTTGCAAGTAGGATCATTTGTAAGTTGGATGTTTGAAAGTAGGGGCCTGCCGTATATATAGAAATAAAGGAAATGGGGAGAGGGATGGGCCTGTTTAAGGACAGGCAAAGGGGTTACTTTGGCAACAAAAATAGATCAGACGACAGGAATGATATGAGTTAAATATTTATTCCTATAAACCTTATTACATGTAAAGATTAATTAACCACTTAACGACCGCCCACCGCCGATTTACGTCGGCAGAATGGCACGGACAGGCAGAATCACGTAGATCTACGTGATCGCCTTTGTGCAGTTGGGGGGTCCATCCGGACCCCCCTTCACTGCAGTGAGCGGCCGTTAAGTGTTCGGGAGCGATCAGGCATGAGGGGGCGGCCGCTCGATTCCGCCCCCCCCTCGCGATCGCTCCCGGCCAATGAAATTGCTTCCTCCGCCATGTGATGTAAACACAGGCTGGAGGAAGTGATGTCATCTCCCTCGCCGCGGTCTTTTCGTTCCCGGCGCCGAGGAGTGAAGACAGAGGTTAGTGCTCCAACAGTCCACTGACACGTAGGTACACATAGGCACACAAATCACCCCCCAGTCACCCCCAGATCACCCCCCAGGTCACCCCAAAGCCCCCAATCACAGTGTCACTGATTGCAGTGATCATTTATTTTACTGATCACTGCATTTAGTGTCATCTGTGATTGTAAAAAGTTGCAAGGCAGTTAGGATTAGGCCCCTTTAGGTCCAGGGTAGCCCCCTAACCCCCCTAATAAAGGTTTAACCCCTTGATCACCCCCAGGTAACCCTTTCACCCCCTAACTTCAGCGTCACTAAGCGATTGTTTTTCCGATCGCTGTATTCGTGTCGCTGGTGTTTTAGATAGGCAGTTATTTTTTTTTTAGGTTCGCCGCAGGTTTTTATTGGTGTCAGGTACCCCCATATTTAACCTAATAAAGGTTTTAACCCCCTGATTGCCCCTAGTTAACCCTTTCACCAGTGATCACCATATAAAGGTTACGGGTGACGCTGGTTGATTAGTTTGCTTTTTATAGCATCAGGGCACCCGCCGTATATAACCCAATAAAGGTTTAACCCCCCTGATCGCCCGGCGGGTGAGATCAATTAGGTTTTAGCGCCAGAGAGGGTCTGCGTCGCCCCAGGCAGTGTTAGGTTAGTGCCAGTAACGCTAACACCCACGCGCAAAGCATACACCCCCCTTAGTGGTATAGTATCTGATCAGATCTATACTAGCATCCCCAGCGGTTTAGGGTTCCCAAAAACGCAGTGTTAGCGGGATCAGCCCAGATACCTGCTAGTACCTGCGTTTAGCCCCTCCACCCAGCCCAGCCCAGCCCACCCAAGTGCAGTATCGATCGATCACTGTCACTTACCAAACACAACACACATAACTGCAGCGTTCGCAGAGACAGGCCTGATCCCTGCGATCGCTAACAGTTTTTTTGTAGCGTTTGATATATTTGCTGACGACAGTCAGGTGCTTTTTTTCCTGTGAATCTTACTAGTGTACCCCTAAATTTAGAGCCCAAAATGGCAAGTCGAAGGTACACTAGTAAAGAGGCCTACGAGATTCTGAGCATGACAGATAGTGAAGAGGAGGTCACGTATCTGTCAGATTCAGGCTCAGAATATCTTCCCGTAGAAGACAGTGACGTCAGCGGCCCCACGTCAGATAGCTCTGACGACGAAGTTGAGGTCCCTGCTAAGGTCAGGCGTACCCGATCCCGATCTTCTGAGGTTGTTGAGGAGCAAGAACCGCAGGTCTCTCGTATCATGGAGCAGAGTAGTACTAGCGCCGCTATTCCTTCTGGTGAACTGGCAAGCACCAGCGGCCTAGTACAGCCTGGACGTACATCCAGCACTGCAGTAACACTTGGTGACGTGGCGAGTCCCATAAGTGCAGTTCAAGCTGGCGAGGTGGCAAGCACAAGTAGTGTCCCGCTGCCACCAAGAAGACAAAGGCAGGCCCGTCGTGCCCATACTGCCCTTCCTGCAGAATTCGCCTATCCTGATTGGGTCCCCACCACTTCTGCAGAACCCGTACTTCCCCCATTCACTGCCCAACCCGGTATTCAGGTGGAAACAGCTGATTTTATGCCAATCGATTTTTATTCGCTGTTTTTCACGGAAGATCTCTATAGATCTATTGTGGACCAGAGTAATTTATATGCTGGTCAATTTATCGCCGCTAACCCCCAGTTGCCTAAAATTGCCAGAAATTGGAAACCAATTACGGTTTCCGAATTTAAGACCTTTCTGGGCCTTTCCCTCAACATGGGCACACATAAATTTCCGTCATTGCGTGCTTATTGGTCCACGCACCCAATTGACCACATGCCCGTGTTCTCTGCCTCCATGTCCAGGGCACGATACGAGCAGATTTTGCGGTTCATGCACTTCAACGACAATGAACTTTGTCGTCCACGTGGGGACCCTGAATACGACCGGCTCTATAAAATTCGGCCCCTCATAAACCACTTCAACGAACGTTTTGCAGCCTTGTTTACTCCCGATCAAGTTGTCTGCGTTGATGAGTCCCTGATTAAATTTTCTGGCCGCTTGTCTTTCAAGCAGTACCTTCCCAGCAAGCGTGCCAGATACGGGGTCAAGCTCTACAAGTTCTGTGACAGGGCAACAGGCTATGTAGTGAACTTTACGGTTTATGAGGGAAAAGACAGTCAGATTGAGTCGGTCAACTGCCCGGATTACATAGGGAGCGCTGGCAAGATAGTGTGGAACTTGGTGTCACCCTTATTCGGAAAGGGGTACCACTTGTATGTGGACAATTATTACACGAGCGTGCCACTGTTTAGTCACTTGTTTGATCATAAGATTGGAGCATGTGGCACCGTGCGACCTAATCGCCGGGGCTTTCCCCAGCGGCTTGTAGATGCCCGTCTTAGGCTGGGGGAGAGAGCCTGCTTGAAGTGTAATAACTTGCTCGCTATGAAGTGGAGGGACAATAAGAATGTTTTCCTTCTTACCTCCCTTCATGCAGACACGACAGTCCAAATTCGTACGGCGACTGGTGTTGTGGAGAAACCCCTCTGTGTCCACGAATATAACCAAAATATGGGAGGGGTGGACCTCAACGACCAGTTGATGGCGCCATATCTAATTGACCGTAAGGCGAGACGCTGGTACAAAAAAGTGTCTCTATCATTATTCCAATTGGCTTTGCTGAACGCTCATGTGCTATACAGAGCTTCAGGCGGGACGTTATCTCTTCTAAAATTCCAGAATGAGATAGTCACAGAACTCCTGTATCCAGGCGGTTCTGCACCTCACCATCCCCAACCAAATGCAGTAAGCCGGCTGCATGAGAGGCATTATTCGTATGTCCTCCCGAGTACCCCTACCCAAAGCCACCCCCAAAAAAGATGTCGTGTCTGTAGCAAGCGCGGATTTAGGCGTGACACCCGTAGTTTTTGTCCACTCTGTCCTGACAAGCCTGGTCTTTGCCAAGGTGAATGTTTTGAACGCTACCACTCAAAAGTGAAGTTTTAGCGTAGGGTACAGCATTTCACAGACTAGGACACACTTACACAGGGTCTCCCAAGATGCCATTACATTTTGAGAGACCCGAACCATTACAGTTGTAAAGTTACAAAAAAAAGTGTAAAAAAGAAAAAAAAAACGTAAAAAACAAAACACAAAAAAAATATAAAATAAAAAAACCAAAAATAGTTGTCGTTTTATTGTTCTCTCTCTCTCTATTTTCTCTCTATTGTTCTGCTCTTTTTTACTGTATTCTATTCTGCAATGTTTTATCATGCTTGCTTTTCAGGTATGTAATTTTTTGTTTTCAGGTGCGCCATTCAACTGCAGCGCGGAATTATTTATCTTGACAGCAACAGCGTTTGCTCCCACGATACATAAAGCCATGACTCCAGTGCTGTAGGAGGTGATTTCACCACCACAGTTAAAAAAAAGAGCATATATGCCGAAGCATGGGGGCAGCAGGGGCGGAGGAGCGATTTTGCTCCTAATGCCGCGTACATACGGTCGAAATTCCGACCGTGTGTACGCGGCATAACTTTTTTGCGGGAGGATGCCCCCATGCTTCGGCATATATATATTTTAGGCACAGGTTGCGTTAAAACATTTTTTTCTTTTTTACTAGGTTTTGTTTTGGTATTTGCTTTGCAGGTATGGCATGGTAAGGTCTTACTGTTGTACTGTAATGTTACTTTGTTTTAATGTTAACCACCATTTGCTTAGCAGGTACGCCATTCAGTTGCAGCGCGGATCTATTTATCTTGACAGCAACAGCGTTTGCTCCCACGATACATAAAGCCGTGACTCCAACGCTGTAGGAGGTGATTTCACCACCACAGTTAAAAAAAGAGCATATATGCCGAAGCATGGGGGCAGCAGGGGCGGAGGAGCGATTTTGCTCCTAATGCCGCGTATATACGGTCGAAATTCCAACGGAGGCTTATCCGTGGAAAAGTCCGACCGTGTGTACGCGGCATAACCTTTTATGCCGCGTACATACGGTCGAAATTCCGACGAAGGCTTGACCGTGTGTACGCGGCATAACTTTTTTGCGGGAGGATGCCCCCATGCTTCGGCATATATGCCCATCATTAGAAGTGGGTGGATGAAGGGAGGTATTCTAATGGTGGGCATACCCACCAATCAATCTCTTTTTTTCGTTCAGCCAATAGGCTGTATGAAAAAAAAGATTACAATACATGTCCAACAAGGACCAGCAACGTACTGGTATGTTGCTGGACTTTGAATGTTTATACCAGAATGATGCCTGCGGGTTTAGGTATCATCTTGGTATCATTCTTTTCAGCCAGCAGCCGGCTTTCATGTAAAAGCAATTCTAGCAGATAATTAGCCTCTAGACTGCTTTTACAAGCAGTGGGAGGGAATGTCCCCCCCCCGGATATAAAAAGCGCCATTGGGAAATTGGGAAAGCATTTTATCACACCGATCTTGGTGTGGTCAGATGCTTTGAGGGCAGAGGAAAGATCTAGGGTCTAACCCCCCAATTTTTTTCAAAAAAAGAGTACCTGTCACTACCCATTGCTATCATAGGGGATATTTACATTCCCTGAGATAACGATAAAAATGGTAAAAAAATAAAATATGGAAGGCACAGTTTAAAAATAAAATAAAAAAGCCAAATAAATAATAAAAAAAAAAAAAAAAAGCACCGCTGTCCCCCCCTGCTATTGCGCAAAGGCGAACGCAAGCGTCGGTCTAGCGTCATATGTAAACAGCAATTGCATCATGCATGTGAGGTATCACCGCGAAGGTCAGATCGAGGGCAGTCATTTTAGCAGTAGACCTCCTCTGTAAATCTAACGTGGTAACCTGTAAAGGCTTTTAAATGCTTTTAAAAATGAATGTAGTTTTGTCGCCGCTGCGCGTTTGTGCGCAATTTTAAAGCATGTCGTGTTTGGTATCCATGTACTCGGCCTATGATCATCTTTTTTATTTCATCAAACATTTGGGCAATATAGTGTTTTTTAGTGCATTAAAAATAAAAAAAGTGTGTTTTTCCCCCAAATAATGCGTTTGAAAAATCGCTGCGCAAATACTGTGTGGAAAAAAAAAATGCAACACCCACTATTTTAATCTGTAGGGCCTTTGCTTTAAAAAAATATATAATGTTTGGGGGTTCAACATAATTTTCTTGCAAAAAAAAATTTTCTTTCATGTAAACAAAAAGTGTCAGAAAGGGCTTTGTCTTCAAGTGGTTAGAAGAGTGGATGATGTGTGACATAAGCTTCCTAATGTTGTGCATAAAATGCCAGGACAGTTCAAAACCCCCCCAAATGACCCCATTTTGTAAAGTAGACACCTCAAGCTATTTGCTGAGAGGCATGTTGAGCCCATTGAATATTTTTTTTTTTGTCCCAAGTGATTGAATAATGACCAAAAAAAAAAAATGTACAAAAAGTTGTCACTAAATTATATATTGCTCAAACATGCCATGGGCATATGTGGAATTACACCCCAAAATACATTCTGTTGCTTCTCCTGAGTACGGGGATACCACATGTGTGGGACTTTTTGGGAGCCTAGTCGCGTACGGGACCCCAAAAACCAAGCACCGCCTTCAGGATTTCTATGGGTGTAAATTTTTGATTTCACTCCTCACTGCCTATCACAGTTTCGGAGGCCATGGAATGCCCAGATGGCACAAAACCCCCCCAAATGACCCCATTTTGGAAAGTAGACACCCCAAGCTATTTGCTGAGAGGTATGTTGAGTATTTTGCAGATCTCGCTTTTTGTCACAAAGTTTTGAAAATGTAAAAAAAGAAAAAAAAAAAGAAAAAAAAATGTCTTTCTTAATTTTCAAAAACAAATGAGAGCTGTAAAATACTCACCATGCCTCTCAGCAAATAGCTTGGGGTGTCTACTTTCCAAAATGGGGTCATTTGTGGGGGTTTTGGGCTATTTTGACATTTTATGGCCTTCAAAACTGTGATAGGTAGTGAGGAGTGAAATCAAAAATTTATGCCCTTAGAAACCTTGAAGGCGGGTGCTTGGTTTTTGGGGTCCCTTACGCGGCTAGGCTCCCAAAAAGTCCCACACATGTGGTATCCCCGTACTCAGGAGAAGCAGCAGAATGTATTTTGGGGTGTAATTTCACATATAACCATGGCATGTGTGAGCAATATATCATTTAGTGACAACTTTTTGTACATTTTTTTTTTCTTTTTGTCATTATTCAATCATTTGGGACAAAAAAAAAATATTCAATGGGCTCAACATGCCTCTCAGCAAATAGCTTGGGGTGTCTACTTTCCAAAATGGGGTCATTTGGGGGGGTTTTGTGCCATCTTGGCATTTTATGGCCTTCAAAACTGTGATAGGTAGTGAGGAGCGAAATCAAAAATTTATGCCCTTAGAAACCTTGAAGGCGGTGCTTGGTTTTTGGGGTCCCGTACACGGTAGGCTCCCAAAAAGTCCCACACATGTGGTATCCCCGTACTCAGGAGAAGCAGCAGAATGTATTTTGGGGTGTAATTTCACATATGCCCATGGCATGTGTGAGCAATATATAATTTAGTGACAACTTTGTGCAAAAAAAAAACAGTTTGTCATATTCCCGCAACCTGTGGCAAAATATAAAATATTCCATGGACTCAACATGCCTCTCAGCAAATAGCTTGGGGTGTCTACTTTCCAAAATGGGGTAATTTGGGGGGGTTTTGTGCTATTTTGGCATTTTATGGCCTTCAAAACTGTGATAGGTAGTGAGGAGTGAAATCAAAAATTTACGCCCTTAGAAATCCTGAAGGCGGTGCTTGGTTTTTGGGGCCCTGTACGCGGCTAGGCTCCCAAAAAGTCCCACACATGTGGTATCCCCGTACTCAGGAAAAGCAGCAGAATGTATTTTGAGGTGCAATTTCACATATAACCATGGCATGTGTGAGCAATATATCATTTAGTGACAACTTTTTGTACATTTTTTTTTTCTTTTTGTCATTATTCAATCATTTGGGACAAAAAAAAAAAATATTCAATGGGGTCAACATGCCTCTCAGCAAATAGCTTGGGGTGTCTACTTTCCAAAATGGGGTCATTTGGGGGGGTTTTGTGCCATCTTGGCATTTTATGGCCTTCAAAACTGTGATAGGTAGTGAGGAGTGAAATCAAAAATTTATGCCCTTAGAAACCTTGAAGGCGGTGCTTGGTTTTTGGGGTCCCGTACGCGGCTAGGCTCCCAAAAAGTCCCACACATGTGGTATCCCCATACTCAGGAGAAGCAGCAGAATGTATTTTGGGGTGTAATTTCACATATGCCCATGACATGTGTGAGCAATATATCATTTAGTGACAACTTTGTGCAAAAAAAAAAAAGTTTGTCATATTCCCGCAACTTGTGGCAAAATATAAAATATTCCATGGACTGAACATGCCTCTCAGTAAATAGCTTGGGGTGTCTACTTTCCAAAATGGGGTCATTTGGGGGGGTTTTGTGCTATTTTGGCATTTTATGGCCTTCGAAACTGTGATAGGTAGTGAGGAGTGAAATCAAAAATTTGCGCCCTTAGAAATCCTGAAGGCGGTGCTTGGTTTCCGGGGTCCCGTACGTGGCTAGGCTCCTAAAAAGTCCCACACATGTGGTATCCCCGTACTCAGGAGAAGCAGCAGAATGTATTTTGGGGTGCAATTCCACATATAACCATGGCATGTGTGAGCAATATATCATTTAGTGACAACTTTTTGTAATTTTTTTTTTTTTTGTCATTATTCAATCACTTGGGACGAAAAAAAAAAATATTCAATGGGCTCAACATGCCTCTCAGCAATTTCCTTGGGGTGTCTACTTTCCAAAATGGGGTCATTTGGGGGGGGTTTGTACTGCCCTGCCATTTTAGCACCTCAAGAAATGAGATAGGCAGTCATAAATTTAAAGCTGTGTAAATTTCAGAAAATGTACCCTAGTTTGTAAACGCTATAACTTTTGCGCAAACCAATAAATATACGCTTATTGACATTTTTTTTACTAAAGACATGTGGCTGAATACATTTTGGCCTAAATGTATGACTAAAATTGAGTTTATTCGATTTTTCTTATAACAAAAAGTAGAAAATATCATTTTTTTTCAAAATTTTCGGTCTTTTTCTGTTTATATCGCAAAAAATAAAAATCGCAGAGGCAATCAAATACCATTAAAAGAAAGCTCTATTTGTGGGAAGAAAAGGACGCAAATTTCATTTGGGTACAACATTGCATGTCCGCACAATTTACAGTTAAAGCAGCCCAGTGCCGAATCCCAAAAACAGGCTTGGTCCTAATGGCCCGAAATGGTCCGGGGCTTAAGTGGTTAAAGTGCAAGGTAGGTACCCAACCTGTGGATGATTTAATAAAACTTGATAAAAGGGACATCACTGGACAGACAAGACTTTAACAAAATACATATAACAGTACACTAGTCCGGACGTGTGGTTCAGCCCTATGTATTAAGTGACCCAGTAAAAATCTTTTAAATTGCCTTCCTCTAAAGGATGTAAGGTAATTGGATCCACCTGCAATGGTGTGGATCCCTTTATTAAATCCAAATGGGTGCTGTTTAACAAAGGGCTGAACCTGATGGGGCGGGGGGAGGGGGGGATTGGAGTGAATGGACTGGGGCAGGAGGACCGCTGTTGATGCGGAGAACCGAGAATCCCCTGGTGATAATATTGGCCGACCAATGTTCTAATGAATTCAGATTTAATAAGGAATGAAAAAATAATAATACATTTCCTCTGACAGTTGCTGGCATATTTTAAATTGAAAAGTTCATCAGTATGATTTGATTCAAGTGTCAATAATTCATTTGGTACATGGCATTGGTAGGGCAGCAATGCAAGGGATTTTAGACATAGTAAAATCAGTCAATACTCGTAGTATTTAGCTCTACTTCATCCTATACATCAATAGGGTGCGCACATTACCAGTAGACGTCTTCGCTGTTAGAGCTGAGTTTGATCAGATCTGTATCACTAGATCTCTGATTGCCATGTACCTTGCAGCTGATGTTAGGGTATTCTGGCCATTCCAATTAATTTTGCTGGCCGTTAGCACTTACGGGTGTCCAGGGATGTCCTAGGGCTGTCAGGCGGTGCTCGCGCCACTGTGTGGGAAATCCAGTGTAACGGCATTAGAAATGCCGAGTGCCGCGGTCACTGCAGCTGGTGTGGACGCTGACTGCTGCCTGCGATCTCCTGTCACTCCACCCGCTCCATTCAAAATCACGTCATGTGACTGTGTGGGGTATGACGTCAACGCGTTTCACCATGCTCTGTGGCGTAGCTTCGTCTGGACGTTGAAAATTTGTTTTTTTTACTGAAACAAGGATTGGTGATAAAGCATCCGTGGAGAGGAGACACCTTTTTCCCATATTAACTCTTACAGGAGAGAATTTCCCTTCCTAGGGGTAGATTTCCTCTCACTTCCTGTTGTCTCCTCCCTTTTGCAAGTAGGAGTCATTTGTAAGTTGGATGTTTGAAAGTAGGGGCCTGCCGTATATATTCTGCATAAATTTGGTCTTTAGGTGTTGGTGTTGCCACAACAATGTAAGCCCTCACAGTTACTCTTGGTGGGTGCTGGAATGCCCTTCTGTGAACTATTATATCAAGAATTGTAATTACATGCCATTGTTGAACAGTGGTAGGAAAAATTGGGCCTTTGGTGGTGGTGCTGGTGCCACAACACTGTAAGTCCTCACAGTTACTCTTGGTGGGCGCAGGAATAGGCCCAGCTGTGAAATATTAGATCAAGAATTGTAATTACATGTCCATGTTGAACAGGGGCAGAAAAATTGGGCCTTTGGTGGTGGTGTTGCCACAACACTGTAAGCCCTCACAGTTACTCTTGGTGGGCGCAGGAATGGGCCCTGCTGTGAAATTTTAGATAAAGAATTGTAATTACATGCCCCTGTTGAACAGGGGCATAAAAACTGGGCCTTAGGCACTGGTACCACAACACTGCAACCCCTCACATATACTCTAGTTGGAGCGCAGGAATGAGCCCTGCTGCAAAGTATTGCATCAAAAATTTTAATTACACGCCCCTGTTAAACAGGGGCAGAAAAATTGGGCCTTAAGCACTGGTGCTGGTGCCACAACACTGCAACCCCTCACAGATACTCTAGTTGGAGCGCAGGAATGAGCCCTGCTGCAAAGTATTGCATCAAAAATTGTAATTACACGCCCCTGTTAAACAGGGGCTGAAAAATTGGGCCTTAGGCACTGGTGCTGGTGCCACAACACTGCAACCCCTCACAGATACTCTAGTTGGAGCACAGGAATTAACCCTGCTGCAAAGTATTGCATCAAAAATTGTAATTACACGCCCCTGTTAAACAGGGGCAGAAAAATTGGGCCTTAGGCACTGGTGCTGGTGTCACAACACTGCAACCCCTCACAGATACTCTAGTTGGAGCGCAGGAATGAGCCCTGCTGCAAAGTATTGCATCAAAAATTGTAATTACATGACCCTGTTAAACAGGGGCTGAAAAATTGGGCCCTAGCCACTGGTAGCAGTGCCCAGAACCAAAAATTTTCTTACAAGCTATCAGCATGATCATTGAGGAGGAAGAGGATAATCACTCAGCATAACAGGATAGTCACTCAGCATCAGCATAGGCAGTCTTGAAGGGATCTGACATTTAAAAAAAAAAATATTCGGTTACATCAGCATAAGGGGCTTGGTAGCTGGTGGTGATCCAAGACTGATTCATTTTTATGAAGGTCAGTTGATCGACCGAGTCAGTGGACAGGCGCACCCTGTGATCGGTTACAAGGCCTCCAGCAGCACTGAATGTGCGTTCCGAAAGAACGCTGGATGCAGGACAGACCAGTAGCTCAATTGCATACTGTGCAAGCTCTGGCCAGTGATCCATCCTCAAGACCCAGTAACCCAGAGGATTTTCGGTGGGAAAGGTGTCCAAGTCTGATCTTGCCCCTAGGTATTCCTGCACCATGTAAACCAGACACTTGCGATGGTTGCTGGAACCGATCATACATTGGGGCTGCGGACTAAAAAATTGTCTGAACGCATCGGTCAGACGGCCACCTTCTCCACCGCTCTTTCTTTGACTGACCGAAGCCTCAGCAACACGTTGTACAGGACCAGGAATTTGTAACCTTCCAGTCTCTGGGAACGCGTTGCACAGACCTTTCTGCAAGGCTTCCCGAAGATGTTTCATCCTCTGCTCCCTCTGCGACGGCAAGATAAGGTCCGCAACCTTACCCTTGTAACGTGGATCAAGGAGGGTTGCCAGCCAGTAATGATCCCTCTATTTGATAGCACAAATACGAGGATCCTTCCGCAGGCTTTGCAGGATCAGGGAGGCCATGCAGCGTAGGTTTGCTGAGGCATTCGGTCCGGAGTCCTCTGGGTCACTCAGGACGACATGATCCGCAGCCACCTCCTCCCAGCCACGTACAAGTCCATGGGTGTCTTGGGACTGTAATTGATCCCTTGAAGACTGCTGCTGATGCTGAGTGCTAGGCTCCACCTCCATGCTGACACAATCCTCCTCCTCGTCCTCTTCCTGTGTGATAGGCGGGCCAGCGGGAACACTGTCTGGATAAAGGGGGCCTTGAGAGGTAAGGAAGTCCTCCTCTTGCTCCCTCTGTTCTGCCTCAAGTGCCCTGTCCATTATTCCAGGCAGCGTGTGCTCCAACAGGTGGACAAGAGGGACAGTGTCACTGATGCATGCACTGTCACTGCTCACCATCCTCATGGCCTCCTCAAATGGTGCCAGGACAGTGCATGCATCCCTGATCATGACCCACTGGCGTGGCAAAAAAACAAACAAGCTCCCCTGACCCTGTCTTGGTGCCATATTGGCACAGATACTCATTGATAGCCCTCTGTTGCGTGTGCAGCCGCTGCAGCATGGCCAACCTTGAGTTCCACCTGGTGGGCATGTCACAGATTAGGCGGTTCTTGGGCAGGTTAAATTCCTTTTGCAGGTCAGCCAGCCGAGCACTGGCATTATATGACCGGCGGAAATGCACACAGACTTTCCTGGCCTGCCTCAGGACAGCCTGTAAGCCTGGGTACCTGCCCAAAAACCGCTGCACCACCAAGTTAAGGACATGAGCCAAACAGGGCACATGGGTCAAGTGTCCCTGTCGGAGGGCGGAGAGGAGGTTGGTGCCATTGTCGGAAACCACCATTCCTGGCTTAAGCTGGCGTGGTGTCAACCACCTCTGAGCCTGCCCCTGCAGAGCTGACAGAATCTCTGCCCCAGTGTGGCTCCTGTCCCCCAAGCACACCAGCTCAAGCACCGATTGGCATCTCTTTGCCTGCATATTTGCATAGCCCCTTGAATGCCTACGGAGCACCGCTGGTTTCGAGGACAAAGCACAGGAAGAGGTCATGGAGGAAGAAGAAGAGCAGGGGGTGGAGGAGAGAGCATTTTGGAGGCATGGTGGCGGAACAACCTCCAACACTACTGTACCTTGTCCTGCATCCTTCCCAGCTGCCAGCAGAGTCACCCAATGCGCCGTGAAAGATAAGTAACGTCCCTGTCCATGCCTGCTGGACCATGAGTCAGCGGTAATATGCACCTTACCGCTGACCGCCCTGTCCAGCGAGGCCAAGACATTGCCTTCTACATGCCGGTAGAGAGCCGGAATCGCCTTCCGTGAGAAAAAGTGGCGTTTGGGAACCTGCCACTGAGGAACCGCACATTCCACAAACTCACGGAAGGGGGCAGAGTCTACCAACTGAAAAGGCAACAGTTGAAGTGCTAGCAATTTAGCCAAGCTAGCATTCAACCGCTGGGCATGTGGATGGCTGGGAGCGAACTTCTTTCGGCGGTGTAGCAGCTGGGGCAGGAAATTTGCCTGGTACAATCTGACGTTGGTGTACCGATAGCAGATTGCCCGCAAGTACTTGGCTGTGACACACCTAATTCTACACCTTCATTCCTCTCAGTGCAGGTTTCAGAGAGGACTGATGGTATAGTGGGGTTGGAGATCCCAGCTGATGAGGAGCAAGGAGAGGTCCACTTTGTCCTTTGGTGTGGGTCTTTTAGGTGTGCTTGCCAACAAACTGCATGGCAGGTTGACATATGTCTGATCAAGCATGTGGTGCCCAAGAGGGTGATGTTTTGGCCACGCGAGATACGCCTGAGACATATATTGCAAATAGCAGTGCTGCGATCTGATGCACTCGTCTCAAAAAAGGCCGACACCAAAGAACTTTTGGAATAACGCGCAGAGACAGCAGCGGCCTGCACATGCAGAGCTCTGCAGTGTGATGCTGTCGGTGTGCTGCCCTTAAGCTGGCCCCTGGAGGGCATCCTGCCTCGATGGAGATGTGCCTCCTCCTCCTCCTCCTCTCTCCTATCAGGCACCCACGTAGAGTCCGTGACCTCATCATCCCCTCCCTCCTCATCACTGTAGCAAACCTGGAAGTATGCTGCAGCTGGGGGAACATGACTGCCAGGTTGCTGTCCTTCTTGGGCACCCCCTCTCTCTGGGCTCACGTTACTGCCTTCCTCTAGCTGGGTACCATCATCGGAGCCTTCAAAACGCTGGGCATCCTCCTGGAGCATGTACCCAACACTGTGGTCAAACAGTTCGAGGGACTCCTCAGGAGGACATGGTGGGGCTAGGGAAGGAGTGACTGATGCCATTGAGCCGAGAAAGAGGCTGCTTTGGCAGCTGCTTTGCCAGACAAAGTACCCTGAGCCTGGGTGAGAGAGGATGAGGAGGATGAGGACGGCTAACAAGTCTTCGGCATGTTGCGGCTCAACACGGCCAGCTGCCGAAAAAAAGGACAAGCGTGTCCCACGGCCGCGTGCTGATGAGGATGCACCGTGTCCATGACCAGCACTGTTGCCTCTAGACACAGAGCCTGCTTGCCCTCTTTTATTGGCTTGTGACTGTCTGCCTCTCCTTGTTTGCCTTCCAAACATACTAATGGCCTGGAGGGAGATGTGGCTGCACAAAGGTGGGATGTATATATATACTGATTATACTGCAGCTAGCAGAATCAACTGCCTGCCTGTAGTATTATTAGTATGAGAACACCAGCAATTGTCTTCAGTTAGCTTTAGTTGCACACTGTGCAGAGGACACAGTACACTAACTGAAAATACTGCAGCTCCCTGCCTGTGGTATTAGTATGAGAACACCACCAATTGTATTGAGGTAAGCTTTAGGTGCACTCTGTGCAAAGGACACTAAAACAAAATACTGCAGGTCCCTGCCTGTATTTGTATGAGAACACCAGCAATTGTATTGAGGTAAGCTTTAGGTGCACACTGTGCAAAGGACACTAAAACAAAATACTGCAGCTCCCTGCCTGTATTTGTATGAGAACACCAGCAATTGAATTGAGGTAAGCTTTAGGTGCACACTGTGCAAAGGACACTAAAACAAAATACTGCAGCTCCCTGACTGTATTTGTATGAGAACACCAGCAATTGTATTGAGGCAAGCTTTAGGTGCACACTGTGCAAAGGACACTAAAACAAAATACTGCAGCTCCCTGCCTGTATTTGTATGAGAACACCAGCAATTGTATTGAGGTAAGCTTTAGGTGCACACTGTGCAAAGGACACTAAAACAAAATACTGCAGCTCCCTGCCTGTATTTGTATGAGAACACCAGCAGTTGTATTGAGGTAAGCTTTAGGTGCACACTGTGCAAAGGACACTAAAACAAAATACTGCAGCTCCCTGCCTGTATTTGTATGAGAACACCAGCAATTGTATTGAAATAAGCTTTAGGTGCACACTGTGCAAAGGTCACTAAAACAAAATACTGCAGTTTCCTGCCTGTATTTGTATGAGAACACCAGCAATTGTATTGAGGTAAGCTTTAGGTGCACACTGTGCAAAGGACACTAAAACAAAATACTGCAGCTCCCTGCCTGTATTTGTATGAGAACACCAGCAATTGTATTGAGGTAGGCTTTAGGTGCACACTGTGCAAAGGACACTAAACAAAATTCTGCAGCTCCCTGCCTGTATTTGTATGAGAACACCAGCAATTGTATTCAGGTAAGCTTTAGGTGCACACTGTGCAAAGGACACAGTACACTAAGTGAGAATACTGCAGCTAGCACAATCACCTGCCTGCCTGTCAGTATATTATGAAGAGAATAACAGGAACGGATCTAGCTAAACTGAATACAGTGTATAAATATATATACAACACCTAGGATGCATATAAATCCTCTACACACTGTAACTGAAGCTAACTGACTCGCCTGCCTGCTCTATCTAACTCAAATTAAATGACACTGTCTCTCTCTCTCTCTGTCTGTCTTTAACCACCACCGAAACACACTACACAAGGCCGCCACGCAGATAGCCTTATATAGTGTGGGGCGTGTACTAAACCCCCTGAGACATAATTGGCCAAAGCCACCCTGGCTTTGGCCAATTATGGCTCTCCGTTTTTTCCATGCTGTGATTGGCCAAAGCATGCGGGTCATAGTGCATGCTTGGCCAATCATCAGCCAGCAATGCACTGCGATGCCGCAGTGAATTATGGGCCGTGACGCGCCACTTAAATTTGGCGTGAACGGCCCATAATGTTTGAAATTCGGCGAACGGCCGAACAGACGATGTTCGAGTCGAACATGGGTTCGACTCGAACTCGAAGCTCATCCCTACTTCTGACTCAGGTCCTTACATTAATTATGTCTAATGTAGTATTTATGTGTAGGAGGGCTCCACCACCATTGCAAATCGTGTTATATGTTTTCCATAGACAAAGACTATAATCAACCTTAACATTTCCCCACCAGCACTAATTGCAGCCTCTTACAAAGCCTAAAGCCACAAAATGACAGCTGTTTATCTCTCAGCATGCTGACAGTAATCAGCCATAACCAGCCTTCAAAACAGATGGCATATGCCAGAAACAGGTTGTACAATGGCTCTCTGGCCTTCCGCAGTACATATGCATTGATTAACGTCTTGCACCCCTGGGATTTAGGACTGTTTCACACCACAGAGATGCAGACTACACACATGTGACAGCACAGTGGCTAACTGGTTAGCACCTCTGCCTAGCAGCACTGAGGTTCTTGGTTTGAATCCTAATCACACTACCTGGCTAGAGGTTTGTATCTTCTTCCTCTGTTGTGGTGTTAACGTTTATTTTTCACCAGTGATTACATTTTTGATGGGTTTCACATAATGGAACCCCAAGAAATAACATTACATATCAAAAAAATAACATACAACAGATTTGTAACTGTAAATGTTCAATCAATACATGTAACTTTACAGAATAGCAGACAGTACTCAGCAATACTCATTTATAACTGCATTCGTTAGCAAAAGAAGAAAAAAATAGGAATACTAATTGCAATATACATCAATAGATGCACACGAGGTAGAGCACATCTCACATAAAAATGTTTTCTTCACATACATGGATCATGGTTGCAGTGCAGTGCTATATAATAAGTTGGTAGCAATTGGCACTTGCAGATCCGTGGAATCCCTGATTAGCGCCAATTCCCAATTTACTATGGCACGTTTGCCGCTAATAGTGCGATTTTTCATTCACATGTTCACCTAGTTGAACTCCTAATTGCCCGAAATGGCGCTATTACATGTAAAGCACCCAGTACTTGCTGGGAATCTTAGTACATTACCCCCTATTTCTTTTACAGGTAATCATTTAATACACAGCAAAGGGTTCCCAGGGCACAAGGGTTAGGTAAATAGACAGAACAGCAGATTAAACTTGCTTTGAGGCTCCATTTAATAAATAATGAAATATTTTTCCGATGATCTATTGAGTTCTATAAACCATGTCCTTCTTTCAATGCAGGTGAGTGATACAATGCATAACGTGTGAAAAGCATACCACCTTCTGCCTGGATAAAGTATTTTGTTTTATAATTATTAAGTAATATCAATAAATAATATTACATTTAGTTATCAAAACCTGTATGAAACCACTATGCATTCTTTTTAAGATTTTAGATTGCCTGTACAATCTCCAGACACATAAACAGCTAAAAATCTTTAGGTAGATCTAAAAAATGCAGTGTATGCAAGACAACCCAAGAATTTGGCTGGTCTAAAAGCATTCGCCTATAAAAAAAATTCCTAAATCAAGAATAGAAAGACTGTAAGCTGGGGACAAGAAACATTTGGAGAACGTCATTTCTGCCAAGGGGGTGTTACTAAGTACACAGTCTTTTGCTTTTTCCTTGTTTTATGGTTACTTTCCAGCCCTTTAAATTTATCAAATAAATAAAGATCTGGCAAAAAAAAAAAAAATGTTGTTTTAGGTACAGTGGGAAAGAGTTAAAATCTCTTTTTACTGCTTTCTGTGTCTTAATTGTAGAGATTTACAATTATTCTGTAGACACCAGCAAAGGAAATTAGGGAGATCTCTTCAATGTGGACATAGCAATTGTAATATACAGTATCTCACAAACATGAGTACACCCCTCACATTTTTGTAAATATTTTATTATACCTTTTCATGTGACAACACTGAAGAAATGACACGTTGCTACAATGTAAAGTAGTGAGTGTACAGCTTGTATAACAGTGTAAATTAGCCATCCCCTCAAAATAACTCAATACACAGCCATAAATGTCTAAACCACTGGCAACAAAATTGAGTACACTCCTAAGTGAAAATGTCCAAATTGGGCACAAAGTGTCAATATTTTGTGTGGCCACCATTATTTTCCAGCACTGCCTTAACCCTCTTGGGCATGGAGTTCACCAGAGCTTCACAGGTTGCCACCGGAGTCCTTTTCCACTACTCCATGACGACATCACGGAGCTTGGGAGAAAAAGAAACCCTGGACTGCCACACTCTGTATAGACAGTTATTTATTCCAAAATTTCAAGTAAAAAATCCAAATTCAAAATAAATCCATAAATCCAAAACAACAAATGCAGATAGTGTGCATGCAGGGAAGGGTGGCTAACGCGTTTCACGTCACGAATTGACGCTTACACGGAGCTGGTGGATGTTAGAGACCTTGCGCTCATCCACCTTCCATTTGAGAATGCCCCACAGATGCGCAATAGGGTTTAGGTCTGGAGACATGCTTGGCCAGTCCATCGCCTTTACCCTTAGCTTCTTTAGCAAGGCAGTGGTAGTCTTGGAGGTGTGTCTGGGGTCGTTATCATGTTGGAATACTGTCCTGCGGCCCAGTCTCTGAAGGGAGGGGATTATGCTCTGCTTCAGTATGTCACAGTACATGTTGGCATTTATGGTTCCCTCAGTGAACTGTAACTCCCCAGTGCCAGCAGCACTCATGCAGCATCAGACCATGACACTCCCACCACCATGCTTGACTGTAGACAAGACACATTTGTCTTTGTACTCCTTATCTAGTTGCCGCCACACATGCTTGACACCATCTGAACCAAATAAGTTTATCTTGGTCTCATCAGACCGCAGGACATGGTTCCAGTAGTCCATGTCCTTAGTCTGCTTGTCTTCAGCAAACTGTTTGCGGGCTTTCTTGTGCATCATCTTTAGAAGAGGCTTCCTTCTGGGACGACAGCAATGCAGACCAATTTAATGCAGTGTGCTGCATATGGTCTGAGCACTGACAGACTGACCCCCCCCACCCTTTCAACCTCTGCAGCAATGCTGGCAGCACTTATATGTCTATTTCCCAAAGCCAACCTCTGGATATGACTCTGAGCACGTACACTCAACTTCTTTGGTCGACCAAGGAATTGAACATTCATCGAACCAATAGTACAGCTTCTATGCAGGGCCGGACTGGCCTACCGGGATACTGGGACATTTCCCGGTAGGCTGCCTGCCCTGGGGCCACTTTGACCTATGCTGTGGCTGCAGCATAGCTCAAAGCAGAGTCACGCTGTGTCACGGAGCTCAGAGTGACCGTGAAATGTTCGGCCGCGCTGTTACAAAAGTTCCGCCCTCCTCCTAGACAAGCTCGTCTTATAGACACAGTCTTCTGTCTATCAGACGAGATCAGAGGTCTAGGAGGAGGGCGGGACTTTTGTAACAGCGCGGCTGAACATTTCTCGGTCACACTGAGCTCCGTGCCACAGCGGGAGATGCGCGCTGTGTGAAAACCACTGGCACTGACTGGTGAGGCGGCAATGTTTGGCACGGTAAGGCAGCAGTGATGGGCACAGTATAGCGGCAATGATGGGCATGGTGAGGTGGCAATGATGGGCATGGTGAGGTGGCAATGCTGGGCACGGTAAGGTGGCGATGCTGGGCACGGTATGGTGGCAATGCTGGGCACGGTGATGTGGAAATTCTGGGCATGGTAAGGTGGCAATGATGGGAACGGTAAGACATAATGATGGGCACAGTAAGGCTGCAATGATGGGCACGGTGAGGCAGCAATGATAGGTACAGTAAGGCTGCAATGATGGGCAGGGTGAGGCTGCAATGATGGGCAAGGTGAGGCTGCAATGATGGGCACGGTGATGCTGCAATGATGGGCACAGTGAGGCTGCAATGATGGGCACAGTGAGGCAGAAATGATGGGCATGGTGAGGCTGCAATGCTGGGCATGGTGAGGCAGAAATGCTGGGCAGGTTGAGGTGGCAATGATGGGCACAGTAAGGCTGCAATGATGGGCACGGTGAGGTGGCAATGATGGGCATGGTGAGGCTGCAATGATGGGCACGGTGAGAAGGAGAGAGTTACCGCTCAGATGTGACTGGTGACTCATTCGCAAGATCCAGAGCCGTGGGTGCAGGCAATGCATATGACAATGCAAAAAATCTGATCATATGATTAAGCACTGAATTGCAGTGCGAAACGTCAGCTCATACTTGCTGTTTTTTTGCTGTGGCATGTTGTTTGTGCTTTTGTTTTAAATAAAATAACCTTTTTTGGAGTGCGGCTGTCCAAGCGTTTTCCTCAGATTTTTTGCATGGGCACGGTGAGGCTGCAATGATGGGCATAGTGAGTCTGTAATGATGGGCAGTGAGGCTGCATGGATGTGTACAGTGAGGCTGCATTGATGGGTACAGTGAGGCTGCATGGATGGGCACAGTGAGGCTGCATGGATGGGCACAGTAAGGCTGCATTGATGGGCACAGTGAGGCTGCATTTGATGGGCACTGGTGAGGCTGCATTGATCTCTTGTATCATGTCTGCAGTCTCTGACCATCTCCTGTATCATGTCTACATTCTCTTACCATCTTTAGTTTCATGTCCTCAGTCTCTAATCATCTCCTGTACCATGCTTACAGCCTCTGACATCTTGACATCTCCTGTACCATTCCCACAGCCTCTGACACCTCCTGTACCATCCCCACAGCCTCTGACCATCTTCTGTACTATGCCCATAGCCTCTAACCATCTCTTGTATCATGCCCACAATCTCTGACCATCTCTTGTCTTAGAGTCAAGAGTGGGAGTGCCGCCGGGATTTGGGGTCATGGGAGAAGTCAGACGTGTGTGGACTGGGGAGAGGAGACTATAGGAAAACCAGAGCCACCAAGCTGGAGCCGACTGATTGAGCCCTGCACGGTGCACCTGAGAGGAGGTCAGTGACAGTGCTTCCAGGCCAGTCTGCGGGGGGTCACTGATGTAAGGGAGAGTGAATACAATAATGTAAGGGGGCAGTGATATAAAGGTTTCCCCCCTATATCAGTAACCCCACCCCCTTACCTTAGTGTATTCTTTCTGCGGAAGGTGGTCTCTGGTCACCAGAGTCCCCCCCCCACATTCCCAGTTGTCCCCCTTGATGATTGATCCACTTTTACTACTTTTAACTGAAATTTGCTGATATATATATATATATATATATATATATATATATATTGCCCTATGTGCTTTCATATCTGTCTTATCTATATATAATATGCTCTTCAAATGTGCTTTAAAATGTACGTTTTCCCCTTTATGAACAAGAAAAAATGACATTATGCCGTTGGGCTCGTATAATAATGCTATGAGGCTGGTATGAAATTATTTCCAGGGCTGGTTTTTATTCCCAGTCTGGCCCTGCTTCTATGAAGGAGATGGGTGGAAAGGGTGGGCATCATCCACCCTCATCTCCATCACCTCTAATAACCCCCTCCAAACCAGAAGATTACAGTAGGGGATGGGGAGTGTCAGAGGAGTAAAGTCATGTCCCTTGTGCTGATTTGTTTTCTATAAGTGGTTGTAAAGGTTCATTTAAAAAAATAAAAATAATATACATATTATACTTACCTGCTCTGTGCAATGGTATTGTACAAAGCTGTCCTGAACCTCCTCTTCTGGGGTCTTACATTGGCACTCTCCACTCCACTTCCCTTCCGAGTGCCCCCATAGCAAGCTACTTGCTATAGGGGCACTTGTACGGACTCAATCCTGAGCCGGGCTGTGAACATCTATAGGCACACACAGTGTGGCTTGGCCCAGCCCCCTGCTCCCTCCTCACAAGATTTAATTGACAGCAGCAGGAATCAATGGCTACTGCTTCTGCCCCTGAGTCCTGTGAGGAGACAGAGAGAGAGAGAGAGAGCAGCGCTGCTGCTCTCAAGCACAGCGCTGGATTGTGATCTGGCTCAGGTAAGTATTTAGGGTTGAGCTGATCATGAAAGTTTTTTTACCTTATTGCAGAGAATGCATTAAGGTAAAAAAAACTTTTGCCTTTACATCCACTTTAACTAAGGCTTTAAATATTTAGTGATTAGGCTTATGCCGGGTACACACGATCGGAAATTCCGACAAGAAAAGTTCGATGTGAGCTTTTGGTCAGAAATTCCGACCGTGTTTAGGCTTCATCGGACATTTTCTGTCGGAATTTCCGACAACAAAAAATTGAGAGCTGGTTCTCAATTTTTCCAACAAGAAAAGTTCTTGTCAGAAATTCCGATCGTCTGTATGCAATTCCGACGCACAAAAATCCTACGCATGCTCGGAATCATTGAACTTAATTTTTCTCGGCTCGTTGTAGTATTGTACTTCACCACGTTCTTGACGGTCGGAATTTCCGACAACATTTAGGTGACCGTGTGTAAAGCCTCGTACACACGGTCGGACTTCCATCGGACTTTTCCGTGGTTTTTTGTCCGAACGGAGTTGGTCGGGAACACCCATAGCATACACACGCTCGGACTTTTCTGCAAACTTTCCCCAAACTTTTTCCAACATCACATGGTTTTTCAGCTCTTTTCTGCTCTTTACCGCCACCCTTTGGTTAACTTCTGCTATTGTTGGTTGATTTTAACATTAGTTGTTTTGTCCATCGGACAAAAGTCCGATGGTTTTCTGTACACACGGTCGGACTTTGCTCCATCGGACTTTTGTTGGGCAAAAGTTTGCAGACCCAACTTTTGTCCGATGAAAACAAGAAAAAAGCAAAAAAAGTTTGTCCGATGGAGCGTACGCACGGTCGGATTGTTGGTCCAACTTGCTCAAAATGAAGTTTGTTGGCCAAAAGTCCGACCGTGTTTACGGGGCTTAAGCAACACAAGTTTGAGCCAACATTCCGTCGGAAAAAAATCCACGGTTTTCTTGTCGGAATTTCCGATCGTACACATTACATATTCTTCTAATTGCTTTGGTTGGCGTTAAACTTTAAAATGTGCAATTTATGTTTTTTTCTGTGCAGAAAAGTATATTTTTTGTTAAACTCTTTACTGAGAACACCAACAAAATATGCAATTTGTCCATTGTGCTCAAATGTTTGCAGAAAAAAAAAAACACAAAGCTGTTAGTGGAGAGACATGTTATTTTCAGCCACTGCACTAATGTAGGTTTTGTTAGTTTTAATTGCATTCCTGAATTCTTGGAAGAAGTTTCCTTGAGAGATTTTCCAGAATATTAGGGCATTATGGCAGTTTTCCATGTCTCCAGCTGAGCAGCACAGGGTCATGCTCTCTCATCATTACTGTCAGATGTGGAGGTTTGTGTTCAAGAGAAGGAATCTTCTGTCCACACTACTTCCATCTTCTTCAGCACTTTGTAGGAACATACCCTTCCTTGTGTTACCTGTATTGGGACATGTTGACTGTCATGACATGGGGCACAATACTGTCTTTGGAGTTCACGAGGAACAAACACACATAAAAGAGTTTCTAAAGCAAAAACTTTTGTTATTTTTAAAATGGGTGGGAAATAGTTAAACACATCAAGTTTTTTGCTGTTTTTGTACTTATGGGGTGTTTTTCTTTCACTTTCTTTCCCAGAGACACAACTGAAGTTAGAGGAAACCATGATAAAGTTATAGGAATTCCCCTCTTATAGTTGTCACTCAACCAGGTATCCCCATTGGAATATTTTCCTTCATGAGTAACTGATGAGCAAAAAATGTGTGGATTTGATAACATAGGTCACCAGGACATATATACACTCACCGGCCATTTTATTAGGTACACCTTGCTAGTAATGGGTTGGACCCCCTTTTGCCTTCAGAACTGCCTTAAACCCCGTACACACGGTCAGACTTTTGCCCAACAAACTTCGTTTTGAGCAAGTTGGACCAACAATCCGACCGTGTGTACGCTCCATCGGACAAACTTTTTTCGTTTGGTTTTGGATTTCATCGGACAAAAGTTGGGTCTGCAAACGGACAAACTTTTGCCCAACAAAAGTCCGATGGAGCAAAGTCCGGCCGTGTGTACAGAAAACCATCGGACTTTAGTCCGATGGACAAAACAACTAATGTTAAAATCAACCAACAATAGCAGAAGTTGACCAAAGGGTGGCGTTAAAGAGCAGAAAAGAGCAGGAAAAACCATGTGATGTTGTAAGAAGTTTTAAGAAAGTTTGCAGAAAAGTCCGAGCGTGTGTATGCTATGGGCGTTCACGGCCAACTCCGTTCGGACAAAAATCCACAGAAAAGTCCGATGGAAGTCCGACCGTGTGTACGAGGCTTTAGTTCTTCATAACATCAACTACAATTCTTCATGACTTCAACAAGGTGTTGGAAACATTCCTCAGAGATTTTGCTCCATATTGACATGATAGCATCACGCAGTTGCTGCAGATTTGTCGGCTGCACAGTGTGAATCTCCCGTTCAATAAACCAGTGGTGAGATGATTTGAGCTTTGTGACATAGGACATTATCCTGCTGGAAGTAGCCATCAGAAGATGGGTACACTGTAGTCATAAAGGGATAGACATGGTCAACAACAATACTCAGGTAATCAGTGGTGTTTAAACAATCCTCAATTGGTACTAAGGGGTCCAATGTGTGCCAAAAAATATCCCCGACACCATTACACCACCACCAGCCTGAACCATTGATACAAGGCAGGATGGATCCATGCTTTAATGTTTACACCAAATTCTGACCCTACTATCTGAATGTCACAGCTGAAATTGAGACTCATAGACCAGGCAACGTTTTTCCAATTATTCTATTGTCCAATTTTCTTGAGCCTGTGCGAATTGTATCCTCAGATTCCTGTTCTTAGCTGACAGGAGTGGTACCCGGTATGGCCTGTTGCTGCTGTAGCCTATCTGCTTCAAGGTTTGATGTGTTCAGGGATGGCATTCTGCATACCTTGGTTGTAACAAGTGATTTTTTGAGTTACTGGTGCCTTTCTATGATCTCTTCTGCCCATTCTCCTCTGACCTCTGATGTCAACAAGGCATTTTTGTCCACACAACTGTAACTCACTGGCAGTGGCGGCCCGTCCATAGGGGGCGCCCGGGCGCCGCCCCCCTCCTGTGGTCACCAAAAAAAAAAACGGGCCCTTTAAGAGTTTTTTATTTTATTTTTTTAAATGTCCTTTTTTTTACACACATGGCGGTGCGTCCATAGTGGGCGCAGAAGCGCCGCCCCCGTTCTTGCTTCTGCGCCCGGCCGTCACTCACAATACATAGGTTCATGCATTGCATGAACCTATGTATTGCTGCCACCTACTATTCAGATGGCCGGCCCCTTGAGCACCGGCCATCTGAATAACAGCGTCTGGTTGGCCTTTAGAAGTGCCTATCAGAGCCAACGGCTCTGATAGACTTCCCGACTACAGCCTGAGGGCTGTAATCGGCTTCTAAATACCTAATGAGAGGACGCACGGGGGGGTGCGTTCCCTGGCCAATCAGGTTCACCGGGTCTGGTTACCGGTAACCTGATTGGCTGAAGCGACATCGAGGGCGGGAGAAGACATCGAGGATGGAAGAAGGACGGCGCTGACTCGAGGAAGGTAAGTGCAGGGCTTGGGGGAACAAACTGGCTGCATTTGGGGGACAAACTGGCTGCATTTGGGGGACAAACTGGCTGCATTTGGGGGACAAACTGGCTGTATATTGGGGACAAACTGGCTGCATTTGGGGGACAAACTGGCTGTATATTGGGGACAAACTGGCTGTATTATTGGGGACAAACTGGCTGTATTAGGGGGGACAAACTGGCTGTATATTGGGGACAAACTGGCTGTATATTGGGGGGACAAACTGGCTGTATTATGGGGACAAACTGGCTGTATATTGGGGACAAACTGGCTGCATATTGGGTACAAACTGGCTGTATATTGGGGACAAACTGGCTGTATATTGGGGACAAACTGGCTGCATTTGGGGGACAAACTGGCTGTATATTGGGGACAAACTGGCTGTATTATTGGGGACAAACTGGCTGTATTAGGGGGGACAAACTGGCTGTATATTGGGGACAAACTGGCTGTATATTGGGGGGACAAACTGGCTGTATTATGGGGACAAACTGGCTGTATATTGGGGACAAACTGGCTGCATTTGGGGGACAAACTGGCTGTATATTGGGGACAAACTGGCTGTATTATGGGGGACAAACTGGCTGCATTTGGGGGACAAACTGGCTGCATTTGGGGACAAACTGGCTATATATTGGGGACAAATTGGCTGTATATTGTGGACAAACTGGCTGCATTTGGGGACAAACTGACTGTATATTGGGGACAAATTGGCTGTATATTGGGGACAAACTGGCTGCATTTGGGGGACAAACTGGCTGCATTTGGGGGGACAAACTGGCTGTATATTGGGGACAAACTGGCTGTATTATTGGGGACAAACTGGCTGTATTATGGGGACAAACTGGCTGTATATTGGGGACAAACTGGCTGCATTTGGGGGACAAACTGGCTGTATATTGGGAACAAACTGGCTGTATATGAGGAACAAACTGGCTGTATATGGGGGACAAACTGGCTGCATTTGGGGACAAACTGGCTGTATATTGGGGACAAACTGGCTGTATTATTGGGGACAAACTGGCTGTATTATTGGGGACAAACTGGCTGTATTATGGGGACAAACTGGCTGTATATGGGGGACAAACTGGCTGTATATTGGGGACAAACTGGCTGTATATTGGGGACAAACTGGCTGTATATTGGGGGACAAACTGGCTGCATTTGGGGGACAAACTGGCTGTATATTGGGGACAAACTGGCTGTATATTGGGGGACAAACTGGCTGCATTTGGGGGACAAACTGGCTGCATTTGGGGGACAAACTGGCTGTATATTGGGGACAAACTGGCTGCATTTGGGGGACAAACTGGCTGCATTTGGGGGACAAACTGGCTGTATATGGGGGACAAACTGGCTGTATATTGGGGACAAACTGGCTGCATTTGGGGGACAAACTGGCTGTATTTGGGGGACAAACTGGCTGTATATTGGGGACAAACTGGCTGTAATATGGGGGACAAACTGGCTGTATATTGGGGACAAACTGGCTGTATATTGGGGACAAACTGGCTGCATTTGGTGGACAAACTGGCTGTATATTGGGGACAAACTGGCTGTATATTGGGGACAAACTGGCTGCATTTGGGGGACAAACTGGCTGTATTATGGGGACAAACTGGCTGTATATTGGGGACAAACTGGCTGTATATTGGGGACAAACTGGCTGCATTTGGGGGACAAACTGGCTGCATTTGGGGGACAAACTGGCTGTATATTGGGGACAAACTGGCTGTATATTGGGGACAAACTGGCTGCATTTGGGGGACAAACTGGCTGCATTTGGGGGACAAACTGGCTGTATATTGGGGACAAACTGGCTGTATTATGGGGGACAAACTGGCTGTATTATGGGGGACAAACTGGCTGTATATTGGGGGGAAACTGGCTGTATTATGGGGGACAAACTGGCTGTATATTGGGGGACAAACTGGCTGTATATTGGGGGACAAACTGGCTGTATATTGGGGACAAACTGGCTGTATATGGGGGACAAACTGGCTGTATAATGGGGACAAACTGGCTGTATAATGGGGACAAACTGGCTGTATATTGGGGACAAACTGGCTGTATATTGGGGACAAACTGGCTGTATTATGGGGACAAACTGGCTGTATATTGGGGACAAACTGGCTGTATTTTGGGGACAAACTAGCTGTATATGGGGGGAAACTGGCTGCATTTGGGGACAAACTAGTGGCGTTTGGGCACAGTGGCTGCGTTTAATGGGCACAGTGGCGGCAATTTTTTTTTTTTCAGTTTGTTTGCGCCCCCCCAAAAAATTTGAGCACCAGCCACCACTGCTCACTGGATATTTTCTCTTTTTTGCACCATTCTCTGTAAACCCTAGAAATGGTTGTACGTGAAAATCCCAGTAGATCAGCAGTTTTTAAAATACTCAGACCAGCTCATCTGGCACCATCAACTGTGCCACGTTCAAAGTCACTTAAATCCCCTTTCTTTACTATTCTGATGCTTGAACTTCAGCAAGTCCTCTTTACCGTGTCTAGATGCCTAAATGCATTAAGTTGCTGCCATGTGATTGGCTAATTAGCAATTTGTGTTACCAAGCAATTGAACTTACCATTTGTGTTACCAAGCAATTGAATATTAGGTGTACCTAATAAAGTGGTGAGTGTATGTATGTATATATATATATATATATATATATATATATGATGAATCTCCCCAAGTGTACATAGACAGCAAAGATATGAAATATGGTTAAATATCTGATATGAGTTACTGCCCCATACACACTGCAATTGCTATGAACTACCTTAGTAAATAAACAAAATGGGTCAGTGTTTAACCCAGGTCAGGGGCAAGTGGGATGTGGGGTAGCGGCAGGAGGGACAGCTGCCACGGGCATGGTGTTTTAATGTTGGGGGGTTCCAGAATTAGTGTCAGCACTGTTAGAGAACAGCACCAACAGTACCCTTATAAACACGTTTTCAGACATTCAGCACCTTGAACCATCCATAGCATAGAGACATACACACAATATGTGACAGGCAGGCACCACTCATGGCACAGTGTTTTCATGTAGGTGAGGGGCACCTAAACCCCCCACACATTTGTGACCTGCTTCTCATTTTGCCTCTGGCTGGTCCACTAATCAGTGCAGAAAAAGAGAACACACAGAAGGAAGGTTACACAACTTCACAGTGTACTTCTGGGACCAGATGAAACCTGATTGGTGGAACCAGAGCTGCACAATGACACTAAGAGAAATACAGTGGGAGTGGGATTCCAACTGTAGAAGATGATTGGGTACCCAATTTCTCATGCCTAATAAATAGAGGAGGAGATTCTGCATCTTCACCCTGGACTATCTTGTCCCAGCACTGTTTTAACTACTTCAATGATACTTATATAGTGCTGTAAATTTATGCAGTATATACATGTATATTATACCTTCACATCAGTCCCTGTCCTCAAGGATCTTACAGTCTAAGGTCCCTAACTCAAATTCATACATATACTGTACATACAGGGCCAACTTAGACAGGAGCCATTTAACTTACCAACATGTCTTTGGAGTGTGGGAGGACACCAGAGAACCTGGAGGAAACTCACCCAGACACAGGGAGAACATGCAAACTCCATGCAGGTAGTGTCACAGTTGGGATTTGAACCAATGACCCTAACACTGCAAGGCAAATTGCTAACCACTTAGCCACTGTGCTGCCCACTTTGATTGATGTTTATTCATAATAGACCAATTTTAACTAGTCAACTATAGGTCTACTGACTTACCAGTAATGGTGCTCATTATACCAAAATAATGCCTATATCATTATTTGGGGTCAAGCAATGATGAATTTTTTTTTTTTTTCCAAATGATTTTAAAGTATTTATTACATTCTGACACTTTTTGAAAAAAAAAAAAAAAAAAAGGTTAAATATGGCTAGATATAGTTAATTAGTTAACTGGGAGTTAAAGCAAAACGTTGCATTTCATTTTGAACAGTGCAGTAAAGGGTTAGAGCTTCTGTCAGGCTTTCTTTTCCAACTTAAAAAATATATAGGTTGCGCTACCTATATATTTTTTTATGTTTTTTCACTGTATATGTGTCTTACAGGAGGTTTGCTGCTTATATACACTAATTATTTTTTATGTTAAATTATTCTCTAGCGTGTTTTTCTTTTCCAACTGTTTCCCTATTGGGAAAATTTCCCTAAATTTCCGGTCAGGACAGGAAGTGATTTTCTCCCAGTGTCAACTGGACTCTATATTTATATTTCTTATATGGATGTCACAGGGTAAGCCAAGAAAAGTCTCCTCAATAGGGATGGGCCCGGTGTTCGATTCGAACCCAGGCTCGAATCGAACATCGGGCGTTCGCCCGCTCGGCGAGCCCAGAACTATTTGGGCCGTTCGCATCACATTCGTGTGATGCGAGCGGCCCGCAATGCATTGCGCCAGTCGCAGTGCATTGCTGGCTGATGATTGGCCAAGCATGCACTGTGACCCCGCATGCTTGGCCAATCACAGCGCCGGCAGCGAGGAGAGCAATAGTTGGCTACAGGCAGGATGCCTGTAGCCAATTATAGCTCAGGGGCTTTAGTACACGCCCCACTGTATAAAAGGCCGCCGCGCCGTCGGCCTAGTGCACTGTGGTCCGGCTTGATTCTGATATAGGCAGACTGCTGATGCTGATTCATTATCATTACTACTGAATACTGATCATTTAATTGCATCACTGATTCATTCTGCTGATTGCACTGCTGCTGAATGGTGACATTATCTGCTGCTGAGTCTAACTGCTGTGATTCTCGGGATTAGTCTGGTGTGTGCGTGCTGTTAGTACAGCATTGCAGTATCACCTTCTGTCCTATTGTGATCTAAGGCAGGCAGGCATTTATAGGAGCTAGTGTGTGTGTGTGTGCTGTGTTAGTACAGCACACATAAAACCACCTCAGTCACTCTATCTGCTATAAGGCCCAGTTGTTGTCATCGAAGGCAGCCAGGCATCTCCAGGAGCTAGCGTGTGTGTGTGTGCTCTGTTAGTACAGCACACATAAAACCACCTCAGCCTCTCTATCTGCTATAAGGCCCAGTTGTTGTCATATAAGGCAGCCTCTATCTGCCGTAAGGCCCAGTTCTTGTCATCGAAGGCAGCCAGGCATCTCCAGGAGCTAGCGTGTGTGTGTGTGCTCTGTTAGTACAGCACACATAAAACCACCTCAGCCTCTCTATCTGCTATAAGGCCCAGTTGTTGTCATATAAGGCAGCCTCTATCTGCCGTAAGGCCCAGTTGTTGTCATCTAAGGCAGCCTCTATCTGCCGTAAGGCCCAGTTGTTGTCATCTAAGGCAGCCTCTATCTGCGTAAGGCCCTGTTGCTGTCATCTAAGGCAGCCATCTGCAGGAGTTAGTGTGTGTGCTGTGTGACTCCAGCACAATATACACTACCCACTACAATGCCTGGAAGACCGCCAAGGAGAGGCAGACAGTCCCGAGGCAAGAACACAGGGCAAGCAGGCTCTGTTTCTAGAGACAACAGTGCTGGTCATGGACGTGGACGTGGTCGTGCATCGTCATCAGCACGTGGCCATGGGACACGCTTGTCCTTGTTTTCGGCAGCTGGACATGTTGAGCCGCATCATGCCGAAGGCTTGGTAGAATGGATGACCAAGCCCTCCTCATCCTCCTCATCCTCTCTCATCCAGGCTCAGGGTACTGACAAAGCAGCTGCCAACGCGTACTCAATGGCATCATCAGGCACACCTTCCCTAGACCCACCATGTCCTCCTGAGGAGTCCCCCGAACTGTTTGAGCACAGTGTTGGGTACATGCTCCAGGAGGATGCCCAATGTTTTGAAGGCTCGGATGATGATACCCAGCTAGAGGAAGGCAGTAGCGTGAGCGCAGAGAGAGGGGATGCTTAAGGACAGCAATCTGGCAGTCATGTTCCACCAGCTGCAGCTTACTGCCAGGTTTGCTCCAGTGGTGAAGAGGGAGGGGATGATGAGGTCACTGACTCCACGTGGGTGCCTGAAGAGAGAGAGGAGGAGGAGGAGGAGGCGGCGGTACATGTCCAACGAGGCAGGATGCCCTCCAGAGGCCAGCTAGAGGCCAGCACACCAACTGAATCACACCGCAGAGCTCCGCCTGTGCAGGGCGCTGCCTCTGCACGTTATCACAAAAGTTCTTTGGTGTGGGCCTTTTTTGAGACGAGTGCATCAGATCGCACCACTGCTATTTGCAACATATGTCTCAAGCGTATCTCGCGTGGCCAAAACATCAGCCGCTTGGGCACCACAAGCATGACCAGACATATGTCGACCTGCCATGCAGCTCGTTGGCAAGCGCACATTAAAGACCCACACCAAAGAACAAAGCAGACCTCTCCTTGCTCCTCATCAGCTGGGATCTCCAACCCCACTATATCTTCAGTCCTCTCTGAAAGCTGCTCTGAGAGGAATGAAGGTGTAGAATTAGGTGTGTCACAAGTACTTGCGGGCACTCTGTTAGCAGTACACCGACGTCCGATTCTACCAGGCAAATTTCCCTGCCCCAGCTGCTGGACAGTCGAAAGAAGTTTACTCCCAGCCATCCACATGCCCAGCGGTTGAATGCTAGCTTGGCTAAATTGCTAGCACTTCAACTGCTGCCTTTTCAGTTGGTAGACTCGGCCCCCTTCCGTGAGTTTGTTCAATGTGCGGTTCCTCAGTGGCAGGTTCCCAAACGCCACTTTTTCTCAAGCCTGATGAAGAAGCACGGATGCTTCGAACGCGCGCATCCTCCCCGCTGACCCCACGACCCGGAGGCACTCTGTCGTTGTGTTCCAGCAAAGTCGTCCCCCGCTCCTCCATTGCGAGTGAGCAGTTCCACTCTACGGTATACATCGGCGACTTCTGAGAGGAGGTCCGGAGACACCATCTTCCCTCTACCTCTGGACACACAGCTTCATATTCCCGGGATGAGCGGATGAACCTAACTATTCCAGTCTTTATTCAGATAAGCTCTCTTATATTCTCCTCTTGTGAGTGCATTACCTGCTACTGATTTTATATTCCAATAAATTTTAACTGATTGCTACGCTTAGAAGGCGCTGCTTTTTTGTTTTTGTTTTTCTTGTACTATTTCAGATCCCTTCTATCTGTCAGCCGGCAGCCTTCTTTGTGGACTAGTCATTTTTATAAGTATGGACTAATATGACATTGACTTAATGAGTTCATTATCCTCCTAATCATTTTACCGCTGCTCCTATATTAGTTTTGTCTATACACCCTTATCCCGAGTGCGCTTGATTAACCCCTTGTGTTCCATGTGCCCTGTATGGCTCACGTCCTCAACCTGGTGGTGCAGCGGTTCTTGGGCAGGTACCCAGGCTTACAGGATGTCCTGAGGCAGGCCAGGAAAGTCTGTGTGCATTTCCGCCGATCGTATAATGCCAGTGCTCGGCTGGCTGAGCTGCAAAAGGAGTTGAACCTGCCCAAGAACCGCCTTATATGTGACATGCCCACCAGGTGGAACTCAACGTTAGCCATGCTGCAGCGACTGCACACGCAGCAGAGGGCCATCAATGAGTACCTGTGCGACTACGACACCAGGACAGGGTCAGGGGAGCTTGGATTTTTTTCCCCACGCCAGTGGAGCATGATCAGGGATGCATGCACTGTCCTGTCACCATTTGAGGAGGCCACGAGGATGGTGAGCAGTGACAGTGCATGCATCAGTGACACTGTACCTCTTGTCCACCTGTTGGAGCATACGCTGCGTGGGATAATGGACAGGGAACTTGAGGCAGAACAGAGGCAGGAAGAGGAGGACTTCCTTGCCTCTCAAGGCCCCCTTTATCCAGACAGTGTTCCTTCTCTCCCACCCATCACACAGGAAGAGGATTAGGAAGAGGAGGAGGAGGAGGAGGAGGAGGAGGATTGTGTGAGCATGGAGGTGGAGCCTGGCACTCAGCATCAGCAGCAGCAGTCTTTTAGGGATGATGTACAGTCCCAACAAACCAGTGGACTTGTACATGGCTGGGAGGAGGTGGCTGGCGATCATGTTGTCCTCAGTGACCCAGAAGACTCCGGACCGAATGCCTCAGCTAACCTACGTTGCATGGCCTCCCTGATCCTGCAAAGCCTGCGGAAGGATCCTCGTATTCTTCGGATCAAGGAGAGGGACCATTACTGGCTGGCCACTCTCCTTGATCCACGGTACAAGGGTAAGGTTGCGGATCTTATCTTGCCGTCGCAGAGGGAGCAGAGGATGAGACATCTCAGGGAGGCCTTGCAGAAAGGTCTGTGCAACGCGTTCCCAGAGACTGGGAGGTTACAAACTCCTGGTCCTGAACGACGAGTTGCTGAGGCTTCGGTCAGTAGCAGAAGGAGCGGTGGGGAAGGTGGACGTCTGACCGATGCGTTCAGACAATTTTTTAGTCCGCAGCCCCAAGGTATGATCGGTTCCAGCAACCATCGCCAGCGTCTGATATACATGGTGCAGGAATACCTAGGGGCAAGGTCAGACTTGGACACCTTTCCCACCGAAAATCCTCTGGCTTACTGGGTCTTGAGGATGGATCACTGGCCAGAGCTTGCACAGTATGCAATTGAGCTACTGGCCTGTCCTGCATCCAGCGTTCTTTCCGAACACACATTCAGTGCTGCTGGAGGCTTTGTCACCGATCACAGGGTGCGCCTGTCCACCGACTCGGTTGATCGACTGACCTTCATAAAGATGAATCAGTCTTGGATCACCACCAGCTACCAGGCACCTGAAGCGGATATAACTGAATAATTTATAATGTCGCATCCCTTCAAGACTGCCTATGCTGATGCTGAGTGACTGTCCTGTTATGTTCACTGACTATCCTCTTCCTCCTCCTCAATGATCCATTCCTTGATAGCTTGGAAGAACATTTTTGTTTCTGGGTGCCACCACACCAGTGGCTAAGGCCCAATTTTTCAGCCCCTGTTTAACAGGGGCGTGTAATTACAATTTTTTATGCAATGCTTTGCAACAGGTCTCATTGCTGTGCTCAGAGTACAGTATCTGTGAGGGGTTGCAGTGTTGTGGCACCAGCACCAGTGGCTAAGGCACAATTTTTCAGCCCCTGTTTAACAGGGGTGTGTAATTACAATTTTTTATGAAATGCTTTGCAACAGGTCTCATTGCTGTGCTCAGAGTACAGTATCTGTGAGGGGTTGCAGTGTTGTGGCACCAGCACCAGTGCCTAAGGCACAATTTTTCAGCCCCTGTTTAACAGGGGCGTGTAATTACAATTTTTTAAGCAATGCTTCGCAACAGGTCTGACTGCTGTGCTCCAAGTACAGTATCTGTGAGGGGTTGCAGTGTTGTGGCACCAGCACCAGTGCCTAAGGCACAATTTTTCAGCCCCTGTTTAACAGGGGCGTGTAATTACAAATCTTGATCTAATAGTTCACAGCAGGGCCCATTCCTGCGCCCACCAAGAGTAACTGTGAGGGCTTACAGTCTTGTGGCAACACCGTCCACCACCAAAGGCCCAATTTTTTAGCCCCTGTTTAACAAGGGCGTGTAATTACAAATCTTGATCTAATAATTCTCAGCAGGGCCCATTCCTGCGCCAACCAAGAGTAACTGTGAGGGCTTACAGTCTTGTGGCAACACCGTCCACCACCACCACCAAAGGTCCAATTTTTCTGCCCTGTTCAACAGGTACATGCAATTACAAATCTTGATCTAATAATTCACAGCAGGGCCCATTCCTGCGCCCACCAAGAGTAACTGTGAGGGCTTACAGTCTTGTGGCAACACCGTCCACCACCACCACCAAAGGCCCAATTTTTCTGCCCTGTTCAACAGGTGCATACAATTACAAATCTTGATCTAATAATTAACAGCAGGGCCAATTCCTGTGCCCACCAAGAGTAACTGTGAGGGCTTACAGTGTTTTGGCTACACCAACATCTAATGGGGCAAATTTCTGCAGAGTATATACGGCAGGCCCCTACTTTCAAACATCCAACTTACAAACGACTCCTACTTGCAAACGCAAGGAGAAAACAGGAAGTGAGAGGAAATCTACCCCTAGGAAGGGAAATTCTATCCTGTTAGATTTAATTTGGGAAAAAGGTATCTCCTCTCTACTGATGCTTTATCACCAATCCTTGTTTCAATAAAAACCCCACTTTTCCAAAAACATTTGTCATTGGGACGGAAAGTGAGGTGAAATGTTCTGAACAGGTGCACAGACAGCAAAACAAATGTTACAGGGGTGATAACCCTTCCCTATGTTTTCCAAAAAGCTTAAAAATAGATTTTTTTTGGATGGAGCTACACTTAAAAATGTACCTGTTCAGATTCTACTTAAGAACAAACCTACAGTCCCTGTCTTGTTTGCACCGCCTGTATACTGCTGTTCAGAGTATATAGGGTTGTAGGTATAGGGTTTTATTTTGGGTGCGGGGTTCCCCTTAATATCCATACAAGATCCAAAGGGGCTGGGGTGGGGGGGGGTGATGGGGTAGCCATGCCATTTTTCTCAAGGATTTTCAGCCATATTGCCAGGACAAGACATGACATTAAAGCCGCAAGCGGTTTTAAATGGCTTCTTTTTTTCCTTTACAAATGTCATTTTGTGCAGGGACAGTTCTAAACACGGGAAACACGTGGCACTTCACAGGCATACTTTAGACACCCCCCAGGTACCATATTTAAAGGAATATTTAACTTTTTTATTTTCACTTTATGCATCATTAAAATGACTGCTCCCGAATTTTTTTTAGTTTTTAAAACTTCTTTTTGCATTGATATACGTCCCCTGGGGCAGGACCCGGGTCCCCAAACCTGTTTTATGACATTAACATGCATATTGGCCGTTATAATTAGCACTTTTGATTTCAAACGTTCGCGTCCATTGTAACGAATAGGGTTCGAAAATTCGCACAAACGATCGGTCCGTTCTAAGGTTCTGGTGCGAACCGAACCCGGGGGTGTTCGGCCCATCCCTACTCCTCAATAAGGTTACAGACAAAAATAAAAAATACAAGATTGGCCGGAGTTAAGCTTTGAATAACATAAGCCTTTTTTTTTAAACAAAAAACAATAAAGTATCTAAAAGTTAATTTAACACTTCCTGGGGTGTTGGATATCATCTTCCAAGCTGAGTGCTGTGAATCCATCTGCCAATACCTACATCATTACTGTTTCCTGTTTATGGGACGCTATATGTGCAACTTTAAGGGTGGTCTGAGCTAATAGTTCGGCTCAGACCTGTTTATATATTAAATTGCTTCTGCTCTGGGTGTGGTGCTGCCTGGCAGTATAGTTCCCTGTTGCCTGGAGATGGCACTGTCGTCTTTGGCTCAGATTGAACCACAGGGGGTATCGCAGCGCCATTGGGTGTCCTCTCTCGGCAGCCGTGCAGTGGGCGTGGTCTACCCGCTGTGCATGCTGGGAGAGGGTACAAAAGGGGCAGACGCCATTAGGCGTGAGACGATTCCAGGGGGACCCCAAGGAGTTCGGGGGGACCTCTGGTCCAGTGAGCATGTCTCGTGGCCCTCATGGCACGGGACGCGTGTAATTGGTCTCGGGCATCTTTAGCTCGAGGCTATACTGCTGTATAGTAGGCTCAGCTCTCCTATCGAGGGCCTACGCTTCGGAGAGGGATCCCAGGCTGCATGGTTGAAGGGGGCCCATCTTTAGGAGGAGTTCCAGGGGAAGATCAGTCCCGGCGGAGATAGCGACGGTACTGCTATTTCGGGGAGAGGCCTGGAGGCCTACCTAAAGGGGGATCTATCATCTCTGACATCCGTGCTCCACTCTGGCTGCTAGGACTGCTCTCATAGGGACTATCCGGGTGAGCAATACCCACTCAGGCTTGAGTGGTGACGAAAGTGTTCTCTAAGCATTGCGTGCCTGAACCTTCCCCTAATTGTTGTTTCTACTCTCTCTCTCTTCCAAGTTTTACCTCAAGAAAATAATAAAACCTTGCTGCTTAGGTTTTACACCTGTGTGGACATTGGCTTTATTACAAAAAGGGACTTTCGCCTAGACAACGGAGACCAGGGATCCACTCTGGAGAGGTAACTTGCCGCAAGGCCCAAAAATCTAACACCGCTCGCCTCTCCATATCTGGAGTTGGACAATGGGCAAGTAGCAGGTGTGCCTTACTGCAAAAATGGATGGAGCGGAAGGGTCTGTGTGCTACATAACTTTTCATCTTTTACAGGGTTTGTTTGCCTTAATGCTTCAACACTAATGACAGGGTCACTTTTAACTGTGTGGTATTACTCTTCTGAAAAGTGGGGAGCTGTTGACTTGTTACACTGTCTTCAGTCTGATATCAACCTTCCCAACTACAAACATTTTAAACAGTTACCTGTTATAAAATAATTAGTAAATTGTAACTTAGGCCAGCCATAGAAGGTGCAAACTTCTTTCCTGCAACCGCAGGTTGCAGGAAATAAATTTTCACGAGTCTCCCATCAACTCAGTCAGTGCTGATAGGAGAATCAGCAATTGTCTTCTCCCGGCCGCAGGGTGGGGGAGGCAGGGGAAGCCGCTAGCGATAGTTGCAAGAGAATACAGCAGGCTGGTTGTACCCAAGTTGATCCATCCATAAACTTGTTACATACAGCCTGCCCATTACTGGTTCAAATCTCGGCCAGTTCCTGTTGAGCCGGCCAAGATTCGAACCGTATATGGCCGGCCTTATAGAGCAAGACTAAAGCCCCGTACACACTGGCTAAATGCTGGGGTGACTTAGGCTGGTTCAAAAGAAACCGGATGACATTCGGCCAGTGTGTATGGAAGCCGGTCCGACAGAAGCTGGCCACCTTCTGTCAGACAAGCATGTTGGAAAACCAGCAGTTGACTAGCTCTCGATCAGTGATCTCAGCCAATGGCTGAGAGCACTGACCGAAGTGTTCTGGTGGGGGGCCCATGTGTACTAAGCTTAACATATATTTTCCATTGTGTTTACCAGTATCTTTTTACAATTTCAATTAGCACAAGTGTTTAACAGATACTCAAGAGGCAAAATAAAATAGAAGAAGCAATAAAAGATAAAAAAAGAAGAGGGTCATGATGTCTAAAGCCTAGTACACATGACCAGAAAATCATATGAAAAATACCGCTTTCAAAGCAATCATACGATAATCTAACCGCTAATACACAGCTTTTCCTGATAATCTAACCGCTAATACACAGGGACAAACACGAACATTTTTCTTGTTCGATATCAGATCATACGATTTTTGTTTAATCACTACGGTTTTCATCCAAAAATAAAACACAAACATTACATTGTGATGGGAAAACTGTGGAAAATAGCACCCCAACCTTCCTGAATCAAGAAGGAGGAGATTTTTATGAATTACAATGCCATTAGGGACAGTATCTGACTTCCTTACGTGCAAAGTCTGTGGCACGGGGGTGATGGAAAAGCCATCACCAGTCTAACGTGCAACACAAAAGAGTTCCAAGGCACATACGGACAGATGAGTTAGGATGATTAGGGACAGTGAAAATAGTCATTTTAAGGGGGGACTGTGATGGATCAGGTAAAATGCCCATTTTCTATGCATTCTTTTTTATACCACAAAGTCTATATTTTTGTATATAAAAGTGCTTTCTTATTCCTTGCTCAAAATGGCCGCTAGCAGCACCCCTCCCATCGAGTGAAGAGTATGTAACTAAGATGGTGCCTCCATCCAGGACTACACCCAAGATGATGGCACCTAGATCCTGGAGGAAGTTCACTTTACATGGACACTACCAATCAGAAGCTACAAGTATCTAGATAACGCTATGCTAATGATGCACTCCTTCACAGCACTAGCCGCTCACCTATATAACCCCATGTACCTAGTAGCAATAAAGGAAGTATCACGTATCTGAGCACGGTTTCAGTGTGGTTCTTCTCGTGCATGCACCAAATTACATAGGTCTAATTAGGACAGGGGGCAGATACTCACCAGACGATTGGTCTGATCCATTTCAACATCACTTCTGAATTTTTATTCTGTTGTACGTGAATTTTTGGAATTTTAGTAACCTATTCACTTTTGATATGGAGACTAGCATGCAAAAAAAAAAAAAAATGGACAATCGTTCATCTGATAATCTCATCATGTATACCAGGCTTTAAGAAATGTGAAATGCATGATCATTCAGAATGTTAGGAGTTTGGGTTCTGTCAAATTTGGTACTCTCATGCTGGGTTCACACTGATGCGAATCAGATGTGGATTTCCCCATAATCCAATTCGCATGACAGGAGACTGTGACTGGCTCTCAATGGAGCGGGTTCACACAGCTCCGGAGTGGCCGTGGAGTGCACTGGAAAGGGGTCCTGTGCCTCTTTGGCTTCGTTTCTGGTGCGAAATTAGCCAAAAATTCAGACCTGATTGACACCTGAAACGGTGTACAGGGACACACCGGACCCCTGCTGTGAGCTGCGGCCGCAGCTAGTGTGAACCCAGCCTAAACAAATAGAGCATGTTCACTTTTATTAACGTAAATGTTAACATAGTATAGTGAATGAGGTAAAGCAGTGTTCATATCAATCATCGAATCCAGTCATGTCCAAAGTCCGGCCCGCGGGCCAATCGCGGCCCGCGTTCCGGTTTCAGACGGCCCGCCTGGTCATTTTGACATGTATATCTTTTGTTGCCCCTAACGAATCCCCGAGCACCGGGGGCCACAAAAGAAATACATGCTGGCTGCCGGGGAGGAGGCGGGACGAGCGACGTGCATACAGGAGTATTTCCTGTTTGCACGGCGACCTCTGTAAAAGAAAGTACTCTCTCCTGCGCTGCCATTGGACGACTGTTCTGTCCATCATAGGAGGCGGGACTTTCTATTAAAGAGGCCGCCGATAAAACAGGAGTTTCTCCTGTATGTCTGTCGGCGCTCAGCCCGCCCCCTCCCGGTTTTCTCCAATGCTGCAGATGGGCATGAATCAGGCTGCAATGGTGAGTCTGCATTCAGGGCAAGAGGGGGGTGCTGCATTCAGGGCAACGGGGGGTGCTGCATTCAGGGCAAGGGGGTGCTGCATTCAGGGCAACGGGGGGTGCTGCATTTATGGCACTTGTGAGGCAGCATCGATGGGCAGTGACCCTTATTTTGCTTCAGTTATTTATTTAAAAGTTAAGATTTTTTAAAGTGAAGGTGTGCGTTATACGCCAATAAATACGGTATATCCAAATAACACGCCCAAGCTCATCTCTTCACCACAGCCACAAAGGCAAGAGAATTCTTGTTGGGCAGTGTATTAGTGCTCGAACGAACACACTTAGACCGAATTTTGATTGGTTCACAGAATCTCAGGCAAAATTGTCGGCCCTCAGGCATGTTCACTACATCAAATCTGGCCCTCTTGGAAAAAAGTTTGGACACCCCTGATCTAATCCTATGCAAACAAAAATCCTGTTTTTTTTTTAAGTTCCCCTGCAAATAATTGGATATTTAAAGCAATTGTAAAGCCTCTTATTAAAAAAATAAGAATAAAAAACATGTTATACTAGCCTACCCTGTGCAGTTGGTTTTGCGCAGAGCAGCTCCGCTCCTCCTCTTCTTGGGTCCCTCTTTGCTGCTCCGGGCCCCTCCCTCCTATTGAGTGCCCCCACAGTCAGCTGCTTCCTTTGGAGGCACCCGAGCCAAGTCACAGCTCTGTGTGAACATTCAGACACGTAGCCCTGACCTGGCCCTGCCCCCTCCCTCCCCTGATTGGCTGACTTTGATTGACAGCCGCGGGAGCCAATGGCACCGCTGTTGTGTTTCAGCCAATCAGGAGGAGTGTCCCGGATGGATTAGACATTTGTGGACATCGTTGAAGAGAGATGGGGCTCAGGTAAGTAATTAGGGGGTGCTGGGGGGGGGGGCTGCTACACACAAAAGTTTTTTTTATCTTAATGCATAGAATACATTAAGATAAAAAACCTTCTGCCTTTACAACTCCTTTAAAGTGAACGCAGCTTCATCCTATTTGCTAAGCTAAGATAACCTCTATATTCCTATGGAAATCTATTATGCATACTTTTAGTAAAATCATTTAACTAATCTTCAAATCCTGGAGGATGAGGTCCTTTATTTTATTCACGTTTTTTTTTTTTTTTTTACAGAAACAGTTAATTTTGAGAGAATGCAAAAGGGTGATGCTGTCTGGTCAGTTTATGTGCAAGCAGGGCTTTTTGGAGTTATTTCTGCATCATCCTCCATGTAAATAATGTACTCTGTATGTGCATTTTAATAACATATTTTTTGCAATGAACAATGTGTTCAGGTGGGTAGTCAGTATGGCTGTAGTAGAGGAACTATTGCTGTAATGTGTTATTCTGATAGTAGGACATAAATAGAGTGGGAGCTATAGTAGGGAGGAAGAGAATGAGACAAGAAGGTGAATAAAGATTTGGCAGACGGGGAAGGGCAATAGCTCAGGAATGTGTAAACACATCTCGGCATATTTGTTCACTAATAGCTCGTCTGATTATGAAAGGCTGGAATTTTTTCTTCGTTTTCTTCCATTCAGCTGTTAAAACTAGGAGTGGAGATGTCGCGTCATGTTTTTTGCTCCATAAATAGCAGAGCAAGAATCTTTTTAAGTGGGTAACTGAAACAATGGCAGCTTGTTCATTTTACTCTCATGCCGCGTACACACGACCGTTTTTAATGACAAGAAAAATTAAATTTTTTTAAATGGTCATTAAAAATGATCGTGTGTGGGCTTCAGAGCATTTTTCACAACGTGAAAAATGGGCATGAAAAAATTGGAACATGCTCTAATTTTTCTCGTCGTTTTTCACATTGTCGTTTTTCTCATCATGAAAAACGGCCGTGTGTAGGCTTTAACGACGTGAAAAAAAATGTGCATGCTCAGAATCAAGTATGAGACGGGGGCGCTCGTTCTGGTAAAACTAGCGTTCGTAATGGAGATAGCACATTCGTCACGCTGTAACGGACTGAAAAGCACGAGGCTGAAAAGCGTGAATCGTCTCTCAACAAACTTTACTAACATGAAGGGTGGCGCCATCCGAATGGAACTTCCCCTTTATAGTGCCGTCGTACATTTCGTACGTCACCGCGTTTTACTCGAGCATTTTTTTCCACGATAGTGTGTAGGCAAGGCAGGCTTGAGAAGAATCACGTCGAGAAAAATGCAGTTTTTTTCAATGACATTAAAAACGGTCGTGTGTACACGGCATAAGATTCATTTTTGAGAAATGTTTTTCCTACTTATTTGAGTAAAAAATGTAAAAGAATGGCAACTGCCAAAACAAATGCAGAACCTTTTATGAGTTTGACATATCTGCATGCAGACAAAGGTTCACGAAAGGCTAACTAGATTTAGCTAGTTGTACAAATAAAGTAAGTGGCATTAGATGTGGCATGACCTTTAGAGCTGCGATAGATGTTTACAGTAATAACTCATTTCTTGTGCCCAAAATAACTCCTTAAGACTGTCAACCACAGAAGTACTGTTATCACCCTTGCCAAAGTTGTAGTTCCCCCAGGTAAATATTTTGTCGCAGTTTGGCTGTTGTAAGCCTAAGCTTTAATCTACGTACCTTTTCTGCATTCTTTAGATTTTCCCTAAGCTTAGGGCATTCTTTACACCTACCTGCTTCTGGGGAGTGTTTACCAGTCGATTAATTGAAGAAGATCAAATGTTATGAACTATGAATATTTCTTTCAGTAATGTTAGCTTAGGAAAGAGATGTTCAGGAAGCCCTTCTAGAAGGTACTTAGCCTCCTACGCTTTGCCTGGAGAGAATTTAGTGTTGGAGGGTGCTCTGATTCCCAGGCCTACTGCCTGGGGGGGGGAAGTAGCTGAAGAAAATGACTTTGCCTCCCAGGCCCTGTGCCTGAGGGGAAACCCATTCTAAAGCCAAATCCCTAGGATTTGGAATGTGTCTATGCTAGGGCCTGGGAGTCAGGAGGGTGGCTATCAAATGAGGGCACCTTCATGAAAAGTTTGCTCAGTGCATTGATGGTCTCTGCTTAAAGCGGAGTTCCACCCATCTCTGTGTTTATTAAAATTCAGCAGCTACAAAAAGTGTAGCTGCTGACTTTTATTAAACAGACACTTACCTGTCCCACAGTCCAGCAATCTGCGCAAGCACCGGCATTGCAATTGTGGGCACCCAGCTGTGACAGCTTGCAGCTTCGCGAGTTGTGCTGTGCGTTCTGAATGGCTGGGCAATCTTCTGGTACCTTTGACATGTCCCAGAAGATTGCAGGGAGGGAGGGGGGAAAGGAGAACTTCCGCTCAGCGCCACAGCACCATGGGCAGAAGTGGGAGCTGGTTACCTGTCAAAACTAGGTACCCGCTCTTCCCCCTCCAAAGATGACATACCAAATGAGGCATGTCAGGGGGTCAGGAGTGCTTAAAGCAGACGTTCCATTTTTGGGTGGAACTCCGCTTTAAATGCACACAAATGAAGATTGTGGGCCTTGGCTAAAGAAATTCCACCAGCCTGTGAGAGGGGCTAGACTACAGTTATACTTTGAGTTGAGGGAAAACTTTGTTGCTATTTTCGGGGATCCTGTAACTCCTAACCCTCTCCCCCCAGGACATTGGTCAATAAAACCCACAAGAAGAGATTGATGGAGTGGGTGTCATTCATTCAGTCACCATTGGTGGGCCAGTTATAATGTTGAGGCAACTGTAAGTATAGCAACAGTAAGGCCCAAATATTCCAGTGGCTCCTTAGGGAGTAAGCGCTATGATACTTTGAATCTAATGGACACTCCTCAAGGGTATGCAAACCCCAACAATGAACTCCTCTTGTTTGCTCCTTTTTGGTTTGCTTAATACCATTAAACATGTTTTGTTATATCTGCTCAACAACTGCAAAAAAATACCTGCTGAGTGCCAGAAATTTTGTGAGCTATTATTTTCCTGCCTGTGCAGGAAGTTATGGAGATTAGGAGATCCAGGACTACATTTTTGGAAAGCCTCATTTACAAATACTGCTTTTTACAGAGGGGTAGGTTCTTTATGAAATGTGGCATTCTAATTTGAGGCAAGTAATGTACCACACTGATAAGTGCAAAGACATAGCATCAGAGGACAGATCCTTTAAAATTGACTACACCCTGGGGACAGTGGTGAACTTGTTTGGACTCCTTAGCATTCACTGGTATGAAAACTACAGCATTAAAGACAAAGAATTACAAAAAGTGTATTCTTGGTCCCAGGCCCGGACTGGCCAAAGGGCAGATTGGGCATTTGCCCGGTGGGCCGGGAGCCCGGGACCGCATGGGCAGGGGCCGTCTGCTCCGTGACCTGTTGATGTCCAGGCCGCGCAGTGGGAGGTAAGCGGTGACCACGGCCTGGACAGGGTCAACACAGGCCTGCGGCCGCCGCTCACCTACCGCTATGCGGCGGCCATGCCTGTGTCTTCTCCAGCGCATGGGCTGAGCTGTGTGTTTCTCTCTCCAAGTATCCAAACATACAGTAACTCAGTGACAGTTATGACACAATAACCCGAAACTTAAATGGCAAACAGTAACCCATAGCAATGTCACCACTAGTGACATTGTAATGAAATCATAATCCCTCCACAATCAATGTAAAAATGCAAAGAACATAAGAATACAAAGTGAAATACAGCAGGGTTCTAACATATCTTAAAGGAGGTAACTGGGATACTTTAATTCTGGGTAGAGAGGCTATTAGGATTTCACAACGTACCCTGTTTATCCTTGGGGTTTAAACATTCTTTTTAGATGACAGATAACCAGCACCGTGATAGTTTGGATTTTCTTACAATTGTTTTACTTTTTTTATTTTTCAAATTTTGGCCTGATGATCATTTTTTTCCTTTTGGTTTAGTTTTGGGCGGAATCTGGTAATATCTGGCCTTGTGACTAGCATTTTCAGGATGGAATTTGGCAATATTCCAATTTTTTATTTGTTTCCACCACAGTGTGTAATATGTATGTACTATTACAACATATTTTATGCATATTACCGTGGTATTTCTTTGTTTGCATTCCTTGTCCTTCCTTTTGCCTTGTTTTTCCCCTTTCACAATCTAACACTTCTAAGGTCCTCTGCTCCTCATTTTTTCCTGTATTGGAGCTTCCCTCTCTGTATTGTGTAGGTACGAAGGTTTGCTTGGCAATTTGGCAATAGTTTTGCACAGAGCAGTCCCGATCCTCCTCTTCTCAGGAACCCCGACTCCGCTCCTGGTTACTCCCCCCCCCCAAGTGCCCAACATAGCAAGCCACTTTCTATGGGGTCACTCTCGCAGGCTCGCTCCCGCCCCTGCGCCTACTCCCTCCTTACTGGCTGTGAGTGCTCTTGTGCACATCGCAAGATCGATATGGGGCTCAGGTAGGGGAGGGCCGGGAGGGAGCTACACTCAGGACGTTTACTTTACCTTGTAGAGAATGCACAGAGGTAACAAATCTTCAGCCTTTAGAACCACTTTAATTACATTACATTATTTTATAATAATATAGCGCACCCACCCCAGACTTTACCTGCTTTTCTTAATTTGGCTCCTCCACAGGAAAGACTGAGGCACACCGCACTACAAGCCCGTACCCTCCTGGATGGGGAGGTTGAGCGGTGTTAGTTTTCTCGGGCCTGCCTGCGGCTGGTGTTAGAATCCTCCCGAGCTGATCTCGCTTCTGCCTTGGCCAGAAACAAGTCCTTAATTCTCCCCAGTAAAGTAACTGTCCACACCAACTGAAAGTCCAACTTCTGTATTTATTTCACATGGATAATAAATAGTCCCTTTAAGAGCAGACGGGTTGAGACGAGACACAGGTCAGATAAGGTGGGAGGGAGGTCCAGGCACAAACTTAATCTTGGTTCTCTTACTGTTCTGATATGCACGAACAGGTTTGGACATACGGTCTCTGCCACAGACCTAGTGAATATGAAAGTCACTGCCACTGACTTGTTGAGGATGGTCACTGCCACTGACCGGGTGAATAGGGCCTTACCCTATTTGGTCACTGCCACTGACCTGGTGTGCGTAGAGTCATTGCCACTATGACCTACAGAACATGCACTGCCTTCTTGGAGAACTTGGCCCATGTCTAAGAGAAAAACGTCCCTCCGGAGAGTTACCAGAGGCCCTCACTGTCACCACGACTCTGCGCTGGGTCTTCAGAAAGGGTCACCTCCCTGGCCTCCTCGATCCAAGATAGGGGTCCCCTCGCAAGGCGGTACCCTGGGAGCTCTCGATCCTTAGCGGACCCCAGCCGAAGGTTGCTGGGCCCCGGGCCTCCTATTTAGTACCTCACCCCAGACTGAAGGTGTCTGGGATGGAACAGCAACTCCGCCTCCGTGCCTAGGGCAACCGGAGGCGACACGTACACGCACCAAAGGCCTAAGGTGCCTGGGCGCAGAACGACCAACCGACCAGGCCTCTGGGCCTAGGGCACCCGGAGGCGACACACCCAGGCCTAAGGTGCCTGGGCGCGAAACCACGACGACGACCCCTCTGGAAGATGGCCGCCCCTTTTTATACCCTCTCCCGACAGGCACAGCAGGTTCCCCACCCCGCCGCACTGCTGTCAAGAGGGGATAAGAAAAGGCACAACCCTGTACTATGGTTCAACCCGGGCCTATGGCAACAGCGCCACCTATAGGCCCCAGGGAACTGTACATCAATACTATCTCCCAGGGACAGAAATGATCCATGAACCCTAACAATTTGTGTATCTGAGCCTTATTACCACTCAGATACTTCCCTTAAATAAAGCACCCCGCTACAATAATATATACAAAAACTGTGGCCACAAAAAACTGTGGTCATCAATGGCAAAATGGCAAAATAAAATTATTTGGATAACACCGAAATTACATTTGGCCCAACGGGAAGTACACTGCAGGCAGAAACTTTGTGTGCATGAATAATATTAATAATTAAATAATAATACTGGCTATAACTGTAATAAAGATAAACTAGAAAACTGCAATTTGAGCACACTGCCTTCTTGCTGTAGAAACAGTTTGTGAAGCTTGGTTTTCAGGGCCATAAATAGTGAAAATACTTTGCTATATGTAGTTTACAGAGCATGTAATAGACCGAGTCCCTTTAATTAAAGGAATTCTTCAGCTATGGATGTCAGGTCAATGGGCCTTGAGGCCTGAGACAGACAAGCTTAAACTATGCAAAATATCACTAAAAACTCACTGAAAAGTTCAGTTTGCAATAATAAACTGATTTATCTCTGCTACACAGATTTAGTAGCTGCTCATAATTAAAATTATTATTTTATATTCTTTTAATCATCCTCTGTTATCCTCTACAATGTTAAAGGGGGTGTAGAGGTACATGTTTTTTCACCTTAATGCATTCTATGCATTAAGGTGAAAAAACATTTGAGCATTAGCGCCCCCCCCCCCCCCCCCGAGCCTCCGTTTACTTACCTGACCCCTCGAAAGTCCTGCGCCGTGAACGCGCAGGCTTCTTGGTCGGCTTCTCGGCTCATTCATTGGTTGATTGAAAGCAGCGCAGCCATTGCTCACGCTGCTGTCAATCATATCCAATGACACGGCGTTCCGGGGGGCGGGGCCGAGTGATACAGTGAGCTGCTATACCCGCCAGCTGTATCACAGGAGCGCGCCCGCAAGAACTTTCCACCATGCTCGCTCGCTCGCATGAAGGTGGAAAGTTCTAGCGGGGGGGAGTCGAGACAGCCGCCGAGGGACCCCAGAAGACCAGGTTCGGGGCCAGGTTAGGGTAAGTATAACATGTTTGTTATTTAAAAAACAAAAACAAAGCTTTAGTGTTCCTTTAACGATACAAACAGGGGTGTGTAATACAGATAATGTGGTTACTTTAATTGTTTTCTGTGAAATTGTTGTATAGGAGAACATTTGGTTTTAGTGTTCATCATTTAGTGTTCAGTGTAGGAATCCATGGATTTATGTTTGATACTTTGGTTACTCAAAAGGTTAAAGTAGAAGTACAGCAAAAGCTCTTTTGGCTGTACTTTTGTCATGGAACACAAGAGTTCAGTTCGTTCTGCACTTCTGTGACCCGTTTTCAGCAGACAGCGGGCTGAAACCCACTGTTTGCTGCCGTTACAGAGGCGGTCCTGGCTCAGGCAAGATCGCGACAATGAAATCGGTATCCACCCACATGGGACTGGCACCTGGCTAAGCCTCTCAGTGAGCCACTGAGAGCCTGAGCTGGCCGCTCCCGCCCCCGCCCCCTCCACAGCCCAGCGCTTCAGTGAGCGAGGGGGGGCATAGCAGAGAGCTGTGACTGACAGTCACCAGCTCTCTGCTTAGGGAGCTGTGAGAACCGAGAGATTGACGGTGTTCGATCGCTCGGTTCTCAGTGTTAGAGGCGCCAGGGGTCAGATGCTGCATCCACCTAGGTAAGTATGAATCTTAAAAAATAAATAAAAATACAGCTCTTTTAAAACAGAGTTCCACCCAAAAGTGGAACTTACGCTTATCTGTCTCCCCCCTCTCTGGTGCCACATTAGGAACCTTTTGTGTGGGAGGGGAAAGCGGGTACCTATTTTTGACAGGTACCCTGTCCCAACTTCCGTCCAGCCCCCTCCTCCTCCCTCCTCCTTCCCCTACTGTCGGGCCAGTAGAACAGCGTAGCCACGCTTTGCACATGCGCATTAGGGACCCGGCCGTGAAGCCGAAAGGCTTCACGGCCGGGTTCCCTTACCAGCAATGGCAGCGGAAGCACCCGACAGCCAATGGAAACATCAGCTGCGGTGCCGACATCGCTGGACTCCAGGACAGGTAAGTGTCCTAATATTAATAGTCAGCAGCTACAGTATGTGTAGTTGCAAACTTAAATTTTTTTGGAGGAGTAGGCAGAACTTTAAGTGTGAGTTTTAGAGGGCTAAGGCTAGTGTAGGTGTTGGCCTAAAGCTAAACTCCATCCAGGTATAAAACAGACAGAGACAGAATGAGAGAGCCAAGGGAGAGAGGCATGCCATGGAAGACAAGGCCTTTTGTTTTCTTTGCTACCCCAAGGATGGGCATCCCTGTTAACAGGCACCTGAAACTATGCAGCCTCACAATATGGAACTTCTGATTGCTGACATAGGAGTATTAATTTAATGCACTTTTGCTAAGAACTGTTGAATAAATTTGAGTTGGACTGAGCATGTGGCTACTTCATGTATCTGAACTGGATTTTTAATACCCTTGCTGCTGTGAAGTGAGGTAGTGCTTCGTTAAGCCTATGCTAGTCTATGCATCTCATGAGGTACCAATATGCAGGGCCAGGTCTTTAAGGCAGGGCAAAAGGGGAAGCTTCCCCGGGCCCCATCATTGTTGTGGGGCCCAAAGCAGCTGCCTCCTACTTGCCAACTATCCCAGCTTAAATTCCATTGTCCCTTTAAGTTTTAGTCCTGCGCTGTGTCCCGATATCTCAGTGTGAAGTTCTGTTACTAATGGCCAGTGTGAAGGTCCCCCTTACATTGGTGGTCAGTGTAAATCCCTCCTTACATTGGTGGTTACTGTGAATGCTCCTATTACATTAGTGGTCAGTGTAAATTCCCATTACATTAGTGGTCAGTGTAAATCCCCATTACATTGGTGGCCAGTGTAGAAACTCCTCTTTATATTGCAAATCGGTAAAAAAAATCAAAACTTGCATTTGTGGTCAGTTTTGAATCCTCCTTTACATTGGTGGTCTATGTAAAAAGCCCCTTTTGAATTTGTGATGAGTTTAAACCCCCCCTTACATTGGTGGTCAGTGTAGAAATCGCCTTTATTGGTTGTTGATGTAAAATCCTCCATTATATTGGTTGTCAGTGAAATTCTTCATTACATTGGGGATCAGCGTACTTCTCCCTTTACATTGGTGGTAAGTGCATGTAGCACCCTGTTCCTGATGATCAGGCGCTATGTTAAATTTAGTGGGTGTCTGAGCTGGTAATTAGCTCAGACTTTATAATGATGAAGGTTAAATTAGCCTCTGTTCCGGCTATGACTGTGTTGAAAGGACTTCCCACTGTTTGCCTGTAGGTGGCGTTACCACCCCAGGCCAATGTGGAAGACAAGCAGGCCAAAGTGCATTGGGTGTCTTTCCCCGGGAACAGTTCAGTGGGAGTGGTCTCCCCGCTGAGCATGATGGGGAAGGGTACTTAAGGGGCAGACGCCATTGGCTCGGGCTCTCTTCGCCTTGTGGCCCTCCTGGCTCGAGGTATGTGTTACTGGAATTTCAGCCTCGGAGCCACGCTGGCCCGAGGCTGCATCTATGTCAGGTAGGCCCAGTTGTCCTGACTGGGGCCTACAGTTTAAAGGTGATCCTGTGCTGTCCATCCTGAGGGAGGAAGCCACTCAATGGAGGAAACCAGGGGAGGACCTGTCCTGGAAAGGACCAAGCGGAAGGCTGGTGTCTTGAGGAAGGCCTGGGGACCTTATTGAAGGATGCACCGTAGCTCAAGTCACCTTACAGTCTGCCGGGTTGGCTTAAAGGCTCTTAGACTGTAGGGCTGGATATCCGGATACTAAAATCCTGTAGCAGAGGATTCATGCACAGTTCAGCTTAATCGTTTTAAAGGTCTGTGGCAGAGATTGTTATTTCTTTATGTGTTTGTGCATCATCCCGGCTGCTAGGTCATGTGAGAGGGGCCTATCCGGGTGAGCAATACCCACTTGAAGGAGAGTGGTGAGTGTGACTTTGAGACTTAGAAGTTTTCCCCAGTGATTTGCTGTGTGTGCCTGAACCTTCCCCTAACCCTCCATCCCTCTAACCATGCAAGTTTGTTTGGAAATAAAGCCTGAAGAAAAAGGATTCATAACTTGTGTGGACATGGAACTTTCTGTAGACTCTCGTCCCCTAGACAACGAACAGTGATGTAACGTGCAAGGCCCAAAAATTAAACCAGCAGCTCCTACGGGGTGTGCTACATGCAGAATTGCCCTTACACTAATAATTACTGTAATTCCCCCCCTAACATTGGTGGTCGGTGTAGAAGTGGCACCTTACACAGAGGTCATTGTATATTCCCCCTTACACTGGTGGTTGGTGTAAATGCTCCTATTACATTGGTGTCAGTGTAGAGACCCCTCTTTATATTGGTGGATGGCGTAAAATCCTGCTCACATTGGTAGTCAATGTAAATCCCCCCTCACATTGGTGGTCATTGTAAATTTCCCATTACATTGGTGGTCAGTGTAGAATCCCCCACTATATACTTGCCAATGATTTCCAGCTTTGCTCTACATGATTCAGAATTTGACACAGTGTACTGCCTCCTAACTCCCCCAGCATTGCCACTGATCCCAAGAGTCCTAGGATTCCTAGGAGTTTTCTGTCTATTGATGGGTCCCCTCACCTCCCCAGTCCATGGTGTGCAGGCAGTGAAGAGATGATGTGCTATAACCTTTAGCAACCAATCAGTGAGCAGTAATGATGTGCAGTAATCTCTAGCAACCAATCAACAAGCAGAAGTCATGTGCTGTAACCTCTAGCAAATAATCAGTGAGTCATAATGTGTGCCGTAACCTCTAGCAGCTAGTCAGTGAGTGGTAATGATACACTGCAACCTCGCAATCACTGCCTGATATGATTCAGTAAACTGATTTTGAGTCTAGCTGCTATTTATTGTATGTCTCAGAGTAGGTGGAGAGCGAAAGGGGGGGGGGGGGGGGGGGCATAAAAATGTTTGCCCAGGGTCCAATCAATATTAAAGACGGCAGTGCTCACATGGAGAAGTAACCCAGTGAAAACAACTGTGTGCAACATGGTTGGGCTTAGAGATGGTGGCGGATAGGGTAGTGGGTCCCTGTCCTGGAACCATGTGCAATACATCAGGCCTAATGTAGTGAGTGTCCACAGCCAGAGAGCAGAGCTGTCAAGAGTGACCTGGAGTATGGTAAGTGTGTGTGAACTGGGCACAAAATGTCTTAGACACACTGTATGTGCATGTGTGTGGGTGAAGTGGAGTGATAAATGACTTATCCTCCTACATAAATTGTACCTGTTTACCTGCAGTCTTCTCTTCTCTACAGCCATCCAAAGTCCAGAATTTATAAAGCTTGCGTGAGAGTTCCTGAAAAAAAAGGGGGTGGAGAGCTTAAATTACACTTCGCAGAGCTCAGTAAAGGAGAGCTCTGAGAGCTGATATTTATTTATATATATTTTAACAGGTGAAATATCAGGGATCTAAGCAGACCCCTGATGTCTATTTTGTGAGACAATGTCCGGTCCTCAATCTCTATCTCTGCAGCCTCAACTGTACAGAATGAATAAACAGAGAGAGCCTTGCACAGAGCTTCCTGTTCATTAACAAACGTAAGTATAGTAAACATGTATGCATCAGTAATGAATGAGCACAATGAGTGATTGGTAACGATCACACACTGTGTTCATTTAGAAAAGAAAGGGGCTGGTAGGTATAACATATTTACTGGCCTCACCCTACTCTCTATCCTGTCACTGATCCACTATGCTCCACAGCAGCCAGCGGGAGGGAGAGGAGTGGAAGCCGAAAGCGCTGCGGGAGGTATGGGGAGACCAGGGGGCCCCGGGCAGCAGAGGCAGCATTTAAAGGATCTGATCCTCTGTATTTTCCCCCTGCATCAGCTGAAAGCTGGCAGGAGGGAGAGGAGGAGAAGCCAGCTTTCAGCTGCTGCAGGTGGGAACTACAGGGGATCGGTTCCTGTCAATGCCGCCCCACTGCACTGATCACACCTTCTTGTGCAGGATCACTTCCCTTCTGCTTGTCAGCTGCCCGAGCCCCCCTGTTGAACTGATGGGGCCCAGGCCCTGTACAGGAGGACCTGTGTACCCCATTATTGGCAGCCCCGAGTGCATGCACTTGATGCATTAGCTAAATGCAAATGTATCCACCTATAATTCAATATGAAATTAATGAGGAATTATAGATCATTACTGAATTCTGGACCTCACAAAACCAAGTCCTAGAAGTATAGTTCTGCATAGCTTGAGTTAAGGTAGCCATATGTCAGTAGAATTTAATTTGAACATTTGTACGAATGTTCAGCAAAAGCATTCATTGGAGCAGTTGATTGTACCATCATGGACTCAACCAGTGGCGGCTGGTGCTCAAAATTGTTGGGGGGGGCGCAAACAAACGGGAAAATTCAGAAAAATACTGGAAAAAAAACATCAATTGCAGCCTTAATGTGCCATCAATTGCAGCCTTAATGTGCCATCAATTGCATCCACTGTGCCAATCAAATGCAGCCACTGTGCCCATTATATGCAGCCTGTGCCCATCATATACAGCCTCTGTGCCCATCATATGCAGCTGGTGACCATCATATGCAGCCTGTGTCCATCATATACAGCATCTGTGCCCATCATACAGCCTCTTTGCCCATCATATGCAGCCTCTGTGCCTGCCCATCATATGCAGCCTCTGTGCCTATCATATGCAGCCTGTGTCAATAATATGCAGCCTCTGTGCCCATCATATGCAGCCTCTGTGCCCATCATATGCAGCCTGTGCCCATCATATGCAGCCTCTGTACCCATCATATGCAGCCTATGCCCATCATATGCAGCCTCTGTGCCCATCATATGCAGCCTGTTCTCATTATATACAGCCTATGTGCCCATCATATGTAGCCTCTGTGCCCATCATATGTAGCCTCTGTGCCCATCAGATGCAGCCTGTGCCCATTATATGCAGCCTCTGTGCCCCCCCCCGCTTGCCGCCTGACTGGCACACACTTACCCCATCCTGGTGGCAGGTCAGGCAGCAGGTGACGGCGGCGAGCTCCTATGTCCTCCATGGTTCACTGTCCTCCCGTGTGTGTTATCTTCCGTTCCGTTAGGCGTCCAGCGGCGGCCATGGATAGATTCATGCAATGCATGGTTGTATCCAGTTTACACAGAGGGGGGTGGTGTGACAGAGGGGGCGGTGCCCGTGCGCCCTTAACCACGGTCGCACGGGCATTTTCTCCCCTTACTTCCCAGGACAATTTTCAGCTTTCAGTGCTGTCGCACTTTGAAGACAATTGCGCGATCATGCAACACTGTACCCAAACTAAATTTTTATAATTTTCTTTCTTTTGGTGGCATTTGATCACCTCTGCGTTTTTTATTTTTTGCTCTATAAACAAAAAAAGACTGACAATTTTTGAAAAAAAAAAGAACTGACTGGCACTGATAGGTGGCACTGACAGCACTGATAGGCAGCACTGATGGGCACTAATAGGCTGCATTGATGGGCACAGATAGGTGGCACTGGATAGGCAGCACTGGTGAGGAGCTACTGACAGACATGACTGAGTGGCATCTGAAGGGCACAGACAGGCATTACTGATGGGGCACTGATTGGCACTTTTATGGGCACTGATTGGCACTGTTGTGAGCACTGATTTCAAATTTTATGGGCACTGGTAGGCGTTTATTATGGGGCACTGGTTGGCAGGTGATGGGCACTTATTGGCAGCTGATGGGCACATCTGATGGGGGCTGCACTGATAATCAATGTGCTGATTATCAGCATAGACCCCACCCTCTGACAGGGAGAGCCGCCGATCAGCTCTCCCTGTCGGCGTGAACCAAGGAAAGCCATTTACCGGCACTTCCTGGTTCACGCGATGATCAGCTGTGATTGGTCACAGCTGATCACGTGGTAAGCAGCCTCTGTCAGAAGGCTCCATACCACGATTGGAGTTGCGGTGTGTCAGACTGACACACAGCACCTTCGATCGCTGCGCACCCCCGCGGGGGTGCGCTGGCTTGTTATCCTGATCACGTCATATGATGTCCGATCAGAACAACTAAAACACTTTGCCGCCGTCATTTTGCTATATGGCATGTGGCAAGTGGTTAATGGACGCACCGCCACTGGGCTCAACAAAGGTCATATGATATTTTGTTTGATTGCCATGGCAATGTGTAGAAGTCCAATGTTCAATTTCAGAGTGCACAAAATTGATGTAAAAAAAACCTCCACTTTTGTTGAGAAAAAAAAAAATACACTTTATTGCAGATTCCTACATTTTGTTATTCTGAAGATATCCCTGTGTGTTTTTCGGTGTCCATGTGGTAAGTGAATCTAATAGGAGTGGTTTCATAATTATCAACCAGCTGCTGCACTTGCAGGGCTCTAATAAGGAAAATTGCAGGGGCTGCATCCCTATAGACGTTATGACCTATTGAAAGTATCTTACCAAAAATGAAATTTTTGTTGCAGGGGATGCCTAAAATCTGACTTATTCCTTAGGGCAGATTTTTGGGAAAATCAATGAGCCAATCATACCAGGCAATTATGTTTCTGGGGGGCGGTTTATACAAATTCTGTCTACAGAACACCTCCAGGTAGCCATATTGCATTGTACAGAAAATTACAGCAGCTGCAGATTGAAAAGGAAAGGTATTTTTTTTATTAAATTCAATTACAATATGTCTTGTGTAGCAATTGTATTTGTTATATTATTCTTTTCTTATTTGTTTTTTTTTCCCCACGAAACTGGAGTTACTCTTTAACGCAGAGGTCCACACAAAAAGTGAACCTCCGCCCTTCAGGGAGGAGGGGGGTGCAGATACCTGTATAATACAGGTATTTGCACCCACTTCTAGGCATAGACGCGGGAGTCACGCCCCTTCCCCCCCCTTCCCGCTGTCTTCTGGGAAACACACAGTTCCCAGAACACAGCGGGACCAGTTAGGACGCGCTGCGCGACTTGCGCATTCGCAGTAGGGAATCGGGCAGTGAAGCCACAATGCTTCACTTCCTGATTCCCTCACCGAGGATGGTGGCGGGGGCAGCCGAGAGACGAACGATTGCTCGTCTTCTGCTGCCGACATCGCATGCACCCTGGACAGGTAAGTGTCCATTTATTAAAAGTCAGCAGCTGCAAAATTTGTAGCTGCTGGCTTTTAATATTTTTTTTTTTAGGTGGACCTCCGCTTTAATGTTTATTTATGCATGCCATTTTTTTGTGGCAGTAGTTGCATTATGGATTTTAGGACCATTATGGATTTTGTCGATGACACAAGATTCACTACACCAAAAATTTGATTTGTATTGATCTTTCCTACATTCTTATAACATGTACAATAGTTTACATGGGCGAAGTAATGCTTGTGATAGTGCAAGCTCTACTTCTGGCTTAAAGATTTCCAAGCATGTGCGCATTACAATAGCGACGATTTTTCCTGGCCGGAAGCCACATTCCAAGTTAGAATTTCATTCAGTCAGATAAGAGTGAATCAACATTTTCCATCCTTCTCTTTTAAATAAAGACAGTTAGCTTTATTTTCATCTTCAGTTCAGCATTTCCTGCCTTGTTCTCAATACTAAACTGTACACAACGACCTGTAAGTATACAATACAGTGCCCATATATGTGGAAGTAAAAAATAATAATTATGTAATAGTAGGGTCATTTAAAACACAGGAGGTAAAATATTTGAACTGATGCAATGTAATAACGTACTGATTACTGATTGCATAAATTCGGCACAGATGCTATCATTATCTCTTCCAGGAAAGAATTATCATCATAACTGGCTTAAATAATATTATTCTGCACTAACAACCTCTATTTTTATAGTCTTACCTCCAATTTTCTGTTATAGTAGGTTTCCAGTGTGACTGGGCAGTCCAATAAGCACCATAGTTTGAATGTCCCGCCAATGACATCAATAATATCTAACAGATCTGGTCAGACACACCCTTCAGCATTACACGTTTATTTAGAAGAGAAAATAAGTTGAAGATTGTAGCATATGGCGGTACATGACTATTTGGCTGGGTTCACACTGTTTGCAGAGTGGCTCGCAGCAGGGGGTCCGGTGCATCCTCGTTCTCCGTTTCAGGGGCGAATCAGGTTCGAATTATTGCCTGAATTTGGACCTGAAACATAGCCAACGGCGCACAGGACCCTTCTGCAGATTATGACTAAGCAAACCTTAATTCGTGAAACGCGTTAATCTTGCCATGCCAGCATAGAGGTCTCATGATGTCTTATGATGTATCTTGATGGATTTTTATCTTCAATGAAGTAATTATCACTGCTTCATACCTAGGAGTACGGTCAACCTTTCTTGAACCATTGGCTCTTATTCAGGCTGCGGACTGGACCTGCGCCACAAAGTTGAAGGGAGCAATCATTTCCACCTGGAGCGACACAGCTCTGCCATTGTATCAGTCACCTTCTGCAGTGCAATCCGCAGCCGCCCCGGAGATGTGTGAACCGGCTCCATCAGTGGCGGTGCGTCCATAAGGGTGTACGGGCGTAGCCCCCCTTTCTCCTGTCACCCCCTCTATGACCAATGGATAGATTCATGCATAGCATAAATCTATCCATGGCCGCTGCTGACACCCCCTATTCTGGCACACGCCCCCTTTTCGGGCGCCTGAATTACAGCGGCAGGGGGTATTTTTGAAGCACCTGATTAGAGCTATATGCTCTAATAGGTATCAATAATGGTGACCTGCAAGCACCATGCTTGCCGCTTGCAGTTCACCCTGGTGTGTTAGAACAGAGAATGAACACTGAACCGCCACCTGATTGTCTGAAATGACAGGTGCTGTGATTGGAGGCCTATCAGGGGTCCAATCGCCTATAGGAGAGTGTGGAAGGAGAGGAGGGGAGAAGACCCATGGAGGACACCCCTCGCCATCACCCGCTGCCCCACCGTGACAGAATAAGTGCCGGGCAGACGGCGAGCGGCCAGGGCGGTCACAGTGGGAGCATTTAATGGGCACAGTGGGAGAATTTAAGGAGCACAATGGCGGAATTTGATGGGCACAGTGGCGGAATTTGATGGGCACAGTGGCGGAATTTGATGGGCACAGAGGCTGAGTTTGATGGGCACAGAGGCTGAGTTTGATGGGCACAGAGGCTGAGTTTGATGGGCACAGTGGCGGCGTTTGATGGGCACAGTGGCTGCGGCTGCGTTTGATGGGCACAGTGGCTGCGTTTGGTGGCACAGTGGCTGTGTTTGCTGGGCATAGTGAGGCTGCAATTGATGTTTTTTTTTCAGAATTTTTCAGTTTGTTTTCACCCCCCCAAAAATTTTGAGCACCAGCCGCCACTGGGCTCTATTGAGAGCTGGTCACACTCTCCTGTCATGCAACTTATATGCAGGAAAACCCACATCCAATTCGCACTAGTGGGAACACAGCCTCAAGAGAAAAAAGTGTAGGACTTCAAACTTTCTTAAACCCATTGGTGTACATAGCCTATTGTATTAGGATGTGCACCCCAAAGCTTGAACACATATAAATGTGTGTGCATGGGCATATATACTGACGGTTTCAGTAGAGCAGTGGACAGTGTCAGTAGAGCAGTGGGTGGTGTCATAAGGCAGAGATTGGTGTCAGTAGGGCAGTGGACTGTGTCAGTCGTTTTTAGTGATTTACAGTTTTTTGTTTTTTTTTATTTGGTGAAATATCAGGGGTTTAAATAGGGGGAATATGTGCCACACCGGGTGATACCCAAGCACACCTGGCACACCCCTTTACTAAAGGCCTATGCTTGAACATGGCCTTTAGTAAAATCTCAACTAAAGGCTCATTCACTCAGGCGCTCAGCCCCCATATAGCATGAAGAGCCATGTGTTTATTTCTCTGTTCTACTGCTGCACTGCATGGAATGAACACAATCAGTTGAACTCCCTTGTAGAAACAGAACAGAAAAGGAGGTGTGGATGCGAGTAGGCCCAGACACAATGTGTTCTCCACTTTCCTCCTTGAAAGTGGGTTGCGGTCTCCGAGCGAGGGGGAATTTCCTTCCAGGCGGTCTCAAATACACATGAAGGCTCTGTTGGTGGGAGACAGTTGATTGGGAGCATATTATGTTACACCCTTAATACGGGTGTAATGGGTTCCTAAATTTTAACCTAACCTTTAATATAATAGGGCATTTACACTGGCCACTGGTACCCCCAACCACCCACCTGGTACCACCCCTGGATAATGCTAATGCACATGATTTGATTAGGGTGTGCTCAGGCACACCCTGTGCACACGCCTATGCTGCCACCCCTGCCCCTCCACAGTTGATCTCCAAAGTGAGTCTTTAACGCATAAAATCCCTATTTAACCCATATTCTGCTGCATACTTATCTCTACAACATACAAAAAAGAAACATTTTAAGCAACAGACAGCATGGATTCATGAAACACAGAATTTGTCAAACAAACATGATTTCTTTTTATGAAGAGGTAAGTAAAACCTTGGTCAGAGGGGTGGCTGTGGACGTGGTACACTTGGATTTTGCAAAAGTGTTCAATACAGTTCCCCACACACGGCTCATGTGTAAGGTAAAGTCTACAGGCTTGGAAATATCAATTTGTAAATGGATAGAAAACTGTCTAAAAGACAGAATTCAGAGAATAGTGGTTAATGATTGTTACTCTGAATGGTCCAAGGTTATCAGTGGTGTACCCCAAGGTTCAGTGCTGGGACCCTTACTTTTTAATATCTTTATTAAATGATATTGGGTCTGGGATCAAAAGAAACATTTCTGTCTTTGCAGATGACACTAAGCTATGCAGTGGAATAACGTCCTTACAGGATGTCGCCAATTTACAAGCCGACCTCAATGCTCTGTCTAATTGGGCGACTATGTGGCAGATGAGGTTTAATGTTGATAAATGTAAAGTTATGCACTTGGGGCTAAGAATATGAATGCATCTTACATTCTAGGGGGAGTACAACTGGGGGAATCAATGGTGGAGAAGGATCTGGGGGTTTGGTAGATCATAAGCTCAATAATAACATGCAATGCCAAGCTGCGGTTTCCAAAGAGAGCAAAGTCCTTTCTTGTATTAAGAGAGGTATGGACTCCAGAGAGAGAGAAATAATTGTGTCCCTGTACAAATCATTAGTAAGACCTCATCTGGAATATGCAGTTCAGTTTTGGGCCCCAGTTCTCAAAAAGGATATTGGGGAACTGGAGAAAGTGCAGACAAGGGCAACCAAACTGATAAGAGGCCTGGAGGAGCTCAGCTATGAGGAAAGATTAGAGGAACTGAATTTATTCACTCTTGAGAAGAGGAGATTAAGGGGGGGGAGATGATCAACATGTACAAATGCATAAGTTGTCCATGTAGTGAACTTGGTGTTGAGTTATTAATTTTAAGGTCATCACAGAGGACAAGGGGGCATGCTTTACGTCTAGAGGAAAACAGATTTCATCTCCAAATATGGAAAGGTTTCTTCACAGTAAGAGCTGTGAAAATGTGGAATAGACTCCCTCCAGAGGTGGTTCTGCTAAGCTCAGAAAATTGCTTTAAAAAAGACCTGTATTATTTTCTTAACCAGTTGCCGACCGCCGCATGCCGATGTACGTCGGTAGAATGGCACGGGCAGGCACATTGGCGTACAGGTACGTCCCTTTAAATTTGCCACCCAGGGGGCGAGCGCGCGCCTCGCGAGTGCGGCCGCAGATCCCGGGAACTCGATGTTCCCGGGCGGCCTGCGATTGCGGTCGGCAATAGCAGAACAGGGGAATGCCTTTGTAAACAAGGCATTCCCCTATTCTGCCTAGTGACACCGTCACTGATGACCGTTCCCCGTGAACAGGAACGGTCATCAGTGACATGTCACGTGTAGCCACGCCCCCTAACAGTAAGAATCACACCCTAGAAAACACTTAACCACTGTAGCGCCACCTAGTGGTTAACCTGTTCACTGCCAGTGTCATTTTTACAGTAATCAGTGCATTGATCGCTGTAAAAATTACAATGGTCCCAAAGTGGTGTCAAAAGTGTCCGATTTGTCCGCCATAATGTCGCAGTCATGATAAAAATCGCTGATCGCCGACATAACTAGTAAAAAAAAAAAAATTAATAAAAATGCCATAAAACAGTCCCCTATTTTGTAGAAGCTATAACTTTTGCGCAAACCAATCAATAAACGCTTATTGCAATTTTATTTACCAAAAATATGTAGAAGAATACGTATCGGACTAAACTGTGGAAATTTTTTTTTTTTATATATGTAGCGGGTATGTACTTTCCCGGGTGTAAATTTGAACATGACAGAGACATTGGTGATGTGTAATTCCCTGCAGCCCAGCAGGTGGCGCTGTCGCCCTGGGCTGGGGTTGAATCATTGCTGTGTGTCGTGCCTCCTTTTTGTCCTCCCTCGGCAGCGGTATGGTGGGGCAGGGAACCCGCCGTGCTTGCTGGGAGAGAGTATAAAGGGGCCGGCCATCTTTGTCACGGGGGAGTCCAAGGCACCTTCAGCCTGTGGGCGGTGGTTCGTGTCGGTCCCTTAGGCGGCCTAGGCCTAGAGGACAGCCGGAGGTCGTGTTCCATCCCAGGCACCTTTAGCCTGGGGTGAGGTACTTGGATGGAGGTCCGGAGCTCAGTGCCCAACACTGAGTTCCGCGAGGGAAGGAGATCCTAGGGTACCCAGGGATTGGGTACCCGAATCCGGAAGGCGTAATGGACCGGGGGGAGCTCCTCACTCGAAGACCTGGTGCAGCATATTGCCAGTGACGGGTGAGCCTCTCATCGGAGACCGCCTGGAAGGAAATTCCCCCTCGCTCGGAGACCGCAACCCACTTTCAAGGAGGAAAGTGGAGAACACATTGTGTCTGGGCCTACTCGCATCCACACCTCCTTTTCTGTTCTGTTTCTACAAGGGAGTTCAACTGATTGTGTTCATTCGAGAAGAATAAAGGAGTGTTGGACTTTAATGGTGTGGGGCTCATTTCCTGTCAGACATTGTTCAAGGTAACTCTCGGTGGAGGCTCCAGGTGCACAACACTGACCCGAAGGTAAAAAGAACTTTGTTTGTATCACACTGACACCTGTGGTGAAAGCCAGGCGTGGTGTCCCCGCTCCCTTCCCCTCTGAAAGATACTCCTAGACAAGAGACAGACGAGCTGAAGAAAGAGAGAGGAGTGAGGAGGGCACTACATATATTTTTTGGGGATATTTATTATAGCAAAAAGTAAAAAATATTGAATTTTTTTCAAAATTGTCGCTCTTTTTTTGCTTATAGCGCAAAAAATAAAAACCGCAGATGTGATCAAATACCACCAAAAGAAAGCTCTATTTGTGGGAAAAAATGGACGTCAATTTTGTTTGGGAGCCACGTCGCACGACTGCGCATTTGTCAGTTAAAGCGACACAGTGCCGAATCGCAAAAAGTGGCCTGGTCTTTGACCACCAAAATGGTCCGGGGCTGAAGCGGTTAATGTACATAATATAACTGGGTACTAACATTTATAGGTAAAGTTGATCCAGGGAAAATCTGATTGCCTCTTGGGGGTCAGGAAGGAATTTTTTTCCCTGCTGTAGCAAATCGGAGCATGCTTTGCTGGGGTTTTTTGCCTTCGTCTGGATCAACTGTAGGTGAAGGATTGTGTATATGGGATTGTATTTTTAATTATTTTTTTGGTTGCACTAGATGGATTTGTGTCTTTTTTCAACCTTACTAACTATGTAACTATTAGACATGTGCACACTGAAATATTTCGTTTCGGAATTTCGTTTTCATCCGAAAAATAAATTTATTTAGTTACTCCCGAAATTCGTTTTTATTTATTTCGTTTTTCTTAGAAATTGCATTCGTCCGAAAATCTGAATTAATTAAGGTCGAATCTGTCATTGAAGGCTTATGGTGTCTGTCGAATGTTCAAAGAAGATTCGACGGAGCAGTGAAACTGTACGACGCTGCAATCATACATTTCCGGTCGAATGTTCCGCCCACAAGCTATAGAAGAATTCTAATGTTGTATGACTAGTAATAATTATATTTATTCATTACTATTACTAGTCAACCAAGATTAGAATTCTTCTATAGCCTATGGGCGGATGCATTTGACCGGAAATGTACGATTGCAGCGTCGTACAGTTTTGCTGCACCGTCGAATCTTCTAACTTTCGATGCTTTGTCGAATCTTCGTCATTCTAGCTATTTTACTGCTCCTCCTCTTTGGTTACAATCAGCCAATAACATTCATCATCAACTTTATTTTTATTTTACTTCCCCCACCCAATTCCAGCAGTGATCTTTTCTCTCTATGTCGAATCTTTTCTCTCTATAATAACAAATCTTTTCTCTCCTATGTCGAATCTTTTCTCTCCTATGTCGAATATTTTCTCTCTATAATGTCGAATCTTTTCTCTCCTATGTCGAATCTTTTCTCTCCTATGTCGAATCTTTTCTCTCTATAATAACAAATCTTTTCTCTCCTATGTCGAATCTTTTCTCTCCTATGTCGAATATTTTCTCTCTATAATGTCAAATCTTTTCTCTCCTATGTCGAATCTTTCTCTCCTATGTCAAATCTTTTCTCTCTATAATGTCGAATCTTTTCTCTCCTATGTAGAATAATCTTGGACTAATAGAGTTAAGGTTAGGCACATTCGACCACAGGTTCGATAGACACAGATTGTTATTGTCAGCGTCACGTCGAATCTCCTATCTATATCGAACTGTTGTAGCAACGAAAACGAAAATAAAGCATTTGTTTATGTCGGATCTTTCGGTTTTCGGATTCTGTGCTTTCGTTTTCGTTTGTTAAAACGATAACTAAAATAGCTGAAATTCGGACGAAAATGCATTCGGACGAAAACGAATGCACATGTCTAGTAACTATGTAACAAGCCTCACATGAAAATAATGCAGAAGTAAAGTCCTACTATCAGAAGACACTTCTTAAATTTTTCAAAAGTTCAAATCGGTTGCTATTATGCCTTATTAGTGTATATGATCTCCAGTAATGCTGTTACTCTGATGTGGCAGAACCTTGAAATTCTTTCATGCAGGAAGTAAGCTGAGTGCAGTTCTACTTAGCATTCTCCAGCTGGACTGTGCCTAGTCTCCTCTGTTCTTCCAAGCCAACCTTCAGCAGGGGTTGAATGGGGTGTGATAACATTTTCAGCTTTCAGGCACAAATAAGCATTTTTACTATTTCAAACTTTCCAGTAAGGGCATGGAAGCTTATACTGTTTTCTCAACAAATGCATTTAAACGTTATAGCAACTCTCTCTTGTCTTTATGTTTTTTTGCTGTGCCTTTCCTGGCTGCTATGCAGGGTATTAGAGGAAGATAGTATAATTACAGATTTAGATATTTATACTAACTGTACTTAACCACTTGCCGACCGCCGCACAAACATATACGTTGACAGAATGGCACGGACAGGCAAATGGGCATACAGGTGTCCCGCTGAGCGCCCCGCTGTCACATCTCAATACACAGTAACAGCGCCGTCCCGGGGGTCTTTTGCTCCAGCCTATCCCTCTGGTGTGGCCGGTGTCTGTGAGTATAGTGGAGGCGGCGGGGCTCGATGGAAATCATGTTTGCATTGAGAGGTGCAGCTGTTGTTAGCTGACCTTCTGGCCAGTGGGGACACCAAGGAGCTGCTGGATGGCACTGGCCTGGCGGGGACACCAAGGTGCGGCTGGAAGGTGCTGGCCCGACGAGGACACCAAGGAGAGGCTGGATGGTGGGGACTCCTATGCTATACTGCTGCTGAGGAGAGCCCTGATGTCATGGACAATGAAGCCATGAAAAGGTAAGGACTTTACATTGTAGCAAAGTGTAATTTCTTCAATGTTGTCACATGAAAAGATATAATAAAATATTTACAAGAATGTGAGGGGTGTACTCACTTTTGTGAGATACTGTATGTGCATGTGAGTTAGGGACCTGAGATTGTACGCGCTATATAAGTACCTGTATTAAATAAATAAACTACAAGGGGTGCGCTAGCCAGCTGTCTAGATTTAAAAAAAAAAGGCTGTGTGATGCCAGAAGGTTGTATGGTGATCACTGCAACCTCATAGTTTAGATCAGTGGTTGTCAACTTACCAGGCACAGGGGCCCTCAACTGTGACCCCTGACATCATCAATTGAATGCACATAATGTTAAGTATATGTAATGCTAGAGAGGACTGCAGCATTACTAGAGTTAATGACGGTCAAAAACTGGGGACATGTTACAGACTAGAGACATACTGCAGAAGACAGTGAAAGACAGCAAACATGAGGCTAGTAGTGATCGCTGCTATTAGCCCATTACAAGCCAATGATTCCACCACCATTACATACATCTGGGGCCTAAGGGCTGCACAACAAGTGCAACAGGGCTGCAGGTGAGCCTTGGCCACAGGCTGGGCACCAGGAGTTTAGGTAATTATATCCTTTTTTGGGAAATGCGAAGCAGAAGGTCCTGCAGGATACAAGTGTAGCGGTAATTTAAATTTAGGGGAAGCATCTGGGTGGTAGTATGACCCAGATGCATTGATTGTTAGGGAATGTGGGACCCTTTTTATTTGTGGAGGACTCCAGTGGTGTTCAGTTCCCTGCGGCCCCCGGGTGGCGCTGTCGCCCTGGGCCGGGGTTGAACCATCATTGCTGTGCTGTTCCGTTTTTGTCCTGTTTCGGCAGCCGTACGGCGGGGCGGGGAACCTGCTGTGCCTGTCGGGGGGAGGAGATAAAGGGGAGAGACGCCCTCAACACGAGGTTCAGAGTCGGAGGTCATGGCCGCGCCCAGGCACCTTCAGCCTGGGTGCCGGTGTGCCGGAGTTCCAGGCCCAGGTGCCCTTGGCCTGGCCGGAGCGGGAGATGGAGTCCATCCCAGGCACCTTCAGCCTGGGGTGAGGTACTATGGAGGAGGCCCGGGGCCCAGTACCTTCAACTGGGTTCCGCAGTGGTGGAAGAGTCCGAGGGGCCCTAAGGTGTTGGGCGCCCGAATCTGAGACAAGGAGACCAGGGAGCGCAACCCCTCCGAACAGTCCGGTGCAGCTTTGCTGGTGACGGTGGGGCCTCTGGTAACTCTCTTGGAAGGATATCTTCCCTCTGACAGGGGCTGCACTTAGCGAAGGTAATTCTGTTCCTGTTCTACACGGTCGGTGGCAGCGGCTGTGTGTAATAACCATTGGTGACACTACAATGGTTAGTTCTATTTGAGGATTGTGCCTTGACCTACTCCCCACTTATACTGAACTGTTCTTTGGGTCACAACCTGTCTGCTGTTAAAGGACGATTTATTGCTGTCAGAGAATAAATACGAGTTGGACCTTTTTCAGTGGTGTGGAACTTCAGTTACTGGGAGCAAGGGGGGTCATCTGCAGAACGAACTTGGCTCTGGGTTATGCACACAGCCCGAAGGTAAACAGGTCTTGGCTTTCACCTCTACACAGTAGAGGACATAGGCTGTAGTGTACCACATCCCTCCTCCCTGATCCCCCTAGACAAGACAACAAGCCGAGAAGAAGAAGGGGTGAGAGGGGTGAGGCCGCTACACAAGTATATAAAACCACTATATAAAACCATTTATCAGTTAAAGCCCAACTCCAGTCAAAGCTTTACTTATTTTTGAAAAGACTTTGGGAGCGTAAATAAATACCCTATTAAGAATATTTTACCTTACTTTTTGTCACTGTGACAGCCGGACAAGAAATGAGGGAAGAAACTGAGACTGGGACACAAAGACACAGGCAGTAATTATAACATGGGTCTAACATTTCTCCAAAAGGTGATTTGTTGCAGTATGTGTCGCAGTTGAAAGATTTCCTATCACTTCCTGTCTCACAAATAAAAAAACTTGCTAAAGCCAGCTATACATGATTTATTTTTTCTTCGTTTAACCAGCGGGTTGATCGAAAATATATATGAGCCAATTTCCCCAGCCACACATTCAATGTGAACAGGGGAGGGCTGGGCCAGGGGGCAGGGTGGCAATTGCCTCCCAGGCCGCCTTAACTTATGTTAAAAATGGCCGGCAGCCGCTGCCCGCTACCATTTTCTTTTTTATTCTGGTCTAGGAAGTCGGGCCGGGGGCACGGCCATGGCGGCCGACCACTAGCTGTTGCATTCTGGGAGTTGTAGTCCGCGCTCAAGCTTCCGGTGATTGCTCTCAGAGAATAAATACGAGTTGGACCTTTTTCAGTGGTGTGGAACTTCAGTTACTGGGAGCAAGGGGGGTCATCTGCAGAACGGACTTGGCTCTGGGTTATGCACACAGCTGGAAGGTAAACAGGTGTTGGCTTTCACCTGTACACAGTAGAGGACATAGGCCGTAGTGTACCGCATCCCTCCTCCCTGATCCCCCTTGACAAGACAACAAGCCGAGAAGAAGAAGGGTTGAGAGGGGTGAGGCCGTTACACGTGGGGGCGTCGTCCGGGATGTGTGTTATACAGATGGAGCTGAGAATGTCTACATTTGAACTTTGTTGCCCGGAGGAGTTCCGAGTAGGTCGGCCATGTTGGCCAGCGCGCCACGAGGCACACCATAGCTGCGCAGTTTGTGGGCGGGGAGAAGAGAAAGCCTGCAAACAAGTGCAAGGTATGGGAGGAGTCTGGCCATGTGGAAGGACACGCGTGGAGATTCCGGCGCAAATTGGTCAATGCGCAATGGAGCAGCAGACAGTCGGGATGACCTCAAGTGCCCCGTGGATTCCGGTTCCTTCCACCACGAGAATGACTTCCTTTGCTGCTCCGATCACAGACATGGGAATAAGACTAAGGCCCCGAGGATGTTTGGCTCTGTACACATGCAGAGACATAGAGGCCCTCGGTGTGATCTGTCCCGGCTGTTCGGGACTGGTGGTCCACTTGAAGCCGTTCGGACAATGTGAGGCCTGCAAGGAGTTCCTCTTTGAGGTGGAGCCATCCACAGAAAGGACTCGCGCCTTCCACCTCAACTGCCTCAAGGCACCGCCACTCCGGAGGGAGAGATCAGAGCCTATGCGGACATTCCTGCGCGCACTGAGCGGGGCGAGGAGAAGGCCCCAGCGGAGACTGAGAAAGAGAATCCGAGGATGCTGCCTCGGTCACCACAAGCTCTCTGCTCCCACCGCCGAAGAGGAAAATTGGCCTGGTAAAGGTATCCTGTGGCCGTGGAAGAGCTTCGCCCCGTCGCTTGCCTGGCCTGGATGGATCCGGAGGGAAGAGCCCTGGACATCTCTGTTCTACTAAAGGCCCAGGTGAGCCAGGGGTTGGGACTGTGTGTGTGGTTGGAGGTGTCGGGAGTCCAGTCGGTGGAGCCCGTTCAGGGGGGTGATTCCGTGTCCACTTGGAATTACCTGCCCGCGGAGTTCTATGACACCTCCGACCTAGAATCATTATGTGATGCCGGTGATGACGGGGAAATAGATGAGATTTTCCACAAGAAAGGTTGGGACAAGATGCCGCTACCCTCGTCCCGTGCAACAAGGGACCCACCCATGTCTATTTGGGGATAGTGCATCCCGGGTGGAGGCCCCGGAGCCTAAGGAGGAACCTGGCCCCCTGTCTGCCCTTTCACCCCGGGAATCACCTACTGTTTCATCTGCTCCTGTTGCGGGAGTGCAACTTGCATCACTGCGGGCTCCTAAGCCCAAATCTACAGAGGTAGTTAAAGTACCTCGTCACCCTGAATCCATTGTTCTGCCTAGAGAAGGAGATTGTGCAACAATGCCACCTTTAGCCAGGCTGCAGCGACTCTTTTGCCAGAAGGTTGCCTGTGAATATGGGTGGGAATACCCGTATTTACCCCGAGACTTGCTCTATGAGGTGGAGGTCTTGCGGCAGCGGTGGTACGATGAATTCATCTGGACAAAACTTAAGGTGCCCCACGCTCGTAGATACCTCTCGTGCTCACCTACAGCTTCTAAGAAGTTCAGAGACTGTAAGGCGGAGTGGATGCTGGGTAGGCATATCCATGCGGACAGGGTGCTTATTTGTCGGAAGGATGGAGAGAATGTTGAGTATAATGTGGAGACCTTTGATAAGCACTTAAAGCCCCTGTTCCTGCCGCACCCAAAGTTTTATCTCTAGGAGGAAGAGACTCTTTTGTTTTTCTCATTGCCGGACTTTCCGGAGTGCCTTTGCCGGAACCCAGGAACTGTGCCCTAGTCATATGGGTGTTTTACTCTTAGGAGAAACGGGAGCTGTTGCTGTTGTTTTGTTCTCCCTTCTCTCCTCTCACCACAAGGAACACAGAGACTTTGGGGTGTAGCCAGCATAGGGCCACAGCACAGAGAAGTAAAGTTTCATCTGGATTTGACCAAGTGTCTTTACTGCGCAACGATTGTTTTTTTTTTTACACTTGCACCATACTTATTGGAGCAAATGGGGTTCTTTTCAAATCACCAGGGGGAGAGTGTAGCGGGTATTTAAATTTAGGGGAAGCATCTGGGTGGTAGTATGACCCAGATGCATTGATTGTTAGGGAATGTGGGACCCTTTTTATTCGTGGAGGACTCCAGTGGTGCTCAGTTCCCTGCGGCCCCCGGGTTGCGCTGTCGCCCTGGGCCGGGGTTGAACCATTACTGCGGTGCTGTTCCTTTTTTGTCCTGTTTCGACAGCTGTACAGCGGGGCGGGGAACCTTCTGTGCCTGTCGGGGGGAGAAGATAAAGGGGAGAGACGCCCTCAACACGAGGTTCAGAGTCGGAGGTCACAGCCGCGCCCAGGCACCTTCAGCCTGGGTGCCGGTGTTCTGGAGTTCCGGGCCCAGGTGCCCTTGGCCTGGCCGGAGCGGGAGATGGAGTCCATCCCAGGCACCTTCAGCCTGGGGTGAGGTACTACGGAGGAGGCCCGGGGCCCAGTACCTTCGACTGGGTTCCGCAGGGGTGGAAGAGTCCGAGGGGCCCTAAGGTGTTGGGCGCCCGAATCTGAGACGAGGAGACCAGGGAGCGTAACCCCTCCGAACAGTCCGGTGCAGCATTGCTGGTGACAGCGGGGCCTCTGGTAACTCTCTTGGAAGGATGTCTTCCCTCTGACAGGGGCTGCACTTAGCGAAGGTAATTCTGTTCCTGTTCTACACGGTCGGTGGCAGCGGCTGTGTGTAATAACCATTGGTGACACTACAATGGTTAGTTCTATTTGAGGATTGTGCCTTGACCTACTCCCCACTTATACTGAACTGTTCTTTGGGTCACAACCTGTCTGCTGTTAAAGGACGATTTATTGCTGTCAGAGAATAAATACGAGTTGGACCTTTTTCAGTGGTGTGGAACTTCAGTTACTGGGAGCAAGGGGGGTCATCTGCAGAACGGACTTGGCTCTGGGTAATGCACACAGCCCGAAGGTAAACAGGTGTTGGCTTTTACCTCTACACAGTAGAGGACATAGGCTGTAGTGTACCACATCCCTCCTCCCTGATCCCCCTAGACAAGACAACAAGCCGAGAAGAAGAAGGGGTGAGAGGGGTGAGGCCGCTACACAAGTATATAAAACCACTATATAAAACCATTTATCAGTTAAAGCCCAACTCCAGTCAAAGCTTTACTTATTTTTGAAAAGACTTTGGGAGCGTAAATAAATACCCTATTAAGACTATTTTACCTTACTTTTTGTCACTGTGACAGCCGGACAAAAAATGAGGGAAGAAACTGAGACTGGGACACAAAGACACAGGCAGTAATTATAACATGGGTCTAACATTTCTCCAAAAGGTGATTTGTTGCAGTATGTGTCGCAGTTGAAAGATTTCCTATCACTTCCTGTCTCGCAAATAAAAAAACTTGCTAAAGCCAGCTATACATGATTTCTTTTTTCTTAGTTTAACCAGCAGGTTGATCGAAAATATATATGAGCCAATTTCCCCAGCCACACATTCAATGTGAACAGGGGAGGGCTGGGCCAGGGGGCAGGGTGGTAATTGCCTCCCAGGCCGCCCTAACTTATGTTCAAAATGGCCGGCAGCCGCTGCCCGCTACCATTTCCTTTTTTATTCTGGTCTAAGAAGTCGGGCCGGGGGCACGGCCATGGCGGCCGACCACTAGCTGTTGCATTCTGGGAGTTGTAGTCCGCGCTCAAGCTTCTGGTGGGTGGAAAACACAGCAGCGCAGAGGAAACTACAACTCCCTGGGACCGGATTCTTGAAAGCAGACAGAGGCAGGGCGTGCCAGGGAGTCGGACGCAGGGCTGCAGGGCTGGGCGCTGGCTGCAACTTGACCCAGGATCAGGAGCGTTACCCCCCCAGGAGACCGTGGTGTGCCAGGACCTGCTGAGCTGAGATTGCTGAGGTGAGAGACCCTGACACCCCAAGCTGACCCCCCATCTCCCCCACCATACACCCCATGTAACCTGCCCCAGTGAGCAAGCTTCATTGATGGGCACTGGAGTTGGCTGCACTGATAAGCACTGGTGAGGCTGCATTGAAAAACCAGGTGGGCCATGGATGGTGAGCTGATTCGGCGGTTCAGTGGGCCACTTGACTGGACTTGCCCCCCAGGCCTAAGGCTACCAGCCCTTCCCTGAATGTGAATGGGGGAATCCTCCCACTTTGCTATTGTATTCTTCCAGAAAGGAGCCTTCACCGTCAGCAGAATACACTGATCAGTGTTGCCGGCACTGATCATGGATCGAAATAAACAAAAGATGGAAGCTGGAGTTGGGCACAAAGATCTTAATGTCCTGCGTATGTAAGAATTCTACTCTGCTAGACTACAGTAAATAAATACCTACCCATGTTTTGGGCCTTCAAACACCCACAGCTATTGATCAAGGAAACTAAATAATAGATATTGCGTCTCACATGCAAATGTATCTGTTACTTGGTACACAGTTTTGGTGTTTCTTGTCCCAGCCATGACTTCACAGCAACTACTGTATGTTTTTTCTTATGGTGGCACTCAGCTCTGGTACCTCTAGCCTCCTGGTGTTCAACACGTGGCCTGTAGGCTGTTGGGCAGCATGTAGAAAGCAGAGTGGCAGTAGAGTGCCAGACACTGGAACACTCTCTGTTCCAATGCCAGTACTGAAAAAAAGACTGTATTGTGGGTGGAGTTATCTCTGTCCACAGTACAAGCAAGGTCCCGGCCTGGGGAATGGGAGAGCTGCACGGGAGGATGTGATGGATAAGTGATCATCAATGGGGAGATGGGGGTTAACTTTCAATGCTGCAAACCACCAATGTGGCATGGGGAATGGGAGGAGGGGGTTAACTCTCACTGCCACTGACCATCAATGTGGAGGGATTTAAATTTCATTGTCATGACCACCAATCCTGGGGGTTATTTTTGTGTTCATTGGCACCAGTGCCAGAGGTGATTATTGCATCCGCTGGTGCAGTTGTGTATTTAGGTTTTGTGCTGCTCTAGGCCTGACTAAACTCGTAACCCCCTAAATATGACCCACCCCTTCCGGTCAAGGCCACACCCCTTTCTGTTTAAGACCCACACTGAAATTTTTGAGTGGGGACACGATTCCCTTAATTTGCATAGATTTCCTCTCACTTCCTGTTTGGCTATGGGGCAGGAAGTGAAGGGAAATCTCTGCAATGGGACAGGGATGGTAAAAAATAAACTGACAGGGGCTATAACCCTCCCTTAATGAAAAAAAAAGTGTTGCCTATAGTTCTACTTTAAGCACAAATTTCTGATAATTTTATGGAGAGGACTAAGAAGATATAACCATGCCAATGGTGCATCAGAAAACATATAGCACAGTGAGGAAGGTTGGTGGTCCAGGATGATAGGACAGTCAAAATTAGAAGCAGCGCCCCCCCCCCCCCACAGTTGTGGAATTCCGTCCGCCCGCATACCGGAAACAGTGCAGCCACTTTATGGGGGCGCTAGACTAATTTGCCTCTCAGCCCAGTCCGCCCCATAAGACTGGCCCTACACTAACAGTGTAGCACAAGACGGCGGGGACTCTTTCCGTGCTGCCCCCCTGCAAAGTGCTGCCCTAGGTAGGCCTGGGCCTTGTTGGCCTAGGCCAGGATACAGCATTGCGCTGGTGCCAATGCTGGGAGTTATTACTGCAACTATTGATACCAACGCTAGGGGTGTTTATTGCATCCACTGACACCAACTCTGTTTTTTTTTTTAGTGCGTCCACTGAAACCAATGCTGGGGGTTATTATTGCAATCACTGACACCAATGTTAGGACCAAAATTTTGGGCCGCTGAGGTGCGATAATGTGCAGCCCTCTGGAGGTATCGGGGGCCACACTTGAGGCTCTCTATAATTTTCCATTTGACCACCACTCACTGCTCTAGCCTCTGCCATGTCTCGATTGGACTTATCCTTTGTAGCCATGCAGTCAGCGATATAAGTGGTAGTATAATTCTTATAGTGGTACTAAGCTTTGGTACTTCTACACTTTGCATTAGCTATAACTTTAAAGATATAAGTGGAGGCAACCATATTGCTTCTTATGGTTGTAATGCCTTGGCACCAGCCCTTTATTCACAAATAGTCCACCCATTGTTCCCTAGGGTATGTCGACATGTATCCCCTTTGTTCTTGGGGATGCCTAATACTCCTACTTTCCCATATAACTACTGCAATATTTACTGCTTGATTTAGTATACATACTGTATGTTCTGTGTTTTTTTAAAATTCAATACATCTAATGATCTCATTTAGACGAACAAGTAGATTATCAGATAATAACCAATATAGACTATTTATGAGTAATATCAATAAAAAACAATTACAGACACATTGGAATTAATGTATTAATATGGTATTACTAATGAATGGAATACGTTTCCTATGGCTACGAGTCAGATTAAAACTTTCAGGCTAGATTTGATGCTCATTTGGAAGTAACTATGAGAGACAAAATGTTGAAACAAATTCAGACAATCAAATTGTGTGATTTGGAAAGATTTTTTTTGCAAATTATGGTGGAAAATAAGTATTTGGTCACCTACAAACAAGCAAGATTTCTGGCTCTCACAGACCTGTATCTTCTTCTTTAATAGGCTCATCTGTCCTCCACTCATTACCTGTATTAATGGCACCTGTTTGAACTTGTTATCAGTATAAAAGACACCTGTCCACAACCTCAAACAGTCACACTCCAAACTCCACTATGGTGAAGACCAAAGAGCTGTCGAAGGACACCAGAAACAAAATTGTAGACCTGCACCAGGCTGGGAAGACTGAATCTGCAATAGGCAAGCAGCTTGGTGTGAAGAAATCAACTGTGGGAGCAATAATTAGAAAATGGAAGACATACAAGGCCACTGAAAATTTCCCTCGATCTGGGGCTCCACGCAAGATCTCACCCCATGGAGTCAAAATGATCACAAGAACGGTGGGCAAAAATCCCAGAACCACACGGGGGACCTAGTGAATGACCTGCAGAGAGCTGGGACCAACGTAACAAAGGCTACCATCAGTAACACACTACGCCGCCAGGGACTCAGATCCTGCAGTGCCAGACGTGTCCCCCTGCTTAAGCCAGTACATGTCCGGGCCCATCTGAAGTTTGCTAGAGAGCATTTGGATGATCCAGAAGAGGATTGGGAGAATGTCATATGGTCAGATAAAAACCAAAGTAGAACTGTTTGGTAGAATCACAACTCGTCGTGTTTGGAGGAGAGAGAATGCTGAGTTGTAACCAAAGAACACCAGACCTACTGTGAAGCATGGGGGTGGCAACATCATGCTTTGGGGCTGTTTCTCTGCAAAGGGAACAGGACGACTGATTTGTGTACATGAAAGAATGAATGGGGCCATGTATTGTGAGATTTTGAGTGCAAACCTCCTCCCATCAGCAACGGCATTGAAGATGAAACGTGGCTGGGTCTTTCAGCATGACAATGATCCCAAACACACCGCCCGGGCAACAAAGGAGTGGCTTCGTAAGAAGCATTTCAAGGTCCTGGAGTGGCCTAGCCAGTCTCCAGATCTCAACCCCATAGAAAACCTTTGGAGGGAGTTGAAAGTCTGTGTTGCCCAGCGACAGCCCCAAAACATCACTGCTCTAAAGGAGATCTGCATTAAGGAATGGGCCAACATACCAGCAACAGTGTGTGACAACCTTGTGAAGACTTACAGAAAACGTTTGACCTCTGTCATTGCCAACAAAGGATATATAACAAAGTATTGAGATTAACTTTTGATATTGACCAAATACTTATTTTCCACCATAATTTGCAAAAAAATTCTTTCCAAATCAGACAATGTGATTGTCTGGATTTGTTTCCACATTTTGTCTCTCATAGTTGAGGTATACCTATGATGTCAATTACAGGCCTCTCTCATCTTTTTAAGTGGGAGAACTTGCACAATTGGTGGCTGACTAAATACTTTTTTGCCCCACTGTATAGTATACATATATATACAGTCATGCTCGAAATTGTTGGCACCCCAGAAATTTTTCCAGAAAATCAAGTATTTCTCACAGAAAAGTATTGCAGTAACACATGTTTTGCTATACACATGTTTATTCCCTTTGTGTGTATTGGAACAAATCAAAAAAGGGAGGAAAAAAAGCAAATTGGACATAATGTCACACAAAACTTCAAAAATGGGCTGCTCAAAATTCTTGGCACCCTTTAAAAATTGGGGATAAATAAGATTGTTTCAAGCATGTGATGCGCCTTTAAACTCACCTGGGGCAAGTAACAGGTGTGGGCAATATAAAAAAAAAACACCTGAAAGCAGATAAAAAGGAGAGAAGTTCACTTAGTCTTTGCATTGTGTGTCTGTGTGTGCAACACTAAGCATGGACAACAGAAAGAGAAAAAGAGAACTGTCTGAGGACTTGAGAACCAAAATTGTGAAAAAAAATCAACAATCTTAAGGTTACAAGTCCATCTCCAGAGATCTAGATTTGCCTTTGTCCACAGTGCGCAACGTTATCAAGAAGTTTGCAACCCATGGCACTGTAGCTAATCTCTCTGGGCGTGGACGGAAGAGAAAAAATTGATCAAAGGTTGCAACGCAGGATAGTCCAGATGGTGGATAAGCAGCCGCAAACAAGTTCCAAAGAAGTTCAAGCTGTCCTGCAGGCTCAGAGAACATCAGTGTCAGTGCAAACTATCCGTCGACATTTAAATGAAATGAAAGGCTATGGCAGGATACCCAGGAGGACCCCACTACTGACACAGAGACATAAAAAAGCAAGACTACAGTTTGCCAAAATGTACTTGAGTAAGCCAAAATCCTTCTGGGAAAACGTCCTGTGGACAGATGAGACCAAGATAGAGCTTTTTGGTAAAGCACATCATTCTACTGTTTACGGAAAACGGAATGAGGCCTACAAAGAAAAGAACACAGTACCTACTGAGAAATATGGTGGATGTTCATTGAAGTTTTGGGGTTGTTTTGCTGACTCTGGCACTGGGTGCCTTGAACGTGTGCAAGGCATCATGAAATCTGAGGATTAATAAAGGATTTTGGGTCGCACTGTAGAGCCCAGTGTCAGAAAGCTATGTTTGCGTCCGAGATCTTGGGTCTTCCAGTAGGAAAATTACCCCAAACATATGTCAAAAAGCACCCAGAAATGGATGGCAACAAAGCGATGGAGAGCTCTAAAGTGGCCAGCAATGAGTCCAGATCTAAATCCCATTGAACACCTGTGGAGAGATCCTAAATTTCCTGTTGGGAAAAGGCACCCTTCCAATAAGAGAGACCTGGAGCAGTTTGCAAAGGAAGAGTGGTCCAAAATTCCGGGTGAGAGGTGTAAGAAGCTTATTGATGGTTATAGGAAGCGACTGATTTCAGTAATTTTTTCCAAAGGGTGTGCAACCAAATATTAAGTTAAGGGTGCCAAGAATTTTGAGCAGCCCATTTTTGAAGTTTTGTGTGACATTATGTCCAATTTGCTTTTTTTCCTCCCTTTTTTTGATTTGTTCCAATACACACAAAGGGAATAAACATGTGTATAGCAAAACATGTGTTACTGCAATACTTTTCTGTGAGAAATGCATGATTTTCTGGAAAAATTTCTGGGGTGCCAACAATTTCGAGCATGACTGTATATATATATATATATATATATATATATATATACCGTGTGTGTGTATGTGTGTATGTATATGTGTATATATATATATATATATATATATATATATATATATACACATATACACACAGTATCTCACAAAAGTGAGTACACCCCTCACATTTTTGTAAATATTTTATTATATCTTTTCATGCGACAACACTGGAGGTCTAAACCGCTGGCAACAAAAGTGAGTATACCCCTAATTCCACGTACACACGATCGGTTTTTCTAATTAAAAAAGACCAATGGACTTTTTTCATCAGAAAAAACGATCGTGTGTGGGCCCCATCGGTCTTTTTTGCATCAGTGTAAAAAAATAGAACAAATTTGGACCAATTAGTTATTTTCCCTCCCTGGTGTCATGTGACTCATTAGTGTTACAAGGTCTCAGGTGTAAATGGGGAGCAGGTGTGTTAAATATGGTGTTATTGCTTTCACACTCTCATACTAGTCACTGTAAGTTCAACATGGCACCTCATGGCAAAGAACTCTGAGAATCTGGAAAAAAATTGTTGCTCTACATAAAGATGACCTAGGCTATAAGAAGATTGCCAAGACCATAAAACTGAGCTGCAGCACAGTGGCCAAGACCATACAGCGGTTTAACAGGACAGGTTCCACTTGGAACAGGCCTCGCCATAGCCGACCAAAGAAGTTGAGTGCACGTACTCAGCATCATGTCCAGAGGTTGTCTTTGGGAAATAGATCTATGAGTGCTGTCAGCATTGCTGAAGAGGTTAAAGGGAGTGGGGGGGGTCATCCTGTCAGTGCTCAGATCATACGCCGCTCACTGCATCAAATTGGTCTGCATGGCTGTCATCCCAGAGGGAAGCCTCTTCTAAAGATGATGCACAAGAAAGCCCACAAACAGTTTGCTGAAGACAAGCAGACTAAGGAAATGGATTACTGGAACCATGTCCTATGGTCTGATGAGAGTACAAAAACAACTGTGTCTTGCCTTGCTGCATGAGTGCCGCTGGCACTGGGGAGCTACAGTTCATTGAGGGAACCATGAATACCAACATGTACTTTGATATACTGAAGCCGAGCATGGTCCCCTCCCTTTGGAGACTGGCCCGCAGGACAGTATTCCAACATAACGACCCAAACACACTCCCAAGACGACCACTGTCTTGCTAAAGAAGCTTAGGGTAAAGGTGATGGACTGGCCAAGCATGTCTCCTAAAACCTATTGAGTATCTGTGGGGCACCCTCAAATGGAAGGTGGAGGAGCGCAAGGTCTCTAACATCCACCAGCTCCGTGATGTCATCATGGAGGAGTGGAAAAGGACTCCAGTGACAACCTGTGAAGCTCTGGTGAACTCCTTGCCCAAGAGGGTTAAGGCAGTGCTGGAAAATAATGGTGGTCACATTTGGGCCCAATTTGGACATTTTCACTTAGGGGTGTACTCACTTTTGTTGCCAGCGGTTTAGACATTAATGGCTGTGTGTTGAGTTATTTTGAACGGACAGCAAATTTACACTGTTATACAAGCTGTGCGCTCACTACTTTACATTGTAGCAAAGTGTAATTTCTTCAGTCTTGTCAAATGAAAAGATATAATAAAATATTTACAAAAATATGAGGGGTGTACTCACTTCCGTGAAATACTGTGTGTGTGTATATATATATATATATATATATATATATATATATATATATACACACGCACACACACACACACACGGCTTTATTTCTCAAGGAATAGGTACAGGAACTCCCCCCTTCCGAGTCACCCCTTGTCTCTGCCCCCTACCCACGTCCGAGCCATCGTTTTTTTGTTGAATCCCCTCCCCACCTTCCAGTACCGTCCCATTTAGAGAATACAGAACCAAGCATTATTTTGTGGTGCTAAGTAATTTGTATGGAATTTGTTAATGACAACAAGAAAGACAGTAAAATAGATTCCCTGTAGTCAGCAACAATAGACCCGCCAGCAGCAATAGACCCCTCCCCCAGCAGAAGATCCCTCCCAGAAATAATTAACCCACCCTCCAGCAACAACAGATCCTCCACCAGCAACAATAGATTGCCCCCCCCCCCTGCAAAACTAAAGTAGATTCCCCAGCAGCCAGCATCAATAGAACCTCTTTCACAACCTCAGCACCCCTTGCCATTGCATACATTCAGTGCTGGAGGTGCCGGAACTGCGTTCCCCACGTTCCTGCTGAAAAAAAGCCCTATATATTTATATATATATATATATATATATATATATATATATATATATATATATATAATATATATATATATGGATTCTCAGAGCACTACTGTGCGTTTAATTTGTCTGACTGATATCTCAAAAGAATATTGTGTCACTGCTCTGATAATGTATAAAAGGGACTGCTGGTTCAAAAGGGGAACATTATCACATACAAAAGGGTCCAACCATATTGAATAGGTCTCTTTAGTGTTTTGGCACTGAGCAGTGAGGAGGCTCAATCTTTAAGAGCTTCAAGTAGCTTTCTGCAGAAATGTTGGGAGTTTTCAATTAAAGGTCTCAAACGTATAACTTCCTCTATATACTACCTGCAATGGCAGCCTGGAGTAAAAAAACTTCACTACTTTCAGTATTTTTCTGAAAGCTATAGTTTTGCTTTATTTTTGTAATATTTACTTTAATAAATAACTATTGAAGTCTGTAAAAATGTACTGTACCTACAATAACAATTATACTACAGCTCATAGAAAAGTACTAACAAACTAATTCTGCATAAAGCTGTATAAAAATGTCATCTCAAAAAAAATACAGTTTTTAACAAATTCCTGACCAGCTAAATTTATCACTGTCTTGACCAGACCACAATAATTTTGTGAACCTTATTGTAATTAAAGTTTTACTTTGACATGCTTTTCTTATAGGTATTATGTAAGTATCCAAATATAAAAAGTCACTGATCACACAAAACATTATTTTAAATCTTATTTATTAATTTTATATTTAAAATTACAAAATTCTGGTCTGCAACAGCAGTGCCAGATTGCATCCGGGCAGCATATAATAAAGCAGAATAATATTAAGACACAACAGTCACGCTTACATCTTTAAATACTTTCGATAACTTAAGTAAACTCACAGAAAATATATATCGGATTCATACATCTTTGGAATAGAACACAGACTTTCACAGCGCAGATAGGCAGAAATAACACATACAAAAAAAAAATATATTACATTTGTAACCCATCACTTTTGTCAAACAAAGGAAGTATTATCTTTCCTCGCTTGGCAAACACAGGGCATAGAGAGGGGCGACCACTTCTAAAGAAAAAAATCTTTAGTAAATTGCTTAAAGCAATTTCATGTTGATCTAATTTTGTAAACACGCAGGAACCAAACTGAACAATAACTGCAGTTGGCCAGCAACTGCAGTTTAGAAGAAGGGACAAGGACGGAGGGGGTAGAATATTAAAATAAAAAATAAATACAATATAGGGTTTTGTGGAGAGGGATAAATATATTGCTTTGCCTACTACTCGCGAGCCTCTGTGAAGTAAAAACATCACAAAAACTACCATAAAAAAGGTGGTAAATTACAAAAATCATCCCATAGCAGTCAGAAGGACTCAAAATATTTGAAAGCGCGGTCACATTTTTTGCTATGGGCAACCCTTCCACGCCACGTTTTTAACAGATGAGGCCATATGGTTGTTCTGAATAGTCCAATTTCAATTTTATAAGCTTGTGTTTTGTTAAAACGTCAAAACACAAAAGATGTGGGGTTGAGACAACAATACAGTTGTGTTGTCCATAAATAGTAACAATGCAAGGTGTTATAAAAATAAACACATAAGTATTTACATGAAAAATGTTTGGGACAAGAGTCCGGTAACTTTAAACCACTTCAAACCCCTACAGTTTTCTGTAGGTATTTCTAGCAGCAAAAAGGGTTGGACTTGGCTCTCCAAAGCCAAAAATTAAACACGATTCTTCTTCCCCCAGAACATGTCCATGTGAATCCAAGTCTTAAGTCTAAGCCATATTTCACATTCCAAAACCACTTTAATCACATTAATTGATGTTGGCAAGTGTTGATGGCAACTGTTTGGTGGAGAAATCTATGAAGGTCATCTCAAGTCTTCCAGTCTCCTCCATTTTTATCAACAGCTCAGACTGGTGTGCTGGACAATGCATAAAGTTCATCTGAATCCTAAATGATACATCTCCGGCTTTACAATGACCTTGTTTCGACTCCAGGAGCACCTTCATCATTACAGACTGAACACGGCATTCTTTGCCTGTAGACTTCAGTTGTCTGACCATCAACAAATCTTGACCATGTAAGACTTTCTCAAGTTTGAGGGTATAGCCCCAGGTATGGACCGCTCAGATAAGGATCTCAACCATTTCAGAAACATTTGAGCTTTTAGTGGATGACATTGTTTCTGTAAGAAAAGAAAAATGTTTTGAGTAAATGGTAGATTCAGTGCAAATGTAAATTGGTTACATGTAATAACTGCAGTAAAGACAAGAGGAGAGATCACCTATGGTAACTAGATTCTGGCTGTTATTATTTTAGGACAGGTGATTGGTTATAAGGCATTGCACTTACTATTTTAAACATAGGCCTAATGGCACTAAATTATCAAGTTGCAATAAAATTTAGGGAACCCTAACATGTGCTTAAGGCATGCTAATGTGGCCTCTAGCACACCTTAAGCATTGTGTTGGATGTATCATTGCAGAATGGTGAGTGATGAATCAGGATCAATGCGTTTAGTTTTAAACAAGTTTATGTCAAAATATTCATAATATTCAATATCATGCTAAAGCATGTAACTTCCACATTATTAAGATTTCAGTTGAATGCTTGATGTCTTAACTGCCATAATACTCAATCACAATAACAAACTGGTCATAGTAAAAGGATAGGAATAATTCAAAGTATTAAACTGATGTGTTAATTAAATGCAGTGCTATCATTTCATATGTACAGGTCCTTCTCAAAAAATTAGCATATTGCGATAAAGTTCATTATTTTCTGTAATGTACTGATAAACATTAGACTTTCATATATTTTAGATTCATTAAACACAACTGAAGTAGTTCAAGCCTTTTCTTGTTTTAATATTGATGATTTTGGCATACAGCTCATTAAAACCCAAAAAATCCTATCTCAAAAAATTAGCATATTTCATCCGACCAATAAAAGAAAAGTGTTTTTAATACAAAAAAAAGTCAACCTTCAAATAATTATGTTCAGTTATGCACTCAATACTTGGTCGGGAATCCTTTTGCAGAAATGACTGCTTCAATGCGGCGTGGCATGGAGGCAACCAGCCTGTGGCACTGCTGAGGTGTTATGGAGGCCCAGGATGCTTCGATAGCGGCCTTAAGCTCATCCAGAGTGTTGGGTCTTGCGTCTCTCAACTTTCTCTTCCCAATATCCCACAGATTCTCTATGGGGTTCAGGTCAGGAGAGTTGGCAGGCCAATTGAGCACAGTAATACCATGGTCAGTAAACCATTTACCAGTGGTTTTGGCACTGTGAGCAGGTGCCAGGTCGTGCTGAAAAATGAAATCTTCATCTCCATAAAGCTTTTCAGCAGATGGAAGCATGAAGTGCTCCAAAATCTCCTGATAGCTAGCTGCATTGACCCTGCCCTTGATAAAACACAGTGGACCAACACCAGCAGCTGACATGGCACCCCAGACCATCACTGACTGTGGGTACTTGACACTGGACTTCAGGCATTTTGGCATTTCCCTCTCCCCAGTCTTCCTCCAGACTCTGGCACCTTGATTTCCGAATGTACTTTGGACCACTGAGCAACAGTCCAGTGCTGCTTCTCTGTAGCCCAGGTCAGGCGCTTCTGCCGCTGTTTCTGGTTCAAAAGTGGCTTGACCTGGGGAATGCGGCACCTGTAGCCCATTTCCTGCACACGCCTGTTCACGGTGGCTCTGGATGTTTCTACTCCAGACTCAGTCCACTGCTTCCGCAGGTCCTCCAAGGTCTGGAATCGGTCCTTCTCCACAATCTTCTTCAGGGTCCGGTCACCTCTTCTCGTTGTGCAGCGTTTTCTGCCACACTTTTTCCTTCCCACAGACTTCCCACTGAGGTGCCTTGATACAGCACTCTGGGAACAGCCTATTCGTTCAGAAATTTCTTTCTGTGTCTTACCCTCTTGCTTGAGGGTGTCAATGATGGCCTTCTGGACAGCAGTCAGGTCGGCAGTCTTACCCATGATTGCGGTTTTGAGTAATGAACCAGGCTGGGAGTTTTTAAAAGCCTCAGGAATCTTTTGCAGGTGTTTAGAGTTAATTAGTTGATTCAGATGATTAGGTTAATAGCTCGTTTAGAGAACCTTTTCATGATATGCTAATTTTTTGAGATAGGATTTTTGGGTTTTCATGAGCTGTATGCCAAAATCATCAATATTAAAACAAGAAAAGGCTTGAACTACTTCAGTTGTGTGTAATGAATCTAAAATATATGAAAGTCTAATGTTTATCAGTACATTGCAGAAAATAATGAACTTTATCACAATATGCTAATTTTTTGAGAAGGACCTGTATATGACACACACCGTATTGTAATATTTGGGATGCCAACAAAGGAATAGCAGCAGACTGATAGACATTCATATAAAGTATCTGAGCACCCTGTCAGGCTCATAGCAAATTGTTTCTGCATGACTGAATTAGGTGTCTAACTGTAGTTCTGCACCCGCGTTACTTCTTCCTCTGATTCAGCCTTCACAAAGGCCTTTGAATATATAAGTGATGAAACAAGCATGTGACCAGTCAGTATGTGGACACAAACAGTAAAAATGAGTGAACAATGAACTATAAGAAGTATAGACAGTGGGCCTGCTTGTAATCTGAAAGATTGTATCATTGCCTGTGATAGACAGACAGAATGATGCATCCAGTGCTTCTGGGCATTTACATTGCCCTACTATGTGTCGACATCCTAAAAAGGAGTACGTGGGGTCACAATGGCCCGTTTTCATTGGTTGAGGGGGAGGACATTCCAGACATGCCTGTGGCTTTGGATCGTAAGCAGATATGCTGCATCTTCTCAGAAAGAAGCAAATGGTGATGTGAAAGTATGGTGGTGGTTGAGCAACTCGGGTACTGGGAAATATGAGTCGGCCAAAAGGCTTCCAACGTTTCTTTAAACGTGGAGCTGTTCTGAAAAGGTTGGATACTATAAACGAGGGATTCTCTACTATTTTAACTGGGAAGTACTGTGTAAGCACGTTAGATCTCATAAGTAGAGGTCCTTAATAGGCTTGTGCAATTCGTTTCGTAACGAATCGAAATTCGTCGGAATTTAACAACTTTCGGACATTCGGAAGCATTCGAATTTCCGAACAAAGCAATTACGAATAAAACCGAATCCGAAATAAATTATATCGCAAATAGCGAATGTCTTCGGCATAATTCGTTATGAAAAAAGTTACGAATGTACAAATCCATTCGAAGCACAATAACACTCTGCTCTGCTCTCTGCTTCTCCCTCACCGTGCTGAACTCCCTCTCAAAATGGTGTACAGGGGCGGAGGCTATAGCCGCATGTAAAAACAAAAGTAAAATACGAGATTTCGAATCATTACAAATAACCGCTATGTATTTAGAAAAGTACAAATCCATTCAAAAGCACATTAGGCATAATAGGCTGCGTCGTTGTGAGAGAGACACGGAAAATTACGAATCAACGAACCCAAAAAAAGTTACGAAAGTAGGAGTTGCGTCCAGAATCAACGAAAAACAATGTACTCTACCGAAAGTACGAATTATAAATCAACGAAAAATAAGGCTTACATTAATACGAAAAATGTCGCTTGCGAAAATACGAATTAGTCAAAACACGAAAAATCCCGTCTAGCAAAATTACGAACGATTACGAATCAACAGGACCGAAAAGAAACAAACCGAAACTAAACAAATTTTTCTGTTGTGCACAAGTCTAGTCCTTAATACCCCAAAATCTAGAAGAAACAAAGATATTTGTGTTGCCCATAATGACTTTCTTTCGTTTTCTAACCTGTCCTAAAATATAACAGAAACATAGAAGAGTGCCAGCAGAAAAAGACCAATTGGTCCATCGAGTCTGCCACTTTTATGATTTATAATTTTTATTTTTTGCCTGCTGAGGCAGGGACCCATTTTGAGCCCAAATTGGTTTTACATTTTGTTATATTTTCCTGAAAACAATTTCTGAATACCATACATGAAAATTAAAAACCTGGCAGGTAGGGAGGCATTAACAGTAGAATTTGTGTAGCCCCAATTACATGAATCTATTTTAATTGAATATGTGATCAATATCTGCGGCTGTACTGCAGTATGGCGTATATTAGCTCTCAATTAATTGCATGATCTTTCTTTCATACACTAGCTATGCTCCCTTCCCCCTTCCTCTCAGTCTCTTGGCCTCACACCTGCATTCTGTTCCCAGCTGCATAGCTGAGATTCATTGAGATTAGTCATCACCAAGGGAGGCCAAGCCTTGGCAGGGATTGTGTGAGGAGAAAGCTCTCAGCTATGCAGGGCTCGGCACGGGCTCAGCCTGGGGGAGGGGAGGTGAGCGAGTGCAGCTTCTGCCATTGCGAAATATCCTCGGAACAGCCAGAAGAAGAAGAAGAGGCACTCATCCTACCTACACATCATCCAGACTTGTTTTAGCCAAAAATTAGTGATGAGCTGGTACCCAGGGGCATTGTTTGAGGGCGGTGTTTAATGGGAGAAAATGCAATGTTTACTGTCATGTTTATATTTCTCTGAATTCATGTGTGGTCAAAACACACCTACAGCTCATATCCATATGCCGTTTCGTGGGAACTGACATTTCTGGTATGAACTATGAAAGTTCAGTAATACTACAGCCACCAGTCTTGATGAAAACCAAGGTTCTCAGGTTTTCTCAAAAAATCCCTAAAGCCCTGTACACACGATCGGATTTCCGATGGAATAAAATCAGATGGCTTTTTCCATCGGATTTCCAATGAAGCTGGCTTCCATCAGTCTTGCCTACACACCATCAGTCGAAAATCCGACCGTCCCAAACGCCGTGACGTAAAACACTCCGACAAGCCGAGAAAAATTAAGTTCAATGCTTCTGAGCATGCGTCGACTTGATTCTGAGCATGCGTGGGTTTTTTCTCCGATGGAGTTAGTCACAGATGATTGGAATTTGCTATCGTTTTTTTTTCCATCGGATATATTTAAAACATGTTCTATTTTTAATCACCGATGGAAAAAAGACCAATGGGGCCCATACACGATCGGTTTGTCCGATGAAAAAAGTCCATCGGACTGTTTTCATCGGTAAAACCGATCGTGTGTACAGGGCTTAAGATTACTTCCTCCTCAGACATCATGTTGGGTAGAATTCCTTAAGTTACTCAAAACAATCAAGTTCCAAGTGTCACCTCTCCTCAGTGCAAGTACAAAAGACTGATTTCTATATGTAGCAAAGATAGCTCTTTCAGGCAAACAAAATTATGGCCCAAAAATCTGTGGGTACAACATGCAATCAAGATGTGGTCCTTACCTAGTGAAGATGAGGTATTCCTGTCCAGAATACAGGCTGTTGCACTTGTCGAGTCTGTCGAATACTCCGTCTGGGTGCTACCATCTTTACTGCCATGTTTGGCGTGAACAGGCAAGGGGCTCATGTTGGCAGATGGTGATTTACTTACTGGAGGGCACAAGAAAGAAGACCAAATAAGTATTGCTGAAAGTCCATCATAAAAACGCAAATACATTATCCACCTCATATGATATAATCTGCTGTATTCACCTGGTGCTCCTTGTGATATATTGTTCACTTGTCTTTCAACAGCTGCCGAGTTTTGGCTTGGCACAGATGGGGTGAATATAGAAGGCACTGACTTAGCAGGTCGCAGGGGGCCTTGGTAAGGTTTACGTTGCTGTAAGACTTTAATGACTGCATCCTTCTCCAGTATCTGTGCATGAAGAGCTTTGATTCTGGATAAAAAAAAAAAACAATATGTATGTTAGAAATGAAAGAAATAGATGGTAGAAGCACAAGGCTAGAATAAATTTAACAGCTTTACAGAAGGAAGTGGATCACACCTACCTGTTCTCCATTTCTTGATGCCTGTGGCTTACTAATAGCAGGTCCTCATTGAAGCTATTGTTTGGCGAATGGCGAGGTGAGTGGTTGATAATGGTAGTGTCTCTCTGAGCGGCTGCAGTGGCTGCAGCATCCATGGCAAACTGGCGCATTGTGCGTTCTTCCAAATACTTTTGTTCCCACTTGGTCATGTCAGCCTCCAGAGCCAGGATCCGTTCCTCCTTCTCTCTCAGCTGCTCAGAAAGGATCTGAGCAGAAACTTCTGGAGAATAGTTTCCATTTTGTGTCATTGGTTGTCTCTGTTGGAAGAATTATTGGAATTAATTTTATTTTTGTCTACAGTCATGTGGAATCACAAGACATATAATAAATTTACTGTATCATAACTAGCAGTGACATAAAACTCACCTGTTGAGCCCTTAGGTTTTTCAACTCCTGCTCCAATCTTGTCCGCAGGCGCAATTCCAGCTGTTCCCTCTTTTCACAGGCAGCCTGGAGCTGGCTTAAGGCCTGCTGTAGTCTTTCCACTTTTTCCACATACGCCCTCTTCTTGCGCAGCTCATCCTCAGTGCGAGCGGCTGTGGACTGGGCATTACTCAGAGCCTTTTCCAGCAGCTCTGCCCTTCGGCGTTGGTCCTCATTGGCACTTCGCAAGAGGCAAATCTCTCTCTCTAACTTCTCTTTCTCGAACTGCTGTTCATGGCCTGCAAGGAAGAACAAAAAGGTCATCAATAACTTTTCACCTCTGTAGGTTCATATAGTTTTTAGATAAAAGGTTCTTATTTGCTCCTAGTCACTAGTACTGTCCTTGGTTGAAAACACATTTGGAGAATGGGCATGGAGTAACAGAGCATCTACTATGTCAGCTAACATTCCTGGCCGCACATGCTTTAGGTTTCATTTCAACATCAATTCACATCTTAAAGTGCACCTGTCAGCTATTCTGTGCAGCCACAGTCAACATACATATTAGCTGTTCCTAGTGAATTTATAGGTCAAGGTCATTGCTTATTTATAATTAACGCTGCAAATTTTAGTTTAAGAATCAAGCAGGGAAGCTGTTTCTTGTGGGAAGATCATTGCAGAAACAAACATACACCCAAAAAACAAATACAAAATGGTTGCAAACAGACTAGCCGTTATATGTTTAAAGAGTTTTGGGAAGATTTAAAAAAAATTCACTCTAGTCACAAAGAAAAAGCCAGTGAAGTTCTAAATGATCAGCAAACACTGAGAAGGGACCCTTTCAGTATGATAAGCTGTGTACATAACCAAGAGCCCTATGAGATTTGGAGGTGTTTGCATGAGCTTTGTGTGTGTGGAATGACCTAAACAAGTGCATTTCTTAAACTTGACTGCTCCTGTACTGTTCCATGAAAAGGTTAAGCAAACATTCAGGTTCCCAGGCTTGGAACAGTCGGATAGCTGGAACATGACAGCTCTAGGATGTATATCCTGGTTGGACCAGTTCTCCCTGGTGGTGGTTCCAAGTATCCCAGCAGGGAAATACACTAGAACATCAGTTTATTGTGACTATGTATAAGAGATCAGGAATAATACAAATTAACTGAGTGTAGATTTTTCGTAGGAAAATATCCAAAGGAATCAGAAACCCAAGCCCAATTGGTGGGTAATTGTGTGTCTAGTGGGATGATCAGTTCTTTTCCGACATCTGACTGCTTTCTTAGGCTAAATTAGCTGAGTTTCAATATTATAGGTTTGTATTACCACCATATATAAGAAAGGTTGACAGTGCATAGTCAAAGGTAAATGTTCTGCAATATTTTACAATTTACGTGGGGAAGAAGATAATGTGTGCAATAAACTAATTTTATTTAATTTAATTATAACAAATGATGTGTAATTTGTAATACACTTTTGGTTTTCTTAGGATTTTTATTCTATTATGCATAGTACCGGTATATAAAAAAAGGCCCTATCCTGTTAACCCATGCAATGCTAATGTCTTATTTTTTTCCATGCAGTTCTGTTTCCCCCCCCTTCCTGTGAAGAAAAGGAGGGGGCTGGGCAGATCAGCTACTGGAATGCGAAGAATTCAGGTCACATTGAACTCTGTTTGTTTGCTAAAGCAACATAATCTTTTCTTCAGGAAGCAGAGAATAGACACACCTCCCCTGCATCCTTAAAGGTGCGTTAGGTCAAATCCCACGTACGCAGCTCAGGCTAAAAAGATGTTTGTTTATCGAGTCAAATAAATCCAGTATTACTCATTTTAACTGTGTATTTTGACTGGTAGAGTCAATCACACCACAAGTATGAAGTAATCCCTCTTATCATAGGGTGTTTGTCGAGAAAAGGAGAAATTATGTATTTTTATCATGGTTGGGAACTCTGCGGTTAAAGGCATTATAAACCTAAAAAACTATTATTAAATAATAAATAAAAAACTATTAACATTTTCGAAATTATTCGCAAAATTGGGAGATTTATCCCAGCTCAAAACATTGAAGAAATTTTTTTTTTTATATAATGGGGATATTTTGTGATAAACAGGAAGCCATACTTAATTGCAGTGGAGAACAGAATATGATGGTCGATAGCTTAAAACAATATTTTATAATGACCTATACTTAAAACACTTATGTATGATGCATTATGTTAGCATAATCATTAAATATATGATTATGAATGTTTTGAACCTCTTATTGCATTTATGTGAATTAACTGGCCCACTTAACAGTCTAGTCTCAAGTTTATTAACTTACACTGAGCAAGCAGTTTGGACACTGTTCCTTGACTGTCTTCCCTCTGCTCCACATTCCGGGCAGCTAGCTGTTTGTTTGCAGTTTCCAGCCGTTCTAAACAAAAAGACAATACAAAATGTTAACAGGATAGGTTCACAAAATGACAATCTGCTTCAATTCTAAGGTGCTATAAAACATTCCTGTCCTCATCAAAGGGACAAATTTATTTTCGGCTTGCTCTACTGATGTAGCCTGCTTTTTAAAATAAATTTGCATTTAGCAGAGTGTTCTGGGATGTCTTATTTTAGAAATGATTTCAAGAGATTCCAATTAAAATCATGCTGATGAGCTATATGGGTTAATGAGTTTTGTAAGAAAAGCCCCATTGTTGTTCCTGAGCCCCTGCTGTCTTATATCTCCTGCTACATGGCTGTTCAAGACCTTGATGCTCTTAGAAGATTGAGTCCACTCACTTAAGCCTAATATCGGTTGTAAATGGCTAACACTGATGGATAGCTTCACCACAGCACGCTATTGTTGTAAAAGCTCGTCTCCTCTTTGTTAGAGATCCCTCACCTCTTAGGTCACGGTTGAAGTCCTGCATGCGCCTCATCTCTCCTTCCATCTTGGTCCTCATGGCATTTTCAAGGGACTCTCTCTTAGAGGAAGCTTTCATGAGATTTTCATAAGCTTCAGAAATTCTCTGAATTTCAGTTTCCAGCTACAAAATCAAAAAAGAGTTTAATTTAATAACAAAAAAAAGACGTGTACATAGAGCAAAACATAATGTACAGTAATACGAAAAAAGCAATTTACATATCAGAATTTTTCTATCTACAATAAACCCGATCAGACCTAATTTTGTTAAGTTGCCATAAGACATAGAGAGCTGTTACTATTTGCATCTTACTATTAAAAAAGCCCAAAAGTATGCATCTGATTTCAACATATCATCACACTTAGCTAAATTGTCATACATTAATAAAATGTGGTGAAATAATTCCATTGATTGGTAAGAACATCATTATAAATAAGGTCCTATGTACACAATGGCCAAGTACCAGTATATATCTATTGCAGTCAGAGCTGACTGCTTGGGGTAATTCACATAACTGTCCTAACCACAAATGTGTACATATTCATGCAAGATTCTTTCAGTTTAACAGTTGATTTTTTTTTCAACTCCAGCAAATGCTATGCTAAGCTATGGTATTGCTTACATTTAAACACTGTCTGCAGATTCAATGCCACCTGCTTGTCTGGATTGCACATTTGCTAAAGGCTGGACCCCCCCTCCCTATTCCTTGCAGCCAAGGCCTTACTAACACAGCCACCTTTTCATCCCCACACAATGGCTCATTGAAGCCGCATCAGGTCAGCTCAAGCAGAACACAAAACCCGAGCAACTGTCAGCGGCCCTGAGCTCTACGTGTGCCTCCAACAAATGTCTCATAGCCGGGCCATTGTGCGAAGATCCCTCGCAGCTGTTAAAGGGGAGACTATAGGGAAGGGGGGGGGGGGGTTGCAAAGAAAGTGAAAGAGATGACAAAAACGAAAGACATCCCACCCTCTCTGACCAGCTGGGGAACCTACTACAATACCCTGCTTGTTAAAAGGAATCATGTTTTGGACTCTGATGTGTTTTTTTCATGTTTATGGGTTGAGGCTGTGTGTTGGAAAGGCAGCTGCTAAATTGCAATTGAGTTACCTGCTGCACTTGCTAGACATTCCTAAAGAACACCCATAGCCTCTACAAAATGATCCTTTCATATACTGTATACATCTCTTTTACTACCCTGAAGACTGACTGTCACTTTAAAAAAATATATTAAACTGTCAGTGGTGTCATACTAATAAAGGGTGTTTTTTTAAGCAAGGTTAAAGGGGTTGTAAAGGTTCGTTTTTTATTTTCTAAATAGGTTCCTTTAAGCTAGTGCATTGTTGGTTCACTTATCTTTTCCTTTGATTTACCTTCTAAATGTTTTTCTTCTTTGTCTGAATTTCTCACTTCCTGTTTCTCCTCAGTAAACTTCACACCATCATCCGAGTGGTGTGGAGTCATCCAGAACAGCTTACTGAGGAGGGACAGGAAGTGAGAAATTCAGACAAAGAAAAAAAATATTTAGAAGGGAAATCTAAGGAAAAGGTAAGTGAACCAACAATGCACTAGCTTAAAGGAACCTATTTAGAAAATAAAAAACGAACCTTTACAACCCCTTTAAGGCAAAGGTTACTCAGATGAACAGATCCGATTAATTTTAAGCCCTCTGTAGAACAAGGCCAGCTTGAATGTGATTGGCTGCTATATCCACTTTGCACCCCTCTAATTCCATGTCCACATAGGTCCTTTTTCTCTTACCTTCTGGATCCTCACTGCTTTTTCACTGTATATCTCAAGTTCCCGGCGTAACTTTTCGTTCTCTCGCAGTAGAGCATCCATTCGTGCCATGTGTGTACCTGCTACATTAAAATGTGCCATCTGCCCATAGTGTAGGTTTGGATCTGGCATCTGCCTGCAAGAAACAAAATGAATACTCAAGTTTAGATATCACAAGCAGACGTCTCAAAGCAATAATAAGTTGTTGTTTTATGATTGAATATAAAAATGATAAAGGTACTTGAATTCCTAGTATAGTCGATGACTGATGGTTCTTAAAGCCTCAAATGAACCAACATGTTTAGGTGTACATTGGACACATTTTATAACACTTATTGAAAGATTAACTTTAGAGCTGAATGCAGGGCTTGTACAGTCTTGCACTCTCTACGCTACTGGAACATCTATCATTCTAAATCAGTATTCAGAAGCATCAGGCACACATCCAAAAATAATGCACTAACTTCTAAAAATAACCAATACTAGATCATACAAGACAAGGTTTCTCTACTAAACCTTCACACTTTCTACATGATTCAGGATGTTGGAACTGGAATTTATATTGAACATGAGCATAGGAAATCAATAAGTATATATGTTTCCTGTAAACACTATCGATCTGGCTTATCCAGTATCTGCACCTTATGATCAAAATGCTATTCCAGATTCCAATGTCTGGAAAGGAAGGCATTGGGGCTAGGTGTGCTGCCTGAAGCCAGTCTCATAGGCCATCCTTTTAGACCCAGTCAGCTGCCTAGAACTTTAGGAATTCATGATGTCCTATCACAATGGAACTGGTATTTCCGTTAATGGATGTTGTTGCTGTAAAGGGGTTACAAGAATTAACATGGGAACAGATTTTTTCATTGTGAGACTGGACATTTTTCGTAACCATTATCTTCCCCCCACTGACTTATGGAGCTACTTCCTGTCTCTGTCTATCTCTTCCTGTGTGAACAATACAGAATTGTTGCAACCTAGCCAGACCAATGTTTATTGTCAGGGATCTCCTAAAAGTCAAACAGGATTTTTGACTGTTAAAAGGGAGTTAAAAGGGATTCTTTACACCCCCATTTAAGGCAGCTATTATTACTATATCAGACCTACTACGTGCGTAAAAACATCTCCATGTGCAAATCTGCAGAGAAAAATTCTGTCTGCTTGTTATCTGCTCTTTCCTGAAATGCTTAATATAGACTGTAGGATTAAGACTCTACTTTATTACACTAATATTTACATGCACAGGCAGTATGCATTGAAACCGCTAGCAGCAGAACTTTTTCAGCATGCTGAACACTTTCCAAAATGGTCAATTTAACAGCCAAACTATATTTTTAAAATAGCTTTGCTGTCCAAATGAATATGGCAATGAAAAGAAGTCAAGGTCTGAAACATGTAGCAATGTCAAATGAACTGACCTAAATTGTAACTAAATTGTGGCCTTTTTTGTTGTACATGTACTTACTTATTTAAATTAATGGAAGCCAGAGCAAATTTAGACTTTAACAGACACAAAGGGTGAGATTTACTAAAACTGGAGTGTGCAATATCTGGTGCAGCTCTGCATAGAAACCAATCAGCTTCCAGGTTTTAAGAAGCTGATTGACTATCATGCACAGAGTGCTCCAGTTTTAGTAAATCACCCCCCTAGTCTGTCAAAAAAGCTCCTCTACTGTACATTATAGTGTTCTGTAGAGGCAAAATAACTATGGGTTAAGTATCTGCGCTCACCTGATTTCAGGCTGATGGTACAGAGGGAGGTCTCCTGAATAGCGCCTCTGCTCTGATGCATAACCACTGAGATTAGGGTCAGGATGGTTGTAACTTGGGTATTCAGGAGGAGCATTCCTATATTGCATTCCTTCTTCCTGTTGTCCATGAGCTACTGAAAGCTGGTACTGCCTTGGGAGCTGGGGAAAGCTATGAGAGGAGGTCATAAGGTTTTGCGGTTTAGCGCCATTGCGCTCTAGAGACATCTGCAGCAATCTTTCACTCAAAGACCTAACATGGCCGTGCTTCAGCTCCATGAGTGACTGGTCTTGGCGTGGAGGAGCATGTTCTACTTTCTGGATATTTTGAGCTACATAGTATTGAGACAAAGCAGCTTTGGCTTCTTCATAGGTTGGAAGTTCCTCACCCTTATGGTGGTACTCATGAGCTTTATACATAGGATTCTCCAGGTAGAAATGGTCACAATGGTGCTCCTGCCCTTGAGGCTCCTGCCTTGTAGAAGGGCTACCCTGCATCTCCTCCTGTTCAAGGCTTTCCAGGGATGATCTGGGGCTTCCACTGCCCCCTCCAGCCCGTAAGGCCTGTTGCTGAATCGCTAATAAGGTACGATTTTCACTCAGATTTCCATATCTCAGCTGCTCCTGGATAAGACGGTGAAGAACTGTTCCGGATGAATCCTCTGCTGTTCTCATCCTTACTCAAAAAAGAAAAAATCCCACCAAAGGATGATGAGCAATCAATACTGAACAATAATCCTTTTTGCAAATCTTCTGATCTATGGCTCTGCTGTGAGGAACCTGTGAAAGAAAAAGGAATACTAGTTTAAGGATATTTATTGTGATGGGGTTGATACATATAGACCTACCATCACTGGTGCATCTAACATATTCCTGTTTATTTTAAAGAAATCAATAAAAATGTCCTTCTTTATTAATTTTTTTCCTCATTCCTTTTGCTTTACAAAGGGTAACAAAGACGAGAGAAGATCAGAGACTTCCTAGTATATAGCTTAAGGCTGAAGGATCTTGATTATTAGTGAGTATTCAACTGAAATTGACATGAAAGGACTGACCTTGATGGCACCTTGTTGTGGTTAATTGCACATACCTTTCTGCTACTCCTGTCCCTCCACTCCTGCTGTTTCACAGCAACCTGGAGAGGTAAGACTTTTGCCCTGTTTTGTTTTTAGGAGGAGGAGGGGGGGCTGAATTAATGATTGGAATGTTTCCCTCCTCTTTCTAAGTAGATAAAGTCCAGTATTTCTCTGGTATGCCCCCCTGCAGCTTCTGTTTTGGAGCCCTCCCATTGAAAGCCAGATAGTAGTTGAAGTTGAAAAGAGATTCACACAGCAATGTGGACCACAATGGGCTGGAGTTGTGGGAATTCTTCTATAAGCACTATGTAGTCTGCAATAACTACATTTTCCCTTTTCTTTACAAGCAAACCTTTCAGATTTGTACTACAACCTTTGTACCACTATATTGCCACCAATTGGCATCTGTGGGTTCAATATACACGACTTTCTACATTCTACAAATTGCTGCATATTACATCTTTACAGGATGACTTTGTTGGCCACAAACCTGTGGCTTTTCTTGCTCCCTTAACGCACAAAGACTGTTTTTTTTTTTTCTGCAGCGTAGGAGAAGCTACCACCTCACAAATATCTAAGACGTGACATCACCGGGCCCTTTGTGTTGCAATTTACATTCTTTGTGGATTGCAGTCCTGCCACAAGTGTACAAAAGCCTGTGCTAAAAACAAGAACAATAACAAAAATACCCCATTGAATTCCTTCGCCATTGCCAGGGGTGACCAAACACCTGCATAGCTTTCCCATTCAAGAATGTGCCAAGCTTAACCCTATCCAGGCAAACCGTAAAAAAAAAAAAAGAAGAAGAAAAGCACGCCAAGTGACTAGCTACATATACAACGCCATATAAACACTTTTTACAAGGACAACACGGAGCACCCAGATAAAAAGCTACATGTCAGCAACTGGCCAGTCCTGCCTGTTAACCAGAGCAGTAGCAGCAATTCCAGATCTAATATGGAAATACCTGTTATATACAGTATGTATACAGTATAGACCCACATGCACACTGGAGTATACATAATTTAGAAATGAAAAAAAAAATGAAAAAAAAATATATATATAGATTACACACACATTATATATATATATATATATATATATATATATAGATAGATATATATATACACATACACACATAAAACTATATAGAAATTTAGAAATGTATGCTATATGTGTATGTAAGCATACACACACACTGGAGTATTTATAATATATAAAGGCATGCTATATATGTGGATAAACATACATGCACATTGGAGTATATATAATATATAAAGGCATGCTATATATGTGGATAAACATACATGCACATTGGAGTATAAATAACATATAAAGAAATTCGATAAGTGTATTATATAGTCATTATAAATAATATAGAAAGGCATGCTATATGTGTGGATAAACATACATGCACATTGGAGTATATATTATATATAAAGGCATGCTATATGTGTGTATATATAGCTATTATAAATAATATAGACATGTATGCTGTATATGTATATAAGCATACATGCACATTGGGAGTATATATTATATATAAATGCATGCTATATACTGTATGTATATAAACATACATGCAAATTAGAGTATATATAATATAGAAATGCATGCTATATGTGTATATATACATGCACATTGGAGTATATATAATATATAAATAAAGGCATGCTATATGTCTGTATACACAGCCATTATAAATAATATAGAAATGTATGCTGTATATGTATAAGCATACATGCACATTGCAGTATATACAACATATAAATGCATGATATACACAATTAATATAAATATATATATATATTATATATATATATATATATATATATATATATATACACAGTATATATTTAGACAGAGAGGGTGAGAAGCTCATATAGACATTGGTGTATACATAATATAGAAATGCATGCTATACATGTATATTATAAATAATATAGATAAATGCATTATATGTGTATATACACAGACACTGAGGATCCCATACAGTCCTCCTATTGGGTGATCATGAACATATTAGTAAATACTGTAACATATGTCACTGAGATTGTAGTGGGATACATAGACATGGAGCATGCATGGCATGATAGAAGAAGTGTGCACCTTGTATGGATACATTGTTGTTGCACATGTGATGAATGTATTAGTAAATGGAAAAGGTGAGTATTGGGGATTAGAGTTGTCCTATAAATCAATATATATATAATGTATAAATCATGTCCCTGTATGATCTATGGGGTACAGGTATGGGGGTGCCCATAGGTGATGAGTACACGTCCTGTAGGGATCATCCATGCACAATAGGATTGGGGTTCAGTGACAGGCATGTAGCGGTGATGACAGATGTCGGCACTCACTCACTCACTCACCAGCTCATATCCGATGTGTATAGTAGAGATCGGGGCTCCAGCATATGACAAGTCCCCGGTGTAGTCAGTCCTCAGTGTAGTCAGTCCTCAGTGCTGGGATCAGGCTGTGTTCTCCTGGAGAGCTGTGATCGGAGTGTGTACTGGTGCTGGCAGCGGCCGGGCTGCTCTGTGTCTCTCTATCGCTGTGCTATGCCAGGAATGTGAGAGTTTCAGGCTCCCCCTGGGATAAAAGCAAAGCATACAAATCCTACAACCTGGACCGCCCATCGCCCCGCCCCCTCACAGGACTCTGATCTCCGCCTCTCCCTCACTTTCTCCAGGAGATGCGCTTACCCGAAGAGTCCACTGGGGGCGGCATTACAGCTGCTGCCGAACAACGGAGCGCTGAGCTCGGGCAGACAATGGGTGACAGGCAGTAGTGACACTTGTATGATGGGACAGGGGTGTGAGCCTAGCACGGGGGTCACTGTGTATGATCACCAATGTCCATCGTACATTTTTATTTGTATATTAAGGCAGGGTTACCAACTGTCAGTAAATTTATGAATAGTTTGTAAAATCCATCACTTTTGCATCTGTCTATGAGCTCCGATTCACACTGATGGGATGCAGGAAAACGCACAAGATTCGCTGCATTTCCCCGCATCGCACTGCTTAGTAATCGCACTAATCTGCTGCGGGTGTCAATGTACCCTCGCTGCTAGCAGTGGTCATTTTGTCGACTAAAATATTTTCATCAACCAAATTAACCACTTCAGCCCCGGAAGGATTTGCCCCCTTAATGACCACGCCGTTTTTTGCGATACGGCACTGCGACGCTTTAACTGACAATTGCGCAATCGTGCGACATGGCTCCCAAACAAAATTGACATACTTTTCCCCCCACAAATAGAGCTTTGTTTTGGTGGTATTTGATCACCTCTGCGGTTTTTATTTTTTTTGCGCTATAAACAAAAAAAGAGCAACAATTTAAAAAATAAAAAACGTTTTTTTTTTACTTTCTGCTATAATACATATTCAAAAAATATATATAAAAAGCAAATTTATTCATCAGTTTAGGCTGATATGTATTCTACATATTTTTTGTTAAAAAAAAAAAAAAATCGCAATAGGTATATATTGATTGGTTTGTGCAAAAGTTATCATGTCTACAAACTACGGGATAGATTTAGGGACTTTTATTTTTTTTTATTATTGTTTATATTAGTAATGGCGATTTTTAGCAGGACTGCGACATTGCGGCAGACAAAACTAAAACCATTGAGGTGACTAAAATACTACTAAAACTAAAATGGCATTTTAGTTAACCACTTCAATACCATGCACTTATACACCTTCCTGCCCAAGCCAATTTTGAGCTTTCAGTGCTGTCGCAATTTGAATGACAATTGCGCGGTCATGCTACACTGTACCCAAACAAATTTTTTATCATTTTGTTCCCACAAATAGAGCTTTCTTTTGGTGTTATTTGATCACCTCTGCAATTTTTATTTTTTGCACAACAAATAAAAAAAGAGCGAAAATTTTGAAAAAAACAAAGTTTTTCTTTGTTTCTGTTATTTTTTGTGAATAAGTACCTTTTCTTATTCAATGACGGGCACTAATATGGCTGCACTGACGGGCACTGATAAGGCGGCACTGATGGGCATGGATGAGGCGGCACAATGAGGTGGCACTGATGAGGTGGCACTGATGTTGGGCACTTATAGGCAACACTGATGGGCACTCATAGGCGGCACTGATGGGCACTTATAGGCGGCACTGATGGGCACTCATAGGCGGCACTGATGGGCACTTATAGGCGGCACTGATGGACACTCATAGGCGGCACTGATGGGTACTTATGGGTGGCACTGATAGGTGGCACGGACGGGCACTGATAGGTGGGCACTGATGGGCACAGGTGGGAACTGATAGGTGGCACTGATGGACACTGGTAGGTGGCACTGATGACACTGGTGTGTGGAATTGCTGGGCATCACAAATTTTGTTTGTCCCATGATGGTGCCAGTCAGTGCCCATTTGTGGGCACTGATTGTCATATGTTGTGCATACATTTGTACATGTGGATGGCCATGGGGGACTTACCTGGCCATCCACATGTTAGGTGCTTCCCTGGTGGTCCTGGGCGGCATCCTGGTGGTCCAGTGTGGGAATCCGAGGGGGGCTGCGCTAATAAACAATCAACGCAAACCCCCCCTGTCAGGAGAGCCGCCGATCGGCTCTTCTGTACTCGCGTCTGTCAGACGCGAGTGAGAAAAAGCCGATCAACGGCTCTTCCTGTTTACATTGTGATCAGCCGTGATTGGACCTGGCTGATCACGTGGTAAAGAGCCTCCGCCGGAGGCTTGTTACCGAGATCGGTGTTGCGGCGTGTCAGACTGACCCACCGCACCACCGATCGCCGCGATGCGCACCCCCACGGCCGTGTGGCGGCTGTTATCCTGCTGGACGTCATATGACGCCCAGTCAGGATAACTGAACCACCGCCCGGCCGTCATTCTGCTATAGGCCAGGGCGGGAAGTGGTTAAAAGACTAAAATACGACTAAAACGTAAATGGCATTTTAGTCAAAAGACCTAGACTAAAACTAAATTGAAATTTGATGTCAAAACGAACACTGCACTACCTCATAAAAATATGTACGGGGCATCTACTAAGCTGCTAAAAAAAAAAAAATTAAGAAAACTTTTTTTTAAATTAATATTTAGGCCTCATGCCCACGGACGTTTTTACAGCCGCGTTTTCGAGCGTTTTTTACAGCTTAAAAACGCCTGTCCATGTTAGTCTATAGCTTCATGCCCACCTAGACGTTTTTGAGCTACAAATACAGTAGCATAGACATTTGTAAGCTGTAAAAAAAAAACAGGACCAGTGCGTTCCTCAGCGTCGGCGTTAGGCATAAAAAAACTCGAAGCGTCAAAAAACGCGCAAAAACGTTTTTGTTTTTTTCAAAAAAAATTCAAATAAATTATACAATAACATGGACAGGCGTTTTTAAGCTGTAAAAAACGCGGCTGTAAAAACGCCAGTGGGCATGAGGCCTTAATGTTGATAATATATTCAGGTAAAATGTGCAATGGCATTACAGCCAATACAGTTTACGTTTTTTTTTTTTTTTTATATTACCAAGTTGTACTTTTGCTTGTATAAAAGCAATATATTTGTTTATTTATGAAACTTGGCTTTATTTATAAAGACGTTATCACAAATGCTAACTCTGTGTCTATAGTGCATGTTCAAACTTAATACCATAAATAATAACATGTTATTCGATTTTTACTCCAGGAGTATATAATGAGTTTGGCAATTCTAAAGAAATGCTAAAATAACGCATTCAAATTTAACTAAACCCATTCGATTTTAGACGACTAAAATGTACTGGAGATTTTAGTAGACTAAAATGCGACTAAAACTAAAACAATTCAGATGACTAAAAATATGACTAAAACTAAAATGGCATTTTAGTCAAAAGACTATGACTAAAACTAAATCAAAATTTGATTTAAAAATTAACACTGCCTCCTAGATTGTAAGCTCTAACGAGCAGGGCCCTCTGATATTCCTCCTGTAATTAATTGTATTGTAACTCTACTGTCTTTATGTTGTAAAGCACTGCGCAAACTGTTGGCGCTTTATAAATCTTGCATAATAATAATATTAGATTAATGACACCCCAAAACAGATCGCAAAACAGTGCGATTGCCAGAATTGCATCACATGGATGGATGTAAACACCCACGCGATGTGATTCAGGTGCGGAAAAAAGGGGTCCTGCACCATTTTGGTTTGGATGCAATGCGATTTGAGCCATACAAAATCTATGACTCAAAACGCACCACACAGACATCTCATGTAATGTGCATAGGAATACAGTGCGTTTCCTGTACGAATCACAAGCGGTGTTCCGCATGCACCAGTGTGAGCATTTATGGACAGATGCAAAAAATACGGATTTTGCAAACTGTTTGTAATTTACTGATAGTTGGCAACCCTGGATTTGGGGTGTATCTCCTTCTTCTGAGGTCCAAGCGGTACTTGGCATACACAGAGCATTCGCTTAATGTTAACCTCTTGCTGCACAGAAAACGCATTTGTGCAGCGGCAAAGAGGATGCGCTCTAACATTCATATACTGCACATATGCGTCAATGGGCAACACTTCCTGCACAATGACTGGGCTGTCAAAGAGGACTCTGGATTCACCTAATGATCGAGAGTGTGCGGGACCAGATCCCAATCATGTGACCACTGTGACAGCCAGTCACAGTGATCACAGACCCTATTATTGGGATGCCAAGGCTGGGCAGGAAGGGGTTACGAATAGGATTATGATCACCTTAAGCATGATCAATGTTCACAACACAAAGGGGTCTGTTTATTAATGTTGGGATTTTAATGGGATAGATTGATAGTGCAAGTATAATAAATGGGGGGGGGGGGGTGGATACATTGATAGTCCAAGCAAGTATAATAAATGGAGGGATGGATACATACATTATGTGGAAATGGGTGAATCCCAGGTTAAAGTTGTGTGAATCTTGAGTGAAAATATTTCTAAATAGATTTCCAACGAGAGAAATGCTAATAATAACATTGCTGCCACACAATTAAAGGAAAAGTACAGCCAAAGCTTGTTTGGCTGCACTTCTCCTGTGGATCACAGGACTGCAGTTCATTTTGCACTCCTGTGACCCATTTTCAGCTGACAGCGGGCTGAAGCCCGCTGTCGGCTGACATCCCAGAGCCAGTCCAGACTCGAGCAAGATCGCGACAATGAAGTCGGGAGAGCCTGAGCCGGCCACTCTGACCCCCCCCCCCCCCACAGCCCAGTGCTTCAGTGAGCGAGGGGGCAGAGGAGACAGCGGTGGCTGTGGCTCATGGAGCCCTGAGAACCAAGCGATTAACAGTGTTTAATCACTCGGTTCTCAATCTTAGAGCTGGCAGGGGACCTAGGTAAGTATGATTCTGCCCCCCCCCCCCCTCATACTTCTCTTTTAAAACTGTTATTACTCCAAAAGTTACAACATTTGTCAAAAAGGCATTGATAGTGCAAACATAATAAATAGAAAGATGGATTAATTGATGCTTAAAGGGACGTCTCTGAGCCCACTGACTTTGACATTGTTGTGATGTATTTTATATTTTAATTACATGATGGGGTATTTTAACTTGGAGGGATGGATACACAAATAGCCCAAGTATAATAAATATAGGAAATGACACATTATAATACAAGTATTATAAATGGAAGGTGATAAATGGAGGTATCGATACATTGTATAGTGCAAGTATAAAAAAAATTGAGGAAATGATACATTGATAATGCAAGTATAATAATTAGACGGATGAATACACCGGAAGTGCAATTATAATAAATAGAGGGATGGATCAATTGATAGTGCAAGTATAATAAATAGAGGAAACTATACATTGATAGTGCAAGTATAATAAATAGAGGGATGAATACACTGGAAGGGCCAGTATAATAAATAGAGGGAATGATACATTGATACATTGATAGTGCAAGTATAATAAATGGAGGGATGGATACATTGATAGTGCAAGAATAATAAATAGAGATAGATACACTGATAGTGCAAGCATAATAAATGGAGGGATGGATACATTGATAGTGCAAGTATAATAAATGGAGGGATGGATACTTTGATAGTACAAGTATAATAAATGGAGAGATGGATACATTGATAGTGCAAGTATAATAAATGGAGGGATGGATACATTGATAGTACAAGTATAATAAATGGAGGGATGGATACATTGATAGTGCAAGTATAATAAATGGAGGGATGGATACATTGATAGTACAAGTATAATAAATGGAGGGATGGATACTTTGATGATGCAAGTATAATAAATGGAGGGATGGATACATTGATAGTGCAAGTATAATAAATGGAGAGATGGATACATTGATAGTACAAGTATAATAAATGGAGAGATGGATACATTGATAGTACAAGTATAATAAATGGAGAGATGGATACATTGATAGTACAAGTATAATAAATGGAGGGATGGATACATTGATAGTGCAAGTATAATAAATGGAGGGATGGATACATTGATAGTGCAAGTATAATAAATGGAGGGATGGATACATTGATAGTACAAGTATAATAAATGGAGGGATGGATACATTGATAGTACAAGTATAATAAATGGAGGGATGGATACATTGATAGTACAAGTATAATAAATGGAGAGATGGATACATTGATAGTACAAGTATAATAAATGGAGGGATGGATACATTGATAGTACAAGTATAATAAATGGAGAGATGGATACATTGATAGTACAAGTATAATAAATGGAGAGATGGAGACATTGATAGTACAAGTATAATAAATGGAGGGATGGATACATTGATAGTACAAGTATAATAAATGGAGGGATGGATACATTGATAGTACAAATATAATAAATGGAGGGATGGATACATTGATAGTACAAGTATAATAAATGGAGGGATGGATACATTGATAGTGCAAGTATAATAAATGGAGGGATGGATACATTGATAGTACAAGTATAATAAATGGAGAGATGGATACATTGATAGTGCAAGTATAATAAATGGAGGGATGGATACATTGATAGTGCAAGTATAATAAATGGAGGGATGGATACTTTCATAGTACAAGTATAATAAATGGAGGGATGGATACATTGATAGTGCAAGTATAATAAATGGAGAGATGGATACATTGATAGTGCAAGTATAATAAATGGAGGGATGGATACATTGATAGTACAAGTATAATAAATGGAGGGATGGATACATTGATAGTGCAAGTATAATAAATGGAGAGATGGATACATTGATAGTACAAGTATAATAAATGGAGAGATGGATACATTGATAGTACAAGTATAATAAATGGAGAGATGGATACATTGATAGTACAAGTATAATAAATGGAGGGATGGATACATTGATAGTACAAGTATAATAAATGGAGGGATGGATACATTGATAGTGCAAGTATAATAAATGGAGAGATGGATACATTGATAGTGCAAGTATAATAAATGGAGGGATGGATACATTGATAGTGCAAGTATAATAAATGGAGGGATGGATACTTTCATAGTACAAGTATAATAAATGGAGGGATGGATACATTGATAGTGCAAGTATAATAAATGGAGAGATGGATACATTGATAGTGCAAGTATAATAAATGGAGGGATGGATACATTGATAGTACAAGTATAATAAATGGAGAGATGGATACATTGATAGTACAAGTATAATAAATGGAGAGATGGATACATTGATAGTACAAGTATAATAAATGGAGAGATGGATACATTGATAGTACAAGTATAATAAATGGAGGGATGGATACATTGATAGTACAAGTATAATAAATGGAGGGATGGATACATTGATAGTACAAGTATAATAAATGGAGGGATGGATACATTGATAGTGCAAGTATAATAAATGGAGGGATGGATACATTGATAGTACAAGTATAATAAATGGAGGGATGGATACATTGATAGTGCAAGTATAATAAATGGAGAGATGGATACATTGATAGTGCAAGTATAATAAATGGAGGGATGGATACATTGATAGTACAAGTATAATAAATGGAGAGATGGATACTTTCGTAGTACAAGTATAATAAATGGAGAGATGGATACTTTCATAGTGCAAGTATAATAAATGGAGAGATGGATACATTGATAGTACAAGTATAATAAATGGAGAGATGGATACATTGATAGTACAAGTATAATAAATGGAGAGATGGAGACATTGATAGTACAAGTATAATAAATGGAGGGATGGATACATTGATAGTACAAGTATAATAAATGGAGAGATGGATACATTGATAGTATAAGTATAATAAATGGAGAGATGGATACTTTCATAGTACAAGTATAATAAATGGAGGGATGGATACATTGATAGTACAAGTATAATAAATGGAGGGATGGATACATTGATAGTACAAGTATAATAAATGGAGGGATGGATACATTGATAGTACAAGTATAATAAATGGAGGGATGGATACATTGATAGTACAAGTATAATAAATGGAGAGATGGATACATTGATAGTACAAGTATAATAAATGGAGAGATGGAGACATTGATAGTACAAGTATAATAAATGGAGGGATGGATACATTGATAGTACAAGTATAATAAATGGAGAGATGGATACATTGATAGTATAAGTATAATAAATGGAGAGATGGATACTTTCATAGTACAAGTATAATAAATGGAGGGATGGATACATTGATAGTACAAGTATAATAAATGGAGGGATGGATACATTGATAGTACAAGTATAATAAATGGAGGGATGGATACATTGATAGTACAAGTATAATAAATGGAGGGATGGATACATTGATAGTGCAAGTATAATAAATGGAGGGATGGATACATTGATAGTACAAGTATAATAAATGGAGGGATGGATACATTGATAGTGCAAGTATAATAAATGGAGAGATGGATACATTGATAGTGCAAGTATAATAAATGGAGGGATGGATACATTGATAGTACAAGTATAATAAATGGAGAGATGGATACTTTCGTAGTACAAGTATAATAAATGGAGAGATGGATACTTTCATAGTGCAAGTATAATAAATGGAGAGATGGATACATTGATAGTACAAGTATAATAAATGGAGAGATGGATACATTGATAGTACAAGTATAATAAATGGAGAGATGGAGACATTGATAGTACAAGTATAATAAATGGAGGGATGGATACATTGATAGTACAAGTATAATAAATGGAGAGATGGATACATTGATAGTATAAGTATAATAAATGGAGAGATGGATACTTTCATAGTACAAGTATAATAAATGGAGGGATGGATACATTGATAGTACAAGTATAATAAATGGAGGGATGGATACATTGATAGTACAAGTATAATAAATGGAGGGATGGATACATTGATAGTACAAGTATAATAAATGGAGGGATGGATACATTGATAGTACAAGTATAATAAATGGAGAGATGGATACATTGATAGTGCAAGTATAATAAATGGAGGGATGGATACATTGATAGTACAAGTATAATAAATGGAGGGATGGATACACTGATAGTGCAAGCATAATAAATGGAGGGATGGATACATTGATAGTGCAAGTATAATAAATGGAGGGATGGATACATTGATAGTACAAGTATAATAAATGGAGAGATGGATACTTTCATAGTGCAAGTATAATAAATGGAGGGATGGATACATTGATAGTGCAAGTACAGCATAATAAATGGAGGGATGGATACACTGATAGCACAAGTATAATAGAGGAAATGATAAATTGATAGTGCAAGTATAATAAATAAAGGGATGAATTCATTAGTGCATACAGGGGCATCTCTGAGCTTACTGGTTATGAAAATGTTGTCATGTATTTTATTTTTTAAATACATTTTGTTTTTTTGTTCTTTCTATGCAGAGCACTGATTGTTTTGCCCTCTTTGTAACCTTTGCAATTGATATATTTCTGATTGTGTGTCAGTAACTTCTTTACTGTAATTTCTCTCCTAGGGTTCTATTTATCAATGTTATCACTCAAGATTCACCAAATTCCACAAAAGATTCTATTAGAAAAATAGGTAAAAGTTGTGTGAATCTTGGGTGAAAACAATAATAAATAGATCCCTCTGTGTTTTGAACATAGATCACAAACCTTTTGTAAAATGCACACATTTAATTAGATAATATAACTTCACATAGAGAAAACAGACAATATGAGTGCATTACTCGCTGTAACCCATTGTCTGCCTTTGCACTGAAAACCTTTGTTATTGCTATTTTTCTTTGTGTTTGGAATGTATATTGGGTTTGGGAGTTCCTCTTCCTGTATGAATTCAGCCATTACAGTATCACAGAAGTGTTTTCATGATATATGCCCCATCAGTGAATTTATTGCATGTTCAAGTGATATTTTTAGTCTCAGTAAAAATAATAATATCCAGTATTTATCTCAGCTGTCTCGCTCTAATTATTATCGCACCATAAAATGGCTCACAGCAGTCTTGTACCTGCAGGCAGCTTGTACCACTATGAAGCTAAATATTAATTATACTGGCCCATTAACACCTCTCTGTGCACAATAATGGGTATTTTTTCATGCGCTGACTTGCATTCCATTGAGGCAACCTACTTACACCTATGTACGTGCATTGCAGCATGTTTTGTGAAGCACAGGCATCAGTGTGATCAGGCCCTTATAGTTTCCCTTAAAAAACACAATAAACTGCAGTATAGATATATATATATACACTGCTCAAAAAAATAAAAGGATAACTTTGAAAACACATCAGATCTCAATGGGGAAAAATATCATGCTGGATATCTATACTTATATGGACTGGGTAATGTGTTAGGAACGAAAAGATGCCACATCGTTTGATGGAAATTAAAATGATCAGCTTTCCACTAGTTTTTCATTTGGCTAGGGTCAGTGTCACTACTGGTAGCACGAGGCCATGCTTGGACCCTATAGAGGTTGCACAGGCAGACCAACTCCTCCAGGATGGCACATCAATACGTGTCATTGCCAGAAGGTTTGCCGTGTCTCCCAGCACAGTCTCAAGAGCATGGAGGAGATTCCAGGAGACAGGTAGTTACTCTAGGAGAACTGGACAGGGTCGAAAAAGGTCCTTAACCCATCAGCAGGACCGGTATCTGTTTTTTTGTGCAAGGAAAAACAGGATGAGCACTGCCAGAGCCCTACAAAATGACCTCCAGCAGGCCACTGGTGTGAATATCTCTGATCAAACAATCAGGCAAATACTTCATGAGGGTGGTCTGAGGGCCTGACATCCTCTAGTGGGCTCTGTGCTCACTGCCCGGCACCATGGAGCTCGATTGGCATTTTCCATTGAACACCAGAATTGGCAGTTCCACCACGTGCACCCTGTGCTTTTCACAGATGAGAGCATGTTCACCCTAAACACATGTGACAGACGTGAAAGGGTCTGGAGAAGCTATGGAGAGCATTATGATGCCTGTAACATCCTTCAGCATTTGGTGGTGGGTCAGCTAATGATATGGGGAGGCATATCCATGGAGGGACACACAGACCTCTACAGGCTACACAATGGCACCCTGACTACCATTGGGTATCGGGATGAAATCCTTGGACACATTGTCAGACCCTACGCTGATGCAGTGGGTCCTGGGTTCCTCCTGGTGCACGACAATGCCTGGCCTCATGTGGCGAGAGTATGCAGCCAGTTCCTGGAGGATGAAGGAATTGATACCATTGAATGACCCCCACGCTCGTCTGACCTAAATCCAATAGAACACCTCTGGGACATTATGTTTTGGTCCATCCGACACCGCCAGGTCACACTTCAGTCTGTTCAGAATCTCAGTGATGCATTGGTTCAGAACTGGGAGGAAATACCCCAGGACACCATCAATCATCTCATTAGGAGCATGCCCCGACAGTGTTAGGCATAAATACAAGCATGTGGGGGCCCTACAAACTACTGAATACCATTTTGAGTTGCTGCAATGACATTTCAGCAAAATGGACTAGCCTGCTGCATCATTTTTTCACTTTGATTTTTAGGGTGTCTTTTAATTCAGCCCTCTGTAGGTTGATCATTTTCATTTCCAAATGTTCCTTAAATTTTTTTGAGCAGTGTATATATATATATATATATATATATATATATATGTAGATATATATATATATATATATATATATATGTATATATATATATATATCTATATATATATAGATAGATAGATATATATATTGCTTCTCAAAAGCAGTATTTCCAGTTTTCCCAATGTTCTGTAATAACAAGTGCTTGGCTGTAAAGCTGCCCATAGATGTATCAAAATTTGGCTAGTTAAGCAAAGGCCGGCTGAAAAATCGATCCTTCTATGGCCATTCCCGCTCAACAGAGGTTGATCTAACGATTGACCTTTGGTGAATGGGACTGTTGGAAAACCTTTGTCGATCAGCACCTGCAGCAAATCAGCTGCAGCGCTGATCAGTATATTTTGACAGTGGAAGTGCCCTGGTGTGAAAGTACAATGTCCCAGTTGGGAGGATTTCTCCATCCACCTGGCATGTGCTTATAGGGGAATCGTTTTTTTTTTACGATAAGTCCTATGGCTGATCAAAATAAAATGGGGCATCTGTGGCCAGCTTTAGTATAACTCCCTGGTTCTTCATTCCAAAAAATATGTTTTTTTCTTAGGCTGGCCATGCACCGTAATGTTTTCTTGCTCAGTCCATAGGGCTGGATAAGAAACATCTATAAACTCCTCCATCCATGCTAAACAGCATGGATTAAAAAAATCTCTCCTGATGGCTATTTTACTCTGATAAATGGCACCTGCGACTGTCAGAATACCCAAACAGTGCTTGCATCTGACTGGATGAACAATATTTCACCCGGCTCCTTCATTTTTTGGATTGAAGCATTTCAGGTGGGAGGGTATCAAAAGGAACATCTACGGCTCAGATTGCTCTCTGTGTATGGCCAGCTTAAGTGGGAACTACAGGACAATGTTCTGTGTGGGGCATGTGGCACTGCTGAAACTTGCCCTCACTGTAGAAATAACACTGCAGGGTTCTGGAGATCTATGAAGAACTGCTTCTGGCAGAAAATACTTCCTCTAGTGGCAGATAGCACAGGAAGCCAAGTAAAACAACCTGTATGGGTAATAGCTGGGTGTTGGAATAGGAGGGTTAGTATATCAGATTTTTTTGGGGGGGATTGGGGAGATTTACTGTACCTTTACCTCCTATCACAAAGCCAAAACTGGAAATGAGAGTAAACTCCTATAAATTAAGGGAATCCCTTGGCCCCCCGGTCACCAGAACTAGTGTCGCCATGACGCATGAAGCTGATACAATGCCAAACCCAGGTATTTACACTAGACTAGCTGCATGTAAAAAATGCATTTAATAACATGTTTATCAATACAGGATGTTAATTTTTTCGGCCTGTTGAAATTAATTGACAATCAAGCGCTAAGCATGCCTAGCGTTAACACGTGTTTAGTCAAATCTACACGCATTTTGTCTTGTCAATCATTTTTTCCGCCAAAACGCTGCTGCTCCTTGTCGAATGGGCAGTTGTTTTTATTCTAAACTCCTCTAAAGGCTGTGTGCATGGGCACATAAGCTAACATGCAGGGGCGTTTAGAGGCAGAAAAATACTGCCATTCGCCCATAAATGCCATGTTAAAACAGTCCAGTGTGCATGAGGCCTAAATCTGCCTGGGGTTCAGCATTATTTTTAAACAGTTCTGTTTTTATAACACCGGGCTTCTAATTTAGGTATTCAGAAGAAGGAGACATTTGTACCATACCAGCCACAATGATATTGTAATGTTGCTGTCTCTCTCTTCTTTGGAATGCTTCGGTCCCATACAAGATTTTAGGAGCTCAGTTATCACATAGGAAGAGTACATATATCACTGTCTATAGGGCATACCATACCCTACAGGCCAGACATAACACTTACTGCATCTACATACTATATATTATATATAGCACATACATTCTAGACATTTTTTTTTTGTGTAAAATATCCCTACCAGCTGTTATGGCAACATTTTATTAACCTAAAATTGAGCATACAGTTCAGGTATACAGAGATATTTTTGTGTGAGGAGCAGCATACATTGTCAAGAAGACATTCTGTAAAGCAAAAAATGAAATAAGAAATAAACATTTTAATATATGCCATTATATTTTTACATACAGGCATGCAGGGTGTTACTACCGCTGTTGGCACAATACCAATGCCCTATGGAAACATATAGCCAAAAGTCCTAGCTTGACCTTCTCAGTGCCATGGACCATTGATGTATTGCCATTCTTTATTTATGATTTGAGCCAGTGAATGCAGATGTGATTATTCATTTATATCAGTCAAACTGGCAGTAAATAGTAAGCTTATCTTGACCTTTCAGATTTAAAGAGTATTTCCGCTTTTGCAGCCAAAGTTGGAAATCACCTACTTTTTATTTGTTACCTGTTCTCATTAACATAGCATAACTTAAAATATTTAAACATTGCTGGTTACATTTTTAGGTGCTTTTATGCTCTCCCTGCTGTATTGTTTAGAAGGGGGCTATGGAGTATAATTTAACCCCTTCCCTACCCAGCCATAGTCAAATGACGTCCACAGATGGGATCTCCCATCCTGGGTGGACTTCATATGATGTCCTGGCTTTGTAGGGGGATATCTGAATGATGCCTGGAGCTAGAGGCATCATTCAGATATCCTTTTGAAGTGCCGGCGATTCTGTGCACCATAAGAATGATCATAGCAGCGGTTCCGCCGCTTGATCATTCTTATAGGCGGCGGGAGGGGACATCCCCCCCTCCCGCCGCCATCCGGTGCTTCTCCGGGCTCTCCCGTGCGATCGGGGACCCGGAGAGACTCTTCCGGCGCCGTTGGTGGGTCACGTGATGAGCATAGAGATGACTGGTGACCAGATGGTCACCAGTCATCTCTATGATCGTTGGAGGCCCGGGCGCGATGTGATGACGTCACGCCCGGGTTCTCAAATGTAAGTGTATTGACCCCGCATCTCTCAATAAAGAGGACCTGTCGCACACCATTCCTATTACAAGGGATGTTTACATTCCTTGTAATAGAAATAAAAGTGATAAAAAAAAAAAAGTAAAATAATTGTAAAAAAAATAAAAATAAGTAAAAAATAAATAAAAATAATAAAATAAAAAAATTAAAACGCCCCTGTCCCCGGTAGCTCGCGATCAGAAGCGAATGCACACGTAAGTCGCCCACATATGTAAACGCCGTTCAAACCACATATGTGAGGTATCGCCGTGTGCGTTAGAGCGCGTGCAACAATTCTAGCACTAGACCTCCTCTGTAATTCTAACCTGGTAACCTGTAAAAAAAATTAAGCGTCGCCTATGGAGATTTTTAAGTACCGAAGTTTGGCGCCATTCCATGAGTGTGCGCAATTTTAAAGCGTGACATGTTAGGTATCTATTTACTCGGCGTAACATCATCTTTCATATTTTCCCCAAAAATTGGGCTAACTTTACTGTTTTGTTATTTCTTAATTCAAGAAACCATTTTTTTTTTTTTTTAAAAAGGCGTTTGAAAAATTATTGCGCAAATATCGTGCAAGAAAAAAAGTTGCAATGACCGTCGTTTTATTCCCTAGGGTGTCTGCTAAAAAAACATATATAATGTTTCGGGGTTCTGAGTAATTTTCTAGCAAAAGAATGATGATTTGTACATGTAGGAGAGAAGTGCTATAATAGGCCCGGTATGGAAGTGGTACAAAAAGCCCTGTATTGAAGTGGTTAAAATAATTAACCCTGTCTGTACTGTGTAGAACAATATTGCCAAAGCACACATTCCTGTAAGAGGTTGTAAAGTAAGTGGGTGCTGAAGCGACCAACAGCTGGAAACCGAAACAACTCAGAGCAAAGGATATGACACCAGCACACCAAGGAACTCCATAAAGGGTCCAACATTTTATTAAACAATCACATCACAGCAAAGAACAGTAACGTTTCAAAATCATGCAGGATAAAGGGTATCAGGCATGCCATCATTACATGCCTGATGAAGGGGTCTTGCGTGGCTCCAAAACATTGTTGTTCTTTGCTGTGATGTGATCGTTTAGTAAAACATTGGACCCTTTATGGAGATCCCTGACATGCTGGTGACATATCTTTTGCTCTATCTGTACTGTGTTTACGGGTTTCTATTATCAGCTGTAAACTAGATTTGAACGCGGTCTCTTCTAGCTCAGTCTGTGTGGGGGCAAAAACACTGTCAGACTATCCAGAAATTCTTATGCCGCGTACACACGATCGGAAATTCCGACAAGAAATCTCCAATGTGAGCTTTGGTCGGAAATTTCCGACCATGTGTGGGCTCCATCTGACATTTTCTGTCGGAATTTCCGACCCAAAAAATTTGAGAGCTGGTTCTCAAATTTTCTGACAGGAAAATTCTGACGCTCAAAAAAACACGCATGCTCAGAATAAAGCAGAAGAGCCAAACTGCCTATTGAACTTCATTGATCACGGCTCATCGTACGTGTTGTACGTCACCGCTTTCTTGACCATCGGAATTTCCGACAACATTTGTGTGACCGTGTGTATGCAACACAAGTTTGAGCCAAAATTTGGTCGAAAAAAAATCTACAGTTTTGTTGTCGGAATTTTCGATCGTGTATACGCGGCTTTAGAATCAGCCATAACACCTTCTCCTGAAAAATCTAAAACAACCTTTTTCAACCAGGGTGCCCAGGCACCTTGGGGTGCCTTCAGCTTTCTTCAGGGGTGCCTTGACAACATGCCAAAAATTGTATACAAGCCAGTGGGTGGATCAAAGCTTTTAATTACACAAAGCCACAGGTTTTCATTGTGCACCATTACAACCTTCTAGCCACCAGTGTCTTAACAACCAATGACGACATTGGTTAATAACGAGGATGTTGGGCGCCTGCTCAGCATCCTTGTTTGCCTCTCCCCATCAGCTCTGGGATCACATTGGCTGAGTGAGGGAGATAAACTGAGGCAGAAGAGAAACATTGGAATACTAGTCAGTATCAGTGTGCAAAGGTATATTTGCTTTGTATGAATAAATCACCTCCAGTGTTGGGTGTCCTACATGTGCTGATGTTGCTGTAAAATAAACATTTTAGAATGGTTGTCTTGAAATTGTGCATAATTTTAAAGGGTGCCTTGACTGCAAAAAGGTTGAGTAACACTGAGCTAAAAGGTAAAAAAATATATTTTTTTAACCATTTCAATACCGGGCACTTTTGCCCCTTCCTACCCAGTACAATTTTTAGCTTTTAGTGCTGTCGCACTTTAAATGACAATTTCGCGGTCATGCAACTCCGCACCCAAACTAAATTTTTATCATTTTCTTCCCACAAATAGAGCTTTCTTTTGGTGGTATTTGATCACCTTTGGAGTTTTTATTTTTTGCTAAACAAACAAAAAAACTGATGAGTTGGCACTAATAAGGTGGCACTGATGGGCACTGATGAGGAGGCACTGATATGTAGAATTGATGGGCACTGATATGCAGTACTGATGGGCACCAATAGGCAGCACTGATATGCAGCGCTGGTGGGCACTGATAGGCAGCACTGATAGGTGGCACTGATGGGCACTGACAGGCGGCTGTGATGGGCACTGACACTGCAGGCGGTACTGATTGGCACTGCCAGGTTGCACTGACAGGTGGCACTGATGGGCAGCACTGATGATGAGGTACTGACAGGTGTTACTGCTGGGCACTGCATGGATTGGCACTTTGGTGCGCACTGATTGGCACTGATATTGGCACTTTTTGGCACTGATATGGGCACTGACATCCGTATCTGCTAGGGCACTGACTGACTGGCAGCTGATGGGCACTTATTGGCAGCTGTGGTGGCACATTTGATGGGGCTGTGCTGATAATTAATCTGCTGATTATCGGCACAGACCCCCCCCCCCTTTGACAGGGAGAGCCGCTGACCGTTTAACGGCACTTCCTGGTTCACGCGATGATCAGCTGTGATTGGTCACAGCTGATCACATGGTAAGGATCCTCCGTCAGAGGCGCCATACGCGGCCGCGCACCAGCATGTTATCCTGCTGGACGTCATATGACTCCCAGTCAGGATAACAGAACTACCGCCCGGCCGTCATTCTGCTATAGGCCGGGCGGGAAGTGGTTAAACATGTTTAAGCATGCTTTGTGAATATAGTGGGGTTTTGTCAAATTTGACTGCAAAATTTAAAATATGCTTTAAAATGTACCCATATCAAAAGGCCATTGGAGAGATTTCTTCTTTACCTGTCTGGTAAAAAGGCTGTTCCCAGGTGACAGGAAGTGAGGGAGTGAGTTTTTTGTTCGTAATGGAGTGGATCATGCTGGTAGGTCTGATAGAACTGTACATCCCAGGGAAAGCTGTATCACATTGGTACCATGCATCCCAATGACAGCCGTCCCAGGGACAGCCACTAGGACTATTAAAGTGGTTGTAACGCCACTTTGTAAAGTACATAGAATCTCCTCTGTTAGAAAATGTCCTATGTCCAATGTATGTTCTTTGTAAAAAATATGGCCATTACTACCTTTTTTCAAAGCGCTGCTCGTCTCTCAGGTGACTCCTCACTGCTTCCTCTCCTGATCTGACAGCTACAGCAGGGGTGGTCGAGAATCCCCCACTGATGTCAGTTGGGAGGGGAGGAGAGGAGGAGAGCAGGGAGGAGTCACGTGAGCCCCAAGCGGCACTCTGAAATAAGGTAGTAATGGGCATATTTTTTACAAAGAACATACACTGGCGCATAGGATGTTTTCTAACAGAGGGGATTGTGTGTACTTTACACAGTTATTTCAGCAGCAGGAGGGGAGTGGCGGGCACTGGTAAGAGCTGACAGGCAGGGAGGGGGAGTGGGAGAGGAGGATAGAGGAGAGCTGTGGATGACGGAGGCACGTAAACTGACCACGGTGTCAGGGCCCAGCAGCCATGATAAACCGTGGTCAGTTTACAGGGGGAGGGCAGAACCAGGCAAGATCAGCGAGGTATTTCATGTGCTACAGGGGGCCAAATTACACAACACAAGCACTGTGTTGTATAACATGCTTTAAAGTAACAGGATCCAATTTTTTCTAGGGTTACAAACACTTTAAATTGTGAAAATCAGTTAGCACTAGCCTGGCATGGGAAAGCTTTTTTATTGTTTTCTTTTTGAAAATGGCTAAATCCTTTAAAACAAAGTTCAAGCATGAACACAGGATAATACTGTGACCATATGCTCTAAAAGGCTTATTCCATAAAACAATGGAAAGAGCACAGCAGCAAGGACAAAGTGTAGTACCCATAGAAACAAGCCAGAATCTACCTTGCACTACTCTGACATTAGTCAAGTGTATTTTGATTATATGGAACACTAAGACCTCCCTCAGGCCTTTGAAGTCCCTTGTGATGCATTACTACATGCACATTAACTTAGGGTATTTACTGTGATAACATGTGTTGCATAAAGGCAGCCCCTAATTTTTAATGGCAGCGTGGGTCCATTGGCACCTACTGTACAGTGTTGCGGTGCCATTCTAAATAAATCCACCACATAAAAGAGCCATGTGTTACTGTGCTTTGCGGTAATCTACAGTAAAACTAGCATTTACCCCTTATTAACTAAGTGCACAGGTCTGGACTGACCCTTACTGAACAAGGCCAATCAGTGAACATGGTATTGAATTTTAAACCTTGGAAGAATGCTGATTTAAAGGCCTTATTTAAAAAGAAGATCACTTTGAAACTGCAAAGTGAAATAACACATAGCAACCAATTTGGCCAAATCAGTACAAGATTAAGTCAGATTGGCTACTATGGGCACAAAACTTAGCCCTTGGCACATATGGCGCTTGAAGAAAAAAATAATAATCTTGCTAAACATTTGATACTTTTGGGTGTATTGGGTGATCATGTTCCCTGTTACATGTTGTGGTTCCATTTGCTTAGCCCTATGTGACTACACAACACAGTAGTGATGTAGGAATTGTTGGGATAAACCACAGTGAACAGCAGGGAACCAGATATCCGACACACCAAGATGTAGCTCTTAAAGTGAGTAAAGTGAGGACTCTCTAAAAGGGAAGTATTAAGTGTCCCGAAGGCTGCTTTTTTTGTTTCGTTTCAAGCAGCAGAGATGCCTTAAAGAGCGTTTTTCAACCTCCATCTTTGTTCAATGAGACCATCATAATAGAGAATGTATCTGTCTATGATCACATAGGTAGTTAAAGGCCATGAAGGTGTTGAACTCCAGGTAACAAACAAACGAGAAGCTCATGAGATTTCTGGTCCACATTGAGGGGTAAAGAAACAATGGACCATGGAACTCTACTCAAACTTCTGTAGTGTTTTTCTTTAAAAACACAGACCGTCGGAAAGTTGAAGCCTATTTTTTAAGAAAATATGTTACCTATGTGAGACACCTGTACTTTGATGACCTCATCAAAGCTTTAGCTTGATTGTATAACCACAGTTCTCTACACTTACTTCATCGCTCGTGCCCAGCAGAAAGCTTTGTGTATTGTTATGTGCACAGGGAGGGTTCCCATGACCCCTTATTTATACTGAGTTATTGTAAACCTCTATAAGCACAGGAACAATGCTCATAGGGTCACTGATCCCCTCAGTGTCACCGTGGGGGTCACAGCTCTTGCCCCTTTCAGCCTCTGGAGGTTTGGCATTCCTACACCCTGAGCTCACACAATAAATTGTACCCTTCTACTCTAGACCAGATCAGTTCTTTTATACAAGCATCATGGTGTATCAGTAGTTAACAATGATGCCCTGCAATGGTTGGGTCTTGGTGCTTCTCCCTGCTGGCTCTCTCAGAGTGTAGGGGGGTGTTTTTTCTTTTTTTTTAGGCCAATACATCAGTGAGCTTCAACTAAACTGGTCCTCGATGTGTGTGTCTTAATCTATCCAGCTACCACCTTGTGCTGATTTTAAGAGATAATCCTTAGGTTTCCAAATTGATCGCATGTATTAAACAGATATTCTTTGAATGCTAGATTCAATTCTCCCAGACTTTGTAAGTTAATATTTATTGAGGATTTATAATGCAAAATTAATTGAAATTTAATTAATCTAGTGATATGTCACCCATCAAGGCAGTATTGTACATGACAAACTTGGTTATAACAGAAATTTCTAGAGCAGCACATTTAAAACTGAACCCAAAATGATATATTTTGACTCATTGGGGGTTATTTCCGAAAGGCAAATCCACTTTGCACTACAAGTGCACTTGGAAGTGCAGTCGCTGTAGATCTGAGGGGAAGATCTGAAATGAGGGGAAGCACTGCTGATTTTATCATCCAATCATGTGCAAGCTAAAATGCTGTTTTTTATTTTCCTTACACGTCCCCCTCAGATCTACAGCGACTGCACTTCCAAGTGCACTTTCAGTGCAATTTCAAGTGCACTTTGCACTTGTAGTTTGCACTTGTAGTGCAAAGTGGATTTGCCTTTTGTAAATAACCCTCATTGTCTCCTAACCTCTGCTGCATCTCTAATTTTTTCCTCTGCACTTCAAACTGCTTAAAAAATCAGGCTGTAGTTTGGTCTGTTTGTACAGCTTCTGCTGTATTTCACCCCCACCATCGCCCCCACCTTCACTCCTGACACCAGCATTGCAGCAATGACTGAAACCAATGCTAGTGTCATGTCTGACATCATCGCAGGCTGTGTTTTGTGAATAGGTAAGTCTACGCAGGGGAACAAACAACAAAAGGATTCCTCTTAATTCAACGCTGGGGGGTGATGGCTACAAACCACTTGAGGCATACCTCAGAGAAGTCATAAAAATATCTATGCCACGGTTTGTGTAAAAAGATTTATTGTAAAAAGTATTCCAAGAATGGAAAGGGTTAAAAAATGGCTGACAGACAATTAATGTTAAACATCATGCTTGATAATCTCACCCAAACCTTGGCAGGCTGACTTGGGCATATCAAGGCCGGTACTGGGGAAACCAAAAGGTGTATAGGTGCCAGATGTCGCATGGGCATCCACACAATGGAAAAGATGACAGACCAATGGTGAAACCCGTAAGGGACAATGATGTGGAGAGGCCCCAAATACACCAGACATTGGACTCCAAACCGCCGGAGGATACAGCTAGTGTAGTCGGGTGGCGCACTGGATGTGACGTCACCAACACAGAGCGATACAGTCTACGCAGGGGCAAAGACATGACACCAGAGCTGGTTATAGCACTTGAGGGGGATCAGAGATACAGGGGAAGCCATACAAACAAACTAAACTTCAACCTACATTTTTATGCCGTTTGAAGTACATAGTAAGAAAACACTACATTTACAGGAGCAGTAAGGGGACATTAATGAATTGAAACATATTAAAGGTTGTCTTGGCCAGAGTTCAGCTTTAAAATATCTGGTAACAATCAATTAACGTGACAGGAGCATGAGATTAAATGTGAAATTCCCTGTAAAGCATTGTGATATTATGCGGGTGCTATATCCTGTAAATAACTAAAAACATTTCCTTGACACTTTTAGCACAGAATAAGCTTATGCTGGCTGCAAGAAGCTGAGGTATGAAAGTTTTCCAAGCACATGACGTACGTAAAAGCTGATTTCCAGCTCCTTATATTTTTATAGTATATATTTAAATAAAATGTGAAGATGTTGGTTAAGGCATGTAACTAAAGTAGCTCAGGGTTTCTCAACCATGGTTCTGTGGAACCCTTGGGTTCCTCTAGAGCGGGCATCACTAAATGGCGGACCGCGGGCCAAATGCGGACTGCCTCACTCTCCTGTGCGGCCCGCCGCGGTACCGCCATTTAGCAGCTATTTCTTGCCCCTGCCGTCTCTGTAATCCTCACACAGAGCCGACAGAGGGAGGTGGGACAGTTCTGGATGGAGGGCAGAGCTGCCGGAGGTTAACAAGCAGGTGATTGGCTGCTAGGATGAAGGGCGGTCTTAGCAACCAATCACCATCTTGCAACACCAGCCCTCCATCCGAGACATGCCGTGCCTCCCTCTGATCTTCGGTCTGTACAAGGTGAGTGAGGGAGGGGGCGAAGTTACAGGGAGTGAGGACACTAGTCTGAAAAGGAGGAAAGTGTGTGCTGACTTGCTGAGGACATTACAGTGGGGGAGATGTGGATAATACAGTGGGGAGATGTGGACATTACAGGGGGGAGATGTGAATATTACAAGGGGGAGATGTGGATATTACAGTGGGGGAGATGTGGATTTTACAGTGGGGGAGATGTGGACATTACAGTGGGGGAGATGTGGACATTACAGTGGGGGAGATGTGGATATTACAGTGGGGAGATGTGGACATTACAGTGGGGGAGATGTGGACATTACAGTATGGGGGAGATGTGGACATTACAGTGGGGGGAGATGTGGATATTACAGTGGGGGGAGATGTGGACATTACAGTGGGGGAGATGTGGATAATACAGTGGGGAGATGTGGATATTACAGTGGGGAGATGTGGACATTACAGTGGAAGAGATGTGGACATTACAGTATGGGGGAGATGTGGACATTACGGTGGGGGGAGATGTGGATATTACAGTGGGGGGAGATGTGGACATTACAGTGGGGGAGATGTGGATATTACAGTGGGGGAGATGTGGATATTACAGGTGGGGGAGATGTGGACATTACAGTATGGGGGAGATGTGGACATTACAGTGGGGGGAGATGTGGACATTACAGTGGGGGGAGATGTGGACATTACAGTGGGGGAGATGTGGATATTACAGTGGGGGGAGATGTGGACATTACAGTATGGAGGAGATGTGGACATTATAGTGGGGGAGATGTGGACATTACAATGGGGGAGATGTGGACATTACAGTGGGGGAGATGTGGATATTAATAGTGCGGCAGCAACATGCGGTTTGGCACATGCGAAAAGGCGTCACGGGTAAGACATGATGTTCGGACCTCTGCTGGAAGAAAATTTTGCTGACCGGACCTCTGCTCTAGAGGTTACTAGGGGTTCCCTGAGCAATGGTCAATTTCTGCCTCTCAGGTAAGTTCTCCATGACACCATTGATCTTTTTAGTTATCTGTAAGGGGGTAATTCTCCCCAATAACCACAAGTGTAATGCCCCGTACACACGATCGTTTTTAATGTCATTTTTTTAACCGACGTTTTTCTCCTCGTTTTTTTTCATGTTTCCTCTCAAGCCTGCCTTGCGTACACACCATCATTAAAAAAAACGATCAAGCAAAGCGCAGTGACGTTCAACACGTACGACGGCACTATAAAGGGCAAGTTCAGTTCGAATGACACCACCCTTTGGGACGCTTTTGCTAATTCCGTGTTTCCGCGTGTTAGTAAAAGTTTGGTGAGAGACGATTCGCGCTTTTCAGTCTTCGTGCTTTGAAGATCGTTTTCGGGAGTTCAGATTGCGCCTGTGGGTTCGTATCTGTTTAGCACTGCTTGTAGTCAGTTCGTATCTGTTTATTCAGTGCGGCCTGCTCTGCACGTTCGTGTTTTTCAGCTTGTTCTTCATAGGCCTTGCTGTTCTTCCGTGCGTTCTTCTAGTACGTTCTGTTCAGCCGACCGTTATCTAGCCATGTTGCGGCTACGTACTCGTCGTAGAGTTCGTGCTGTAGTTGGTGCAGGGGTTCATGCTGTATCCCGACGCCATGAGCAGGGTCAGGAGGAGTTCATGGACCAAGAATTGGTTGCTCCAGCGGCACCAATTCTGTCACATGCCTTTGTTGCGGGAGATCAGGGAGAATAATCCAGATGATTTCAGGAATTTTCTCAGGATGTCTGACCCCGTATTTCAGCAGCTGTTGGCTTTGGTGTCCCCCTATATTACCAGGCAGGACACCGTTATGCGGGAAGCCATCAGTGCTGAGCAGAGGCTCATCGCCATGTTGCGATACCTGGCTACTGGGAGAAGCCTGCAGGACCTTAAGTTCTCCACAGGCATCTCCCCCCAGGCTCTGGGGATCATTATACCAGAGACTTGTTCTGCCATCCTTCAAGTTTTGCAGGAGGACTATATTAAGGTAAGTGTTCTTCTTCAAAAATTCACATTGTATGTTTTTTTTTTTGGGATATTTTTAATTTGCTTTATTTGCAGTCCCTAATTCACATGATTCTTAGCTGCAGGGAATGTCCCCTTTCTCCCCATGTTTTATTATTTAAAGTTTGGTGTTTGAGGCCTACCTGTAAATTTGGCTTACCTAACCTCTCCAGCATGCTATCCTGGGGCCATACCTACCTTGCCTAGTCATTTCCATGTTTTTTATTATATGTTCCATCGTAGTGCTTTACCCAAAACGCACTCTAAATTTTGCCTCGGAATGTTTCATTTTTGTTAACTTCAATACAGAGTGCTACAGCCTTCATGTGTGATATTCCCAACTCATCTTCAACCCTTCCCCCCCCCCCCCATAATTTTTTTTTTTTATTTTTTTTTTCTTGCTTCCAAATTTTTATGTTTTTAACAGTTTCTACCAATGTTGGCCATGAATGTGTGTATGAAATCATCTTTCAATGTTTCTGGCTCCAAGTATTAATTTGTTATTTCTTTAATTCCACAGTTCCCTTCTTCACCACATGAATGGCAGAATGTGGCTTCCGAGTTTGCCCAGCGATGGAACTTTCCGAACTGTGGAGGAGCCATCGACGGCAAACATGTTCGGGTCGTCCCACCACCCCATTCGGGATCCTTTTATTATAATTATAAGGGGTTCCACAGCGTCGTGATGATGGCAGTGGTGTCGGCCACCTACGAGTTCCTCTATGTGGACGTTGGCAAGAATGGCAGGATGTCTGATGGAGGAGTTTTTGCCCAGACGGAGTTTGGAGAACGGCTCCTTTTGGATCTGCTGGCCTTGCCACCCGCGGAGCAGAATGTGGAGGGACTACCTTTTGTGTTTGTGGCGGATGAGGCGTTTGGCCTGGGACCCCATTTGATGAGGCCATTCCCGCAACGCACCCTCACCCCTGAGAGGAGGGTTTTCAATTATCGGCTGGCCAGAGCCAGAAGGGTGGTGGAAAATGCGTTTGGGATCATGGCCAGCCGATTTCGCCTCTTCCTTACCTCCATCCACCTTGCCCCATACAAATGGAACCATGTGGTTATGACGTGCTGTGTGCTGCATAATTTCCTAAGGGTGCATTCAACGAGTTATATATCTTTGAGTGGGCCTGAGGCCTCTTTACTCAATGCAGAAACTTTGGTGGCCCTGGAACCTGGCCGTCCTGGCTTGGCCCCCCCAACCGGACGTGAGGTCCGTAACCAATATGTGGACTATTTTATGGGTAGGGGGGCCATTGAAATGCCAGACAATCTCTAATAATTTTAGACCAAAAAAATAAAACTTTTTTAAAAAGTAAAGATTGGTTTGTCATTTTTATTGTATAATGTTTGATGTTTCTGGTAGGTTTACCTAGTGCATTTGTTTTGCCATGTGGATTAAAAAATCTTTTAATTAGCCTTCATTGTCAGTGTAAACACCAAACATTGATTAGTTCACTCAGCACCACATTTACATAATGAAGCCACAATGATTTGTTATGTAAAAATACCTTTATTTTTTTTGTTTAGGTGAGCAACTTCCATAGAAATGTGGATGTTCCCTTAATTTCAGGTGTATTAAAACGCATGACCAGCCATGCATAAACAAACTATAGTTCTCCAAATTTTGAAAAAGCTAAACATGTGCTAGTCATTTAAGGGTAAAATAACCAAAAAAAATAGAAATCTCTGCAAGTAAAACGTTATTTGGTGTAAAAACATTAGACACGCCCAAGCACAGCCATGATATTTTGGAGCCTTTCCTCCACCCGCTTTGTATTTGCCCTGATCTCTCGCAAATCTCCCTTAATTTTTTCGAGGTCACGACAGCAGACCATCAGGTATTGGATCAGGATCTGGGCACTGTGATGTGACAACTTATTGGGGTCTTCGGCCAGAACTGCACCTAAATGTAAAAAGAAATATGTAGGATAGAATATGTAGGCCTACATCTATTTAACATGCATGTGTCTGGTTTCTCTCTGACCTGTGGTGGTGCCACTTTCAACTTCCACAACATCACATTCCTCTCCATCCTGGGGTTCTGGGGGTATTGTTGTAGGTATTGCAATTCTCGTCTCATCTGAGGTAGCTTTTCGAATCCCTAGTGAGATTGAAATAAAAGGAATAGTTTCATTAGTAGCGACTAAATTTTGCTAAAATAAGAAACATGGAAAAAAACTTTTTAATCATTCTTTTGAAGCATGCTCCATTTTAATTTTTAACCCCTGTGCCAACCGGGACAAATGATTGGATACATAGGCCAAAACAGAGCATATACATTTTGTGAACAAATTTGAAACATTGTAACACCCCAAAGTATTTACACTGGATCACCTGTGTGTGACTCCCTCAAGCTTTTTGGCTTTAGGCCCACACTTGTACTACTGCGTTCAGATGTTTCATCAGCTGCTGAGCATTCACTCCCTTTAACATTACCATGCATATCGTTTTTCTAAATGAACAAATCTCCTTTGGATTAGCACACCAAAAATAAGTGTGGCCCAAATGTACTCCCCCAAATAATCAAAAAAACATGGGTGTTCACACTGGATGATCCGAAAACATCGTTTGAGGAACTGTACGGAGAAAGAGGTAAAATACGTCCGTTTACTATGCGGACGAACCTAAAAAAGATGGTATCTTTCAGTGTACTATATGAAAGTTAAAAATACACGACAGAATACAAGAAAATAATATGTACCATGGAAACTCAAAAAAAACAACTTACTTTTTAATATAACTTTCTTGATTCTTTTATATTGGTCGGCCTCCCGCAACTTCAGATCTGACCATCGTTTTCTGAGCTGTTCCTTCGTTCTGCACACCCCGAATTTTTGGTGGAGACTTTTGACCACTTTGCCCATAATTCTGGACTTGACCAGATTAGGCCTTTTATACGGACCATGCTTGGCATCATAATCCTCCTTCTTTAAAATGGCGACCATCTCCACCATTTCCTCGAATGACATGTTGGATGCCTTATATCTCCTGGGTCTTGATTTGGGCTCCTCTGTAATTTCATCCTCTGTAGAGGTAATCTCAGCCACCTGTGTCTCCGCCATGTTTTGTTCAGCACTACGAGCGAGAAGGGGCGGGGTAAGTACAATATCGAACGTCAGGGGCGGGGAAAGCGTGCGGAGTTTCACGCATGCGCTGTGTATATAAAGTGAAGATCCATTGCTGGGAAATACGTTCATTTTTCGGGAGAGAGAGTTAGCAACGAACGTCGTGACCAAGGTACCTAACAATTTTACTTTTTGAGGTTCATCAGATGAGGAGATTTGTGTGCTCAAAATATGTAGACAATGCACAGTTGAGGAATGTTGCCTGAAATATATTTTTATTTTGGTTTCTCGCTTTTACAGATATCATGAATACTTTTAAAAACCCAGACTTCATGGGGGAGTTCATCGACAAATGGCAAGAGCTCCCTATATTATGGCAAACCAAAAGTGGCGGAAATAAAAATAAAGACGCCAGGAAAGCAGCACTGGAGAGCCTGCTTGCATTTGTGCAAACAAAGATACCCACAACAACTCTCCAAGATGTCAAAAACAAAATTGGGACCATCAGAGGGACATACAGGACCCAGAGGACTATGGTCCTGAGGTCCCAGAGGTCAGGTGCACCAGCAGATAAGGTTTATAAACCCAGTCTGTGGTACTACAGTAAGCTTGCTTTTCTGGATGACCAGCTGGAAGTGCGCGAATCTCTCTCCACCCTTCCCCCCAGAGGTCAATCCATCCTTCCTTGTACCCAACCCTCCAGCCTTCCCTGCAGCCAGTCCTCCAGCCTTCCTGTCAACCCTGCTCTGGCTTCCTCTGAGGATCAAGATCAGGGCCTTGAGGAGGCAGATTTGGAGATATGGAGCCAGGTAAAGTTTTGCTATCTATATTTCTATCGTACAAAATTATAGATTTTAAATAGATGTTAGTATTGTTAAAGGTATGTACACTTCTACCAATAAAGTTTGTGAAGAGCAAGATACAGTAGTGGCCTAATTTTATGTGTCCAAGACAATCATGGATGCTTAATCAATGAAAAGGACATAACTTTTGGCATTGATTTCAACAATGTCTAGAGGTGAACAATGTCTGTGAATGATGATGTGGCAAAATAAATAATGTCCCTATCTTTTTTTACAGCCAGAGCAGAGCCAGGAAGAGGGTGATGTTGGGGATCAGGAGGAGGCTGGGCCCAGTGGCACCCAGGAGGAGGCAGGGCCCAGGGGCACCCAGGAGGAGGCTGGGCCCAGTGGCACCCAGGAGGAGGCTGGGCCCAGCACAAGAGCCCAGATGCCTCCCCTGGTAGTTAAACCACGAGGGCCAAGGAGAGGTAGGCAGGTGGAGGAGGAAACCAGGGCCTTCCTCAGAGAGGCAACAGCGGCCCTCAGAGAGGCACCCTCTGTTGAAGAGGGATTTGCCGCAGTCCTCGCCCACAAACTAGGGCAAATGGAGTTGCAGCAAAAAATTTACAGTGAGACCCTGCTATTGAAAGTCATCAATAAGGGCGTGCTGGGTGAACTCACTAGGTACACGGACATAACGGAGGTTGTCCCTACTCCTCCACCTCCTCCTCCTCCTCCTACTACTCCTCCTGCCACAACCTCTCTTCCTGATCCCCAGCCTCCAAGGAAGAAACCAACCAAGGCTGCAGAGAAGGCTGGAGAGAAGGCTACAAGGAAGAGAAGAAAATAATGCCTGCTGTAGTACCACAGACTGGGGACATATAGGACTTATCTGCTGTGGCTCCTGACCTCTGGGAGCTCAAGACAAGATTGGGCTCATTTTTTGGGGGGATCTAATCTCTATTTTGGTTTGGACATCTTGTATGGTTGTTGTGGGGTGAAAGGGATGCACAAATGCAAGCAGGCTCTCCAGTGCTGCCTTCCACTTTAATTTGTTAATGTTCTGAAATAAAAAAAAATTGAGTGCCCTTTAAATACTTGACAATGTGATTTGTATTTCAAAAGAGAGCTTGCTAGGAAGCAGGCAGGGACAACTCAAATTATATTATTGTTATTATCAGGGGACACAAACCTCCCTGAGGCCAAATGAGACACATTTGAAAGGTTGTTGTGGTAACTTTACACAAGAATAATTTAAGCCAAAAAACTTAAAAAAAGGCCAAAAAAAATAACCAAAAAGAATATAAAATTTAAAGAAAAAAGGAGAATTAACTTATTTTATTATTATTAGTATTATTTAGGAGGGAGGTGCGGCTTAAAAATAATATTTAATAATCATTAGAGCAATTTGGAATTACTTTAGAAACAAGTTGGGCATAAAACTCTCAATGTCAAAAGAAGAACGGAATGCGCTGCATTAAAACGATGCTATTAATTCCACCGTGACGAATGTGCCATCTCCATTTCCAACATTAGCTTTACCAAAACGAGCGCTCCCGTCTCATAGTTGCTTCTGAGCATGTGCGTTTTTTTTCACGTCGTGAAAGCATACACACTATCGTTTTTCACGTCGTTAAAAAAAACGACATGAAAAACGACGTTAAAAAAGAGAGCATGTCCGGAATTTTTAATGGCCGTTTTTCACGTCATTAAAAATGCTCTGGAGCCTACACACGATCATTTTTAATGGCCATTTTTAAAAATGGCATTTTTAACGGCATGAAAAACGATCGTGTGTACGCGGCATAAGAAGCATTCTTCTCATTGACCATCACACTAATTTATGATGAGTTGTAGATTTTTCATTTTTAGCAGGGGTTCCCCAAGACCAGAGAATTATTTCCAGGGTTCCTCTGTGTTGAAAAGGTTGAGAGAGGCTGATCTAGCTGTTTCCACTAAGCACTTAGTGGCCGGTTTATTATCCATTAAAGCAGTTATGATATCAGGCGGTAAGGCCGGCTATAGAAGCCCTTATAATTGTAAGTGATGCTTTTAAATTGAGTTATTGCTAGTGATTAGGGATGAGCTGCGAGTTCGAGTCGAACCCATGTTTGAGTCGAACATCGCCTGTTCAGCTGTTCGCCGAATTTCAAACTTTATGGGCCGTTCGCGCCAAATTCGAGTGGCGCGTCATGGCCCATAATTCACTGCGGCATCGTAGTGCATTGCTGGCTGATGATTGGCCAAGCATGCACTATGACCCGCATGCTTGGCCAATCACAGCGCCGTAAGTACAGAGAGCCATAATTGGCCAAAGGGTGGCTTTGGCCAATCATGGCTCAGAGGAGTAGGTACACGCCCCACACTATATAAGGCCGCCGGCGTGGCGGCCTTGTGTAGTGTGTTGCGGCATTGGTTAGAAGACAGAGAGAGAGAGACAGTGTACTTTGATTTGAGCAGACAGGCGAGTCAGTTAGCTGCAGTTACAGTGTGTAGAGGATATATATGCATCCTAGGTGTTGTATATATATTTACACACTGTATTCAGTTTAGCTAGATTCGTTCCTGTTATTCTCTATACTGACAGGCAGGCAGGTGATTGTGCTAGCTGCAGTTTTTTCACTTAGTGTACTGTGTCCTTTGCACAGCGTGCACCTAATGGTACCTGAATACAATTGGTGGTGTTCTCATACTAATACCATAGGCAGGGATATGCAAGTATTTTCACTTATTGTACTGTGTCCTTTGCACAGCGTGCACCTAAAGGTACCGGAACACAATTGGTGATGTTCTCATACTAATACCACAGGCAGGGAGCTGCAAGTATTTTCACTTAGTGAACTGTGTCCTTTGCACAGCGTGCACCTAAAGGTACCTGAATACAATTGGTGATGTTCCCATACTAATACCACAGGCAGGGAGCTGCAAGTATTTTCACTTAGTGTACTGTGACCTTTGCACAGCGTGCACCTAAAGGTACCTGAATACAATTGGTGGTGTTCTCATACTAATACCACAGGCAGGGAGCTGCATTAATTTCACTTAGTGTACTGTGTCTTTTGCACAGCGTGCACCTAAAGGTACCTCAATACAATTGGTGATTTTCTCATACTAATACCACAGGCAGGGAGCTGCAAGTATTTTCACTTAGTGTACTGTGTCCTTCGCAAGACAAGCAGAATTCAAGCTAAATAGGCCTGCAGTACCGCATTTGGCCTGAGGTACGGGGGCGCAGGAGCCAAGCAGAGCCTAAATTGGCCTGCAGTACCGCATTTGGCATGAGGTACGGGGGCGCAGGAGCCAAACAGCGACGAACGCAGCCGTTCGGCAATGCTCAGAAATACACGGAAATACTCAATTTCCGTGCCTTTCCGATGTTTGCCAAGGTCAGCCGACGTGTCCTCGGGCCTATTCGGCGCTCTCTGGCGCCCCCCACCTCTGGCCGCATTTGGTATTGCATCCAATTGAAGTCAATGCAGAACAAATTATTTTCATTTCCATTGACTTCAATGGGAAAACTCGCTTTGATATGCGAGTACTTTGGATTACAAGCATACTCCTGGAACGGATTATGCTCGTAATCCGAGGTTTAACTGTATTTGCTTTATGCACATTGAGGACACTTAACTGTGGCGCTGGATCATTTTGGATTGCGATAGAAATTATCACACCAACATGCAGGCAGGGTCTACAGTGTTGTCTATGTGGTTATTGCATGAGTTAATTCCAGGTTACTGTGGGGTTCACTGTGGATGGCAGTGTGTCAGCCTGAGATTGAGTCACTTCATGTTAAAGGATATTTAGGGCAAAGGAAGTTGTTTCCCAGGACTTCTTCCATTATAGGAAGGCCACACATGTAACAATGTATTGGCTACTGAGCAGAGAGAATTGAACCTTCTTAGAGGGCCAATGTGTGGGAAAAAGAAGAGACAAAATAGCCATTAGTATGGTAAGCGTCACAGCTAAAAGTATGCATACTACTGCCGCAGCCTATGTTGCCATTAAGTGGTGTTCAATGGATTATTGAAGATGTAATTTTATACATGAGAAGTATTGCATTAGTGATCTGTATAAGAGCTACCAAGTGAAAAGATGCCAACCTCAGTAATCAAGTTTTGTTTATTTAACAATGTCTGGTCTAGTATAAAGTGCGTGTTCTTGCAGTAAAAGCCATCGGGCTGAATCACGTAAATGTATTGCATATAAGGACTGAGGGAGGATAATTAGTGTTCTGCACTATTTCCCTCAAAGGTGTCCTCGGTGGGTGTGCAGACATATTCCTTCTGGTGTGAGGCCTAGTGAGGTGCTCTGTCTAGTGGCCACAAGGGTTTGCTACCTTACACATCAATTAAGCAAACATAACATTTTGTGGATGGCATGCAGATCCCTTATGCCGCCAACAAACCTTTTGGAAAATCTTCCTGTGAGCAGGCCAGAGGAAAGGATCAAATCACTATGAGCGTACAAGGGTCAACACTACATGCTTCCTAAATTTCTGAGTTGGGAAAGAGGAACACCTTTTAGCATAAAATATGTAGGTAAAGGACACACCCTGTCCTTTACCTCTGGGACTTGAATGTCAACACTTATTACATCAAAATGTACGCAAAGAAAATGTATACATGCAAAAGCAAACAATAGATAAAAAGTTCTTCACCTATCATAAATAGTTTAAAACCCTAGTGCCCAACCTGCGGTCTGAGGTATATGATGTTCAGCCCTCAGACCTAAACAGTCTATAGTGGGAAGTTGGGAACATTGATTAGGATATCCCCAACCAAAAATGTAGCATGTTCACACTCTCTGACCCTCATTTCCTCTATCAGGTCTGCAGTGTCTGACAGTCCTCTCACACATTACATATATCAAACAATATATGTGGCCCTTTGGTGATGTCAGGGGGAGCATTTTAGGTCACCTTTAGCTTATAAGTTGACATCTACTGGTTTAAAACATAATTGATCAATCCATTCAATACATATCCATCCCCATTTTATAAAGTTCATGTGTTGTCAGACATTCCGTGAGGTCTCTATAACGTTTCTGCACCTTGGGAGGTCAACACTAACTGTACATGGTAATTGGTTTCCATCGTTATTCTACCTTGGTTATACACATTTCTTCCAATGCTACTTTTTCTGTCTCTGGGATTTTCAAAATAACAACTAATTAAGATATTGGATGAACAGATTTGGGTTGCAAAACACTTTTGGCAGCTAAAGAATGAATTTTTTCCCAAAAAGTCTATACATCAGACTAAAAAGACAGCCAACCAAAGAGTACAGAAATACAGATGGATCTAAAAGAGGGACAGTCCCTCAAAATGAGAGACAATTGGGAGCTATGCCACTGGGTTTAACAATGGGTCATTCCTTCAAGAACGCCATTCTTGTTCAGTTATCTGTCCCTCTATGGTCAGTTGGCCACCTTTAGAGTACAGGTATATATGGAAAAATTCCTTCTGAACCTTGTTGTCCCCCACTTATGGCAGGTTCCAGCCTCCTTTGTGACCCCCTACCATTTTCATAGAAGATACCTGTAAACTTGGCTGAGCTTTTATAGGTTTACAGTGCAGCTTGCAGCCGTCTCATAATAACTTTCCTTAAGGATCCTTTCTACAAGACTGATTGTCCTCTAAAGTCTATGGGCAGCCATATTATCTATTATATGTGTAACAGACACCAGACTAATCAGGGCTGTTTTGTGACTCTGCACCAATAAAGGAGGCTGATATCCATTTTATGGGCCAGTGCGGTTATAACCGGTCTGTGATAGTATCAGTAATGTTTTTCTATTTTCAGTAATGGATTTAGCAGCCTGGCAGTGTCTTAGCAGAACACTTACAGATGCTCCTCAACTGGCATAACAGATGTCAGCCAGAACAGTGTCCCATTCATTGTACAGGGGACCTTCTGTGTGTCTCCTGCCCTATTCCCATCCCATACACAGCGTGGCTGGTGCTAGAACCTGTCATTGTTTGTGACATCATCTCAGCAGTGCAGTTCAGGGGACAGGGGTTAAAGACATGTGAAATCAACAATTGTCACCTGTTTATTACTGCTAGATGGAAAACCCGCTTTAAAACACTCTCAGCTTGTATATCACAGTTGATGACTGTCAGTTATAAGGGCTTTGACAGGCAATAAAGAGTTGCCTTAGCAGGTTCTAATTTTTCAAAATTTCTATAATTTACCACACACTTTTTATTATTTTCTATATTTAAACTGTATGTTAGGTCAAAATTGTTTTCTAGTTTTGAATAGTGCGGGGAAGGAGTACAACTCCTGCATTTTTGTTGAATTTTGCTTTTCTGCCTGTTTTGCTGCTGAAGCATTCCCTTCACTTCCTGTCTGCTAAAACATAGGACAGCAAAATAAATCCTCTAACAGAGCCCCAGATAGCAGTAAAAGCTGGACAGTGGTTCTATCCTTCCCTCCCCTGTATCAAAAACTAAAAATATATATATATATTGTCTGGAAATACACTTAAAAGAAAAACCCAAGTTTTACCAATAATTATTATGAGAAGTATGCTACACAGGAATAATATTCAATCGCTAAAATATTAAATGTGCTATTCCATTTCAGTGCGCAGCAACTGTATATATATATATATATATATATATATATATATATATATATATATGTAGCGGCCTCACCCCATCTCCTTTTTCCAGGGGTATGTCACATGACAGGGTGAGATGCGCTACGGCCCATGTCCTCCCCATAGCTGTGGGTGAGGTGAAGGCCAGTATCAGTACATTCCTCGGGCCAATGTGTGTTAGTTATGAAGCTCAGTCCTGCTATGCTGAAACCTCCCTTGCTCCCATTAACCAGAGTCCATACACCGATGCAGGGTCCAACACTTGTTTATTATACTTCCACAACAAACAGTCCTTTCACAGCCGACTGGTTGCGACCCATAACATAACACAAACGGTGGGATGAGCAAGTCGAGGCACTATCCTGACTTCAATCTAAACCCCTGTGGTTTCACCAGGGGTTATAGCAACTTTGCTTAGCACAGAACATAGAACTTGTGAGTCTCTACCAGCAACTCCATAGAACACAGATGGGAATACCTTCGCTGCGTTGCGGCCCCTATCAGGGGAAGATGTCCCTCTAAGGGAGTTACCAGAGGCCCATCCGTCACCGGGTTGATGCTGCTCCGGAATCTCCGGACGGTTGACCTCCCCGGCCTCCTCACCTCAGATGCGGGTCCCCTCACAAAGGCGGCACCCTCGGATCACTTCGCCCTCGTGGGACCCAGTCGAAGTTACTGGGCCCCAGGCCTACGATATAGTACCTCACCCCAGGCTGAAGGTGCCTGGGATGGACCCCAACTTCATTCCGGTCAGGCCTAGGGCGCCTGGGCTGGAACCTTTAACCGTCCGCACCCAGGCCTAAGGTGCCTGGGTGCGTGAAGAGAAAATCCTCGAAGACCTCGTGGCAAGGGCGTCTTCCCCTTTTATCTCCTCCCTTCAACACCCCCCGCCCCAGCCGTACCATCTCCGGAAAGGGACAAAAAGGGTAGCACTGCGGCAGTGATTCTACCTTGAGCCTGTAGGTACCCCGCCACCCACAGGCCAAGGAGAATAATACACCACCCAATCCTCCACGAATTACAAAAAGGGGTCCAGAACCTTTCACAATTACACACCTGAGTCACACTACCCCCAGGTGTACCCCAACTAAATTTAAAGACCCCGCTACATACTCCCCCCTGTGATTTGACGCTGGTCCCCAGCGTCTGGTGCAACCCCATGTCTCCCAAGGAGTGATGACATGGAGCAAGCCTCAGAGGCTATCCCTAAAAATTTTGAATCCCGTGTGTGCCAAGACCTGCTCAAGGGGAAAGGGAACCATAAAACAATAAAACTTTTGTATAAACCTCTATCATGTACACATATACAATCCCTCCCGTCACTGTCTAAGAACCACCCCATACTCAGTAGTCTTGACCGACGAATCTCCTGCAGAAGGGAAACAAAAAAAAAACAGACAACATCCTAACATCATGTGAAAATTTGGAATGAATGGGTCCATCAGCCAAGGGACCCACTTGCTCCAACGAGTGTGGTGCAAAAGTGTGCAGAAAACAAACAAACGTTGCACAACACTGCCACCTGGTGACAGCGCCACGGTAATGACACTTGGTGCTCCTTCATTCTTCATGCGTCCCTACACTAATTCTACCCCAAAGTCTGTCCTTGATTCATAGGAAAAGAGAGTGGGAAGAAAAAAAAACAAATAAAAAAACAGGGTATTGTTCAGATGTTCTAGCAAAGGCTCTTCCAGGAAAATTTGTAGCTGAAAACATACTCATGAGTCTCTCCTCACAAGTAAAACCTCGGATCAGGTAAGAACAACGGCTTCAGATGCTTATCAAACACTTCGACTGAATATTCAACATCCTCTCCCTCCTTTCTGCAGATAAGCACTTTATCAGCATGAATATGGCGCCCCAACTTCCAGTCCGCTCTGCAGTCCTTGAATTTCTTGGACACAGGCGGCGAACAGGACAAGTATCGCCGGGTCTGAGGCACTTTGAGCTTCTCCCAGACAAATTCGTCGTACCATCTCTGTCGCAGGACCTCAACCTCATAAAGTAAGTCCCGAGGCAAGTAGGGATACTCCCATCCGTACTCACGGGCGACTCTCTGGGAGAAAAGTCATTGCAATTTGGCCAAAGGAGGCATGACATCCCGCTCACCTTCTCCCGGCTGCACGATGGCCTCCGGGTGCCGAGGTACCTTCACTACCTCTGGTGGCTTTGCCTTTGGCGCACGCAATGACGCGCGCTGCATCCCCACAACCAAAGCAGGTGATGTTGTGGAATGTGGAAAGTCAGTCGGAGGACTAGACTCCCTCCTGAGCTCCGGGGCCTGCGCCCGGGGCGTGCTGTCTCCTATAGACATAGGGGAATCCTGCGGTTTGCATAGCACAGGTAGCGGGCGTTTGTCCCAGCCCTTCCGGTGAAACAGTTCATCTATTTCGCCATCATCCCCACAGTCCGACAGCGATTCCAGGTCGGAGGTGTCATACATCTTGGCGGGAAGGTAGTCTTTAGTAGACGGAGAACTACCCTCCCTTGCGGGCTCCACCTCCAGCGGACCCCCGACACCCCCAACCACCACCACAGTCCCAGCCCCTGGCTCACCTGGACCTTTTTCAGCACTGGGATGTCCAGGACTCTTACAACCGGATCCATCCAGGTCCGGCAAGCGGCGGGGTGAAGCTCGACCACGACCATAGGAGGCCTGCACCAGGCCTATCTTCCTCTTCGGAGGTGGCAGCAGGGAATCTGTGGTGACTGAAGCAGCATCCTCTGATTTTTCTCTCTCAGTCTCTGTTTGGGCAGTCCCGTCGCCCTGGTCAGGGCGTACGGGGACCTCCGCAAAGGCCTGGATCTCCCCTTCCGGAGTGGCGGTACCTGTGATGCAATTGAGGCGAAGGGCCCGGGGCCTTGCTGTGGATGATTCAACCTCAAACAGAAATTCTTTACACGCTTCACAACGCCCAAATGGCTTTAGTTGGACCACCAGTCCCGAGCATCCGGGACAGATCACACCGAGGGCCTCCGTGTCTCTGCATGAGTACAAAGCCAACTGTCCTCGGGGCCTGAGTCTTATCCCCGTGTCTGTAAGGGGAGCAGCAAAAGCAGTCATCTTCGTGGGGTATGATACCGACATCCACGGGGAGCTTGAGGCCATCCCGACCACCTGCTGCTCCATCACGCGCTGACCACGCGCCGGAGTCTCCACGTGTATCTCCACATATGGCCAGACTCCTCCCACGACTTGCACGTTTTCGCGGGCTTCCCACAGTCCCCGCCCACGAATTGCGCAGTCATGGGGTGCCTCATGGCGCAGTGCAGCAAACACCCCCACATGTAGTACGTCACACGGCTGGGCTTTTCCCTCTTCCCGCTCTTTCTGCATGGGCCTTTCCCGTCTTGGGGTCATTTCCACAACTTCGAGCACAGGGACGCACTTTGGCCAATCACATGGCCAACCTGCTCGGGCCTCCTCCGGGCAGCAAAGTCCAGACACAGCCATTTCAAATTTCAAAGTCAACACACATTTTATCCCGGACTCACGAGCCCCCACGTGTAGCGGCCTCACCCCATCTCCTTTTTCCAGGGGTATGTCACATGACAGGGTGAGATGCACTACGGCCCATGTCCTCCCCATAGCTGTGGGTGAGGTGAAGGCCAGTATCAGTACATTTCTCGGGCCAATGTGTGTTAGTTATGAAGCTCAGTCCTGCTATGCTGAAACCTCCCTTGCTCCCATTAACCAGAGTCCATACACCGATGCAGGGTCCAACACTTGTTTATTATACTTCCACAACAAACAGTCCTTTCACAGCCGACTGGTTGCGACCCATAACATAACGCAAACGGTGGGATGAGCAAGTCGAGGCACTATCCTGACTTCAATCTAAACCCCTGTGGTTTCACCAGGGGTTATAGCAACTTTGCTTAGCACAGAACATAAAACTTGTGAGTCTCTACCAGCAACTCCATAGAACACAGATGGGAGTACCTTCGCTGCGTTGCGGCCCCTATCAGGGGAAGATGTCCCTCTAAGGGAGTTACCAGAGGCCCATCCGTCACCGGGTTGATGCTGCTCCGGAATCTCCGGACGGGTGACCTCCCCGGCCTCCTCACCTCAGATGCGGGTCCCCTCGCAAGGCGGCACCCTCGGATCACTTCGCCCTCGCGGGACCCAGTCGAAGTTACTGGGCCCCAGGCCTACGATATAGTACCTCACCCCAGGCTGAAGGTGCCTGGGATGGACCCCAACTTCATTCCGGTCAGGCCTAGGGCGCCTGGGCTGGAACCTTTAACCGCCCGCACCCAGGCCTAAGGTGCCTGGGTGCGTGAAGAGAAAATCCTCGAAGACCTTGTGGCAAGGGCGTCTTCCCCTTTTATCTCCTCCCTTCAACACCACGGTGGGTTCCCCCGCCCCAGCCGTACCATCTCCGGAAAGGGACAAAAAGGGTAGCACTGCGGCAGTGATTCTACCTTGAGCCTGTAGGTACCCCGCCACCCACAGGCCAAGGAGAATAATACACCACCCAATCCTCCACAAATTACAAAAAGGGATCCAGAACCTTTCACAATTACACACCTGAGTCACACTACCCCCAGGTGTACCCCAACTAAATTTAAAGACCCCGCTACATATATATATGTAACAATCAATAGTGCAGCACAACTCAACAAATCAATGCTAAATATCAATATCACAAAACGTCCAATAAATAAGTCAGCCACCTCTATGACAATGGGAACTGGATAATATAATGTGCATTGTGTCTCCACCACCCTTATAAAATGGCCTCTCACCTCATAGCTATAACCCTGGCTAGCTATTGCGTCACACCCTAAACTCCACCCCCCTTTACACGTTATGTCCAAGGTGGGGTCTTCTTCAGTAAGAAGTATATATATATATATATATATATTATATCATTATTATTTCCCATAATTCTTTTAGCCAAATAGTTTCGCTCTCAGTTCAAAAAGCAGTCCCTCTTTGTACTCATATTTATCCATTCTTCTTTACTCTGCTGTCCCTAAATAAGGCAGGCCAGACCAGCAGGTTGAACAAAAAAAAGTGCATTTTCCCCCATTCACAATTCGAGGTGGATGGGGTAATCACTCCCACTGTGCTATTGTGTTCTCGCGTGGGGAGCCTTCCCCACCATCAGAACACAATGATCAGTGTTGCTGGTTATAGCCGGTGGCACTGACCATTCGGAAAAAACCCAACAGGGTGGTTGTACAGAAGTTTATCCATAAATCGACTTCTGCACAACTAGGGTGCCCATACATAGATCGATATTCATCTTGTCCATGCTGAACCGACTGAATTTCGATCCATGTATGGCTGGCTTAAGTCTGACATATAAATATAACGCATAAACTATACTAGAAGACTGTCAAATGCTTTTTACTGCTTTTGATGTCAAATCTACCCCATACATGATTGTGTTCAATGTTCTATTTATTATTATTACAGTTATTTATAAATCAAGTGAGGCAGCACTTTACATATACACATCAGTGCATGCCTTCAAATGAAGCTTACAATCTAAGGTCCCTGCCTAACATGCATACATACACATGCTATGGGCAATGTAGGCAGGAGCCAATTAAATTACCAGTATGCCTTTGGAGTGTGAGAGGACACCCACACAAGCACAGGGAGATCATGCAAACTTCAAGCAAGTGTGGTGGTTGGAATTCAAAACGATGACCCTAGTGTTGCATGTCAGAATAATACATGGTATAATTTTCTAATTGAATCCACAAACATGGTATAATTTGTTTTTAAGAGTATGGTTTGGTTAAACATTTTGTATCTGAAAAGCGTCCATTTTCTCCATCTCTGAAAGTCGGGAGGCTTGCATAGGGCTTGAGGTCCAATTGCAGACAGCTTGTGATAATATAGAATATAGCAATATGCAGCGACTTTTGCTTTACCGCACCAAACAATTAATCTTCGGTGAGAAATTTGCATTGTTTTAGATGTCCAGGATGCAGAACTTTTTGTTACAAAAACTGGATGTATTATAGAATTACAATAAAGGTAATACAACACTTAGTTTGCAAGATTTACGCAAATGTTTTGAAATGCCTTATCTCAAAATCGAAAAGCATAAATAGCATGAATAAGGTTATTCTTTGTTTGCAAAAAACATTAAAATTACAAGAAGAGCTATTCATTCTTAACAAAACTTAGGCCTTACATACGGTATAAGTTACTATATTATGCTACAGCATACTATACTTTGTTATTATTCTCCAATCAATGTAGTCAAAATTGCTCCTATCATCATAGCATAAAAATTGACTGTATGTCACCAATGTCCAGCTTGACAAGAAACCAAAGATAACACAAACAAGTTACATACATTTTCTAATTACTCCTCTTTGTCAAATTGTGTAATGCCTGTGCTCTTTAATGTTAAATTTTATTTTTGGCATTCCTATCTCTAGATCCTAATTATATTTATATAATATATTGCTATTTAGAAAGGGTGGTCACTAAAGGGCACTGACTCCCAGCATGTCGTGTGCAAGCCTGGAGCTACATTAGCTGTCTGGAGTAAGCTGAGCTCATTCCCTCCACCTCCTGCCATATGGAGGGCCATTAACAATGACAGCACTGTGCACAGATCCTACAATTACAGGTGACCGAACCCTCCCCCACTGCCTATACCAACTTAACCCACCTGCTTCTACTGCATCTGCCACTTTATTTCACTGTCCTGAGAGTGAAAATACAAAGAGCCTTTATCAACACTACCCAGCAGACACAGTCCCCATCCCATAAACACTTTCCTAGAGTTATATTTGGATTTATTCCTTGTACAGAAATAGAGTAATGGCTTTACCATTAATCACTTCTTAAATGGTTGGGTCTACTTTTCCTTATGATAATCTCTCTATGATTATACAATTACATATGTGACAAAAATATGCAATTTTAAAATTCAGTTATATGTAGCAATGGGCGATTCTGCTCAAATTCTGGTCGAAATTTTGCAAAACCTGAATTTAGCAGCAAATCCTTTTGAATTCTATGGAGGGTGAACCTTTATATCAAATTTTGGCTATTTTCAAGGCAAGTTATTGTCAAAAAAGTGCATGAGGATCTGTACAATGACACTGGGGACGTTTAACAAAGCAAACATTTTTTAATTGTAAAAGACCATGATGGGTAGAAGAAGGTTCTTTTAAAGCCACTTCCAAGGCTGCATGAAAAAAAAAACATGAATTCTTCAAATTACACGAGAGATGCTTTTAAACTACCGTATATGATTTGTTACAGAACTGTATAATTTTCATGGACAGCATTAACGACACTGTATTCTGGCATCACATAGTTTGGATATTTTATAAATTTTTTAATGTGTACATTAAGCTTAATTAAATACAGCAGAAGCACCCTAATCTGATTAATTTCATATTGAGAAAAGCTTTTATAAGGTAGTTTAGGTGGCTGCTACATTTGATTTTTCATCAAATGGTAGTAGGCCTGAAATGACCATATCAAGTACCAGCCACACCAGATCTAAAAGTTATAGGAAAGTTTAAAAAGATAAAAAACTAAAGCCCTACATACAAAATGGCCAGTGGCAAAACAGTTTAGCTTGTAACCTTCTTCTTAAACAGGACCACACTGTGTTGTCCAAATTTTTTTATGAAATGTAAAGTGCACAAAAACATCTCCAAATCGGAACCCCACATTCCCTGAATGCCCCTCTCATCCCCAAATCCCCCATTATTCCTCAAATATTCAAAATATAGATCTCAGGTACATGTTTGACAGTTTAGTTGGGTCTAATTAAAGTGTATAATTTAAGAGACAATATTATTCAATGGCTGGACAATATGTAAGAAGCTTGACAAGGCTGCAATGTAAGTGGGAAAGACAAGGCAGGTTTCATTATTCAGTTAAAATTAGGGCTTATTTTCTGAGAGACAAGAGTCACAATTATTGTTCAGTGGCTGTGCAGTATGTAAACAGCTTGGTTAGGTTGCAATATAAGACGGAGAGAGGAGGCAGATTTTATCTTGAAATAAAAAATTAGAGTGAAATATTTGAGAGACAATAGCCACAAATTCAGGGCAAGCCACAAGCTCCAGTGCATACTGTACAAGCTCCGGCTAGTGATGCAAGCGGTGCCTGTACCTACAGGGCAGTGCCAGCAGACTCCTCATTGCCAGTTTGCAGGGCTATGATGGAATCATCAGAGGGGGAGGACAAATAGGGTGCATTACCAGCAGTTGCATATAACTGGCTGCGCTGTGCCTGGGAGGAGGAAGAAGAAGAAGAGGGCTTTGTCTCAACTACCTTCTGTGCATCCTGTGGCTGAAAAGCATGGCATCTTTATATAGAAAAGGCAGACATGCCATGCCTCTAGATGGTGTGGCCCGACCACTGCTTTATCCTGCAGAACCTGCACACTCCATACTACCTCTTCATCCAGAATCTCTGCCTCTCACTTTAGGTTAGCTTAACATTTTTAATTAAGGCGATTGCCTAAATTTATTGGCAGCTATGGCTATGGGTAGAATAATAAACTTGTGCAGTCACATGCCACAAAGGACAGCTTTGCCTGTATCAGCAACAAGTGTATACAGTGGACCCTAAATTTAAAAAATGCCCTAGCAAAATAAAATAAAATACAACATTATTTTTTTATCTCAGGGCAGCTGACCCTCCTCATCCAACGCTGAGCTCAGCCACTGCTGCAGCAGATAAAGAAGGAGTGCAATGCTCATATATTAACTTAAGAGCTGCATAGTGATTAGTAATCTACTAGGGATGCTTGCATGTTAGGTAACTTTTTTGGAAAATAGGTTTTCGGAAGCTTTTACATTTATTTGACTCTAATGGCCTGAAATAATGGCCACCAGTTACCTGTCATAGTGAAGTATAAATGAAAAATGGAGACAAAAAGTGATGTTATTGGGTGGGAAATGATTACAGTAGGCATTGACACCTTGGTGTTAAGTACCTATAAAGCAACTATTGTTCAAGGGGACTAGCCTGTGGCTCTATCTTATATCAGGTTATTGATCTTTCATGCTGCTTACCAGAATAAGGCAGACTGTATAGTTTTACATGGTATTCGAGTATGCCATGTAACACATTGACATTGTGAAACCAAGGAAGTCACAATTCAAAAAAACATCCTGCTCATTTACTTTCCTTACAATAATAGAGCACATGATATGCAACCCAAGACCTGACCCCCTCTAAAACAGGCATGCCAAACTCCAATGGAACAATGGGCTGGAATGAGTGGAATTAATATTCAAGGGGCCGCATTATGCCTGGTAAGGGTCACACCTATTAAATCCCTTAAAAAAAGAGAATAGCACTTGTACTCAAAGCAGAACTGTGCTGGGGGGTGGGATGGGAGCTCTTGCCATATTGCACAAGAATGTTCATTCCTTGGAGCTGACAGGTCTGCCCTACCCATCGATGGCTTTGTCGTATCCATCTTCTTCTCTTTTTTCCTCTGTTTCCCTTTCTTTGGCCAAACTGTGGGCATTAATAATGTAAAGCTGGCCATACAAGGCTCACATTTTGGCCATGGATGGCCCTGTTAGCACCCTGAATTAAAATTGACTCGGGTGGAAAATTATTGCCTGAACAGTGATGACATCCTATCCGCAGAGCCAGTGGCTGTCTAAATACAATAGCTAGCAGTGCAGATTTATCCATCTAAACTGTTTAGTATGGATAGAGGATTTTCTCTTTCTCAGTCCATGGGCTGAATGAGAGAAATCTAGAAGTGTATGGCTCGCTTGATTATAATGCATGCGTTCTGGAGGAACATTATCATAGCTCTCAGCTCTACTGTTAGCATTTATGGATCCTGAGAATGAACTGAGATTAAACTGTGCACTGAAGGCAGCATAAACACAAAAATAAAATTGCTTGGAGAAAGGGAAGGACGTTATTTGATAGTAGAAACCTAAAAAGTTCATTGTAAAATAAAATCGCAGCCTTCTATCACTTTTTTTTTTAGACTTTAGTTCAACCGTAACATAGTAACAATTACAACTTAAGACATTTATTCCCAGAATACACAGCCTTAAAAGATTTCCTAAAGAGATGCAAAACTAAGTAAAGAAGTGTAGATTTTATCGCTGGCGTAAAGCTGGGTCCCTTTTTCCAAATAAATTCTTAAAAAGTGGTATTAAACCCAAAAACAAACATTTATTATATTACAGCTTACCATTTCTTAGATATGATTGCTGCATTTTTTTTTTAAGGCTTTTTTCTTTTATTTCCACCTGGTGATCTGGCCAGTCTTTTGTTTTTCAACAGAATAAGCTGTCCTGCAGATGGAGACAAACCATTTACAACTGACAGGAGTGCTTACAATGGTCAGCTTTTATTTATCCCAAAAGTAAAAAAAAACTGTTTGCCGAAACTGCTTATAAAGTGTTATCTGGTGTTTTGCTTCATGTTTTTTTAGTGTATGTAAATCTGCTGGTGTATCTAACACTCCCCTCCCCCCAAAATTGACAATGCTGCTATCCAGAGGTGTCTGTTTTTGCTCCTCCATCCAGAGTGGGGGCATTTTAGAGCTGGCCATAGATGGTGCGATTTTCTTGCAGAAAAGAAAATTGCTTGATTCCCCAATCTAGCATGGAAAAGAAAAAGGTAACAGCGCTCTCTGCAGGGACAACCCAATCCATACACCAGGTCCACTCACAGATGCCGAGGCTCGATGTGTCCCAACACACTCAAATGCAACAATAGTAAGAAGAGCCGGCAAGACTTTAATCCTTATCAAGAAGGGGAGAGGGGAGGACAGGATTCCCCCCCAAAAGAGGATTCTTCAAAGAGAAACAATGGGTTATAAAGAGTTAATTTATTATTGTATTTTAAATAATCCACCATATAATTTAAAATTTACAGAATGATACCTTCACCATAGACATATATAGAATGATAACGTTATCATGTCACAAACTAAAAACCACCTATAAATGTACCAATTAACATTCATACAGATATAACTACACTAGTATTACATGATATCTCATAAATAGTCCTTAGAAATAGAAATATTTTCTTCAGAGATGTAAAAATACAAAAATGATCCCCCCTTGGTCACTTATATCACCAGAGGGATTTAAGAAGAAGTTTGGAGGTTAATGAGGGTCCTGCTACTGTAGTAGATCTTATGTGAATGAGGATGTTGGCTCAGTCCGGTAAAGATAGACCTAATTTGTTATCCTTTGGGGATCTAAATAATATCTGTCTCTGATTCCGTTTAATTAGGTCAAGAGATGTATATTATCTCCCCTATGTAGAAAGGGTAGTGTTCGCTGCACTGAGAAAGTCATAGATGACCGAGCTGTATAATAAATCAAGTAATGGGACACAAATCAGAAAGTAAAGCTGTAAGATGTAAATTCCTTTGCTTACCCCGACCTGTATGTGGGAATACAGGGAGCCGGGAATTGTTCAGTTTATTCCATTCTATCTTTACCGGACTGAGCCAACATCCTCATTCACATAAGATCTACTACAGTAGCAGGACTCTCATTAACCTCCAAATTTCTTCTTAAATCCCTCTGGTGATATAAGTGACCAAGGGGGGATAATTTTTGTATTTTTACATCTCTGAAGAAAATATTTCTATTTCTAAGGACTATTTATGAGATATCATGTAATACTAGTGTAGTTATATCTGTATGAATGTTAATTGGTACATTTATAGGTGGTTTTTAGTTTGTGACATGATAACGTTATCATTCTATATATGTCTATGGTGAAGGTATCATTCTGTAAATTTTTAATTATATGGTGGATTATTTAAAATACAATAATAAATTAACTCTTTATAACCCATTGTTTCTCTTTGAAGAATCCTCTTTTGGGGGGGAATCCTGTCCTCCCCTCTCCTCTTCTTGATATGCCTTACCGTGATTCAGAGAAACACACCGCCTATTGTATTTAATAAATTCAGGTGTAGGGTTTTGTTATTTGGGTTATAAGGGGAGTGCTGATCTATGTGATCTTATAACCGCCCCTCCCCAAATATAAATATAGGAAAATACTTCCATACTTAAACCCCTTTGTTCTCTTTAAGACTTTAATCCTTGGAGTGTCGTTTATTGGTACATCAGAGTGACAATAAAACAATAATACTGGCGCGTTTCAGCAATAGCCTTAGTCGTAACATTCCCCAATCTACACATCCAATGTTGGTTGGGTAAGCCCTCTTGTGATGTGCTACTGTCACATACCTGAAAGGAGACTGAATTGACAAGATCAGCTTCTATTGTATCTCCAACCCAGGACCCACTGAGAGTGAAACAGAGGGTGCTGAGGGACAGGAGGAACACGAGTGCCTGTAGGTGTAGACCCAGGGATTTGCAGCGGTATATGCGATTCGGAGGAAACAGGAGAACCATCAGGTCAGGAGCAGTAGCCATGTACTGTAGTTCAGCTGAGGTTAAGGAAGCACTCCCCTTGCACTGCAGGGCCCAAGTGTGTGGCAGCGAGTCGGAGAACTGTGATCGCAGACAGCCAGGCAGACAATCAAATGAGTTGGGAAATCAGGATCAAGGACAGCAGCGTGGTCACAAGATTAGCCAGGGTCATCAACAGGTGGGCAACGAGGTACCAAATCAGGAGCAGAGCCAAAGTCAGGAACGAGCCGGGTCAGGAACTAACGAATAGACAAGCAGGATCCGAGATCAGGTCAGGAGTAAGCCGAGTCAGCAAACGAGGAAACACACTGGAAGTACACAGGACATGAAACAGCTGAAGGCCAGTCAGCATTAGAGCACAGACAGAGGCATCCTTGAATAGTCAATCTGGCACCAACATACATCGTGCGCATGCCCGTTTGCATGCATGCATTCCTGCGTGCATGCGCTACCTGTCATTCTGCGAAAGTTTGTGCACACATGCACGTTTCTGTTAGCCAGATGTCTTACAGGAATTCCCTGACAGCTACTGTGTGGTCACTGGCAATATTCACATGAAAAATCTGACATGCTGGTTGTACCCAAGTTGATGGATCAGTTGGCATTCCCGGCATGCCGGGAATGTAACTGCTTTTTGAAACTGTTAAATCGATGGGTTTACTTCCGCTTTAATGAATACAGAACTTCATTGATTTGCATCTTTTATTGCTGCCTCGAGTTCCATTTTAAGGTACTGAGGGCCACCAGGAAGGAGCAAAAGAACACAAGTGTGAAGTACTTTCTATAAATCAATGGGCCTGATATAATAAAATGTGAGGATAGGTGTGGTGAAGTGAATTGGAGTGAAGGAAACCTGTCTCGTAGAGCGAAATTAAAAGAAATGGAGTTTACCTACATTACCTACATAATTGGAAACAGAGTTGATCTTCACACTACTTGACTGTCCTTCATCTCACTTCTCACATTCGTATATCAGCCCTCGGGTTGCCACCGGTCTGGGTTTTGAATGATGTGCCCGGGTTTCCATCTGCCTGAGACAGGGGGTACCACCAGGCCTCCTGTAGGGGCCCCAGCACACAGGGGGACCTGGACAGTAGGGGGATTGGAGCGGCATAGTGGGGGACAATTACAGAGGAGACAAAAGGGAAGGGAGAGAGAGGCTCCAGGTAGCCGCTGGTACAGTAGTTGTTCTTAAATTAAATGTTTAAAAATAATCTGTCAAGCCTGGGAGGCTGTGACCAATCAGAGCGTTTTGGAGGCTTTACCACGCCTCCATCATAAGAGGCTGATCGTTCACTGGCTCTCTGTATCTTTATACCGGCTTCCCCCGATTCAGTGATAGCAGCAGTGTGGATCGAGAGAATGCTGGCAGTGGACTTCACAGACTGTGATATGCCTAGCGCTCTGCCACATGTGTGAGTGCAATACAGATGGTTTTTAAACATTTAATTTAAGAAAAACGACTGTACCAGCGGCTACCTGGTGCCTCTCTCTTCCTTCCCTTTTGTCTCCTCTGTAATTGTCCCCCCGCACCGCCACTCCTATCCCCCTGCTGTCCAGATCCCCCTGTGTGCTGGGGCACCTACAGGAGGCCCCATGGTACCCCCCATTGGCGGCCCTAGGTGTGAATAGCGCCACAATATGGCCTCACTCACTGTTCACTGTGGTGCACTGAGCTGCATTACTTCTCTCCTTGAGGGCACCAAAAAGTGTCCCAGGTCTTTTACAATCTTATAGTCTATACTGAAAAAAAAAGGAAAAAAAAAAAGAAAAAAGCCATGCGTAGCTAAAGTGTTTGGATTTGGCTTGAAGAAAAGGTGGCAAACCTAATCAGCTCTCCACCTATTATTTTATGATTTTAATGTTTCTGACACAAATGTATGAACATCTGACTATATATGAAGAGAAAATGGGTGCTGATCATTGCATTGACAAATTGTCAGGAGATTCCTATTGTTCTTTGTTGAGTAAGCAGAAATATGCCAGCACTGTGTGTATCCGCTTATGGAGAGCTTGGCTGATGTACACTATCTAATGGACTGCATGTCAGCTAGCTTCGGGCTCAATCACACAAGTTTGTTGGTTATTCCATTAGGAATAATTTGTTTCTTAAACATTTTCTCATTCATATGTGCTCAGAGAGCTGTGCATTGTGAAAAGGGATTGTATCTCTGTCCCAAGAATGACAGGTGTTTGCGTGTAGCCTAGGGTGACCACATTTCCAAACTACCATTCAGGGACACCCTCCCTTCTCAAAAATCAGCTTGTGCTGTAACGAATCACAGCACAGTGATTGGACACAAGAGGCGGGATTTATGATTTCTCCAATCACGAGCAGGGGGTGGGGATTGCGCTCCTCCAGGCATTCCCGGCCAGGACAAGTACTGTCAGTGAGTAAAGCGGTGATGTGGCAGCCTTTTTTGGGGGCATCGGATTGGCGCGGGGGGTGGCTGTGTCAGTTTCATTCTGGGACACTGTATTGTCCTGGAATGAATGTGCCCGGGACAGACCTGCAAAATGCGGGACTGTCCCGGGCAATCCGGAACACGTGGTCACCCTAGTGTAGCCACCTGTACAAATCAAAGACAGGCTGTGGCTCTACATTGGTAACTGCACACCCGAGTCTTTGCTTGCATGCAGAGATGGATGTGCACCCCTGGCCTGGATGCAGACACTCGTTTTTAGGGTGTATGGCTCCTTTCGTCCATGTCAAGGAGAAATTGTTTAGGAATCAAATCATTCCCCATGGAATAAACAACATACCAATTATAATGGCAATTCATTTTGCAACATTGTATATTTGTCATATTCAGTAATGTGTATCTTGTACTTGTTTTTATGACACATGTAGTGTTTACTTTGCTCAATTTTAAAACTTTATATAGAATAAATTGTATATCTTCTTATTACAAGGATATTTACTTTTTTTGGCACAACTCTTCAAAGTCCTATGGGCAAACAATTGTTCTCTTTGGTTCATAGCAATTGTAATAGAGCCAGTTCACACCACATGCAGTCCAGTGCGTTTTTGTTCTGCATCAAAAATGCATGGAAAGTAGGTTATATGGTTTTCAATGGCATAGTTCACACCAGTGCTTGCAGTTCCAGAGCGTTCCAGTTCCAGAAAAAAAAGTAGAACATGCTGCATTTTACCTGCACTGGACTGTACTGGAACACTGTAAAACGCATCAAAAACGCACTTGAACGCACCTAAATGCACCAAAAACGCACTGGAACACACTTGTCCTTATCTAAGGTTAATAAAAAAGAGGGGTGAAAAAAAGCACTGGACTACATTAAAAACGTACCAAAAACGTACTGGAAAGCATTAAAAACGCGTCAAAAACACGCATGCAAAAAAGCACCTGGAACGCGTCCGGATTGCGTTTCTATGGTGTGCACTGGACCCTAAAGCGGAGTTCTACCCGATTTTTGAAGTTCACTCCACCCCCCCGCATTGCCGATCACATTACCATGAATCACTGATTGCTTTCAAAGTTTATTACCTATTTTGGCCAATAAACAGGTGCACTTCCACAGTACCTCGCCGCAGAGAGGTATGTCACATCCGGCCGCCCATTGGCTCCTGGGATATAAGTGTCATCAATCCCAGGAGTCAATGGGCAGCCTCTGCAATACGAGTGCACTGCGCTTTGCACGCAATGCGCATACGTAAGATCGGGTATCCCAGAAGGAGCTACGAGTAGGCTTCAGATGCCCTCACTGAAGATGGAAGTCTGCTTTCTAAGGAGGTGACAGTGAGTAATTTGCACAACTATCTAAACAAAAAAAGTTCATTTACTACATACAGTGGGGCAAAAATTATTTAGTCAGCCACCAGTTGTGCAAGTTCTCCCACTTAAAAAGATGAGAGAGGCCTGTAATTGTCATCATAGGTAAACCTCAACTATGAGAGACAAAATGTGGAAACAAATCCAGACAATCACATTGTCTGATTTGGAAATATTTTTTTTGCAAATTATGGTGGAAAATAAGTATTTGGTCACCTACAAACAAGCAAGATTTCTGTCTCTCACAGACCTGTATCTTCTTCTTTAAGAGGCTCCTCTGTCCTCCACTCATTACCTGTATTAATGGCACCTGTTTGAACTTGTTATCAGTATAAAAGACACCTGTCCACAACCTCAAACAGTCACACTCCAAACTCCACTATGGTGAAGACCAAAGAGCTGTCGAAGGACACCAGAAACAAAATTGTAGACCTGCACCAGGCTGGGAAGACTGAATCTGCAATAGGCAAGCAGCTTGGTGTGAAGAAATCAACTGTGGGAGCAATAATTAGAAAATGGAAGACATACAAGACCACTGATAATATCCCTCGATCTGGGGCTCTACACAAGATCTCACCCCGTGGGGTCAAAATTATCACAAGAACGGTGAGCAAAAATCCCAGAACCACACAGGGGGACCTAGTGAATGACCTGCAGAGAGCTGGGACCAAAGTAACAAAGGCTACCATCAGTAGCACACTACGCCTCCAGGGACTCAGATCCTGCAGTGCCAGACGTGTCCCCCTGCTTAAGCCAGTACATGTCCGGGCCCGTCTGAGGTTTGGTAGAGAGCATTTGGATGATCCAGAAGAGGATTGGGAGAATGTCATATGGTCAGATGAAACCAAAGTAGAACTGTTTGGTAGAAACACAACTCGTCGTGTTTGGAGGAGAGAGAATGCTGAGTTGCAACCAAAGAACACCATACCTACTGTGAAGCATAGGGGTGGCAACATCATGCTTTGGGGCTGTTTCTCTGCAAAGGAAACAGGATGACTGATCCGTGTACATGAAAGAATGAATGGGGCCATGTATCGTGAGATTTTGAGTGCAAACCTCCTCCCATCAGCAAGGGCATTGAAGATGAAACGTGGCTGGGTCTTTCAGCATGACAATGATCCCAAACACACCGCCCGGGCAACGAAGGAGTGGCTTCGTAAGAAGCATTTCAAGGTCCTGGAGTGGCCTAGCCAGTCTCCAGATCTCAACCCCATAGAAAACCTTTGGAGGGAGTTGAAAGTCCGTGTTGCCCAGCGACAGCCCCAAAACATCACTGCTCTAGAGGAGATCTGCATGGAGGAATGGGCCAACATACCAGCAACAGTGTGTGACAACCTTGTGAAGACTTACAGAAAACGTTTGACCTCTGTCATTGCCAACAAAGGATATATAACAAAGTATTGAGATTAACTTTTGATATTGACCAAATACTTATTTTCAACCATATTTTGCAAATAAATTCTTTCCAAATCAGACAATGTGATTGTCTGGATTTGTTTGCACATTTTGTCTCTCATAGTTGAGGTATACCTATGATGACAATTACAGGCCTCTCTCATCTTTTTAAGTGGGAGAACTTGCACAATTGGTGGCTGACTAAATACTTTTTTGCCCCACTGTATGCAAGAATGTAAGATGCGACCATCGCGGGGGTGTTTTTTTTTTTTAAAAGGCCGGAACTCTGCTTTAAAGAAAACCTCAATATTTTGAAAAGCCATTCTCCTGTGCTAAATGGTTAACCAAGAGGTACACAGTGTAGGAATTCCTTCTCAGCGCCAGTGGTCTTGCAGCACCCATAGGACAATTGGTATCCTAATGGACTGTAAAACAATAAAAAGAGAAGGACGCACCAACCTAGCGCATTATCTCAATAAAATGATATTCAAAAGGTAAAAACATCAATAAATGCACTCACAAATGCATATTGTATAAACGCATATTACAGCAAGTTGGACCAATCGCCTTCAGGTCTACTGTGGTCTACCAGTTCTGTGGGAAGATCAGGTGGTCAAACCACTAGACTACAGTAGACCTGAAGGCGATTGGTCCCACTTGCTATGATATGCGTTTATACAATATGCAGGTGTGAGTAGATTTATTGTTGTATTTACCTTTTGAATACAATTTTATTAAAGTAATGCGCTAGGTCGGTGCACCCTTCTCTTTTTATTGTTGTCTTAAAGCACACCTGTCAGCCAATCAAAAACAAAAAAAAAAGACTTAAATAAACGCAGTATATGAAAATAATTATTAATTAATTGTTCTTTCATTTCTTGTATTTATAAGGAAAGGAATGCAGCCAGTTTTAGGCTCCATGTACACTGGACGCTAAAAAAAGCTGAAAAAAACGCCAGTAGCTTTGCAGGGAGCCTTTCAACGTTTCTTAGCGTTTTTGCAATAGCGTTTATTAGCGTTTTTTAGTGTTAGGGTTTTTTTTTTTTTCCAATGGATCAAAAAACGCGAAAAAAAGCTGGCGACCTGCGTTTTTGAGCGTTTATTTGTGTCTTTCGGCGTTTTGCATTTTTTTGCGTTTTTTCCCGCCGAAAAACGGCACTTTGAACGCAAATTTCTTGCGTTCAGAAAAAAGCCCATCAACTCCACTGCTCATTAACACTAAAAAACATCCATGTGTACATGAACACATAGGCTAACATAGAGTGCAGTTAATGGGCTTTTTGAAAAAACCGCAAAAACGCCAATAAACTGCAGTTTATCAGCTTCAGTGTACATGGAGCCTTAGGTTCTTTGCACATGCGTTTAGCCATTGTGTATCCAAACCCAGGTCCAGCTACAAAAACACACATGAATGTGGACACATTAGGCAAATATTCCTGAAGGCAAGCTCCCCAGAGTCACAATATGCCTTTATACTTCCATTAAATGTTCATGGCTTTTGTTCTCAACGTAACATGGCGCCTAGGGTTTCCACCTCATCCCTTTAAAACAGAACACATATTAATTACACGGGTTCTGTGGCTGATTAAGGTGGTAATTAAACTCACTTGGTGCCTGATTTGCATTAAATTAGCCTCAGAACCTGTGTAATTTATATGTGTTCGGGTTTAAAGGGATGAGGTGGCAACTCTAATGGCGCCATGTATTTACATTGAGGCTCCGTATCCACTAGGCGTTTAGCCCGTGTGCATCCAGTCCCGGGATTTTAGGCATAGGCGCAGCCCCCTCCCTGAAGCCTCTCAAGATCTTTGACAGATATTTGTATTTAAGGTCCTATGCATTTAGTTGTAGGTATACGTCCCTGAACACATACAGTGCTAAATGTGAGTACCACTCAGTGCGGCATTTAGCCCTGTCCAACCATAGCCCATTTCAGCCTGCCATAGACTATTACAGCTAGCAAAACTGGGCTGCACCTGTGCCTCCTAGGCGTACTTAAATGCCAGGATTGAACACATACAAGCTAAACTCCTAGTGTGCAAGGGGCCTTAATATAAATTCATGGTGTTATGGTACATTTCGCAAGAACACTGACAGGATTGTATAGGGCTAACCTTCTAAAAGTCATAAACGTTTAATATAAGTAAAAAGGCATACTGTGACTCTGGGGAGCTGGCCGTTAGGAATATTTGCCTAATGTGTCCATATTGTAGCTGGGGGGTGTTTAGCTGTGCTTGCCAGCTGGCCCTGTGAGTAGAAATCCCTCTTATTTAATCATTGTGAGGAGAGGGCCCGTCTGCTGAGATGCTTTGTCATTAATTCCCAGCAGCACCTGAATCTGCCATCTGCTCTCTGTCTTCTTCACACATCCTTCCTCCGTATGTCTCTTCACACACATGGAAAAAAACAAGACTTGGCATGTTCCTGCCTAAAATCATTGAAATGTCATTTACATGAGCCATACTCACATACTACTAATGTTATAGTGTTAAATAGACTTGTGCACGACGGAAAAATTTGTTTAGTTTTGGTTCGTTTCTTGTGCACAACGGAAAAATTCGTTTAGTTTCAGTTTGTTTCTTTTCGGTCCTGTTGATTCGTAATCATTCGTAATTTTGCTAGACGGGATTTTTCGTGTTCGGACTAATTCGTATTTTCGCAAGCGTCATTTTTCGTTGAATTTTTAGTTGATTTATAATTCGTACTTTCGGTAGGGTACGTTGTTTTTCGTTGATTCTGGACACAACTCCTACTTTCGTAACTTTTTTTGGGTTCGTTGATTCATAATTTTCCGTGTCTCTCTCACTACGACGCTGTCTATTATGCCTAATGTGCTTCGAATGGATTTGTACTTTTCTAAATACATAGCGGTTATTTGTAACGATTCGAAATCTCGTATTTTACTTTCGTTTTTTACATGCGGCTATAGGCTCCGCCCCTGAACACCATTTTGAGAGGGAGTTCAGCACGGTGAGGGAGAAGCAGAGAGCAGAGTGAGTGTTATTGTGCTTCGTATGGATTCGTACATTCGTAACTTTTTTCATAACGAATTATGCCGAAGACATTCGGGCATTCGCTATTTTGCGGTATAATTTATTTCGGATTCGGTTTTATTCATAATTGTTTTGTTCGGAAATTCGAATGCTTCCGAATGTCCGAAAGTTGCTAAATTCGGACGAATTTCGATTTGTTACGAAACGAATTGCACAAGCCTAGTATTAAATACTTAAAGTGGATATTAACCTTTAAACCAAACGGTGCTATTTAATAGATCCTCATAAAATAGACAGCATCTTATTATTTTTATTTATTTTTTATTCATTTTTTACCCTACAACTTTTAAAGTGATAATACTTCAGCGTGTGAACATCTCTTTGACCATGGCTTGCAGCTTTTAGCTAGATGGGTTCCTGCCATAGCTGTGGGTGCACAAGCCTTTGCGGTCATATAGGGAGGCAACACAGGACATGACCACACTTAAGCCTAGTACACACGGGCCGAAGGTCGGCCAGCATTGGTCGGTTTAATAGAATCTGAAGCCGTGTGTATGGCAGCCAGTCTTTTCACTCAGCTTCTGTCGAAGGTTAATGATCGAAAAAGGTCTGCCAACCGACTCCCGATCAGCACTCTCCGCCAGAGTGTTCTGGCGGGAATGGGGCTGTCCCCCTGTCAGAACACAATAGCTTAGCAAGGGAGATCGCTGTACTAACATTGTAGTGTTAGTACAGCGGCTTCGACCTGAGCTGTCATGTTTTTTTTTCGTTCAACCCACTTGGTTGAATGAAAAAAAAAACTAGTGGTGTGTACTAGGCTTTGCTAACAAACTGCCCTACACAGTCTGTCTGGTCTTTAGAGGAATCTATTTTGGGGAGGGTAAGACCATTAAGGAACTCCCTTGTCATATAGGGAATTCTCCTTTGGTCTATACGGGGGGGATCTAGGGTATTGTGCTAATAACTTTTTTGTACATCGCTTTTAACCACTTGACAACTCGGCACATAACCCCCTTCCTGCCCAGGCAAAATTTCAGGTTTCAGCACTGTCACGCTTTAACTGACAATTGCGCGGTCGTGTGACGTGGCTCCCAAACAAAATTGACGTCCTTTTTTTCCCACAAATAGAGCTTTCTTTTGGTGGTATTTGATCATTTCTGTGGTTTTTATTTTTTGCGCTATAAACAGAAATAGAGAGACAATTTTGAAAAAAACACAATATTTTTTAATTTTTGCTATAATAAATATCCCAATTTTTTTTTTAAAAACTATTTTTTTTCTCAGTTTAGGCCGATACGTATTCTTCTACATATTTTAGGTAAAAAAAAAAAAAAAAATCGCAATAAGCGTATAGTGATTGGTTTGCGCAAAAGTTATAGCGCCTACAAAATAGGGAATAGAATGATTTTTTTTTTATTATTATTTTTTTTTTTTTTACTAGTAATGGTGGCGATCTGCGATTTTTATTGTGACTGCGATATTATGGCGGACACATCGGACACTTTTTTATGACCATTCACATTTATACAGCGAACAGTGCTATAAATATGCACTGATTACTGTATAAATGTGACTGGCAGTGAAGGGGTTAACCACTAGGGGGCGGGAAGGGGTTAAATATGTTCCCTCATGAGTGATTATTACTGTGGGGGGAGGGGACTGACTGCGGGAGGTGACCGATGGTTGTCCCTATGTACAAGGGACACACCATCAGTCTCCTCTCCCTAGCAGGACGTGGATCTCTGTGTTTACACACAGAGATTCACGTCCCTGGCTCTGTGACAGCCGATCGCGGGTACCTGGCGGACATCGCGGCCACCAGGCATGCGCATCGGCACCCGCCTGACACGGCGGGCACAGCTTTTCCCCAATGCACGCCCGCGGCGGCGCGCATCGCGGAAGTAAATAGGAGGACGTCCATGGACGTCCTCTCAGCAATTGAGCGCCGCTTTGCGGACGTCTTTTGCCGATGGCCTGGGCGCGAAGTGGTTAAAGCAATAAATTCTTTCGTAATTTAACTCTTTAGGGTGTGTAGAAATCTTTTATGTTTGTTGGCTTAGTATATTATTGATTGCACCCCCGATATTTATTTGGTGATTACTACATATTTTGAATAGGCGGGATTCCTATTTCTTCCATATTTGTGTACTAGGCTTTACCATGATCCTGTTCTGTACAAGGACTCTCTAAACAGCAAATTTCATACTCCCTGCTGATTGGAGTACTCTAGCTCTGACTAAGAGAGCGTGTTGAACCTCTGTAGAGAGACCAGTGTTTCCACACAGAGAGCAAGGGTCCTTCTTTACAGTATGCGGGCAGTGGGCAAGCTTTTTTACTAAGGTTGTGAATGCTTTCTACAGAAAACAATCTGTAAGGACTTTACATAGTTGTTTGTTAATGGCTCAGGCAGCCTTATCCTTGAAATAGTGTGAGACAAATCAATTGAGAATAATATAGTAGAGGGCATTCTGCAGCTGCTCTTTTGTCTAAGCGCACGTTGTCATCCATTTTACAGTGCTGTGTGGTTGCCTCTGTATTAGAGAAGGTACAAGATTTTACCATGCATCTATTCCTGTTCCTAGGCCCCCACTTGGTACAATTCTGTCTTGAAGCTAAATTCCAGGTATTATTTGCATGGGTTAGTTACATCGGTCCAGCTTATAAGCATGTATGTGCCATACCTAACAATCCCTGTGAAAGCTGGGAATCATTGTAGTAGACACCGCTACTAAAGTGATTTCTGCTAACTTCGAGGTCCCATGCAGAGTGGTTACCCTGCTGCTTAGTGAACACAGTGGGTCAATCATTCAGCATAGGTGCCATTCAGAGAACACGTTGCACTTTCTTAATAAATTCAAAAAGTTGTCTGATTGGACGAAGTGGAGATTATGATGCCACCGCATCACCTCTCCATCTTCTCCAATCAGGGAACGTTGTTGGGCAGCCTAGGGAGCAGTGGCGGCTGGTGCGCAAACAAATGGAAAAATTAGAAAAATACTGAAAAAAAACCCATCAATTGCAGCCTCACTGTGCCCATCAAATGCAGCCTCTGTTCCCATCAAATGCAGCCACTGTGCCCATCAAATGCAGCCACTGTGCCCATCAAATGCAGCCACTGTGCCATCAAATGCAGCCACTCTGCCCATCAAATGCAGCCATTGTGCCATCAAATGCAGCCACTGTTCCATCGAATGCAGCCACTGTGCCCATCAAATGCAGCCACTGTGCCCATCAAATGCAGTCACTGTGCCATCAAATGCCGCCATTGTGCTCATTAAATTCTCTGCGCTCCGAGTCCACCGTTTTTTAAGCCTATTAGAGCCTATGGCTCTAATCAGGTGCTTCAAAATAACAACCCCGCCGCTGTAATTCAGGCGCTCGGCATCCTAAAAGGGGCCAGATGCCTGAATAGGGGGTGGTGGCAGCAGCCATGGATAGATTTATGCAATGCATTAATCTATCAATTCTACATAGAGGGGCTGGCTGGAGAGAGGGGGCAGTGCCCATGCACCCTTAATGGACGGGCCGCCCGTGCTAGGGAGCCACTAAAATAAAATGGAGAACTAGAGCCACAATTTAAATGCTTGCTAGATACTACAACTGTTACAAAACAACAGGACAGAGCACATTGTCAAGTTTGTATATTGAAACATTCAACTCGTTTCACTGTTTTAGCTGTGACAGCTTGAGAACCATATTTTAAGCATTATTACTATTTCATTATTCACATGTGGACACTTATGCCGCGTACACACGACCATTTTTCTCGTCGGGGAAAATTTCATTTTTTCTCTTTGACGAGAAAAACGACCGTGTGTGGGCTTTCCATCATTTTTCCCGACGAGAAAAATGGCAAGAATCACGACGAGAAAAATTAGAGCATGCTCTAATTTTTCTCGTTGTGATTCACGGCATTGTTTTCCGCTGCAGTTTTCCCATAGGGAAACACTGCCAGGGAGCCTACACACTGTCGTTTTTCTCGACCAAGAGAAAAAATGTAATGAAAACCAGCCGTGTGTAGGGGACCAAGCCGTTCCTCTTTTTTCCCATCGATTTTCTCGACGGTGTTTTCACCGTCGAGAAAATCGATCGTGTGTACACGGCATTAAAGTGGAAGTCAAAAAAATTCAAAATGAGGGCCAAAAACTAGTCTTTGTTGTGGTAGCGACCATGTTGGTAGAGAATCAGAACTTTGCTTCCTTCTGTTATAAACCCCTTGATGAGGTTGAGGAAACACACACCCGATAAAGCATGGGAGATGGAGGAGGCCAGATCCCCAAATAGTAGCTGCACAAGATGGAATGAGGAATTAAGGCAGCAGTAGAGAAGGGGCAGATCCACAAACAGCAGTAGCAGCACAGCCAACAGCAGAACATTATGAGGCAATAGGAGAGGTGGAAGAGGAACTAAAACATAGACAGCAGCAGCACAAAAGGGAGGGAATCAAAAGAAATCAGGAGAAGGGGAAGAGGAGGAAGGATTGATCCACAGAGAGAAGCAGAACAGGAGGAGGACATTGAGAGGCATCAGAAGAGGTGGACAATGGATAGATCCACAGTCAGAAGCAGCAGCATGTAAAATTACTACTACATATAACTAAAATATACCTATTTAAGACAGTAAATCTTCAATTATTAATAATCGTTCCACTTTAGGCTAGCTATGAAACCACAAGGGAGCTTAGAAAAGTAGCCCAATACAACCACCTTGAGGGTTGTTTCTCAGACAGCAGCCCTATAAACATATATACTCTGCTAGCTAATGCATACTGGTTTGTGCTTATGGATGAGGGAGGCACAGTTATGCCCTGTACGCACGATCGGAATTTCCGATGGAATAAAATCCAATGGAATTTTCCGTCGGAATTCCGTTCAAGCTGTCTTACATACACACTGTCAGACCAAATTCCGATCTTCAAGAACGCGGTGACGTACAACACTACGACGAGCCGAGAAAAATGAAGTTCAATGCTTCCGAGCATGCGTCGACTTGATTCTGAGCATGCGTGTTTTTTTCTCCGTCGGAGTTCCACACAGACGATCGGAATTTATTTTTTTCCATCGGAAATTCCGATCGTGTGTACAAGGCATAAGGCACATCCAGTGCCAGCTAATCTGATGGTAAAGAATGAATAATCAGACTAGGTTCTCATATCAATCTACCTGAGATCATTTCTGGTTGTCTACAGGTGCCCATAGGCATGAGACCGCCACCTTCTGCCAGACCAAGCAAGTGTCATTTCATTTCTATGGATACCTTTAGTAATTAGTAGTTGTACCCTCCCTCGGTTGCAAGCTTCAGAGGCACTTCCAAATGTAATTATTGAATCTGCCAGGTTATTTATGCAACATAATGACAACATCTCCATCTGCGACTAGAAGAGAAAAAGCAGGCAGGAAGCATTTCTTATTCTTCAACTCCCCCCTTTCTGTTTTCACACACCTCATTGTGCTTCTATCTGGATGCTAATGTCAGGAATGCAGCTATTTCATCATAAACCCACCAGCCTATTGGGAAGACTCTGATACACAATTAGCTCCCATCCCTGCTTATACACTAGGGACACTGTCCCTGGAATGAAATTTAATGACAAGTTGCAATTCTGAACTGGAATTTTTCTGTGTTTGATTTTAATAAAAAGCACTTTAATTATTCATTCTCCAATGAAAACAAGTCTAAATCCTGGCTAGGTGGATGCTGATGTAGCAGGATGCTGCCATAATATTGATATTTTTTTGACTGTATAGCACGCGAATATGAATGTATGCATATCGGAACATGCAAAGGCATCCATGGGAGCAGAAATAGTTATTGACCACACATTTCTTCCCCATCCTTAGTAAAAAGTAATCTCCTAAAAACACACTGCCATAATATATTATACCAGGTTAGGACCTGTTAAGTATAAAATGTTCTGTGTAAAGAAGGTGGCCCTAACAAATGAGTGTTGCTTTAGGCATTCAAGGTTGTATTTCATAAAGCCAGCCAAGTTGATCTATTCAATCGATCAACTTGAGTACAACCAGCCTCCCGGATTTTACATGCGACTATTGCTAGCTCTGTCACAGCCGCTAGCAATAAACACTGTGTTGTCCCCGCAGGGATGGCTTCCCCTGACCCCCAGGTAAGAAAATTGCTTTGTCCATGGCTGGCCTTAGATTTCTTTACATAAACCATAGAAGCCCATGCAAACAATATGATGACATTCTACTGATTCAATTTTTCTGTTTTTACATGTAGATCTACACCCCTCAGGAGCCACTTGGTAGATTGTGTTCTCTGTTCTTCTGCCTCGACTCTGAGAAGAACCTCAGCCCACACTGAGACACCAGGTTAAACAAATAGATACTGCACTACTACTGGAAACTAAAGTATACAGTAGTTACCCTGCACACAACTTCAATATAAAAAAGCAAACTTTAGACTGGTGGTAAATGAACCCAATATCTTGTCATGGGTTGCAGTAAAAAGCAGTATGCACATCAATGAGTAAGTAAAAGGCCAATCACAGTTCACTAGCCACTATGTTCACTATGGAGTTTTATGCAGCTAAGTTACAGTAAACCTGGTAATCCACAAAATCAGCAATAAGTAATGACATTAGAAAACAAAATTGGAATGATAATCAGTACTGTGATAACTCCCCTGTAAACAGTAAGCTATATTTACTTTGGAGTGCACTCTACATGAATAGCAGCGAATAAATTTAAAACTGCCTAAAGAGGTACCTATTGCTATGGCCAATAAGCAAAGTTCTAGTGAAGCAGCTGTCTGATTGAGTAGACTTTAACCCAAGTTCTTCATCCGGCTAGCATCGGAGCCCAGTCTTTATGGTGGTGCACATGAGTAAAGTCTGCATGTAGTAAATAATGCTGCTTGTTAGATGGCCAGTCCCTATGTGCTCAATCTCCGCTAGCAGCAACAGGTTAATGGCAGCAGTGTCCTCTCACCAATCCCAGCGACACAGCAACAGGCGTCTCACGGTTCAGATGTCAGCTTACTTCTGAATCTTCCTCGGTATTCAGCCTTAGAAAGTACAACTTTCTCACCCCTTATACCAAGCTCGCATTGGGAAATGTAACCCAATAATCCATAGACTGCCAAAGTCAATTTTATTCTCAAACTTCATCTCCCATGGTTCAGTGCTGCCAACTATTAAGTCTCTTGCCTTCTTTCTTCTTGTTAGCTCCCTCTGGTGGATGGAGGCGAGGTAGTGTTAACCTATTCAGCTGAAGTCCATTGGGAGCACAGAGAGAACTGCAGCACAATCTCCTAAATCGCTCTCTGTCTCTAGCCAAGCACCTGGCTACATACATTTGAAAAAAAAAAAAATGAATGTTTTAAAGTGTATATATAGCCAATAATGTTTTTGTGTACTTTTGAATAGTATAGTGGTGGAAGTAGTAGATAGCGTAGGAGGATCAGGACATCTGTCAGGCTTTTTGGGAGAAATCTTCCAGTTGAACACCTGTTCCAGAGCCAACTTTCCAAGATGGGGATTTCTCCTTATTTCTTCCCAGGTTCTGTTGTCTATCTGGAATAGTTATATCCCTTTAATGGAACACATGCAGTAAAAAAACTGAATGGTACATAGCTTGCATAAATTGCAAATTTTTTTCAGTCATGTAACTTATTTCCAACTTCAATTGCTTCTTATTGCTGAAAATACTAGTTCTACCAATAAAGGGGGAGAAAAATCAGAAAACAAAAAATCATACCATCCCATATACACAATCCTATACCCACAGTTGATCCAAAGGAAGGCAAAACCCCCCAGCAAAGCATGATCCAATTTGATCCAGCAGGGGAAAGAATTCCTTTCTGATGCCCCGAGAGGCAAACGGATATTCCCTGGATCAACTCCAAATGTTAGTATCCAGTTATTTTATGTACATTTAGGAAAGAATCCAGTCCTTTTTTAAAGGAATCTACTGAGCTGGCCAGAACCACCTCTGGAGGGAGTCTATTTCACATTTTCACAGCTTATACTGTGAAGAAACCTTTTCGTATTTGGAGATAAAATCTCTTTTCCACCAGGCATGAAGAGTGCCCCTTGCCCTCTGTGATGACCTTAAAATGAATAACTCAACACCAAGTTCACTATATGGACAACTTATGTATTTATACTTGTTGATCATCTCCCCCCTTTAATCTCCTCTTCTCAAGAGAGAATAAACTCAGTTCAGCTAAGCTTTCCTCATAGCTGAGCTCCTCCAAGCCTCTTATCAGTTTGGTTGCTCTTCTCTGCACTTTCTCCAGTTCCCCGATATCCTTTTTGTGAACTGGTGCTCAAATCTGAACTGCATATTCCAGATGAGGTCTCACTAATGATTTGTACAGGAGCAAAATTATATCTTTCTCTCTGGAGTCCATACCTCTCTTAGCCACTTGCTTACTGGGCACTTAAACCCCCCTCCTGCCCAGACCAATTTTCAGCTTTCAGCGCTGTCGCAGTTTGAATGACAATTGCGCGGTCATACAACACTGTACCCAAATGAAATTTTTATAATTTATTTCTCACAAATAGAGCTTTCTTTTGGTGGTATTTGATCACCTCTGCAGTTTTTCTTTTTTGTTAAAAAAAAATAAAAAGACAGATTTAAAAAAAAAAATTATATATTTTTATATTTTGTTATAAAATTTTGCAAACAGGTGTAGCGGGGTGTCACTTTAAGGAGCTCAAAAGACTACCATACCCAGTGTGCAGTGGGACACCCAGAGTGCATTGCCCGGCGCAAGGTCTGCTGGGGAAGGGCTATATAAGGAGGAGCGGAGCTACACGCGGGTCTCTTTTTGGACACCGGCCCCTAGCAAGTGTGACCAACGCAGAGTCTGCCGCTGGACTGGGCCTAGGAGTTTGGGCCTTGAGATTCAGAGAGCCCTCCGACCTTCACGGGAGAACCCAGGTGTCGTTTTGTCCATCATCCCTTCAAGGACTGTCAGGAGGATCAGAGACTACGGGTGTCGTGAGACGGTGTGCTGGAGCCCAGCTACGCAAGTCGGTTGTACGGACTGGTCCGGTCGGGTGAGAAAGCACCTGCTCAGAGATTAACTGACTAATCTTAGGCCCAGTGTCCTTAGTTCAGGGACCATCGTTACCAGAGTGTTATATTGCACATCAGAGGGACAGTGTGCTGTGCAGCTTTAGCTGAACTCTTTAGTACATGCCAAGAAGTTAAATGTTTTGTTGCCCATGGATTACAAATAACCTACAAAGTGCACCACCATTGCTAGCGAAGATCCTTCCCAACGGAAGCACCATATCTGCAATAGTCAGACCTGACTGTAGAACTTTAGAAATTGTTTGGGTGCCATCTTGACCAGGAGGGGGAAGCTCGCGAGCATAGTTAAGTGACATTTAGCGTGTGTAATTGCTATCGGAACATAGTGCTTGTTATATGCTGAATAGTTAACATCGCAGGGCTCTGCATATGCACATGTATTGCTGTTTAACTTGATGCTTTATATTCAGTAAAAAGTACTTGTGGTTAAGCCAATTTACTGTGTGGTTAGGTTACATGTTTATTGCTGCATTGTGATCCCCATAGCTAACGGGTTTCATAATCCCATCTTTACTACTATCTGTGCCAAGGGAGGTTAGAGCCAGTTAACTGGGGGTTGACAGCAGTGTGTACAGGCCCAAATCTATACCAGCAGCCCTCTTAACTGGGGGTATTGCTACACGGGTAATTTTTCTCCTTCATTGATGTACGCTGATGAGGCTGCACTGATGGGCACTGATGGGCTGCACTTATGGGCACTGATGGGCTGCACTGATGGGCATTGATGGGCTGCATTGATGGGCACTGATGGGCTGCATTGATGGGCACCGATGGGCTGCATTGATGGGCACCGATAAGGCGGCACTGGTGGGCAATGATAGGCGGCACTGGTGGGCACTAAGAGGTGACACTGAGAGGAGGCACTGATGGGTGGCACTGAAGGGCATTGATAGGTGGCACTGGTGGGCACAGAGAAGTGGCACTAATAGGTGGCATTGATAGGTGGCACTGATAGCTGGCAGTGATGGGCACTGATAGGTGGCAGTGATGAGTACTGATGGGTGGCAGTGAGTCTATCGACGGCCTCCCGGATTTTCAGGTCCGCGCTGTAGCCGTCATTTGACTATAGCGCGGGCGTCTAGTGGTTAAAGTGGAAGTAAACCCTCGTAAATATGAAAAAAAAACTAACCTGCAAGAGAAAGGCATAATGAGCTAGTATGCACAGCATACTAGCTCATTATGTGTCACTTACCTGAGATCGAAGCCCCCGAAGTCCGCCTCGGTCCGTCCACCGCCGCCACCATGTCCCTTCTCGCTAGTTCCGGGTATCGCCGCTCCACCCCTCTGATTGGCCGGAGTGGCGATGACGTCACACGCAGGCTGGCAAGGTCGCACTCATATAACCGGCAATGACCCCGGCCTGCTAGTGCGCATGCGCGTGACGTAATCTGTGCTATTTTTAAAAGCAAATATCTCCTTAACCGTGTAGGTTAAGGAGATATTTCATGCACCTACAGGTAAGCCTAATCTAGGTTCTGCGCTTACAACCACTTTAATACAAGAAAGGTCTTTGCTTGCTTTGGAAACTGCTGCTTGGCATTGCATGCTATTATTAAGTTTACGATCTACCAAAACACACAGATCATTCTCCACCATTGATTCCCCCAGTTGTACTCCCCCTAGCATCCACCATTGATTGTCCCAGTTGAACTCCCCCTAGTATGTAAGATGCATGCATATTCTTAGCCACCAAGTGCATAACTTTACATTTATCAACATTAAACCTCATCTGCCACGTAGTTGCCCAATGAAACAGTGCATTGCGGTCAGCTTGTAAGTTGGAGACATCCTGTAAGGACATTATTCCACTGCATAGCGTAGTGTCATCTGCAAAGGCTGAAATGGTACTTTTAATCCCAGACCCAATATCATTTATAAAAATATTAAAAAGTAAGGGTCCCAGCACTGAACCTTGGGGTCACCACTAATAACCTTAGACCATTCAGAGTAAAGCCCCATACACACTATCAGTTTTTCTGCAGGTTTTTGTCTTCAGGTTTACCAAAACCATCTAATATGAGGTCAAACCTTAAGAGTTTCAATTCGTATGCAATCAGGCAGGCCCTTGCACTACATGGTTTTGGTAACCTGAAGACAAAAACCTGCAGAAAAACTGATAGTGTGTATGGGGCTTAAGAATCATTAACCACTACTCTCTGAATTCTGTCTTTTAGCCAGTTTTCTATCCTATTTACAAACGGATTTTTCCAAGCCTGTAAACATTACCTTACACATCCGCAGTGTGTTGAACTGTGTCAAATGTTTTTGCAAAATCTAAGTATACTACGTCCACAGCCACCCCTCTGTCCAAGGTCTTACTTACCTCATAAAAAGAAATCAGATTTGTCTGATAACTTCTGTCTTTCATGAATCCATGCTGTCGGTTCCTTAAAATATTTTTTCCAGCAAGAACTCATCTACCGTGTTTCCCCGAAAATAAGCCCGGGTCTTATATTAATTTTGGCAACAAAAGACACAGTAGGGCTTATTTTCGGGGTAGGTCTTAACATGTAATGTGCTGTCGTCTCTCTCCCTCTCTCCCCCTGCCTGACAGGAATCCCCAGTGTGAACTGAGTTAAAATGCTTGTAAAATCCTATAATCCACTCTATTACAGTAGTATATAATGTATAATGTGTGTGTTTCTGTAATATAATTGTGCCAAATACCTTCCTTATAGCACCGTTCTGCGCTTCTGTGACCCGCCGGAGCTCTCTTCCCCGCAATTATATTACAGAAACACACACATTGTACTTTATATACTACTGTAATAGAGTGGATTATAGGATGTTACAAACATTTTAAACTAGGGCTTATTTTCAGGGTAGGGCTTATATTGCAGCCCTCCTGGAAAATAACGCTAGGTCTTATTTTCGGGGTAGGTCTAATTTTCAGGAAAACACGGTATGTGGTCTTTTATTAAACGCTTCACTATCTTCCCAACTATAGAAGTTAAACTAACAGGTCTATAGTTACTTGGTAAAGACTTTGATCCCTTTTTGAAATATAGGCCCCACCAGTGGCAGCCCATCCATAAGGGGAGCAAGGGCACCGCACCCCTAATCCATGCGTCTGGCCTGCTAATCTACATGCGGGGCGCCAGACGCATGGTTTCCAATGTTTTTTTTTTTTTCAGAAGCACGTGATAAGTGCCAGAGGCTCTAATAGACTTCAAAAGTGTAGGCTCAGGGCGCAGAGCACTGTGCCCTGAGCCCACCCAGTTGTGTGACAATAGCGAATTAATATTATATTATATATTAATTGTTTTCCTGATTCTCCTCCTGGCCAATCAGGAAGCGGGTCCTGAGACTCATCAACTGATTGGCCAAGAGGAGAAGCGATCCTATTGGCCGCCGAGGAGGAGGAGGGAGGAGATGCAGGGGAACCCGCCGTGAAGCACCAGGAGGAGGAGGCGCAGGGTGGAGCTGCCACCCGTCGCCCAGAGAAAGCGATGCCCGAGACCTAGATAGGGTAAGTGCGGGGCTGGTGATCGAGCAGGAGGGTGCCTGTGACCCGACAGACCGACCGAGGGGGTGGATTGTTTGCCACCCCCCCAAAAAAATATACCACCATCCGCCACTGGGCACCACCTTGATCTTACATCAATCTAGTGATTTTATTCTAGTCATTAAAGAGTCCCTAAAAATTAAAAACAATGAATTTGAAATGACAGAACTCAATTCTTTTTTTTTTCTTTAACAAGAAATTAGCTCAATTCTTTTAGGATCCGTGGGTGTATCCCATCTGGTCCAGGTGCTTTAGCCACCTTTATTCTGTCTAAATATTTCTGGACCATATCAATTTTGAGCCATTGTGGATCATTTGGGGATGTGTCAATACCTTCCCCATTATGGACATGAGCTCCCCCATTCTCCTTTGTATACAGGAGGTATTTCATGTTGGAATTATATATGAAGTTAGTATTTTCTCTTGTTATCTGTTGCAATCCTCCAAATAAAAAAATTAGGAAGGTATTTAATAAATTTGCATTCTCTTTGCTCTCAGTTACCCACTCTAGATTATTTTGTAAAGGGCCTACATGCTCAGACCTGACCTTTTTACTTTTAATATAGTTGAAGAATTTTTGGGGATTCTTCCTACTATATTTTGCAATCTGTCGTTTGTTTTTGCGGCCTTAATTTCATTTTTTAACATATTTTGTTATATTCTTGTAACATTCCACAATAGTGATTGGTGGAAATGTGTGATATACTTTATACAAACACAGACATGTGAATAAGCCCTGAATCTCAGGTTTGCATCCCACCCAACATGCTATCAGCATGGAGTTTACATATCATAGCTACAGTATGTCTACATGTTTTTCTTCCCATAAACATATTCATAGGAAAATATATGGCATTGTTTAGAAGTGTGTGTGGGGGGTGGGGGGGGGGGAGGGACTATTGTTATTGGCTCTATGTACTTTGTAAAGCACTGCATAGTTTTTCTTGAAACACAATCCAAATCTTTCAGGTGAACTGAAGATCTGAATCTTTTTTTTAAATGTTACAAAATTAATGAAGTGTATTTGGAATAACAGGCTACAGAATAAATACATTTTAGCTGTGACCTGTACTAAAAATCACTAGTAAAAAGTCAGTTTCCTCTGATTTTACTGGGGCCAGTTAGATGTGATCCAGAGAAATAGCCTGTGTTGGCTTACAGCTGGAATGTGCTGTTACATCCGGAAGTGGTGGGTGTGTTCTAGGAAATCTTACAATAAAAATGTAAACAGTCCTTTAAAATACCTGATTTGTAGCTCCAAGGGGAACCACTTGTATATGTTACTCGCTGTAGTCCAGATATCTTTTTTAAACCCTTGGCATCTGCTCTTTGCAGCAAGGAAACCCGTACCTCTCCAGCTGCTGAGACACTACAAGTCTAATCATGTCTAGCCAACCAGCCCCTACAACCGGTAAACATGGTGACATGCTAGTACTGCACCCCATGGGTACTATGGAGCCTTTTAGTATGAAAAGTAACATCTTGAACTTGTTGGCTAAAAGCTTGCATGCATCATACAATATAAGGAAAGTACAACTAAGTGAGTCAATGATAGAGAAAGGTGGTAGATCATATAATTATTAGCAGCATGCAACCTGCAACTTCCAGAAAGATATTTTCATGTATAAATAAGGTAGGGTCTCTCAGAAGCCACAGGACACCTCAGAAGAGTCCCATGACCTCTATCAGCCTGTGTCCATTATAAGTTAGAGGTCTGAACGAGCCCTCCAAGAGGTCACAAGTGCTCTACGATTTTTAACAAGAATAAGGTCTGAGTGGTCTTCTTTTAAGGAGACTAATTTTCACACTGGTCACATCTCCACTTTGAGAAACAAATATTACCCAATGTGGTATCACAGCACTTACTCCCAGTCCAAGTGTGTGTGTGTGTGTGTGTGTGTGTGGGGGGGGGTCTAGATTACCTTTTACAAGCCACGACTTATCAAATACTGGATACCTGCTTGGATCCTGAAGGGAAGTACTGTATTTCTTCCTTGAAATGGTTCTAAAGACTAAACATTTTTTTACCTTAATACATTCCTTGCATTAGGGTAAAAAAAGGGTTAGGCGTCAAAAAACCTTACACTTACCTGAGCCCTACCTACAAAGGCTACTTTTTCTCCACCGCTCCTTCCTCGTATTCTCAGATAGATTTTTTCTTCATTAGCCAATTGCCCTCACATTCTACCCTCGCTGTACTACAGGAAATATCTTATGGTCTGACCATACCCCAGTGTATCTGTCCCTTTCACTGCCAGAACTTACTAAGCAGGAATGGACATGAAAACTAAATGACAATTTACTCAAGGACACCCTGTGCAAGTCTAAAATTGTAGACGCAATTGCACATTTAATTTCTGATCACCAACAAGATGATACCCCTACACCCAATCAATGCTAAGGGGAATTTTTATAACACATGGACCATGCCTTAAAAAATACCACCTATTACAAATTCAGAATCTGTTAATGCAGATCTCCCAATTTGAAACTTCTCACAAACAACACCAATCTACTGACACATTATAAAAAAAATTTGAGGCTAGACACCAACTTCTAAACTTACTAAACCAGAAAACTCTCTCTGCTCGAGGCCCCTACAGTAAATAGCTATATGTAGAAAGGGACAAACCAAATAGGCTACTTGTCAGAGTACGCCATGCTAAAAATGGTATGACCTCTACCCCCAAAATCAAACACTCCGATGGTCGTATATTTCCCTATACACAGGAAATTAATGAAGCGCGCTGAACATTTTACAAGATCATCTTTATAATATCCCCACTGCCTGATCAGATGACCTATGTCTAGACATATCTACTAAAATTAGAGACTATATTACACGGACTGCCCTCTCCACTTTGCCTGCAACACAGATAGACAGCCTAGAACAACTCTTTTGTGAGGAGGAGCTGCAAGGAGCAATCTCCTCACTCCAGCCTAATAAAAGTCCCAGACCAGATGGTTTTACTGTTTCTATAGACTCTTTTGCGACTCCCTCACCCCATTTCTTACTAAAACCCAATATTGGTTTCCCATCTCAATTGTTGGAGGCCCACATTGCAGTTTTCCCTAAACTAGGTAAATTAGCTACTGCTTCATATCTCTTATGAAAATCAATATTCACTTATACTCTAAGCTGATAGTCAACTGTTTAACACCCCTCATTACAAATATGATTCATCCTGACCAAGTTGGGTTCACCCTAGGCAGAGGAGCCCACGACAATACCCTAAAGACTATATCCCTAATAGAGTATGCACAGAAATGTAAGTTACCTGCGTGCCTAATTTTGGTTGATGCCAAAAAAGTATTCGACTGGGTGAATTGGGAGTTTCTTAAGACAACACTTCAGTATACAGGATTGGGACTCAACATTCTTCATAAAATCCTAGCCCTCTATCATAACTGCTTGGCTTGGGTCAGGTCAAATGGTCTTCTCGCTAGCCCCTACAGGTCCACTTATTCCCCCTATTATACATCCTGACAATGGAATATTTAGCAGTGGAGATTTGTAATAACCCTGCAATTAGAAGGATAGAGGTGGGACCCCATCAGTATAAACTATTCCTCTATGCAGATGACCTTCTCCTGTATGTCACACTCCCGCATATCGCCCTTCCTTCTATAATCCAAGAGTTTGAGGAATTTGGGCAGATGAGTAACTTTAAAGTTACCTATGACAAAACAGAGGCCCTCAACATCTCACTATCTTCTCAAAAGGTCATGCATCCAATCTAATTTCCCCTTTAAAAGGCAACAACATGCCATCAAATATTAGGGAGTATATATCCATACCTCCTTATCTAATATACTGTGCTATGAACCTCTTCTGCATACAGTTCATTCCTGACTACAGTCTTACAACAAGCCATATTTCTCATAATTTAGGCATGTAAATATCATAAAACTAGATATTCTACCTAAACTGCTATATGTATTTCAAATGACCCCCCCCCCCCCCCAGGCTTTACAGACAACATCAACATTGCTCTCTGCAACTTTATATGGCAGCGCAGGAAACCAAGCATGGAAGCTACGATTTTATCGCTACCCTCGCATACAAGTGATAAGGAGCATATGAAATACGTCTTTAAGGAACATTCCCCTCTCCACAGAATACATAGTGATTCTTATACCGTGAGCTGCCCTGTTTGGCTCAAACCACCATAGTAGGCAGTTGACTTCTCTCCCAACAATGCATTGTCAATCTGGAGGCAGCCTCACTTCTCTCAAACAAGGGACACAGATTGCAAAAAGATATTGCAAGTAAGGAAATGGTTTGTCATACACTCAAGAAAGGGGCAAATTATTCGAACAAATAAATATCTAAAAAGTGTAAGTCCAGAAAGAAAATACAAGGAAACTGCTGTGTCTAAGCACAAATGTTAAGAGGATATTATAGTGTTTTAAAACGTCATACTTTCCTTGGTTTCTTAGCATAACTTTAATTTGTGTTGTCCTTTATAGGCTTCAAAAGCCTTTGTTGTGTATAGATTTGTGAATATTCCCCTAATTTACAAAGCATACCTTTTTAAATAGCTACCAGCTAGCTGTTAATCTTTCCTCTGCTGTTATCACCTTCAAAGCCACGTGGTACAGTAATGCAGTCAATGACTTACAGAATAGGTAATAAAGGCACAGTGGGAGAGTGGAATGCTAGTCAGCGAAGCTTGCAATTCAAGATGAAGAGTCAATGAGCATTCCACACTAATTGGGAGTCAGCAGCCTGTAACAATCTGGTTCTGTTGTACTAAAACAAAGTCATTTTGCTGCTTCGTTGTGCCCATTCTGCTGGAAAACAGGGGGATGGGGACCTTTTCTTTTTGCTGTCACAATATGTTGTGATGCTGGCTGGGTGAAATCTGATGTTTACCACATCATAAACAATAACCTAAGAAAAATGGAGGGGCCAAATAATTTTTATACTGACCATAAGTAGGGTATTGTTCCAACTGAAATTTAGTGGAAATTTGTAAGGACAAACATACCCCCTTCTTTGCTGATTGAAAGTACAGTTGAATTATGGGAATTACATAATATTTTGTTATATTTAAGTGCACTGTGCCTACATTTAAGTCATGTTTAATGAGCCATGTGCACTTTTGAATGGGCTTGGCAAACATGGAGGGTGTGGCTGCAAACCCAAGTAATTATTCAACATGGCCATCTAGGCGGCAACATAGGCTCCAGTAATATGGTGGTGTTTAGCATGCTATACTCTGGATGAGTAGGCTGCAGCCACACAGTAAAGCTGGGTATACACTTCAGATTTCTTTCATTCAATGAGCGGGTTGAATGAAAAATAATCTCATAGATCCCGATGTGGATTCAGGGATCTTTCCCTGCCAGAATACACTGATCAGCACTGCAGCCATTGGCTACAGCGGCTGATAAAATGTTGGTTTTCTAGCAGGAGCATTCAACAGAAACCAGCCTAATGATCAGCTTCTGCTGAACAAAAAATGCTACACATGGAATGAAATTTGTCCAGTCTTGTTTAACCGGCTGAATTTTGATAAATGTATACCCAGCTTTACTTTGTTGTTCATATTTCTGAAGACCTCAAAGCATTATGCCATTAAACTGTGTAGACAATAACCTTAATAATCACAGAATAACAATTCATTAATAAGTGAATGTCCATATATTAGTGAACGATGTGCTCCAATCCATAAAGTGCAAAGTGCTCCAAAATTCGAGGTGCACCCCCTCCTGTGTCCCCACTCACCGGTTGGTAGATTTACATTGATTCACAAATCAGATCTCCCATGCTCATAATAATCATCCATGGATAATAGTGCCCAAAATGAGATAAAAAGGAGTAAACTATAGTGAAGTACTGTTTGGCAATATCTTTATTGCGCAAATAAAATGAATACTTACAAAATACAGAGTAAAAGCAGGCATATATTAGCAATTAATTGCAATAGGAAACGCCGCTGTTAGCGTGCATTTCACCGACAACTGGAAGTGACGTCTATTGGATTCAAAACTGGAAATGACATCAAAGGACACGCTTTTTTTTTTTTTTAGACTGAGCCTTCGGGCCCCACTAGGGTAATGAGAAAACGTGAGCATCCCTAGGTGGTGATGCTTGTGGTTCACAAATTTATCACCAATGTTTATAGCAGTCAGTACATTAGGTTAGGATTACAGAACCAGGCACAGATGGGGGTTGAACCCATGATCTTTGGTTCATTCCATCCGGTGAGTGGGGACACAGAAGGGGGTGTTGCGCACCTCGAATTTTGGAGCACTTTGCACTTTATGGATTGGAGCACATCGTTCACTAATATATGGACAGTCACTTATTAATGAATTGTTATTCTGTGATTATTTAGGTTATTGTTTGTTTATTATTGCGAGCGCTGTAATATATATATATATGTTTTTGATTTGTCAAGTGAATAGCAGCAGCTGTAAGATATCTTGTTTACAATTTTTTCTCAATTTTTCACTTCTAGCGCAAGTCGAGTGTATATATATTTAGAATATTTTTTCAAAATTAAACTGTGTAGGACATGACACCATATTTGTGAAGCTTTCTGTATGTTGTTCATGAGTTGTGTATCCTCAGCTAAGAGTCACCATATTTGTTGCCAAGTTGTTGAAGGTATACAGTACTTTTAGCACAATTTTCTTTTAAGGCGGTACTAAAGCCCACTTGGTGATTTTTTTTACCTACAGGTAAAAGCCTATGATAAGGCTTACCTGTAGGTAAAATGAATATGTCCTAAATGCGCACCTTTAGAGCTTTGTGCTGGAACCGAGGACTCCCGCACGCTAATGCGTGGTAGTGACATCATCGTGACTCCAGACAATCACATAGCTGTAGCACGCAAACCCAGAAGAAAGACCGGGGGAAGATGTCAGCCCTTTCAGCCGTGGCAGCAAGCTGCTAGAAGGCTTCATCCCAAGGTAAGTATTTTATAATGTGCTAGTATGCGATGCATACTAACACAATATGCAATTGTCTTTCAGGTTTTTTTTTTTTTTTACCAGCCGCGGTTTACTACTGCTTTCACTATCCTTTCCACTCTCTGCATTCCCCCAAATCCTACACTTATCTGTCCCTGCTCCTTGTAGAGTTTCATATTCCATCCTGCAAAGACTGACCATAGGCTGGCCATACACAAGCCATTTTTTTTTTCGCTTAACAAGCAGGTTGAACGAAAGAAAATGATTCAATTCACCCATCCACACATTCGATGTGGATGGGGGAATCCTCATGCTGCACTATTGTATTCTGACAGCAGGGAGATCTCCCTGCCGTCAAAATACCCTCATCACGAATGCCGGCTATAGCCAGCAGTGCTGATTGAGAGAAAATTTTCCAACAGGCTGGTTCTACACAACTTGATTGATAGATCGACTTGTGCAACAAGCCTGCTCACACATACAACAAAATTTGGCCCCAGCCAAACCAACGGAATTTCGATCCATGTATGGCCGGCTCTACACAGTCTCCTCATGAAAAGTCTCCCAGTCAGGCCTAACTGAGACTAAAGTTGACCTGTGGACTGAACAAAAAAAATCTATCCATGCTAAACAGTGTGGATGGACGAATCTCCCACTGAGAGGGTATTGTATTCTGAAAGCTGCCAATGGCCAACAATTCACCTGCCTTCTTCAATTTTTCAGCTGAAGGATGTCAAGTGGAGTGGTGCCGACAGGGCCATCCATTGAGTGAATTTTGGTTGCTTCATTCAAAACCAATCAAATTTCGCTTGGTGTATGGCCAGCTTAGAGGAGGACAACCATTCAGTAGTAACTAATGGGGATTTTACTGTGCATGTGCAGACATTTCCATGAGGAGGATGTGCAGTGCTCAGTGGGCCACACAGTGAAAATCTACAAGGAGTGGGGATAGGTAAGTTAAGGATTATGGGTTCGTAAGGATTGATATACAGTATACGTACAATTATCCAAATATGGTGATCCTTTAGATGCTTTCATTATGGCCATTATACTGTAAGTAAGAGAATAAGATTGCAAAGTTGTTAGTGGATACTCCTAAAAGGGTTACTAAACCAAAGAACAATTTAAATGTATTGCAGGTTACCTGGTGGCTTCATTAATTTAAAATTTTTAGGCTAAGAACATTTTCAACAATTACAGAAAATAGCTATCCATCCTGCCAAAAATGCAGTGTCCTTGTGTCTTTTTTGAGCTGAATAGAAAATGAAAACAATCTTACCTATCTTTTGTACACCAATAATCCCATCTGTCCCCATGTGATGTGACAACCATGGCTCCATCTATGGATGTAGTGGAGGAATGAGCATAGTCACCTAGGGACAAGAAATGTGTTACTGGCAGGGTTGCCAGCTAAAAATAAAGGGAAAAATAATGCAGGCACCACGCCTAATGCCGCGTACACACGACCGTTTTTAATGACGAGAAAAATGACATTTTTTAAAATGGTCATTAAAAATTATCGTGTGTGGGCTTTCCAGCATTTTTTCCGACGAGAAAAACGCAAAGAATCACGACGAGAAACATTGGAACATGCTCTAATTTTTCAAGTCGTTTTTTACATCGTCGTTTTTCTCGTCATGAAAAACGGCCGTGTGTGGGCTTTAACGATGTGAAAAAAAATGTGCATGCTCAGAATCAAGTATGAGACGGGAGCGCTCGTTCTGGTAAAACTAGCGTTCGTAATGGAGATAGCACATTCGTCACGCTGTAACGGACTGAAAAGCACAAGGCGAATCGTCTCTCAACAAACTTTACTAACATGAAGGGTGGCACCATCCGAATGGAACTTCCCATTTATAGTGCCGTCGCACGTGTTGTACGTCACCGCGCTTTACTCGAACATTTTTTTCCACAATAGTGTGTAGGCAAGGCAGGCTTGAGAGGAAACACGAAAAATCACGTCGAGAAAAATGCCGGTTTTTTCAATGACATTAAAAACGGTCGTGTGTACGCGGCATAAGGATTGGTAGGCTGCACCAGAATAAATTTTTGTTTAGGTGGGGTTAGATATGCTTTAATTGATAGTTATTCAATATGAAAAACGTAACTGTAATATACTTTAGAAAAAGTTTTAGCAAAATTTAATAATAGCATTCTCCATTGTATGTGTAGCGGACCCCCCATTAATTGGGGGTCGCTATGCTTAAATTTAGGGGGTAGCCTGAGCCCATAGTTGGACTCAGGCTGTTGAATTCTTCAAAAACTGGCTTCTGCTCTGAGGTAATGTTGCCTAACAGTACAGTTCCCTGTGGCCTGTGGTTGGCACTGTCACCCCAGGCTCAGGTTGAACCACAGGTAGCGTTGCAAAGCCATTGGGTGTCCTCTCTCGGCAGCCTGCAGTGGGCGTGGTCTACCCGCGGTGCATGCTGGGAGAGGATACATAAGGGGCAGACGCTATTATTCGGGAAACAGTTCGCCTCCAGGCCAGGGGTGCGCGTGTGTGTTCATCAGCCCCAGGCACCTTTAGCCTGAGGCTGCATCGCTGTAAGTAGGCCCAGCACCTTTAGCTGAGGCCTACACCCGAAGAGGAATCCCAGGGTACCCAAGTGAGGGGTGACCAGCTCTGAAGGAGAGGCAACCAGGGGAGGATCTACCCAAGGGGATCAGTGAAAGAAGTCACTGTCTCGGGAGAGGCCTGGTCACCTATCAGAGGGAAGGATTCCATAGTCCGCCACAAGCCTAGTAACGTGCCCCATTGGCACCTAAGGACTCAAGTGTTACTAGACTGGGAAGTTCGGGACTTAGAGATTATCTCCTGATCGTATCCCTAGGAAACCACAAGGAAATGTTTCATGCTCCACACCGGCTGCTAGGACCGCTCTTAAAGGGGGCTATCCGGGTGAGCAAAACCCACTCAGGCCTGAGTGGCGACGAGTGATAGTTAAGTACCGTGTGCCTGAACCTGCCTCCCTGTTCATTTCTCTTTATCTCCAACTTTCCTGTCAAGTTCTCAAGCAAAGCAAAATAAAACTTTTTATTGGGTTTTAATACTGTCTGGACATTGGCCTTCCATTAAAGAGAGAGAATAGACTTCTTCCTACACTCTAGGGTGAAGAACCAACGGAAGCAGGTAAATCGCTGCAGGACTCAAATTAGATAACACCCTCTACAATAAGGAGGATACTGGGCATGTGGCATGGTGTGTCCCACCTGCTAGCGAAGGTAAGCAAGGAAAGGATCTGTGTGCTACATATGCATACATCAATCACATGATCATTAAATATCTTTATTGTTCACTTGTTCAACCATAAGGGATATTTTGTAGTCTATGTACTACGTGTGCTCTGTTCTGTGCATAATGTGTGTGTTCCACACTGTCGGCATTCACATGCTGTGTGTGCTCTGTGGTTTTGTATGCTGCGTGCTCTGTGTATTTCTTGCACTCTGTCGTTTCTGTACTTTTTGATGTGAATATTGTTTATTAAGTAGACTATGTGTGCCCTTGTGCTGTATATGCTATGTGTGTCCTATGTTTTGCATGCTATATGTTCTGTGTACTTTCTGTGCTGTGTATTCTGTATGTATTCTGTGCTGTAAACACAGATGGCCGAACCACGTGGCTCATCTGCATTAGTGTAAACTGCGTTACTGTCCTGGCCAGTACAACAGGGGTGTTTAAACCATATGAGTGACTGAACACAATTAAAACTATTTTGGCGGGTACATCAGCTCTCATATATATATTTGAACTGTATATTTAGCTGTTTCTAGGAAGTTCACCTTTATCTTTTTAAATATGCATGGAACACAAAACATGCAAGAAGCTCAGCTATGTGCGTTTTCCGTGGAACAGCTAGCATTGCAGTCTCTGTCAGTTCAGCTGCTACAATGAATTGCTTGTTGCCTTGTAAGTATGTTTTGTATTTGCTGTAGGGTAATTCATTTCAGTCACATGCCATGCCAGTTTACATAGCTCACATTTTATGCAAATTTCACATTTTTTTCACTAGCAAAGATTTATAAGATACTGGAACTGAGGACTGTGAAAGAGTTGAAGTCTCACTTCTCAGTGTATGCAAGCAATAACCCACAATTTGTAACACAGAACATTTAAGTAGTTTTCTTTGCTCTGTGCACTGTGCAGTTAAGCTGGCCATAGATGGATCGAAGTTCATCCGGTGAATTTTCAAACCATCTATGGCCATTCTTGTTCATGAGAAATTGATCTATACATTGACTTTTCATGAACTGGCCAATAGGCTGCAGAGCTGATCAGTGTATTCTTACAGTGGGGGGAATCCCGCTGTATGAACACAATGACATAGCAGGGAGGATCCATCTTGAATGTGTAGATGAAGGGATGGGTTCAGTTTTCTTTGTTCAGCTCCGGAGTGAAAAAAAACAGAGCCATAAATAGCCAGCTTTAGGCCTTAGCCAATCAAATAATCACAATACACTTAAAATAACTGTTTGCTGTCAGGGATGTGCTGAACGTTCAGATGTGCTGATCATTCTGTATACCACTATTATATATTCCTGCTGTCAATGGTTGTTAGGATGCCAATGGGTAGAGGCACTGCCAATTCCCTAATAACCAGTGACGTCATTGTCCCCATTCCCTTACATGGCTGGGAATTTCTGGCAATGTAAGCAGAGGGGCTGCGATAGTTTCAAAGTCAGCATGGGGGTTCCACCCATTAATTCATACCAGGCAGGTTAGAAATCAAAGGGCGCTGGCATGAGCCCCCCTCCACCCTCAACCATACCAGGCTACATGCCCTTGATGTGGGGAGTACCTAGCCAGGGGTCACCCTAGCATATGAGCCTAAAATATAACCATTACTGTTTTTTAACATTGAACTCCTATTGATTTCAATAGGGTCTGGATTTGGCACCCAAACTTTAGTTGTGTTCACCAAACCTGCCCCAAACCTAACCCTGGTACATTCAGCTCACCACTGTTTGCTGTATGTAGGGTTTAAAATTGATCCATAATGCTGTAAAGCTCAAATTACATCACAGTAGGCAAAGGTTAGATCCACAAAAAGAACATTACTATTGCATCAAAAAGTGTCATGATTTATGTAGTGCTGACCACTGACCAGAGATAAATATTCCCCTATAAGGGTGAACAAAGTCTGGCTTTTTCTGTTAGTTTCACATTTCTTCAGAGCTTTCATGGAATAAGACATTTTCATAACTTATTTCAGGGTCATGAAATCACTTGCAGTAAAGTTATCTAAGCTCGAAGTTGTCTTCTAAGAGATAGTATGCATTTTATGAGAATGGCAGCTTCGCAAACTTATGAGAAAGGCTAGCCATGCATGGATAATATTGCTCAAACAGTCGTACAAAAATCCTGAAAAATCGTGTCCAAGAATTCAATAGTAATTCAGAGACTCAACAAATTTAATTAGAAAGACCTTCAAATTTTCATGCGATTGCCATGCCAGTGGTTTGAATTTTAACATTTGATTTTTGGATGCGCAGTAGTGATGTAATGTTTAAGCTTGTGAGCTTACTACATACAGGTGATACTCGAAAAATTTGAATATCGTGCAAAAGTTTATTTATTTCACTAATGCAACTTAAAAGGTGAAACTAATATATGAGATAGACTCATTACATGCAAAGCAAGATAGTTCAAGCCGTGATTTGTCAAAATTGTGATGATTATGGCTTACAGCTCATAAAAAACCCAAATCCACAATCTCAGAAAATTTGAATATTACATGCAATCAATAAAACAAGGATTGTACATAGAATAATATCGGACCTCTGAAAAGTATAAGCATGCATATGTACTCAGTACTTGGTTTGGGCCCCTTTTGCAGCAATTACTGCCTCAATGTGGCGTGGCATGCAAGCTGTCAGCCTGTGGCACTGCTGATGTGTTATGGAAGACCAGGATGCTTCAATAGCGGCCTTCAGCTCTTCTGCATTGTTCGGTCTCATGTCTCTCATCTTTCTCTTGGCAATGCCCCATAGATTCTCTATGGGGTTCAGGTCAGTTGAGTTTGCTGGCCAATCAAGCACAGTAATCCCACGGTCAATAAACCAGGTTTTGGTGCTTTTGGCAGTGTGGGCAGGTGCCAAGTCCTGCTGAAAAATTAAGTCAGCATACCCATAGAGCTCGGAAGCATGAAGTGCTCCAAAATCTCCTGGTAGACGGCTGCATTGACCCTGGTCTTAATGAAGCACAGTGGACCAACACCAGCAGATGACATGGCTCCCCAGATCAACACAGACTGTGGAAACTTCACACTGGACTTCAAGCATCTTGCAGTGTGTGCCTCTCCATTCTTCCTCCATACTCTGGCTCCTTGGTTTCCAAATGAGATGCAAAATTTGCTCTCATCAGAAAAAAGTACTTTGGACCACTGAGCAATAGACCAGGTCTGTTTTTCTTTAGCCCAGGTAAGACGCTTCTGACGTTGTTTGTTGTTCAGGAGTGGCTTGACAAGAGGAATACGACATTTGAAGCCCATGTCCAGGATCTGTCTGTGTGTGTGGTGGCTCTTGATACACTGACTCCAGCCTCAGTCCACTCCTTGTGAAAGTCCCCAAAACTTTTGAATGGCCTTTTCCTGACAATCCTCTCCAGGCTGCGGTCATCCCTGCTGCTTGTGCACCTTTTTCTTCCACACTTTTCCCTTCCACATAACTTTCTATTAATGTGCTTTGATACAGCACTTTGGGAACATCCAACTTCTTTTGCAATTACCTTTTGAGGTTTTCCCTCCTTATGGAGGGTGTCAATGATGGTTTTCTGCACAACTGTCAGGTCAGCAGTATTTCCCATGATTGTGATTCCTACTGAACCAGACTGAGAGACCATTTAAAGGCTCAGGAACCCTTTGCAGGTGTTATGGCTTAATTAGCTGATTAGAGTTGGACACTTTGAGCCTAGAATATCGCACCTTTTCACAATATTAAAATTTTCGGAGATTGTGGATTTGAGGTTTTCATGAGCTGTAAGCCATAATCATCACAATTATGACAAATCACGGCTTGTACTATCTTGCTTTGCATGTAATGAGTCTATCTCATATATTAGTTTCACTTTTTAAGATGCATTAGTGAAATAAATTAACTTTTGCACGATATTCAAATTTTTCGAGTATCACCTGTATATATATATCACTATATATATATATATATATATATATATATATATATATATCACTATATATTGTGACAGCAGGAAGGTAAAGTCACCTGGTTGCATCCAGGGGGGTAGATATATTTCTCCCAGATTAAGGCTTTATGCTGACTTATACAACTAGGGAGGGAGTTGATGAAGCCCAGCTGAGGCTAGTGGGCTCATGGATGACTCATACCTCTAGGGAGAGGGCTGGGCGTCGTGCAGGCAGGGAGTTGATGAGACCAGCTGAAGCCTGTCAGTTCATTTAAGGCCTCTATAAAAACTCCCAGCTTCATTAGATGTTAGCTCATGCCTGGACCCAGACCTGTGTGGACTGTCTAGGGAGAGTGAACCCCTGTGCGGTGAGGCAAAGCCTGTGTGGCTATTTGTTTGGACTTTTACTAAACCAGGGACTTAGGGACTAGGACAGCACCAGGCTGATCCCAGTTGTTAGTTTAGGAAACCTGCATGTTTAGTCAGAGGTCAAACTGACCAGGATTTATTTTGTTTATGTTTCTTTTTGGCTTTGCTGTGTTTTTGTCACTGTACATAGAGAAATAAACCGCACCTTTTGATTTTGAAAACCACAACCTCCGTCTGCTGGCCCTGTTTTTGTGTGGGGAGCCCAACCAGGGGGTCACACACACCCGCTACCGAGTTAACCCCCTCACAATATATATATATATATATATACAGTATCTCACAAAAATGAGTACACCCCTCACATTTTTGTAAATATTTTGTTATATCTGTTCATGTGACAACACTGAAGAAATTACACTTTGCTATAATGTAAAGTAATGAGTGTACAGCTTGTATAACAGTGTAAATTTTCTGTCCCCTCAAAATAACTCAACACACAGCTATTAATGTCTAAACCGCTGGCAAAATAAGGGAGTACACCCCTAAGTGAAAATGTAATTTCCCCTCCCTGGTATCATGTGACTCGTTAGTGATACAGGGTCTCAGGTGTGAATGGGGAGCGGGTGTGTTAAATTTGGTGTTATTGCTCTCACTCTCTCATACTGGTTACTGGAAGTTCAACATGGCACCTCATGGCAAAGAACTTTCTGAGGATCTGAAAAAAAGAATTGTTGCTCTACATAAAGATGGCTTAGGCTATAAGAAGATTGACAAAACCCTGAAACTGAGCTGCAGCATGGCGGCCAAGACCCTAGAGAGGTTTAACAAGACAGGTTCCACTCAGAACAGGCCTCACCATGATCGACCAAAGAAGTTGAGTGCACATGCTCAGCATCATTTCCAGAGATTGTCTTTGGGAAATATACGTATGAGTGCTGCCAGCATTGCTGCAGAGGTTGAAGGGGTGGGGGGTCAGCCTGTCAGTGCTCAGACCATACGCCGCACACTGCATTAAATTGGTCTGCATGGCTGTCATCCCAGAAGGAAGTCTCTTCTAAAGATGATGCACAAGAACAGTTTGCTGAAGACAAGCAGACTAAGGACATGGATTACTGGAACTATGTCCTGTGGTCTGATGAGACCAAGATAAACGTATTTGGGTCAGATGGTGTCAAGTGTGTCTGGTGGCAACCAGGTGAGGAGTACAAAGACAAGTGTGTCTTGCCTACAATCAAGCATGGTGGTGGGAGTGTCCTGGTCTGGGGCTGCATGAGTGCTGCCGACACTGGGGAACTACAGTTGATTGAAGGAACCGTGAATGCCAACATATACTGTGACATACTGAAGCAGAGCATGATCCCCTCCCTTCGGAGACTGGGCCACAGGGCAGTATTCCAACATGATAACGATCCCAAATACACCTCCAAGATGACCACTGCCTTGCTAAAGAAGCTGAGGGTAAAGATCATAGACTGGCCAAGCATGTCTCCAGACCTAAACCCTATTGAGCATCTGTGGGGCATCCTCAAACGGAAGGTGGAAGAGCGCAAGGTCTCTAACATCCACCAGCTCCGTGATGTTGTCTTGGAGGAGTGGAAGAGGACTCCAGTGACAACCTGTGAAGCTCTGGTGAACTCCATGCCCAAAAGGGTTAAGGCAGTGCTGGAAAATAATGGTGGCCACACAAAATATTGAAATTTTTGGCCCAACTTGGACCTTTTCACTTAGGGGTGTACTCACATCTGTTTCCAGCGGTTTAGACATTAATGGCTGTGTGTTGAGTTATTTTGAGGGGACAGCAAATTTACACTGTTATACAAGCTGTACAGAAAAAGAAAGAAAAGAGGGCGCACCGACCTAGTGCATTACCGCATATATAAAAATGTTTATTAATTAGAATAGAATAAAAGCAATGGTCCTACTCACAAAACGAGCATAGGTATACACTTTTCTGACAAACAAACTGGCTCTCCTGGCCCCTACAGGTGGGACTTGATGACGAGAGGATCGGACGGTCCCTCAAACGGCTGATGTGTTTCTGGGGCGCATCCCTTTCTTCATCAGAGCCTAGGTGGTCCGTGGTACCTCTCTCGCATGTGCTCCCAAATATATATATATGTACACATGTGCACATGTGTACATATATTTATTTGGGAGCACACACGTGTTTAGCGAAACACCAGAGCGCAGGAGATTTTTGTTCTGGTGTATACAAGCTGTACAGTCACTACTTTACATTGTAGCAAAGTGTAATTTCTTCAGTGTTGTCATATGAAAAGATATAATAAAATATTTACAAAAATGTGAGGGGTGTACTCGCTTTTGTGAGATACTGTATATACCATCTAAGAAAAATACCAACTACCGGACTCGGAGCACTTTAGATATACTCAAATCTACCATTTTATGCAGTCCCTATCACGCAAAGGGGACCCATGGAAAATATGTGTTGCCAATTTGATAAAATTCGAGGTCATATATCAGCCATATACACTATTTTGACATATGCTGCCGCAAAACTACCTTATATGACCCAATGGGAACAAGATATCCAGGAAAACCTGGAACTAGAGGACTGGCATTGAATGGCGTTGGCTGCTTCCAGGTCACTGATCAACACCTCAATAATAGAAGCAAATTATAAGGTCTTATTGCGGTGGTATTTGGTGCCGAACAGGCTGGCCACTTTTGTTCCTGAGGCATCTTCCAAGTGCTTTCGGAGCTGTGGCCAGGTAGGGACGGCATACTATATTTGATGGCAATGCCCTAAAGTACCTAGATTTTGGATCAGAGTCTATAACTTTATATACTCCCTCACTCAAATTAATCTGACCAAGTCCCCGAAACAAGCACTCTTAGGTTGTAAGATTGAGGAAGCTTCCAAGACCCAAAGACGGCTCCTTACGTTCATATTCGTATTGGCCAAGATCACTATAGCTAGGAACTGGAAGTCAGCAGCCCTGCCATTTGACCAAATTAAACTGAAACTTTCTTGGCTTATGTTAAATGAAAGACTGAAGGCAATCGTGCAGGAAAAAATTAAGTTGTTTGACAAAATATGGGAACCATGGATTAGTTATTTGACAAATGACCCCCGGGTGCTCACTGATTAGAGAGTTTCCTGGGGGGTCTAGCACAGAGCGTGGAGTCCTCCCTCCCCCCCCTTTCCTTTTCTCCCCCCTTCTATCTTTTTTTTTTTTTTTTTTTTTTTTAGTCTCTCTTATTTATTTTATTTTTTTCTGAGATTCTGGTGTTGATGGGCCAGGGTTCGCAGCTCTGCAGGTTGGGGGAGCGGGCTACCCCTGAATTTCAGCTGGGGTGGCCTACTTACCTGGGCGTGAAGGGCATGCCTAAAGCCCTTAATTATATTATTGTTATGAGGAGGCAGTGTATGGTGTGAAGCTCCGCACGGATGGCCCATTTCATAACAGGTCGACATATTTTATAAAAAAGATGTAAACTGAGAAAAGGAAGACAACATAGAAAGTATCATCCCCCCTCTTCTGAGGGAGAGGTGGGTTATCCGGTATAACACTGTATACTATTTTGTTTATGAAAACTATGCACTGTTACAATCAATGCCATAGTCCATACTTTGTATTGTACAAAAACTTGAATAAAAAACATAGAAACATATAAAAAAACAAATGTTTGTGACAGACAAAAAAAATTCTACTTCCAGATCAGATTTTTTTTTTCAACCAGGAACCACATTTACAGTTATGCCGCGTACACACGGTTGGAATTTCCAACAAGAAAAGTTCGATGTGAGCTTTTGGTCGGAAATTCCGACCGTGTGTAGGCTCCATCGGAATTTTTCTGTCAGAATTTCCGACAACAAAAAGTCGAGAGCTGGTTCTCAAATTTTCCGACAAGAAAAGTTCTTGTCGGAAATTCTGAACGTCTGTATGCAATTCCGACGCGCAAAAAAACACGCATGCTCAGAATCAAGCAGAAGAGCCAAACTGCCTATTGAACTTCATTGATCTCGGCTCGTCGTACGTGTTGTACGTCACCGCGTTCTTGACGTTCGGAATTTCCGACAAGATTTGTGTGACCGTGTGTATGCAACACAAGTTTGAGCCAAAATTCCGCTGGAAAAAAATCCACGGTTTTCTTGTTGGATTTTCCGACTGTGTGTACTCGGCATTAAAGTTTAATACATTCAGCTAAGAAATTAGAAAAATTTGCCATCCTTCACCTTGGATTTTTCACATCACTACGGTTGAAAACAATTGTCTTATTGTCCCAATTAACCAAATGGATGTTTTGAAAAGACCATTTTCAAATGAAATTCTAACTATGTATGGCTAGTTGGCTAGGTTTGTGTCAGTAGAATTCTTCATACACTGTTCTAATCCAAATAATGAACAAATAAAAACAGCCAGTCCAAAAAGACTGAGTATTGTGCTGTACTGTGTTTCACACACATAAATTACATTTTCTGAAATTATTTAATCTCAAGTGATCATTTGTAAAATATTTGGATAGCTTTATTGCATATTTTTTCCTCCTTTTGCACTAATGTTGAGGGCTATAGGGAAGGACAGGTAGTTATCAGATTATATACCCTTGTAAAACCCTCTGCAGAGTAAGCTCATCAGATTTTCATTCAAGAAATAAAAAATGAATTCTAGAAAATAGTTTGAGAGAACATTTATTCGAACCATCATTGCATTAACCAATTTAGTTCGGAAGACCATAAGCTTTCATCCAGACATGCTATTTGAATGGAATCCTAGATGTGGTAAACAATATGAATGGTTGTTCCCAAACATAAACCACGTTCACAGTTAGAATTTTGTTTATTTGAGAAAACGTTTCCATTTTGCTTTTCAAATCGTCAACTCACTATTATGTTTAAAGGACGTTGATTTGGCCCCACTAACCATTGACAATTGAGCAAAAATTAACATTTTCAAATTAAATTCTATTGATGAATGGTCAGTGTAAGGGCCACATCACACTAGCAAATTTGTTAGGAGAATTACAGCAGCTACAAATCTCCTGCTTGTTTTGTCTGGTAAATTATGTCTAGCTACAGTGGGGAAAAAAAGTATTTAGTCAGCCACCAATTGTGCAAGTTCTCCCACTAAAAAAGATGAGAGAGGCCTGTAATTGTCATCATAGGTATACCTCAACTATGAGAGACAAAATGTGGAAACAAATCCAGACAATCATATTGTCTGATTTGGAAATATTTTTTTTTGCAAATTATGGTGGAAAATAAGTATTTGGTCACCTACAAACAAGCAAGATTTCTGGCTCTCACAGACCTGTATCTTCTTCTTTAAGAGGCTCCTCTGTCCTCAACTCAATACCTGTATTAATGGCACCTGTTTGAACTTGTATTCAGTATAAAAGACACCTGTCCACAACCTCAAACAGTCACACTCCAAACTCCACTATGGTGAAGACCAAAGAGCTGTCGAAGGACACCAGAAACAAAATTGTAGACCTGTACCAGGCTGGGAAGACTGAATCTGCAATAGGCAAGCAGCTTGGTGTAAAGAAATCAACTGTGGGAGCAATAATTAGAAAATGGAAGACATACAAGACCACTGATAATATCCCTCGATCTGGGGCTCCACGCAAGATCTCACCCCGTGGGGTCAAAATGATCACAAGAACGGTAAGCAAAAATCCCAGAACCACACGGGGGGACCTAGTGAATGACCTGCAGAGAGCTGGGACCAACGTAACAAAGGCTACCATCAGTAACACACTACGCCGCCAGGGACTCAGATCCTGCAGTGCCAGACGTGTCCCCCTGCTTAAGCCAGTACATGTCCGGGCCCGTCTGAGGTTTGCTAGAGAGCATTTGGATGATCCAGAAGAGGATTGGGAGAATGTCATATGGTCAGATGAAACCAAAGTAGAACTGTTTGGTAGAAACACAACTCGTCGTGTTTGGAGGAGAGAGAATGCTGAGTTGCAACCAAAGAACACCATACCTACTGTGAAGCATGGGGGTGGCAACATCATGCTTTGGGGCTGTTTCTCTGCAAAGGGAACAGGACGACTGATCCGTGTACATGAAAGAATGAATGGGGCCATGTATCGTGAGATTTTGAGTGCAAACCTCCTCCCATCAGCATGGGTATTGAAGATGAAACGTGGCTGGGTCTTTTAGCATGACAATGATCCCAAACACACCGCCCGGGCAACGAAGGAGCGGCTTCGTAAGAAGCATTTCAAGGTCCTGGAGTGGCCTAGCCAGTCTCCAGATCTCAACCCCATAGAAAACCTTTGGAGGGAGTTGAAAGTCCGTGTTGCCCAGCGAAAGCCCCAAAACATCACTGCTCTAGAGATCTGCATGGAGGAATGGGCCAACATACCAGCAACAGTGTGTGACAACCTTGTGAAGACTTACAGAAAACGTTTGACCTCTGTCATTGCCAACAAAGGATATATAACAAAGTATTGAGATGAACTTTTGATATTGACCAAATACTTATTTTCCACCATAATTTGCAAAAAATATTCTTTCCAAATCAGACAATGTGATTGTCTGGGTTTGTTTCCACATTTTGTCTCTCATAGTTGAGGTATACCTATGATGACAATTACAGGCCTCTCTCATCTTTTTAAGTGGGAGAACTTGCACAATTGGTGGCTGACTAAATACTTTTTTGCCCCACTGTATAAGCACAATATCTTATTCCCTTGAAAAAGTCAGATCGTCTGGTGAAGAGTTGGGTGGTTGGTTTAGATCAGTGTTTCTCAACTCCAGTCCTCAAGGCGCCCCAACAGGTCATGTTTTCAGGATTTCCCTCAGATGAAACAGCTGTGGGAATTACTAAAGCAGTTAAACTGATCAAATAACCTGTGCAAAACAATGGAAAGCCTGAAAACATGACCTGTTGGGGCCCTTTGAGGACTGGAGTTGAGAAACACTGGTTTAGAGGATTTAGGATTGGATACAACACCATTTGCTCTGGAAAACATTCATATTATATGACTATTCCTTTATTTGTTATGGTTTCATATATGTTAATAGGACCACTAGGAGCTTTTACCAGTATTGCTATGCAAAAAGAATAAAGACTTTTATTTAGTTCAAAGTGACATTTCACGTGAATGGGTAATGTTGGGTGGATGGTACTGCCTGCCAAAAATGACAAGGGGAAACATTTTGCTGCACCGCTATGCAATGCCCCCCAACCTCTAGTGTAAACAAGCTCTAAAAGCTTCAAGAAAGTTAATCAAAGTTTATTGACAGATTTGCAAATTCTTTGAAAAGTTTGCTGTACCCTCTGCTCTTATGAGAGCAGAAGTCCATGTGTACAAGTTCATAGACCACTAAGAGCTGATACCATTATACTCTAGATAGGTTTGAAACTCTGCTTATTTCACCATACTTTCATAGACAAGTAAATATTTAACAGTGGTTTCTGCAAAATATAACCTAGTGATCACACATAGCCTGCCAATATGGCAATTCTGACATTTGCTCAAACAGTATTTCCTGGGATTGTTTGAACCTCTGAGTGATGCTCAATGTTAATCGTCCCTTGTAAGTAGAACTATAGCAGCAGTCTGCACTTTGCTCTAAATATGTCACTAAGTCACATAGTCAGTATGTAAATAATTTGGCTCTTCTGAGCTTATCAAACTTTGGTTGTTTACTCAAATGGGAACTTTCATGCCAAGAGTGATTTTGGTTCTACTTTGGCACTGTTAGTTTTAGTAGTTCCCCCATAAAAAAGGATAAAAGTAAAATGAAAGTGTCTGGGAACTCTAAATATTTTTTTCAGTATGTTTGGCATTGTGTCACATTGTATAAAGTTGAATTGTTTTTGTAAATCTGTGAAAAAGTTTCTTAATTGAAGATCCTTTTTTTTTTTAAAAGCACATGATTAGAGCCTTAACACACAATCGGAAATTCCGACAGCAAAAGTCCGATGTGAGCTTTTCATCGAAAATTCCAACCGTGTGTATGCTCCATCAGACTTTTGCTGTCGGAATTTCTGCCAGCAAAATTTTGAGAGCAGGTTCTCAATTTTACTGACGGAAAGAATTCCGATCGGAAATTCCGATCGTCTGTAGCAATTCCGATGCGCAAAATTCCAACGCATGCTCCGAAACAATTTGACGCATGCTCGGAAGCATTGAACTTCATTTTCTCGGCTCGTCGTAGTGTTGTACGTCACCGCGTTCTTGACGGTCGAAAGTTCAGAGAACGTTTGTGTGACCGTGTGTATGCAAGCCAAGCTTGAGCGGAATTCGAAAATCCGTTCGTGTGTACGCGGCATAAGGCTCTAATTGGCTTCAAAAAAGTGTGGGCTCGGGGCTCTGCTCAGCGCCCCGGACCCACTGCACTGCACATCAGCATTGTTGTATGAACGGGAAACACAGAGAACGCACCCTTAAACAAAAAGTATATATATCTACTATTATTATTTTGACTTATCTTCCTCATAGCAATATTATAATGCATTATAGCTCATCATATTGTTATAGTATATTGCATTATTATAATAGATCACTCTGATATTCTTGACCTGAGCTAGATGTATCTCATTACTATATTATGACAGCTTCAATAATGATATGAATGTAAGCACATCAGAAAATATTATTGTGTGCATGTCACAGGACAAAAATCTGGGGGTCAGCCTTCTTAAAATAGTTTTTATATATGATGCTGGCAAGCAGAAATATAGAAACACCTTATGAAATAAGAAGGCAGTTTCTATCATGTATTTAAACTAGAAGGTTCCAAATCCAACTACAATTATTGATAGACATGTACGATTCATTTAGTTACGGATTGAAAGTCGAACAAAATTTGTGGGATTCAGAGATTCGGATGTATGCGAATTTCCGAATCACAATAGTAATGAATTTCAACTAATCCGATATAAATTATAACGAAAACAACCAAATAATTTGTATTCATTCGCTTCATTCGGATGACATGATTCAATAGTTCGGGCCTTTCGTTAATGTTTGAGGCATCCGAAAAATAACTGTAGCACCCTCTAGTTAGATAGGTGCTAGAGTGAGAATTTTTCTGATAGAGTAGGAAAATTTAGGCAGGCCTAGCTGGTGGCTAGGCCTGTTTATTTTCATTCTGGGCTGGGAGTGGCTCAGGCAGGACTGGGTGACTCACAGGTAGCATCACTGTCACCTCCCTCTTCTTTCTAGAAGGTGCTAGAAAGAGAGGAGAAGTGGAGCTGTCTGGGGTATTTTGAGGATCTTTGACCAATCCCCAGGACTCCTTAATTATCAGGGTCAGCCCAGCGGGGGAGGAGTTGTCGGGTGGAAGAGCTGGGGTGAGAGAGTATGGAGACTGTCAGGGCCCACGGGGAGCTCCCCAGTCTGGGGGGGGGTGACTTTGGGCCGAGCTCGGGTGCATCCAGGAGGAGAGAAGAGATCCTGGAAGAGAGGCACATGAGAGAGCAAGGGGAGGATAGTGGGAGAGAACACTGCTAAGAGACTCCAGGGAGGACAACTGGTCGCAGACTCAGGAGGACTGGGAAGGCACGCCTGAGAGAACTGGGAGATTGCAGTTTGAGATGGGTGCAGAACCAGAAGAGAGCACTGTGGGAAGGGCAGTGGAGAGAGGTCATTACAGCTAGGCTGGCAGGGCCTGAAGAGAGTTATCTGGGATTGATAGCTGATTAGAGGACAGTTAGCATCTGAACTATTTCTACACCGTAGGGGCCGGAGGCCCCTGCCCGCAAAAGGCAATCCACTGAGACCTGGCTGAGTTAGTGTCAGGCCTAACCATGTGGTTCTAGCTAGTCTGGAGGAGTAACAGTCTGCAGCAAGGGAAGTGCTGGAGGAGTAACAGTCTGCAGCAAGTGAAGTGCTGGAGGAGTGAAGGAAAAGAGGTCTTAAAGCGGAGTTCCACACAAAAATGGAACTTCCACTTTAAGTGCTGGTGACCCCCTGACATGCCACATTTGGCATGTCATTTTTTTTTTTTGGGGGGGGGGGTATCCTGTTTTGACAGGCACCCAGCTCCCACTTCCTCCCCTGGTGCAGCAGCGCCAGAAGGAAAATCACCTCTGCCCCCTCCCTCCCTACAATCTTCTGGGACACATCACAGGTCCCAGAAGATTGCCCAGCTATTCACAGTGTGCTGTGAAGCCACAGCCGGGCGCCCACAGTTAGAATGTCGGTGATGCCGAGAGGAGGGGAGAGGAGCGGGGCTTCATACACCCTCTTAGCTTGACCATGGGACATGTGAGTGTCTGATAATTAAAAGACAGCAGTTACACTTTTTGTAGCTGTTGACTTTTAAATGGGTGGAATTTCGCTGAAAGCAAGAGTTTGTGCTGGAGAAAAGACTGGAGTGTTTATACAGGAGTGTATATAGTAGTCCCAAGCAAGTTACACTGAATCTTCTGGGCATCCCATAATTTCCCTTTCCCATCCAAGTTCAATTCCCTCAATAAAAAAACAAAAAACATTTATGGACTGTTCTGTGTCTCTGAGTGCCTGAGAAATGGATGCCGGTCTGGGTAGGGTGACAGGTGAACCGCAACATTCAGCAACCCCTACAGCTACATAACGTAATGACATAAGGAATTATCCGAATTAATTCGGATTTTAGCAAGCGTAGCATGAACATTCTGATAAAATTATTTTTGTATTAGGGATGAACTTGAGAGATCATTCATTTGATTTGTATCTGCATGACCCAACAAACTAAGTCAGTTGGGAATAAGGAAATTTATTTGACATAATAATATAATGAATGAATACATAATAATTTTGATTAATTTGTTTTCTTCGGATGAGAGTGCCGGGGTTTTTTGACTCGTGGATAATCAGGTGATTTATTTTGCATTAATATTTTTCATTATTATAAAAAATGTACAACATATAAAATGGAAACATGTTGCAATAAATACAGTAAAATATAAAAGTGAAATAAGATGATTCCTATTTATTGTGTTTGGGTTGAATGGCGGTGGATCCATCCGAATCTTTGAATCATAATGTAGCACAACCCTCTAGGGGACTGCATGGATTTACCTGCTCATCTGCACCGCCTTGACCTTGTGAACATTCCAACCCAACTGACAGTCTGGGTTCAGACATCTTTGCACCACCTTAAATGAATAAGTCAAACAGTGCGTTTATATTCTGTTAATGTTAACTGGAACAATTCAAAGAGGGTATTGTTACACAGAGGAGGCAATAAATCAACTAAGCTTTGGATAACAGTCCTAACTCAGCAGAGGAATACCTCTAAATAACACAAGTCAAGATAATTTGAAGATAACAGTATATTATTTACACATATGTACAAAATAATACTACTTAAACCTGACCTGAAAGGATAATGAGACGTTAAGTAATTATACTGGCAACTTCTAAAGGGGAAACCCAGGTCGGCCTCTAAACCTTTAAACCTAATAAGAGATCGGGCTTAAAGTGGGGTTCCGGGCATAATACATTTTTTTTTGCCATCTCAACTTAATTACATTGAATATTATTTAAAACATATCAATAAATCACGATCGGTACATAAATCAGTGCAAACACTTACCTGATATCTGCTCAGCGATCTTTTGGCCGTTTCCATGATAGCTGTGGGCATGTGAAGCCCAGTTCATGTGTCTTCCTGGTTTTCACTAGAGAGGTGCATGCTGGGTAACCAGCATACACCTCTCGATCTCGCGCATGCGCAGAATAATGGCGCTCGTATCGCCGATAGTTTGTATTGTTGGCATGATAATGGGCGGCGACAGAGAAACGTCCCGCCCCGTTGTTATGACAACGAAGATCTCGCGCATGCGCAGTTAAACGGCGGACTAGGAACTAGGCAGATTAGGAAATCTGCCTAGTAACAGCTATTACCATGTAAGTAAAAAAAATTTTTTTTGCAAAATGTTTTTTTTTTAAGATTAAAGGCAACCTATTAAGAAGAAGTTTGTTTTTAGGGTGGAACTCCGCTTAATAGAATTGGTATGAGGGCCCTTTAAGCAGGTATGACAGCAATGTCCCCATTGCAGGCCTGATGGTCTTCATCGGCAGTCGGAGCTCGTTAACTATATCCACTAAGGTGCAGTAGCAAGACAATGGGATTTTTTGAAATGGAAGGAGCTAAAGATGTCTATGTACTGTGTTCAAAAGTAGGTGCAGTAAAGTATTCCAAAGGTAAAGTTTTCTGTACACAGTGTCCCAGTGAAGTAATAAGGAAAGGTTTGCAAAGGCGGGCAATTGCCTTCTCACCAAGGATCAGGCCGATTCAATGCTGCCGGAGCGACGCTCGTGCAGCGAATCCGCTGTGGCGATCTCCCGAAGCAAAGCTCAAAGCACGGGTTTTCGGACGACCGAGGTGGTACTGGATGGATGTCTGATAAACAGCAAGCATTGCTAGGCCCTTCTCATCCGAGTTGGAATGTTGTACCCCGCATGGTAGGCCATGACCTCACCCTCCCTGCACGGAGTGGTCCGTCACGCATCAGGCCCAGGAGGAAGAGAGCGTGGGGCAGGTCCCCTTGATGATAGCAAAGATCTCTGGGATATGTAGTCCAGGTGTATAATCATGCAGAGGAATTGCCGTTCTGCGAAACTACTAACCCCACAATCCCTTTAGTTTGGCTCACAAATATGATGTCAGTTAGCATTGGGCACTAGAGGGACATGCAATATATAGAAATATCAGAGGATCACTGTACTTTATAATTGTAGTCCACATTGCTACAATAACATAACAAATTAATCTGTAATTTATTTTGTTCCATTTGTTCCTTTCGAAAGCATGCGACTCCAGTCAATATCATCAAATCACTTCATTTAATTTCTCCTTGTGGGTTGGACTAGCAGGGAGTACTCAGAGTGCATAAATAATCTCCAGAAATAATGAATTAACACATTAAAACAAATATAGGTAATCCTCTGAAATAACTTCTGAGTATACGAATCGATTCGGGACAACGAATATACTGAATGAAACCCGAATAAACAACACGAATTACGGAAACTAACATAATGATTATGACAAAACTAAATGAATACGAAAAGAAACAAAACTATTTTTTCTGTTGTTCACATCTCTAATTATTGGTCACTTTGTTGATATCATGAAGTGAAATGCAGAAAACACTATAAATTATATAGTATTTACTTGCATTGAATTATATTATTATTATCTATAAAAAATATATAATAATACAGGGAAAAGTGAGTGATTACAGCTTTAAGGAAAAGTGCATAAGGGAAATGTGACCCGATGACTATAACACAGCAAAAATACCTCTATATTTCCCTGGAAACCAAGAATTTGGGGAGGTCTTACAGAAGAGAAGCAGCAATTTGCTTTACAACAGCTCAGGCATGGCTTTAACACCATGTCCTTCTGTAATTAGTAGCTTTGTTGCTCTGTAATAAAGGGTAATGGGATAACATGCATTATGTAAATGTATGTAATCAGCTAATTGGTACAATTAAAAGGGGATTCATGGAATGCAGCAGAATTGGATGGGCTGTTCTGCCAGTTTGGGGAGAAGTAAAATTCAAAATATGTTACTTACAGGGAACTAAAGGGCTTATCTAATGTACTATGCAAGAGATGTTGTAGAAATGTGAGTTTTTATTGGGTAATCCCTTGGCTGGAGAGACTGAATTGAGCACACCAATTGTCTGTTCATTGAGCTAATGCGAAGATACCTATGAATAACAGACAGAATGACGATTAACATATAGGAAATCCATTTATACTGGAATGCAGGAAAAACAGAGAGGAGCCTTAATAGAATTTAAGGACAATCCTTTCCAGTGGTAACACCTTACAATTCTATAATTATAGTGATTTGGAGAGATATATCTCATATTACAAGATAAGGTGAACCACAAAAAATGTGAACTTTGTGATCCATTAATAAAAAGATTGTAGATGACAGGAACATCAGATATTGTACAGCCATCTGCTGTGTCAGGAGACCCTTAATAATTCTAGCCATATTATCTGTGTACAACGCTTTATAGGCCTATGCAGGTTGTGAATAGGGATGAGCTCGATGTTCGAGTCGAACGCATGTTCGACTCGAACATCGCCTGTTCGCCTGTTCGGCGAAACCAGAACTTTGTGGGCCTTTCGCGCCAAATTCGTGTGAAGCGAACGGCCCACAATGCACTGCGCCATCGCACTGCATTGCCGGCGCTGTGATTGGCCAAGCATGCTCTGTGACCCCGCATGCTTGGCCAATCACAGCGCCGGCAGCGAGGAGAGCCATAATTGGCCACAGGCAGGATGCCTGTGGCCAGTCATAGCTCAGGGGGTTTAGTACACGCCCCACACTATAAAAGGCCGCCAGCGCGGTGGCCTTGTGTAGTATGTTCAGGCGTGCAGGGAAAGAGCTACATAGGCAGGGACAACGTGTTATACAGTGTGTTCTTTTCTCAGGCATCTGCAGGAGTTAGTGGGTGTTGTGTGCCTCCAGCGCAGTATACACCTGTATCTACCCTTTATTGCTGTTCTCTAAGCTAGATAGGCAGGCAGGGACAGTGTGTTCTTTTCTCAGGCATCTGCAGGAGTTAGTGGGTGTTGTGTGCCTCCAGCACAGTATACACCTGTATCTACCCTTTATTACTGTTCTCTAAGCTAGATAGGCAGGGACAGTGTGTTCTTTTCTCAGGCATCTGCAGGAGTTAGTGGGTGTTGTGTGCCCCAGCAAAGTATACACCTGTATCTACATTTTTTTGCTGTTCTATTATACAGGCATCTGCAGGAGTTAGTGGGCGTTGTGTGCCCCAGCACAGTATACACCTGTATCTACCCTTTATTGCTGGTGTTCTCTAATAAAGGCATCTGCAGGAGTTAGTGGGTGTTGTGTGCCCCAGCACAGTATACCCCTGTATCTACCCTTTATTACTGTTCTCTAAGCTAGATAGGCAGGGACAGTGTGTTCTTTTCTCAGGCATCTGCAGGAGTTAGTGGGTGTTGTGTGCCCCAGCACAGTATACACCTGTATCTTCATTTTGTTGCTGTTCTATAATACAGGCATCTGCAGGAGTTAGTGGGTGTCGTGTGCCCCAGCACAGTATACACCTGTATCTACCATTTATTGCTGGTGTTCTCTAATAAAGGCATCTGCAGGAGTTAGTGGGTGTTGTGTGCCCCAGCACAGTATACACCTGTATCTACATTTTTTTGCTGTTCTATAATACAGGCATCTGCAGGAGTTAGTGGGTGTTGTGTGCCCCAGCACAGTATACACCTTTATCTACCCTTTATTGCTGGTGTTCTCTAATAAAGGCATCTGCAGGAGTTAGTGGGTGTTGTGTCCCTCCAGCACAGCACAGTATACACCTGTATCTACCCTTTATTGCTGGTGTTCTCTAATAAAGGCATCTGCAGGAGTTAGTGGGTGTTGTTTCCCTCCAGCACAGCACAGTATACACCTGTATCTACCCTTTATTGCTGCTGTTCTCTAATAAAGGCATCTGCAGGAGTTAGGGGGTGTTGTGTCCCTCCAGCACAGCACAGTATACACCTGTATCTACCCTTTATTGCTGGTGTTCTCTAATAAAGGCATCTGCAGGAGTTAATGGGTGTTGTGTCCCTCCAGCACAGCACAGTATACACCTGTATCTACCCTTTATTGCTGGTGTTCTCTAATAAAGGCATCTGCAGGAGTTAGTGGGTGTTGTGTGCCTCCAGCACAGCACAGTATACACCTGTATCTACCCTTTATTGCTGGTGTTCTCTAATAAAGGCATCTGCAGGAGTTAGTGGGTGTTGTGTGCCTCCAGCACAATATACACTACTCCAATTCCTGGTTTTCCCATCTCCCTGCAGTCCATTACTATGTCTGGAAGGCCAACAAGAAGAGGCAGACAATCAGGAGCCAATAAAAGAGGGCAAGCAGGCTCTGTGTCTAGAGACAACAGTGTTGGTCATGGACGCGGTGCATCGTCATCAGCACGTGGCCATGGGACACGCTTATCCTTATTTTCGGCAGCTGGACGTGTTGAGCCGCATCATGCCGAAGACTTGGTAGAGTGGATGACCAAGCCCTCCTCATCCTCCTCATCCTCTCTCACCCAGGCTCAGGGTACTGGAAAAGCAGCTGCCAAAGCGTCCTCTTCCCTCATATCAATGTCATCATCAGTCACTCCTTCCCTAGACCCACCATGTCCTCCTGAGGAGTCCCCCGAACTGTTTGAGCACAGCTTTGGGTACATGCTCCAGGAGGATGCTCAGCGTTTTGAAGGGTCTGATGATGATAGCCAGCTAGAGGAAGGCAGTAGCGTGAGAGTAGAGAGAGGGGATGCTCAAGAAGGACACCAATCTGGCAGTCATGTTCCAGCAGCTGCAGCATACTGCCAGATTGGCTCCAGTGATGAGGAGGGAGGGGATGATGAGGTCACTGACTCCACGTGGGTGCCTGATAGGAGAGAGGAGGAGGAGGAGGATGAGGAGGAGGCACATCTCCAACGAGGCAGGATGCCCTCCGGGGGCCAGCGTAAGGGCAGCACACCGACTGAATCACACCGCAGAGCTCCGCCTGTGCAGAGCGCTGCTTCTGCTCGTTATTCCAAAAGTTCTTTGGTGTGGGCCTTTTTTGAGTCAAGTGCATCAGATCGCACCGCTGCTATTTGCAACATATGTCTCAAGCGTATCTCGCGTGGCCAAAACATCAGCCGCTTGGGCACCACATGCTTGACCAGACATATGTTGACCTGCCATGCAGCTCGTCGGCAAGCGTACCTTAAAGACCCACACCAAAGAACAAAGCGGACCTCTCCTTGCTCCTCATCAGCTGGGATCTCCAACCCCACTATACCTTCAGTCCTCTCTGAAACCTGCACTGAGAGGAATGAAGGTGTAGAATTAGGTGTGTCACAGCCCAGTACTTGCGGGCACTCTGCTAGCAGTACGCCGACGTCCGATTGTACCAGGCAAATTTCCCTGCCCCAGCTGCTGGACCGTCAAAAGAAGTTCACTCCCAGCCATCCACATGCCCAGCGGTTGAATGCTAGCTTGGCTAAATTGCTAGCACTTTAACTGCTGCCTTTTCAGTTGGTAGACTCGGCCCCCTTCCGTGAGTTTGTGCAATGTGCGGTTCCTCAGTGGCAGGTTCCAAATGCCACTTTTTCTCACGGAAGGCGATTCCGGCTCTCTACCGGCATGTGGAAGGCAATGTCCATGCCTCGCTGGACAGGGCGGTCAGCGGTAAGGTGCATATTACCGCTGGCTCATGGTCAAGCAGGCATGGACAGGGACGATACCTTTCTTTCACGGCCCATTGGGTCACTCTTTTGGCAGCTGGGAAGGATGCAGGACAAGGTGCAGTAGTGTTGGAGGTTGTTCCGCCGCCACGCCTCCAAAATGCTACTACTGGTTGTGACACACCTCTCTCCTCCACCCCCTCCTCTTCTTCTTCCTCCATGGCCTCTTCCTGTGCTTTGTCCTCGGAACCAGCGGTGCTCCGTAGGCGTTCAAGGGGCTACGCAAGTACGCAGGCAAAAAGATGCCATGCCGTGCTTGCGCTGGTGTGTTTGGGGGACAGGAGCCACACTGGGGCAGAGGTTCTGTCAGCTCTGCAGGGGCAGGCCGAGAGGTGGTTGACGCCACGCCAGCTTAAGCCAGGAATGGTGGTTTGCGACAATGGCACCAACCTCCTCTCCGCCCTCCGACAGGGACAACTGACCCATGTGCCCTGTGTGGCTCACGTCCTTAACCTGGTGGTGCAGCGGTTCTTGGGAAGGTACCCGGGCTTACAGGATGTCCTGAGGCAGGCCAGGAAAGTCTGTGTGCATTTCCGCAGATCATATAATGCCAGTGCTCGGCTGGCTGAGCTGCAAAAGGAGTTGAACCTGCCCAAGAACCACCTTATATGTGACATGCCCACCAGGTGGAACTCAACGTTGGCCATGCTGCAGCGGCTGCACACGCAGCAGAGGGCCATCAATGAGTACCTGTGCAACTACGGCACCAGGACAGGGTCAGGGGAGCTCGGGTTTTTTTCACCACGCCAGTGGGGCATGATCAGGGATGCATGGTTTCCAGCAACAATATTAAAGTGGTCTTATGTGCAAGATTGCTACACACGCTGGAAAAGGGTTAGAATAAGATTGCTGAATCATATTGGTCTTGGCAGATAAGCAATTTTTGGCTGATTGTTTCATTACTGTTACAAATTGTTGATCTGGCACACTTACCCTTTGGACTTTTGTACCATTTACATCTTGCAAAAATCGTGTTTGTTTTTGGGGCCATACTTGACGTAATTGTAGCCGTATTAGTGCAATTGTGACAGAGAAAATTAAGTACTGTCCGTGATACTTTTTTTATTTGCACTAACATAGAATTTTTCAGGACAAGCTTTCGGGGTATGTCCCCTTCTTCAAGGTCCAAGCAGTACTGATTCACAATTTTTTTAGCAGAATGTTGAAACAAAACAAGAAAAAAATCTCAGAGGGAAAGGAAAAAAAACACATACAAATCAATGGTAATAAAGATAGCAGCAGAGTTAGTGAGATAAGACAGAGTTAGTGAGATAAGACAGAGGGAGAGCTATAGACTTGAGGGGGGAGATGCTAGTCACAGAGGGGGTCATAAAACCTTAGTATAATGGGTAAGGAAACCAATATCTAAATTTAGGCCATTCGTTTTTGTGTTAAAAAGAATTATCATTCTTAGTTCAAATGTTTTCCTTTCCTGGATAGTTCTGAAATTCCCTTTAATAACTAAAACATTGAGGTCTTCTATAGTGTGGTCTGGTTGTGAGAAGTGATGTCCCACAGGTGTGCAGAAACTCTCTTCTTTATGTTCCTTGATGGTATGTCTGTGAAAATTCATCCTCGCTTGCAACTTCTGTCCTGTTTCACCAACATAAGATCCTTTGCCACACCTGTTGCATTGGATGAGGTACACAACATTACTGGAGGTACAGTTGTAAGATCCCATGATGGTGAAGGTCCCATTTGTGTGTGTGACACTTTTGGATAGATTGATCTGGTTGCACAGTTTGCAGCGTTTTTTATTGCAGGGTTTGCTTCCATTATTTGTGACTTCATAATCAGAGTGAAGTTTCGTGCTGATTAGTTTGTGTCTGAGGTTGGGTGGTTGTCTGAAAGCCAATAATGGGGGTTGTTGGAATATTTCTTTCAGAGTTTCATCCTCTGTTATAATGGGCTGTAAATCTTTGATTATCTTTTTGATCCCTTCTAGTGTTGGGTTGTATGTGGTGACTAGAGGTACTCGGTTATTTGTTTTTTTCTCTTTGTATTGGAGGAGATTTTCTCTTCGGGTTTTCAAGGCTGTGTTTATGCTGTTGTTGATGGTTTTGTCTTTATATCCTTTCTTCTGGGAAGAGCCTGCCAGTGTTCTGAGATGTTTATCTCTGACTTCTGGGTCTGAACAAATTCGGTGGTATCTGATGGCCTGGCTGTGTATGATGGCTCGTTTAGTGTGTTGAGGATGAAAACTGGAACTATGAAGATAGCTGCATCGGTCAGTCGGTTTTCTGTATATGGAAGTGTGAAGCTTGTCATCCCTGATGTATACTGTAGTGTCTAGGAAGTTGACATGTGTGTTCGAATAGTCCATTTTTAGTTTGATAGATGGGTGAAAAGTGTTGATCAATGAGAAGAATTGGTTTAGATTTTCTTCACCTTCAGTCCATATCATGAAGATATCATCAATATAGTGATAATATCTGTATGGCTTTTGTTGTATGCTGTTCAGGAATTTGTCCTCCAGGTCAGCCATAAATAAGTTTGCATATTGGGGTGCCATTTTGCTTCCCATAGCAGTACCCATACATTGGAGATAGATGTCATTGTTGAAAGTGAAGTAGTTGTGTGTAAGAATAAATTCGATGAGCTGTGTAACATCCTCAGCCGTGTATTTGTGGTTTGATGTGGATGATAAGAATCTGTAACATGCTGCCAACCCATCCTTGTGAGGGATGTTACTGTACAGAGATTCTACATCCATAGTGACTAGAAGTGTATTTGGTGGTAATTGTTGTATATTGTTAAGCTTGTTCAGAAAATCAGTGGTGTCTTGCAGGAAACTAGTAGTGTTCATGACTAACGGTTTTAACATGTTTTCTACAAGGCCTGAGATATGTTCGGTAAGTGTATTCATACCTGTTATAATGGGTCTGCCTGGATTTCCTGGCTTGTGAATTTTGGGCAGCATGTAGAAGTCTCCAATATCTGGATTATCTGGAATCGCATTGATGAGTTCTGAATGCAGGTGGCTTGGTATGGTCGCAATCAGACCTTTTAATTGTTTAGTAAAATCCTGGGTCGGATCATAATCCAGTTTTTTGTAGTAAGTAGTATTTGCCAGCTGCCTCTGACCCTCTTGTATATATTTGTCTGTATCCATCACAACGACTGCTCCCCCTTTATCTGCTGGTTTGATGGTTATGGCCTGATTCTTGCGCAGATCGTGTACAGCTCTTCGCTCCAGTGGTTTTGTTTCTCTTGTTTTGTTTCAACATTCTGCATAAAAAAATTGTGAATCAGTACTGCTTGGACCTTGAAGAAGGGGACATACCCCGAAAGCTTGTCCTGAAAAATTCTATGTTAGTGCAAATAAAAAAAGTATCACGGACAGTACTTAATTTTTTTTGGGGCCAAAAATCATTGTATCTGTTTGAATAAGGATTTGTGTTATGGCAGTGGGATTCATGTTGTATTCATAGCTCTTTCTACTATGATGACCTCTGGTAACAGGTTATGTTTAGTGAAATGTTTTTGTGTTTGGGAACTGGACCCAATCAGGGCACAAGAGCTATGCTTCATTTATCCAATCTATATTGTGACAGCAGGAAGGTAAAGTCACCTGGTTGCATCCAGGGGGGTAGATATATTTCGCCCAGATTCAGGCTTTACGCCGACTTATACAACTAGGTGGAGAGTTGTATAAGGCTAGTGGGCTCATGGATGACTCATACCTCTAGGGAGAGTGTGGGGCGTCGTACAGACAGGGAGTTGATGAGGCCAGCTGAAGCTTGTCAGCTCATTTAGGCCTCTATAAGAACTCCCAGCTTCATTAGATGTTAGCTCATGCCTGGAACCAGACCTGTGTGGACTGTCTAGGGAGAGTGAACCCCTGTGCGGTGAGAAAAAGCCTGTGTGGCTATTTGCTTGGACATTTAAAACCAGGGACTTAGGGACTAGGACAGCACTAGGCTGATCCCAGTTGTTAGTTAGGAAACCTGTATGTTTAGTCAGAGGTCAACTTGACCAGGATTTATTTTGGTTATGTTTCTTTTGCTTTGCTGTGTTTTGTCACTGTAAATAGAAAATAAACCGCACCTTTTTTGATTTTGAAAACCACAACCTCCGTTTGCTGGGCCTGTTTTGTGTGGGGAGCCCATCCCGGGGGTCACACACACCCGCTGCCGAGCTAACCCCCTCACAGTTGGTGGAGAACCAGTGGCAGTTTTTTTTAAGCCAGCATGGAGGAGATACTGAAGCAGCTGGCTCTAGCAAATGCCAATCAACAGCAGACAAATGCAGGTTTGCAAAGGAGCCTTGCAGCCCAGCAGCAGACAAACGCAACTTTGCAACAGAGTCTGGAGGCTCAGCAACGAGCCCAGCAGCAATCTGAGGCCCGCTTCATAGACCTGTTGCAGAAGCAAGAGCAGAGACTACAACAACAGATGGAAGCAGTAATGCAGCAACGTCCGCAGACCAGTGAGGAAAGCCGTCCCACTAATACCGCGTCCTTTGGGGTGAGTCGTTTATTGACAAAAATGACTGGAGAGGATGATCCAGAGGTATTTTTGACCACATTTGAAAGGACCGCTGAAAGAGAAAAGTGGCCTGAGGAGCAGTGGGCTGGACTGGTGGCTCCTCTGTTAACTGGTGAATCGCAGAAAGCTTACTATGACCTAGAGCCTAACCAAGCAAAAGACTATGTGATGCTAAAAGCTGAAATATTGGCAAGGCTGGGTGTCACCCAGGCTGTCCGGGCTCAGCGTGTGCATAACTGGACTTTCCAGCTTGGAAAACCCCCCAGGTCTCAAATGTATGATCTCATTCACCTGAGCAGAAAGTGGCTACAGCCAGAGACTTTGTCCGCACCAAAGATTGTGGAACGTGTTGTAATGGATCGGTTTTTGAGAGCTCTTCCTACTGCCATCCAAAAGTGGGTAAGCCATGGAGACCCAGAGACGGCCGATGGTCTTGTGGATCGTGTGGAGAAATACTTGGCTACAGAGAACCTGACGGCCTCTTCCAGAGACACTCGGACTTTCCACCCTAAGACCAGACCATCCCCAGGGGCGGATAAGAGGATTCCAAGGGGTGAGGGTGGAGAGAGTGAGAGGGTGGGAGCTCTACCCCAAGTTTGGCGAGAACAGCCTGGGAAATCAGCGGCTCAAGAGGCGGCAAGAAGGATCGTTTGCTACCGCTGCCGGCAAGCGGGACATATTGCAGCCAATTGCCCGGTTGTGGAGGAACCCATGCAGTGTGACTTTCTGACGGGCAGACATCAGTCGCTGTGTGCAACAGTCGCATGCACTGCCATTCGAGGAACTGAGAAACATTTATGCAAAATGTGTGTTAATGGTAGAAATGTTGTGGTATTGCTGGATTCAGGTAGCCTTGTGACCCTGATAAAGGCTGAGTTAGTTAAAACAGAGGTCTCTGGGAATAGCAAGGTAGCTGTTATTTGTGTGCATGGGGACACCCGAGAGTATCCAGTGACTACAGTGTGTTTCGAGACCCCCAAAGGTACCCTCTCTCATCCAGTGGGCTTAGTATCTCAGTTACCGCATGACGCCATTGTGGGAAGGGATTTTCCGAAGTTCTGGGAACTGTGGGATGATCCTGAGCCCCTCACTGGTGCCCCTATGTACCAGGAATGTGATAGCCAGAACTCCCCTGAGAGTGGTGAGGACTCTCCGGAATTTCCCTTATCAGTATTGGCAGGGGAGACTCAAGAAACTGGAGAGGAGCCCACCTCCTCAGACGAAAACCTACCGTCTGTGGAGTTTTCTGATCTTGAGGTTCACAGGGAAAACTTTGCCACAGAACAGTTGAAAGACCCCGCCCTAATAAAGGCACGGGAAAACGTAGTGAAAATAGATGGCGAGTTAGTGAACCCAGATAATACCTGCACTTACCCATACTTCAGCGTAGAGAAGGACCTACTGTATCGGGTGGCAAAAAGGGCAGAAGAAACCGTTGAGCAGCTTGTGGTGCCCAAACCTTACAGGAAGTTGGTGTTGGAGTTGGCCCATGGGCACATTCTTGGAGGTCATCTGGGGACAGAGAAAACCCGAGAGAGGGTATTACAGAGATTCTATTGGCCGGGGGTGATGAAGGACGTAGAAAATTATTGTTCCTCCTGCCCTGTGTGTCAGAGGTTGGCCCCGATGCCACATTTCCGTAGCCCGCTGGTCCCTCTACCCATCATTGAGGTCCCGTTTGAGAGGATCGCCATGGATTTGGTAGGTCCTATAATCAAGTCCGCTAGGGGGCACCAGTACATATTAGTTATAATGGACTATGCCACCCGTTATCCAGAAGCGATCCCTCTCCGAAATACCTCGGCCAAAACCATAGCCAAAGAGCTATCTCTTGTTTTTAGCCGGGTGGGTATTTGTAAAGAACTGCTTACGGACCAAGGTACACCCTTTATGTCCCGGGTTATGAAAGAGCTGTGTAAATTGTTCAAAGTGACGCAATTGCGTACGTCTGTGTATCACCCCCAAACCGATGGGCTGGTTGAAAGATTCAACAAAACCCTAAAACAAATGTTGAAGAAAGTGGTGGATAGAGATGGAAAGGATTGGGACTGTTTACTTCCTTATTTGATGTTTGCTATTAGGGAGGTGCCCCAATCCTCTACGGGATTCTCCCCCTTTGAGTTACTGTATGGGAGACACCCAAGAGGGCTGTTGGATATTGCCAAGGAAACTTGGGAAAGTGAGAGTTCTCCCCACAGGAGTGTGATTGAGCATGTCGCCCTGATGCAAGACCGAATTGCACAGGTAATGCCCATCGTGAAGGAACATTTGGCCCAAGCGCAGTTAGCACAGCAGAGAGTGTACAACCGTGGAGCCAAGACCCGTACCTTTTCCCCGGGGGATAGGATACTGGTACTTGTCCCTACGGTTGAAAGTAAATTCCTTGCCAAATGGCAAGGCCCCTACGAGATAATGGAAAAAGTGAGCGAAGTGAATTACAAGGTCAGACAACCAGGAAGGCGAAAGCCCGAACAGATCTATCACGTTAATCTGTTGAAAGCCTGGAGGGATAGAGAGTCCCTAGTCGCAGACACTTGGTCACCAGCTCAAACTGGTTGCGTGATTCCTGAGGTTGGAATAGCAGCCACCTTGTCACAACCCCAACAACAGGAGGTTAAGGAGTTTGTGCTTCGCAACAAGGAGGTATTCTCTGAGCTGCCGGGACAAACATCTGGGGTAGAGCATGACATCATTACCCCGCCCGGTGAAAGGGTGAAGTTAAAACCCTATCGGATCCCAGAGGCTCGACGGGAGGCAATACGGGAGGAAGTACAGAAAATGCTGAACTTAGGGGTGATAGAGGAGTCCCAAAGTGATTGGTCTAGTCCCATCGTGTTGGTGCCTAAACCGGATGGGAGCTGGCGATTTTGTAACGATTTTCGTCAGTTGAACAAAGTTACAAAATTTGACACCTACCCCATGCCACGTATAGATGAGTTGATCGACCGGCTGGGAACAGCCCGATACATGACGACTCTTGACCTCACAAAAGGGTATTGGCAAATCCCCCTGGCCAAGTCGGCCAAAGAGAAAACCGCATTTGTAACCCCAGACGGGGCGTTCCAATATAAAAGAATGCCGTTCGGGTTACAGAATGCGCCGGCCACATTCCAGCGGAAAATGGACCAGATGCTGAGGCCCCATCGGAAGTATGCTGCGGCTTACCTGGATGACGTAATTGTCCATAGCACAGATTGGGCCTCACATCTGCCAAAAGTGCAAGCAGTCCTGGACTCTGTTCGGGAAGCGGGGTTTACGGCTAACCCCAAGAAGTGTACCATTGGGCAGGAGGAGGCCAAATATCTTGGGTACACCATTGGGAGGGGAGTAATAAAACCCCAACTCAACAAAGTCGAGGCCATCCAGAGTTGGCCACGTCCCAACAGCAAGAAGCAGGTACGAGCCTTTCTGGGAATCGCTGGGTATTATCGGCGATTCATTCCCCACTTTGCTTCTAAGGCTGTGCCCCTAACCAACCTGACGAAGGGGAAAGGGTCGGTCATGATTAAATGGACCCCCGAGGCTGAGGCAGCATTCCAATTCTTGAAACAAGCCTTATGTAGCCAGCCAGTGTTGTACTCACCCGACTTCTCTAAAGACTTTGTCGTACAAAGTGATGCGTCAGATGTGGGGTTAGGAGCAGTATTGTCCCAGGTCTGGAACGGGGAAGAGCACCCAGTCATTTACCTCAGCAGGAAGTTGAAGTCCCATGAGGTAAATTACGCCACCGTTGAAAAGGAGTGTTTAGCGGTGAAGTGGGCTCTAGATTCCCTTCGGTACTACCTGCTAGGTAGGCACTTTGACATGGTTACGGATCACGCTCCGTTAAAGTGGATGGCTCAAAACAAGGAAACAAATAGAAGAGTGAATAGGTGGTTCCTGGCCCTCCAGGAATTCAACTTCACAGTAAAGCATCGCCCTGGCGTTCAAATGGGGAATGTGGATGCTTTGTCTCGAGTACATGAATGCCTGATTGCTGGTGTTCCAACCCCGAGGTTAAAACAAGAGGGGGGGGTATGTGACAGCAGGAAGGTAAAGTCACCTGGTTGCATCCAGGGGGGTAGATATATTTCGCCCAGATTCAGGCTTTACGCCGACTTATACAACTAGGTGGAGAGTTGTATAAGGCTAGTGGGCTCATGGATGACTCATACCTCTAGGGAGAGTGTGGGGCGTCGTACAGACAGGGAGTTGATGAGGCCAGCTGAAGCTTGTCAGCTCATTTAGGCCTCTATAAGAACTCCCAGCTTCATTAGATGTTAGCTCATGCCTGGAACCAGACCTGTGTGGACTGTCTAGGGAGAGTGAACCCCTGTGCGGTGAGAAAAAGCCTGTGTGGCTATTTGCTTGGACATTTAAAACCAGGGACTTAGGGACTAGGACAGCACTAGGCTGATCCCAGTTGTTAGTTAGGAAACCTGTATGTTTAGTCAGAGGTCAACTTGACCAGGATTTATTTTGGTTATGTTTCTTTTGCTTTGCTGTGTTTTGTCACTGTAAATAGAAAATAAACCGCACCTTTTTTTGATTTTGAAAACCACAACCTCCGTTTGCTGGGCCTGTTTTGTGTGGGGAGCCCATCCCGGGGGTCACACACACCGGCTGCCGAGCTAACCCCCTCACAATATATATGAAACATCTAGTAATGACCTTTACCTAATGTAAACCACATTACTAGGGTAATAAAGGGGCCTTTTCTCCACTCTGCTTGACCATCACTCCACCCCTTGATGACTTTTGGTAACCATGCATAAGAATATCTTGGAGTTTAATGGCCATAGCAGCCCTTTATTAACAAATTATATAAATTACCCATAAATACCATGTTAACAATAAACACAGTATGAATGAAGCCCAAGGTCCTAGTAGACATCCAAATAAGAGAGTACCTGCATCACTTAAGGGTAGGCCTCCACCCACAAAACCACAGACTCAGAGACAAACAACAATCCCCAGATACAACCATACCAAATACTGGGAACCATACCTGACGGGTCCCTGTAATAAACATTTGTGCCCCATAATAACCTACCAGGACCTTGTACCCCACCAGTTGCAATTACACAGCCACCAATAACGAAAAAAGCCTATCAAGGAGCAAACAAACAAAAAGTAGCGAATAAAGGTAGGGAGGATGGGAAGTTTTCCCCAACACCGCTCCCTTCCAAATGAGGACTTCCTGATACCCTCATACTGACCAGCTCCTGAAACCCCACCTACTCTAACCTGACCACCAATCTGGTAAGTCACACTTATTTTCTTTCAAACACAAAAAAAACTAACTCCTAGACCCAAACCCCTTTAAAGTGGTTGTAAACCCACTTTTTCAACTTGCACCTACAGGTAAGCCTAGATTAAGGCTTACCTGTAGGTGCAAGAAATATCTCCTAAACCTACACGGTTTAGGAGATATTTAGTAAAAATTACATTGCTCCGTGTCTACGGCGCATGCGCGCCGTAGAGAACGGCGCATTCATGGGGTTAATCCCATTCACAAAATCGGCTACTTCCCAGCAATAGCTGGGCGTAGCCGATTGTGATGGCTCTTGCGCGCATGCGCAGAGTGACGTCACCGCCGCTCCGGCCAATCACAGCGCCGGAGCGGCGCTGTGATTGGCTGCAGCGGCGATACCCGGAAGTAACCTTCCGGCTATCGCCGCAGCGATGGATGCGGCTAGATGGAGGGACGCGGACGGCTTCGGGGGCCCCGATCTAAGGTAAGTGGTACATAATGAGCTAATATGCTAGTCATACTAGCTCATTATGCCTTTCTCTTACAGGTGGGGGAAAAAAAAAAACTAAATGTGGGTTTACAACCACTTTAACCCCTGTCATGCCAGTCCTCATCTATGCCCAGGACCCTGCATTCACTTTATATGGTCTCCCACAGTATACAGAACATGGAAATGCAATCGTTGGTAAATATAAACTGCTAAATACCTTTTCTCATCAGCAGTATCAAGCAGTCTGATCACATGCACCCTCCCCCCAAAAAAATCTCTCAAGCAATAGACACCAAACTGAGCATGTTCAGCTTGCCCCCATGACTCTGTTCTATCAGGAGATGGTTAGGGGACTGTGGAAGAAGGGGAAGAACAGAGAAGATAGAATCAAACAGCCTATTAGGGCAGCACAGTGGTATAGTGGTTAGCACATCCACCTAGCAGCAATAGCGTCGCTGGTTCAAATCCTGACCACAACACCATCTGCCTGGAGTTTGCATGTTCTCCCTGTGCCTGCGTGGGTTTTCTCTGGGTACTCCGGTTTCCGCCCACACTCCAAAGACATGCTAATCAGAGCCTGTCTATAAATTGGCCCTAGTATGTGTATGTGTTTGTAAGCGTGTCAAGGTCCTACGGGGTAAATGACTGCGCTATATCATATATATATGCAACTCTACTCAACTCATTTACACAATGTGCAGAATTAACCCCTTAGGTTTCACAGTGAGTATAACAAGCCTGCTTTACTGCATATACAAACTGATTTTACGGTTGTGGGTTTAGTAACCCAAAGTAGTTGCACCCAAATAAAATTGATGTCCTTTTTTCCCACAAATAGAACTTTCTTTTGGTGGTATTTAATCATCTCTGCGTTTTTTTTTTGCGCTATAAACAAAAATAACAAAAAAGAGCGACCATTTTGAAAAAAAAGCGAAATTTTTTACTTTTTGCTATAATAAATATCCCCCAAAAATATATATAACCTTTTTTTTCCTCAGTTTAGGCCGATATGTATTCTTCTACATATTTTTGGTAAAAAAATCGCAATAAGCGTATATTGATTGGTTTGCGCAAAAGTTATAGCGTCTACAAAATAGGGGATAGAATTATAGCAGCTAATATTTTTGTTAATAATGGCGTTGATCTGCGTTTTTTATCATGACTGCGACATTATGGCGGACACATCGGACACTTTTGACGCTATTTTGGGACCATTGTCATTTACACAGCGATCAGTGCTATAAAAATGCACTGATTACTGTGTAAATTACACTGGCAGGGAAGGGGTTAAACACTAAGGGACAAAGAAGGGGTTAAGTGTGTCCTAGGGAGTGATGCTAACTGTGGGGGGGATGGGCTACCAGTGACATGACAGTGATCACTGCTCCCAATGACAGGGAGCAGTAGATCACTGTCCGGTCACAAGGCAGAGCAGGGAAATGCCTTGTTTACACAGGCATCCCCCTGTTCTGCAGCTCCGCGACACACGGGACTCTCGGTCACACCCACAGAGCTCGAGGCGCACCCCCGCAATCACCTGATTTAAAGGGGACGTACAGGGACGTCCATATTCGCAGCCGTGCCATTCTGCCAACGTAAATAGTCGTGCAGCGGTCAACAAGCGGTTAAACTTCACTCCTTTCTAAGCACATTTTATTGTGTATCATAGCTTTATTTTATACAAGATGTTGGGAACTAACTGTCACAAAATTGTTATGGTTATAAGAAAGGCACTGGTACACTAATGGGTGCATACTGTATATCTTAAGTTTGGCCCAAATTTCACTACCCTATTTAGGAATACAGTATATACCAAAGTACAGGAACTCTAAATACAAAAGGTCTGAAGGGGTTTAAAATGATCATATGTAAGAGTTAAAAAAAAATACTGTATATGTAAAAAATATGACTAAAAGTGTATATATATATATATATATATATATATATATATATTGTGAGGGGGTTAGCTCGGCAGCGGGTGTGTGTGACCCCCGGGATGGGCTCCCCACACAAAAACAGGCCCAGCAAACGGAGGTTGTGGTTTTCAAAATCAAAAAGGTGCGGTTTATTTTCTATTTACAGTGACAAAACACAGCAAAGCAAAAGAAACATAAATAAAATAAATCCTGGTCAACTTGACCTCTGAGTAAACATACAGGTTTCCTAACTAACAACTGGGATCAGCCTAGTACTGTCCTAGTCCCTAAGTCCCTGGTTTTAAATGTCCAAGCAAATAGCCACACAGGCTTTGTCTCACCGCACAGGGGTTCACTCTCCCTAGACAGTCCACACAGGTCTGGTTCCAGGCATGAGCTAACACCTAATGAATCTGGGAGTTCTTATAGAGGCCTAAATGAGCTGACAAGCTTCAGCTGGTCTCATCAACTCCCTGTCTGCACGACGCCCCACACTCTCCCTAGAGGTATGAGTCATCCATGAGCCCACTAGCCTCAGCTGGGCTTATACAACTCTCCACCTAGTTGTAAAGCCTGAATCTGGGCGAAATATATCTACCCCCCTGGATGCAACCAGGTGACTTTACCTTCCTGCTGTCACATACCCCCCCCTCTTGTTTTAACCTCGGGGTTGGAACACCAGCAATCAGGCATTCATGTACTCGAGACAAAGCATCCACATTCCCCATTTGAACGCCAGGGCGATGCTTTACTGTGAAGTTGAATTCCTGGAGGGCCAGGAACCACCTATTCACTCTTCTATTTGTTTCCTTGTTTTGAGCCATCCACTTTAACGGAGCGTGATCCGTAACCATGTCAAAGTGCCTACCTAGCAGGTAGTACCGAAGGGAATCTAGAGCCCACTTCACCGCTAAACACTCCTTTTCAACGGTGGCGTAATTTACCTCATGGGACTTCAACTTCCTGCTGAGGTAAATGACTGGGTGCTCTTCCCCGTTCCAGACCTGGGACAATACTGCTCCTAACCCCACATCTGACGCATCACTTTGTACGACAAAGTCTTTAGAGAAGTCGGGTGAGTACAACACTGGCTGGCTACATAAGGCTTGTTTCAAGAATTGGAATGCTGCCTCAGCCTCGGGGGTCCATTTAATCATGACCGACCCTTTCCCCTTCGTCAGGTTGGTTAGGGGCACAGCCTTAGAAGCAAAGTGGGGAATGAATCGCCGATAATACCCAGCGATTCCCAGAAAGGCTCGTACCTGCTTCTTGCTGTTGGGACGTGGCCAACTCTGGATGGCCTTGACTTTGTTGAGTTGGGGTTTTATTACTCCCCTCCCAATGGTGTACCCAAGATATTTGGCCTCCTCCTGCCCAATGGTACACTTCTTGGGGTTAGCCGTAAACCCCGCTTCCCGAACAGAGTCCAGGACTGCTTGCACTTTTGGCAGATGTGAGGCCCAATCTGTGCTATGGACAATTACGTCATCCAGGTAAGCCGCAGCATACTTCCGATGGGGCCTCAGCATCTGGTCCATTTTCCGCTGGAATGTGGCCGGAGCATTCTGTAACCCGAACGGCATTCTTTTATATTGGAACGCCCCGTCTGGGGTTACAAATGCGGTTTTCTCTTTGGCCGACTTGGCCAGGGGGATTTGCCAATACCCTTTTGTGAGGTCAAGAGTCGTCATGTATCGGGCTGTTCCCAGCCGGTCGATCAACTCATCTATACGTGGCATGGGGTAGGTGTCAAATTTTGTAACTTTGTTCAACTGACGAAAATCGTTACAAAATCGCCAGCTCCCATCCGGTTTGGGGGTGATACACAGATGTACGTAATTGCGTCACTTTGAACAATTTACACAGCTCCTTCATAACCCGGGACATAAAGGGTGTACCTTGGTCCGTAAGCAGTTCTTTACAAATACCCACCCGGCTAAACACAAGAGATAGCTCTTTGGCTATGGTTTTGGCCGAGGTATTTCGGAGAGGGATCGCTTCTGGATAACGGGTGGCATAGTCCATTATAACTAATATGTACTGGTGCCCCCTAGCGGACTTGATTATAGGCCCTACCAAATCCATGGCGATCCTCTCAAACGGGACCTCAATGATGGGTAGAGGGACCAGCGGGCTACGGAAATGTGGCATCGGGGCCGACCTCTGACACACAGGGCAGGAGGAACAATAATTTTCTATGTCCTTCATCACCCCCGGCCAATAGAATCTCTGTAATACCCTCTCTCGGGTTTTCTCTGTCCCCAGATGACCTCCAAGAATGTGCCCATGGGCCAACTCCAACACCAACTTCCTGTAAGGTTTGGGCACCACAAGCTGCTCAACGGTTTCTTCTGCCCTTTTTGCCACCCGATACAGTAGGTCCTTCTCTACGCTGAAGTATGGGTAAGTGCAGGTATTATCTGGGTTCACTAACTCGCCATCTATTTTCACTACGTTTTCCCGTGCCTTTATTAGGGCGGGGTCTTTCAACTGTTCTGTGGCAAAGTTTTCCCTGTGAACCTCAAGATCAGAAAACTCCACAGACGGTAGGTTTTCGTCTGAGGAGGTGGGCTCCTCTCCAGTTTCTTGAGTCTCCCCTGCCAATACTGATAAGGGAAATTCCGGAGAGTCCTCACCACTCTCAGGGGAGTTCTGGCTATCACATTCCTGGTACATAGGGGCACCAGTGGGGGGCTCAGGATCATCCCACAGTTCCCAGAACTTCGGAAAATCCCTTCCCACAATGGCGTCATGCGGTAACTGAGATACTAAGCCCACTGGATGAGAGAGGGTACCTTTGGGGGTCTCGAAACACACTGTAGTCACTGGATACTCTCGGGTGTCCCCATGCACACAAATAACAGCTACCTTGCTATTCCCAAAGACCTCTGTTTTAACTAACTCAGCCTTTATCAGGGTCACAAGGCTACCTGAATCCAGCAATACCACAACATTTCTACCATTAACACACATTTTGCATAAATGTTTCTCAGTTCCTCGAATGGCAGTGCATGCGACTGTCGCACACAGCGACTGACGTCTGCCCGTCAGAAAGTCATACTGCATGGGTTCCTCCACAACCGGGCAATTGGCTGCAATATGTCCCGCTTGCCGGCAGCGGTAGCAAACGATCCTTCTTGCCGCTGGGCTGCAAGGCTCCTTTGTAAACCTGCATTTGTCTGCTGTTGATTGGCATTTGCTAGAGCCAGCTGTTTCAGTATCTCCTCCATGCTGGCTTAAAAAAAACTGCCCGCATTCTCCACCAACTGTGAGGGGGTTAGCTCGGCAGCGGGTGTGTGTGACCCCCGGGATGGGCTCCCCACACAAAAACAGGCCCAGCAAACGGAGGTTGTGGTTTTCAAAATCAAAAAGGTGTGGTTTATTTTCTATTTACAGTGACAAAACACAGCAAAGCAAAAGAAACATAAATAAAATAAATCCTGGTCAACTTGACCTCTGAGTAAACATACAGGTTTCCTAACTAACAACTGGGATCAGCCTAGTGCTGTCCTAGTCCCTAAGTCCCTGGTTTTAAATGTCCAAGCAAATAGCCACACAGGCTTTGTCTCACCGCACAGGGGTTCACTCTCCCTAGACAGTCCACACAGGTCTGGTTCCAGGCATGAGCTAACACCTAATGAATCTGGGAGTTCTTATAGAGGCCTAAATGAGCTGACAAGCTTCAGCTGGTCTCATCAACTCCCTGTCTGCACGACGCCCCACACTCTCCCTAGAGGTATGAGTCATCCATGAGCCCACTAGCCTCAGCTGGGCTTATACAACTCTCCACCTAGTTGTATAAGTCGGCGTAAAGCCTGAATCTGGGCGAAATATATCTACCCCCCTGGATGCAACCAGGTGACTTTACCTTCCTGCTGTCACAATATATATATATAAAAACTAATAATATATATTATATGTGTAGTGCCCTGCTCCTGTTGGGTAGGCGCTATGTGTTAAATCTAGTTATCTGAGCTGTAGTTTAGCTCTAAAGAAAAAAAAAAGCTCTAGCTGGGTTGCGCGTTTTCCACCTGATAGTAGGTGTCATTGTCACCACAGGTCAGGGTTGGAAATGCAGCAGGCTAGGTGTATTGGGTATTCCTTCCCCAGAAGTGGCTCAGGGGGCGTGATCAACCCACGGTGCATCCTGGGAGGGGGTACTTAAGAGACAGAGACCGCTCTTTCGGGGTTCGTTGCCGGATCCTGACTTGAGGGCCCTCCTGGCCTCAGGGATGTGCGAGCCATTTTCGGCCTCGGGGCCTGCTGGCCCGAGGCTCTGCAACTGAGAAGTAGGCCCAGGAGTTGCTGGGGCCTACTAGTCCAGGGATGGTCCTACGTGGTCTTGCCTGCAGGAAGAAGTGGAACAATTGGGAACTCAATTGAGGGACACATCCTGGCCAGTTTGCCTCACGGTGCTGCCGGCTGGCTGAAAGAACCTGGCACCGTGAGCTGTGTACTTTTGAAGGAACTTTTTGCAAAGTGTCAGTGTGGTTACACGATCTTGTGGCGTAAGATTGTGGAACGACGTGACGGCACTCATCAAGTCTGTGGCAGAGACTTTGAACGAGCTTCACACCGGTTGCTAGGCCAGTGAGAATAGGCCTATCCGGTGGTTGCTGAATCCAGCGTGGAACTGATTTGTCCTCTGGATCTAAGATTGTGCCCGTGATCCGCAAAGTACCTGAACCTCCCCTATCCCTCTACCACTCTGTTGGAACTGGTATAATAAAGCTCTTGAAGAAAAAGTAACCAAGCGTTGGTGTGAACTAGGGATGAGCTTCGTGTTCGAGTCGAACATACGTTCGACTCGAACATCGGCTGTTCGATCGTTCGACGAAGATCGAACGATTTGGGCCGTTCGCGCCAAATTCGAGTGACGCGAACGGCCCACAATGCACTACGCCATCGCAGTGTCATCCAGGCGCTGTGATTGGCCAAGCATGCACTGTGACCCCGCATGCTTGGCCAATCACAGCACCGGCAGCGAGGAGAGCAATGATTGGCCACAGGCAGGATGCCTGTGGCCAATTATTGCTGAGGGGGTTTAGTACACGCCCCACACTATAAAAGGCCGCCAGCGCGGCGGCCTTGTGTAGTGTGTTCCGGAGCAGGGAAAGAGAAGCATAGGCAGGGACAGTGTCATTTTTTTCCTTTACTAATCCTGGATTCCTTGTGTTTAGGGACAGAGAAGGATAGGTAGGGAGAGTGTCAGTGTGTCATTCTGTGCTAAACCTTGTTTGTAGGGACAGAGAAGGACAGTGAGGGAAAGTGTCAGTGTGCTATTCTGTGCTAATCCTTGTTTGTAGGGACAGAGAAGGACAGTGAGGGAAACTGTCAGTGTGCTATTCTGTTCTAAACCAATCTTGCTGAACCATATTTGAAATCCTTGAGTTTAGGGACAGAGAAGGACACTCGTGGAAACTATCAGTGTGCTATTCTGTGCTAAATCTTGTTTGTAGGGACAGAGAAGGACAGTGAGGGAAACTATCAGTGTGCTATTCTGTGCTAAACCAATGTTGCTGAACCATATTTGAAATCCTTGAGTTTAGGGACAGAGAAGGACACTCAGGGAAACTATCAGTGTGCTATTCTGTGCTAAATCTTGTTTGTAGGGACAGAGAAGGACAGTGAGTGAAAGTGTCAGTGTGCTATTCTGTCCTAAACCAATCTTTCTGAACCATATTTGAAATCCTTGAGTTTAGGGACAGAGAAGAACACTCGGGGAAACTGTCAGTGTGCTATTCTGTTCTAAACCAATCTTGCTGAACCATATTTGAAATCCTTGAGTTTAGGGACAGAGAAGGACACTCGGGGAAACTATCAGTGTGCTATTCTGTGCTAAATCTTGTTTGTAGGGACAGAGAAGGACAGTGAGGGAAAGTGTCAGTGTGCTATTCTGTCCTAAACCAATCTTTCTGAACCATATTTGAAATCCTTGAGTTTAGGGACAGAGAAGGACACTCGGGGAAACTGTCAGTGTGCTATTCTGTTCTAAACCAATCTTGTTGAACCATATTTGAAATCCTTGAGTTTAGCGACAGAGAAGGACACTCGGGGAAACTATCAGTGTGCTATTCTGTGCTAAATCTTGTTTGTAGGGACAGAGAAGGACAGTGAGGGAAATTGTCAGTGTGCTATTCTGTCCTAAACCAATCTTGCTGAACCATATTTGAAATCCTTGAGTTTAGGGACAGAGAAGGACACTCGTGGAAACTATCAGTGTGCTATTCTGTGCTAAATCTTGTTTGTAGGGACAGAGAAGGACAGTGAGGGAAAGTGTCAGTGTGCTATTCTGTTCTAAACCAATCTTTCTGAACCATATTTGAAATCCTTGAGTTTAGGGACAGAGAAGGACACTCGTGGAAACTATCAGTGTGCTATTCTGTGCTAAATCTTGTTTGTAGGGACAGAGAAGGACAGTGAGGGAAACTATCAGTGTGCTATTCTGTGCTAAACCATCTTGCTGAACCATATTTGAAATCCTTGAGTTTAGGGACAGAGAAGGACACTCGTGGAAACTATCAGTGTGCTATTCTGTGCTAAATCTTGTTTGTAGGGACAGAGAAGGACAGTGAGGGAAAGTGTCAGTGTGCTATTCTGTCCTAAACCAATCTTGCTGAACCATATTTGAAATCCTTGAGTTTAGGGACAGAGAAGGACACTCGGGGAAACTGTCAGTGTGCTATTCTGTTCTAAACCAATCTTGCTGAACCATATTTGAAATCCTTGAGTTTAGGGACAGAGAAGGACACTCGTGGAAACGATCAGTGTGCTATTCTGTGCTAAATCTTGTTTGTAGGGACAGAGAAGGACAGTGAGGGAAAGTGTCAGTGTGCTATTCTGTCCTAAACCAATCTTTCTGAACCATATTTGAAATCCTTGAGTTTAGGGACAGAGAAGGACACTCGGGGAAACTGTCAGTGTGCTATTCTGTTCTAAACCAATCTTGCTGAACCATATTTGAAATCCTTGAGTTTAGGGACAGAGAAGGACACTCGGGGAAACTATCAGTGTGCTATTCTGTGCTAAATCTTGTTTGTAGGGACAGAGAAGGACAGTGAGGGAAAGTGTCAGTGTGCTATTCTGTCCTAAACCAATCTTTCTGAACCATATTTGAAATCCTTGAGCTTAGGGACAGAGAAGGACACTCGGGGAAACTATCAGTGTGCTATTCTGTGCTAAACCAATCTTGCTGAACCATATTTGAAATCCTTGAGTTTAGGGACAGAGAAGGACACTCGGGGAAACTATCAGTGTGCTATTCTGTGCTAAATCTTGTTTGTAGGGACAGAGAAGGACAGTGAGGGAAAGTGTCAGTGTGCTATTCTGTCCTAAACCAATCTTGCTGAACCATATTTGAAATCCTTGAGTTTAGGGACAGAGAAGGACACTCGGGGAAACTATCAGTGTGCTATTCTGTGCTAAATCTTGTTTGTAGGGACAGAGAAGGACAGTGAGGGAAAGTGTCAGTGTGCTATTCTGTCCTAAACCAATCTTTCTGAACCATATTTGAAATCCTTGAGTTTAGGGACAGAGAAGGACACGCGGGGAAACTATCAGTGTGCTATTCTGTGCTAAATCAATCTTGCTGAACCATATTTGAAATCCTTGAGTTTAGGGACAGAGAAGGACACTCGGGGAAACTATCAGTGTGCTATTCTGTGCTAAATCTTGTTTGTAGGGACAGAGAAGGACAGTGAGGGAAAGTGTCAGTGTGCTATTCTGTGCTAAACCAATCTTGCTGAACCATATTTTAAATCCTTGAGTTTAGGGACAGAGAAGGACACGCGGGGAAACTATCAGTGTGCTATTCTGTGCTAAACCTTGTTTGTAGGGACAGAGAAGGACAGTGAGGGAAACTGTCAGTGTGCTATTCTGTGCTAAACCAATCTTGCTGAAGCATATTGCAAATCCTTGTGTTTAGGGACAGAGAAGGATAGGCAGGGGACAGTGTCAGTGTCTTTGTTGCTAAGCCTCCTGCACAGTATACACCTGAAGGTAGCCCTTATTGCTGTTTTTCCCATCTCCCTGCAGGCCATCCATTAAAATGTCTGGAAGGCAAACAAGGAGAGGCAGACAGTCAGGAGGCAAAAAAAGAGGGCAAGCAGGCTCTGTGTCTGGGGGCAACAGTGCTGGTCGTGGACGCGGTGCATTGTCATCAGCACATGGCCATGGGACACGCTTGTCCTTCTTTTCGGCAGCTGGACATATTGAGCCACATCATGCCGAAGACTTGGTAGAGTGGATGACCAAGCCCACCTCATCCTCCTCATCCTCTCTCACCCAGGCTCAGGGTACTGGCAAAGCAGCTGCCAAAGCATCCTCTTCTCTGGTATCAATGTCATCATTAGTCACTCCTTCCCTAGACCCACCATGTCCTCCTCCTGAGGAGTCACCCGAACTGTTTGAGCACAGTGTTGGGTACATGCTCCAGGAGGATGCCCAGCGTTTCGAAGGATCTGATGATGATACCCAGCTAGAGGAAGGCAGTAGCGTGAGAGCAGAGAGAGGGGATGCTCAAGAAGGACAACAATCTGGCAGTCATGCTCCAGCAGCTGCAGCATACTGCCAGATTGGCTCCAGTGATGAGGAGGGAGGGGATGATGAGGTCACTGACTCCACGTGGGTGCCTAATAGGAGAGAGGAGGAGGAGGAGGATGAGGAGGAGGCACATCTCCAACGAGGCAGGATGCCCTTGGGTGGCCAGCGTATGGGCAGCACACCGACGGAATCACACCGCAGAGCTCCGCCTGTGCAGGGCGCTGCCTCTGCCCGTCATTCAAAAAGTTCTTTGGTGTGGGCCTTTTTTGAGGCGAGTGCATCAGATCGCACAGCTGCTGTTTGCAACATATGTCTCAAGCGCATATCGCGTGGCCAAAACATCAGCCGCTTGGGCACCACATGCTTGATCAGACATATGTTAACCTGCCATGCAGCTCGTTGGCAAGCCTACCTTAAAGACCCACACCAAAGAACAAAGCGGACCTCTCCTTGCACCGCATCAGCTGGGATCTCCAACCCCACTATACCTTCAGTCCTCTCTGAAACCTGCACTGAGAGGAATGAAGGTGTAGAATTAGGTGTGTCACAGCCAAGTACTTGCGGCCACTCTGCTAGCAGTACACCGACGTCCGATTCTAGCAGGCAAATTTCCCTGCCCCAGCTGCTGGACCGTCGAAAGAAGTTCACTCCCAGCCATCCACATGCCCAGCGGTTGAATGCTAGCTTGGCTAAATTGCTAGCGCTTCAACTGCTGCCTTTTCAGTTGGTAGACTCGGCCCCCTTCCGTGAGTTTGTGCAATGTGCGGTTCCTCAGTGGCAGGTTCCCAAACGCCACTTTTTCTCACGGAAGGCGATTCCGGCTCTCTACAGGCATGTGGAAGGCAATGTCTTGGCCTCGCTGGACAGGGCGGTCAGCGGTAAGGTGCATATTACCGCTGACTCATGGTCCAGCAGGCATGGACAGGGACGTTACCTTTCTTTCACGGCCCATTGGGTCACTCTTTTGGCAGCTGGGAAGTATGCAGGACAAGGTGCAGTAGTGTTGGAGGTTGTTCCACCGCCACGCCTCCAAAATGCTACTACTGGTTGTGACACACCTCTCTCCTCCACCCCCTCCTCTTCTTCTTCCTCCATGGCCTCTTCCTGTGGTTTGTCCTCGGAACCAGCGGTGCTCCATAGGCGTTCAAGGGGCTACGCAAGTACGCAGGCAAAAAGATGCCATGCCGTGCTTGCGCTGGTGTGTTTGGGGGACAGGAGCCACACTGGGGCAGAGGTCCTGTCTGCTCTGCAGGGGCAGGCCGAGAGGTGGTTGACGCCACGCCAGCTTAAGCCAGGAATGGTGGTTTGCGACAATGGCACCAACCTCCTCTCCGCCCTCCGACAGGGACAACTGACCCATGTGCCCTGTATGGCTCACGTCCTTAACCTGGTGGTGCAGCGGTTCTTGGGCAGGTACCCGGGCTTACAGGATGTCCTGAGGCAGGCCAGGAAAGTCTGTGTGCATTTCCGCAGATCTTATAATGCCAGTGCTCGCCTGGCTGAGCTGCAAAAGGAGTTGAACCTGCCCAAGAACCACCTTATATGTGACATGCCCACCAGGTGGAACTCAACATTGGCCATGCTGCAGCGGCTGCACACGCAGCAGAGGGCCATCAATGAGTACCTGTGCGACTACGGCACCAGGACAGGGTCAGGGGAGCTCGGGTTTTTTTCACCACGCCAGTGGGGCATGATCAGGGATGCATGCACTGTCCTGGCACCATTTGAGGAGGCCACGAGGATGGTGAGAAGTGACAGTGCATGCATCAGTGACACTGTACCTCTTGTCCACCTGTTGGAGCACACGCTGCGTGGAATAATGGACAGGGCACTTGAGGCAGAACAGAGGCAGGAAGAGGAGGACTTCCTTGCCTCTCAAGGCCCCCTTTACCCAGACAGTGTTCCTTCTGTCCCACCCATCGCACAGGAAGAGGAGGAGGAGGAGGATTGTGTCAGCATGGAGGTGGAGGCTGGCACTCAGCATCATCAGCAGCAGTCTTTTAGGGATGATTTACAGTCCCAAGAAACCAGTGGACTTGTACGTGGCTGGGAGGAGGTGGCTGCGGATCATATCGTCCTTAGTGACCCAGAGGACTCCGGACTGAATGCCTCAGCTAACCTACGCTGCATGGCCTCCCTGATCCTGCAAAGTCTGCGGAAGGATCCTCGTATTCTTCGGATCAAGGAGAGGGACCATTACTGGCTGGCCACTCTCCTTGATCCACGGTACAAGGGTAAGGTTGCGGACCTTATGTTACCGTCGCAGAGGGAGCAGAGGATGAGACAACTCCGGGAGGCCTTGCAGAAAGGTCTGTGCAACGCGTTCCCAGAGACTGGGAGGTTACAAACTCCTGGTCCTGGACAACGAGTTTCTGAGGCTTCGGGCAGTCAAAGAAGGAGCGGTGGGGAAGGTGGCCGTCTGACCGATGCGTTCAGACAATTCTTTAGTCCGCAGCCCCAAAGTATGATCGGTTCCAGCAACCATCGCCAGCGTCTGATATACATGGTCCAGGAATACCTAGGGGCAAGGTCAGACTTCATCACCTTCCCCACCGAAAATCCTCTGGCTTACTGGGTCTTGAGGATGGATCACTGGCCAGAGCTTGCACAGTATGCAATTGAGCTACTGGCCTGTCCTGCATCCAGCGTTCTTTCAGAACGCACATTCAGTGCTGCTGGAGGATTTGTCACGGATCACAGGGTGCGCCTGTCCACCGACTCGGTTGATCGACTGACTTTCATCAAGATGAACCAGTCTTGGATCACCACCAGCTACCACACACCTGATGCTGATATAACAGACTAATTGATTTTAAAATGTCACATCCCTTCAAGACTGATGCTGATGCTGAGTGCCTGTGCTGTTATGTTGACTGGCTATCCTCCTCCTCCTCCTCAATGATACGATTAATGATGATAGCTTGGAAGATCATTTTGGTTTATGGGTGCCGCCACCAGTGGCTAAGGCCCAATTTTTCAGCCCCTGTTTAACAGGGGCGTGTAATTACAATTTTTGATGCAATACTTTGCAACAGGCGTCATTGCTGTGCTCCAAGTACAGTATCTGTGAGGGGTTGCAGTGTTGTGCCACCAGTGCCTAAGGCCCAATTTTTCAGCCCCTGTTCAACAGGGGCATGCAATTATAATTATTGATCTAATAATTCACAGCAGGGCCCATTGCTGCGCCCACCAAGAGTAACTGTCAGGCCTTACAGTGTTGTGTCAACACCACCACCACCACCACCACCACCACCACCACCACCAAAGGCCCAATTTTTCAGCCCCTGTTCAACAGGGGCATGCAATTATAATTATTGATCTAATAATTCACAGCAGGGCCCATTGCTGCGCCCACCAAGAGTAACTGTCAGGCCTTACAGTGTTGTGTCAACACCACCACCACCACCACCACCACCAAAGGCCCAATTTGTCAGCCCCTGTTCAACAGGGGCATGCAATTATAATTATTGATCTAATAATTCACAGCAGGGCCAATTGCTGCGCCCACCAAGAGTAACTGTCAGCCCTTACAGTGTTGTGGCACCAGCACCACCATCAAAGGCCCAATTTTTACTACCACTGTTCAACAATTATATGTTATTACAATTCCTGATATAATAGTTGACAGCAGGGCGTTCCAGCACCCACCAAGAGTAACTGTGAGTGCTTACAGTGTTGTGCCAACACCTAAGGGGCCAATTTCTGCAGAGTATATACGGCAGGTCCCTACTTTCAAACATCCAACTTACAAACGACTACTACTTGCAAACGGAAGAAGACAACAGGAAGTGAGAGGAAATCTACCCCTTGGAAGGAAAATTCTCTCCTGTAAGAATTAATATGGGAGAAAGGTGTCTCCTCTCTACTGATGCTTTATCACCAATCCTTGTTTCAATAAAAACACCACATTTCAAAAACAGTTGTCATTGGGACGCAAAGTGAGGTGAAATGTTCTGAACAGGGGCACAGACAGCAAAACAAATGTTACAGGGGTGATAACCCTTCCCTATGTTTTCCAAAAAGCTTAAAAATAGGTATTTGGGCTGGAGCTACACTTAAACAATGTAGCTGTTCAAAATTACAAACAGATTCTACATAAGAACAAACCTACAGTCCCTGTCTTGTATGCACCATCTGTATACGGCTGTTCAGAGTATATAGGGCCTTTTTTATTTTGTGTGCGGGGTTCCCCTTAATATCCATACAAGACCCAAAGGGGCTGGTAATGGGCTGGGGTAGGGGGGGGGGTGATGGGGTAGCTATGCCATTTTTCTTAAAGATTTTCATCCATATTACCGGGACCAGACATTACATTAAAGCCGCAAGCAGTTTTAAATGGCTTTTTTTCCTTTAGAAATATAATTTTGTGTAAGGACAGTTCTAAACACGGGAAACACGTGGCACTTCACAGGCATACTTTAGACACCCCCCAGGTACAATATTTAAAGGAATATTTGACTTTTTTTTTTTCACTTTATGCATCATTAAAATGACTGCTCCCGAAAAACGGCCGTTTTTAAAACTTCTTTTTGCATTGATACATGTCCCCTGGTGCAGAACCCGGGTTCCCAAACTCTGTTTAGGACAATAACATGGACAATAGTCGTTATAATTAGCACTTTAGAATTCGAACGTTCGCATCCATTGTATTTAATAGGGTTCTAATGTTCGTGCGAACTTTCGGTCCGTTCGCGGGTTCTGGTGCGAACCGAACCCGGGGGTGTTCGGCTCATCACTAGTGTGAACATTCATGAAAGCTCTTCAAGGAGGATCCCTCACACGAGTGTGGTGAACAGAAAGGTAACGGTAGGCCCAAAACTTTAAACCAGCAGCTCCTACGGGGGTAGTGCTACATATATTTTTATATATATCTTTTACATACTGTGTATGCTTTGTGGTAGGGTGAACCGTGCCACTGTTTAAAAGGGTGGTTTATGCCAGGTTTTGTAAGAAGCAAGCACACTATAGGCACAGTTGTATCCTGGCTTCATATGAGAGCCAGGGTTAGAGGTCAGAGCCCCCCTCTCCCAAAGGGTCAGTGTCTGTAAAGGAGATGAAGGTGCATGCCTGCACCAGGCTGTCCAGAAAGGGACAGGCCAAAGAAGCCGAGAGACAGGGTCTCACCTGGGGGTCAGAGGTGCCCCAATCCAGAGGTCTGAGTCTGAGAGAGAGTCCATGAGGGACAGAGTAGCTGCAAGGAAGACGCAGAGCTGAAGTGCAGCATCTGTGTAGAAACACTGGGATGTGTTTCATGGTCAGGAGGACAAAAAAAAGGTACTAATGTTCAGAAAGATCCTGCAGAGGTACTCAAGAGAGCCAGGAGGTGGAATGTTATGTTTGTTCGTATTGATGGTGAGAACCCTCTGAGTGGCAAGATATATCTGTATGAACTGTTGATTTTTCCTTAAATAAAAATGGACAGGAAGGCCCTGAAAATACTTCTGGCATGGAGTAAAGTCACTGTTTTGGCTCTACTATTGAGCTAAGAAACCCCAACATGTCACAATCGTTTTGTTATTTTATCAGTAATAATTTAGAGACCTATTCACACAATTGAATATTGTTGTAGACTCTACAATTGATCTTTTGCTTAGCCTTGAAATGTGACAAAAGAAAGTATGAAAATTTTAATTATTCTGCCTTCAGAGCTTTTGTATTTGTCGCTCCTACACTTCTACATATTCAGAGTTACACAGGCTCTCTATCAGGAAGGTCAGTCCTTCTTTGTGAGCAGTCTTGAATAAAGCCCCAAAACCACTTAAGGGTTTTGGGGCTTAATTCATTAATCTTAAACTTTATTAATTTAATCATTACCAATCTAATTTGATCTAGCACCACGTTAATTGCTACTATATTGACTACATTGGAATACTGGCATGCAAGTGAACAGGTAGGTATTATTTTTTAGCGTACAGGTAGTGGGGGGTACACACACCACATCAATGTTGCAGCACCAACTAGGATGGTTATCTCAAAAGGTGTTGTCATCTCCAAAAACATTGTTACCAATAGTGCAAAACATTTTCATTTCTTGTTCTTTGATGTCTCTGTATTCTGTATGAAAGTGTAGACAACACTATTTTGGCGGAGCTTTTCTAAAACTCCATTTAGGCTTCAGAAATACACTATATTGTCCAAAGTTTTGGGACGCCTGCCTTTACACGCACATTAAAGTTAATGTGTGTGCCTTTACACACACATGAACTTTAATGGCATCCCAGTCTTGGTCTGTAGGGTTCAATATTGAGTTGGCCCACCCTTTGCAGCTACACTGTAAAAAATTCCGTGCTGGGTCTACTCCAAAAAACTGAGGCAACTATTTGCATCAGATTTTTAAGTACTGTCAATTAAACGTATTTTTTTCTGACTCATTAGACTTTTCATGTTTCAACTTTGTTGTTTTAAGTAAAGCCAACTCAATTTTTTCCAGTTTATAGACCATAGTGTTTTAAGCTAAGAATACATACCTTAACTTGTCTGGTACTAGTATTAAAGGGGTTGTAAAGGTTCGTTTTTTATTTTCTAAATAGGTTCCTTTAACCACTTAAGCCCCGGACCATTTCGGGCCATTAGGACCAAGCCTGTTTTTGGGATTCGGCACTGCGCTGCTTTAACTGTAAATTGTGCGGACATGCAATGTTGTACCCAAATGAAATTTGCGTCCTTTTCTTCCCACAAATAGAGCTTTCTTTTAATGGTATTTGATTGCCTCTGCGATTTTTATTTTTTGTGATATAAACAGAAAAAGACCGAAAATTTTGAAAAAAAATGATATTTTCTACTTTTTGTTATAAGAAAAATCGAATAAACTCAATTTTAGTCATACATTTAGGCCAAAATGTATTCAGCCACATGTCTTTAGTAAAAAAAATGTCAATAAGCGTATATTTATTGGTTTGCGCAAAAGTTATAGCGTTTACAAACTAGGGTACATTTTCTGAAATTTACACAGCTTTAAATTTATGACTGCCTATCTCATTTCTTGAGGTGCTAAAATGGCAGGGCAGTACAAAACCCCCCCAAATGACCCCATTTTGGAAAGTAGACACCCCAAGGAAATTGCTGAGAGGCATGTTGAGCCCATTGAATATTTTTTTTTTTTGTCCCAAGTGATTGAATAATGACAAAAAAAAAAATTACAAAAAGTTGTCACTAAATGATATATTGCTCACACATGCCATGGTTATATGTGGAATTGCACCCCAAAATACATTCTGCTGCTTCTCCTGAGTACGGGGATACCACATGTGTGGGACTTTTTAGGAGCCTAGCCACGTACGGGACCCCGGAAACCAAGCACCGCCTTCAGGATTTCTAAGGGCGCAAATTTTTGATTTCACTCCTCACTACCTATCACAGTTTCGAAGGCCATAAAATGCCAAAATAGCACAAAACCCCCCCAAATGACCCCATTTTGGAAAGTAGACACCCCAAGCTATTTACTGAGAGGCATGTTCAGTCCATGGAATATTTTATATTTTGCCACAAGTTGCGGGAATATGACAAACTTTTTTTTTTTTGCACAAAGTTGTCACTAAATGATATATTGCTCACACATGCCATGGGCATATGTGAAATTACACCCCAAAATACATTCTGCTGCTTCTCCTGAGTACGGGGATACCACATGTGTGGGACTTTTTGGGAGCCTAGCCGCGTACGGGACCCCAAAACCAAGCACCGCCTTCAAGGTTTCTAAGGGCATAAATTTTTGATTTCACTCCTCACTACCTATCACAGTTTTGAAGGCCATAAAATGCCAAGATGGCACAAAACCCCCCCAAATGACCCCATTTTGGAAAGTAGACACCCCAAGCTATTTGCTGAGAGGCATGTTGACCCCATTGAATATTTTTTTTTTTGTCCCAAATGATTGAATAATAACAAAAAGAAAAAAAAAATGTACAAAAAGTTGTCACTAAATGATATATTGCTCACACATGCCATGGTTATATGTGGAATTGCACCCCAAAATACATTCTGCTGCTTTTCCTGAGTACGGGGATACCACATGTGTGGGACTTTTTGGGAGCCTAGCCGCGTACAGGGCCCCAAAAACCAAGCACCGCCTTCAGGATTTCTAAGGGCGTAAATTTTTGATTTCACTCCTCACTACCTATCACAGTTTCGAAGGCCATAAAATGCCAAAATAGCACAAAACCCCCCCAAATTACCCCATTTTGGAAAGTAGACACCCCAAGCTATTTGCTGAGAGGCATGTTGAGTCCATGGAATATTTTATATTTTGCCACAGGTTGCGGGAATATGACAAACTGTTTTTTTTTTGCACAAAGTTGTCACTAAATGATATATTGCTCACACATGCCATGGGCATATGTGAAATTACACCCCAAAATACATTCTGCTGCTTCTCCTGAGTACGGGGATACCACATGTGTGGGACTTTTTGGGAGCCTAGCCGCGTACGGGACCCCAAAACCAAGCACCGCCTTCAAGGTTTCTAAGGGCATAAATTTTTGATTTCACTCCTCACTACCTATCACAGTTTTGAAGGCCATAAAATGCCAAGATGGCACAAAACCCCCCCAAATGACCCCATTTTGGAAAGTAGACACCCCAAGCTATTTGCTGAGAGGCATGTTGACCCCATTGAATATTTTTTTTTTTGTCCCAAATGATTGAATAATAACAAAAAGAAAAAAAAAATGTACAAAAAGTTGTCACTAAATGATATATTGCTCACACATGCCATGGTTATATGTGGAATTGCACCCCAAAATACATTCTGCTGCTTTTCCTGAGTACGGGGATACCACATGTGTGGGACTTTTTGGGAGCCTAGCCGCGTACAGGGCCCCAAAAACCAAGCACCGCCTTCAGGATTTCTAAGGGCGTAAATTTTTGATTTCACTCCTCACTACCTATCACAGTTTCGAAGGCCATAAAATGCCAAAATAGCACAAAACCCCCCCAAATTACCCCATTTTGGAAAGTAGACACCCCAAGCTATTTGCTGAGAGGCATGTTGAGTCCATGGAATATTTTATATTTTGCCACAGGTTGCGGGAATATGACAAACTGTTTTTTTTTTGCACAAAGTTGTCACTAAATGATATATTGCTCACACATGCCATGGGCATATGTGAAATTACACCCCAAAATACATTCTGCTGCTTCTCCTGAGTACGGGGATACCACATGTGTGGGACTTTTTGGGAGCCTAGCCGCGTACGGGACCCCAAAATCCAAGCACCGCCTTCAAGGTTTCTAAGGGCATAAATTTTTGATTTCACTCCTCACTACCTATCACAGTTTTGAAGGCCATAAATTGTCAAAATAGCCCAAAACCCCCACAAATGACCCCATTTTGGAAAGTAGACACCCCAAGCTATTTGCTGAGAGGCATGGTGAGTATTTTACAGCTCTCATTTGTTTTTGAAAATTAAGAAAGACATTTTTTTTTCTTTTTTTTTTTCTTTTTTTACATTTTCAAAACTTTGTGACAAAAAGCGAGATCTGCAAAATACTCAACATACCTCTCAGCAAATAGCTTGGGGTGTCTACTTTCCAAAATGGGGTCATTTGGGGGGGTTTTGTGCCATCTGGGCATTCCATGGCCTCCGAAACTGTGATAGGCAGTGAGGAGTGAAATCAAAAATTTACACCCATAGAAATCCTGAAGGCGGTGCTTGGTTTTTGGGGTCCCGTACGCGACTAGGCTCCCAAAAAGTCCCACACATGTGGTATCCCCGTACTCAGGAGAAGCAACAGAATGTATTTTGGGGTGTAATTCCACATATGCCCATGGCATGTTTGAGCAATATATAATTTAGTGACAACTTTTTGTACATTTTTTTTTTTTGGTCATTATTCAATCACTTGGGACAAAAAAAAAAAATATTCAATGGGCTCAACATGCCTCTCAGCAAATAGCTTGAGGTGTCTACTTTACAAAATGGGGTCATTTGGGGGGGTTTTGAACTGTCCTGGCATTTTATGCACAACATTAGGAAGCTTATGTCACACATCATCCACTCTTCTAACCACTTGAAGACAAAGCCCTTACTGACACTTTTTGTTTACATGAAAGAAAAATTTTTTTTGCAAGAAAATTATGTTGAACCCCCAAACATTATATATTTTTTTAAAGCAAAGGCCCTACAGATTAAAATAGTGGGTGTTGCATTTTTTTTTTCCACACAGTATTTGCGCAGCGATTTTTCAAACGCATTTTTTGGGGGAAAAACACACTTTTTTTATTTTTAATGCACTAAAAAACACTATATTGCCCAAATGTTTGATGAAATAAAAAAGATGATCATAGGCCGAGTACATGGATACCAAACACGACATGCTTTAAAATTGCGCACAAACGCGCAGCGGCGACAAACTACATTCATTTTTAAAAGCATTTAAAAGCCTTTACAGGTTACCACGTTAGATTTACAGAGGAGGTCTACTGCTAAAATGACTGCCCTCGATCTGACCTTCGCGGTGATACCTCACATGCATGATGCAATTGCTGTTTACATATGACGCTAGACCGACGCTTGCATTCGCCTTTGTGCAATAGCAGGGGGGGACAGCGGTGCTTTTTTTTTTTTTTTTTTTTTTTTTTTTATTATTTATTTGGCTTTTTTATTTTATTTTTTTACCATTTTTATCGTTATCTCAGGGAATGTAAATATCCCCTATGATAGCAATAGGTAGTGACAGGTACTCTTTTTTTGAAAAAAATTGGGGGGTTAGACCCTAGATCTTTCCTCTGCCCTCAAAGCATCTGACCACACCAAGATCGGTGTGATAAAATGCTTTCCCAATTTCCCAATGGCGCTTTTTATATCGGGGGGGGGGACATTCCCTCCCACTGCTTGTAAAAGCAGTCTAGAGGCTAATTATCTGCTAGAATTGCTTTTACATGAAAGCCGGCTGCTGGCTGAAAAGAATGATACCAAGATGATACCTAAACCCGCAGGCATCATTCTGGTATAAACATTCAAAGTCCAGCAACATACCAGTACGTTGCTGGTCCTTGTTGGACATGTATTGTAATCTTTTTTTTCATACAGCCTATTGGCTGAACGAAAAAAAGAGATTGATTGGTGGGTATGCCCACCATTAGAATACCTCCCTTCATCCACCCACTTCTAATGATGGGCATATATGCCGAAGCATGGGGGCATCCTCCCGCAAAAAAGTTATGCCGCGTACACACGGTCAAGCCTTCGTCGGAATTTCGACCGTATGTACGCGGCATAAAAGGTTATGCCGCGTACACACGGTCGGACTTTTCCACGGGCAAGCCTCCGTCGGAATTTCGACCGTATATACGCGGCATTAGGAGCAAAATCGCTCCTCCGCCCCTGCTGCCCCCATGCTTCGGCATATATGCTCTTTTTTTTAACTGTGGTGGTGAAATCACCTCCTACAGCGTTGGAGTCACGGCTTTATGTATCGTGGGAGCAAACGCTGTTGCTGTCAAGATAAATAGATCCGCGCTGCAACTGAATGGCGTACCTGCTAAGCAAATGGTGGTTAACATTAAAACAAAGTAACATTACAGTACAACAGTAAGACCTTACCATGCCATACCTGCAAAGCAAATACCAAAACAAAACCTAGTAAAAAATAAAAAAATGTTTTAACGCAACCTGTGCCTAAAATATATATATGCCGAAGCATGGGGGCATCCTCCCGCAAAAAAGTTATGCCGCGTACACACGGTCGGAATTTTCCACGGGCAGGCCTCCGTCGGAATTTCGACCGTATGTACGCGGCATTAGGAGCAAAATCGCTCCTCCGCCCCTGCTGCCCCCATGCTTCGGCATATATGCTCTTTTTTTTAACTGTGGTGGTGAAATCACCTCCTACAGCACTGGAGTCACGGCTTTATGTATCGTGGGAGCAAACGCTGTTGCTGTCAAGATAAATAATTCCGCGCTGCAGTTGAATGGCGCACCTGAAAACAAAAAATTACATACCTGAAAAGCAAGCATGATAAAACATTGCAGAATAGAATACAGTAAAAAAGAGCAGAACAATAGAGAGAAAATAGAGAGAGAGAGAACAATAAAACGACAACTATTTTTGGTTTTTTTATTTTATATTTTTTTTGTGTTTTGTTTTTTACGTTTTTTTTTTTCTTTTTTACACTTTTTTTTGTAACTTTACAACTGTAATGGTTCGGGTCTCTCAAAATGTAATGGCATCTTGGGAGACCCTGTGTAAGTGTGTCCTTGTCTGTGAAATGCTGTACCCTACGGTAAAACTTCACTTTTGAGTGGTAGCGTTCAAAACATTCACCTTGGCAAAGACCAGGCTTGTCAGGACAGAGTGGACAAAAACTACGGGTGTCACGCCTAAATCCGCGCTTGCTACAGACACGACATCTTTTTTGGGGGTGGCTTTGGGTAGGGGTACTCGGGAGGACATACGAATAATGCCTCTCATGCAGCCGGCTTACTGCATTTGGTTGGGGATGGTGAGGTGCAGAACCGCCTGGATACAGGAGTTCTGTGACTATCTCATTCTGGAATTTTAGAAGAGATAACGTCCCGCCTGAAGCTCTGTATAGCACATGAGCGTTCAGCAAAGCCAATTGAAATAATGATAGAGACACTTTTTTGTACCAGCGTCTCGCCTTACGGTCAATTAGATACGGCGCCATCAACTGGTCGTTGAGGTCCACCCCTCCCATATTTTGGTTATATTCGTGGACACAGAGGGGTTTCTCCACAACACCAGTCGCCGTACGAATTTGGACTGTCGTGTCTGCATGAAGGGAGGTAAGAAGGAAAACATTCTTATTGTCCCTCCACTTCATAGCGAGCAAGTTATTACACTTCAAGCAGGATCTCTCTCCCAGCCGAAGACAGGCATCTACAAGCCGCTGGGGAAAGCCCCGGCGATTAGGTCGCACGGTGCCACATGCTCCAATCTTATGATCAAACAAGTGACTAAACAGTGGCACGCTCGTGTAATAATTGTCCACATACAAGTGGTACCCCTTTCCGAATAAGGGTGACACCAAGTTCCACACTATCTTGCCAGCGCTCCCTATGTAATCCGGGCAGTTGACCGACTCAATCTGACTGTCTTTTCCCTCATAAACCGTAAAGTTCACTACATAGCCTGTTGCCCTGTCACAGAACTTGTAGAGCTTGACCCCGTATCTGGCACGCTTGCTGGGAAGGTACTGCTTGAAAGACAAGCGGCCAGAAAATTTAATCAGGGACTCATCAACGCAGACAACTTGATCGGGAGTAAACAAGGCTGCAAAACGTTCGTTGAAGTGGTTTATGAGGGGCCGAATTTTATAGAGCCGGTCGTATTCAGGGTCTCCACGTGGACGACAAAGTTCATTGTCGTTGAAGTGCATGAACCGCAAAATCTGCTCGTATCGTGCCCTGGACATGGAGGCAGAGAACACGGGCATGTGGTCAATTGGGTGCGTGGACCAATAAGCACGCAATGACGGAAATTTATGTGTGCCCATGTTGAGGGAAAGGCCCAGAAAGGTCTTAAATTCGGAAACCGTAATTGGTTTCCAATTTCTGGCAATTTTAGGCAACTGGGGGTTAGCGGCGATAAATTGACCAGCATATAAATTACTCTGGTCCACAATAGATCTATAGAGATCTTCCGTGAAAAACAGCGAATAAAAATCAATTGGAATAAAATCAGCTGTTTCCACCTGAATACCGGGTTGGGCAGTGAATGGGGGAAGTACGGGTTCTGCAGAAGTGGTGGGGACCCAATCAGGATAGGCGAATTCTGCAGGAAGGGCAGTATGGGCACGACGGGCCTGCCTTTGTCTTCTTGGTGGCAGCGGGACACTACTTGTGCTTGCCACCTCGCCAGCTTGAACTGCACTTATGGGACTCGCCACGTCACCAAGTGTTACTGCAGTGCTGGATGTACGTCCAGGCTGTACTAGGCCGCTGGTGCTTGCCAGTTCACCAGAAGGAATAGCGGCGCTAGTACTACTCTGCTCCATGATACGAGAGACCTGCGGTTCTTGCTCCTCAACAACCTCAGAAGATCGGGATCGGGTACGCCTGACCTTAGCAGGGACCTCAACTTCGTCGTCAGAGCTATCTGATGTGGGGCCGCTGACGTCACTGTCTTCTACGGGAAGATATTCTGAGCCTGAATCTGACAGATACGTGACCTCCTCTTCACTATCTGTCATGCTCAGAATCTCGTAGGCCTCTTTACTAGTGTACCTTCGTCTTGCCATTTTGGGCTCTAAATTTAGGGGTACACTAGTAAGATTCACAGGAAAAAAAGCACCTGACTGTCGTCAGCAAATATATCAAACGCTACAAAAAAACTGTTAGCGATCGCAGGGATCAGGCCTGTCTCTGCGAACGCTGCAGTTATGTGTGTTGTGTTTGGTAAGTGACAGTGATCGATCGATACTGCACTTGGGTGGGCTGGGCTGGGCTGGGCGGAGGGGCTAAACGCAGGCGCTAGCAGGTATCTGGGCTGATCCCGCTAACACTGCGTTTTTGGGAACCCTAAACCGCTGGGGATGCTAGTATAGATCTGATCAGATACTATACCACTAAGGGGGGTGTATGCTTTGCGCGTGGGTGTTAGCGTTACTGGCACTAACCTAACACTGCCTGGGGCGACGCAGACCCTCTCTGGCGCTAAAACCTAATTGATCTCACCCGCCGGGCGATCAGGGGGGTTAAACCTTTATTGGGTTATATACGGCGGGTGCCCTGATGCTATAAAAAGCAAACTAATCAACCAGCGTCACCCGTAACCTTTATATGGTGATCACTGGTGAAAGGGTTAACTAGGGGCAATCAGGGGGTTAAAACCTTTATTAGGTTAAATATGGGGGTACCTGACACTATATAAAAACCTGACGGGTAACCTAAATAACTAAATAACTTACTGGCTAACCAGTGACACCAGTGACGCTTATACGGCGATCACTGGTGAAAGGGTTAACTCTAGGGGCAATCAGGGGGTTAAAATAATATATGGGGTACCTGACACCAATAAAAACCTGCGGCGAACCTAAAAAAAAAATAACTGCCTATCTAAAACACCAGCGACACGAATACAGCGATCGGAAAAACAATCGCTTAGTGACGCTGAAGTTTGGGGGTGAAAGGGTTACCTGGGGGGTGATCAAGGGGTTAAACCTTTATTAGGGGGGGTTAGGGGGCTACCCTGGACCTAAAGGGGCCTAATCCTAACTGCCCTGCAACTTTTTACAATCACAGATGACACTAAATGCAGTGATCAGTAAAATAAATGATCACTGCAATCAGTGACACTGTGATTGGGGGCTTTGGGGTGACCTGGGGGGTGATCTGGGGGTGACTGGGGGGTGATTTGTGTGCCTATGTGTACCTACGTGTCAGTGGACTGTTGGAGCACTAACCTCTGTCTTCACTCCTCGGCGCCGGGAACGAAAAGACCGCGGCGAGGGAGATGACATCACTTCCTCCAGCCTGTGTTTACATCACATGGCGGAGGAAGCAATTTCATTGGCCGGGAGCGATCGCGAGGGGGGGGGGGGCGGAATCGAGCGGCCGCCCCCTCATGCCTGATCGCTCCCAAACACTTAACGGCCGCTCACTGCAGTGAAGGGGGGTCCGGATGGACCCCCCAACTGCACAAAGGCGATCACGTAGATCTACGTGATTCTGCCTGTCCGTGCCATTCTGCCGACGTAAATCGGCGGTGGGCGGTCGTTAAGTGGTTAAGCTAGTGCATTGTTGGTTCACTTACCTTTTTTTTCGATTTCCCTTCTAAATGTTTTTTTTCTTTGTCTGAATTTCTCACTTCCTGTTCCTCTACAGTAAGCTTGCCCCCATCATCCGAGCTGTTCTGGCTGGGGGTTAGTCAGTGTGCTCGCCCCCTCCCTTGGGACTACATCCCTGCGGGGAGACGCTGTGAACAAATGTTGCTCGGAAATTCCGAACGTCAAGAACGCGGAGACGTACAACACTACGACGACCAAGAAAAATTAAGTACAATGATTCCGAGCATGCGTCAAATTGATTACAAGCATGCGTAGGATTTTTGTGCGTCGGAATTGGATGCACATGGAAAAATTGAGAACCTGCTCTCAAACATTTGTTGTCGGAAATTCCGACAGCAAAAGTCCGATGGAGCCTACACACGGTCGGAATATCCGACCAAAAGCTCACATCGAACATTTGTTGTCGGAAATTCCGATCGTGTGTACGCGGCATAAGACTTTTTTTTTTTATTTATTTCATTAGCAAAGTAAGCATACAGCAGTGTCAATGAAAGCAATAAGTACAAACTGTAGCATATAAAAAGAAGACATCCCACTTGGGTTCTTGTTTGGCAGTCAGCTGAATATGCAGTGTGGCTTTTTACCTCTCCAAATAAATTGAATTTAGTCTAAAAGTTTTTTGAAGAATTTGCCAAAAGAATTAGCGGTATACTTTGGAACAGAAGTTATAATTTTGGCACTAACACCATCTTCAGTACAGTAATTCTGCCCAGCATATTGAGGTTAACACAGTTCCAGCTTGCCAAGGAATCCTGGGATTTCTTTAGAAAGTTCTAAAAGTTTAATGCTATGAGTTTTCATTGCTTGGAGGCCAATTCCACATCTAAATTATTAAGGGAAGAGACGCTTGAGAGGAGATATGATAGTGATATACAAATACCTCAGTAGTTATTCTAGCCTAGGGAATAAACGATTCAGTCTGAGGAAGTATAAGAAGACACAGGGCCACTTGGAAGAGAATGCTTTACCCTAAACTGTTTTTTTTGCTGTTAGGGCAGTAAGGATGTGGAACTCACTTCCACAATCGGTGGTGTCAGCAGGAGGTATTGATGGTTTCATAAAAAACTCTTAGATGGGCATCTTAGCAAGCACAATATACAGGGATATGGGATATAATTTCTTTTTTATTTTGACATGAACACACACACAGGTTGAACTGGAGTCTTTATTCAACCATACCATGGGTTCCAGGAGTCCGACATTATACAGGAGGATGTTTTCAGCATCAGTATCTCTATATACTGTAATGCCGCATACACACGAACGATTTTCTTGACGGTGAAAACACAGTCGAGAAAATCGACGGGAAAAACGAGGAACGGCTTATTCCCCTACACACGGCCGGTTTTCCCGACATTTTTTCTCTTGGTCGAGAAAAAACGACCATGTGTGGGCTCCCCGGCAGTGTTTCCCTATGGGAAAACTGCCGCGGAAAAAAATGCCGTGAATCACGACGAGAAAAATTAGAGCATGTTGTAATTTTTCTCGTCGTGATTCATGCCGTTTTTCTCGTCGGGAAAAATTATCAAAAGCCCACACACGGTCGTTTTTCTCGTCAAAGAGAAAAAATTTCATTTTTCCCGATGAGAAAATTGGTCGTGTGTACGCGGCATTAGAATGAATATTACTTTGCTGTTTCTGCCAAAGTCTAAAAATAAGTTAAAGGTGTGTTCTATGTGAACTTAGGTGCAATTTGGGTGGTGGATAATACCTAAAACTGAAACCAATGGATTTTAGTGAATCAGAAGGCAGATTTTAGTAAATGACAGCCCTACTCTTATCAATCAGTGCACGTATCTGTCAGAGCTATTAACAGCTTTGATTTATTATCTTCAATACCACACCCAGCACATGCATGCAGGATCTGAGGGTCTCCACCCAGGACAACAGGTGAACCTGTCAGCCGTTTTCTAATTCACCTGCTCTAATGATAGGCACACCTGCCATTTAGCAGATTCCTGTAAGGAATACTTGAAAATCAGACTCAAGGATCATTGGACTTAATTTTTGGATACACGCACTTAAACATTTTAGATAATAAATTAAAGATAATCGTAACATAAATACATTATCTCTTAACTCACAACCATTCAAGAACTATGTCCAATTTCCTCCTTACAGTTATTATTTTTCTTACTTGTAATGTAAGGGTGTTACAGTGTTGCCAACCTACCAGATTGAAATTTACTGGCACAACACCCGAAATTTACTGGCACAGCCACGTTTTTACTGGCATTTCACAAAACTTACTAAATTACATTTTTAGGTGCAAATTTCAGTATTTAGGCTACAAACAAGTACACTAGGCAAATAGCAATGTGATTTAAGGTAGATATTAGGATAAAAAAAAAACATATTTTATTTTTGATATAATAAGGACAAATTATTTAGTCACATCACCCCCTGCATCCATCCCCCTCTGCCACCAACACCCCCTGCCTTCACCCCCCTCTGCGGGGCCACATCCTCCCCCTGCTCCAATCTCCCCCTGCCTCCATGCCCCTCTGCGGTGTCACCATCAACCCCTGTCTCCATCCTCCACCCTCTGCAGTGCCACCATCACCCCCAGCCTCCAATCACCCCCAGCCTCCAATCACCCCCTGCCTCCAATCTCCCCCAGGACCCCTGCCTCCAATCTCCCCCTGCCTCCATCGTCCCCTGCCTCTATCCCCCTCTGCGGTGCCACCAACAACCCCTGTCTCCATGCCCCACCCTCTGCGGTGCCTCCAATCACCCCTTGCCTCCAATCACCCCCTGCCTCCAATCACCCCTGCCACTAACACACCCTGCCTCCAATCTCCCCCTGCCTCCACCCCCCTCTGCGGTGCCTCCAATCACCCCCTGCCTCCAATCACCCCCTGCCTCCAATCTCCCCCTGCCTTGATTAACCCCTGCCTCCATCGTCCCCCTCTGCGGTGCCACCATCACCCCCTGCCTCCATCGGATCCCCTTCTGCCACCATCACCTAATGTCACTGTCGGCTGGGCTGTCTGTCACTCTGTCTGTCCCTGACTCCCCTGTGAACTTTGTATTGCCTGGATGCAGCAGGCTCCTCCATTTCGCTACCGCGCGTTCTGCTCAGCCTCCGCTCCGAGTCCTGACTCCTGCTCCAGCGCTGTGCTCCTCCGACCTCCTGGTTAGTTACAGATTTAAAATTCTGGCAAGCGCGCGCCTGGCGGGATGTCCTAATACATAACTTGCCAGCACCGCACGGCACAGCCTCTGTGAAATCCGCCCCCCCGCCGGCCGAATACAGCATATGCTCAGCTCGGCAAGCTCAAGAACTGGGCATGCGCAGTTCCAAGCTGAACCGATCTCGCCTATTTTTACTGGCACGTTCCCGCAACTACGGACATTTACGGACAGGGGTATAAAGTGCCCTTTTTTACGGACTGTCAGTAAAAATACGGACGGTTGGCAACACTGGGGTGTTATCTGTTTTAGGCCTAATTCCAGCCAAAAATGTTTTTTTCAGCTTAGGATAGAGTGGGGATCAGTTAGAAAGTCTGCTTCCTCCTTCTCTAATGGGTTTCACCCAAGAAAATTAGTTTAATTGTACACATCGGAGGAGAAGCAGAAACTGCTGGGGATCTTCATCGGCTTTTTACTATTAAAGTTTCAATGCTTATGCTGATACTAAGCGTGCAAATTGCTATTTTCTTATTGTGGAGAGACGAGATGGGGAGATCGTCCTTTGTAGGCACAGCAACTAGGGCTGGCTTATGCAGCTGGAGCTCTGTTAGTCTATGCATGGTGTAACTAAAGTTTGTATTGCTGTCTGTGACCCCACAGAGCATATTTTCTTCACTTGCTTGTAAAGTAGGTGTCATGTGGTGGTCATCACGTCCTCCATGTTCCCCTCCGCGTTGTGAGCCAAGTGTTGGTCACATGTAGGGTTGCCACCTCACCCCTTTAAAACCGAACACATAATAATTACACAGGTTCTGTGGCTGATTAAGGTGGTAATTCAACTCACTTGGTGCCTTATCTGCATTAAATCAGCCTCAGAACCTGTGTAAATCATATGTGTTCGGGGTTAAAGGGATGAGGTGGCAACCCTAGTCACATGAGAGGGCTAACCCAGGATGGGTTCTTCTGGGCTATGCTTGGCACTTTGTACAGGGTCACTGTCTTACACCTGGGATACCTTTACTTGAGCCACCCTCCTGACCTGGTAGATGAGAAACATGAACAAACTCTAGTAAACTTTCTTGATATCAAGGACACGCAGAGCCAATGCATAGGTGTGTGCAGCCTATTGTATTAGGGTGTGCACCCCAAAGCTCAAACACACATGTGTGTGTATGTTTATGGCTCCGGCACATTGCTCCCCCTAACGTCACAGTGAAAAAGGTGCGTAAGCTCTTCTATTATGGCAGAGCTGGTAAAAGGGAGATCTTTCCCATCTCCCCACTGCTACACAGAGCGATAATGCTAATGCACACTAGGTGATTAGGGTGTGCCCAGGCACACCCAGCACACCCTGTGTCAGGAAAGGCATTTACATAATCTGCCCGGCAACAGCAGCATCAAAAGAATGCCTGCTTTTGGAGGAACTGTTCGGCGCATGCGCGTGCGCGATAGCGCAACGGGTGCGTGCACACGCGCGCGCGCCCGCGGGAGCACGCACGCACGCACGGTGACGGCGCTTGGCGCCAGAATCGGTATTTAAACTCCCCTGTCATGCTGCCCAGTGCTGTCTGGTCTACAGCGTTTCCTGAGACCCCTGCTGATTGATACCCCGCTGCTGAACTTCCTACCTGATCCGGCTTCCCTCTGTGTATCCTGTTTGCTGCCTGCCCTTCTGATCCCGGCTTGCCTTGACGACTCTTTTGCTTATCCCTCTAACCTGATTTCTGCCTGCCCAACGAACTGACCCGGCCTGGACTCTGACTCCCGTTTTGGATCCCGCTTTTGTACCTGAACCAGCCTGCCAGTGTTTGACCCGGTCTGCCCTCACCTGCTCTGCTGCTCTGCCACGAGTGTTCCACTACTGCACCCTGCCGTGGACTACAGCTTCTGCTCAAGGCCCCTACTCAGCTTACCAGTCAGGCACTTGTGCCCTCTGCCCTCGCGAGCTCCTGTTCCCTCTACCAGGGCCTCGTGAATCAGAGGCTACGAGAAGCCGCTCCCTGCACATTGGGCTCGTCTACCAGGTACGTGACACCCTGTGTGTACGCCTATGAGCCAATGTATTCTCCACCTGTCCAGAGTATCACCACTACCTCACTCCCAGTAACTGTATGGGGTCCCACCGTGCACCTGGCGTGGACTTTATGTGTGCACTTTACTTAACTCTTTCTCTTCCTTACCTGTGTACAGGATGAGGGCCCTGGCAGTGTAGATCTGCTCATATTGCTATGGGGGACAGATTGTGGCCGAAGCAGTGCCGACAACATCTCCCTCACTGCAGGAGGCTATATCACCTGTTACATGTAAACGCTTAACGACAGGCTGCAAGTGAAACCTTTATTACTCTTGGTAACCACTGTATCTTCACTGCAAAATCTCTTGTACTGTTGTCTTCATACCCCAATGTGTTCAGTGACCCAGGCTATAGCTATATGTGCTGGTTACTTGAATTGCACCCCTTTAGTTTCTTCAGACCAGGCTGTGACGATGTGGATTGGAGCTGGTCGACCGTCTGGCTCCATATTATGGGATGTTGAAGTGACGTCTGTGAAAAGGGGGGGGAATCACCCCTCCTGCTAAGACTGTTTATCAAAGGAGAAGTTTGAACACACCTGACCTGTATCACCATTGTCATTGGACAGTTTAACCCGCCCTGTTCCCCAAGGATGGGAGGGAAGGGTTTTGAAGAGAAATGTGTTACCATGTGTTTTGAAAATAAAGGCATTCCCTGTTTTGGAACTTGAATACAGAGCGTTGTCTCGTATCTGGGGGGAGAATCATTCGTATGGGGTCTTATTCGGCTGGTTGGAGTGTCTGGTGGCTGTCGTGTGGTTGGAAAGGGAATATCCTAACGGTGTTAGCCCCTTTCATACTTGGGGTGCCGTTACACAGGCAAAGGCAAACTTTTTAACGTTTACTTAATAACAATTACAGGTAACATTTTCATTGCTTGGAAGCCAGGTACACACCTAAATTATTAAGAGAAGAGACCCTTGAGAGGAGATATGATAGTGATATACAAATACCTCAGTGGTGATTCTAGCCCTACTGACACCAACCTCTGCCCTACTGATATGTCAACTGCTCTACTGACGCTGTCCACTGCCCTAAAGTTTTTTACATTTATTTATAACAGTTTATATATATATATATATATATATATATATATATATATATATATATATATATGTATATATATAAAAAAACAGTACAATTTAAAACTTTAAAGGATAAAGTCCACAATAAAACTGTAGCAGCGCTACGATCAAATAATCATCTGAGCGTCCTCTATATAACAGTTCATATATAGGTGGTATAGATAGTGAATGGAAGTGGAGTTGGCTGTGATTGGTCAATAATCCTAGTGCACGTGCTCCTTCCACCAAAAGATCTTCACCGCGTGGGGGATAAAATTCCCCTTTTGGGGATGCACTCACCAGATGGAGGATAAATATGAGCATTCATATAACATCCACTTTCAGCATTCTCTGCCCTCCACTGTGTGTTCCACTTGTTTCAGGTATCATTTTTCATGTGTGAGGAAACAAACACATCTACATAGGACAGTACCGTTTTGGAAAGTTTATTGGTTCAAACCCACTTAGTACCCCCCTTTTTACAAAATGCGTACCAAAATTCAAGTTAAAACAGGCAAAATAGACTGTGAACGCTTAAAAGCACTTGCCCCTGATGATCCATGCTCCAGGTGCTTGCAACCAGGAAGAACGCTGGAGGAAACATTCGAAAGCGATCATCAGGGGCAAATGCTTTTAAGCGTTCACAGTCTATTTTGCCTGTTTTAACTTGAATTTTGGTACGCATTTTGTAAAAAGGGGGGTACTAAGGGGGTTTGAACCAATAAACTTTCCAAAACGGTACTGCCCTATGTAGATGTGTTTGTTTTCTCACACATGGCAAATGATACCTGAAACAAGTGGAACACACAGTGGAGGGCTGGGAATGCTGAAAGTGGATGGTATATGAATGCTCATATTTATCCTACATCTGGTGAGTGCATCCCCAAAAGGAGAATTTTAACTCCACTTCCATTCACTATCTACACCACCTATGAACTGTTATATAGAGGACGCTCAGATAATTATTTGATCGTAGCGCTGCTACAGTTTTATTGTGGACTTTATCCTTTAAAGTCATTGGCCTGAGCGGACCTGATGGGGAACTTCCTTCACTGTGTAAATTACACAGTGAAGGAAGTTCCCCGCTCAGGCCAATGATGTAGGCGGGGTCTGACATACCGAGGGGGCGGACCTGGGGGGACCCCACGCCATTTTTTTTTAATTTGGGGTGGAGTTCCCCTTAAAATCCATGCCAGATCTGAAGGGCCTGGTATGGATATTTGGGGGAACCGCACGCATTTTTTTTTTAATTTGCAGCGGGGTTCCCCATAATATCTATACCAGACCTGAAGGGACCCCCACACTTTTTTTTTATTTTTATCAATGACTTTTCTATGTATTGCCGGGAGCCGACAATTCATTAATAGCCGCGCTTTAAATGACTTTTTTTCCTTCAAAAATGACATTTTATGCAGGGACAGTTCTAAGCACGGGAAACATGCGCCACTTTACATGCATATCATACACACCCCCCAGGTACGAAATTTAAAGGAATATTTCACTTTTATTTTTTCATTTTAAGCATTATTAATGTAGCGGGTACTTACTTTCCCGGGTGCATTTTTTGAATCTGGCGGTGACATCAGTGCTATGTTCCCGGCGGTCCACCAGGTGGCGTTGTCACCGTGGGCGGAGGGACGAATATCACTGTGTGCAGAGCCTCCTTTTTGTCCTCTCTCGGCAGCGGTATGGTGGGGCGGGGAACCCGCCGTGCTTGCTGGGAGAGGGTATAAAGGGGCCAGCCATCTTGGTCACGGGGTCTTCGTCCCAAGCACCTTTAGCTTGCGGACGTGGGTTCGTGCTCGTCCTCTAGGCGGCCTCGGCCTAGAGGACCACCGGAGATCGTGTTCCACCTCAGGCACCTTTAGTCCTGGGGTGAGGTACTTGCAAGAAGGTCCGGAGCTCAGTGCCCAACACTGAGTTCCGCGAGGGAAGGGTCCTAAGGCGCTTCGGGGATGGAGGCCTGAATCTGAGTAAGACGCAATGGACCGGGGAGAGCTCCTCACTCGAAGACCCGGTGCAGCAGACTGCCGGTGACGGGTGAGTCTCTTGTCGGAGACCGTCCAGAAGGATCCCCTTTACCTCGTGCGGAGACCATAGCCCACTCTCCAGGAGGAGAGTGGAGGATCGAATTTGTGTCTGGGCCTATTCACACTCACACCTCCTTTTCTGCTCTATCTATCAAGGAAGTCCCAGTATGGTGTGTTCTAATAAAGGAGTGTTGGACTTTAATGGTGTGAGGCTCAATTCCTGGCGGACGAAGTTTACGGTGACTTTTGGAGGGAGGATCCGGGTGCACAGCACAGACCCGAAAGTAAACAAGACATTGCTGATACCACAGGTATTCTACACGTGGTGGAGGCTAGGCGTAGCCCACCCGCTCTCTCTCTCTCCACCATCAAATACCCCTAGACAAGAGACAGTGTGAGCCGCACGGAGAGAGAAGAGGGGAAGGCGCTACATTAAAATCACTGCTCCCGAAAAAACGGCCGTTTTTAAAACTTCTTTTTGCATTGATACATGTCCCCTGGGGCAGGACCCGGTTCCCCAAACACTTTTTAGGACAATAACTTGCATATAAGCCTTTATAATTAGCACTTTAGATTTCGAACGTTCGAGTCCATTGTATTTAATAGGGTTCTAAAGTTCACGCAAACATTCTGTCTGTTCGCAGGTTCTGGTGCGAACCAAACAGGGGGGTGTTCGGCTCATCCCTGTTCATTACACATACATAAACACGTGTGTTTAAACTTTGGGGTACACTCCCTAATGCAATAGTCTGCGCAAACCTATGACAACAGCCAATGGGAATGTGCACACTTTAGTTAGGGCCTGTATAAGCAGAACTCAGGCAGCCCCTTAAAGAGTTTGTACAGGCATGACTCTACTGGTTTCCCAAATCTCCCTCTCCCCTCTTTATCCTATTTTTTTTTTTTTTTTTAATATACGTTTTTATTGATTTTCAAAAACACAGACACAAATTTACAATTACAAAAACAATAAACAAGCAGAGACAAAGACAGAAAGAAAAAGAAAGAAAAGGAAAAAAAGAAAAACCCACATACATACTTACATGTATTACATGGTATTTGTATAATTCCTACAATAGACATTATATCAAGTTATTAAAAAATTTGCATTTGATTCTACTCCTGTTGACTCCATTTTCAAAATTTGGGAACGGTATAGTCCTATTTTTATATACTTACCCTCTTGATTCTATTTTATCTATTCATATTCTTGTTTTATCTGTTCTTTCTTATATTATTCTATAATTTTTATCTTGCTCCTGTAACAAAGAAACAGTGTTTATTACTCCGTGTGATGTCATCACCAGGCTTTTAATATTCTTGTAAGGGCAGCTGCTGTTTTAAGCTGAGCTGCTGCTTTGTTCTAATAGATGTAGGCAGTGTTGCTAGAACTACATCTCCCAAGAGCCCTTACCCTACACACAGCAGCAATGCTTTTCTAGGAAAGAAATCAATGTACGTGTGTGAAATTAAACACAGAGGGTTGGAGGATAGGTAGAGTTTTTTAGTACAGTAGACAGGGCTGATAGTGCTGCTAAGGATTTTAGAACGGCATACGGTTAGCAGCCTACTGGATTTCTGGAAGATCAACATTTTTTTTCTGGTCTTGCATAATTTTTAAAAGGGATAAATCATGGGGAAATGGGTGTGTACTAAATGAATTGTACTGAATATTTTTTTTGTATTGCCCTGCCCCTGACGTATGGCCACCTATATTTGCATATATTACAGTATAATGTCTAAAGTAAGGTGACCAGATTTTTAAAATGAAATCCGGGGACATTTTTATTTTTTTACTAGTAATGGCGGCAATCAGCGACTCTCTGCCCGTCACCGCCCGCCTCACAGCCTGTCAAGTCTTACTCTCCGGGCCCCGGCTACTACTGGGAGGAAGATCACTCCGCCAGGGAAGGCAAGGAGATAAGCAAGCAGGCGGAGCTGAATGGGTATGCACCCCAAACTGAAGAAATATTCCCTCCGCTCTGACCAGCACATGATAATCAGAAAGGGGCACAGACAATGGAAAAATACACCCCCCTAAGCTAGTAGGAGCGGTGGAGCGGGGGGGGGGGTGTAATTCCGATTTTTTTTTTTATTCTGCACTGACTGTCTTTGAAATTGCCCCAGCCCATGTTCAAATCCAATCCGGGGACAAAACCGGGGACAGATTTGGTCCAGGGACAGTGTCCTCAATCCGGGGACTGTCCCCTGAAACTGGGGATGTCTGGTCACCCTAGTCTAAAGACCTCCTTTATACAGGAATTCCTTGCTGTGGACACATAAGTTGCTACAATTAACCTTCCCTTTCTGGCATAGTCTGGTTCTTACTGATGTGTCAAGATAAATGGCTGACTCCAGTTAGGCGGACATGAATCCAGTAGCATCTCTGGTGGCTTCTTTCTGCAATTTGCTGTTTGTTGTCTCCTCCGACACCTGACAGAGTGACTAACAACTAATATCCCATAGCCTAGAGCAAGAGCAGAGGTGGGAGGTAGAGTGCAAGAGGTCATGCCCAGCATCACTCCTTGCACTGTGTTTGTATCATTCCACGGACAGATGTGCAATATACTGTTACCTCCTACATTCAGACCATCACATATTTCCTTTTAAGTTATGCCTTGATCTGAATGTGGTTCATCTCACTAGTCCTGTGATCTTTTACCTGTATATAATCTGGAAACTCCTCTGATCAATGATAATATTGGGTAATATTTATAAAGAAATAATAGGTAATAAGTCCAACTTTTTCTACTTTTTGTCATTTTTCATTATCTGACTTACTGACATATTACATTAAAGGGTACCTGTTGTTGTAAGAGAAATATTTGAGCTGCCATTACTGACCTCACACTGGCCATGTTGTCAGACTGTTTTCTTGACGATTAAGTCCGTTTTGGGCAGATACCTATGAGTTAATCATTAAAGTGTTACTAAACCCACAACAGTAAAATCAGCATAGCATGCTTGTTATACTCACTGTGAAACTTAAGGGGTTAATCCCCTGCATTGTTTTATCCTGTATGCACAGAGCCTTCCCTCCTGCACTGTCTATCTGGGGAAGGCCAGCTAACACAGGCAGAGTAGCCGACCTGCACATGCTCAGTTGTGTCTTTTATGCTGGAGAGAACATTTACTTATTCTCAGAGATAGCCAGGTCACATGATACTGACATCACATATGTGGGCGTGTATGGAAATTGTGTATGGGCTCTAGTTGAAATCTTCTCCTAACTGAACTCTCAGCACTGGAGAAACTGTGCAGTTTACCATGTAATCGTCGTATACAGATCATCCAAAAAGGTATATAGTGGCAGTATTTTAATGTAAAAAGAAGATATATAAGCTGTGGGCACTGGGGGGGGGGGGGGAGATGAACTATTTTCATATTACTAGCTTTACTTTAACCTGCTTCCTATAGTTCTTGGAAATTTCTGCAAATGAGTTCCAGGTAAATGACATACATTTTGAGGGTTGCAAAAGAAGCAATTTGCCAAGGGGTCAGGATGGAGGTAATGGGATTGTATAAGAAGCAAAATCCAACCCAACCAGCAGCTATCCAGAACAATTTTGGGTGAATTAACCTTTATATAACCTGCTGACAAGTTGATCCATTTTCAGACGGAACACATATACAGTAATATCATAAGTGAAATCATATTAACATGGTCTCCAAACTGCGGCTTTTATCTGGCCCTTGCGCAGGGCAGGACTTAGAGTGGTGGGGGCCCCTGGGCTTGAGTCACTTTCAGGCCCTACCTTCTATACATTACTTTAAATAGAACAATTCAATGAAAAATTAAAGATGAAGTAAACCCCGGCCAATTTTTGCAGTTTTTCAATTATTAAGTTATAACAGCTCATCGCAATGCAATACATATATATATATATATATATATATATTGTGAGGGGGTTAGCTCGGCAGCGGGTGTGTGTGACCCCCGGGATGGGCTCCCCACACAAAAACAGGCCCAGCAAACGGAGGTTGTGGTTTTCAAAATCAAAAAAGGTGCGGTTTATTTTCTATTTACAGTGACAAAACACAGCAAAGCCAAAAGAAACATAAACAAAATAAATCCTGGTCAACTTGACCTCTGACTAAACATACAGGTTTCCTAACTAACAACTGGGATCAGCCTAGTGCTGTCCTAGTCCCTAAGTCCCTGGTTTTAAATGTCCAAGCAAATAGCCACACAGGCTTTGTCTCACCGCACAGGGGTTCACTCTCCCTAGACAGTCCACACAGGTCTGGTTCCAGGCATGAGCTAACATCTAATGAAGCTGGGAGTTCTTATAGAGGCCTAAATGAGCTGACAAGCTTCAGCTGGTCTCATCAACTCCCTGTCTGCACGACGCCCCACACTCTCCCTAGACATATGAGTCATCCATGAGCCCACTAGCCTTAGCTGGGCTTATACAACTCTCCACCTAGTTGTATAAGTCAGCGTAAAGCCTGAATCTGGACGAAATATATCTACCCCCCTGGATGCAACCAGGTGACTTTACCTTCCTGCTGTCACAATATATATATATTGTGACAGCAGGAAGGTAAAGTCACCTGGTTGCATCCAGGGGGGTAGGTATATTTCTCCCAGATTCAGGCTTTATGCCGACTTATACAACTAGGGAGAGAGTTGATGAAGCCCAGCTGAGGCTAGTGGGCTCATGGATGATTCATACCTCTAGGGAGAGTGCTGGGCGTCGTGCAGGCAGGGAGTTGATGAGACCAGCTGAAGCTTGTCAGCTCGTTTAAGGCCTCTATAAAAACTCCCAGCTTCATTAGGTGTTTGCTCATGCCTGGAACCAGACCTGTGTGGACTGTCTAGGGAGAGTGAACCCCTGTGCGGTGAGACAAAGCCTGTGTGGCTATTTGTTTGGACATTTACTAAACCAGGGACTTAGGGACTAGGACAGCACCAGGCTGATCCCAGTTGTTAGTTAGGGAAACCTGCATGTTTAGTCAGAGGTCAAGCTGACCAGTATTTATTTTGTTTATGTTTCTTTTTGCTTTGCTGTGTTTTTGTCACTGTAAATAGAGAAATAAACCGCACCTTTTGATCTTGAAAACCACAACCTCCGTCTGCTGGGCCTGTTTTTGTGTGGGGAGCCCATCCAGGGGGTCACACACACCCGCTACCGAGCTAACCCCCTCACAGTTGGTGGAAAACCAGTGGCAGTTTTTTTTTAAGCCAGCATGGAGGAGATACTGAAACAGCTGGCTCTAGCAAATGCCAATCAACAGCAGACAAATGCAGGTTTGCAAAAGAGCCTTGCAGCTCAACAACAGAGCTTCGCAGCCCAGCAACAAGCCCAGCAGCAATCTGAGGCCCGCTTCATAGACCTGTTGCAGAAGCAAGAGCAGAGACTACAACAACAGATGGAAGCAGTAATGCAGCAACGTCCGCAGACAAGTGAGGAAAGCCGTCCCACTAATACCGCGTCCTTTGGGGTGAGTCGTTTATTGACAAAAATGACTGGAGAGGATGATCCAGAGGTATTTTTGACCACATTTGAAAGGACTGCTGAAAGAGAAAAGTGGCCTGAGGAGCAGTGGGCTGGACTGCTGGCTCCTCTGTTAACTGGTGAATCGCAGAAAGCTTACTATGACCTAGAGCCTGACCAAGCAAAAGACTATGTGATGCTAAAAGCTGAAATATTGGCAAGGCTGGGTGTCACCCTGGCTGTCCGGGCTCAGCGTGTGCATAACTGGACTTTCCAGCTTGGAAAACCCCCCAGGTCTCAAATGTATGATCTCATTCACCTGAGCAGGAAGTGGCTACAGCCAGAGACTTTGTCCGCACCGGAGATTGTGGAACGTGTTGTGATGGATCGTTTCTTGAGAGCTCTTCCTACCGCCATTCAAAAGTGGGTAAGCCATGGAGACCCAGAAACGGCCGGTAAACTTGTGGATCGTGTAGAGAGATACTTGGCTGCAGAGAACCTGACGGCCTCTTCCAGAGACTCTCGGACTTTCCACCCTAAGACCAGACCATCCCCAGGGGCGGATAAGATGATTCCAAGGGGTGAGGGTGGAGAGAGTGAGAGGATGGGAGCTCTGCCCAGGGTTTGGCGAGAACAGCCTGGGAAGTCGGGGGCTCAAGAGGCAGCCAAAAGGATTGTTTGCTACCGCTGCCGGCAAGCGGGACATATTGCAGCAAATTGCCCGGTTGTGGAGGAACACATGCAATGTGACTTTCTGACGGACAGACGTCAGTCGCTGTGTGCGACAGTCGCATGCACTGCCATTCGGGGAACTGAGAAACATTTATGCAAAATGTGTATTAATGGTAGAAATGTTGTGGTATTACTGGATTCAGGTAGCCTTGTGACCCTGATAAAGGCTGAATTAGTTAAAACAGAGGTCTCTGGGAATAGCAAGGTAGCTGTTATTTGTGTGCATGGGGACACCCGAGAGTATCCAGTGACTACAGTGTGTTTCAAGACCCCCAAAGGTACCCTCTCTCATCCAGTGGGGTTAGTATCTCAACTACCGCATGATGCCATTGTGGGAAGGGATTTTCCGAAGTTCTGGGAACTGTGGGATGATCCTGAGCCCCCCACTGGTGCCCCTATGTACCAGGAAGGTGATAGCCAGAACTCCTCTGAGAGTGGTGAGGACTCTCCAGAATTTCCCTTGTCAGTATTGGCAGGCGAGACTCAAGAAACTGGAGAGGAGCCCACCTCCTCAGACGAAAACCTACCGTCTGTGGAGTTTTCTGATCTTGAGGTTCACAGGGAAAATTTTGCCACAGAACAGTTAAAAGACCCCGCCCTAATAAAGGCACGGGAAAACGTAGTGGAAATAGATGGCGAGTTAGTGAACCCAGATAATACCTGCACTTACCCATACTTCAGCGTAGAGAAGGACCTACTGTATCGGGTGCCAAAAAGGGCAGAAGAAACCGTTGAGCAGCTTGTAGTGCCCAAACCTTACAGGAAGTTGGTGTTGGAGTTGGCCCATGGGCACATTCTTGGAGGTCATCTGGGGACAGAGAAAACCCGAGAGAGGGTATTACAGAGATTCTATTGGCCTGGGGTGATGAAGGACATAGAAAATTATTGTTCCTCCTGCCCTGTGTGTCAGAGGTCGGCCCCGATGCCACATTTCCGTAGCCCGCTGGTCCCTCTACCCATCATTGAGGTCCCGTTTGAGAGGATCGCAATGGATTTGGTAGGTCCTATAATCAAGTCCGCTAGGGGGCACCAGTACATATTAGTTATAATGGACTATGCCACCCGTTATCCAGAAGCGATCCCTCTCCGAAATACCTCGGCCAAAACCATAGCCAAAGAGCTATCTCTTGTTTTTAGCCGGGTGGGTATTTGTAAAGAACTGCTTACGGACCAAGGTACACCCTTTATGTCCCGGGTTATGAAAGAGCTGTGTAAATTGTTCAAAGTGACGCAATTGCGTACGTCTGTGTATCACCCCCAAACCGATGGGCTGGTTGAAAGATTCAACAAAACCCTAAAACAAATGTTGAAGAAAGTGGTGGATAGAGATGGAAAGGATTGGGACTGTCTACTTCCTTATTTGATGTTTGCTATTAGGGAGGTGCCCCAATCCTCTACGGGATTCTCCCCCTTTGAGTTACTGTATGGGAGACACCCAAGAGGGCTGTTGGATATTGCCAAGGAAACTTGGGAAAGTGAGAGTTCTCCCCACAGGAGTGTGATTGAGCATGTCGCCCTGATGCAAGATCGAATTGCACAGGTAATGCCCATCGTGAAGGAACATTTGGCCCAAGTGCAGTTGGCACAGCAGAGAGTGTACAACCGTGGAGCCAAGACCCGTACCTTTTCCCCGGGGGATAGGATATTGGTACTTGTCTCTACGGTTGAAAGTAAATTCCTTGCCAAATGGCAAGGCCCCTACGAGATAATGGAAAAAGTGAGCGAAGTGAATTACAAGGTCAGACAACCGGAAGGCGAAAGCCCGAACAGATCTATCACGTTAATCTGTTGAAAGCCTGGAGGGATAGAGAGTCCCTAGTCGCAGAAACTTGGTCACCAGCTCAAACTGGTTGCGTGATTCCGGAGGTTGGAATAGCAGCCACCTTGTCACAACCCCAACAACAGGAGGTTAAGGAGTTTGTGCTTCGCAACAAGGAGGTGTTCTCTGAGCTGCCGGGACAAACATCTGGGGTAGAGCATGATATTATTACCCCGCCCGGTGAAAGGGTGAAGTTAAAACCCTATCGAATCCCAGAGGCCCGACGGGAGGCAATACGGGAGGAAGTACAGAAAATGCTGAACTTAGGGGTGATAGAGGAGTCCCAAAGTGATTGGTCTAGTCCCATTGTGTTGGTGCCTAAACCGGATGGGAGCTGGCGATTTTGTAACGATTTTCGTCAGTTGAACAAAGTTACAAAATTTGACACCTACCCCATGCCACGTATAGATGAGTTGATCGACCGGCTGGGAACAGCCCGATACATGACGACTCTTGACCTCACAAAAGGGTATTGGCAAATTCCCCTGGCCAAGTCGGCCAAAGAGAAAACCGCATTTGTAACCCCAGACGGGGCGTTCCAATATAAGAGAATGCCGTTCGGGTTACAGAATGCGCCGGCCACATTCCAGCGGAAAATGGACCAGATACTGAGGCCCCATCGGAAGTATGCTGCGGCTTACCTGGATGACGTAATTGTCCATAGCACAGATTGGGCCTCACATCTGCCAAAAGTGCAAGCAGTCCTAGACTCTATCCGGGAAGCAGGGTTTACGGCTAACCCCAAGAAGTGTACCATTGGGCAGGAGGAGGCCAAATATCTTGGGTACACCATTGGCAGGGGAGTAATAAAACCCCAACTCAACAAAGTCGAGGCCATCCAGAGTTGGCCACGTCCCAACAGCAAGAAGCAGGTACGAGCCTTTCTGGGAATCGCGGGTTATTATCGGCGCTTCATTCCCCACTTTGCTTCTAAGGCTGTGCCCCTAACCAACCTGACGAAAGGGAAAGGGTCGGTCATGATTAAATGGACCCCCGAGGCTGAGGCAGCATTCCAATTCTTGAAACAAGCCTTATGTAGCCAGCCAGTGTTGTACTCACCCGACTTCTCTAAAGACTTTGTCGTACAAAGTGATGCGTCAGATGTGGGGTTAGGAGCAGTATTGTCCCAGGTCTGGAACGGGGAAGAGCACCCAGTCATTTACCTCAGCAGGAAGTTGAAGTCCCATGAGGTAAATTACGCCACGGTTGAAAAGGAGTGTTTAGCGGTGAAGTGGGCTCTAGATTCCCTTCGGTACTATCTGCTAGGTAGGCACTTTGACATGGTTACGGATCACGCTCCGTTAAAGTGGATGGCTCAAAACAAGGAGACAAATAGAAGAGTAAATAGGTGGTTCCTGGCCCTACAGGAATTCAACTTCACAGTAAAGCATCGCCCTGGCGTTCAAATGGGGAATGTGGATGCTTTGTCTCGAGTACATGAATGCCTGATTGCTGGTGTTCCAACCCCAAGGTTAAAACAAGAGGGGGGGTATGTGACAGCAGGAAGGTAAAGTCACCTGGTTGCATCCAGGGGGGTAGGTATATTTCTCCCAGATTCAGGCTTTATGCCGACTTATACAACTAGGGAGAGAGTTGATGAAGCCCAGCTGAGGCTAGTGGGCTCATGGATGATTCATACCTCTAGGGAGAGTGCTGGGCGTCGTGCAGGCAGGGAGTTGATGAGACCAGCTGAAGCTTGTCAGCTCGTTTAAGGCCTCTATAAAAACTCCCAGCTTCATTAGGTGTTTGCTCATGCCTGGAACCAGACCTGTGTGGACTGTCTAGGGAGAGTGAACCCCTGTGCGGTGAGACAAAGCCTGTGTGGCTATTTGTTTGGACATTTACTAAACCAGGGACTTAGGGACTAGGACAGCACCAGGCTGATCCCAGTTGTTAGTTAGGGAAACCTGCATGTTTAGTCAGAGGTCAAGCTGACCAGGATTTATTTTGTTTATGTTTCTTTTTGCTTTGCTGTGTTTTTGTCACTGTAAATAGAGAAATAAACCGCACCTTTTGATCTTGAAAACCACAACCTCCGTCTGCTGGGCCTGTTTTTGTGTGGGGAGCCCATCCAGGGGGTCACACACACCCGCTACCGAGCTAACCCCCTCACAATATATATATATATATATATACAGTATATCCCAAAAACGAGGCCTGCAAATACCTTTTTTAGGATGGCTGCGTTCTCTGTTTTTCCGGGTATCTCAAGCGCCATTCATACTGCTGTTATGTGATTCAAATTATGACGTCGCTTCCGCCCTTACTGTGTCCCTGTCGGTAATCTCACGCATTCGCCGTTGCGCCGTAACCATTCGTTGCTGTGTCTGCGGCTGCTGTTTTCTTTCACTCCCCTTTTGTGATGTCTTCTTTAGTCACACAGGGGAGTATCAGGAAGAGTGGAAGGAGCTAAACACTGCAAGACTTCTCCTCTGTGCCGGACAGAGGGGAAGTTCTCACAGACTGCATTCCGGCAAGCTTTAAATGCCGGTTTGGAGGGGCTAATGCGTGCAAGCGCGGGGCCCCCTATTGGGCAGGGCCCATGGGCTTGAGCCCAGTCAAGCCCAATGGTAAGTCCGGCCCTGCCCTTGCGACACTCTCACTGATGCAAGGCACTATTCCTGCCACTGGCAATGATAAGGCACTATTCTTCCTACTAACACCATTGATGGGCACTATTCCTCCCACTGACACCAATGATGGGGCACAATTTCTCCCACTGACACCATCAATGGGCCACTATTCCTCCCACCGACACCACAATGGGCCACAATTTCTCCAACTCACACCAACAATGGGGCACAATTTCTCCCACTGACACCAACGATGGGACACTATTCCTCCCATTCATACCATTGTCTGGCCCCCCTAAAGTCTAAAGAACAGTTAACTGGCCCTCTGTTTAGAAAGTTTGGAGAACCGTGACATAAAGAATGCACACTTTCGCTCTAAATGAGGGATTTTATTAGTAAAATCTAGCCAATAGTTTATAAACCACTCATCAACACAAACTCTTTGGCCTTGTGCTTAGGTCCATGTCACACAAAAAATCCCATTGCTGGTAACAACTAGCTAGTGACTGGATTACTAGTGTAGCGGCCTCACCCCATCTCTTTTGTCTAGGGGTATGTCACACCACAGGGTGAGATGCGCTACAGCCCATGTCCTCCCCATAGCTGTGGGTGAGGTGAAGGCCAGTACCAGATATTTCCTCGGGCCTGTGTGCTTTTGTCTAGAATCAAGTCCTGCTGTGCCAACACTTCCCTCTGCTCCCATTAACCAGAGTTCCACACACTGATCACAGTCCAACTCTTGTTTTATTGCATATCTCACAATAAACAGTGCTTCAGTAGCCAACTGGTTGCGACTTGATGACATTTTGATATGGGGAATGAGCAGGTCGAGGCACTATCCTGGTTGTCAGCTAAACCACTGCGATCTCGCCAGTGGTTACTATAGCCTTAGCTAGAAAGGACTTAGAACTTGAGAGTCTCTACCAGCGACTCAAGAGAACATAGATAGGAGTACCTTCGCTGCGCTGCGGCCCCTGTCAGGGGAAGATGTCCCTCCAAGAGAGTTACCAGAGGCCCATCCGTCACTGGGTTGATGCTGCTCCAGACTCTCCGAATAGGTAACCTCACCGGCCTCCTCACCTTAGACATGGGCCCCATCCACTTCAGGGACCCTCGGACTTCTCCACCCTCGCGGGACCCAGTCGAAGTCACTGGGCCCCAGGCCTCCTGGTTTAGTACCTCACCCCAGGCTGAAGGTGCCTGGGATGGACTCCAACTCCATTCCGGTCAGGCCTAGGGCGCCTGGGCCGGAATCCGGAACCTCCCGCACCCAGGCCTAAGGTGCCTGGGCACGTGAAGAAGATCCTCCTGAAGACCTTGTGGTTAGGGCGTCTCCCCCTTTTATATCCTCCCATCGACACCACGGCAGGTTCCCCGCCCTCGCCGTACCATCTCCGGAAAGGGACAAAAAGGGTAGCACTGTGACCGCCAATCTACCTTGAGCCTACAGGTACCCCGCCACCCAGAGGCCAAAGAGATTATTACACCGTCCAATCCTCCACGAACACAAATGGTCCATTATTCCCATACTTACACACCTGAGTGTCCTACCTAAATTTAGAGACCCCGCTACACTAGGTTACTGGGTAACTGGCAACTAGCTAGCGATCAGTAAATGCACAGATGTTACAAATACCTTGAAAAAGGAGGTCTGGATACTGTCGAAACACTGGTCTATCTACATGTATATGGGACTAACATCTTGAAAAAGGGGATCTGGGTAACCTTTAAATATTGGTGTATCTACTATTATGGGACTGACACCTAGAAAAAGAGGGTCTGCTTACCTTTGAGGCCCAGTTCACACTGATGCGGTGTGGGAACCGCATGCGATTTGGACAGGAACCGCACCACATTCCTGTTTAAATCACATGCGATTCTGCAGCAGCGCAATTTGAGCCATTTAATCTGTATGGCTCAAATCGCACCACATCCCCACCAAAATCCTGTAGGACCCTTTTTTTTGCCTCACCAGAATCGGGTGAACACCCAATGCGACCCAATTCTGCAAATCGCACAGCGTTTTGCAAACCGATTTTGGGGTGTTGTTAACTTAACATACACACCTGCAGCAGTTGCACATGAATAGGATGCGATTTAGATGTGCTGCGAAAACAGCACAGAATTTTCTACAAATTTTGCACCGCATCAATGTGAACTGGGCCTTAAACATAGGTATATCTACTGATATGGGACTAACACCTTGAAAAAGTGGGTCTGTGTACCCTTTAAATGATAAGTATTCACTGATATGTGACTAACATCTTGAGCCTAGGTTCACACTGATGCGATGAGGAAAACGCAGCGAATCCTGTGCGTTTTCCGCACCACATTGCGTTTGCGCGTCGTCCATGCGATCTGCTGCAGATGTTAGATTAATGACACCCTGAAACAGATTACAAAATGCAGTGCGATTGCCAGAATGCGATTCAGGTGGGGAAAAAAAGGATCCTTGCAGCAGCATTCATAACAGACAGAAGGGTGGATAGCCTATGTAAGTCTCAAATTCTCTCACTTCCCTTTTCAGGGTGATAATGGTCTGCCCTTTCTCCCAATGGCGATCCCATGTTGTCACCCTGTCACACAGGTTTTGGTCAAGTCTACGAATGAAGCCCTGTACACACGATCGGATTTCCTATGGTTTTTTAACCGATGGATTTTTCCATCTGAAAACCAATGAAGCTGACTTCCATCAGTCTTGCCTACACACCATCAGTTAAAAAACCGACTGTTCCAAACGCGGTGATGTAAAACACTCCGATGAGCCGAGAAAAATGAAGTTCAATGCTTCTGAGCATGCGTCGACTTGATTCTCAGCATGCGTGGGTTTTTTATCCGATGGAGTTCCCCACAGACGATAGTAATTTGCTATCAGTTTTTTAACCATCGGATAAATTTAAAACATGTTCTATTTTTAAACACTGATGGAAAAAAGACAGATGGGGCCCATACACAATCGGTTTGTCCGATGAAAAAAGTCCATGGCTTGACTCTTTCAACACACAATACACAGACATGGTCCACTGTTGCCGCCACCAGGAAACCCACCCTATGAAACTTGTGTTTTGTGAAGCCACAGCAGGACATAAAAACCTAGTGTATGCTTGCAGGGTCTTTAAACATGGGGAAATGCCTTGACATGTGCTTTAAAGCATTTATTTTCAGGTAGGTCAAAGCCTTTTCTCTGTGGGCTGAAGGATCTTTTGATGGCTAACTTCACCTTTTCCAAAAATGTATTAAATGCACCCATTAAAAAATAAAAATGTATTTATTACTTTTTTAAATTTGAGCCTGCAAAGCATTGCAACTGTGATCAGAGGACGTACAATCCTTTGGCTCCTGCAGACTATTCCTCCAGCCGCAGGTCTATACCGAGGTGAGGACCTTCAGTTACGGGGCCGGCCGTAGGGTTGCCGCCACCTCATTCCTTTAAACCCGAACACATATGAATTACACAGGTTCTGAGGCTAATTTATTGCAGATAAGGCACCAAGTGAGTTTAATTACCACCTTAATCAGCCACAGAACCCGTGTAATTCATATGTGTTCGGGTTTAAAGGGATGAGGTGGCAACCCTAGGGCCGGGGGAAGTAAGAATGAACTACAAATTTGACCTCACTGCACTTGTGCTCCATTGATAACTAAATTACCTCTGCCATGGTGGCAGATAGGACATTTTGTTTTTTCTTTCACAGATGTCAGATAATGACAGAAGCTGGCAGGGAAAAAAAAAACCAGATCCTGTAAAGGGGGGTGATTTGGGGGTGGGGGCTGAAGACTGGGACCATGTTTCATGTTACAGCCTTAAGTTGGCTATACACAAATTGAAATTTGGCTTATTTAGAAGGCACTGACTGAACCTCGATCAGTGTGTGACAGTTCCAGCTTGACAGAAGCTGATTGTTTGGTCAACTTCTGTTGAAGAGATAATGTTGTAAAATTAACCTTGATTAGCAGTTGCGACCAATAAGCTGCAGCCGCTGATCAGTGTATTCTGACAGCAGTGAGTGTCGCTGTCAGAATACAAGGTCCTGCCAGTGGGGATTCCTTTATCCACCCTGTTTGTGTTGATGGAGGAATCTGTCATGCCGCGTACACAAGATCGGAATATCTGTCGGAAAAAACCTTGGATGGTTTTTCCGGTGGAATTCCGCTCAAGCTTGGCTTGCATACACACGGTCACACAAAAGTTCTCTGAACTTTTGACCGTCAAGAAAGCGGTGACGTACAACACTACGACGAGCCGAGAAAATGAAGTTCAATGCTTCCGAGCATGTGTCGAATTGTTTCCGAGCATGCGTAGGAATTTTGCTACAGACGAACGGAATTTCTGATAGGAACTTTTTCCGTCTGAAAAATAGAGAACCTGCTCTCAATCTTTTGTTGGAGGAAATTCCGACAGCAAAAGTCCGATGGAGCATACACGCGGTCGGAATTTCCAACGAAAAGCTCACATCGAACTTTTAACTTCAATCCACACATCTGCTTACTCCTCTCATCAGAATTCCAAGGACTGTTTACTTCCTGGTTAATTTCTTCTTTTATCTATGTTGCAAAGTGTTCTATCACAATGTAGAAGATACTGTACATTCTGTGGCATTGTACAACGGTGGTCTTGCGTAATATATCCAACAGCGTAAAAAGAGAAAAATATAATCTATTTTAGACGTCAGTGAATAGGTGCCCATGATGTAAATTGCAGAAAAATGTGTAAGTTCTATTGAATCTTAGTTTGTTAACTCCTTTGTGTACTTATCGCTATTAAACTCAACATTTAATTATAAATTCATGATGTCATTATTTTTCACAGTAATGCCGCGTACACACGATCGGAATGTTGGCTGATCGGAACGTGTTTTTTTTTTTCCGACGGATGTTGGCTCAAACTTGTCTTGCATACACACGGTCGCACAAATGTTGCTCGGAAATTCCGAACGTCAAGAACGCGGAGACGTACAACACTACGACGAGCCGAGAAAAATGAAGTACAATGATTCTGAGCATGCGTCTAATTGATTCCAAGCATGCGTAGGATTTTTGTGCGTCGGAATTGGATAAACACGATCGGAATTTCTGACAAGAACTTTTGTTGTCGGAAAAATAGAGAACCTGCTCTCAATCTTTTTTTTGGCGGAAATTCCGACAGGAAAAGTCCGATGGAGCATACACACGGCCGGAATTTTCGACGAAAAGCTCACATCGAACTTTTCTTGTCGGAAATTCTGACCGTGTGCACGTGGCATTACAGTGTGTCAGGGTCCTTTCACACTGTTGGCAATGCTTATCCCCCTCTGATTGCTTTTCAGAGGGAGGTATAGGGCGGCCGACAAACATTCAGGAGGCGCTTCTGCCGCCTCCTCATGCCTGTTTTTTTTTTTTTTCTACTGTGCTGCAACTGTGAGCCAAGGGTTTATCTCGCGGCTGCGGTGCGGCACAATTAGGCTGGGTTCACATACGTGTTAATTGGATGCGGGTTTCACCTCATCCAATTCTCGTGACATGCGAGTGTGACCGGCTCTCAATGGAGCTGGTTCACGAATGCCTGGGGTGGCCACGGTGTGAATTTTAAAAGGGTCCTGTGCTTTTACAGCCATTTGGTATTCTTCGGACTGAAAAAAAGGGGGAAAAAAGGTGTATAGTGAAGTAGGTCTATAGGCTTTTACAGCCATGTCAGGTTGTTACAATTTTGGTGGGTGGCTGGGAGGTGCTAAAGCTGTGGATCAGCCGCCTGTTTTTACTGCCCCCCCCCCCCCCCCCCTGACAGTGTAAAAGAGCCTGTAGAGTGTATGGCCAGCTTTAATATGACTGTAACATGAACCCTGTCAGAAAAAAAACAGGGTTAATAAAACACTGGGATTGATCAGATGCCTATAATGAAAACAGATGCTTGCTGCTAGCAGGAAGGTTGGTAAAATATATACATACATCAAAATCTTCAGAGCAGGAAAAATGGAGGAATCTGCAAAAAAAAAATGTATAAAATGTTTGCAATGCACTTAGCTCACCAGGGAGGGATTGATTTTTTTTTCCAACAACTGGAATTTGACTTTAAACACAAACGTTCCTATTTGAATGGAATGCGCCTTTAACATAAACCTAGAAAACACAACAGGAGGAACATTCTTGCTCAGGCGACTTTATAATTTGGCTATGCTATGTATATTATATTTATGAGTGTTTTTTTCCCAGAGTTCTGTGCTGTGTATAGTCTCCCATGCTAGATGTTTCTTGGTCTGGATTCCTGTTTGGTTACACAGCACCTCAGTGCCAGTCGCAATATAAGAAGTGTGGAATGTAAGGCAGCCAGTTCATCTGTCACTGTATTGTGTTGCCTATGTTCCAATACAACAAAGAGACTGATGGAGACACCTAAGGACCTCAGCTGGCTGTTTAGGAAGCAGATGGTTAGGTTGGAAGAAAAGGGGGAGGAAGAATGGGAGAACAAAAGAAAGGGAATTAAACTGGCAGGTGTGCAGGAAACTGGAATGGTAAATATACAATGTTCATAATATGTCAGGAAAATGTATTGATTACCGTCTGCCCACAACTGAAGGACAAATATGCTCTCTAGGCCCATTTGCAACAGCTGCCTTGCGGAATAAATGTTAATAATTAGTATTGGTTAACCTGGTAATTTAACTGAAATGAAGGCAGGGTGACAAAAGATCCGTTTTATTTTGTAGGCGACTAAACAAGGCCTGCTTGTCAGTTCTACATAGTAGAGATGACCTTGGGTGACCTCCAAGCTTATCCCTATTTGAAAATTAAAATCACACTCCAGGCTGGGTCATTCCCTACCAGTACACCTAAACAAAGGGGCAGGAGACTGGTGACATCTGTGTCCTTACAGTATATAAAAGAAACAAGGGGTAGGGGGGGAGGCGCCTCTCTAAGTGTAGTATTAAAACAGTAACATTTATTGCACAAGATTAAAAACACTTACAAGATATAAGTGGGAGTCATGCTCATCATAAGTACCATATATACTCGAGTATAAGCCGAGGCACCTAATTTTACCACAAAAGACTGAGAAAACATATTGACTCGAGTATAAGCCTAGGGTGTCCATCTGCATGCCTCACCGTGCCTCACTTTGCCTCACTGTGTCCATGTCTCACTGTGCCCATGCCTCACTGTGCCCATGCCTCACTGTGTCCATGCCTCACTGTGTCCATGCCTCACTGTGTCCATGCCTCACTGTGTCCATGTCTCACTGTGCCCATGCCTCACTGTGCCCATGCCTCACTGTGCCCATGGCTCACTGTGTCCATGCCTCACTGTGCCCATGCCTCACTGTGCCCATGCCTCACTGTGCCCATGCCTCACTGTGTCCATGGCTCACTGTGTCCATGCCTCACTGTGTCCATGCCTCACTGTGCCCATGCCTCACTGTGCCCATGACTAGACTGACGTTTAACATGGGAGTCTATGGAAGGGGTGCCCGGCTTTGAAAAATCCCCCAGACAAAAAAAGTTTCACACTTATAGAGGAGAAATGGGGCTACATGTGTGCCAAGTTTCGGGTCCAGGGGACCTACGACCGGCCGGTACCGGGTCCAAAAATTCACCGGAGAAATTACCGTTTAACATGGGAGTCTATAGAAGCGGTGCCCGGCTTTGAAAAATGGGTGCTCCTCGGCCTTAGGTCCTCCGGACAACAAACTTTGCACACTTGTAGTAGAAGAGTCCCCCAGACAAAAAAAGTTTCACACTTATAGAGGAGAAATGGGGCTACATGTGTGCCAAGTTTGGGGTCCAGGGGACCTACAGCTGGCCAGTTCCGGCTCCCCAAATCTGGGAGATCAGGCGCAAAAAGGTGACTCAAGTATAAGCCGAGGGGGGCATTTTCAGCACAAACAAATGTGCTGAAAAACTCGGCTTATACTCGAGTATATACGGTATGTATACAGTATATGGACACATGCCCATGTCCCAGGTATGTTTAGAGTCTCTTAATTTACAGTGGACTTTTGGCTGACATTTTTTACCCAACAGGTCACATTAAAGTGAAGAGAAACATACTATAAATATCAGCTAACTTACCCCTTATTCATCTATGACAGCCATTATTAACCTTTTTAACATGGAGGAATTGTTAAAGTAACATTTGGGTCTTTAGGGAACCCCTGCTAATAATTAGCACATTAGTACGTTAGTGGGATGGTCAGTGGGAAGAATGCTCCTTACATTTGTTGTCATTGGGAAGAATCCACCCTTACAGACAGCTTAAAAGATCCTCGTTGTCAATGATTACTTTATCTGAGAAGCAGAAATTTCTCATTGCTGCCAAGGATTTAACATCTCGATTTCATAAAATCTGGACAGCATAGTTTATGTTCACATATTCCGATGATTATAATGCACTAATGTGTGGTTGAAAATGGTTACGATACCTTATTGAGATACTTATGGACCTGGTCGGCGGCTCCTCACTCCTTTTCTGTCTTAGCTGTAGTATTTGGAAATGAATGCTTACTAGCAGGGATGAGCCGAACACCCCCCTGTTCGGTTCGCACCAGAACCTGCGAACAGACAAAATGTTCGTGTGAACTTTAGAACCCTATTAAATACAATGGACTCGAACGTTCGAAATCTAAAGTGTTAATTATAAAGGCTTATATGCAAGTTATTGTCCTAAAAAGTGTTTGGGGACCGGGGTCCTGCCCCAGGGGACATGTATCAATGCAAAAAGAAGTTTTAAAAACGGCCGTTTTTTCGGGAGCAGTGATTTTAATAATGCTTAAAGTGAAACAATAAAAGTGAAATTTTCCTTTAAATTTCATACCTGGGGGGTGTGTATGATATGCATGTAAAGTCGCACATGTTTACCGTGCTTAGAACTGTCCCTGCAAAAAATTTCATTTTTGAAGGAAAAAAAGTCATTTAAAACTCACTCGCGGCTATTAATGAATTGTCGGCTCCCGGCAATACATAGAAAAGTCATTGATAAAAAATTAAAAAAAAGCGTGGGGGTCCCCCAGAATTCAATTACCAGGCCCTTCAAGTCTGGAATAGATATTAAGGGGAACCCCGCCGCAAATTAAAAAAAAAAATGCGTGGAGTTCCCCCAAATATCCATACCAGGCCCTTCAGATCTGGCATGGATTTTAAGGGGAACTCCACCCTAAATTTAAAAAAAAATGGCGTGGAGTTCCCCCAAAAATCCATACCAAACCGTTATCCGAGCACCCAACCTGGGCGGCCGCAGGGGAAAAGGGGGGACGAGAGAGCGGCCCCCCCTCCCTCCTGAACCGTACCAGGCCACATGCCCTCAACATGGGAAGGATGTCCCCATGTTGATTGGAACAAGGGCCTCATCCCCACAACCCTTGCCCGGTGGTTGTGGGGGTCTGCGGGCGGGGGGCTTATCGGAATCTGGAAGACCCCTTTAACAAAGGGGACCCCCAGATCCCGGCCCCCCCCTATGTGAATTGGTAAGGGGTACATTGTACCCCTACCATTTCACGAAGAAAGTGTAGAAAAATGTAAAAAAAAACACACAAACACCTTGAAAAAGTCCTTTAAAAAAAAACATTCCAGCGGTGAAATCCAGTGTCCCGCGGCGATCCGATGTCCAGCGCTGTCCGTCATTGGCTGAGCCTGAGCGGACCTGATGGGGAACTTCCTCGGCAGTCTCTTACATGTATAGACCCGCCCCTTCTAAAGTTCCCCATCAGGTCCGCTCAGCCAATGACTCGGTGTAAGGCTGAGGACCTGATGCGGAACATGAGAAGGGGCGGGTCTATACATGTATTACAAAGTGAGAGAAGTTCCCCATCAGGTCCGCCCCCTCGGTATGTCAGACTCAGACCCCGCCTACGTCATTGGCCTGAGCGGGTAACTTCCTTAAATTTACACAGTGAAGGAAGTTTCTCGCTCAGGCCAATGACGTAGGCGGGGTCTGAGTCTGACATACCGAGGGGGGCGGACCTGATGGGGAACTTCCTTCACTGCGTAATATAGAGTCTATACATGTATTACACAGTGAAGGAAGTTCCCCATCAGGTCCGCCCCCTCGGTATGTCGGACCCCGCCTACGTCATTGGCCTGAGCTGGAAACTTCCTTCACTGTGTAAATTTAAATTACACAGTGAAGGAAGTTCCCCGCTCAGGCCAATGACGTAGGCGGGGTCCGACATACCGAGGGGGCGGATCTGGGGGTCCCCTTTGTTAAAGGGGTGTTCCAGATTCCGATAAGCCCCCCGCCCGCAGACCCCCCACAACCACTGGGCAAGGGTTGTGGGGATGAGGCCCTTGTCCCCATCAACATGGGGACAGCCTCCCCATGTTGAGGGCATGTGGCCTGGTACGGTTCAGGAGGGAGGGGGGCCGCTCTCTCGTCCCCCCTTTTCCCCTGCGGCTGCCCAGGTTGCGTGCTCGGATAAGGGTCTGGTATGGATTTTTGGGGGACTTCACGCCATTTTTTTTTTATTTGGGGTGGAGTTCCCCTTAAAATCCATGCCAGATCTGAAGGGCCTGGTATGGATATTTGGGGAAACTCCACGCATTTTTTTTTAAAATTTGTGGCGGGGTTCCCCTTAATATCCATTCCAGACCTGAAGGGCGCTTTTTTTTTTTTTTTATCAATTACTTTTCTATGTATTGCCGGGATCCGACAATTCATTAATAGCCGCGAGTCAGTTTTAAATGACTTTTTTTCCTTCAAAAATGACACTTTGTGCAGGGACAGTTCTAAGCACGGGAAACATGCGCCACTTTACATGCATATCATACACACCCCCCAGGTATGAAATTTAAAGGAAAATTTCACTTTTATTGTTTCACTTTAAGCATTATTAAAATCACTGCTCCCAAAAAAACGGGCGTTTAAAAAAAAAAAATTTGCATTGATACATGTCCCCTGGGGCAGGACCCGGTCCCCAAACACTTTTTATGACAATAACTTGCATATAAGCCTTTATAATTAGCACTTTAGGTTTCTCCCATAGACTTTTCGAATTTGCCGCGAACACCCCAATTTGTTCGCTGTTCCGGGAACGGGCGAACAGGCAATGTTTGAGTCGAAGCTCATCCCTACTTACTAGGAATTCCTCTCTCTCTCATTCCTTTCTTCTCAAGCCCACTCACATTCCGTCCCCTCTAACTTAAATGATGGAGTAAGTAGTGAGACATCTCCAAGTGGCACAGTGTCCCACTGGATAAAGGTTGACACAATGGAAGGAGGTAGCTTCTATGCATCAGAAATTTCATGTCAATTTGTGATTTATCAAATTGTTATGTCATGATGCTACATTGTACTATGCTCCTAAATTTGTATGTCTTAAGCCATGTACACACGATCGGATTTCCGATGGAATAAAATCCGATGGATTTTTCCATCGGATTTCCGATGAAGCTGACTTCCATCAGTCTTGCCCACACACCATCAGTCAAAAATCCGACCGACCGTCTCAAACGCCGTGACGTAAAAACTCAGACGAGCTGAGAAAAATTAAGTTCAATGCTTCTGAGCATGCGTCGACTTGATTCTGAGCATGAGTGGGTTTTTTCTCCTATGGAGTTCCATACAGACGATCAGAATTTGCTATCATTTTTTTTTTCCATCGGATAAGTTTAAAACATGTTCTATTTTTAATCACCGATGGAAAAAAGACCGATGGGGCCCATACACGATCGGTTTGTCCGATGAAAAAAGCCCAACTGTTTTCATCGGTAAAAACGATCGTGTGTACAGGGCTTTACTCAAATCTTCCATTAAAAATTTAATTTTTTTTTAGAAATTGCTCAAAGAACCCCTAGCAATCTCTGGAGGAACCCATGTGACCAGGCGCTGCGGCTCTGTGTTAGAACTTGAAAGGTAAGTATGACACAACAGTTCAGGTTGTTGGCTATGAGTGGAAAGTGGGGGAGCATTGTAAAGTAGCTTAGTTTTGTAACATGGTTTTTGATGACGTTCAGCTAAATGCTATAATTATATATAGGAAAAAGTTGGTGCTTGTACCAGAGGCGATGTGGGAGTTGGTTCAGGTATAGGGGAAAAAATTAAAACAAAGGGAATGATAAAAAAACAAAATAGTGATTTTAAAAGGCAATGTTTATAACGCATGAGACTGTAAAAAGTCCTTTTTGTCCATCATATAGCACTTTGAAGGCAGCTCAGTGTGGATGTAAAGCAAATCCTAGGTAAGCTTAAGGGGAAACACAAAGGTGCCACTCTGAGTGCAGTATTGTCAGTACATTTTAATAGATAAAAACATGGAGAGCATACATACTCACAAACGAGGAGTTAAAATGGGCATATAGAAATTGGAGAGTCCGTGTCTCATCTCCGTGCAGGGCAGTAGCGTGAAGCGGGTTGGGCCGGTGGAAGCCGACGCTTCCTAAGCTGCAGGCACTTGGATGTAAGGAGAGGCAAAGACGAGAAGTTCCTTGGCGGGCGGTAAGCCCTGTACTACACTGTCTGTGTAGCTCGCTGTTTGTTATATTACTGTTGTTCCTGTGTGAGCGCTCTTTTCTTGTCCTAATCCACGTTTCCAGACGTTTCCGTTAGTAATATCTTCTTCCTTATAGACTGTAGGTCATGACACAGGAAGGAGTTGACCAGCTGACCTCATTAGCACACACCCTGCATCATCCTCCTAATAATAATTATATGTTCAGATATTTAAAAAATTTGATTATTTAACTATTTATAGAACTGTCTAGTGCTTATGATCTGGGTTTCTGGAGTAGTCCTTTAACATAAGATTACAAAACAGCAGCAGTATTACATAATTTATATTATATCAGTTAGGGTTGTCCCGATACCACTTTTTTAAGACCGAGTACAAGTACCGATACTTTTTTTCAAGTACTCGCCGATACCGATTACCGATACTTTTTTTTAATGTCAGGTGACAGTTTTCAAGCACAATACAGATTAGGTGGCACTGATATGCAGCACTGATAGGTGGCACAGATTAAGCAGCACTGATGAGCACTGATATGATTAGGTGGCACGGATATGCAGTACTGATGAGTACTGACAGGTGGCGGGCACTGACAGGTGGCACTGATAGCTGGCACTGACAGGTGGCACTGATGGCTGGCACCAACAGATGGCTGGCACTGACAGGTGGCTGGCACTGACAGGGGGCTGGCACTGATAGATGGCACTGGCACTAATAGATGGCAGGTGGCTGGCACTGATAGCATTGACAGGTGGTAGTGATAGATGGTACTGACAGGTGGCTGGCACTAATAGGTGACACTGAGTAAGCAGCACTAATGAGAACTGACAGATAGCGGGCACTGACAGGTAGTGGGCACTTATAGGCACGAGAGGATTTATTTTTCTATGCTGCCTCTGCGACGCCCATCTTAGTACACCCTGCACTCGGCCTCAATAAAGCAGCAGCGGACATCTTGTTACACCCAGCTCGAACTACATGGGCTGGGTGTAACAAGATGTCCGCTGCTGCTTTATTGAGGCCGAATGCAGGGTGTACCAAGATGGGCGTCGCATTTTTCAAGCACTGACAGTGTAACATGGAGCGTCACTTCCTTTAATGTGACGGCTCCGGTCGACGATGGATCATGATGCGGCTGCAAGCTTACCCGCCTGAGGACTCTCCGCTCCACTCTGCTCTCCGCTCCGCCCCTCCCGCCCTCCGCTTGCCGACTCCGCCCGCCGACTCCGCATGCTGACTTCTCCTCTCCACTCTGCTCTCCGCTCCGCCCTCCGCTTGCCGACTCTGCCGGCCGACTCCGCCCGCTGACTTCTCCTCTCCACTCTGCTCTCCGCTCCGCCCTCCGCTTGCCGACTCCGCCCGCCGACTCCGCCCGCTGACTTCTCCTCTCCACTCTGCTCTCCGCTCCGCCCTCAGCTTGCCGACTCCGCCCGCTGACTTCTCCCATCCCAGGTATCGGCAAAGGCATCGGGAGCATTTGCGCGAGTACAAGTACTCACGCAAATGCTCGGTATCGGTCCCGATACCGATACTAGTATCGGTATCGGGACAACCCTAATATCAGTGTTTGCCTTCAATGTTGCGTGTTGTATAATGTCACCTGAGTTAGATGTTTTGTGGTCCTGCTTGGACTTGGGTTTAATTACAGCACCTCTGCACTCGAGCAGAATATAATGAATGTTGAATGTAAGGCAGCCAGTCCATGACTGCTTTGTGTTGAATATGTGCTGGCACTACAAAGGGATTGATTTCAAATTCTACTGACTTTACATATAATGGTTTTGGGACTTAGCTTTCTGTAATTTTTCCTTAATAGATCCAATTACAAAAAACCCAAGGCCCACAAGGACATAGGAACTTCATTCCATAGTGGAAGATAAATTGTATTACGTTTTTTTTTAATCACTTATGTAGCGCCCTGCTCCTATTGGATAGGCGCTAGTGTAAATTTAGTTGTCTGAGATGTAGTTTAGCTCAGAATAATTGTACCCAGGACTTTTTTTCTCAGAGAATAGGTGCAGGTACTCCCCTCTTCCAAGTCATCTTGTCTCCACCCCCTTCCCACCTCCGTGCTTCGTCCCTTGGTTCCACTCCCTACCCACCTTGTTGATGCTAATTAATTTGTATGGGATTTGCAAATGAAGGCAGTAAAATAGGTCCCCTGCAGCCAGTAACAATAGACCCCCCCCCCAGCAGCCATAAACCCCCTCAGCAATAATAGCTCTCTCAAGCAGCAATAGATCCCTCTGATCAACTATAGATTCCCGAGCAACAATGGATCCACCCCAGCAATAATAGACCAGCAACACTAGATCTCCCAGTAGCCAACATTAATAGACCCCTGCCACAACAGTAGATCCCTCCCATCAACAATATATCCTAACAGGATACTGACAGACTTCCCCAGCAACAATAGATATCCCTTGGCATTATATACATTCAGTGCTGGAAGAATGCCGGAACTGCGTTCCCCCGCTTTCCCGCTGAAAAAAAGCCCTGATTGTACCAAATTATTGGTCTCTGTTCCAGTTCAGCTGTGTTGCACATTTTTCACCTGACTGTAGGTGTCGTTGTCACCACAGGTCAAGGTTGGAAATGCAGTAGGCTGGATGCATTGCCCAGAAACAGCGCAGTGGGAGTGGTTACCCGCTGTGCATTCTGGGAGAGGGTACTTAAGGGACAGACACCGTTGTCTCTGGGTCTTCCGATCCTGACCTGACGGCCCTCCTGGCCTCAGGGATGTGTTAGCAGTTTATCTGCCTCTGGGCCTGCAGGCCCGGGGCTCCGTTACTGAGAGTAGGCCCAGGAGTTTCTGGGGCCTACTGATCCAGGGATGGTCCTGTGTCGCCTTGCCTGCGGGAAGAGACCGAGCAATTGAGGACTCAATTGGAGGACGCATCCGGATAAAAATCTACCTCACAGTGCTGCCAGCTGGCTTAAAGATCCTGGTACTGTGTGTTATGTTTTCAGAACTTTATCAAGTAAGTGATTACACAAGTCTGTGGCAGAGACTTTTGAGCGAGCTCGCACCGGCTGCTAGGTCAGTGAGAGAGGCCTATCCAGTGGTTGCTAGATCCAGTGTGGAAGCTGTTTGTTCTCTGGATTAAATAAAGTACCCGTAATCCGCAAAAGTAAGATACCTGAATCTCCCCTAACCCTCCATCCCTCTGTCTGGAAGTTCTTTAACCACTTCCCTACCGCCCACCATCAAATGATGTCCTTGACTTTGTGTGATGATATCTGAATGATGCCTGCAGCTGCAGGCATCATTCAGATATCATTCTTTTCAGCCGGCGATTCTGTGCACGATAAAAATGATCATAGCGGCACTTCCGCCGCTTGATCGTTCTTATAGGCGGCGGGAGGGGACGTCCCCCCCCTCCCACCGCCATCCGGTGCTTCTCCAGGCTCTCCCGTGCCATCGGGGGCCCGGAGAACGAATTGGCCGGCGCCGGATGGGAAGCATAGAGATGACTGGTGACCAGATGGTCATCAGTCATCTTTATGACCGTCGGAGGCCCGGGCGCAACGTTATGACGTCACGCCCGGGTTTCCATATGTAAACAAAGCCGTGATTTCGGGTGTCAGCATGAGATCAGTGAATTTTTTTTACCGATCTCATGATTTCCAGCCTGGAGGAGAGATGTGGGGTCCTATTGACCGTGCATCTCTCCATAAAGAGGACCTGTCACAATAGATTCCTATTACAAGGGATGTTTACATTCCTTGTAATAGGAATAAAAGTGATAAAAAAAAAAAAAGTAAAAAAGTTTAAAAATAAAATAAATTAAGTAAAAAAAAAAAAAATTAAAACTCCCCTGTCCCCGGCAGCTCTCGCTCAGAAGCGAACACACACGTAAGTCCCGCCCACATATGTAAACGCCGTTCAAACCACACATGTGAGGTATCGCTGCGTGCGTTAGAACAAGTGCAACAATTCTAGCACTAGACCTCCTCTATAATGCGAAAATTGTAACGTGTAAAAAAATTTAAAGCATCGCCTACGAAGATTTTTAAGTACTGAAGTTTGGTGTCATTCCATGAGTGTGCGCAATTTTAAAGCATGACAACATCTATTTACTCAGCATAATAACATCTTTCACATTATACAAAAAAATACTGTTTTGTTATTTTTTAATTCATGAAACCGGCTTTCTTCCAAAAAAAAGGCGTTTGAAAATTTATTGCACAAATACCGTGCAAGATAAAAATTTGCAATGACTGCCATTTTATTCCCTAGGGTGTCTGCTAAAAAACATATATAATGTTTGGGGGTTCTAAGTAATTTTATAGCAAAAAAATTATGATTTTTACATGAAGGAGAGAAGTGCCAGAATAGGCCCGGTGAAGTGGTTAATAAAACCCTTGAGAAAAAGAGACTCAAGCATCGTACACACGACCGGTTTTCTCTTCAAGAAAGGACAAGAAAACTGCTGGGAGAGCTTTCTTGCCGAGAAAAACGTTCGTGTGTATGCTTTCTCGTCGAGAAAACTGCCGGGAATCTCAACGAGAAAAATAGAGAACCTGCTCTCTATTTTCTCGTCAGGATTCTCGTCGGCCTGTTTCCCGACGAGAAAACCGGTCGTGTGTATGCTTTTCCGAGTCCTAAAAAATCGCGCATGCTCAGAGTTAGGTATAAGACGTGAGTGCTCCTTCTGGTAAAACTAGCGTTCGTAATGGAGATAGCACATTCGTCACGCTAAAACGAACTGAAAGCACAAAGACTGAAAAGCGCAAATCGTCTCTCCCCAAACTTTTACTAACATGCGGTAACACGAGATCAGCAAAAGCAGCCCAAGGGGTGGCACCATTGGAATCGAACTTCCCTTTATACTGCCGTCGTACGTGTTGTACGTGACCGCGCTTTACAACGAGGAGATTTTGAATTGACAGTGTGTATGCAAGGAAAGCTTGACAAGAATCTCGTCAAGCTTGACAAGAATCTCGTCAAGCTTGACAAGAATCTCGTCAAGCTTGACAAGAATCTCGTCAAGCTTGACAAGAATCTCGTCAAGCTTGACAAGAATCTCGTCAAGCTTGACAAGAATCTCGTTGAGAAAAACGACGTTTTTTTTTACGACGAGATTCTCGGTCGTGTGTACGAGGCTTAAGTGTTTGGTGCAGACATTTGTGAACAACTCTTCAAGGAAGACCCCTAAGACGGCCGTGGTGAACAGTAAAGTAATGGCAGGCCCAAAATCTTAAACCAGCGGCCCCTTCGGAGGTATTGCTACACTTATGTAGACAAATTATTTATGAGAGTGTTTCATAATTTTTCGTGTCTTTTTCGCTTATCACGTCCTATAACATGACAAAACTGCTCAGTTTATTCATATACTATATGAAATATGACAGTGTGGCTCACCTGTGAGGGACTTTTATTTGGTTATTTTATAGGTTTTACCACTAAAGCCCCAAACACACGGTCAGACTTTTTGCCAACAAACTTCAAAATGAGCACGTTTTTCAAAAAATCCAACCGTGTGTACGCTCCATCGGACAAACTTTTTTGGTTTTCATCGGACAAAAGTTCGCTCTGCAAACGGACAAACTATTTGGCAACAAAAGTCCGATGGTGCAAAGTCCTATCGTGTGTACAGAAATCCATCGGACTTTTGTCCGAGGTACAAATACGCATGCCCAGAACAAATGTTAAAATCAACCAACAATAGCAGAAATTGACCAAAGGGTGGCGGTAAAGAGCAGAAAAGAGCAGAAAAACCATGTGGTGTTGGGAAAGTTTTGGGAAAGTTTGCAGAAAAGTCAGAGCGTGTGTATGCAATGGGTGTGCCCGGCCAACTCCCTTCTGACAAAAATCCACGGAAAAGTTTGTTAGAAGTCCGACCATGTGTACGAGGCTTAAGACTTATGTTAATGTTATTAAAGAACAGCTCTTCACTAATCTAAAAGTCAAGAATCTCTAGCGTGGGCATGTGAGTGTAATATATTATAACATGTGATATACCTTTTTAAGATGTATGGTTGGAATCCATCCAGTATGTCTAAGAAGACACAGACCATCAAATGGCCAAACTGGAGATCAATTCAACCCTGAATTACACTTTGGTCATTAGTTCCACAGACTGCTTTCCTTAATTATTATGTGGATAACATAGCAAAGTCCACAAATAAATGTGCCACCTTGCATGCATGGTCACTCAAGGAATAATAAAGCAACATTATAATTATTCATTGCTGTAAAACAAAACACATCCTTCCAAATGCATTACAAACAAACAACACACTGACTTTAGAATTATTTAGAACACCTTTTGTGTTAGTACTGCAAAAATACCGTATTTAGCAGAGAAATTTGAAATGCCCTGAGTATTATGATGGGACCAGGGTTGCTGTTTAATGTTACAAGGGATGTGGTGTAATGATGAAAGAAATGGGCCCACCATTATGAGTTTTTCAATTCAGAAGATGCTCCTTGACAGAGTAGTATTAAAGCTCATCTCTGGTGCAAGTTTCTAAATTTTTACACACATCTGCATTACTGGCTATAAAATTGCTTCAAATCTTCAGATTATTACATGTTTCTAAACACAGAGGCCCTGTAGAATGAAAAGATGGAAGTTGCAATTTGTTTATGTTCCACAATGTTTGCAAAACAGTTTATCAAATCTATATTTTCTGGAAAAAAATGCCATAAAGTTTTTTTAGTGTACACAAATGCAATTTTATCCTCACAATTTTTTATTATTTTTATTTTTTATACAAAATAAAAGATGAGGTAGTGTTGAGTAAACAGATACCAAACATGTCAAGCCTCAAAACTGCATGGGCCCACAAAATAGTGAAAATATACAATACCCAAAATTATTAATAGGTGACACTTTTAAAGTCTTTACAGCTCATCAGTTTAGGGAAGGGGTCTCAAACTGGCGGCCCTCCAGCCGTTGCGAAACTACAAGTCCCATCATGCCTCTGCCTATGGGTAATGCTTGTAACTGTCAGCCTTGCAATGCCTAATGGGACTTGTAGTTTGGCAACAGCTGGAGGGCCACCAGTTTGAGACCCCTGGTTTAGGTTAAACCATATATGAGTGACCTAGAATTATTTCTCTCAGTCCAGCAAGAATACAGATAAACAATATGGGTTGCACAACCGTTTACATACATTTGTGTGTCTGGGTGATGGAGGTGCATTTATGGGTGTTTTTTGCTATTGGGCGTGGGGGAGTAGGGTGTTGTGGCAGAGAGTATGGCACCTGTACCGTAAAATAGCCACCCAGATCACTTTTACAAAAAAAAGCTGAACAAAAATAAAACACAGCAGTGAGCTTTCTTTTAACCTCTTTAGACCTGTCAATCTGGACATATTAACCACTTCAATACTGGGCACTTTTACCCCCTTCCTGCCCATGCCAATGTTCAACTTTCAGTGCTGTCACACTTTGAATGACAATTGCGTGGCCATGCAACACTATACCCAAACAAAATATTTATCATTTTGTTCAGACAAATAGAAACTTTATTTTTGGTGGTATTTAATCACCACTGGGTTTTTTTTTTTTTGCTAAATAAATGAAAAAAAAACATGTTTTTATTTGTTTCTGTTATAAAATTTTGCAAATAAATAATATTTCTTCATGAATTTAGTCCAAAATGTATTCTGCTACATTTCTTTGGTGAAAATAACTCAAATTAGTGTTTATTATTTAGTCTGTTGGAAAGTTATAGAGTCCACAAACTATGGTATATATCTAAAGATTGATCAATCCTGATGTACTGACGGTACTCATTTCATTTCTTAAAGCTCAAAAATGTCAGGACAGTACAAATATCCCTCAAATTACCCCTTTTTGGAAAGTAGACAGTCCAATGTATTTAGTAAGAGGCATGGCATTTTTTTTTTAAGTTGTCATTCTTTGTCATCATATAATGGGTGTGGCGGTGATGAGGGACACTGACTGGTTAGGGTACAAAAAAAAACCTTTTTAAAAAAAATAAAAAAAAAATCTCCATTTTCTTTATTATATTTACTTCTTTTTTTTTACAACTTTTTTTTAACACTTTGACCAGAGCAATATAATGTTACCATAGTAACATTACACTACTCTGGGGAAGTAATCAATATTTTTTTTCACACATTATGTTTGCACATAGCAATTCATTTCATTGCTATACTTAAGCATTTTACTGAATGAAATATATTTATTCAGTTTGTTTTGTTGTGATTAACTGTGATTGGTACAGTCTGTACCATGTGATTACACTGGGCAACAATTGTACACAATGGATGGCTTGAAAGGAAGCTACCCATTGTTTACAACTGTCATGTGACCTGCTGTGATTGGTTACAGCGGTCACATGGTACCGGGCCTGCAGCAGTGATCAGTCATCGGCTGTGCCCAGTGGACGCAGCCAGTGACAAATCTGGGAGGACATCTTTATGGGTGATTTGCGATAAGCCTGGCTTATCACTCTTAGATAAATAGCTGAATTAATTAGTTGGATCCTTCCAGATGATAAGTACTGCTTCTCAAAGGTGAGGTTAATTTCCTGGATCAATCAGATTTTGAAAAAGGAAAGTCCACAGAACTACACAATACAGACCACTGTAATAAAATGGTTTAAGTAAAACTCCAGGCAAATAGTTAAAGTTGAATTTAAGGCAAATAGCTAAACACACCCAGAAGAAATTCATACAAGGGAACTGTTTTGACTGCCAAAGGATCTGGATTTATCTCCATCCAGTCCTACTATTTTACATCTCTGTCACACCTCCCAACTCTGGTCTGGTGCGGGGACCTGATTTTTCTTTGCTGCAATTTAGTAACATTTACATGTCTTCCCACCACCTCCACCCTTTGACTGGACAGTGAAAGGAGAAGCAGAAGACTGATGAGAGCACCTCTTTCTCACTCTGCTCTCTCCTCCTGTCAGAATTTTCTTTGTTCTGCTTCCTCCTTTCAGGATTCTTCTTGTTCTGCTTCTTCTTCCCTCAGTCTGATCTCTGCTGTACAGGAAATACAAGGGGCTTATACCAAGTCAAATTTAGGTTATTACATTGTTTGCATTTCACAAATACATTTAAGGATGCGCTAAGTAATAGAGAGCTGCATTCATTTGTGCTGTTTTCTATCTGTCTGGAGTTCAGCTTTACACATACAGCTGGACTGCAGACAGGCGGTCCCCTAGATACAAACAACCAACTTACAAACGACTCCTACTTAGGCCCCTTTCACACTGGGGCGGGCAGGTGCGGTGGCGGTATAGCAGCGCGATTTTCAGCGCTGCTATACCGTCGTTGTAACCGCGATATGCGGCCGCTAGGGGGTGAATTTAACCCCCGCTAGCGGCCGAAAAAGGGTTAATACCGCCCGCAAACCGCGGCTATTGCCGCGGTTTGCGGGCGGTATTACCGCGGTGTCCCATTGATTTCAATGGGCAGCCGCGGTAAAGGAGCGGTGAACACACCGCTCCTTTACCGCTGTAAAGAAGCGGCTAGCAGGACTTTTGGAGCGGTCCTGCTAGCGCACCGCTTCAGTGTGAAAGCCTTCGGGCTTTCACATTGAAGGCTACAGGCAGGAATTTTTCATGCGGTATAATAGCGCTATTATTAGCGCTAAACCGCATGAAAAACGCCCCAGTGTAAAAGGGGCCTTAAAAATGGAGGGAGACAACAGGAAGTGAGAGGAAATCTACCCCTAGGAAGGGAAATTCTCTCCTGTAAGAGCTATCATGGGAAAAAAGGTATCTTCACTGATGCTTTATCACCAATCCTTCTTTCCACAATAACCCAAAATTTTCTAATCCAATTGTCACAGGGGCAGAAAGTGAGGTGAAATCATCTGAACAGGGACACAGACAGCAAAACAAACATTAGAGGGGTGATAACCCTTCCCTATGCTATCCAAAAAGCGTAAAAAAAAATTTGGGCTGGAGCTACACTTAAAAAATTTACCTCTTCCGACTTACAAACAAATTCAACTTAAGAACAAACCTACAGTCCCTGTCTTGTTTGTAACTCGGGGACCGCCTGTATATATGTTTTTTTTATGTATAACTGGATTTGCTATTTTTCAACAGCCATTCTTGTGATTTATACACCTGGGAAGATCATTCTGCTACTACCTGGCTTACTGTTCCTGCCTCCAGGGTCAGTTTTACTGCTTCCAAGTTCAGATCTCTTGTTCATGGAGGTTATGATGCTGATTCACTGTCCATTGAGTAGGATGGAGTAGGAGAAAGTAGTAAGATGAATTGCTTACTAATCAGGAGCTGTGTGTGTCATCTATATAGCTGTACCGTGTGGAAAAAATTGTAAGTCACAAGACTGGCTTTTCTGAATTTCAAATCATTTTGCCAGGTAGACTTATATGTAATTCAAAATTAAATGTATTAATGAAGTTTTCCAGAAGTTTCACTTTTCGAGCACACGCACAAAAAAGAACATTGTCCAATTTGGTCTTCTGATTGAAGTGTACCATTCACTTCTTCACATTCACTTCACTGCGCAAGCATGTAGGTAGTGATTCAAATTCAGATCCAGTAAGTGCTAAGACTTGGGAACCCTTTTTTGATGCACTGTAAAGAGCATATGACATGTTTACAAGCTTATTTTAGTTAGGTTAAATGTTAAATCTTAGGGTTAGTTAAAGCATATCTAAACACAATAACAAATATGTAAAATATCTTAGCTAATCAGTCCTTACATGAGGTAGCTGCATGAGTTTTCCTTTTTTTAAGGGGTTTTCCCCTTTATTTTAACCTGGGAATCCAGCAAATAACAAGCTTCCGGGCTCTGGGTGGCCATACTCTTTCCTTCATTGTGTCTATGGAAGGAGCCATAGCTGTCATACAGGTGGAATGCAAGTATGTTGGCCTTTTTTTAATCTCTAATTAATGGTGGTTGGGGCGATTGGTAATTTACAGAAGAAAGATAACCTTGGTTTATGCTTCCAGTTCAATTCACATGAAGTGACAAGGACACTGCATTTCTGGATAGATCAACAGATATTTTCTGTACTTGCTGAAAGCTCAGTACTTGTAGTCAGTTGTGCTCTATTTCCAGTCCATTTTATGAATGCATTTACCCACTGTGGCCCAATGGGCGTCTATGGCTTCAACGAATACATAGACTGAAAACATTGAGCTAATGGTACTGCAGCTCTCCGACACATTCCACTTACCTCCAACTATACTTTCCATAGATATCCATAGATGACTACCTCCACTTAAAGAGGTTGTAACCCTAAAAAAAAGAGACCCTGTTCCCTTATAGCAGGTTAAACAGCAAAGTGTTTGTGCTGTGCTCATCTGTCCCTTTCTATGCTGGAAAAAAACAGGTTGATCCTGCCTGTTCCTGTGTCCCCCTATGTAAACTGACCACAGTATTCATGGCTACTGATCCATGATACCATGGTCAGGTTATGTGCCTCCATCATCCCACTGCTCTCCACTCTCCCCTTCTTCCCCTCCATCCCTGCCTGTCAGCTCCTGTGTGTGAGCAATCTCTTCCCCTCCCCTCCTCTCCTGCTGCTATTAGTAGCTGGCAGTAAAGTCAAAGAAGAATTACTGCCAGTCCTCTGTTCTACCAAGGTATACTACGTAGTGAAAATTTTTGTATAACCATATGCCTCTAAATACCTTCTTTTGGGTGATTTCTGTTCAGTCACATGCTCTCCTCCTCTGATTTAAGGGCTACAGCAGGAGGGGCTGAGCAGACAGTACAGTGGTCACGTGACCTCCCGGCTGATGTCAGAGGGAGATCTCAGCCCCTCTCACTGTAGCCCTTAGATCGGGGAAGGAGAACGTCTGGAGGTCACGTGACTGAACAGAAACTATCTAAAATAAGGTATTTAGAGGCAGCATTTTATACAAACATTTACACTGTGTAGTATAGCTTGGTAAAACAGAGGGACTGGCAGTAATCTCTCTTTGACTTTACAACCACTTTAACTCCAGCTTTACTTTCCATATATTCAGATATTCAATTCATAGAGCTCTTATTTATTGTGGAAGACTCGGACACATAGGCATATCAATAAAGCAAGGAGCATCATGGAAAGTACAGTAGCCCAAAGCTATCAATTCATTCTTCACTCTGGTCAAAGTTAAATCTGTTTGGCTGCTAGGGGTTACTTTACTTTGCACAACTGCATTACTCTCTGAATTACATATTAATTAATATGTTTTCTTATTTACACAAAGTAGTGTCCATTATAATAACGGCTGCTATCCATATTGACCACTTGCCCTATCAGACTTGGACCTCCTGGAAAGTGTACAATTTCCAAATTATTTCATGCTGTAGATATTCTCTACGATGTATCTGACATTCCTCCATATCCAATGCTTCTTGTTTCCCCTCAGGGATTAGCTCAGAACTCTCATTCCCCCTCCCGTATTAATTCCTGAAATACCAAGAACAGACTGTTCTACGACTTTGTAATGAAGGACACACATATTCACATACATTTACATACACACAAACACTCACAGCTTGTTGTGATTTCATTTCGGTGAAGTGAATAAAATATTGGCAATAAAGAGTACAATGACCCTCACATATCAAAATGAATGATATTTTATATCTGTGTACTTCAATCTCCATGTAGTACATACAGTATGTCCATTGTTTCCCTCTGCTAGTTGCAAACCTTCCCAATTAGTTTTTTTTTTATGTTTCTTATCTAGCAACCTCAGCATCACAGGAACACAGTGATGAAGGTGCTTTGGGAAACAAAACAATATGGCACATTACAAAGCTTTTATATTTTGGGTAAAGACAGATATTGACAATATGCTTCTTTATCTGCTATACTGCCATATTTTATGAGCACCATGTTTCTGTGTTCAGGGTTCTGTGTACATGATAGTAATTAAAATAGGTGTACCGTATATATTGAGTATAAGCCGAGTTTTTCAGCACATTTTTTTGTGCTGAAAATGCCCCCCTCGGCTTATACTCGAGTCACCTTTTTGCGCCTGATCTGAGCATCGATTTTTCAAAGCCGGGCACCCCTTCCATAGACTCCAATGTTAAATGGTAATTTCTCTGGTGACTTTGGGGACCCGGTACTAGCCGGTCGTAGGTCCCCTGGACCCTAAACTTACCACACATGTATTCCCACTCTTCCTCTGCATGTGTGCAAAGTTTGTTGTCCAAGGGACCTACGGCCAGGGAGCATCGATTTTTCAAAACCGGGCACCCCTTCCCTAGACTCCCATGTTAAACAGTAATTTCTCCGGTGACTTTGGGGACCCGGTACCGGCCGTTCGTAGGTTCCCTGGACCTGACACTTTGCACACATGTAGCCCCATTTATCTTCTACAAGTGTGCAAAGTTTGTTGTCTGGGGGACCTACGGCCGGGGAGCACCGATTTTTCAAATCCGGGCACCCTTTCTATAGCCTCCCATGTTAAAACGTCAGTCTAGTCATGGACACAGTGAGGCATGGGCACAGTGAGGCATGGACACAGTAAGGCATGGACACAGTGAGGCATGGACACAGTGAGGCATGGGCACAGTGAGGCATGGGCACAGTGAGGCATGGGCACAGTGAGGCATGGGCACAGTGAGGCATGGGCACAGTGAGGCATGGACACAGTGAGGCATGGACACAGTGAGGCATGGACACAGTAAGGCATGGACACAGTGAGGCATGGACACAGTGAGGCATGGACACAGTGAGGCATGGACACAGTGAGGCACAGTGAGGCATGCACATGGACACAGTAAGGCAAAGTGAGGCACAGTGAGACATGCAGATGGACACCCTAGGCTTATACTCGAGTCAATAAGTTTTCCCAGTTTTTTTGTGGTAAAATTAGGTGCCTCGGCTTATATTCGGGTCGGCTTATACTCGAGTATATATGGTATGTTCCTTTGACTAAAGCATTCCTTTATTCATGTTTCACCTCGCAGATAAAAAAAAAAAAGTGCTAAAATGAGGAGAATCATGAAAATTGACCCCTTAAGCTTTGGCCTGCATGACCTTTTAAAATCTTTCATTCTTGACCCCAGAATTAGAATTTTCTGTTCCATCCTACTTTCTACTTGGGTGCTTTTTAAGTGTTCTAATGCGGCGTACACACGATCGGAATTTCCGACAACAAAACCGTGGTTTTTTTTTTCAGACAGATGTTGGCTCAAACTTGTCTTGCCTACACACGGTCGCACAAATGTTGCTCGGAAATTCCGATGGTAAAGAACGCGGAGACGTACAACACTATGACGAGCCAAGAAAAATTAAGTACAATGATTCCGAGCATGCGTCAAATTGACTCCGAGCATGTGCAGCACTTTTGTGCATCGGAAATGCCTACACACGGTCGGAATTTCCGACAAGAAATTTTCTTGCCGGAAAAATTGAGAACCTGCTCTCAAACATTTGTTGTCGGAAATTCCGACAGCAAATGTCCGATGGAGCCTACACATGGTCGGAAAATCTGACCAAAAGCTCACAGCGAACATTTGTTGTCGGAAATTCCGATCGCGTGTACGCGGCATTAGAGAATGGACCCTCGCTCCACCCCTAGGTATCATAAGCAAAAGAAAATGGTAGGTGCAAACAATTACATTTATAACATGACAGTAATAGCCTCTTGTCCAAAAATTTGGGCCACAACCCTAAAAAAGAAAAATAAATTCATTCATAAAACGTGTTTGCTTGTTCTCCAAACATTTTGATGTTCATGGGAAATGTATTGCAAAAGACTGTTAAAAAAAAACAGCTTGAAATCTGTTTTAGTTAATCTATTACATATTTGTGAAGGAAATGTACTGCACTGTTTGGCTTATCACTTAAAGACAAAACCCTCAGAACGGCAAAGTTAAAAAGCCTTGCTGGAGGTCTTCTCTCCCGCAAACTCAGCAGCGAACTGTTAGGAATGTTCTCCATAGATGCTGTTCCAGCATTAGAATTGCAGACAAGCTGGTCCCTTCACTATGAATTAAGAGGAGCCAAAGGAAGCTTCTGAAATGATGTTCCCCCACAAATAAAGCCTTTCCCACTGCCAATAAACTCCTCCCTTCTCAACTGCAGCCATTTTTGCTAGAGTTTTTACAGAACATATAGCAGCAGGAGGCTGCTAAGGGGCCTTGAGGAAATGCAAAATTGGTTTCTATGCAGAAGTGAGCCTGATTTTGCACTTTCCAGCTATAGTAAATAAACCCCATTGTGTACTTAAAAGTGGGGTATGCTTTTTTAACTGAATTATTTGGGTTCTCTCCAAAAATGTGCATTACTTGTTAATCCAGGAAAAATAAACTGTAATATCTATAAGAAAGCGTCACGTAAACCTTCCAGACTAAGTAGATATAACATTTCCATTACCCTGGAGGCTATATTATGGCTGATAAGGTTTACATCCTGTGTAGCACATTCATCAGTTACTTTGTTCAGAAGTATGTAGGTGTAGCATGTAGTTTGGGAACACAGAGAAAACCCTTCAGGGGTGCATTCTATCCCAAGTAAATGAAGTCTCTGACAGTGATAGGTTAATATTTTAGCATATTACTATAACATAACACAGAATTCCTTGGTAACGTAATAGTGTTTGTAGTAAAAATAGAGGAAAGTTTGGAAATAGTTATTAGTCAGTATGAAACAGAGACGGGCGTAATTAGTTATACAACAAAATTAAAATGACTCTGTTGTCTGCTTTAAAAAAAATCATTAACCACTAGTATAGCTGCTGACTAATTTTCCAGCCCATTTGTACATCAGACAACTATTTTACAAAGTCTGTCTACCCCATCTAAGCCAACACTTCAGAACCTCACAGTAAAACGTCTCATGGGAATTATTGTGTACTGCCACATATTATAGTGACCTGATTTCCTTGATGTTTAGGGACAGTTCACATTTTACAAATGCAGCCCCAGTCTGAAAATGCCCTGTTCCTAATGTGCTTAAAGCAAACCTGTCATTAGGGCTAGTTTCACACTGTTGCGGGTGATTGCGGGCGTGGGAAAGCATGTAAATTATACCTATTCCTGCATCCGCAACCACCCGCAGCAAAACGCACTGCTCTTTTGCAGACGTGTGGGGCTGTCATGCATTCTTAATGGCACCCCCACACATCTGAGAATGTAGTGTGTTTTCAAGTGTGAAAAACAAACTTGTCCACCGTCCCCATCTATAGCTGGCCATTGCAGTAAGCAGCATTGGAAGGCTGAAACAGGTAACAACAAAGCCTGGGGAATGACCAGGAAAAAAACAAGCCTACTTACCAACCAGCTCGCAGACAACCAATTACCTGTCTAAAAGTATGTGTTAAAACCAGGGGTTTTGTCCGCACGCATTTACAAACGCATGCGTGACCCACAGAGCCAAGTCAAGGCACCCTGTAATCTGTGGTCCTACACTAACCTATGAGTGTCCCCACAATGGAGGCACATGCATTCTGATGGTTAGATGAGGGCAGGTGGACTAAAGGGGAGCCACCCCTCCTTAAAGGTACAGGAGCACACCAAACACCCAGCATGTAGCACAATGGCTGCAAAGGTGTTGGTGTGTTGCTGGACCAATACAAACACCATGGTGATAAAACAAACATGTCCACCGCCCTGTTAAAAATCGCCCTGTTAAAAACAGGGGTTTTTGCAGCCATTGTGCTACATGCTGGGTGTTTGGTGTGCTCCTGTACCCTTAAGGAGGGGTGGCTCCCCTTCAGTCCACCTGCCCTCATCTATCCATCAGAATGCACATGCCTCCATTGTGGAGACACTCATAGGTTAGTGTAGGACCACAGATTACAGGGGGCCTTGACGTGGCTCTGTGGCTCACGCATGTGTTTGTAAATGTGTGCGGACAAAACCCCTGTTTTTAACACATACTGTTAGAGAGGTTAATTGGTTGTCTGCGAGCTGGTCGGTAAGTAGGCTTGTTTTTTTCCTTGTTCTTACCTGTTTTCAAGTGTGGGAAATCAATTTCCCTGCTGCTATGTTTTTAAAAGGTGCAAGGACCTTTTTTCTGCGTTTCCTACAGAAACAGCAGTCCTTTCAAATGAGGGGACTGCTGTACCTGTGCAAACACAAGCTGCAGCATACACATAGGTGTAAACCTAGCATAACATAAAACAATTAAACTAACATTATATGGGTATGGCAGGCACGTACAATGTGAACAGGCACCCTGCTGCTTCCTGTGCCATACTATTGGTTCCATAGAATTATGGGATCTTGCTGACCAAGGCCGCTGATAAGGCAGTAAAACCAGCCTCCTGTACTGGATCCAGGCCTCATCAGTTCAAAAGAAGGCCCAGCAGTACTGCCTTATTGCTGACACTTGTGCAGTGCTGCCGGCTTGTACTTTTCTTTCTCTGGCTGCACTACAGGAGGATCGGTTATAATATCTGCACCCCCTTCCGCCTGCTGTCTGGGACCCCTGTGTGCCCCTTTCCCCTGCAGTGCTGCCATTTGCCCTCCTCTCCTCTCCCACTGGCAGCTTCTGAGGACACACAGGTGGGTTATTTCAGGATGGCGAGCAGGAGAAGGCTCACCATCCTGAATGAACACACCACCTTAAATGAACACAGTGAGCAATCGGTACCAATCACTCACTGTGGGAGTACAGATATTGCCTCTGTGCTGCTGTTCACTTAAATAGGTCTTGTTTAACTGGGGTATCATTTCTGCCATGGCTGCAAAGCATAGCATCGTGGGCGTTTCATTTTAGCAAAAATATAATTTCATATTTTCGGAGGTGGGGGGTCCTGTCAGGTAGGCTGTACGGGGCCCTGTGATTTCTATCAGCAGCCCTGTTGCTGAGCAATAGTAAGGCACAGGTGGCAGAATAGGAAGGGCTAAAACTGGGCAAAGAAATTAAAGAGGAAATTCACGCTCCCAATCAAAAATGATTCTTTTTAATACTCATGCTACTAGCATTAGTAACTAGATAGGAAAGTATATCATATTTACTTGTTTTAAACTTTTTCTTTAACATAGTTACATAGTTAGTAAGATTGAAAAAACACACAAGGCCATCCAGTTTAACCAAAAAAATAAAATAAAATTACAATCCCTTATACACAATCCTATACTCATAATTTCTTCAGTTTCTTACTGGTTTCTGGCCTACACAAATGATGTCATACATCCCAGATGTCTTCAGGAGGAGAGGAGGAGGAGTTTTCTCATCTAACCACACTCTCCTGCATGCATGCTTCAGCTAGGAGCAGATGAATTCCAGGAAGTAAATAGTTTATGATTCACTTGCCCTTACTCAAGATGGCCAGGGGCAGAAATGCTAGGGGAGTGTTTTTCAAAGTGATTTCTCAACAAAATAAAGCATTGAGACATGGATGGATGGGGGAGTTTGCTTTGAATTTTAAAAACAAACTAAATAATGTGTAGCGCTACCCCCAATTAAGAGAGCCGCTGATTTGATTTCGGGCCCTGCACGCAGCACCGCCAACCCCCGGTAATCTTACTCGACCCACTCTGGCACAGTCAGTCTAGGGTTAAACTCCTATCACTCTCAGGTGTATTATACTTAATAATCTCTAGGCAGTCAGACAACACACTGAGGCAGGAATGTAAAATATATATATCAGCTTTACTGGTAATGAAGGATTCAAGGTATAACATGCAACATATACATGGGCCTGCAGAGCCCTGCATCAATCAATGTACTAGGTGCAGCACAATAATATGGCGCCGCGCAGTGTCCACCACGCGGAGCTATTATAGCGTGTGCTCGCCTATGGCGTAGTAACACAAACTTTCTAAACTCCCCACCTAAGTCAGGCCTGACATGGAATGGAACTCAAGCCTCGTACACACGACCGATTTTCTCGTCATAAAAAACACGTCGTTTTTTTCGACGAGATTTTTGTTAAGCTTGTCGATTTTCTCGTCAAGCTTTCTATGCGTACACACTGACATTTCCCAATTTCCTCGTTGTTCTCCGCGCTCACGTCCAGCACGTACGACGGCACTATAAAGGGGAAGATCTTTTTTCTTGGCGCCACCCCTTGGGCTGCTTTTGCTGATCTCGTGTTACCGCGTGTGAAGTAAAAGTTTGGGAAGAGACGATTCGCGCTTTTCAGTCTTCGTACTTTTCAGATCGTTTTCTGCGGTTCAGTTTGTGCTTGTGGGTTCGTACTGTATCTTGACTTTCAGGGCGTCTAGGCAGGTCGTATCTGTTTTACAGTGCGTTCTTGCCTGTTCGTTTCTGATTTTCAGTTATTCATAGGCCTTGCTGTTCTAAAGTGCGTTCTGTTCTGTACGTTCTGATAAGACGACCGTTTCTTAGCCATGTCGCCTGGACGTTCTCGTCGTCGAGTTCGTGCTGTGCGTGCGCTTGGTGTTGGTCTGCTTGTTTTGGACCAAGACCAGTCCATGAATGGTGTGAGGAGGAGTTCATGGGCCAAGAATTGGTTGCTCCAGCGGGACCAATTCTGCCATATGCCTCTGCTGCGGGAGATCGTCGAGAATAATCCTGAGGACTACAGGAATTTTCTGCGGATGTCTGACCCCGTTTTTCAGGAACTGTTGGCTTTGGTGTCCCCCTATATTACCAGGAAGGACACCGTTATGCGGGAAGCCATCAGTGCTGAGCAGAGGCTCATCGCCACCTTACGGTACCTGGCGACAGGGAGAAGTCTTCAGGACTTGAAGTTCACCACAGGCATCTCCCCCCAGGCTCTGGGCCTCATAATCCCAGACACCTGTTCTGCCATTATACAAGTCCTGCAGGAGGACTATATTAGGGTAAGTTTTCTCCCTTAACATCACATTTTATGTATTACATGTATGCTAATGTATTGTATTTCTTTCATCCTTCCCTAATTACCATGATTGTAATATGCTGAGAATGATCCCCTTTGTCCCCATGCATGCTGGAAGCTTTAGATTGCCCCTTTTTTCTCCTCCATAAATATTTCCCTTCACTAACTTTTCCAGCAGGGGCGCCTGTTGCTCCAAATGTTTGGGGGTTCAAACACCAATTTAGGAAATAAACGTCCTCCTTTTTTGCTCTGGTGCCTATTAAACGCCCCCAGTTGTCCCCTCTAATGCAGCCATTTTGTTCACTCCAATGCAGCCATTTAGTCCCCTCTAATGCAGCCAGTTTCCCCCCAGCCCTGCACTTACCTTCTTGTGGTCAGCGCCATCCTTCTTCTGTCCTTGATGTCTTCTCCTTCCCTTGATGTTGCATCAGCCAATCATGTTACCATTAAACAGACTTGGTGAACATGATTGGCAGAGCAGCCTGCCAGTGTTTCCCCAAGGAATGCCCCCCCTCCTGCGTCCCCTATTTTACTTTTAGGAAGCCAATTACATCCCTCAGGTTGTAATGTGCAAGATTATTTTACTACCTGTTTCTGCTATGCAATTTGAACCCCCTAAATGCCGCAATTATTCATGTCGGTCGCTTTACAAGAGGCCATCCACCTGAATAGTGGGCGGCATAGACAATACATAGGTTAATGCAACGCATGAACCTATGTATTGTTCTGAGTGATGGGCACAGGAGAGAGGGGGCAGTGCTCCAGCGCCCACTCTGGACGCACCGCCATTGCAATGCTTTCCTGTGGCCAAACACATCTCCCCCCCCAAAATAATTTAGTAATGGCCCATCAGAGGGGGTGATGAATATGATAAATGAGCCTTCCATTATACTTATTTTAAACACCTTAATAAACGTAGAATTTGATGTTGGCCTCCAATTTTTTTTAATAGAATTTCCTTGTAATGTATGACTTTGGTATTCTAATATTATTTCATCTTGTTTCACTCCACAGCTTCCTTCCACGCCACAGGAATGGCAGACTGTGGCATCGGAGTTTGCCACGCGGTGGGACTTCCCCAACTGCGGTGGTGCCATAGACGGGAAGCACGTCCGCATCGTGCCGCCACCCCGTTCTGGGTCCTACTACTACAATTACAAGGGGTTTCATAGCATTGTGCTGATGGCGGTGGTGTCAGCACGGTATGAATTCCTCTATGTTGATGTAGGGAAGAATGGCCGGATGTCCGATGGGGGATCCTTCATCCAGACGGAGTTTGCCCTCCGTCTCCAGAGTGACGACCTTGCGTTGCCACCGGATGCAGGGAATATTGAAGGACTCCCCTTTGTTTTCTTGGCGGATGAAGCCTTCGGACTCGGACGGCATCTTATGAGGCCATTTCCACAGAGGACCCTGACCCCAGAGAAGAGGGTGTTCAATTACCGGCTGGCCAGGGGCCGAAGAGTTGTCGAAAATGCCTTTGGCATAATGGCCAGCCGGTTCCGCCTTTTTATGACTTCAATACACTTGGCGGACTACAAAATAAACAATGTCGTATTATGCTGCTGTGTGCTACACTACTTTCTGAGCCAAAAATCTAATTCCTATATGGCCACAGTTTTGCCAGAGGCTGGACTTTCCCCTGCAAATCCCCTGCCGGGCCTGGAATCTGCCCGTCCTGGCTTGCCCTCCAAAAATGCCCGTGAGGTTCGGGACAAATACATGGAGTATTTCACGGGTAGGGGGGCAATTCCTATGCCAGCCTATGTCTAAGGATCCCAATAAAAAGCTTGTTTAAACCTTTAATTATTTGTTCTTTCCTGTCTCCTAGTTTGTCTTTGTGCATTTGTAGTGCCAAGTGTATTTTACTTTAGTAAATAACAACCATTTCACTATGTAGCCTTACAAAATAACCAAATAAGCTTAGAGGGTATTATAAAAAGAAGCTACACGTTGTTTGTGGTCAAATATTTTACTCTGTGCACATTCTCACCATTTTTAGTTTTTTCTGTTTTTTTTGGGTTGGCCTGGCCCCAACCCGGCAATTTTTTGCTTATGAAAATACAAAAATAACAGTTGCATTCCAAAAATTACAACATTGGATACCTCTGAGCAATCTGAGACATTCACTTACACAAACTATGTCTCTATGTGCCCGTCCTAATATGGGGTCCTGCCACCCCTTGCCCAGCCAAAAATTGAATATGCACACATTTGGGATTTTTTTCATCTAGGAAGTTTACAATCCTGATCCCTATTGTCAACATGTGCTATCTGCCATCAGGGGTGATCAATGGACGTGTTTTGGGGGTGCAACCCCTTCCTCAGTTCACCGACTTTAGATACGAGGAAGGGGTTGCACCCACAAAAGACGTACATGGATATCCCCTGATGGCAGATAGCACATGTTGACACACTGTGTGCAGATTCAATTTTTGGCTGGTTTGATTGTCAAAAAAATTCGAAAAGTTGCAAAAACAAACATGTAAAAACAAATGTGTTTGGATGGCTTATTGAATTCTCCCCAAAACATCGAGAATGTCTTTAAATGTTTGTTCCATCACATGGATTCTTTGTTTAATAAGGTCCAGTTCCGTGCTACATTCCATCACTAGTGATGAGCCGAACACCCCCGGGTTCGGTTCGCACCAGAACCCGCGAACGGACCGAAAGTTCGCACGAACATTAGAACCCTATTAAATACAATGGATGCGAACGTTCGGATTCTAAAGTGCTAATTATAACGACTATTATCCATGTTATTCTCCGAAACAGAGTTTGGGAACCCGGGTTCTGCACCAGGGGACATGTATCAATGCAAAAAGAAGTTTTAAAAACGGACGTTTTCCGGGAGCAGTCATTTTAATGATGCATAAAGTGAAAAAAAAAAGTCAAATATTCCTTTAAATATTGTACCTGGGGGGTGTCTAAAGTATGCCTGTGAAGTGCCACGTGTTTCCCGTGTTTAGAACTGTCCCTGCACAAAATAACATTTCTAAAGGAAAAAAAGCCATTTAAAACTGCTTGCGGCTTTAATGCAATGTCTGGTCCCGGTAATATGGATGAAAATCTTTAGGAAAAATGGCATAGCTACCCCATCAACCCCCCCCCCCCCTACCCCAGCCCATTACCAGCCCCTTTGGGTCTTGTATGGATATTAAGGGGAACCCCGCACACAAAATAAAAAAGGACCTATATACTCTGAACAGCCGTATACAGGCGGTGCATACAAGACAGGGACTGTAGGTTTGTTCTTATGTAGAATCTGTTTGTAATTTTGAACGGCTGCATTGTTTAAGTGTAGCTCCATGCCAAATTCCTTTTTTTTAGCTTTTTGGAAAACATAGGAAACGGTTATCACCCCTGTCACATTTTTTTTGCTGTCTGTGCCCCTGTTCAGAACATTTCACCTCACTTTGCGTCCCAATGACAACTGTTTTTGAAATGTGGTGTTTTTATTGAAACAAGGATTGGTGATAAAGCATCAGTAGAGAGGAGACACCTTTCTCCCATATTAATTCTTACAGGAGAGAATTTTCCTTCCAAGGGGTAGATTTCCTCTCACTTCCTGTTGTCTTCTTCCGTTTGCAAGTAGTAGTCGTTTGTAAGTTGGATGTTTGAAAGTAGGGACCTGCCGTATATACTCTGCAGAAATTGGCCCCTTAGGTGTTGGTGTTGGCACAACACTGAAAGCACTCACAGTTATTCTTGGTGGGTGCTGGAACGCCCTGCTGTCAACTATTATATCAGGAATTGTAATAACATATAATTGTTGATCAGTGGTAGTAAAATTGGGCCTTTGATGGTGGTGCTGGTGCCACAACACTGTAAGGCCTGACAGTTACTCTTGGTGGGCGCAGCAATGGGCCTTGCTGTGAATTATTCGATCAATAATTATAATTGCATGCCCCTGTTGAACAGGGGCTGAAAAATTGGGCCTTTGGTGGTGGTGGTGGTGGTGATGGTGGTGCTGGTGCCACAACACTGTAAGGCCTGACAGTTACTCTTGGTGGGCGCAGCAATGGGCCCTGCTGTGAATTATTAGATCAATAATTATAATTGCATGCCCCTGTTGAATAGGGACTGAAAAATTGGGCCTTTGGTGGTGGTGGTGGTGGTGATGGTGGTGCTGGTGCCACAACACTGTAAGGCCTGACAGTTACTCTTGGTGGGCGCAGCAATGGGCCCTGCTGTGAATTATTCGATCAATAATTATAATTGCATGCCCCTGTTGAACAGGGGCTGAAAAATTGGGCCTTTGGTGGTGGTGGTGGTGGTGATGGTGGTGCTGGTGCCACAACACTTTAAGGCCTGACAGTTACTCTTGGTGGGCGCAGCAATGGGCCCTGCTGTGAATTATTAGATCAATAATTATAATTGCATGCCCCTGTTGAACAGGGGCTGAAAAATTGGGCCTTAGGCACTGGTGGCACAACACTGCAACCCCTCACAGATACTGTACTTGGAGCACAGCAATGAGGCCTGTTGCAAAGTATTGCATCAAAAATTTTAATTACACGCCCATGTTAAACAGGGGCTGAAAAATTGGGCCTTAGCCACTGGTGGCGTCACCCATAAACCAAAATGATCTTCCAAGCTATCATCATTAATCGTATCATTGAGGAGGAGGAGGAGGAGGATAGCCAGTCAACATAACAGCACAGGCACTCAGCATCAGCATCAGTCTTGAAGGGATGTGACATTTTAAAATCAATTAGTCTGTTATATCAGCATCAGGTGTGTGGTAGCTGGTGGTGATCCAAGACTGGTTCATCTTGATGAAAGTCAGTCGATCAACCGAGTCGGTGGACAGGCGCACCCTGTGATCCATGACAAATCCTCCAGCAGCACTGAATGTGCGTTCTGAAAGAACGCTGGATGCAGGACAGGCCAGTAGCTCAATTGCATACTGTGCAAGCTCTGGCCAGTGATCCATCCTCAAGACCCAGTAAGCCAGAGGATTTTCGGTGGGGAAGGTGTCCAAGTCTGACCTTGCCCCTAGGTATTCCTGGACCATGTATATCAGACGCTGGCGATGGTTGCTGGAACCGATCATACTTTGGGGCTGCGGACTAAAGAATTGTCTGAACGCATCGGTCAGAGGGCCACCTTCCCCACCGCTCCTTCTTTGACTGCCCGAAGCCTCAGCAACTCGTTGTCCAGGACCAGGAGTTTGTAACCTCCCAGTCTCTGGGAACGCGTTGCACAGACCTTTCTGCAAGGCCTCCCGGAGTTGTCTCATCCTCTGCTCCCTCTGCGATGGTAAGATAAGGTCCGCAACCTTACCCTTGTACCGTGGATCAAGGAGAGTGGCCAGCCAGTAATGGTCCCTCTCCTTGATCCGAAGAATACGAGGATCCTTCCGCAGACTTTGCAGGATCAGGGAGGCCATGCAGCGTAGGTTAGCTGAGGCATTCAGTCCGGAGTCCTCTGGGTCACTAAGGACGACATGATCCGCAGCCACCTCCTCCCAGCCACGTACAAGTCCACTGGTTTCTTGGGACTGTAAATCATCCCTAAAAGACTGCTGCTGATGATGCTGAGTGCCAGCCTCCACCTCCATGCTGACACAATCCTCCTCCTCCTCCTCCTCCTCCTCTTCCTGTGCGATGGGTGGGACAGAAGGAACACTGTCTGGGTAAAGGGGGCCTTGAGAGGCAAGGAAGTCCTCCTCTTCCTGCCTCTGTTCTGCCTCAAGTGCCCTGTCCATTATTCCACGCAGCGTGTGCTCCAACAGGTGGACAAGAGGTACAGTGTCACTGATGCATGCACTGTCACTGCTCACCATCCTCGTGGCCTCCTCAAATGGTGCCAGGACAGTGCATGCATCCCTGATCATGCCCCACTGGCGTGGTGAAAAAAACCCGAGCTCCCCTGACCCTGTCCTGGTGCCGTAGTCGCACAGGTACTCATTGATGGCCCTCTGCTGCGTGTGCAGCCACTGCAGCATGGCCAACGTTGAGTTCCACCTGGTGGGCATGTCACATATAAGGTGGTTCTTGGGCAGGTTCAACTCCTTTTGCAGCTCAGCCAGGCGAGCACTGGCATTATAAGATCTGCGGAAATGCACACATACTTTCCTGGCCTGCCTCAGGACATCCTGTAAGCCCGGGTACCTGCCCAAGAACCGCTGCACCACCAGGTTAAGGACGTGAGCCATACAGGGCACATGGGTCAGTTGTCCCTGTCGGAGGGCGGAGAGGAGGTTGGTGCCATTGTCGCAAACCACCATTCCTGGCTTAAGCTGGCGTGGCGTCAACCACCTCTCGGCCTGCCCCTGCAGAGCAGACAGGACCTCTGCCCCAGTGTGGCTCCTGTCCCCCAAACACACCAGCGCAAGCACGGCATAGCATCTTTTTGCCTGCGTACTTGCGTAGCCCCTTGAACGCCTACGGAGCACCGCTGGTTCCGAGGACAAACCACAGGAAGAGGCCATGGAGGAAGAAGAAGAGGAGGGGGTGGAGGAGAGAGGTGTGTCACAACCAGTAGTAGCATTTTGGAGGCGTGGCGGTGGAACAACCTCCAACACTACTGCACCTTGTCCTGCATCCTTCCCAGCTGCCAAAAGAGTGACCCAATGGGCCGTGAAAGAAAGGTAACGTCCCTGTCCATGCCTGCTGGACCATGAGTCAGCGGTAATATGCACATTACCGCTGACCGCCCTGTCCAGCGAGGCCAAGACATTGCCTTCCACATGCCAGTAGAGAGCCGGAATCGCCTTCCGTGCGAAAAAGTGGCGTTTGGGAACCTGCCACTGAGGAACCGCACATTGCACAAACTCACGTAAGGGGCCCGAGTCTACCAACTGAAAAGGCAGCAGTTGAAGCGCTAGCAATTTAGCCAAGCTAGCATTCAACCGCTGGGCATGTGGATGGCTGGGAGTGAACTTCTTTCGACGGTCCAGCAGCTGGGGCAGGGAAATTTGCCTGCTAGAATCGGACGTTGGTGTACTGCTAGCAGAGTGCCCGCAAGTACTTGGCTGTGACACACCTAATTCTACACCTTCATTCCTCTCAGAGCAGGTTTCAGAGAGGAGTGAAGGTATAGTGGGGTTGGAGATCCCAGCTGATGCGGTGCAAAAGAGGTCAGCTTTGTTCTTTGGTGTGGGTCTTTAAGGTAGGCTTGCCAACGAGCTGCATGGCAGGTCAACATATGTCTGATCAAGCATGTGGTGCCCAAGCGGCTGATGTTTTGGCCACGCGATATACGCTTGAGACATATGTTGCAAACAGCAGCTGTGCGATCTGATGCACTCGCCTCAAAAAAGGCCCACACCAAAGAACTTTTTGAATGACGGGCAGAGGCAGCGCCCTGCACAGGCGGAGCTCTGCGGTGTGATTCCGTCGGTGTGCTGCCCATACGCTGGCCACTCAAGGGCATCCTGCCTCGTTGGAGATGTGCCTCCTCCTCATCCTCCTCCTCCTCTCTCCTATTAGGCACCCACGTGGAGTCAGTGACCTCATCATCCCCTCCCTCCTCATCACTGGAGCCAATCTGGCAGTATGCTGCAGCTGCTGGAGCATGACTGCCAGATTGGTGTGCTTCTTGAGCATCCCCTCTCTCTGCTCTCACGCTACTGCCTTCCTCTATCTGGGTATCATCATCAGATCCTTTGAAACGCTGGGCATCCTCCTGGAGCATGTACCCAACACTGTGCTCAAACAGTTTGGGGGACTCCTCAGGAGGAGGACATGGTGGGTCTAGGGAAGGATTGACTAATGAAGATAATGATACCAGAGAAGAGGACGCGTTGGCAGCTGCTTTGCCAGTACCCTGAGCCTGGGTGAGAGAGGATGAGGAGGATGAGGTGGGCTTGGTCATCCACTCTACCAAGTCTTCGGCATGATGTGGCTCAACATGTCCAGCTGCCGAAAAGAAGGACAAGCGTGTCCCATGGCCATGTGCTGATGACAATGCACCGCGTCCACGACCAGCACTGTTGCCCCCAGACACAGAGCCTGCTTGCCCTCTTTTTTTGCCTCCTGACTGTCTGCCTCTCCTTGTTTGCCTTCCAGACATTTTAATGGATGGCCTGCAGGGAGATGGGAAAAAGAGCAATAAGGGCTACCTTCAGGTGTACAACAAAACAATACTCCTGCGCTCTGATGTCTTGGTGTATGCGGGGCGTGTCGATCATTCCTCAGTAAACAGGCAACACTTTAGGAATCTTGCAGCCCTCCTCAGAACTATGGGTGTTCATACAACTGTAAAAAAACAAAAAACAGGAGGGCGCACCGACCTAGTGTATTACCAGATAAAATCTTTATTAAAATGTATAAAAACAGCAATGGTCCTACTCACAAGCAGAGCGTTAAAATGAGCTTTTTCTAGTGACCAGCCTGAATCATAGGACGACTGAAGTTAAAACTCGATGACCAGGGAGATAGATGGTACCTCAAATGTGCTGGACGGCTGACGCGTTTCCGGGGCGCACCCCTTTCTTCAGAGCCTACACAGCTTGTGGTATCCTATTCTCATGGATAACCCCACACATATAGATATACACACACTCATGTCCACCAAGGAGGCCCCGACCCATCGTCCCCACCCCAATAGGCCCCGCCCCTACAAACTCCACCCCCAGAGGTGTGTCTCATGATTAACCCATAGGGGTGAATCAGAAATTAAATATAATTCGACATGCTATGTGACACCAATTGTGCACTAGAGTAAAACAAATCATTTCACATCATAGATACATATAAAATAGTGGTGAAGGATAGAGGTTCAAATTCAAAGGACCAGTGTGCCACTAATGATCAAAATACTCCTAGCAAACTTGTACCCAAACCCCCACTGATCCCGCATCACAGGGTGACCAGGTAGGCTAGTAGTATACAACAGATATGTAACAAGCATCTAATTGTGCCCGAATGAACCGCTTACCGTATGCAGCAGGGGCCAACAGTAGATGCAAAGGTGTCCAATGATCTGCCAGTGGGAGAGATGCATCTAGGATTCCACTCACTGCATCCTATACCTAACCTTCTATTAAGGGAGAGAGGCACATTCGGAGCTTTGGACTAGAAGTGCGGGTGTTACAAACTTTTCCACCCGCACTTCCTGTTTGTCAGTGGTGCGGCCTGATTGGGCGAATGCCAGGCCTCGATCTGGATGCCGAGTCGGAAGTGCGGGTGTGTTTGCGTTCCACCCGCAACTTCCGGTAGCACTACAGTGAATGCGCTCGCCCCTCCTATCACTCCTAGGGGCGGAGTGCAGAGGAGGCTTGTCCAAAGCATGGAATGGGTCGCAATTGCCTAGAGGTGTGGGTGTCACTAGCGTGTCTACCCGCACTTCCGGTCGCGTCCCTGTTTGTCTATAGCACAGCCTGATTAGGCAAATACCAGGCCTCGATCTGGATGCTAAACTGGAAGTGCGGGTGTGTTTGCGTTCCACCCGCAATTTCCGGTGAAACCACAGTGTACACACCCGCTCCTCCTATCACTCTTAGGGGCGGAGTGTAAAGGAGGCCTGTCCAATGACAAGGAGAAAAAAAAAAAAGAGGGCGGGGAGAGAGGAGCCTCCTCCATGCACACACGCACATGCACACCCATACAAAGGATCCACAGATACGTACAGTGGGTCTAGTACATAGGAAAACTCCTACCTGGTTTCTTTGCCAAAAACATTCCCCCATCACCAAAGTGAATTTGTGGGAAACAACATTGATGGACTATCTCCATGGATAAAATAACTTTGTGGGACAAAGGTCCCATTTATCCCCACTGCCCCACAATTATTTGCCGTGAGGAAAAGGGATACACGTAAATCTCTCCCCACATGTACTTATGCAAAACACTCCCACAGATGATACATGGTGGACCCACTGTACGCTGGACCTACCAAATGAACCACGCCGTATAAATATTATTAATGGAGTTGAACAAGCAACCCTTGAACTACACTCTACCAAGAAGCACCCACATAGTGTAGGGTGCCAGTGGCGTGGACCCTAGTAGGTCCAGAAGATGTCACATGAACCTGAATAAACCAGCTGTAAATATGATGTGCATTATAGCATTGCAAAAATGATAAACAAAAAAGAAAACAAATTATTATTATTAATTATTATCAACAATAATAATCATGTTCCCAATATTAAATATAAACCCCAAAGGACCCAAAAAGCCTTAAAACTCTCTCTTCTAAATCCTAAGCCTACTAGAAATATTCTCTTTATGTACCCTGGCATGCACGACCAATCAACTTGTACTAATGGTGTGAAGTTCAATTCCCTCGTTGAGGCCCTGCGGGGCCAAAGTCCCCAAGGTGAAGATCCAGAAAGCTTCTCTCTTACATAAAATCTGATATTTCTTGCCACTATCTAAATTGCTAGGTATAGCTTCTATGCCAAAAACCTTCAGACCATCTATGCTACTGTCATGTAGTTCCTTGAAATGTCTCGGAACTGAACACTTGTCCTTTTCCGTGGTGATGCTACTCCTGTGTTCGTTCATCCTGGTTCTCATTGGTCGACATGTACGGCCAATGTACATAAGGCCACAAGGGCAGATTAGACCATAGATGATAAATGGGGTACCACAGTTAATAAACTGTCTGATCTTATGACTTCTCCCATCTACTTCAATCACCTCTTTCTTCCTGTGGCACATATGTGTACAATTGCCGCAAATGCCACTTCCACATCTATAGGAACCTTTCTGGTCAAAGATAGTGGTCCAGGTGTTATTCAGTCCTTTGTTCTTGTTGTTCTTTTTGACCCTACTTGGGGCAATCGTATTTCGCAAATCTCTCGGTCTCCTAAATACCAAATTGGGATGGGGCGGGAGACTCAGAAAGGGATCTGATTCCAGAATTTTCCAGTTCTTCTTGAAGATCTTTTGGATCGTCGGTACTTTATTATTGTACCTCGTGCAGAACCTTGTTTGCGCTGGTTCATTTTTCTCCCGTTTCGTTTTTATTTCATCAATATCTCCATACAAGTGTAGAAATTTTTGGAAGGCTTCCTCTATATGTCCTTCCTCGTAGCCCTTCTCTTTGAATTTATTCTTCAAAATCAGACTTAGATCTTCATAGTCCTTTTTTCGAGAACAGGTGCGCCTAAGCCGACAGAACTGACCGAATGGAATATTCCGGATCCATCTTGGGTGATGGTGACTCTGAGCATGTAGGTATGAATTGCCTGCGCTAGGTTTAAAGTGCGTTCTTGAATAGATGACACCATATTCGTCGGCCCTCAATTCCAGATCCAGGAAAACTAGGAGTTCTTCGTCTACTACATGGGTGAATGAAATTCCGAAAGGGTTATTGGCACAATGTGTCAGAAATCCATCGAGTTCTTCATCACTCCCATTCCAGATAATAAGGATATCATCTATATACCGAGAGTACAAAACTAAATTTTTCCCAAAGGGGTTGTTCGCCCAAATGTATTGGAGTTCCCAATACCCCATAAAGAGATTTGCGTAGCTTGGTGCAAACCTTGCCCCCATCGCCGTACCCCTCACCTGTCTGTAGAAGCAGTCCATGAACGTAAAGTAATTATGAGTCAAGGTGAATTCAATGCACTCAAAAATAAATTGTGCCTGTTGTGGGTTAAACGTGTGGGCTTTCGCTAGATAGTATTCGGTGGCTCGAAGGCCAAATAGATGCTGGATAGATGTATATAAAGATGCTACATCCAATGATAGCCATCTATAGCCCTTCTCCCACTTATAATTAGCTAGTATCTCCAGAGCATGGCCTGAATCTTTGATGAATGATGGTAAGTTAATCACTATATTTTGTAGGAAGTGATCAATGTAGCTCCCCAGATTACTGGTTAGACTGTCAATGCCCGCAACAATGGGTCTGCCTGGAGGTTTTTCTATATCTTTGTGAATCTTGGGAATATGGTAGAAATGGGGGACGACCGGATGTTTTGAGTATAAAAATTCATACTCATTCTTTGTTAAAATCTTGCTCGATAACGCCCTATCCAGAAGTTTTTTCAAATCTCCATTGTACTCTACCGTTGGATCCCAACGTAGTCTCTCGTAGGTGTCAGTATCCCCTAACAACCTAAGGGCTTCTTCCAGGTATTGATCTCTATCCTGTATAACCAGGCCACCTCCCTTGTCTGCCTTCCTGATTATGATCTCAAGATTATTCTTCAGGCTACTCAGGGGGGCTTCGATACCAACCTCATAGCCCTTATTGTATTTGCGGCTTCTGTCACCACACATTTTTCTGAATTCACGCATGACAACTTCATAGAAGGTGGAGATGAAGTTCCCCTTACTCCAATGTGGATAAAAGCTAGATTTTGGTCTGAAGTCTGTATGTCTAGTAGCTTCCTCACTCGGCAAGGCAAACGACTCATTTAGAGGTTCCAAGCTGCCTTCTTCATATAATTCCTCTAGGATCTCCAACATGCCTGTATCCTCAGATATATCCCCAAAGGTCGAAGTTGTTGTTTCTAAGTTCTCAGTACTTTGACCATTGATTTCCTTGAGCCTGAAGTGACGCTTCACCGTGAGGTTACGTATGAATTTATTCAGGTCGATGAACAGTTCAAACAAATTCGGAGGGCTTTCCGGGGCATAATTGAGGCCCCTTCTAAGCAAATCAAGCTCTTTTTCAGAGAACACGCAATTAGAGAGGTTATATATTTTGATGGTAGAATGATTTTCTATCATCTCTGTTCTCTTCTTTGATTTCTTGCCACCTCTCTGGCCTCTCCTTGTTGGTTTCTTAGTCTTCTGGTGTTCGGGGGGGTTAAAGATCTGGTTGTTAAAGTTTTCGGCGCTGCGGGTTTTGTTGTCCCCGCAGCTCCTTTCCCAAAAAAAGAAAAGTCATCTTTATTAGGTTCCACGTTTCCATTTCCCATACTTTTATCTCCTGATTGCATTGTGTTCTTGGGCCCTAGATTAATGTCGTGCTCCTGTTGTTTCCCTGCACCACCAGGAATTGAATACTCTTCCGTTAGGGGAACCGTTGTTTCGACCCGTAATGAACATTCCCTGACCGATATTTGATTCTTGGACGGGTCATCATTCCGTATCTGAAGACCATCAGTTCCTTGTCCCTCTTTCGCCTGTACAGGGATCTTATTTTGTTCCAACAAGGGACTCCTTTGCTTCAACGGAGGAGGGAAATCCTCATGTACACTAGACCAAGTTGGTGTATTGGGTGAGTGATCCTTAGTTTTCCTTGTATTGTTTATGTTCTTATATATATTTCTGTTTTTATTTTTATTTTTATTTGTATTGTTTCTATTCCTATTCTTATACCAACGTCCATTCCTATTTCTATTTACGTTCTCATGACTCTTATTTCTTTCCTTGAAGTGAGCATTGGTTCTATCGTGATAATGATTCTGGTTCCTGGACTCCCTCTCTCTCACTTCCGGCCTATATTCTTGCCCAGAATGCTCTCGCTCCCTCCCCATTGGCCCATCTTCTTCCTCTCCAGGGGGTAATGCATTCTTGTCCCTCCTCCAATTGAACTCCCGTCCAGAAGTATAATCTAGCCTGTCTCTCTCGAATTTACCTGATTTGCGGACTATCAATTCTGCCTCATAATCTGTTGTTTGTTTGTTTATCTTATTATCCCATACTGAGAATGCTTCTAAATCCATATAGGTCAAGAGTTCTTCTTGTATATTAGTGATATCAATTTTAATATTCGACAAATTCCGCTCTCTTTGCCTAATGATCATTACTAACCAAGTCCTATTAAACAGCCTCATTTCTTTAACCCATTCTTGGCCAATATCTACATCTAAAAAATTACATAACTTATTCAACCTTAGACCTCTAGGTATCCTATTAACCTCTAGGTATTTTTGCAATAACACAATGTCCCACCACTGAGTCATTTCATTCTCCAAAAGATGTTTTAGTTTGTAGAATGCTGATACCATCTTCTCCTCTCTACTCTGTAGAGTATTCTCATCGCTGATGACGTCTAGTCCTTCCAGTTGCTGTTCGTAATTATCAACACTATTCAGGAAGCCTTTTGCCAATGAAGCCCTTCTTAGCTGCCTTTCTTCTATGGACAATACCATTATTCAGTAATATTTGCTGCTTGCCACACCGCACACTACTACACCTAGCAGCAGGAGTCCCCAAATCAAGAAAAAAGTACAACAAAACAATACTCCTGCGCTCTGATGTCTTGGTGTATGCGGGGCGTGTCGATCATTCCTCAGTAAACAGGCAACACTTTAGGAATCTTGCAGCCCTCCTCAGAACTATGGGTGTTCATACAACTGTAAAAAAACAAAAAACAGGAGGGCGCACCGACCTAGTGTATTACCAGATAAAATCTTTATTAAAATGTATAAAAACAGCAATGGTCCTACTCACAAGCAGAGCGTTAAAATGAGCTTTTTCTAGTGACCAGCCTGAATCATAGGACGACTGAAGTTAAAACTTGATGACCAGGGAGATAGATGGTACCTCAAATGTGCTGGACGGCTGACGCGTTTCCGGGGCGCACCCCTTTCTTCAGAGCCTACACAGCTTGTGGTATCCTATTCTCATGGATAACCCCACACATATAGATATACACACACTCATGTCCACCAAGGAGGCCCCGACCCATCGTCCCCACCCCAATAGGCCCCGCCCCTACAAACTCCACCCCCAGAGGTGTGTCTCATGATTAACCCATAGGGGTGAATCAGAAATTAAATATAATTCGACATGCTATGTGACACCAATTGTGCACTAGAGTAAAACAAATCATTTCACATCATAGATACATATAAAATAGTGGTGAAGGATAGAGGTTCAAATTCAAAGGACCAGTGTGCCACTAATGATCAAAATACTCCTAGCAAACTTGTACCCAAACCCCCACTGATCCCGCATCACAGGGTGACCAGGTAGGCTAGTAGTATACAACAGATATGTAACAAGCATCTAATTGTGCCCGAATGAACCGCTTACCGTATGCAGCAGGGGCCAACAGTAGATGCAAAGGTGTCCGATGATCTGCCAGTGGGAGAGATGCATCTAGGATTCCACTCACTGCATCCTATACCTAACCTTCTATTAACCTCCCTAGCGGTAATCCCGAGCGTGACTCGGGGTTGTTTTTTTATGCTAGGATCGGTAACCCCGAGTCACGCTCGGGGTAGACATTGCAGAGCTTGCAGCGGAGTTTCCCTACCTTCTCCTGGCGATCCAGCGATGATGTCCTCTGCTGTGATCGCCAGCGAGACCTCCGGCGAGTGTCGGCACTTTCGACCCCATCTGACTTCCTAGTTCCGTTCCCTGCGAGCCGCAGCGGCGCATGGGAGCGGAACTGGGCGGCAAATTCAAAAAGGTAAACGCACAGTATACATACAGTATACTGTAATCTTACTGATTACAGTACTGTATGTAATAATTACACACCCCCTTGGTCCCTAGTGGTCTGTCCAGTGTCCTGCATGCACTTTTATATAATAAAAATCATTCTTTCTGCCTGTAAACTGGGGATTGTCCATAGCAACTAAAAAGTGTCCCTTTATGTCAAAAGTGGTTTTAGACCAGCTAGAAAGCAGCGATAATAAATTAGAATCACTCGCAGAATTGAGCGATAGCGATTTGTGGGGAAATTCGTCATCAAACACTAAATCTAATGACAGCGACAATTCTGCAACTGAGCAAATTTCAGTGTTTTTGATTTGATTACATTATTGAATATGTTTTATTATAATTAGATTACTATTTTTTATAATTTTTTATAGTTATTCATTATATTATAATTTATAATTTTGTGTTTCATATTTATCATACCCGGGATGTTTACTAGACTCTGGTTTGCTCAGGTTTAAGTAAGTAATTACTAAGAATCGCAGGCCTATAATACATAACACCAAATTTTCATGCAAAATAATTGTACCGCTTTTGGTACATAATTCCAGAAAGAATCATACCGCCAGGGAGGTTAAGGGAGAGAGGCACATTCGGAGCTTTGGACTAGAAGTGCGGGTGTTACAAACTTTTCCACCCGCACTTCCTGTTTGTCAGTGGTGCGGCCTGATTGGGCGAATGCCAGGCCTCGATCTGGATGCCGAGTCAGAAGTGCGGGTGTGTTTGCGTTCCACCCGCAACTTCCGGTAGCACTACAGTGAATGCGCTCGCCCCTCCTATCACTCCTAGGGGCGGAGTGCAGAGGAGGCTTGTCCAAAGCATGGAATGGGTCGCAATTGCCTAGAGGTGTGGGTGTCACTAGCGTGTCTACCCGCACTTCCGGTCGCGTCCCTGTTTGTCTATAGCACAGCCTGATTAGGCAAATACCAGGCCTCGATCTGGATGCTAAACTGGAAGTGCGGGTGTGTTTGCGTTCCACCCGCAATTTCCGGTGAAACCACAGTGTACACACCCGCTCCTCCTATCACTCTTAGGGGCGGAGTGTAAAGGAGGCCTGTCCAATGACAAGGAGAAAAAAAAAAAAAAAAAAGGGGGGGGGGAGAGAGGAGCCTCCTCCATGCACACACGCACATGCACACCCATACAAAGGATCCACAGATACGTACAGTGGGTCTAGTACATAGGAAAACTCCTACCTGGTTTCTTTGCCAAAAACATTCCCCCATCACCAAAGTGAATTTGTGGGAAACAACATTGATGGACTATCTCCATGGATAAAATAACTTCGTGGGACAAAGGTCCCATTTATCCCCACTGCCCCACAATTATTTGCCGTGAGGAAAAGGGATACACGTAAATCTCTCCCCACATGTACTTATGCAAAACACTCCCACAGATGATACATGGTGGACCCACTGTACGCTGGACCTACCAAATGAACCACGCCGTATAAATATTATTAATGGAGTTGAACAAGCAACCCTTGAACTACACTCTACCAAGAAGCACCCACATAGTGTAGGGTGCCAGTGGCGTGGACCCTAGTAGGTCCAGAAGATGTCACATGAACCTGAATAAACCAGCTGTAAATATGATGTGCATTATAGCATTGCAAAAATGATAAACAAAAAAGAAAACAAATTATTATTATTAATTATTATCAACAATAATAATCATGTTCCCAATATTAAATATAAACCCCAAAGGACCCAAAAAGCCTTAAAACTCTCTCTTCTAAATCCTAAGCCTACTAGAAATATTCTCTTTATGTACCCTGGCATGCACGACCAATCAACTTGTACTAATGGTGTGAAGTTCAATTCCCTCGTTGAGGCCCTGCGGGGCCAAAGTCCCCAAGGTGAAGATCCAGAAAGCTTCTCTCTTACATAAAATCTGATATTTCTTGCCACTATCTAAATTGCTAGGTATAGCTTCTATGCCAAAAACCTTCAGACCATCTATGCTACTGTCATGTAGTTCCTTGAAATGTCTCGGAACTGAACACTTGTCCTTTTCCGTGGTGATGCTACTCCTGTGTTCGTTCATCCTGGTTCTCATTGGTCGACATGTACGGCCAATGTACATAAGGCCACAAGGGCAGATTAGACCATAGATGATAAATGGGGTACCACAGTTAATAAACTGTCTGATCTTATGACTTCTCCCATCTACTCCAATCACCTCTTTCTTCCTGTGGCACATATGTGTACAATTGCCGCAAATGCCACTTCCACATCCATAGGAACCTTTCTGGTCAAAGATAGTGGTCCAGGTGTTATTCAGTCCTTTGTTCTTGTTGTTCTTTTTGACCCTACTTGGGGCAATCGTATTTCGCAAATCTCTCGGTCTCCTAAATACCAAATTGGGATGGGGCGGGAGACTCAGAAAGGGATCTGATTCCAGAATTTTCCAGTTCTTCTTGAAGATCTTTTGGATCGTCGGTACTTTATTATTGTACCTCGTGCAGAACCTTGTTTGCGCTGGTTCATTTTTCTCCCGTTTCGTTTTTATTTCATCAATATCTCCATACAAGTGTAGAAATTTTTGGAAGGCTTCCTCTATATGTCCTTCCTCGTAGCCCTTCTCTTTGAATTTATTCTTCAAAATCAGACTTTGATCTTCATAGTCCTTTTTTCGAGAACAGGTGCGCCTAAGCCGACAGAACTGACCGAATGGAATATTCCGGATCCATCTTGGGTGATGGTGACTCTGAGCATGTAGGTATGAATTGCCTGCGCTAGGTTTAAAGTGCGTTCTTGAATAGATGACACCATATTCGTCGGCCCTCAATTCCAGATCCAGGAAAACTAGGAGTTCTTCGTCTACTACATGGGTGAATGAAATTCCGAAAGGGTTATTGGCACAATGTGTCAGAAATCCATCGAGTTCTTCATCACTCCCATTCCAGATAATAAGGATATCATCTATATACCGAGAGTACAAAACTAAATTTTTCCCAAAGGGGTTGTTCGCCCAAATGTATTGGAGTTCCCAATACCCCATAAAGAGATTTGCGTAGCTTGGTGCAAACCTTGCCCCCATCGCCGTACCCCTCACCTGTCTGTAGAAGCAGTCCATGAACGTAAAGTAATTATGAGTCAAGGTGAATTCAATGCACTCAAAAATAAATTGTGCCTGTTGTGGGTTAAACGTGTGGGCTTTCGCTAGATAGTATTCGGTGGCTCGAAGGCCAAATAGATGCTGGATAGATGTATATAAAGATGCTACATCCAATGATAGCCATCTATAGCCCTTCTCCCACTTATAATTAGCTAGTATCTCCAGAGCATGGCCTGAATCTTTGATGAATGATGGTAAGTTAATCACTATATTTTGTAGGAAGTGATCAATGTAGCTCCCCAGATTACTGGTTAGACTGTCAATGCCCGCAACAATGGGTCTGCCTGGAGGTTTTTCTATATCTTTGTGAATCTTGGGAATATGGTAGAAATGGGGGACGACCGGATGTTTTGAGTATAAAAATTCATACTCATTCTTTGTTAAAATCTTGCTCGATAACGCCCTATCCAGAAGTTTTTTCAAATCTCCATTGTACTCTACCGTTGGATCCCAACGTAGTCTCTCGTAGGTGTCAGTATCCCCTAACAACCTAAGGGCTTCTTCCAGGTATTGATCTCTATCCTGTATAACCAGGCCACCTCCCTTGTCTGCCTTCCTGATTATGATCTCAAGATTATTCTTCAGGCTACTCAGGGGGGCTTCGATACCAACCTCATAGCCCTTATTGTATTTGCGGCTTCTGTCACCACACATTTTTCTGAATTCACGCATGACAACTTCATAGAAGGTGGAGATGAAGTTCCCCTTACTCCAATGTGGATAAAAGCTAGATTTTGGTCTGAAGTCTGTATGTCTAGTAGCTTCCTCACTCGGCAAGGCAAACGACTCATTTAGAGGTTCCAAGCCGCCTTCTTCATATAATTCCTCTAGGATCTCCAACATGCCTGTATCCTCAGATGTATCCCCAAAGGTCGAAGTTGTTGTTTCTAAGTTCTCAGTACTTTGACCATTGATTTCCTTGAGCCTGAAGTGACGCTTCACCGTGAGGTTACGTATGAATAATGAATAATGAATAATGGTATTGTCCATAGAAGAAAGGCAGCTAAGAAGGGCTTCATTGGCAAAAGGCTTCCTGAATAGTGTTGATAATTACGAACAGCAACTGGAAGGACTAGACGTCATCAGCGATGAGAATACTCTACAGAGTAGAGAGGAGAAGATGGTATCAGCATTCTACAAACTAAAACATCTTTTGGAGAATGAAATGACTCAGTGATGGGACATTGTGTTATTGCAAAAATACCTAGAGGTTAATAGGATACCTAGAGGTCTAAGGTTGAACAAGTTATGTAATTTTTTAGATGTAGATATTGGCCAAGAATGGGTTAAAGAAATGAGGCTGTTTAATAGGACTTGGTTAGTAATGATCATTAGGCAAAGAGAGCGGAATTTGTCGAATATTAAAATTGATATCACTAATATACAAGAAGAACTCTTGACCTATATGGATTTAGAAGCATTCTCAGTATGGGATAATAAGATAAACAAACAAACAACAGATTATGAGGCAGAATTGATAGTCCGCAAATCAGGTAAATTCGAGAGAGACAGGCTAGATTATACTTCTGGACGGGAGTTCAATTGGAGGAGGGACAAGAATGCATTACCCCCTGGAGAGGAAGAAGATGGGCCAATGGGGAGGGAGCGAGAGCATTCTGGGCAAGAATATAGGCCGGAAGTGAGAGAGAGGGAGTCCAGGAACCAGAATCATTATCACGATAGAACCAATGCTCACTTCAAGGAAAGAAATAAGAGTCATGAGAACGTAAATAGAAATAGGAATGGACGTTGGTATAAGAATAGGAATAGAAACAGTACAAATAAAAATAAAAATAAAAACAGAAATATATATACAGTGCCTTGCGAAAGTATTCGGCCCCCTTGAACTTTTCATCCTTTTGCCACATTTCAGGCTTCAAACATAAAGATATAAAATTTTTATTTTTTGTGAAGAATCGCCAACAAGTGGGACACAATTGTGAAGTGGAACGAAATCTATTGGATTTTTGAAACTTTTTTAACTAAGAAAAAAATGAAAAGTGGGGCGTGCAAAATTATTCAGCCCCCTTGCGTTAATACTTTGTAGAGCCACCTTTTGCTGCGATTACAGCTGCAAGTCACTTGGGGTATGTCTCTATCAGTTTTGCACATCGAGAGACTGAAATTCTTGCCCATTCTTCCTTGCAAAACAGCTCGAGCTCAGTGAGGTTGGATGGAGAGCGTTTGTGAACAGCAGTTTTCAGCTCTTTCCACAGATTCTCAATTGGATTCAGGTCTGGACTTTGACTTGGCCATTCTAACACCTGGATACGTTTATTTGTGAACCATTCCTTTGTAGATTTTGCTGTATGTTTGGGATCATTGTCTTGTTGGAAGATAAATCTCCGTCCCAGTCTCAGGTCTTTTGCAGACTCCAACAGGTTTTCATCCAGAATGGTCCTGTATTTGGCTGCATCCATCTTCCCCTCAATTTTAACCATCTTCCCTGTCCCTGCTGAAGAAAAGCAGGCCCAAACCATGATGCTGCCACCAACATGTTTGACAGTGGGGATGGTGTGTTGAGGGTGATGAGCTGTGTTGCTTTTACGCCAAACATATCGTTTTGCATTGTGGCCAAAAAGTTCGATTTTGGTTTCATCGGACCAGAGCACCTTCTTCCACATGTTTGGTGTGTCTCCCAGGTGGCTTGTGGCAAACTTTAGACAAGACTTTTTATGGATATCTTTGAGAAATGGCTTTCTTCTTGCCACTCTTCCATAAAGGCCAGATTTGTGCAGTGTACGACTGATTGTTGTCCTGTGGACAGACTCTCCCACCTCAGCTGAAGTTCTCTGCAGTTCATCCAGAGTGATCATGGGCCTCTTGGCTGCATCTCTGATCAGTCTTTTCCTTGTCTGAGCTGAAAGTTTAGAGGGACAGCCAGGTCTTGGTAGATTTGCAGTGGTCTGATACTCCTTCCATTTCAAAATGATCGCTTGCACAGTGCTCCTTGGGATGTTTAAAGCTTGGGAAATCTTTTTGTATCCAAATCCGGCTTTAAACTTCTCCACAACAGTATTACGGACCTGCCTGGTGTGTTCCTTGGTCTTCATGATGCTCTCTGCGCTTTCAACAGAACCCTGAGACTATCACAGAGCAGGTGCATTTATACAGAGACTTGATTACACACAGGTGGATTCTATTTATCACCATCAGTCATTTAGGACAACATTGGATCATTAAGAGATCCTCGCTGAACTTCTGGAGTGAGTTTGCTGCACTGAAAGTAAAGGGGCCGAATAATTTTGCACGCACCACTTTTCAGTTTTTTATTTGCTAAAAAAGTTTAAAATATCCAATAGATTTCGTTCCACTTCACAATTGTGTCCCACTTGTTGGTGATTCTTCACAAAAAATTACAATTTTATATCTTTATGTTTGAAGCCTGAAATGTAGCAAAAGGATGAAAAGTTCAAGGGGGCCGAATACTTTTGCAAGGCACTGTAAGAACATAAACAATACAAGGAAAACTAAGGATCACTCACCCAATACACCAACTTGGTCTAGTGTACATGAGGATTTCCCTCCTCCGTTGAAGCAAAGGAGTCCCTTGTTGGAACAAAATAAGATCCCTGTACAGGCGAAAGAGGGACAAGGAACTGATGGTCTTCAGATACGGAATGATGACCCGTCCAAGAATCAAATATCGGTCAGGGAATGTTCATTACGGGTCGAAACAACGGTTCCCCTAACGGAAGAGTATTCAATTCCTGGTGGTGCAGGGAAACAACAGGAGCACGACATTAATCTAGGGCCCAAGAACACAATGCAATCAGGAGATAAAAGTATGGGAAATGGAAACGTGGAACCTAATAAAGATGACTTTTCTTTTTTTGGGAAAGGAGCTGCGGGGACAACAAAACCCGCAGCGCCGAAAACTTTAACAACCAGATCTTTAACCCCCCCGAACACCAGAAGACTAAGAAACCAACAAGGAGAGGCCAGAGAGGTGGCAAGAAATCAAAGAAGAGAACAGAGATGATAGAAAATCATTCTACCATCAAAATATATAACCTCTCTAATTGCGTGTTCTCTGAAAAAGAGCTTGATTTGCTTAGAAGGGGCCTCAATTATGCCCCGGAAAGCCCTCCGAATTTGTTTGAACTGTTCATCGACCTGAATAAATTCATACGTAACCTCACGGTGAAGCGTCACTTCAGGCTCAAGGAAATCAATGGTCAAAGTACTGAGAACTTAGAAACAACAACTTCGACCTTTGGGGATATATCTGAGGATACAGGCATGTTGGAGATCCTAGAGGAATTATATGAAGAAGGCGGCTTGGAACCTCTAAATGAGTCGTTTGCCTTGCCGAGTGAGGAAGCTACTAGACATACAGACTTCAGACCAAAATCTAGCTTTTATCCACATTGGAGTAAGGGGAACTTCATCTCCACCTTCTATGAAGTTGTCATGCGTGAATTCAGAAAAATGTGTGGTGACAGAAGCCGCAAATACAATAAGGGCTATGAGGTTGGTATCGAAGCCCCCCTGAGTAGCCTGAAGAATAATCTTGAGATCATAATCAGGAAGGCAGACAAGGGAGGTGGCCTGGTTATACAGGATAGAGATCAATACCTGGAAGAAGCCCTTAGGTTGTTAGGGGATACTGACACCTACGAGAGACTACGTTGGGATCCAACGGTAGAGTACAATGGAGATTTGAAAAAACTTCTGGATAGGGCGTTATCGAGCAATATTTTAACAAAGAATGAGTATGAATTTTTATACTCAAAACATCCGGTCGTCCCCCATTTCTACCATATTCCCAAGATTCACAAAGATATAGAAAAACCTCCAGGCAGACCCATTGTTGCGGGCATTGACAGTCTAACCAGTAATCTGGGGAGCTACATTGATCACTTCCTACAAAATATAGTGATTAACTTACCATCATTCATCAAAGATTCAGGCCATGCTCTGGAGATACTAGCTAATTATAAGTGGGAGAAGGGCTATAGATGGCTATCATTGGATGTAGCATCTTTATATACATCTATCCAGCATCTATTTGGCCTTCGAGCCACCGAATACTATCTAGCGAAAGCCCACACGTTTAACCCACAACAGGCACAATTTATTTTTGAGTGCATTGAATTCACCTTGACTCATAATTACTTTACGTTCATGGACTGCTTCTACAGACAGGTGAGGGGTACGGCGATGGGGGCAAGGTTTGCACCAAGCTACGCAAATCTCTTTATGGGGTATTGGGAACTCCAATACATTTGGGCGAACAACCCCTTTGGGAAAAATTTAGTTTTGTACTCTCGGTATATAGATGATATCCTTATTATCTGGAATGGGAGTGATGAAGAACTCGATGGATTTCTGACACATTGTGCCAATAACCCTTTCGGAATTTCATTCACCCATGTAGTAGACGAAGAACTCCTAGTTTTCCTGGATCTGGAATTGAGGGCCGACGAATATGGTGTCATCTATTCAAGAACGCACTTTAAACCTAGCGCAGGCAATTCATACCTACATGCTCAGAGTCACCATCACCCAAGATGGATCCGGAATATTCCATTCGGTCAGTTCTGTCGGCTTAGGCGCACCTGTTCTCGAAAAAAGGACTATGAAGATCAAAGTCTGATTTTGAAGAATAAATTCAAAGAGAAGGGCTACGAGGAAGGACATATAGAGGAAGCCTTCCAAAAATTTCTACACTTGTATGGAGATATTGATGAAATAAAAACGAAACGGGAGAAAAATGAACCAGCGCAAACAAGGTTCTGCACGAGGTACAATAATAAAGTACCGACGATCCAAAAGATCTTCAAGAAGAACTGGAAAATTCTGGAATCAGATCCCTTTCTGAGTCTCCCGCCCCATCCCAATTTGGTATTTAGGAGACCGAGAGATTTGCGAAATACGATTGCCCCAAGTAGGGTCAAAAAGAACAACAAGAACAAAGGACTGAATAACACCTGGACCACTATCTTTGACCAGAAAGGTTCCTATAGATGTGGAAGTGGCATTTGCGGCAATTGTACACATATGTGCCACAGGAAGAAAGAGGTGATTGGAGTAGATGGGAGAAGTCATAAGATCAGACAGTTTATTAACTGTGGTACCCCATTTATCATCTATGGTCTAATCTGCCCTTGTGGCCTTATGTACATTGGCCGTACATGTCGACCAATGAGAACCAGGATGAACGAACACAGGAGTAGCATCACCACGGAAAAGGACAAGTGTTCAGTTCCGAGACATTTCAAGGAACTACATGACAGTAGCATAGATGGTCTGAAGGTTTTTGGCATAGAAGCTATACCTAGCAATTTAGATAGTGGCAAGAAATATCAGATTTTATGTAAGAGAGAAGCTTTCTGGATCTTCACCTTGGGGACTTTGGCCCCGCAGGGCCTCAACGAGGGAATTGAACTTCACACCATTAGTACAAGTTGATTGGTCGTGCATGCCAGGGTACATAAAGAGAATATTTCTAGTAGGCTTAGGATTTAGAAGAGAGAGTTTTAAGGCTTTTTGGGTCCTTTGGGGTTTATATTTAATATTGGGAACATGATTATTATTGTTGATAATAATTAATAATAATAATTTGTTTTCTTTTTTGTTTATCATTTTTGCAATGCTATAATGCACATCATATTTACAGCTGGTTTATTCAGGTTCATGTGACATCTTCTGGACCTACTAGGGTCCACGCCACTGGCACCCTACACTATGTGGGTGCTTCTTGGTAGAGTGTAGTTCAAGGGTTGCTTGTTCAACTCCATTAATAATATTTATACGGCGTGGTTCATTTGGTAGGTCCAGCGTACAGTGGGTCCACCATGTATCATCTGTGGGAGTGTTTTGCATAAGTACATGTGGGGAGAGATTTACGTGTATCCCTTTTCCTCACGGCAAATAATTGTGGGGCAGTGGGGATAAATGGGACCTTTGTCCCACAAAGTTATTTTATCCATGGAGATAGTCCATCAATGTTGTTTCCCACAAATTCACTTTGGTGATGGGGGAATGTTTTTGGCAAAGAAACCAGGTAGGAGTTTTCCTATGTACTAGACCCACTGTACGTATCTGCGGATCCTTTGTATGGGTGTGCATGTGCGTGTGTGCATGGAGGAGGCTCCTCTCTCCCCCCCCCCTTTTTTTTTTTTTTTTTCTCCTTGTCATTGGACAGGCCTCCTTTACACTCCGCCCCTAAGAGTGATAGGAGGAGCGGGTGTGTACACTGTGGTTTCACCGGAAATTGCGGGTGGAACGCAAACACACCCGCACTTCCAGTTTAGCATCCAGATCGAGGCCTGGTATTTGCCTAATCAGGCTGTGCTATAGACAAACAGGGACGCGACCGGAAGTGCGGGTAGACACGCTAGTGACACCCACACCTCTAGGCAATTGCGACCCATTCCATGCTTTGGACAAGCCTCCTCTGCACTCCGCCCCTAGGAGTGATAGGAGGGGCGAGCGCATTCACTGTAGTGCTACCGGAAGTTGCGGGTGGAACGCAAACACACCCGCACTTCCGACTCGGCATCCAGATCGAGGCCTGGCATTCGCCCAATCAGGCCGCACCACTGACAAACAGGAAGTGCGGGTGGAAAAGTTTGTAACACCCGCACTTCTAGTCCAAAGCTCCGAATGTGCCTCTCTCCCTTAATAGAAGGTTAGGTATAGGATGCAGTGAGTGGAATCCTAGATGCATCTCTCCCACTGGCAGATCATTGGACACCTTTGCATCTACTGTTGGCCCCTGCTGCATACGGTAAGCGGTTCATTCGGGCACAATTAGATGCTTGTTACATATCTGTTGTATACTACTAGCCTACCTGGTCACCCTGTGATGCGGGATCAGTGGGGGTTTGGGTACAAGTTTGCTAGGAGTATTTTGATCATTAGTGGCACACTGGTCCTTTGAATTTGAACCTCTATCCTTCACCACTATTTTATATGTATCTATGATGTGAAATGATTTGTTTTACTCTAGTGCACAATTGGTGTCACATAGCATGTCGAATTATATTTAATTTCTGATTCACCCCTATGGGTTAATCATGAGACACACCTCTGGGGGTGGAGTTTGTAGGGGCGGGGCCTATTGGGGTGGGGACGATGGGTCGGGGCCTCCTTGGTGGACATGAGTGTGTGTATATCTATATGTGTGGGGTTATCCATGAGAATAGGATACCACAAGCTGTGTAGGCTCTGAAGAAAGGGGTGCGCCCCGGAAACGCGTCAGCCGTCCAGCACATTTGAGGTACCATCTATCTCCCTGGTCATCGAATTTTAACTTCAGTCGTCCTATGATTCAGGCTGGTCACTAGAAAAAGCTCATTTTAACGCTCTGCTTGTGAGTAGGACCATTGCTGTTTTTATACATTTTAATAAAGATTTTATCTGGTAATACACTAGGTCGGTGCGCCCTCCTGTTTTTTGTTTTTTTACAGTTGTATGAACACCCATAGTTCTGAGGAGGGCTGCAAGATTCCTAAAGTGTTGCCTGTTTACTGAGCAATGATCGACACGCCCCGCATACACCAAGACATCAGAGCGCAGGAGTATTGTTTTGTTGTACTTTTTTCTTGATTTGGGGACTCCTGCTGCTAGGTGTAGTAGTGTGCGGTGTGGCAAGCAGCAAATATTACTGAATAATGGTATTGTCCATAGAAGAAAGGCAGCTAAGAAGGGCTTCATTGGCAAAAGGCTTCCTGAATAGGGATGGGCCCGGTGCTCGATTCGAACCCATGTTCGAATCGGGCGTTCGCTCGCTCGTCGAGCCCAGAACTATTTGGGCCGTTCGCATCACATTCGTGTGATGCGAGCGGCCCCGCAATGCATTGCGGCCGGCGCGGCCGGCGCAGTGCATTGCTGGCTGATGATTGGCCAAGCATGCACTGTGACCCCGCATGCTTGGCCAATCACAGCGCCCGAAACTCGGAGAGCAATAATTGGCTACAGGCAGGACGCCTGTAGCCAATTACAGCTCAGGGGCTTTAGTACACGCCCCACCATTTAAAAGGCCGCCACGCCATCGGCCCCGGTCACATGAGTTCCGGCTTTAGGAGAGATTAGTCTGCTGATTCTGTCTTTGCTTGATACTGAAAGATTTGCTCTTCTTTGCTAAACCATTGGCTATTTCTTTGCTAAACCATTGCTACCTAAGTCATTGATCGTTCATTGCTGCTGATTGCACAGTTAGTGTGTTATTAGCTGCTGCTGGGGATTAGTCTGGTGCGTGCTTACTGTTAGTACAGTATTGCAGTAGTACCAACCGCAGTGCTGTTAGCACAGCATTGCACCCCAACAGCACCCATAGGACTTCTAGTGTGTTAGTGGCAGCAAACAGAGCTCCTATATTTTCTTCTCAGCAGCACCCATAGGACTTCTAGTGTGTTAGTGGCAGCAAACAGAGCTCCTATATTTTCTTCTCAGCAGCACCCATAGGACTTCTAGTGTGTTAGTGGCATCACACAGAGCTCCTATATTTTCTTCTCAGCACCACCCATAGGACTTCTAGTGTGTTAGTGGCAGCAAACAGAGCTCCTATATTTTCTTCTCAGCAGCACCCATAGGACTTCTAGTGTGTTAGTGGCAGCAAACAGAGCTCCTATATTTTCTTCTCAGCACCACCCATAGGACTTCTAGTGTGTTAGTGGCATCACACAGAGCTCCTATATTTTCTTCTCAGCAGCACCCATAGGACTTCTAGTGTGTTAGTGGCAGCAAACAGAGCTCCTATATTTTCTTCTCAGCAGCACCCATAGGACTTCTAGTGTGTTAGTGGCATCACACAGAGCTCCTATATTTTCTTCTCAGCAGCACCCATAGGACTTCTAGTGTGTTAGTGGCAGCAAACAGAGCTCCTATATTTTCTTCTCAGCAGCACCCATAGGACTTCTAGTGTGTTAGTGGCAGCAAACAGAGCTCCTATATTTTCTTCTCAGCAGCACCCATAGGACTTCTAGTGTGTTAGTGGCATCACACAGAGCTCCTATATTTTCTTCTCAGCAGCACCCATAGGACTTCTAGTGTGTTGGTGGCAGCAAACAGAGCTCCTATATTTTCTTCTCAGCAGCACCCATAGGACTTCTAGTGTGTTAGTGGCAGCAAACAGAGCTCCTATATTTTCTTCTCAGCAGCACCCATAGGACTTCTAGTGTGTTAGTGGCAGCAAACAGAGCTCCTATATTTTCTTCTCAGCAGCACCCATAGGACTTCTAGTGTGTTAGTGGCAGCAAACAGAGCTCCTATATTTTCTTCTCAGCAGCACCCAAAGGACTTCTAGTGTGTTAGTGGCATCACACAGAGCTCCTATATTTTCTTCTCAGCAGCACCCATAGGACTTCTAGTGTGTTAGTGGCAGCAAACAGAGCTCCTATATTTTCTTCTCAGCAGCACCCATAGGACTTCTAGTGTGTTAGTGGCATCACACAGAGCTCCGATATTTTCTTCTCAGCAGCACCCATAGGACTTCTAGTGTGTTAGTGGCAGCAAACAGAGCTCCTATATTTTCTTCTCAGCAGCACCCATAGGACTTCTAGTGTGTTAGTGGCAGCAAACAGAGCTCCTATATTTTCTTCTCAGCAGCACCCATAGGACTTCTAGTGTGTTAGTGGCAGCAAACAGAGCTCCTATATTTTCTTCTCAGCAGCACCCATAGGACTTCTAGTGTGTTAGTGGCATCACACAGAGCTCCTATATTTTCTTCTCAGCAGCACCCATAGGACTTCTAGTGTGTTAGTGGCAGCAAACAGAGCTCCTATATTTTCTTCTCAGCAGCACCCATAGGACTTCTAGTGTGTTAGTGGCAGCAAACAGAGCTCCTATATTTTCTTCTCAGCAGCACCCATAGGACTTCTAGTGTGTTAGTGGCAGCAAACAGAGCTCCTATATTTTCTTCTCAGCAGCACCCATAGGACTTCTAGTGTGTTAGTGGCAGCAAACAGAGCTCCTATATTTTCTTCTCAGCAGCACCCATAGGACTTCTAGTGTGTTAGTGGCAGCAAACAGAGCTCCTATATTTTCTTCTCAGCAGCACCCATAGGACTTCTAGTGTGTTAGTGGCATCACACAGAGCTCCTATATTTTCTTCTCAGCAGCACCCATAGGACTTCTAGTGTGTTAGTGGCAGCAAACAGAGCTCCTATATTTTCTTCTCAGCAGCACCCATAGGACTTCTAGTGTGTTAGTGGCAGCAAACAGAGCTCCTATATTTTCTTCTCAGCAGCACCCAAAGGACTTCTAGTGTGTTAGTGGCATCACACAGAGCTCCTATATTTTCTTCTCAGCAGCACCCATAGGACTTCTAGTGTGTTAGTGGCAGCAAACAGAGCTCCTATATTTTCTTCTCAGCAGCACCCATAGGACTTCTAGTGTGTTAGTGGCAGCAAACAGAGCTCCTATATTTTCTTGTCAGCAGCACACATAGTACCTATAGTGTGTTAGTGTCAGCACCCATAGGACCTACAGTGTGTTGTGAGCACACATAGGAGTTCTATTTTTTATACTATATACACTACCGACTACAATGGCTGGAAGACCGCCAAGGAGAGGCAGAGCGTGCCGAGGCAAGAACACAGGGCAGGCAGGCTCTGTTTCTAGAGACAACAGTGCTGGCCGTGGACGTGGTCGTGCATCGTCATCAGCACGTGGCCATGGGACACGCTTGTCTTTGTTTTCGGCAGCTGGACATGTGGAGCCGCATCATGCCGAAGGCTTGGTAGAATGGATGACCAAGCCCTCCTCATCCTCCTCATCCTCTCTCACCCAGGCTCAGGGTACTGGCAGAGCAGCTGCCAACGCGTACTCAATGGCATCATCAGCCACCCCTTCCCTAGACCCACCATGTCCTCCTGAGGAGTCCCCCGAACTGTTTGAGCACAGTGTTGGGTACATGCTCCAGGAGGATGCCCAACGATTCGAAGGCTCGGATGATGATACCCAGCTTGAGGAAGTCAGTAGTGTGCGCGCAGAGAGAGGGGATGCTGAAGGACAGCAATCTGGCAGTAGTGTTCCACCAGCTGCAGCTTACTGCCAGGTTTGCTCTAGTGGTGAAGAGGGAGGGGATGATGAGGTCACTGACTCCACGTGGGTGCCTGAAGGGAGAGAGGAGGAGGAGGAGGAGGATGCAGCGTCACATGTCCAACGAGGCAGGATGCCCCCTGGAGGCCAGCTAGAGGCCAGCACAGCAACTGTACCACACCGCAGAGCTCCGCCTGTGCAGGGCGCTGCCTCTGCACGTTATCACAAAAGTTCTTTGGTGTGGGCCTTTTTTGAGACGAGTGCATCAGATCGCACCACTGCTATTTGCAATATTTGTCTCAAGCGTATCTCGCGTGGCCAAAACATCAGCCGCTTGGGCACCACAAGCATGAGCAGACATATGTCGACCTGCCATGCAGCTCGTTGGCAAGCACACATAAAAGACCCACACCAAAGAACAAAGCGGACCTCTCCTTGCTCCTCATCAGCTGGGATCTCCATCCCCACTATATCTTCAGTCCTCTCTGAAAGCTGCTCTGAGAGGACTGAAGGTGTAGAATTAGGTGTGTCACAACCAAGTACTTGCAGTACACCGACGTCCGATTGTAGCAGGCAAATTTCCCTGCCCCAGCTGCTGGACCGTCGAAAGAAGTATACTCCCAGCCATCCACATGCCCAGCGGTTGAATGCTAGCTTGGCTAAATTGCTAGCACTTCAACTGCTGCCTTTTCAGTTGATAGACTCGGCCCCCTTCCGTGAGTTTGTTCAATGTGCGGTTCCTCAGTGGCAGGTTCCCAAACGCCACTTTTTCTCACGGAAGGCGATTCCGTCTCTCTACTGGCATGTGGAAGGCAATGTCCATGCCTCGCTGGACAGGGCGGTCAGCGGTAAGGTGCATATTACCGCTGACTCATGGTCCAGCAGGCATGGACAGGGACGTTATCTTTCTTTCACGGCCCATTGGGTCACTCTATTGGCAGCTGGGAGGGATGCAGGACAAGGTGCAGTAGTGTTGGAGGTTGTTCCGCCACCACGCCTCCAAAATGCTACTACTGGTTGTGACACACCTCTCTCCTCCACCCCCTCCTCTTCTTCTTCCTCCATGTCCTCTTCGAGTGCTCTGTCCTCGGAACCAGCGGTGCTCCGTAGGCGTACAAGGGGCTACGCGAGTACGCAGGCAAAAAGATGCCATGCCGTGCTTGCGCTGGTGTGTTTGGGGGACAGGAGCCACACTGGGCCAGAGGTTCTGGCAGCTCTGCAGGGGCAGGCCGAGAGGTGGTTGACGCCACGCCAGCTTAAGCCAGGAATGGTCGTTTCTGATAATGGCACCAACCTCCTCTCCGCCCTGCGACAGGGGCAGCTCACCCATGTGCCCTGTATGGCTCACGTCCTCAACCTGGTGGTGCAGCGGTTCTTGGGCAGGTTCCCAGGCTTACAGGATGTCCTGAGGCAGGCCAGGAAAGTCTGTGTGCATTTCCGCCGATCTTATAATGCCAGTGCTCGGCTGACTGAGCTGCAAAAGGAGCTGAACCTGCCCAAGAACCGCCTAATATGTGACATGCCCACCAGGTGGAACTCAACGTTGGCCATGCTGCAGCGACTGCACACGCAGCAGAGGGCCATCAATGAGTACCTTTGCGACTACGGCACCAGGACAGGGTCAGGGGAGCTTGGCTTTTTTTCCCCACGCCAGTGGAGCATGATCAGGGATGCATGCACTGTCCTCTCACCATTTGAGGAGGCCACGAGGATGGTGAGCAGTGACAGTGCATGCATCAGTGACACTGTACCTCTTGTCCACCTGTTGGAGCATACGCTGCGTGGGATAATGGACAGGGCACTTGAGGCAGAACAGAGGCAGGAAGAGGAGGACTTCCTTGTCTCTCAAGGCCCCCTTTATCCAGACAATGTTCCTTCTGTCCCACCCATCACACAGGAAGAGGAGGAGGAGGAGGAGGAGGATTGTGTGAGCATGGAGGTGGAGCCTGGCACTCAGCATCAGCAGCAGCAGTCTTTTAGGGATGATGTACAGTCCCAACAAACCAGTGGACTTGTACGTGGCTGGGAGGAGGTGGCTGGCGATCATGTCATCCTCAGTGACCCAGAAGACTCCGGACCGAATGCCTCAGCTAACCTACGCTGCATGGCCTCCCTGATCCTGCAAAGCCTGCGGAAGGATCCTCGTGTTCTTCGGATCAAGGAGAGTGACCATTACTGGCTGGCCACTCTCCTTGATCCACGGTACAAGGGTAAGGTTGCGGACCTTATCTTGCCGTCGCAGAGGGAGCAGAGGATGAGACATCTCAGGGAGGCCTTGCAGAAAGGTCTGTGCAACGCGTTCCCAGAAACTGGGAGGTTACAAACTCCTGGTCCTGGACGACGAGTTGCTGAGGCTTCAGTCAGTAGCAGAAGGAGCGGTGGGGAAGGTGGACGTCTGACCGATGCGTTCAGACAATTTTTTAGTCCGCAGCCCCAAGGTATGATCGGTTCCAGCAACCATCGCCAGCGTCTGATATACATGGTGCAGGAATACCTAGGGGCAAGGTCAGACTTGGACACCTTTCCCACCGAAAATCCTCTGGCTTACTGGGTCCTGAGGATGGATCACTGGCCAGAGCTTGCACAGTATGCAATTGAGCTACTGGCCTGTCCTGCATCCAGCGTTCTTTCCGAACGCACATTCAGTGCTGCTGGAGGATTTGTCACCGATCATAGGGTGCGCCTGTCCACCGACTCGGTTGATCGACTGACCTTCATAAAAATGAATCAGTCTTGGATCACCACCAGCTACCAGACACCTGAAGCGGATATAACGGAATAATTTATAATGTCACATCCCTTCAAGACTGCCTATGCTGATGCTGAGTGACTGTCCTGTTATGTTCACGGACTATCCTCTTCCTCCTCCTCAATGATCCATGCCACCACACCAGTGCCTAAGGCACAATTTTTCAGCCCCTGTATAACAGGGGCGTGTAATTACAATTTTTTAAAAAGATGCTTCGCAACAGGTGTGACTGCTGTGCTCAGAGTACAGTATCTGTGAGGGGTTGCAGTGTTGTGGCACCAGCACCAGTGCCTAAGGCACAATTTTTCAGCCCCTGTTGGGGCGTGTAATTACAATTTTTAGGCAATGCTTTGCAACAGGTCTCATTGCTGTGCTCAGAGTACAGTATCTGTGAGGGGTTGCAGTGTTGTGGCACCAGCACCAGTGCCTAAGGCACAATTTTTCAGCCCCTGTATAACAGGGGCGTGTAATTACAATTTTTTAAAAAGATGCTTCGCAACAGGTGTGACTGCTGTGCTCCAAGTACAGTATCTGTGAGGGGTTGCAGTGTTGTGGCACCAGCACCAATGCCTAAGGCACAATTTTTCAGCCCCTGTTTAACAGGGGCGTGTAATTACAAATCTTGATCTAATAGTTCACAGCAGGGCCCATTCCTGCGCCCACCAAGAGTAACTATGAGGGCCTACAGTCTTGTGGCAACACCGTCCACCACCACCACCACCACCAAAGGCCCAATTTTTCTGCCCTGTTCAACAGGTGCATGCAATTACAAATCTTGATCTAATAACTCACAGCAGGGCCCATTCCTGCACCCACCAAGAGTAAATGTGAGGGCTTACAGTCTTGTGGCAACACCGTCCACCACCACCACCACCACCACCAAAGGCCCAATTTTTCTGCCCGGTTCAACAGGTGCATGCAAGTACAAATCTTGATCTATTAACTCACAGCAGGGCCCATTCCTGTGCCCACCAGTCTTGTGGCTACACCAACATCTAATAGGGCAAATTTCTGCAGAGTATATACGGCAGGCCCCTACTTTCAAACATCCAACTTACAAACGACTCCTACTTGCAAACGGCAAGAGAAAACAGGAAGTGAGAGGAAATCTACCCCTAGGAAGGAAAATTCTATCCTGTTAGATTTAATTTGGGAAAAAGGTATCTCCTCTCTACTGATGCTTTATCACCAATCCTTGTTTCAATTAAAACCCCACTTTTCCAAAAACATTTGTCATTGGGACGGAAAGTGAGGTGACATGTTCTGAACAGATGTGCAAAGACAGCAAATGTTACAGGGGTGATAACCCCTCCCTATGTTCTCCAAAAAGCTTAAAAATTGATTTTTTTGGGATGTAGCTACACTTCATAATGTACCTGTTCAGATTCTACTTAAGAACAAACCTACAGTCCATGTCTTGTTTGCACCACCTATATACTGCTGTTCAGAGTATATAGGGTTGTAGGTATAGGGTTTTATTTTGGGTGCGGGGTCCCCCTTAGTATCCATACAAGACCCAAAGGGGCTGGGGTGGGGGGGGGGTGATGGGGTAGCCATGCCATTTTTCTCAAGGATTTTCAGCCATATGGCGGCCAGGACAAGACATGACATTAAAGCCGCAAGTGGTTTTAAATGGCTTCTTTTTTTCCTTTACAAATGTCATTTTGTGCAAGGACAGTTCTAAACACGGGAAACACATGCCACTTCACAGGCATACTTTAGACACCCCCCAGGTACCATATTTAAAGGAAAATTTCACTTTTTTTTTTTTCACTTTATGCATCATTAAAATGACTGCTCCCGAAAAAACTTTAGTTTTTAAAATTTATTTTTGCATTGATATATGTCCCCTGGGGCAGGACCCGGGTCCCCAAACCTGTTTTATGACATTAACATGCATATTGGCCGTTGTAATTACCAATTTTGATTTCTAACGTTCGCGTCCATTATAACGAATAGGGTTCGAAAATTCGCGCGAACTTTCGGTCCGTTCGAAGGTTCTGGTGCGAACCGAACCCGGGGGTGTTCGGCTCATCCCTATTCCTGAATAGTGTTGATAATTACGAACAGCAACTGGAAGGACTAGACGTCATCAGCGATGAGAATACTCTACAGAGTAGAGAGGAGAAGATGGTATCAGCATTCTACAAACTAAAACATCTTTTGGAGAATGAAATGACTCAGTGGTGGGACATTGTGTTATTGCAAAAATACCTAGAGGTTAATAGGATACCTAGAGGTCTAAGGTTGAATAAGTTATGTAATTTTTTAGATGTAGATATTGGCCAAGAATGGGTTAAAGAAATGAGGCTGTTTAATAGGACTTGGTTAGTAATGATCATTAGGCAAAGAGAGCGGAATTTGTCGAATATTAAAATTGATATCACTAATATACAAGAAGAACTCTTGACCTATATGGATTTAGAAGCATTCTCAGTATGGGATAATAAGATAAACAAACAAACAACAGATTATGAGGCAGAATTGATAGTCCGCAAATCAGGTAAATTCGAGAGAGACAGGCTAGATTATACTTCTGGACGGGAGTTCAATTGGAGGAGGGACAAGAATGCATTACCCCCTGGAGAGGAAGAAGATGGGCCAATGGGGAGGGAGCGAGAGCATTCTGGGCAAGAATATAGGCCGGAAGTGAGAGAGAGGGAGTCCAGGAACCAGAATCATTATCACGATAGAACCAATGCTCACTTCAAGGAAAGAAATAAGAGTCATGAGAACGTAAATAGAAATAGGAATGGACGTTGGTATAAGAATAGGAATAGAAACATTACAAATAAAAATAAAAATAAAAACAGAAATATATATAAGAACATAAACAATACAAGGAAAACTAAGGATCACTCACCCAATACACCAACTTGGTCTAGTGTACATGAGGATTTCCCTCCTCCGTTGAAGCAAAGGAGTCCCTTGTTGGAACAAAATAAGATCCCTGTACAGGCGAAAGAGGGACAAGGAACTGATGGTCTTCAGATACGGAATGATGACCCGTCCAAGAATCAAATATCGGTCAGGGAATGTTCATTACGGGTCGAAACAACGGTTCCCCTAACGGAAGAGTATTCAATTCCTGGTGGTGCAGGGAAACAACAGGAGCACGACATTAATCTAGGGCCCAAGAACACAATGCAATCAGGAGATAAAAGTATGGGAAATGGAAACGTGGAACCTAATAAAGATGACTTTTCTTTTTTTGGGAAAGGAGCTGCGGGGACAACAAAACCCGCAGCGCCGAAAACTTTAACAACCAGATCTTTAACCCCCCCGAACACCAGAAGACTAAGAAACCAACAAGGAGAGGCCAGAGAGGTGGCAAGAAATCAAAGAAGAGAACAGAGATGATAGAAAATCATTCTACCATCAAAATATATAACCTCTCTAATTGCGTGTTCTCTGAAAAAGAGCTTGATTTGCTTAGAAGGGGCCTCAATTATGCCCCGGAAAGCCCTCCGAATTTGTTTGAACTGTTCATCGACCTGAATAAATTCATACGTAACCTCACGGTGAAGCGTCACTTCAGGCTCAAGGAAATCAATGGTCAAAGTACTGAGAACTTAGAAACAACAACTTCGACCTTTGGGGATATATCTGAGGATACAGGCATGTTGGAGATCCTAGAGGAATTATATGAAGAAGGCGGCTTGGAACCTCTAAATGAGTCGTTTGCCTTGCCGAGTGAGGAAGCTACTAGACATACAGACTTCAGACCAAAATCTAGCTTTTATCCACATTGGAGTAAGGGGAACTTCATCTCCACCTTCTATGAAGTTGTCATGCGTGAATTCAGAAAAATGTGTGGTGACAGAAGCCGCAAATACAATAAGGGCTATGAGGTTGGTATCGAAGCCCCCCTGAGTAGCCTGAAGAATAATCTTGAGATCATAATCAGGAAGGCAGACAAGGGAGGTGGCCTGGTTATACAGGATAGAGATCAATACCTGGAAGAAGCCCTTAGGTTGTTAGGGGATGCTGACACCTACGAGAGACTACGTTGGGATCCAACGGTAGAGTACAATGGAGATTTGAAAAAACTTCTGGATAGGGCGTTATCGAGCAAGATTTTAACAAAGAATGAGTATGAATTTTTATACTCAAAACATCCGGTCGTCCCCCATTTCTACCATATTCCCAAGATTCACAAAGATATAGAAAAACCTCCAGGCAGACCCATTGTTGCGGGCATTGACAGTCTAACCAGTAATCTGGGGAGCTACATTGATCACTTCCTACAAAATATAGTGATTAACTTACCATCATTCATCAAAGATTCAGGCCATGCTCTGGAGATACTAGCTAATTATAAGTGGGAGAAGGGCTATAGATGGCTATCATTGGATGTAGCATCTTTATATACATCTATCCAGCATCTATTTGGCCTTCGAGCCACCGAATACTATCTAGCGAAAGCCCACACGTTTAACCCACAACAGGCACAATTTATTTTTGAGTGCATTGAATTCACCTTGACTCATAATTACTTTACGTTCATGGACTGCTTCTACAGACAGGTGAGGGGTACGGCGATGGGGGCAAGGTTTGCACCAAGCTACGCAAATCTCTTTATGGGGTATTGGGAACTCCAATACATTTGGGCGAACAACCCCTTTGGGAAAAATTTAGTTTTGTACTCTCGGTATATAGATGATATCCTTATTATCTGGAATGGGAGTGATGAAGAACTCGATGGATTTCTGACACATTGTGCCAATAACCCTTTCGGAATTTCATTCACCCATGTAGTAGACGAAGAACTCCTAGTTTTCCTGGATCTGGAATTGAGGGCCGACGAATATGGTGTCATCTATTCAAGAACGCACTTTAAACCTAGCGCAGGCAATTCATACCTACATGCTCAGAGTCACCATCACCCAAGATGGATCCAGAATATTCCATTCGGTCAGTTCTGTCGGCTTAGGCGCACCTGTTCTCGAAAAAAGGACTATGAAGATCAAAGTCTGATTTTGAAGAATAAATTCAAAGAGAAGGGCTACAAGGAAGGACATATAGAGGAAGCCTTCCAAAAATTTCTACATTTGTATGGAGATATTGATGAAATAAAAACGAAACGGGAGAAAAATGAACCAGCGCAAACAAGGTTCTGCACGAGGTACAATAATAAAGTACCGACGATCCAAAAGATCTTCAAGAAGAACTGGAAAATTCTGGAATCAGATCCCTTTCTGAGTCTCCCGCCCCATCCCAATTTGGTATTTAGGAGACCGAGAGATTTGCGAAATACGATTGCCCCAAGTAGGGTCAAAAAGAACAACAAGAACAAAGGACTGAATAACACCTGGACCACTATCTTTGACCAGAAAGGTTCCTATAGATGTGGAAGTGGCATTTGCGGCAATTGTACACATATGTGCCACAGGAAGAAAGAGGTGATTGGAGTAGATGGGAGAAGTCATAAGATCAGACAGTTTATTAACTGTGGTACCCCATTTATCATCTATGGTCTAATCTGCCCTTGTGGCCTTATGTACATTGGCCGTACATGTCGACCAATGAGAACCAGGATGAACGAACACAGGAGTAGCATCACCACGGAAAAGGACAAGTGTTCAGTTCCGAGACATTTCAAGGAACTACATGACAGTAGCATAGATGGTCTGAAGGTTTTTGGCATAGAAGCTATACCTAGCAATTTAGATAGTGGCAAGAAATATCAGATTTTATGTAAGAGAGAAGCTTTCTGGATCTTCACCTTGGGGACTTTGGCCCCGCAGGGCCTCAACGAGGGAATTGAACTTCACACCATTAGTACAAGTTGATTGGTCGTGCATGCCAGGGTACATAAAGAGAATATTTCTAGTAGGCTTTAGGATTTAGAAGAGAGAGTTTTAAGGCTTTTTGGGTCCTTTGGGGTTTATATTTAATATTGGGAACATGATTGTTGATAATAATTAATAATAATAATTTGTTTTCTTTTTTGTTTATCATTTTTGCAATGCTATAATGCACATCATATTTACAGCTGGTTTATTCAGGTTCATGTGACATCTTCTGGACCTACTAGGGTCCACGCCACTGGCACCCTACACTATGTGGGTGCTTCTTGGTAGAGTGTAGTTCAAGGGTTGCTTGTTCAACTCCATTAATAATATTTATACGGCGTGGTTCATTTGGTAGGTCCAGCGTACAGTGGGTCCACCATGTATCATCTGTGGGAGTGTTTTGCATAAGTACATGTGGGGAGAGATTTACGTGTATCCCTTTTCCTCACGGCAAATAATTGTGGGGCAGTGGGGATAAATGGGACCTTTGTCCCACGAAGTTATTTTATCCATGGAGATAGTCCATCAATGTTGTTTCCCACAAATTCACTTTGGTGATGGGGGAATGTTTTTGGCAAAGAAACCAGGTAGGAGTTTTCCTATGTACTAGACCCACTGTACGTATCTGTGGATCCTTTGTATGGGTGTGCATGTGCGTGTGTGCATGGAGGAGGCTCCTCTCCCCCCCCCCTTTTTTTTTTTTTTTTTTTCTCCTTGTCATTGGACAGGCCTCCTTTACACTCCGCCCCTAAGAGTGATAGGAGGAGCGGGTGTGTACACTGTGGTTTCACCGGAAATTGCGGGTGGAACGCAAACACACCCGCACTTCCAGTTTAGCATCCAGATCGAGGCCTGGTATTTGCCTAATCAGGCTGTGCTATAGACAAACAGGGACGCGACCGGAAGTGCGGGTAGACACGCTAGTGACACCCACACCTCTAGGCAATTGCGACCCATTCCATGCTTTGGACAAGCCTCCTCTGCACTCCGCCCCTAGGAGTGATAGGAGGGGCGAGCGCATTCACTGTAGTGCTACCGGAAGTTGCGGGTGGAACGCAAACACACCCGCACTTCCGACTCGGCATCCAGATCGAGGCCTGGCATTCGCCCAATCAGGCCGCACCACTGACAAACAGGAAGTGCGGGTGGAAAAGTTTGTAACACCCGCACTTCTAGTCCAAAGCTCCGAATGTGCCTCTCTCCCTTAATAGAAGGTTAGGTATAGGATGCAGTGAGTGGAATCCTAGATGCATCTCTCCCACTGGCAGATCATTGGACACCTTTGCATCTACTGTTGGCCCCTGCTGCATACGGTAAGCGGTTCATTCGGGCACAATTAGATGCTTGTTACATATCTGTTGTATACTACTAGCCTACCTGGTCACCCTGTGATGCGGGATCAGTGGGGGTTTGGGTACAAGTTTGCTAGGAGTATTTTGATCATTAGTGGCACACTGGTCCTTTGAATTTGAACCTCTATCCTTCACCACTATTTTATATGTATCTATGATGTGAAATGATTTGTTTTACTCTAGTGCACAATTGGTGTCACATAGCATGTCGAATTATATTTAATTTCTGATTCACCCCTATGGGTTAATCATGAGACACACCTCTGGGGGTGGAGTTTGTAGGGGCGGGGCCTATTGGGGTGGGGACGATGGGTCGGGGCCTCCTTGGTGGACATAAGTGTGTGTATATCTATATGTGTGGGGTTATCCATGAGAATAGGATACCACAAGCTGTGTAGGCTCTGAAGAAAGGGGTGCGCCCCGGAAACGCGTCAGCCGTCCAGCACATTTGAGGTACCATCTATCTCCCTGGTCATCGAGTTTAAACTTCAGTCGTCCTATGATTCAGGCTGGTCACTAGAAAAAGCTCATTTTAACGCTCTGCTTGTGAGTAGGACCATTGCTGTTTTTATACATTTTAATAAAGATTTTATCTGGTAATACACTAGGTCGGTGCGCCCTCCTGTTTTTTGTTTTTTTACCTTCAGGTGTATACTGTGCAGGAGGCTTAGCAACAATGACACTGACACTGTCCCCTGCCTATCCTTCTCTATCCCTAAACTCAAGGATTGAAAATATGGTTCAGCAAAATTGGTTTAGAACAGAATAGCACACTGACGCTTTCCCTCACTGTCCTACTCTGTCCCTCCCTACAAACAAGATTTAGCACAGAATAGCACACTGATAGTTTCCACGAGTGTCCTTCTCTGTCCCTAAACTCAAGGATTTCAAATATGGAACAGCAAAATTGGTTTAGAACAGAATAGCACACTGACACTTTCCCTCACTGTCCTACTCTGTCCCTCCCTACAAACAAGATTTAGCACAGAATAGCACACCAATAGTTTCCACGAGTGTCCTTCTCTGTCCCTAAACTCAAGGATTTCAAATATGGAACAGCAAAATTGGTTTAGAACAGAATAGCACACTGACACTTTCCCTCACTGTCCTACTCTGTCCCTCCCTACAAACAAGATTTAGCACAGAATAGCACACTGATAGTTTCCACGAGTGTCCTTCTCTGTCCCTAAACTCAAGGATTTCAAATATGGAACAGCAAAATTGGTTTAGAACAGAATAGCACACTGTCAGTTTCACTCACTGTACCTCTCTGTCCCTAAACTCAAGGATTTCAAATATGGTTCAGCAAAATTGGTTTAGAACAGAATAGCACACTGACACTTTCCCTCACTGTCCTACTCTGTCCCTCCCTACAAACAAGATTTAGCACAGAATAGCACACTGATAGTTTCCACGAGTGTCCTTCTCTGTCCCTAAACTCAAGGATTTCAAATATGGAACAGCAAAATTGGTTTAGAACAGAATAGCACACTGACACTTTCCCTCACTGTCCTACTCTGTCCCTCCCTACAAACAAGATTTAGCACAGAATAGCACACTGATAGTTTCCACGAGTGTCCTTCTCTGTCCCTAAACTCAAGGATTTCAAATATGGAACAGCAAAATTGGTTTAGAACAGAATAGCACACTGACACTTTCCCTCACTGTCCTACTCTGTCCCTCCCTACAAACAAGATTTAGCACAGAATAGCACACTGATAGTTTCCACGAGTGTCCTTCTCTGTCCCTAAACTCAAGGATTGAAAATATGGAACAGCAAAATTGGTTTAGAACAGAATAGCACACTGTCAGTTTCACTCACTGTACCTCTCTGTCCCTAAACTCAAGGATTTCAAATATGGAACAGCAAAATTGGTTTAGAACAGAATAGCACACTGACACTTTCCCTCACTGTCCTACTCTGTCCCTCCCTACAAACAAGATTTAGCACAGAATAGCACACTGATAGTTTCCACGAGTGTCCTTCTCTGTCCCTCAACTCAAGGATTGAAAATATGGTTCAGCAAAATTGGTTTAGAACAGAATAGCACACTGACACTTTCCCTCACTGTCCTACTCTGTCCCTCCCTACAAACAAGATTTAGCACAGAATAGCACACTGATAGTTTCCACGAGTGTCCTTCTCTGTCCCTAAACTCAGGGATTTCAAATATGGAACAGCAAAATTGGTTTAAAACAGAATAGCACACTGACACTTTCCCTCACTGTCCTACTCTGTCCCTCCCTACAAACAAGATTTAGCACAGAATAGCACACTGATAGTTTCCACGAGTGTCCTTCTCTGTCCCTAAACTCAAGGATTTCAAATATGGTTCAGCAAGATTGGTTTAGAACAGAATAGCACTGTCAGTTTCACTCACTGTCCTACTCTGTCCCTACAAACAAGATTTAGCACAGAATAGCACACTGACACTTTCCCTCACTGTACCTCTCTGTCCCTAAACTCAAGGATTGAAAATATGGTTCAGCAAGATTGGTTTAGAACAGAATAGCACACTGACACTTTCCCTCACTGTACCTCTCTGTCCCTACAAACAAGGATTAGCACAGAATAGCACACTGACACTTTCCCTCACTGTACCTCTCTGTCCCTACAAACAAGGTTTAGCACAGAATAACACACTGACACTCCCTCCCTATCCTTATTTGTCCCTAAACACAAGGAATCCAAGATTAGTAAAGGAAAAAAAATGAAACTGTCCCTGCCTATGCTTCTCTTTCCCTGCTCCGGAACACACTACACAAGGCCGCTGCGCTGGCGGCCTTTTATAGTGTGGGGCGTGTACTAAACCCCCTCAGCAATAATTGGCCACAGGCATCCTGCCTGTGGCCAATCATTGCTCTCCTCGCTGCCGGCGCTGTGATTGGCCAAGCATGCGGGGTCACAGTGCATGCTTGGCCAATCACAGCGCCTGGATGACACTGCGATGGCGTAGTGCATTGTGGGCCGTTCGCGTCACTCGAATTTGGCGCGAACGGCCCAAATCGTTCGATCTTCGTCGAACGATCGAACAGCCGATGTTCGAGTCGAACGTATGTTCGACTCGAACACGAAGCTCATCCCTATCCATCACTTTCTGGATGAGGCGGAGGGCACTGTCAGCAGAGAACCGTGTACTATCCTTCACAACATTTATATCCCCTAAAAACAAAAAACAAAAGGTATTATAACTCTGCAGGCCTACATCTCTTACCTGAAGCTGTGGTGACAGATACTGACCTGTTGTGGTGACCAGATCCACAACGTCATCCACCTCTCCTTCCTGCACTTCTCCTTCCTCCACCTCAACTTCCTGCACATCTTTCGGTTGTGGGTCTTTGGGAGTTTGGGGTTGCTTGCAAGTTGTGGGGTGCATGTGCTCCCTGGAGTGTCCTCCTCCCAGTCTTCTCTCCCCTATGAGAATCAAACAAAAGGTCTATTTATCACACTGTAAATCTCAATGTTAAAATAAAAACAGGCTAAATTGCTTGGAAGTGTGGTGCAAGTGTGTGTTTGGGCGGAATTTAAAGAAGAATGCATTATTTATGACCAAGAATATGTTTAGTATTCACCTTTGGATGTAATTTATTTGACATGGAGGCACCACAAAAATTCTCTGATGCACCTGTGTGGGACACCCAAAAAAGCCGGGTCTGGTGGCCCACACTTTAGTGCTCCAAAGTACAGATGTGGAAGCAGCTGCTGAGTGTCCTCTCCTTTACACTGATAAAAGTTTGCATTTCATTCTCTTTACAAACACATCATCTAGACTAGACATCATCTAGACTAAAAAATTTGCCACAATATTTGAGCAAAAATGGCAGATGTCTAATTACTTTTGTGGCTCTAAAATAAGCCAAAACCGCGGATAGTGGCCGAACGAAGTGTCGGTAACGTAACAAACGATTACTGTGCCCAACCAAGTTCAAAATATTACATTTTGGAAGGGAGTCCAATATGAGAAACCAAAATAAAGAGCAACATGTCAGTTTAGAAAAAGATTAATAGCAGAAAAGTCTACATTTTACTTACTTTTAGCGAGCATTCTCTTTATGCTCCTCAACTGGTCTGGCTCCCTCAGTTTGAGGTCTGACCACCTCTTTCTGAGCTGCTCATTTGAGCGTTTCACCCCGAAATTCGCCTTCAGACTCTTCACGACTTTAGTGAGGATTTTGGCCTTCCTTCTATTTGGTTTGCTATACGGCCCATGCTTGGCATCATAATCAGCCTTGAGCAAGATGTCCACCATCTCCGCCAAAGACATATTCGATGCCTTGAATCTCCTCCTTGATCGTGACGTTTTCTCGGTCTCCGGGCTTGTCTCCTCCTCGTTAGTTGCGGAATTATCAGACACCTGCTGTAACTCCGCCATATCTGTCTGCGCGCCGAAAGAGAAGGGGCGGGGAAAAGATGTTAGTTAGAACGTCATGGGCGGGCGACGTGTGCGGAGCGACGTGTTCGTATTTTGACGCATGCGTGGTGTGTATATAGCACACACACATGTGACTATAGTACGTTCGGTGTGCGGAGAGAGGAGTTCAAGTGACGGACGTGCGAACGAAGGTATGTGATTTTGTGACTTGTACAAATTGTTGGCCTATACTGTCTTGAGAATGTTTGAGGATATATATGGTGACTAGGATGTTAAGGAGGTTAGACTGTTTGCCTCACATTAGTTATATCTAATTTATTTAACTTGCAGATACAATATGAATGTCTTTATAAGCGACAAGGATTTCCTGGCGGAATTTATTGACCGGGTAAGGGAGCTGCCGGCTCTGTGGGAGACGAAAAACCCCATCCACAAAAAAAGAGGGGTGAGAAAAGCAGCGCTGGAGAAGCTGCTCCCATTTGTGCATACCAAGGTGCCCACAGCCACAGCAAAACAAGTGGACACTAAAATTGGGAGCTTGAGAGGTACCTACAGGACTGAACGCTCTAAGGTCCTGGCTTCTCAGAGGTCAGGAGCAGCAGCAGGTGATGTGTATGTCCCGATTTTGTGGTACTACAACAGGATGTCCTTCCTGGATGACCACATTGAGACAAGGCCATCACTCTCCACTCTTCCCCCCAGACTTCCCTGCAGCCAACCTGAGCCTTCTCTGGAGCAAGAGGAGGCAGCTATCCTGGATGATCCTGATTTGGCCATCTGGAGCCAGGTATAGTATTAAATGAATATGTATTGGGATAAACTTAATGTTTGACAAATATGTCAAGATGACAAACATAAAATATTTTGGATTCCACAAGTGAAATCAAGATCTGTAGACATTATTCTGCACTTAATTGGGTGCTAAATAGTCAATCTGATGTAGTGGTAAATTTAAAGCAAGGATTTATGGATTTACATTCTAAGTGCTTCAATCAGGATTACAAAGTTTGATGCAAAGATTAAACCAACATATTAAACTATGTCCCTTTTTCATACACAGGATGAAATCAGCCAGGAGGAGGGTCTGGAAACTGTCAGGCAGGAGGAGGAAGGGCCCAGTGGCAGCCAGGAGGTGGCAGGGCCCAGTGGCAGACAGGAGGTGGCAGGGCCCAGTGGCAGACAGGAGGTGGCAGGGCCCAGTGGCAGACAGGAGGTGGCAGTGCCCAGTGGCAGACAGGAGGTGGCAGGGCAAAGGAGAAGCACCAAATCCCAGGTGCCTCCCATCCGGCTTCACAAAAGAGGCAGGAGGGACAGGAGCACGAGTGAGGCAGCAATGGCCCTTATTTGTGAGGCCCATGCCACCCTCCAGGAGCCCACATCCCCTGAAGAGGCCATTGCCGGCCTAGTGGAGGCTAAATTCAAGGTGATGAGCATGGAGCAACGCCTCCTATGTGAGCCCCTGCTCATCACCTTGCTCAACAAGGGGGTGATGGAGAAAATTACCCCCAATACCGCCATATGTGAGGTGGCACAAATGACCCAACCTCAACCTCCACCTCCACCTTCTTCTTCTGCCCCACCCCCTTCTGCTACACCTCCACCTTCTTCTTCTGCCCCACCCCCTTCTGCTACACCTCCACCTTCTTCTTCTGCCCCACCCCCTTCTGCTACACCTCCACCTTCTTCTTCTGCCCCACCCCCTTCTGCTACACCTCCACATTCTTCTTCTGCCCCACCCCCTTCTGCTACACCTCCACCTTCTTCTTCTGCCCCACCCCCTTCTGCTACACCTCCACCTTCTTCTTCTGCCCCACCCCCTTCTGCTACAGCTCCACCTTCTTCTTCTGCCCCACCCCCTTCTGCTACATCTCCTCCTCCTCCTCCTCCTGACAGGAGTACCCCTCCAGTGGCCCAGACTCCAGCCAAACGAAGAAGGAAGGCTGCAGGGAAGGCTTCAGGGAAGGTTGCAGGGAAGGTTGCCAGGAAGAAGAGGAAGTGATGGCCTTGCTTCATTGTGGTCGGACAGAAGGCAGCCTGTTGTAGTACCACACACTTGGGACATATATCTCACCTGCTGCTGTTCCTGACCTCTGGGAGGCCAGCATCAGATTGTGTTCAGAAATGTTGGCCTTCTCAAGCTCCCAATTTTAGTGTCCACACAGGGTTGCTGTGTGCTCTGGGGTCCCTGGGATGCACAAATGGCAGCAGGTTCTCCAGCGCTGCCTTCTCTTTATTTTATTTCTAAACATGAATAAATGTGATTTTTGTTTAAGTTCATACTTGACTATGTGTATTTGTAAAAATTTAAAATCTAGCTTTGGAGTAAGCTGATTAATGTAACATTCTAACGAAGATTTCAATGCAGAACATTTAAACGATGCAATATTTTTGAGCGTGACGAATGTGCTCTCTCCATTACGAAGGCTTGTTTTACCAGAAGATGCGCTCCCGTCTCATAGTTGCTTGTGAGCATGCGCGCTTTTGGAAGAGTCGTAAAAGCATACACACGAACCATTTTCTCGTCACAAAACAGCCCGACGAGAAACATGACGAGGAAATCTAGAATCCTGACGAGAAAATAGAGAGCAGGTTCTCTATTTTCTCGTCGAGATTCTCGGCAATTTTCTCGTCGTAAAACCATACACACGAACGTTTTTCTCGACAAAAAAGCTCTCGCTGCACTTTTCTTGACGGTTTTGGACGAGAAAATCGGTCGTGTGTACGAGGCCTCAGTCTCTTTCCCCTAAGGGATGAAGGTTTCTTCACCGGCCAGCTTTCGTTGGTGCACTTAAAGAAATAACCATTTGTAATCCACATTGGGTGTTAACTTGAAATAACAGGGCAAAATGGGGGGGTAGATACTTCAACTCTGTCCCGCTACTGGACCCCCCAAGAAACACTGGTGAGCGAACAGCGGGCCTAGGCAGTCTACAGGCCTGAACACAACTCAGTCTATTGATATGGGCAGGTGCCCGCTCACCACTCCAGGCGCGATCCCAGCCTGGGACTTCCACCTCCTGTGTGTCGCACACAGCGTCTGCTCCGATCGAGTACTCGATCCAACTCATGTCCTATACCGACGGGTCAGGATCCACCCAGGCTCCGCAGTATGGTGGAAGGCTCTTCGGGCTTCAAGCAAGGCCTCGGGCTTCAAGCAAGGCCTCGGGCTTCAAGCAAGGCCTCGGGCTTCAAGCAAGGCCTCAGGCTTCAGGCCTTACTTCACAGCCGATCCGCACAGGATGACTTGTCACTTGACGCGCCGTGTCCCAAGAGAGCGAGCTCCGCCTCGCCTCTCACTTAAGTAACCCCTCCCATGAGTCTCTGCGGTGGAACCTCCGCCCTGGGGCCGAATGGGGTTCTGGGTAACATAGTCCTGGGGCCTTAGAAGAGACCCCGCTACAAATGTTTTTGGTTTGTGGTGCTCAGATGCAGTGAAGATCTGCTTTATAAGCATCATAGAACATGGTATGGTTTAAAGGTTTCCAATAGTAAGGCAAAGGTGGAAAAATAGGAAGGGCCAAAGCTGGGCAAAGAAATTAAAGTAGAACTATAGGCAAAACTTTTTTCTACATTTTGGATAAAGTAAGGGTGGATTATAACTCATGTAAGGTTTATCTTTGCCCTCTTTGTCCCAGTGGGGAGATTTACCTTCACTTCCTGCTCCATAGCCAAAGCAAGAAGTGCAAAGGTAATCCCTGCAAAATAATGAAGTCTCTTGGGGACTCTCAGGTCACCAGAACCAGTGTCCCCATTAGAGAATTTCCCTCTATTACTTTTCTAGGGACAACAAGTTTTGGGATTTTATTTTACTATATTTTGCAATGACAATGGTAAACAGGGCAAATAGAGAGGGTGAATATAGTTTTGTTATACGTTAAGTTATGCACAATAGAATTTATTAGAGACAAAGCTGCATTAATGATATGGCAGAGTAGGCCTGTGCCCTGGGCAGCAAAGAGAAAAGGGCAGCTTTTCCCTGTACAAGTATTGACCACATAATTTTCTCGTCATCATCAGAAATACAGCCAATTTATATACAGTAAGCCTATTTACACATTGACAAAATATTCTGAGCCAGTTTAGGACTATTAAAACAAGAATAAATGTTCAGTGCAAAATACCGTATATACTTGAGTATAAGCCAAGTTTTTCAGCACAATTTTTTGTGCTGAAAATGCCCCCCTCGGCTTATACTCAAGTCACTTTTTTGCGCCTGATCTTCCGGAATTTGAGGACCTGGTACCGGCCGGCCATAGGTCCCCTGGACCTCAAACTTGGCACACATGTAGCCTTACTCCTCCTCTACAAGTGTGCAACGTTTGTTGTCCAAGGGACCTACGACCGGGGAGCACCGATTTTTCAAAACCGGGCACCCCTTCCATAGACTCCCATGTTAACGGTAATTTCTCCGGTGATTTGGGGACCCGGTACTGGCCGATCCTAGGTCCAATGGACCCGACACTTGGCAAACATAGCCCCATTTCTCCTCTATAAGTGTGCAAAGTTTTTTGTCTGGGGGACCTACGGCCGGGGAGCACTGATTTTTCAAACCTGGGCACCCCTTCCCTAGACTCCCATGTTAAACGTCAGTCTAGTCATGGGCACAGTGAGGCATGGGCACAGTGCGGCATGGGCACAGTGAGGCATGGGCAAAGTGAGGCATGGGCACAGTGAGGCATGGGCACAGTGAGGCATGCACATGGACACAGTGAGGCAAAATGAGGCACAGTGATGCATGCAGATGGACACCCTAGGCTTATACTCGAGTCAATAATTTTTCCCATTTTTTTGTGGTAAAATTAGGTGCCTCGGCTTATATTCGGGCCAGCTTATACTCGAATATATACGGTAGGTAATTTAACAGAAGAGTGTTGTTTTGGGTGCTAAAGGTTGTGTGCCTACAGGCTCCAGTGACAAAAATTTGAACATGGTATGTCACTTCTATTTAATTATGAGTTCTCTTTAATTTAGTTTAATAATATCCAAATTTAACATTTCAATGACCAAGCACAATTTTTTTTTGCAGTCTATCTATAGACTGTTGTTATCAGAATGTGATTGTGAACTTACAAGGTATAAGGGGCCTTGAAGCTGGCTATATGCTAGTAGGTTTTCAAAAGAACATTCATCTAAATATTCAAATTAACATTCCAGTGCAAATTCTCAGTACATCCGACGAATTGACGAAAAGATGCTCAGAAGTACTTGAAAATGTTTTGTTTGCTTGTAAAGTTCGATTTGGAATGAATGTCATTTTCAAAACAAAAACCACAAAAAAACACTGTTAGAACTTTGTTCATGCAAGAAAATGTTTCCATTTCGCTCTTTCAAATTCTCTCACCACTATGTTTGAAAACGAATGTTGATTTCAACCCACTAATGATTAGAAATTCAAATGAACTTTCTTAAAATGAAAAATTTTGACTAAAATTCTTTTAGTGTATGGTTAGCTTAAAGAGGATCTTTACCATAGAAAGAAAAAAAAAAATAGTAAAAGGACACTTACCTATCCAATGATGTAGCGCTGTCCTCACCCGGGCCAGTTCTTCGCCTGTCTTCGGTTGCCTGGTTCCGGCATCTTTAGTGTAAGAAGCCGGATTTGTGACTTCACAGTCACAGACTGATGTGGATGTACAATATACTGTTTATGCAAAAAGTGCTGCATAAGCTAACAGTGCTATGTACAGTACGTACCTGTAATAAATTGTTGCCAATGGACACATTACCAGTTTGCTAGGTTGCTCTAAGGGTCAGTGCTGTGAGGGCCTTTGAATGAGTTAGTTTGCTGCTCTGTGGAGAGCACTGCAGTAGAACTCCCCAAAATTGACATCCTAACCTTCAGTAAACTTCCTGTCTGCATTGTTGCAGGAATTCCTTTATCTATTCCGCTGTCACTGAAGAAGAGTGGAACCAGAGCCCGCCAATGCCACGTGCCAGTTGGAGCAGAGTGTGGCTAGTGCAAGTGTGGCTAGGCAGTGGGACAGTGCAGACAAAGGGGCACCAATGGGTAGACTGTGTACAGCCCATGACATGGCAAATCAGGCCTGGTTTATTAAATATACTAGGACAGCGGTTCCCAACCTTTTTGGCACTGGGAACTGGTTTATAGGCTTGTGCAATTCGTTTCGTAACGAATCGAAATTTGTCCGAATTTAGCAACTTTCGGACATTCGGAAGCATTCGAATTTCCGAACAAAGCAATTACGAATAAAACCGAATCCGAAATAAATTATACCGCAAAATAGCGAATGCCCGAATGTCTTCGGCATAATTCGTTATGAAAAAACTTACGAATGTACAAATCCATTGGAAACACAATAACACTCACTCTGCTCTGCTCTCTGCTTCTCCTTCACCGTGCTGAACTCCCTCTCAAAATGGTGTACAGGGGCGGAGGCTATAGCCGCATGTAAAAAACGAAAGTAAAATACGAGATTTCTAATCCATTCGAAGCACAATAACACTCTGCTCTGCTCTCTGCTTCTCCCTCACCGTGCTGAACCCTCTCAAAATGGTGTACAGGGGCGGAGGCTATAGCCGCATGTAAAAAACGAAAGTAAAATACGAGATTTCAAATCGTTACAAATAACCGCTATGTATTTCGAAAAGTACAAATCCATTCGAAGCACATTAGGCATAATAGTCAGCGTCGTCGTGAGAGAGACACAGAAAATTACGAATCAACGAACCCAAAAAAAGTTACGAAAGTAGGAGTTGTGTCCAGAATCAACGAAAAACAACGTACTCTACCGAAAGTACGAATTATAAAGCAACAAAAAATTCAACGAAAAACGTCGCTTGCAAAAATACGAATGAGTCCGAACACGAAAAATCCCGTCTAGCAAAATTACGAATGATTACGAATCAACAGGACCGGAAAGAAACGAACCGAAACGGAACGAATTTTTCCGTTGTGCACAAGCCTACTGGTTTAGTGGAAGAAAAGGGAGAAGGGGGGTTGTTGGGGCAACGGCTGGTGTTAGCACCTCCATCATCACGTCACCATGGTTGATATGGTGTCAGGATGATCGAAGAGCATTTTTTCTATTATTATGTTGTAATATAAAATGAAAAAGTTCAACTCAACATAATGCAGAATCAGAGGCGGCCCTGAGGCACTGAGTAACTAGGCTATCTTCTTCCCAGGTCTAGATTAACGTAGGGGCTATTGGAGCTGCAGCTCCAGGCCCCTACTATAATATTGGTCCTATACAGAGATTCCACACACAATTACCGTCCGGCCACCAGCCGCTACATTGCCTTGCAGTCTCGCCAGAACGCTGCGCTGCATAGCCTCTTTACTAGTGCGCTGAGGCTGAGCGGGCTCCTCCCCTTGATGTCCTAGGCGGCATGATGTCATCCAGAGGCTGGCCTGAGAGGCTGGTGGGAAAGGAGTGTGGGCAGCGCCGCTGCAAGCAAGGAGGAGGAGGCGCAGTGCAAGTACAAAAACAAGTAAGCTCTGCCTCTGCATGGGTCGGGCTGATAAGTGCAGCTCAGTGTACTAGCTCTGACTGAAGTGGGTTAACTGTTTGGGAGGGAGGGTGGGCAGGGGGGGGCTGTCAGTGCCTCCTAGGCCTATCATGACCAGTGCTTATTCGTGTAGCTCAGCAGTACCAGCGTCACCTAATATCACCATATATCAGTGCAACCTATCAGTGCAGCTCCACAGTTCCACCTATCAGTGCCAGTGCCACCTATCAGTGCCACCTATCAGTGCAGCTCATCAGTGCCACCTATCAGTGCCATTGTCACCTATCAGTGCAGCTCATCAATGCCACCTGTCAGTGCCAGTGTCACCTATTAGTGCCCATCAGTGCCTTTTTTGTTAAGGTTATCTAAAAGATGGGTTTCAAATGTTTTGACAGGGGCGCAGTTTCAGTGCTTGCCATAGGTGCCATTTTCACTTGATACGCCTCTGGTGATGCGAGGTGGGTGGGAAGAGATGATGATGTCATCTCTCTGCTCGCCCACCAAACCTCTTTCAGTGCAGCCATTGTGGTCCCTGTGCAAACAGGGAAAGGAACGGTACTGGGGGTTGGGGACCCCTGTCTAGTTCAATAGGTCTAGTGGAAGTTTTGTACAGCTTTTGTGTCTTAAAGGGGTTAAATTGTGCTTTTGCTAATTTGTGCTGTTTTACGCACATGTGTAACAGGCAATTTGAACATAAGACAATATTTAATTTAAGTAGGGAGGGAACAAGAGTAAAATAAACTCAGTAGATGATGTCATTCAGAAAGAAATAAAGGCCCTTTCAGTGTGGAAATATGTACACATTCCTGGAGACATTTGCCACAGCACTCATCTCATGATTAATTAACGTCCCCTTACCTATGACGGAGGACTGGGGCAGCCATATTATAAGCTGATTTCATTAATCACTTTACTCTTAGAAGATGATGTCTAATTCTACATTTGTTGTATATTTATTAATATGCTTTAAACATTACAGTATGGAACGGTATTACTGCTTTTTCCTTTTTATATAAAGTACTTTTTCTCCTTATGTCCATAGAAATGCTCATTGACATTTTAGATTCTACCTCTAGGATTTAAATGATTTTAAGACCAGGTTTCCATAATTTTGTTCTCGTGTTTTGTAAACTATGTGGCCATACTTTTCCTTCTCTACTTCACCTATGTAATATTGTTTGTCATTGTGTGTGTTCATTTACTAAAGCAACATACAGCATGAGAATAACATCAGTTTTGAACAATTCTAGAAGGGCAGAGACAGAACAAACTAGTGCAAAAAAAATGTAAAGGACAGATTAGCATTTTATTGTGAAATGCATAGGATAGGAAATATGGAAACAGATTTAAAGATGGAGTTACCATTTAAAGAGGTAAAGTCTCCGAAAAAAAACAGAAAAAAACAAAAAACCCTGCAGAACAAAAGGCAGTATAGTATGCATAGCATACTAGCTGATTATGTATTACTTACCTCAGATCGAAACCCCCGCAGTGGTCCACGTCTCCCCCTCTGGCCGCTGAGATTTCGTCCCGTAGCGACTTCCCGGTATCGCGGCTCCGGCGCTGTGATTGGCCAGAGCCGCGATCACGTCACTCCCACGCATGCGCGCGGGAGCCCCCGGGAACGGCACAGTACAACTGAAGCAACGGCAAGTACGTGCCATTGCATCAGTTGGCTTAAGTGCGCATATGCAAATACAGGGATATCTCCTAAACCGTGAAGGTTTAGTAGATATCAAGTGCAGCTACAGGTAAGCCTAATTATAGGCTTGCCTGTAACTTAAAGTGGTTGTAAAGCATTTGCAACCACTTTAAGATTCCTTAAAATTGCATTAAAGCAGAACTGCACCGCATCTGAGCACCACAAACAAAAAACACTATTAAACATGATTTAATTCATTTTTAATATTCAAAGCAAACTCCCCCATCCATTTATGTCTCCATGATTTATTTTGCTGAAAAATCACTTTGAAAAACATCCACTAGCATTTCTGGCCATGGCCATCTTGAGTAAGGGCAGATGATTCATATAGCATTTACTTCCTGGAATCAATCTTCCCTTAGCTCAGGCATGCAAGCAGGAGGGTGTGCTTATCTAAGAAAACCCCTTCTCCCCTCCAGAAGACTATGTCATCATTTGCCTTGGCCTGGAAACCAGGAAGTAACTGAAGAAATGTAAAACAAAAACTTTCAAACACATAAATATGATATACCTTCCTATCTATTTACTAATGCTAGCAGCATAAGGATTAAAAATAGTCAATGTTGATTGAGCGGGTGAAGACTTTTAAATATAAATATGAAATTATATTATTATTTGAATCAATTAACCACCTGCCTACCGGGCACGAAAACCCCCTTCCTGCCTAAGCCATTTTTCAGCTTTCAGTGCTGTCACATTTTGAATGACAATTGCGCGGTCGTGCGACGTGGCTCCCAAACAAAATTTGCGTCCTTTTTTTTCCACAAATAGAGCATTCTTTTGGTGGTATTTGATCACCTCTGTGATTTTTATTTTTTTCGCTATAAACAAAAGAAGAGCGTCAAGTTTGAAAAAAAAAACACAATATTTTTGACTTTTTGCTATAATAAATATCCATTTTTAAAAAAAAAAAAATTAAAATTTTCCTCAGTTTAGGTCGATATGTATTCTTCTACATATTTTTGGTAAAATAAAAGCGCAATAAGCGTATATTGATTGGTTTGCGCAAAAGTTATAGCAGATACAAAATAAGGGATAGATTTATAGCATTTTTTTTTCTTTTACTAGTAATGGCGGCGATCTACGATTTTAATCGTGACTACGATATTGCAGGGATCCCTGCTATAAAAATGCATTGATTACTGTAAAAATGTGACTGGCAGGGAAGGGGTTAACACTAGGGGGTGAGGAAGGGGTTAAATGTGTTTCCTAGATGTGCTCCAACTGTGGGGGGAGGGGACTGACTGGGGGAGGTGACCGATGGTTGTCCCTATGTACAAGGGACACACCATCGGTCTTCTCTCCCTGACAGGATGTGGATCTGTGTGTTTACACACACACAGATCCACGGTCCTGCTCGGTTACTGGGCAATCGCGGGTGCCCGGCAGCCATCGCGGCCACCGGGTGCGCGATCCGGCCCCCTAGCTGTTTTTTTTTTTTCAATTAACAGTTTTATTGTGGGTTTCTACAAAGATAATACATGGGCTGATCACTGAGGAGGCTGAAAGAAAGAGTAATCCCGACGCTGGTCCACAGGTAGCTGATCGCCTTCAACCTCTTTCAGCCATTTCCTGCCTACATGCATTTGCTCCAGTGGATATCATTTCTCTGAGCCGGCTTCCAAAGGTGGACCTTGTCTGTGTAATTTCCGGGTCGTTGTCACATGATCGAGAGGAACGGGGGAAAGAGACGGGGTGTGCATTTGAAGTTTCCCAGTCCATTCATTCAAACCAAAGGCCACAGCTGGGTCACAGCTGACTGCATATCGGGGGCTTATTTCTGGTAAGCCGCCAATTCGTGTGGTGGAGGGCACTGTTGGTCTGAGTATCAAGCGGTGGTGTTGGCTTTCTACATATGTTTTCTAATAATTTTGGAGACTGACAAGTTGGATCTGGGACTCACGGCACATAGACTGTTATATCTCTCTTGTGATTTACTTAAAGGCTAACAAGAAGTTCATTTATTAATTCCACAACCAGCCTTTGGACTTTTTCATCAACATTATTTTATGACATTCTTTATAATTAGTGTATTGGTGTGGGATAATTGTTTGCTCTTTTTTAATATCGTTTCGTTTTTATTAAAATGTATTTTGTTTTTTAAATTCCTAACGAATTCCAACTTTTCAGAACGAATAGAATTCAGATTGGTCGGAAAAAACGATTGACTGATTTGAATTCTGCGTAAAGAATAGCTGGCTGTTAAGCAATATTTCGTTAAATATATATTTAGGTAAATGAACTAAAGTGTTTTGTTTTATCTGTTCTGTTTCAATCTTTTTAATAGGATTTTAAATAACAAAACATATTATTAAGTAGCAAAATCGGGAACAAAATAGAACTGTCATCATAGCAAGTATACAATAAAAGAAACTGATGACAACAATAGATGAAAGATGATGGGTAGATATGAGGAACTGCACCAAAGTAGTCGACCGTGAAGAATGCAATGTATTACTACATATTCGACTATACGCTAAAAGAGGCCAGGCAACAGTTGGACCTTTCTTCAGATCAACATTGTGGGCCTGGTGGAGGATATCTGTTCAATAAAAAGAATAAAAGAAGAAGCACTTTCACATTGTGACCAGCTGGGTTTCATGTTCTTGGAGACTAAAACACAGAACCTTTCTGGTCTCTATGGGCAAGTTGTCTATGCCTAAAATGATTCATCAGATTCCAACTTTTATTCTCTGGTCCAAAAAAACAAGGAATCATACTGATCACAATGGGCAGGTTCTTCAGTATTGTAAAAAAACCTTTATTTGGCAGTGTTAGAAAACATAGCCCAGTGTAGATTCAAATGGACAGGTAATATCATTAATGTAGATCCAAAGTCTCAAATCTCTTATAAGCTTTAACGTGTTATTATAATTGTAATATTTAATATTTATTTTAAATATTTTGGAATTTGCAGCTCTTAACCCAAATAATACCGGGTGATTCTGCCAGGAAGGTCCTTGTTTAGATACTTCCTGTTATAGGGTGAAAGTGCTATGTCCCTATCTTCAAGTCATGCTCCTATGTTGTAATACAGGTTTCTGACAAAGACTACAAGTGGCCATTTCAACACACATCAGCAGGCCTTGTTCACTGTTATCATCATTAGGAAATCCACTTGGAGAAATGCCACACAATCTTTGCTGGAGTGCATGTATGTAGACAGGAATAGCCTGCTGAGGTTCAGGGGCCCCAAGATATAATGAAGGGTGACAAAAAGATAAAAAAACGTTTTTTTTTTTAAACAAAAAACATAACTGTATATGATACATACAGTTTACCATACAAAATGTTTCTCAGTAAGCTTTTACATCTACTTTAAATTACAAAGGAAGTTACACATGGTGTGTCAATATAGCAAGCTGATCTTTTTCTACAAAGGAAAAGGACAGTCTTTCAGTGATCACAGACATTTTTCAGCAGACATTCTATTGCTTGCTGGCTGTACACTGTAAAGCTGGCTATATACACACAGATTCCTCCATCTACACTAAACAGCATGGATGGAGGAATCTCCTGCTGCAGCTTTTGTATTCTGCAGCCAAGACTTACCGTATATACTCGAGTATAAGCAGACCCGAATATAAGCCGAGGCACCTAATTTTACCACAAAAACTGGGAAAACTTATTGACTCGAGTATAAGCCTAGGGTATGCCTCACTTTGCCTCACTGTGTCCACGCCTCACTGTGTCCACGCCTCACTGTGCCCATGCCTCACTGTGCCCATGCCTCACTGTGCCCATGCCTCACTGTGTCCATGACTAGCCTGACGTTTAACATGGGAGTCTATGGAAGGGGTGCCCGGCTTTGAAAAATCGGTGCTCCCCGGCCGTAAGTCCCCCGGACAAGAAACTTTGCAAACTTGTAGAGGAAGAGTGAGGCTACATGTGTGCTAAGTTTGGGGTCCAGAGGACCTACGACCGGCTATAAGCCGAGGGGGGCATTTTCAGCACAAAAAATTGTGCTTAAAAACTCGGCTTATACTCGAGTATATACGGTAATGACTGTCAAAATACCCAAATAGTGCTTCCATCTGATTGCATGCAGGCGATATTTGGCTAACATATTTCTGCCCTGCTCCTGTGATTTTTCAATAAAAGGATGTCCAATGGAAGGGCACCGACAGGGCCAACCATGGAATGAACTTTGCCTGGTTCATCAGGAAATGGATGCCATTTGCTCCATGTAGGGAGAGCCCTGCGGCCTGAACATGAAAACTCTATTGGTTTCACCATCTATGCTAGATAGTATGAATGTGGGAACTCCACTGCCAGCTACTGTGTTCTGAGAACCGCCACCCGCGGCTGTCATAATATTTGAACAGTGGCTTCATCTGATTGGATGCAGCTACTTGACTTTAAAAGCTTGCGTAACTTTAAACTCCACACTGCCTGATTATCACAATCAAAACTCAAATCAGTCGCATATCTTGAGAATACTGGATGACTTTCCTCAATTGGCTGCCATTCACCCAGTGAATTCAAAATACTAACAATAACTTACAAAGCCATCCACAACTTGGCCCCAGCTACATTACTAATCTAGTCTCAAAATACCAACCAAATTGTCCTCTTTGTTCCTCCCAAGACCTCCTGTTCTCTAGCTCCCTCGTCACCTCCTCCAATACTCACCACTAGGACTTCTCCCAAGCCTCTCTCATACTTTGGAATTCCCTACCCCAATCTGTCCCACTATCTCCAACTCTATCCACTTTTAGGTGATCCCTGAACACTTTTTTTCTCGGAGAAGCCTTTCCTCCACCTAACAACTATACTTTCTATTTCTTCATCAATTCATCCCCCTTAGTTATTTATTCTCTTTTGTATCACTTGACCCTCCCTCTTAGATTGTAAGCTCCAACAAGCAGGTTCCTCTGATTCCTCATTTATTGAATTGTATTGTAACTGTACTGTTTGCCTTAATGTTGTAAAGCGCTGCACAAACTGTTGATGCTATATAATTCCTGTATAATAAGAATGACAAAAAGATGTCCCAGGTCAGTGAGTAACTTTATGATATATGGTGATACTTACCAAACTACATTTTTTGGTCACTGTTTTCCCACTGGCACTGACTAAATATATATATATATATATATGTAGCGGGGTGTCACTTTAAGGAGCTCAAAAGACTACCATACCCAGTGTGCATCGGGACACCCAGAGTGCATTTGCCCAGCGCAAGGTCTGCTGGGAAAGGGCTATATAAGGAGGAGCGGAGCTACACACGGGTCTCTTTGGACACCGCCTCCCCTAGCAAGTGGAACCAACGCCGAGTCTGCCGCTGGACTGGGCCTAGGAGTTTGGGCCTTGAGATTCAGAGAGCCCTCCGACCTTTACGGGAGAACCCAGGTGTCATTTCGTCCATCATCCCTTCAAGGACTGTCGGGAGGACCAGAGACTATGGCTGTCGTGAGATGGTTGCCAAAGCCCCAGCTACGCAAGTCGGTTGTACGGACTGGTCCGGTCGGGTGAGAGAGCACCTGCTCAGAGATTAACTGACTAATCTTAGGCCCAGTGTCCTTAGTTCAGGGGCCACCGTTGCCAGAGTGTTATATTGCACACCAGAGGGGCAGTGTGCTGTGCAGCGTTAGCTGAACTTTTTAATACATGCCAAGAAGTTAACTGTTTTGTTGCCTGTGGATTACAAATAACCTACAAAGTGCACCACCATTGCTAGCGAAGATCCTTCCCAACGGAAGCACCATATCTGAAATAGTCAGGCCTGACTGTAGAACTTTAGACATTGTTTGGGCGCCATCTTGCCCACGAGGGGAAAGCTTGCGAGCACAGTTAAATAACATTTAGTGTGTGTAACTGCTATTGGAACTCAGTGTCTGTTATATGCTGAATAGCTAACATTGCAGGGCTCTGCACATGCACATGCATTACTGTTTAACTTGATGCTTCTTAATAAGTAAAAAAGTACTTGTGGTTACGCCAACCTACTGTGTGATTGCATGTTTATTGTGGCATTGTGGTCTTCATAGCTAACGGGTCTCATAATCCCATCTTTACTGCTATCTGTGCCAAGGGAGGTTAGAGACAGTTACGGGGGTTGACAGCAGTGTGTACAGGCCCAAAAATCTATACCAGCAGCCCTCTTAACTGGGGGTATTGCTACATATATATATCAAGAGAAACGGACATTAGCAGCCTAAAAATATTCATTATATAATTTTTTGAAATGAGATGAAAGTCAAAAAAAATGTCTTGTTTATTATAGTAAAAGGTTTAACAAACAAGCAAGGAATGACAAATGTGGTGAAAGGACTACTGACTGAGTTGGTTACATAACTTTCTGGTTTCACACCATTTTTAAGCGTTCTCTTCTTCATTCTTGTAGCAGGATATTTCACTTCTGTCAGATACGTCATTCAACAGGTCCTGTAATGTGTAACTAATTAAATTATTCACGCTGATTTAAAAAGCAGGAGCGTTTTTCCATTGTGTCTTTCGTACCCGCATTTAATCTCTATTACCATGGGGGGCGTGGCCAGGCAGCGGATGTAGCCGGACGTGTTCTCAGTGAGCTCCGCCGAAAATCCGCCAAATTATCCTGTGGATCTAAATAATATTGCTCTAAAGCTGGCTCAGCGGTTATCGGAAGGGTCCCGGAACATAGCCATAGCTTTACCAGCCGGTTTGTCCCGCGATGTCGGCCGCCAACAAGCAGAACTCGTCCCGGTCGGTGGACCTCGTGGCACAACAAGGCGCCCTGGATGCTCGTTCCGCCAGAGATTGACACAGGGAGGGAGCGGAGAAATTGTTCTCTATGCCGCTGTCCTCGCATCCCATGACCTCCTCCAGTACACCCACGGATTCCCCCGGGGGAGGATCGGAGGCAGATGACACAGTTCCTCTGGATGATCCGGCTGGCGCGGCCTTTACATGGGACACAGTGAGTACTCCAGAGGGGGCCTCTGCTAGGCCGCAAGGCCCCGATAGCCCCAGTAATAATGAGCCTACTTTGAGGGACATTTTCACAGTGGTGACAACTTGTAACCTCTCCATAGCTGCGCTCACCACGGAGATTAAGGGAGTCAAAGCAGAAATTACCTTTTTGAGACAAGACAACCAAAAACTCAAAGAGAGGACATCGGCTGTAGAGGGCAGGGTAAGCTCCATAGAGGATGACTTGGCACCCATGCAGAGGGACCTCACATATAATAACCACCTTCTCTCTCAGCACTCTTCCCGCTTGGAAGATTTGGAAAATAGGATGAGAAGAAACAATGTGAGAGCGATTGGTCTGCCAGAGAGAATTGAGGGTAAAAACCCAGTGGAGTTTATCGAGACTTGGCTGGTCAATGTCTTTGGCAAAGAAACCTTTTCCCCCATGTTCTCTGTGGAGCGAGCGCATAGGGTCCCTGCCAGGGCTCCCGCACCTGGAGCTCCTCCAAGACCCTTCTGGTTTAAACTCCTTAATTACAAGGACAGAGATGCCATTCTGCGCCAAGCCCGATTACAACCTACAGCCCTAAAAATGGATAATGCCAAGGTTTCCCTGTTTCCAGACTTCTCAGCAGAGCTGCAGAAACAACGGGCCAAGTTTATGGATGTTAAGCGCAGGCTTAGAGACCTGGATCTGAAATATGCCATGCTTTATCCTGCTCGCCTGCGCCTTGAAGTGATGGTGACAGTCCACTTCTTTGATTCGCCACCCGCTGCTGCACAATGGCTAGACAGAGAAGAACAAGCGATCCGAGAGGCGCGCAATAGACGCCCTGCTCCCCCGTGAGAGTCACCACACTACCTTTCCTGGTTTCCAGTTTAATCCCACTCTTCCATCACAAGGCGGAGTATGCTGTTGTTACACGGTTCTTTCCTTACCAACACGGCTATTTTGTTCCAGCTGTTGAGAAGTACTTAAGACACTGTTGTGCACTTCCACTGTTGCCCCCTGGATGGCCTGGCAAGGGCCAATGGTTGACTTTTGCCGTGACTGGTTGGCCAGTCCCCATAGTTCAAGTTCTCATGATACTTCCGCCAGGCCTTTTTTGCTGCTGTTTTTTTTTCCATTTTTCTTTATTAACTTTTATGCCCACTACCCCACCCGAATCCACTGTATGGGTTGCTATGTTTATATTCATTCACCCCCTCTTTCCTCATGCGCTATGCAACGAACTGTACCCCCCTGGGTATATTGCCCTGCTTATATGAACTCCAACCTGATCACATATGTGCTGTTCCTAACCGTTTACATGACTGCATTTTATAGATGGCTAAGCTAACTAGATTTTTGTCCTGTAATGTTAGGGGTTTGAATAATCCAGTTAAGCGTTTGGCCGTGCTCCGCACGATTAAGCGAATAGATGTGGATGTGATATGTTTGCAGGAGACTCATCTCCCCTCGACTCCCATGCCACAATTTGCAACGAGACAGTTTTGTCATCAATACCACGCCACAGGCTCGGTGTACTCGAGGGGGGTAAGTGTCCTAATAAGATGAGGCACGCAATTCTCCTTCATAGATGTTAAAACTGATCCGGAGGGTCGCTTTGTATTTTTGCTGTGCTCCCTCTATGGGACAAAACATATATTGGCCGGGTTGTATATTCCTCCTCCATATTCTGCGGGCCTATTTAGGATTTTGGCTGATTTCATATCCTGCTTCCCAGGTATACCGGTGTTCGTCCTGGGTGATTTTAATAACTACTTGGATTATAGGAAAGACAAACTCCGTGCCCGTATCTTAGAACCGACACTGCCAGGTACAGGGGTTACTCCCTTTGCTCGGCTTCTTCTAGAACTAGGTCTCACAGATGTTTGGAGAATGCATAACCCGGAAGCCAGAGTCTATTCCTGTCAGTCGGCCTCAGTGGGGGGCCTATCCAGGATCGACATGGGACTGGGCACTGATTTGCTGTTACCTTTTGGTTATCTCTTCGCAATACCACCCCAGACAGACCTCGGACCACTCACCACTTTCGGTAGATCTCAGGTTGGGAGCCATTAAAGGGAATAGCTTATGGAAACTTAATCCTTTTTGGCTGTCTCTGATACCGGACCCTGATCCCATTCCGGGACTTTTGAAGGACTTCTTTAAACACAATCTAGGCTCCGCAGAAGTTGGTACGGTGTGGGACACAGCCAAAGCCTATTTAAGGGGACAATTTATTAGACTTATTTCCCAGGCTAAGACCAAAACTAAAGAGTGGGAGATGCTTGTACTTGCAGATGCGCAGCGCTCTGAGGCTGCCTATGTTGCTGACCCCAATGATAACACTAAAAGAATATGGTTGGCCTCCCAGTCTGTACTTGGGCAGGTGTCCCTTCAACTGGCAGAGAACAAACGCTTCTTTCTGCAGCAGAAACACTTTGAGGAGGGGGAGAATACAGGACATGTGTTAGCGATGATTGCCAAATCGCAGCAATCTTCTTCCCACATAGTTGCTGTAAATGATGCACAGGGGACACCTTGTTATTCCTCTTGGTCCATTATGGACAGCTTCTCCAGGTTCTTTCAAGAGGTTTATTCATCTAAGGTTCAGCCTACCCGGGAGGAGCTGTCCTCCTTCTTGGATAGGTTCCCTATTCCGGTCTTCTCGTCGGCTGATGTGGCCCTGCTCAGTGCCCCATTGACTGAGGATGAACTCCTAGAGGCCCTGGCGTCTGCTCAAAAAGGGCGGGCTCCGGGTGCGGATGGCTTACCGGCTGAGGTATTTAAAAGATATACGGAACAGCTCCTGCCAATACTTTTAAAAGTTTATAACGAAGCCTTTGAAAAAGGAATGCTTCCCCCCTCCATGAACGAAGCTCTTATAGTGGTGTTGTTGAAACCGGGCAAGGACGCTATGTCCTCGGACTCATATAGACCTATTTCCCTGCTCACATATGATATTAAGTTGCTGGCTAGAGTTTTGGCCACCAGGTTGTCCAAATGTATCCACCATGTGATACATAGGGAACAATCTGGATTTATCCCATCGAGATCCACATCTCAGAACCTGCGTAGATTGTTTCTCAACATTCAAATACCGGTGGACAACCCAGGTAATAGGGCCATCTTCTCTTTGGATGCAGCTAAAGCGTTCAATAGCGTCGAATGGCCCTATTTATGGGAGACATTGTCGAGATTTGGGGTGGGTGGCACATTTCTTAGATGGGTGCAATTATTATATAGCGCCCCCTCAGCTAGAATGCAAATTAATGGGGATATATCTGACTCATTTAGACTCTTCAGGGGCACACGGCAGGGGTGCCCGCTTTCTCCCCTGCTGTTCGCCCTTGCTTTAGAACCACTGGCCATACATATAAGAGCTTCGCAAGACATCACAGGATTTTGTAGAGGTCCTAAGCAGGAGGTGGTCTCTTTATATGCAGACGACACCTTGATCTACCTAGGTCGCTCTTTGGAGAATGTGATGCAACTAATCGCAAGCTTCGGAGAGCTGTCGGGGTTTAGTATTAATTGGAACAAGTCGGTGCTTATGCCCTTAGACCCTCTGACTCGCCCCGTTCCTGTCTGTGCTCATGATATTTTATTAGTGAAGGAATTCCGCTACCTGGGCATACAGGTGACCCCAGACCCAACCCAGTACCTGTTGCTGAATCTGGCACCATTGCTTCGTAAGCTCCGGGCTAAATGTACGGCGTGGACGAAGCTGCCTCTTTCGGTCATGGGGAGGGCTAATCTAGTAAAAATGATCTGGGCCCCACAACTCCTTTATATCTTTCACAATGCTCCCATTTGGATACCTCATAGATGGTTCACTCAAATAGATTCCCAATTTAGAGACTTAATATGGGGCAATAAGTCAGCACGCATCAGCCTTTCTTCCTTGCAACTGGCCAAGGATCAGGGCGGATTGGCAGTTCCTCATGCTCGATACTATTATGTGGTTTCCCAGTTACAGCATCTGGGTAATTGGGGTGGGGAGGATGCAGATGATTCCATACGTTCGTTATTGGTCCCTAGTGGATCGGAGCTGTCTGCACTGTCCCACCTAGATGCAGGTTTTACTCATCTAGCTAATTCCCTCCCCACGATTCATCTATTAAATGCCCCTTGGAAATATACTAGATCCCTCCTGAAGATCAAGGGGGTGAGTTTGTTCACCCCCATATGAAGAAATAAATACTTTCCTGAACTCTTCAAGCTTAAAGATTTCCGTTCCTGGGAACTTGCAGGCATACATTTTATTACACAACTGTTCAGGGGATCGATCCTTAAACCATTTTCTGATCTGGAGGAGGAATTTTCCCTCCACAGGTCTCAATTTTATAGATATCTGCAATTGAGGCATGCTGTCCAGGCTGAGTCTCGGATTTCTGATTTCAGGCTGTTGGCACATCCCTTGATGAATGTGGTATTCCTGGCTGAAGATAAGAAGGGAATGATCTCAGGAATCTATGCTAGACTACTTGCTACATCTCATGGTGCCTCCAAACTTCCCTGCAGAAAGGAATGGGGAATGGGGAAAAGATTTGGGTCCCATTGATGGAGAAACCTGGGAACTGTGCCTTACCTCCGCTCCATTGGTGTCGGTTTCTGTGTCTCACAGACTATCTCATTTGTTTTTGCTTCATAGAGTATACAGGACTCCACTTCGCTTATATAAATGGGCTTGTCCCAAGTGCTGCATACACGATGGAGATTTGCTACATATGATGTGGAAATGCCCGAAACTTTTTCGGTACTGGAAGTACATCCTCTCCTCTATCTCACAGGTATACCAAATACCGATGCCGCAGGAACCCATTGTGTGCTTGCTTGGTGCGTTGGAGATACCCTCGCTCTCGCCCCATGGACATACTGCAATAATTTGTCTCCTTTATATAGCCCGGAAGGCGATTGCGAGGCTTTGGATATCTCCGAGAGTACCAACGGGAGGGCAGTGGGTGGGGATGGTAAACAGCCAGTTGATACGTGAGAAACTTACCTATCAGCATAGGAGTGCCCTGAAGAAGTTCTACTCGATGTGGCAACCCTGGCTTGATACCCCTGGTCTGGGCCCTTCTCAACTTATCAAAGATAGACTCTTACAGATATAGGTACTTGGTTTATAATGTGTTTTCTGGGCCGAATTCAGGAGGGGGGGGGGGGAGGAGAATGGGAGTATACATGAGAAGGAGAAGAGGTTAAGGGGGGGAAGGGAAGGGAATGTCTGGTATATACTATTCTTGATTTTCTGTACCTGTAGTGGTGGGTCTCGGGAGGGGGCGAATGAGGCTTGGTGGCTGATATTTCTCTGAAAAAAGTTTTCTATGGGGAAGTTTGCCCAATCCCAATGGTTTGGAGATGGGTATGTTTCTTCTTTGTATTTGTAATTTTTCTTTCTTGTGCTGTTTTATGTTATATCAGTAATTGCTTATTATTTGAGCACTTGCAAACTGCATATAGTCTTTAGTCTCGGTCTCCATACTTTGTCATTTATACTGAGTACACAGTTAAGGATGATGATTACTCACTAGTTATGTGTGCAGATATCGGTTGCATGTCTACTGTATGTCGTACCCATTGTATATGAGACTCAACTGACCGAAATCTGCATTTTGTGATTGATCCTGATATATGCCTAGAATGTACTTGTCTGTTATATGGTTTTCTCAATAAAACTTTATACTGATTTTAAAAAAATCTCTATTACCATCATTGCACCAAAGGTCCTGTGAACTTTTATATAAAGATTTCTACGTGCACTATATTTGAACAGATATAAGGTCTGATGGCACATATGGAGCAGGAAAAGTGTGTAAAAAGTAACCCTAAGGTGTTAATATTCTGCTTTGGTTTACCACTATGGGTAGGGTAGGCATGTGCATTTTGTTTAGTTCCGAATCGAAATTCGGACGAATTTTCATTATTCGGACGTTCGGATGCATCTGAATTAACGAATTACAATGCTAACAAATTCAACCGAATCCGAAATAACGTTTCGAATTCTAGTTGAATCGAATTTGAAAACAATTAGAATAGAATCGAAAATATTGGAAAGAATCGAATAGAAAAACAATAGAACAGAATAGAATAAAATACAATATATATATTATATTATATTTTATTCTATTCTGTTCTATTTTTTTTCTAGTCTATTTTCTATTTCTATTCTAATCTTTTCTAATTGGAATTCGAAAAATCGGTCGCATTCGAAAATATTTCAACCAAATTAGAAAATATTTCTACCGGATTCCATAATATTTCATCCACATTCGTTAATATTTCAACCAAAATCGATAATATTTCAACCGGATTCGAAATTATTCCAACCGAATAGAAAAGTCCATGTTCCGACATTCGAATTTCGTATAGAATGAATTCAAATTCCAACAAGAAAAGATTAGAATAGATTTAGAAAATAGACTAGAAATAGACTAGACTAGAGAAATGGCTGCTAATAGTTTGCAGGAGACCTGCAAAAAAAAATGAAATAGATGCTTATAGTCTGCAGATCTGATGAGCAAATGAAATAGATACTAATAGTCTACAGGAGATCTGCAATTTTTTTAATATAAATGCTAATAGTCTGCAGGAGATCGGATGGAAATAAATAGTAATCTGCAAAAAAATAAAAAATGAAATAGATGCTAATAGTCTGCAGGAGATCTGCTGAAATAAAGGAAATGGCTGCTCTAATGCAAAAAACGAAAAAGAAAAATGAAATAGATGCTAAAAGTCTGCAGGAGATCTGCAAAAAAATGAAATAGATGTTAATATACTGCAGGAGATCTGATGGAAATAAATAGTAATCTGCAAAAAAAAATGAAATAGATGCTATTTATTTTCATCAGATCTCCTGCAGTATATTAACATATATTTCATTTTTTTGCAGATCTCCTGCAGACTATTAGCATCTATCTCATTTTTTTTTCTTTTTCTTTTTTTTGCATTAGAGCAGCCATTTCCTTTATTTCAGCAGATCTCCTGCAGACTATTAGCATCTATTTCATTTTTTTTTGCAGATTACTATTTATTTCCATCCGATCTCCTGCAGACTATTAGCATCTATTTCATTTTTTTTTGCAGATTACTATTTATTTCCATCCGATCTCCTGCAGACTATTAGCATTTATAAACATTTTTTTGCAGATCTCCTGCAGACTATTAGTATCTATTTCATTTTCTCATCAGATCTGCAGACTATAAGCATCTATTTCATTTTTTTTTGCAGGTCTCCTGCAAACCATTAGCAGCCATTTCCCTAGTCTAGTCTATTTCTAGTCTATTTTCTATTTCTATTCTAATCTTTTCTAATTGGAATTTGAATTAATTCTATACGAAATTCGAATGTCGAAACATGGTTTATTATAATCTTTTCTATTTGGTTGGAATAATTTCGAATCCGGTAGAAATATTATCGAATTTGGTTGAAATATTAACGAATGCAGATGAAATATTATCGAATCCAGTAGAAATATTTTCGAATTTGGTTGAAATATTTTCGAATGCGACCGATTTTTCGAATTCCAATTAGAAAAGATTAGAATAGAAATAGAAAATAGACTAGAAAAACAATAGAACAACAGAATAGAATATAGATACTATCTATTTCATTTTTTTATTTTTTTTGCAGATTACTATTTGTTTCGGATGAGACCTGCAAAAAAAAAAATTAAATAGATGTTAATATACTGCAGGAGATCTGATAGAAATAAATAGTAATCTGCAAAAAATCCGATTTAAATATTATCGAATCCGGTTGAAATTTTTTCGAATTTGGTTGAAATATTTTCGAATCCGGTTGAAATAGTTTCGAATGCGGTTGAAATAATTTCGAATCATGTTGAAATAATTTCGAATCGGGTTGAAATATTTTCGAATGCGACCGATTTTTCGAATTCGGTCGAAAACTAAATGAAATTCGAAAACGAATTTAACAAATTTAACGAATCTAACTAAACGAAATTAATTAATTAACGAATTAAAACGAAACGAAACAAAACTAATTTTTTCCTTTTGCACATGTCTAGGGTAGGGATGAGTGAAATCCATAGTTACCTAGTTGGTGAGGTTAAAAAAAAAACACAAGTCCATCCAGTTCAACCTGTGTGTGATTATGTATATCCCTGTATGTTGTGGTCGTTAAGGTGCCCATCTAATAGTTTTTTGAAATTATCGATGCTTCCTGTTGATACAACTGCTTGTGGAAGAGAATTCCACATCCTTACCGCTCTGACAGTAAAGAACCCTCTACGGAGTTTAGGGTTAAACCGCTTCTCTTCTAATTTTAGTAAATGGCCGCTTGTTTTTTTAAATTCCCTTTCACTGAAAAGTTTTTTCCCTATTTGTACATTGCTATCATATCCCCTCTCAAGCGTCTCCTCTCCAGAGAGAACAAGTTCAAGGCTTGCAGCCTTTCCCAATAGCTGATGTGCTCCAGTCCCATTAATAGCTTTGTTTCTCTTCTCTGGACTCTCTCCAGCTCCAGCACATCCCTCCCCCCTAAGGACTGGTGCCCAGAACTGTACAGCATGCTCAAGATGCGGCCGGACCAGAGTCTTGTAGAGTGGGAGAATTATCGTTTTATATCTGGAGTTAATCCCCTTTTAAATGCATTCCAATATTCTGTTGGCTTTGCTTGCAGCAGCTTGGCATTGTATGCCATTGCTGAGCCTGTCATCTACCAGGACCCCCAGGTCCTTTTCCATCCTAGATTCCCCCAGAGGTTCTCCCCCTAGTGAGTAACTTGCATTCATATTTTTGGCACCCAAATGCATTACCTTCATTTTTCAACATTAAACCTCATTTGCCATGTATTTACCCACCCCATTAATTTTTTAGGATTTCTTGCAAGGCTTCCACATCCTGCGTAGAAGTTATTGCCCTGCTTAACTTTGTATCGTCTGCAAATACTGAGATTGAGCTGTTTATCCTATCCTCCAGACCGTTTATGAATAAATTATACAGGATTGGTTCCAGGACAGATCCTTTGGGGACCCCACTACCCATCCCTGACCATTCTGAGTACTCCCCATTTATCACCACCTTTTGGACTTGCCCCTTTAGCCAATTTTAGGCACTCACCCTAGGGTCCATGTCGACAGACCTCAGTTTGTAAAGTAAACGTTTGTGGGGAACTGTATCGAACGCCTTTGCAAAATCCATATACACCACATCTACAGGCCTTCCCTTATCTAGATCAGGGGTCTCCAAACTATGGCCCTCCAGTTGTTCAGGAACTACAATTCCCATCATGCCTAGTCATGTCTGTGAATGACAGAGTTTTACAATGCCTCATGGGACGTGTAGTTCCGCAACAGCTGGAGGGCTGTAGTTTGAAGATCCCTGATCTAGATAACAGCTCACCTCCTCATAGAAGGTTAATAGATTGGTCTGGCAAGATCGATTCTTCATGAATCCATGCTGATTACTAGGGATGAGCTTTATGTTCAGGTCGAACATGAGTTCCACTCGAACATTGGCTGTTCGCCCGTTCGCCGAATAGCGAACAATTTGGGGTGTTTGCAGCAAATTCGAAAGCCGTGGAACACCCTTTAAAAGTCTATGGGAGAAATCAAAAGTGCTAATTTTAAAGGTTAATATGCAAGTTATTGTCATAAAAAGTGTTTGGGGACCTGGGTCCTGCCCCAGGGGACATGTATCAATGCAAAAAAAAGTTTTAAAAACTGACGTTTTTTCGGGAGCAGTGATTTTAATAATGCTTAAAGTGAAACAATAAAAGTGAAATATTCCTTTAAATTTCGTACCTGGGGGGTGTCTATATAGTATGCCTGTAAAGTAGCGCATGTTTCCCGTGCTTAGAAAAGTCCCTGCACAAAATTACATTTCTAAAGGAAAAAAAGTCATTTAAAACTACTCGCGGCTATAATGAATTGTCGGGTCCCGGCAATACAGATAAAAGTTATTGAAAAAAACGACATGGGTTCCCCCAGTCCATTACCAGGCCCATTGGGTCTGGTATGAATATTAAGAAGAACCCCGAACCAAAATAAAAAAGAAAATGCGTGGGGGTCCCCCCAAATTCCATTACGAGGCCCTTCAGGTCTGGTATGGATATTAAGGGGAACCCTGTGCCAAATCGGAATCTGGAAGCCCCCTTTAACAAAGAGGACCCCCAGATCCCGCCCCCCCTATGTGAATTGGTAATGGGGTTCATTGTACCCATACCATTTCACCCAAAAAAGTGACAAAAAAAGGTAAAAAAAACACACACACACAGCTTGGGAGAAGTCCTTTAATAATAAAAAATATATATTCCAGCGCTGTAATCCTTCTACGACCCGCCGCCACGAACGATACAGCCTCCATAGGAGGTGCCCAGCCAAATGACGTGTGACCCATCTGACAACTCTTAAATAACCGAGGGCGGGGCCACCCGTGAATTGGTAATGGGGTTCATTGTACCCATACCATTTCACCCAAAAAAGTGACAAAAAAGGTAAAAAAAAACACACACACAGCTTGGGAGAAGTCCTTTAATAATAAAAAATATATATTCCAGCGCTGTAATCCTTCTACGACCTGCCGCCGCGAACGATACAGCCTCCATAGGAGGTGCCCAGCCGAATGACGTGTGACCCATCTGACAACTCTTAAATAACCGAGGGCGGGGCCATCCGTGACGTGGGCGGGTGACCCCGCCCCCCTCTGACGCAACGGGGGTTTCCAGCGGAAACCCCCGCAGACTATTGATGTTAGGCTAACTGGCCTGTAGTTCCCAGGGATAGATCTCTGCCCTTTTTAAAATATTTTCTGCTTCCCTGAAGTTTTTGGAGAAAGTCAGGAGATTGGTGAAATTTTGATATTTTATTTAAAGAAGTATAAATGGTCAAAATGTAAAATCATATATTCACTTCCACATTATGTTTCAATTATTTTCAACCTACTTCTAATAATCTGATCTTTGTAAACTTACTTTGTAAAGAACACATTTACTTCTTTGAATTATGTGGCACATAGTCACAATGTCCCTCTGATAGACACTGCTGTGTCACACATTTCACAGAGCCTGCCTTCTGAACTACAGAGGTGCTGAGAGGAGGAGTTTCAGAAGGCGGAGTCAGTACAGGAATCAATGCTTGCAGCAAGGTACCATGGGATATATAGTCCTTATAAATTGAAAGTAAACAGTAGAGGGGAAGCAAAGCATGAAGGAAATCCAGGAAGTTGTGGAAAGATGTGGTCAGCAGACAGGCAAAACTCACAACATGAAAGGAGTAATTATAAGTAAGCTTATATTGGACTGTCGAAAGTAACTATTGTTTGTATTGTTATTATAATACTAATGATATGACATGAAATTGTATACTGTGACTGTAGATTTCCTTTAAAGTCAATGGGGAAAGTGAAATTAGGGGTGGTTTTGGGAGTTTTTAAGGGAGCGTTGGGCTTTAAATGGATACTAAGTGTAAGTGTTATAGAATATAAAAAATTATTTCCGCGCCAAATAAATACAAAATTAAAATATATCAAAAAAATACATATACTGTAGTGCTAAGCTGCTCCCCTGATGATGAAGTGTATACCTTCTATCTAGTGAATGACACAAATATTAGAGGGCGCTAATGAGTGATAATTCCTCTAGTGCACATATAAAATAAACAATTCTTGTGAAATGGTGAGTTCCAAAGATTCATCCATCAATCATTGCAGAAAAACATAAATTATAGTCCCATCTTTTGCAAAATTGCATACAAAAATGCTTAGAGTCCAGTGATAAAAAGTGGTATAAATCTTGCTGGGAAAGAAAAAATTATAAATTCTCCAGTGGTGCAATATATATTCCTTCACCAGGTAAATATTTAGTACGATACCCAAAGTATTCCCACAGGATATAGATTGTGCTTACCAGACCTAGTTGACCTCTTTATTTAAAAAGATAGTCAGATGCGCTTGTACAGGATAATGCCTGCATGCATATCGATAGACAGGAGCATTTACGATACCTCTTCCTTGGAGTGTTTAAGGATAGGACATGTAACACATACAGAATACTTCCATAGTGCAACACTGTTTTATTTAAAAGCTGATATAAAAATACACGAGCCAAATGTTTATTCACATAAAAAGTGCCATACCCGGCACTGGGGCTGCAGGCTTGACTGGAATCACTAGCTCTCCCACCTCTGTGGTGGCGTGCGTTCCACCGGCCGTTTAGCGCTGACCAGATGAACCGGAAGTAGCGTAGGGCATACTACACATGACCAGGTACCGCCGCCGACGTACGTTTCATTTGGTTTACGTCTTCTGGGGGCGTGCCTGGTCACTTAGCGTCACGGTATATGTAGTCTAGTTTGCGGGGAGTGGTCAATGGACGGGGACTGAATAGCCAATAGGGGAAGCATCCGCAGTGCTTGTTTACATTCACATATCCCAGCAACAGCTGGCATAACATACCACATACCTAATTAAGCATCCAGGCACACAGACTGAGGCGAATACTTCACCGTGGGATATTCCACCTGATGCATAGCATTCCCTCAAGTCTCCAGTCTGGAGAACCAGGATCGATAGAGCAATCCTTATCCCTGGCCAATAATAGTAGCTAGCCTCAAGGTTTTAAAAACCGGTAGCAAAAAGAAATAAATCTATAATTAAAATAAGCACCATACCTTAAAAATTAACCATAGGCCTAGTATATATGCTTAAAAATGTCCTGCATTAATGGACAAAGACCACTAGATGGAGCCTACCAAACTAAAATTCCAAATAGATATGGGATCGGCTCCCATCCACGGCTCCCATACTAGCCTAAATGATGAACCCATTAAGAGACTATATCCCTGTATATAAACTAATATAAAATTAAAAAACTTAAATAGTGGAATTTGAGCAGAAAAGGTTACCAACTAGATGACATATTGGCAGAGAGCGGTAGAACCAAATGAGGGTATTACCAACTAATGAAAAACAAAGGATACCCCCATTAGATTAGTCATTGGACAGGAAACAGTTTAAGTCGAGTTCAATATTCATGCCATATGGCTGCATACTCCGCAGTTTATACAGCCATCTGGTCTCGTTTTGAGAGATAGCTTGTTTCATATGGGTCCCTCTCCAGTGCCTGGTTACCTTATCTATTCCATAGAAGGTACACAGGCTTGGATCACTGTTGTGATAGCTTTTGAAGTGCCTGGACACACTGTGGTTAGGGAATCCCTTTTTAATATTAGTCAGATGTTCATTAATTCTCGTTTTGAGTTGTGTAGTCCGACCTACGTACTGGAGTGAGCATGGACACTCCAGGACATAGGTAACATGGTCAGAATGGCAAGTGATTAAAGGTTTTATTTTGAACTGTTCTTTGGTTACTGTGGACTGAAAGTGTGTGGTCTTCTTAGGATCACTTGGCCTTCTAGTAATTCTACAGGCCTTGCATCTAGTGCAATGATAAAACCCAGATCCATCCAAAAATGTAATTGGTTTCTTGGGGGGGTCTGGTACGTTGCGGGCTATTCGATTTCGCAACCCTGATGCTCGTCTATAAATGAACTTAGGTTTGGAGGAGATAGTGGATTGCAGGTCTTTGTCCTTAAGAAGTATAGGCCAGATTTTTTTTTTAAACGCTTCCACTTGTCTAAATTGTCTATGGAAACCTGACACGAAAGCTACCTCACCTCCAAATTCCTTCTTTGGCTTAGCTACTAGCAAAGTTTGTCTATCCATTGAGGACACTTGGGACAAGACCTTGTTTAGTGTCTCCAATGGATATCCTTTTTCCAGAAATTTGTCAGTAAGAATATTTGCTTGTATTAGAAAGTCGTCATTGTTTACACAATTGCGCCTCAGCCGCATATATTGTCCTTTTGGGACAGCCCCTATCCACTGAGGATGATGGCAACTGTGGGTGGGCACAAAGCCATTTCGATCAGTGGTTTTGAAGTACGCCTTGGTCTCAAACCTACCTCCTTTTTAACTGATAGTTAGGTCCATGTAATTGACAGTGGTGTGGCTGACTTCCTCTGTAAATTTTAGGCCGTATTTGTTAGTATTCATTTGTGCCAAAAATATTTTCAAAGTTGCCTCTGTTCCTTCCCAGAATAGAATCACATACCTCCTATATAATGAAAGTGATTGGTTGCTATTTTTAAAAATGGTCTCTTGCTCCCATTTGTTTAATACAACATTAGCCACACTTGGGGCATACCGAGCCCCCATAGCCACCCCTCCAATTTGATTATAATATTGGTTGTTGGCTCAGAAAAAATTATTACCCATGGCCATTTGCAGGCCTTTGATCAAATACTTGATCTGTAATATCTTGGTTTTTGATTCTTTAACTAGGGCCTATTGGAGTGCCTCAAGGGCGTCTACATGGCGGATATTGGTATACAATGACTCAATGTCTACCGTTACCATTAATGTTGTTTCAAAGGCACTGATTGATTGTAGTGCTACTATTAAGTCCCTACTGTCTTTGAGGTAGGAGGGACTTTGGGAGACTAGTGGTTTAAAGAAACCATCCAGATATTCACCCAATCTGGAGAATAGGGAATCAATCCCACTGATTATGGGTCTTCCTGGTGGGAACTCTTTGTTTTTATGTATCTTGGGCACTATATACATTACTGGGACTTTTGGGGCATGTAGAATTATAGATTTATTTATTTTTGCTACCGGTTTTCAAAACCTTGAGGCTAGCTACTATTATTAGCCAGGGATGAGGATTGCTCTATCGATCCTGGTTCTCCAGACTGGAGACTTGAGGTAATGCTATGCATCAGGTGGAATATCCCACGGTGTAGTATTCGCCTCAGTCTGTGTGCCTGGATGCCTAATTAAGTATGTGGTATGCTATGCCAGCTGTTGCTGGGATATGTGAATGTAAACCGGCACCGCGGCTGCTTCCCCTATTGGCTATTCAGTCCCCCTCCATTGACCACTCCCCCACAAACTAGACTACATATACCGTGATGCTTAGTGACCAGGCACGCCCCCTGAAGACGTAAACCAAACGAAACGTACGTCGGCGGCGTTACCTGGTCACGTGTATTATGCCCTACGCCACTTCCGGTTCATCTGGTCAGCGCTAAACGGCTGGTGGAACGCACGCCACCACGGAGGTGGGAGAGCTAGAGATTCCAGTCAAGCCTGTAGTCCCAGTGCCGGGTTAGGCACTTTTTATGTGAGTAGCCATTTGGCTCGTGTATTTTTATATCAGCTTTTAAATAAAACAATGTGGAAGCATTCTGTTTTGTTACATGTCCTATCCTTAAACACTCCGAGGAAGAGGTATCGTACATGCTCCTGTCTATCGATATGCATGCAGGCATTATCCTGCACAAGCGCATCTGACTATCTTTTTAAATAAAGAGGTCAACTAGGTCTGGTAAGCACAATCTATATCCTGTGGGATACTTTGTGTGTCGTACTAAATATTTACCTGGTGAAGGAATATATATTGCACCACTGGAGAATTTATCATTTTTTCTTTCCCATTAAGATTTATACCACTTTTTATCACTGGACTCTAAGCATTTTTGTATGCAATTTTGCAAAAGTTGAGACTATAATTTATGTTTTTCTGCAATGATTGATGGATTAAGCTAAGGGTTATAGAAACTCATTTCCGCTATCCCGTTCTTGTGCTAAAAAAGGAACCTCAACAGCCTCACTAGTTTACCTTATCGTCATAGAAAAAAAAATGACAATCACAATGATGATCACAAAATAAAATAAGTTTGTAGATTAGGTGCACCGTGTGTGGGGGCAATAATTCACACAGTCGAGTGCAATGTAAAACTTGTATTGAAGTAATGTGGCAACAGTCCACAACAAACCCCTTGGGAAGGCTACCCAGCCAGGTGCACCCACACTTTCCAACAATGTAAAGAGCAGGGTTCAGTCGGACTGATAGCATCTGTTGAGAGGGGGCAGAATGCAGCCTGGCCATCTCGTGCCCAATCGTGAAGGTGTCCAAGAAGAGATGCAACCCTAAACTTTCCGTTCTCATTAGGAACCTTTCCCTAGCGTCAGAAAGCTTTAGGGAAAAAATACTTACTTAAAAATTTTTTTGGCCAATTCTGTTCAGGGAGGTGGCAGGGGAGAGCAGCATTAAAAAAGGCGAAGGTCCACTTTAGATGCATTTTTAAATATATGCAGTGTAAATATCTGAATCAGCCTACAAGGAACTGATGGAAGCCTCTTGCAGTCCCTGTATATGATGGTTGGAGCGTGAGAGGAAGAGGCAGAACAAAAAGCCAACCAGTTTATTGTGCTGACAAGAAGCATGCTGGTTGGAGGAGATATCAGAGTGACAGTGTGATAAGCTCATCAATCTGCTACTTCTCCTTTCCCTGTTCATTCACAGGCAGGGGCAGGTCCAGGACAGTTTGGGCTAAGAGCAATTTGGTTGAATGGTGCTTCCCATCAGACTGTGGACATCCAGTGGCAAAAACTACTACAGCAGTAGTTTGTTTTTTGTGGTTGTGGATAACCCAACTAATATATAGCACCAAATCCCCAAAAGTATATGAACAAAGACGGAAAGGATGGGATTTTTGGAGGTGCAGAGTGGTAGTACAACAATACAGTTTTAAAGGGACAGTCTGATGCCGGCTGCCGAGCCCCTGGGACTACACACATTGTGGCGCTCATTAAGTTTGGTTGGAGTCACCACTCCTTTTCTGAATTTATTGACCAGTTTTAGTCCCAGAATCCATGCTAATAGCACTATAGCCTATATACTGCCAACTAGTTGGCCATCCTGCTCCCCCTGTGACCATTTGGTGTGCTTTCATGGCTTGGGCTTGATACCACTGGCTTGGGGTGTGACTGCTTGGACTGGCTAGAGTGGGGAGAAAAGGCTTGTACCACTATTTTTGGACAGTTTCCCCCTTTGAAGAAGCCCGAACCAAGGGCGAAACATGTCGGGAATGTATTCCATCAGACTGTCCCTTTAAAACTGTATTGTTGTACTACCACTCTCCACATATATATTTTTATTGTCTCTATTTTTATTTTGTTGTTCAAAATAAAAATATTTTGTTATAATTTACTTGATATATTGTATTTCTGCACCTCCAAAAATCCCACCCTTTCCGTCTTTGTTCACATACTACAGCAGTAATCTCTGCATTGAAGGTAAATATTGCAGCAAAGATGGTTTTGTTATTTGTATCTTTTTAATGGGCTATTCATTTTTTTATTTGTTATGTTATGTTTTAAATCTTCTAACATGCTAGAAAATGTCTACTGTTCAAAAGTAGAATTATCAGCGGTAGACAGATTGCTGAAAATAGTTCTTTCAGTACATATGCAAAAAAAAGTACACTAGTTTGTGGCTAAAAGCAATGCTTTCATGAATGCACACATATTCCTTCTTGATTTGTTTTCAAATATACAGTATATTTGTATGATATTTTAAAACATGTTATTGATAAAAAAAAAAAAAAAAAAATCTTATTTTGAACATGTGACCTGCTTATGTTTCCCTGCAGACAGGCTGGGAAAGATCTGGGTCATATGGCAGCTGCATATTCGATTAGAAAAAGGTACTTTTAAAAATAATTACAGTGCAATTATCCGAATACAGAAACAGAAGGGACAATGTAAATTAAACAGTGTGTGTTTAGTATCACTTTAATTGCATATTTAGCTGTGCATTATCAATATATTGATTAACTGGATTCCACCCAAAACTGCCCTAGAAAACAAGCGTCAGCATAAATATGCCCAAGCCATTATGCTGAAACATCATTTGTGTTTTAGATTGATGTTAATGGTTTTGTGTGCTTTGGAATAATCTCCCAGCTAGCTCAAGCAATACAATGAATAATGGAAAAAACACCAAAACATATATGAAATATGCCCAAAATTATGTCAAGATGTTTTTATTGCAAGTATCATAAGGAAAATGTACCCTTTAAAATTGTAACTGCTGTTGATAGGCTCACCCATATCCTTGGTATTGAATGGCCTCGGTTACTTCATTGTTAATCGCAAGAAACATTGACATAAGAACCGCACAGTATTTTACTATTGGTAATTCTTGATGTTGGTAGTTCTAGGTATATACATTTTTTAACTCTTTTCTAACTCTTTTTTAACTCTTAGGGATAAATGCTTTATTTTTATATAAGCCAAACTGGAGAAAACAGCTCCGCCTCATCGGTCATAACAAGATTTTAGGAAACAAAGAGAGGGAAGCTACGATGATCAAGGGGTTCTTATCTGCTGACACATTCCGTGTTTCCATGGTGAACTTAGGCTGGGTGAAGATCTTCTGTTAAATGAGATTTCATTAACCTCAAACTAATTTCCTGGAGAGCAGGATGTAATAGGTAGTGCATCCTGTCACCTCCACCCTCCCTTAGCATCAGTCAGCCACAAGGTATGTCCACACTTCCTCACTCATCAGCATGATAGAGGACAACCAGTCATGTGTTATTCCAAGCTTGAACAGGTGGCATTTTTATCTTATTACGTCTGAAAGCCAGCCCTTGGGCTTCCCCCTAACCTTTCAGATAGCAGACACCTGTATGGTTAGAGATAACTGGAACTCAGTGTACATTTTTATTGGTAGAAACATAGAAGGGTCATGGCAAAAAAATACCAAATTATCAATTTTTCCATTGATTTTTTTTTGTAAGTAAAGATCTATGTTTGTCCCAAGCATGTTTGAATCCACTTACTGTTGACTTCCTCTGCTGTAAGTCTATTCAAAGCATTAACTACTATTTCACTAAGATAATACTTTCCAAGATTCGTTTTAAAGTTTTCTTGATCATAGTTTCACATTGAAAATACTGCATTCCCGAACCTTATTCCATCCCTTGATGTATTTAAAGCATAAGCTCACCTTTATAGAAAAAATAATAAATGCACATATTTTTGCAGAAAAGAAGAGCATTTATAATTTTTTTCAGCAGAAGCCTCGAAAGCATTGCCCCTAGGATCAGTAGTTCACAAGTGTGCTCCTGCAGACATGTCCTCCAGCTTCCAGTCTGTACCCCTCTATGAGCTTTCTTTTTGTAAGCCAGAGGACATGTCCATATACTACAAGAGCAATCATTAGCACCCCTGCAGCCAACTAAAACTACAAGTCCATCTGCCATGATGAAAGACGGTACTTGTAGTTTGTTCATTCATAGGAAACTAAAGTCTGGTACACACGAATGGATTTTCTGCGGACAAAGCGTAGGACTTTTGTCCGAAGGGCGTTGGCTATGAACTTGTCTTGCATACAAACGGCAAAGAATTGTCGGCCAACAAATTATTTTTCTCGTCGGAATTCTCGGCAGAGTTTTCCTGCCGAGAAAATTGTTCGTGAGTATGCTTACCTGTCCCAGGTAAGCCTGTGCATGCTCAATGAGACTTTGACGCATGCACGGTAGCATACAAGGGTTGAGAAGGGTGTAGCAATATGGCGGCGACAGCATCGAATGTGACGAATGCCGGCTCATCGTAGCTGATGATGTCACGGAATTCTTGCCATTCAAAAGAATGGTGGTTCTTTTGAATGGCCATCTGTACACAGGGCTTGGCAAGACAAGCTTGCCAGGAATCCCGTCAGGAAAACCGACGGTTTTCTAATAGACGGGATTCCCACTTGTGTGTACAGGGCTTAAAAAATGAATGATGCGGCTGTGTGGATGGAGCCCCGCACAGCTGCGCTTTTTTTTCCAAAAATGACAGGGAGAGAGAGGGTGCAGGAGCTGAAACATGTTGCATGTTCTATCCTAAATGCGGGTAGAACGTGTAACATGTTCCGAAGGTGAACTTATCCTTTAAAGGTTTCAGTCATGTCTCCACTTTCTCTTCTTTCCTCCAGACTGTACATATTAAGTTCCTGAAGTCTTTCCTGATGTGCTTATCCCTTAAACCTTTCACCATTTTGTTGCCTATCTCTGGGATTGATCTATATGAATTTCTTTTTGTAGGTGAAGTCTCCAGAACTGGACACGGTATACTAAATGAGGTATAACTAAAGCCGGCCATACATGATTCATTTTTTTTGTTCAATTAAAAAAAAAAAATTAGCCGGTTCCCCCATTCACACATTCTATGTGAATGGGGGAATCCTTCTAACTGAGCTATTGCATTCTGACAGCGGAGAAATCTCCCACTGTCAGAATACAATGATCAGTGTTGCGGGGCACTGATTATTTGGCAAAAACCCAACAGGCTGGTTGTACACAAGTCGATGAATGGACCGGACAAATTTAATTCCATGTATGGCCAGCTTAAAGATTTATATATGGTAATCAGAACCTCCTTCCTCCTACTGGCTACCCCTCTAGTGATAACTAAAGATCTATATAGAGTCAGAAAACAAAGAAAAAAAAGAAGGACTTTAAAGGTTGCCTCTAATAACCCTTAAATAGAGGAGATGAGTGCTAGAATTAAAAAAAATTACAATTCTAGTACTCATCTCCTTTATTTAGGGGTTATTACTGGCAACCTTTAAAGGCCTTCTTCTTTTTCTTCATTTTTTGATTCTACATTTATTGGATGTAGGGCGACATTAACAGTCTATGTTTCACTTCTATATAGGGGAATCGGGACCTCCTTCCTCCTTCTGGTGACCAATCTAGTGATAACTAAAGATCTATATAGGGGAATCAGGACCTCCTTCTTCCTGGTGGTGACCCCTATAGTGATAACAAAAGTTCTATATAGGGCAATCAGAGCCCCTTTCCTTCTGCTGGTGACCCCTCTATTGATAACTAAGGATCTATACAGGGGAATCAGGACCTCCATCTTCCTGCTGGTGACCCATCTACTGATAACTAAAGATCTATATAGGGGAGTCAGGATCTCCTTCCTCCTGCTGGTGAACCATCTAGTGATAAATAAATATCTATATACAGGAGTGTCCATTAACCTTTCATTGGGGGCCGCATCAGCATTATGATTGCCCTCAAATGGCCAGTTGTATCTGTAATACTAGATGTCCAGAACACCCAAACCCTTTTTATATCAGAAAACAAAAGCAACCCTATCATCAGGAGTTAAGAGTCCTCCACCCCACCCCCTTACGTCACAGTGCACCCCCTTACCGAAGTCTGCTGAATAGTGAGAACAGGGAAGAAGTAGACAGGAGGGGGTGTGCTGTGGCTGCACAGAGAGGCGCAGGATCTGTAGGAAATGTTCTCTCCTCCTCTCTGCTGCCGACTGCAGGGACAAGGTGGGAGCAGAGACAAGGGGGTGCCACAGCTGCAGGAGAGGTGGGAGGGCCACGTGAAATGGCCTGGTGGGCCAGATTTGACCCCAGGGCCTTGTGTTTGACACATGGGATATAGGGGAAGCAAGACCTCCTTCTCCTGCTGTTGAACCCTCTAGTGATTACTAAAGATTTAAATAGGGTAATAATCAGGACCTCCTTCCTCCTGCTGGTGACCCTTCTAGGTGATGCAGCTTAGAATTCTATTCACGTTCCTCACTTCCTGGCCACACTGTTTTCTCATTTTGCAATTATCTGAAATAAGTACTGCCAAATCTTTGTCCCCTGTAGTGCTGGCCAAATCTGTAACCTCTAATAATTTACTCTCTCAGTGGATTATTTTTCCCTAGGTCATTATTTTATATTTAGAAACATTGAACTGCAGCTTCCACTGCTTTACCAATCTTCCAGCAAATGCAAAATCATGTTCCATGTTACATACATCTCCAGAGACAGCAACACTTTTGCACCTTTAGTTAAGGTGACCAGATTTTTAAAATGAAATCCGGGGACATATTTTTTTCTTACTAGTAATGGCGGCAATCAGCGACTCTCTGCCCGTCGCCGCCGCCGCCCCCCTCACAGCCTGTCAAGTCTAATGCCTCGTACACACGACCGGTTTTCCTGACATGCCAAAAGCCGACGTTTTTCCCGACGTGATTCCTCTCAAGCCTGCCTTGCATACACACGTTCAGGCAAAAAAACGCTTGACCAAAGCGCGGTGACGTACAACACGTACGACGGCACTATATATAAAATAGCTTTTGCTGACTCTCATGTTAGTAAAAGTTTGGTGAGAGACGATTCGCGCTTTTCAGCCTCGTGCTTTTCAGTCCGTTACAGCGTGACGAATGTGCTATCTCCATTACAAACGCTAGTTTTACCAGAACGAGCGCTCCCGTCTCATGCTTGATTCTGAGCATGCGCATTTTTTTTTTTGTCCTCGGAAAAGCATACACCCGAGCGGTTTTCGCGACGAGAAAAAGACTGACGGGAAACACGACGGGAAAAAATAGAGCAGGTTCTCATTTTTTTGCGGGCAGTTTTCTCATCGGGAAAACTGCTATGGAGCATACTGTACACACGACCGGTTTTCCCGACCAATCTAAAAAACGGCAGTTTTCTCGTCGGGAAAACCGGTCGTGTGTATGAGGCATTACTCTCCGGGCCCCGGCTACTACTGGGTGGGGAGTGGAAGAAGATCACTCCACCAGGGAAGGCAAGGAGATAAGCAGGCAGGCGGCTGGCCGGGACTTGAGCCAAGGCAGAAGAACATGGGAGCGGAGCTGAATGGGCATGCGCCCAAAACTGAAGAAATATTCCCTCCGCTCCGACCAGCACATGATCATCAGAAAGGGGCACAGATAATGGAAAAAAATACACCCCCCTAAGCTAGTAGGAGCGGCGGAGCGAGGGGGGGTGTAATTCAGAATGTTTTTTTTTAATTCTGCACTGACTGTCTTTGAAATTGCCCCAGCCCCTGTTCAAATCCAATCCGGGGACAAAACCGGGCACAGACTTGGTCCAGGGACAGTGTCCTCAATCCGGGGACTGTCCCCTGAAACAGGGGATGTCTGGTCACCCTACCTTTAGTAAAAAGACATACTGTATGTTACCCAACAAACCTTACACCAATTACAAACAGATTATACAGAACAGGATCTAGAACAGAGACTTACATTACACCACTAGTGGCTGAAATCTGTACCTAATGAACCCCAGATCTGTTATACGTGTTTTATGAAAGAACAGCAAACAAAGCTTTTTAGCCTCCATTTAGCTATACTGGATGCAACAAACTCCTGTTAAATATTAATACAATCCACGACAATATTTGGATATAGTAACCAATCTGTGTAATGTATAGAGGATATAGATATCACAATATCCTTTGAAGCCAGCCATACACCAGTAGAATTTCATTCAAATGTTCATACTGAAATTCTGAAAATTCGTTCCTTAGAGAGAGTCAACTAATTTAGTTTGAAAGCCATTAAAATTTAATTCAGACTTGTCACGCAAATGAAATCCCAAATGTGTCCTCCCCTCCCCTTCCTACTCTACCCTTCTCCCAATTCCCCTCCAACCTTTCTTTTTTAGTCTTTCTCATTCTTTTCTCTCTTTCTTTTCTTTTCTTTGGTATTTGCTGACTCCAAACTATTTTTCTAATGTTTGAAATTAAAAATTCATCTGGACTGGTCCGAGACCCTATTTGGGCGAAATGGATTAGTATTACGGTAACGATTTTTCTTCAGTAGACCCGGTTTCAAGGGACTACCTATGGCATCCCTGCTAAAGACCACGAGAGACGACCCAGGTTACAGATTGACATACTGTGCTTCAGATGCTGTAATATGACATTTTATGTAGTGTCTAATTGCTGTGATGTGTAATGCAACAAACTGTATATACCCAGGTTTTGGGCCTTGTCCTTTGACTAAATAAAAAATTTGTAAAAAAAAAAAAAAGAAATCCCAAATGTATTAAACAGGTTTCTTTTGTGCCTAGCCTAATAAGCATTACTACAGTATGTGCGATTTTTCGTGAAAAAAAGCCCAAAAAACACAATCACAGTTTACATTTTGTTTGTTTGAAAAAACTAATTTTCATTCTGCTCCTTTGAATTTTTTTCATCACTACAGTCAAGAACAATTGCTGATTTGACCCTAACAGCCATTACAAAATCGAAGGAATGTCCGAAAAACGAAAGGTTTCCAAGGAAACGCTACTGGTGTATGGCAGTCTTTACCCTGTGTAAGGATAACACTAAGTGGAGATTGTTGGACAGTAGAAATGATTTTGGTTCAAGCTTGGGACAAATTTTCTGTGCTGGAGATCATACATTAGAAAGATTGTTCAGTGACCTGTCTCTGTATGTACGAGATGTGTCTAAAAAGTTATCCGAATGGTATCAGAAAACAAACAAAACAGAAGATACAAACAAATTACCTTTATTGGCCTTCAAAATTATTTCCATCCTTCACAATACACTTTGGCAACGGTCATAAAGCTTCCGGAAACTGTCAGCAAAGGCCTCTTTAGGTATCGATTGTAGAACCTTCTTGGATTGCGCCTTTCAAGACACTTTCAGATACCAGATCAGGGGAGTACAGTGGATGATTAAGAACAGGTACACTGCGCTTCGTCATCCCCTGTGGCGATTTTTTCTATCCATTTTGCTTTCTGCTCGTCTGTCAGCTTCTGCGGCAGAAACTGGGAAAAGATCTTCTGCTTACCCAAATCTTCGTGGATGATGGTGCGCACTGTGTCTGTGCTAATGCCCAATTCCTCCACCATCAATCGTAGAGTCAGTCGCTGAACATGTTTTGTCGCACTCGCACTCGCTCGATCATGTCTGGGGTTCTGCTTGTCCATGGTCTACCCAAACGTGGCTCATCCTTAGTCGTTTCTTTCCTGTCGTGAAAGCGTTTGAACCAGTTGTAAACGCATTTTCTGCTCACAGCTTCCGTCCCGTACACTTGCACCAACATATCATGAGTCTCCATCACCGTTTTCCTCAATTTGTAGCAAAACTTGATATCCACTCATTGCTCCATTACACTGTGACCCTACCTCTCACACTGACTACGTTTGACTTTTTCTAACGTCCTGCAAGCGCACCGCCCCAGTGTGGAAGTACTCAGGCTCTCACACTGGGGCTGCAGGGGAGGTGTTTTTCAGGCGCTTTACAGGCGCTATTTTTAGCCCAAAGGCGCCCGAAAAACGCCCCAGTGTGAAAGGGGTCTAAGTGTTAAGATTGCCATACATGTCCTGACGTAAGGAAGACTAAGGTAATATGCCTTTGATTCTGGCTTGTTCTCATTCACAAGTTCACCAAGCATGGGAGAAAATGCAGTGGGTTCTGACACTCTAACGATGCAAGGACACCACATATATCGTAGACTATCAACCCCAGTGTTGCCAGCCCTTGTGTATTTTTATACTGAAACCTTTAATTTCCTTGTGCCATTCTTTTGTATCTCCAATTGTAAAGAAGCCTTGCTACTGGAACTCCAGGTGTCATTGTTCTGTGAGACTGGAACAAGTATTGTAATTGACAACTGTGAAATCCAAACCAGCTCTGATTTAGTATATTCCTTCTGTAGAACATTCCAGATACGATTATGCTGGGGGTTATAACTGAAGATCATTGAATTGTAGTATGTATTTTTTTTTCCTTCAATACTGAAACCTGCCTCCCCAAACCCAGAAATACAATTTTCATATTAACATTTAAGGGAAAAAAACACGCAGAATACCTTTCTATTTATGCTTCCACTTGCATTGTTCAAATAGCGACAGTGGAGATAGTGAGCTGTGAAGATAAATGGAAAAAATGTAGGCATGCGAGATATGTAAAAGTGCCGCAGATGAGCAGGAATGTTACTTCCCTGTTGCCATCCATGCCGGTGCGTGTGATAGTACAGGGGCTCATTCCTTCATATGGTATGTGGGTCTGTATTCACCTATATAGAGCCAATATATTCTTTGGTGTATTACAGAACACATACAGTAGTGCCAAACTGACAATCACACCAACCCCTACACTGTTAAACATTCCTGCATAGTTATACAGGAACAAACTATGCTCCAGGACTCTCTCTGCTTCTCCCTCGTTTTGCATTGAGAGTGCTATGAGTAACAACACAATTAGTACCCATATTTGATGAGTTTAAATAGTCTTTGATTATCTTCCACAATTGTTTAAAATGACTGGTACATTAAACATTGAAAGAATTTCTTCCCCAGCTTGCAGTCAGTGCATTGGGTATGTACATGGGCCGCACAGTGGCTAAGTGGTTAGCACTTCCACCTGGCAGCACTAGGGCCGTTGGCCTGAATCCCAGCCACGGCACTACCTGCCTAGAGTTTGCATGTTCTCCCTATGTCTGCGTGGGTTTCCTCCCACACTCCCCAAACATGCTGTTAGGTTTATTGGCCCCTGTCTAAATTGGCCCTAGTATGTGCATGAATGTGAGTTAGGGACCTTAGATTGTAAGCTCCTTGAGGGCAGGGACCGATGTCAATGTACAATACTGTATAACATATGTGTAAAGTGTTGTGTAAATTGACGGTGCTGTATAAGTACTGTGACAGCAGGAAGGTAAAGTCACCTGGTTGCATCCAGGGGGGTAGATATATTTCTCCCAGATTCAGGCTTTATGCCGACTTATACAACTAGGGAGTTGATGAAGCCCAGCTGAGGCTAGTGGGCTCATGAATGACTCATACCTCTAGGGAGAGTGCTGGGCGTCGTGAGGCAGGGAGTTGATGAGACCAGCTGAAGCTTGTCAGCTCATTTAGGCCTCTATAAGAACTCCCAGATTCATTAGGTGTTAGCTCATGCCTGGAACCAGACCTGTGTGGACTGTCTAGGGAGAGTGAACCCCTGTGCGGTGAGGCAAAGCCTGTGTGGCTATTTGTTTGGACTTTTACTAAACCAGGGACTTAGGGACTAGGACAGCACCAGGCTGATCCCAGTTGTTAGTTTAGGAAACCTGCATGTTTAGTCAGAGGTCAAACTGACCAGGATTTATTTTGTTTATGTTTCTTTTTGGCTTTGCTGTGTTTTTGTCACTGTACATAGAGAAATAAACCGCACCTTTTGATTTTGAAAACCACAACCTCCGTCTGCTGGCCCTGTTTTTGTGTGGGGAGCCCAACCAGGGGGTCACACACACCCGCTACCGAGTTAACCCCCTCACAGTTGGTGGAGAACCAGTGGCAGTTTTTTTTAAGCCAGCATGGAGGAGATACTGAAACAGCTGGCTCTAGCAAATGCCAATCAACAGCAGACAAATGCAGGTTTGCAAAGGAGCCTTGCAGCCCAGCAGCAAGCTCATCAACAAGCCCAGCAGCAATCTGAGGCCCGCTTCATAGACCTGTTACAGAAGCAAGAGCAGAGACTACAACAAATGGAAGCAGTAATGCAGCAACGTCCGCAGACCAGTGAGGAAAGCCGTCCCACTAATACCGCGTCCTTTGGGGTGAGTCGTTTATTGACAAAAATGACTGGAGAGGATGATCCAGAGGTATTTTTGACCACATTTGAAAGGACTGCTGAAAGAGAAAAGTGGCCTGAGGAGCAGTGGGCTGGACTGGTGGCTCCTCTGTTAACTGGTGAATCGCAGAAGGCTTACTATGACCTAGAGCCTGACCAAGCAAAAGACTATGTGATGCTAAAAGCTGAAATATTGGCAAGGCTGGGTGTCACCCTGGCTGTCCGGGCTCAGCGTGTGCATAACTGGACTTTCCAGCTTGGAAAACCCCCCAGGTCTCAAATGTATGATCTCATTCACCTGAGCAGGAAGTGGCTACAGCCAGAGACTTTGTCCGCACCAGAGATTGTGGAACGTGTTGTAATGGATCGTTTTTTGAGAGCTCTTCCTACTGCCATCCAAAAGTGGGTAAGCCATGGAGACCCAGAGACGGCCGGTGGTCTTGTGGATCGTGTAGAGAAATACTTGGCTACAGAGAACCTGACGGCCTCTTCCAGAGACTCTCGGACTTTCCACCCTAAGACCAGACCATCCCCAGGGGCGGATAAGAGGATTCCAAGGGGTGAGGGTGGAGAGAGTGAGAGGGTGGGAGCTCTACCCAAAGTTTGGCGAGAACAGCCTGGGAAGTCAGGGGCTCAAGAGGCAGCCAAATGGATTGTTTGCTACCGCTGCCGGCAAGCGGGACATATTGCAGCAAATTGCCCGGTTGTGGAGGAACCCATGCAATGTGACTTTCTGATGGACAGACGTCAGTCGCTGTGTGCGACAGTCGCATGCACTGCCATTCGGGGAACTGAGAAACATTTATGCAAAATGTGTATTAATGGTAGAAATGTTGTGGTATTACTGGATTCAGGTAGCCTTGTGACCCTGATAAAGGCTGAATTAGTTAAAACAGAGGTCTCTGGGAATAGCAAGGTAGCTGTTATTTGTGTGCATGGGGACACCCGAGAGTATCCAGTGACTACAGTGTGTTTCGAGACCCCCAAAGGTACCCTCTCTCATCCAGTGGGGTTAGTATCTCAATTACCGCATGATGCCATTGTGGGAAGGGATTTTCCGAAGTTCTGGGAACTGTGGGATGATCCTGAGCCCCCCACTGGTGCCCCTATGTACCAGGAATGTGATAGCCAGAACTCCTCTGAGAGTGGTGAGGACTCTCCAGAATTTCCCTTGTCAGTATTGGCAGGGGAGACTCAAGAAACTGGAGAGGAGCCCACCTCCTCAGACGAAAACCTACCGTCTGTGGAGTTTTCTGATCTGGAGGTTCACAGGGAAAATTTTGCCACAGAACAGTTAAAAGACCCCGCCCTAATAAAGGCACGGGAAAACGTAGTGGAAATAGATGGCGAGTTAGTGAACCCAGATAATACCTGCACTTACCCATACTTCAGCGTAGAGAAGGACCTACTGTATCGGGTGGCAAAAAGGGCAGAAGAAACCGTTGAGCAGCTTGTGGTGCCCAAACCTTACAGGAAGTTGGTGTTGGAGTTGGCCCATGGGCACATTCTTGGAGGTCATCTGGGGACAGAGAAAACCCGAGAGAGGGTATTACAGAGATTCTATTGGCCTGGGGTGATGAAGGACATAGAAAATTATTGTTCCTCCTGCCCTGTGTGTCAGAGGTCGGCCCCGATGCCACATTTCCGTAGCCCGCTGGTCCCTCTACCCATCATTGAGGTCCCGTTTGAGAGAATCGCAATGGATTTGGTAGGTCCTATAATCAAGTCCGCTAGGGGGCACCAGTACATATTGGTTATAATGGACTATGCCACCCGTTATCCAGAAGCGATCCCTCTCAGAAATACCTCGGCCAAAACCATAGCCAAAGAGCTATCTCTTGTTTTTAGCCGGGTGGGTATTTGTAAAGAACTGCTTACGGACCAAGGTACACCCTTTATGTCCCGGGTTATGAAAGAGCTGTGTAAATTGCTCAAAGTGATGCAATTGCGTACATCTGTGTATCACCCCCAAACCGATGGGCTGGTTGAAAGATTCAACAAAACCCTAAAACAAATGTTGAAGAAAGTGGTGGATAGAGATGGAAAGGATTGGGACTGTCTACTTCCTTATTTGATGTTTGCTATTAGGGAGGTGCCCCAATCCTCTACGGGATTCTCCCCCTTTGAGTTACTGTATGGGAGACACCCAAGAGGGCTGTTGGATATTGCCAAGGAAACTTGGGAAAGTGAGAGTTCTCCCCACAGGAGTGTGATTGAGCATGTCGCCCTGATGCAAGATCGAATTGCACAGGTAATGCCCATCGTGAAGGAACATTTGGCCCAAGCGCAGTTGGCACAGCAGAGAGTGTACAACCGTGGAGCAAAGACCCGTACCTTTTCCCCGGGGGATAGGATATTGGTACTTGTCCCTACGGTTGAAAGTAAATTCCTTGCCAAATGGCAAGGCCCCTACGAGATAATGGAAAAAGTGAGCGAAGTGAATTACAAGGTCAGACAACCAGGAAGGCGAAAGCCCGAACAGATATATCACGTTAATCTGTTGAAAGCCTGGAGGGATAGAGAGTCCCTAGTCGCAGAAACTTGGTCACCAGCTCAAACTGGTTGCGTGATTCCGGAGGTTGGAATAGCAGCCACCTTGTCACAACCCCAACAACAGGAGGTTAAGGAGTTTGTGCTTCGCAACAAGGAGGTGTTCTCTGAGCTGCCGGGACAAACATCTGGGGTAGAGCATGATATTATTACCCCGCCCGGTGAAAGGGTGAAGTTAAAACCCTATCGGATCCCAGAGGCCCGACGGGAGGCAATACGGGAGGAAGTACAGAAAATGCTGAACTTAGGGGTGATAGAGGAGTCCCAAAGTGATTGGTCTAGTCCCATTGTGTTGGTGCCTAAACCGGATGGGAGCTGGCGATTTTGTAACGATTTTCGTCAGTTGAACAAAGTTACAAAATTTGACACCTACCCCATGCCACGTATAGATGAGTTGATCGACCGGCTGGGAACAGCCCGATACATGACGACTCTTGACCTCACAAAAGGGTATTGGCAAATTCCCCTGGCCAAGTCGGCCAAAGAGAAAACCGCATTTGTAACCCCAGACGGGGCGTTCCAATATAAGAGAATGCCGTTCGGGTTACAGAATGCGCCGGCCACATTCCAGCGGAAAATGGACCAGATACTGAGGCCCCATCGGAAGTATGCTGCGGCTTACCTGGATGACGTAATTGTCCATAGCACAGATTGGGCCTCACATCTGCCAAAAGTGCAAGCAGTCCTAGACTCTATCCGGGAAGCGGGGTTTACGGCTAACCCCAAGAAGTGTACCATTGGGCAGGAGGAGGCCAAATATCTTGGGTACACCATTGGCAGGGGAGTAATAAAACCCCAACTCAACAAAGTCGAGGCCATCCAGAGTTGGCCACGTCCCAACAGCAAGAAGCAGGTACGAGCCTTTCTGGGAATCGCGGGTTATTATCGGCGCTTCATTCCCCACTTTGCTTCTAAGGCTGTGCCCCTAACCAACCTAACGAAGGGGAAAGGGTCGGTCATGATTAAATGGACCCCCGAGGCTGAGGCAGCATTCCAATTCTTGAAACAAGCCTTATGTAGCCAGCCAGTGTTGTACTCACCCGACTTCTCTAAAGACTTTGTCGTACAAAGTGATGCGTCAGATGTGGGGTTAGGAGCAGTATTGTCCCAGGTCTGGAACGGGGAAGAGCACCCAGTCATTTACCTCAGCAGGAAGTTGAAGTCCCATGAGGTAAATTACGCCACGGTTGAAAAGGAGTGTTTAGCGGTGAAGTGGGCTCTAGATTCCCTTCGGTACTATCTGCTAGGTAGGCACTTTGACATGGTTACGGATCACGCTCCGTTAAAGTGGATGGCTCAAAACAAGGAGACAAATAGAAGAGTGAATAGGTGGTTCCTGGCCCTACAGGAATTCAACTTCACAGTAAAGCATCGCCCTGGCGTTCAAATGGGGAATGTGGATGCTTTGTCTCGAGTACATGAATGCCTGATTGCTGGTGTTCCAACCCCAAGGTTAAAACAAGAGGGGGGGGTATGTGACAGCAGGAAGGTAAAGTCACCTGGTTGCATCCAGGGGGGTAGATATATTTCTCCCAGATTCAGGCTTTATGCCGACTTATACAACTAGGGAGTTGATGAAGCCCAGCTGAGGCTAGTGGGCTCATGAATGACTCATACCTCTAGGGAGAGTGCTGGGCGTCGTGAGGCAGGGAGTTGATGAGACCAGCTGAAGCTTGTCAGCTCATTTAGGCCTCTATAAGAACTCCCAGATTCATTAGGTGTTAGCTCATGCCTGGAACCAGACCTGTGTGGACTGTCTAGGGAGAGTGAACCCCTGTGCGGTGAGGCAAAGCCTGTGTGGCTATTTGTTTGGACTTTTACTAAACCAGGGACTTAGGGACTAGGACAGCACCAGGCTGATCCCAGTTGTTAGTTTAGGAAACCTGCATGTTTAGTCAGAGGTCAAACTGACCAGGATTTATTTTGTTTATGTTTCTTTTTGGCTTTGCTGTGTTTTTGTCACTGTACATAGAGAAATAAACCGCACCTTTTGATTTTGAAAACCACAACCTCCGTCTGCTGGCCCTGTTTTTGTGTGGGGAGCCCAACCAGGGGGTCACACACACCCGCTACCGAGTTAACCCCCTCACAGTACCTATAATAAATAAAAATAAATAAATACATTGGTCTTGCAGCCAAGCAAGACACCAGAATTGACTTATATTGGTGCACAGGATGGTATGTAGAAAGGTTTTTTTTTTCCCAGAAGAATGGCACAATCTGCAACAATGCAACGGGTGCTGGACCAGTTGCATGGATGCCAACTCTTTTGGATTTGCGAGGACAGTCCCACATCTATGTGCTCTGTCCTGATGATACTGCATCTTGGGCTGCATCCTGAGAATGCAACATCACCTTTATTTCAGTTGCTGAACATCCTGAACAACTCAAAAATTTCTATTTCTGAGGGGATTTAGACCACAAGCAGCTGCAATACCCTAATTATTTTGAACTAGGGGACATAATTAGGCATGGGTCCACCCAGAAAATGGGTCACAAAATGGGCGCGATCTCAGCGTGGCTGCCCAAAAAGTGGTGTTGATCAACTACTTTTAATGGACATGGTATGAACAAGCCCTAACTTCACTGTTGTTCTGTTCACCTGGGGAAGCAAAGTTATGTACCCTGAATTTCTGGGAATGGGGAAGAATTTGATTTACTCCCCCAACTCCCACATGAAAGTGCTGGAGCTAAGTGATTGGCCACTTGGATCCTGTTATACTAAGGTGGGGAGAGAGCTTTCAGCCCTGTGTAAGCTACAAGTAGTGACATACGAGGTGGTATCAAAAAGTTTTAAAACTAGTTTTGTAACACGCCAACAGATGGCAGCACAAATTTGCACGCACAGTCACAGGGAGCAACAACCTTCATAAGTTAGTGTGCCAAAAGACACTGTCCTGTGTACATTGGGAGCTGTGCAACTGGTGCTATTACCACGTCTGCTATTTCATCATAGACAGCAAGTTAGAACAAAGAGTAAACGTTAAATTCTGAGTGAAACTGGGCAAATCTGCCACAGAGACGCTTGATCAGTGGCGGATCCAGGGGGCAATGGGGCAATTCCCCCTCCCCCGAGAAAATTGTGAGCGGGCCTGCGGGTGAGCGGGCCGGCAGGCCAATCAGCGGGCCGACAGGTGAGCGGAGCAGGTAGTCATGCCAGTAAGCGGGCCGATGGGTGAGTGGAAAGGCAGGACAGTGAGCGGGCGGGCGTGCAGAGAGATGACATCATCTCTCACCGCCTGCCCTGCATCACTGCAGTTCCATCCTCACTATGCAGCCGCAGGCAGCAGAGAGATTACATCATCTCTCTGCTGTCTGCCTTCACTCTGGGACACAGCAAGTGATAATCCACACCTTGTGGCCAGCAAGTGACATGGAAAGTGACAATCCGCATCTTGTGGCAGGCAAGTGAAATGACAAGTGACAATCCGCATCTTGTGGCAGGCAAGTGATGTGGCAAGTGACAATCTGCATCTTGTAGCAGGCAAGTGACATGGCAAGTGACAATCCACATCTTGTAGCAGGCAAGTGACGTGGCAAGTGACAATCCACATCTAGTGACAGGCAACGTGGAAAGTGACAATCCGCATATGAAGGCAGGTGACATGGCAAGTGACAATCCGCATCTGGTGGCAGGTGACGAGGCAAGTGACAATCCGCATCTGGTGGCAGGTGACATGGCAAGTGACAAGCTGCATCTGAAGGCAGATGACGTGGCAAGTGACAATCCGCATCTAGTGGCAGGTGACGTGGCAAGTGACAATCCGCATCTGGTGGCAGGTGACATAGCAAGTGACAATCCGAATCTGGCGGCAAGTAACGTGGCAGGTGATGTGACACACTCGGGCTCCCACTGATTCTGCATTATGGTGAGTTGAACTATTTAATTTTATATTACAATGTATTATAAGAAATAATGCACTATAATCATCCTGACACCATATCAACCATGACCGTGATGATTAAAGCGCCAACACCAGCCATTGCCCCGATAAATTGCCTGCGAAAAAGCATATTTTCTGGAAGTGCCCCTCCCGATACTAGGCTCTGGATCTGCCCCTGCGTTTAACATGATTCAGCAAGTTTATGGCGATGCTGAAATTAGTTGTTTGAGATGCTTTGCGTGGCACGCATGCTTCAAGAGCAGAAGCACATCACTGGAAGAGAGATTAGGAAGACCTTTAACCTCCTTAGCAGTATTCCAGAGTGTGGCTCGGGGGGGAATTTTCAGTACCAAAAGCGGTAACCCCGAGCCACACTAGGAATCGCATTGCAGGATCCAGGCAAAGTTACTTACCTTGTCCCCAGGATCCTGCGATGTCTCCCCGCTGTGTGTGCGAGCCGTGTCTCCGCTCGATTCATCACAGTGCCGAGCTCCGTTCCCTGCGAGCATCGCGACGCACAGGGATGGAGCACGGCGCCAAATTCAAAAAGTTAAAAATACATTATACATACAGTACACTGTAATCTTACAGATTACATTACTGTATCAAATAATTTCACATCCCTTTTGTCCCTAGTGGTTTATCCAGTGTCCTGCATGCAGTTTTATATTATATACAGTGGAACCTTGGTGTACGAGTAACGCGGTTAACGAGCATTTTGAATAATGAGCAACTTTTAAAAAAAATTCTGACTCGGTTTGCGAGTGTTGTCTCGCAACACGAGCAAAATTCAAGCTAATGGGGCGTGCAGTACTGCATTTGGCCAGAGGTGCTCTGTTCCCGAGCCTTACCGAGGTTTTCCGAGTTCAGCCGAGCTGTCCCAGAGCCTTTCCGAGTATTTCCGAGGCCTCCGACGCCCCCCCTACCTCTGGCCACATACGGTATTGCATGCCATAGAAGTCAATGCAGAAACAAATTATCTTCATTTCTTTTGACTTCTATGGGGAAACTCGCTTTGATATGCAAGTGCTTTGGATTACAAGCATTCTCCTGTAATGGATTATGCTCGTAATTCAAGGTTCCACTGTATACTGTTCTTTCTGCCTGGAAACTGGAGATTGTCCATAGCAACCAAAAAGTGTTCCTTTTAGGTCAAAAGCAGTTTTAGACCAGCTAGAAAACAGCGATAATAAATTAGAATCACTTGCAGATGCAGAATTGAGCGATAGCGATTTGTGGGGAAACTCGTCATCAAACACTGAAAGTAACGACAGCGACAATTCTGCAACTTTCTGTGTTTTTGATTTGATTACATTATTGAATCATTTCTGTTATTATTATATTATTATTTGTTGTAATTATTTATAGTTATTTATTATATTATAATTTATGATTTTGTGTTTCAAACTTTATCATACCCGGGATGTCTACTAGACTCTGGTTTGGACAGATTTAAGTGTGTTATTCCTAAGAATTACAGGCCTACAATGTAAAACGCCAAATTTCCATGCAAAACATTGTACCGCTTTCAGCACCAAAATTCTGACATAATCATACAACCAGGGAGGTTAATGAACTCAACCCCTGAAAATGTCAACACCATCCGGCAACTTGTGCATGATGATCGTCGGAGAACAATCCACAACATTGCTGCCATTGTCGGTGTGTCATACCGAACAGTCTAGGCAATCCTGACGTGCGATTTGAATATGCACTGTGTTGCTGCCAAGTTTATCCCCACAACACGCTGACGGAGTTCTTGGCAGACTTCGACACAGTGTTCCTTCTGCTTTTGGGCAAGCAGCCTGGGGACACCTCGAACTCAAAACACCTCGAACAACTGATCTCTCGTCGTCTTCCAGTGATGTTCCTCTGCTCTTGAAGCACGTGTGCCACTCAAAACACCTTGAATGACTCATTGCAGCATTGCCGTAAACATTGACGCTTTGTTCTAACTTGCTGTCCTTGATGAAATAGCAGACATAACACCAGTTGCACAGCTCCCAATGTACACAGGATGGTGTCTTTTGGCTCTCTGACTTATGAAGGTTGGTGCTCCCTGTGACTGTGCGTGCAGTAGGGTTGCCACCTTTTCTTCAAATCAAACCCCAACACTTTAGCGGCGCACAGCAATTTTTGTTTATAGTATAAACTATACATATATTTTGCTATTAAAAAACATTTCTAATTATATGAAGTTAATAACAAAAGTCCCCCTTTACATCAGAGTCCACAGAGTTCCCTTTTACATCTGAACTCCCTTTCACTGTAAGGGGGGACTCTGCAGATTCTGATGTAAGGGAGAACTCTGGGGCCTCTAACATAAGGGATGCTCTGGGAACCCTGATTTAAGGGGAAACAATGAGAACTCTGATGTATGGAGAAGAACTGTGTGATGTAAGGGGAAATACTGTGGCCTCTGGTGTAAAGGGAAACTCTGATGTAAGGGGTGCTCTGAGAACCCTGATTTACCTTAGTGTACTCACTCAGAGGCAGGAGAGAGAAAGGGGGGACTTCAGTCACAGACAGGGATGGATGGTGAGCTCACTCACCCCTTGGCAGTCAGCACCTCTCATCCAGATGTATCTGAGGCTGCTGGGCTTCAAATTTTCAGCCCCAACTTTCCTTTTCTAAAGGCATATCGCTGGGGATTGGAGTGTGGGCAGACACTGGGGGAAGGGGTGGGGGGAAGAGGTGAAGATTGAGCCCTCTCTCCTCTCCCATCTGTGTGTGTGTTTGGGGGGGGGGGGGGTTGTTAGTGCTAGCTTTGCGCAGTGTGAAAGAGTAACAGACACTCTTAGCTTAGACAACTGCAGCCAGCAACCCTTCTGGGAAGCCAGAGTCCAGTCTAAATAATGTGTCCGGGTTTCAGGCAGTCTAAAACCCGGACGCATGATTCCAAACCCAAACTGTCCGGGTGAATTCTGGACAGGTGGCGACCCTAGCGTGCAGCCATGTGCTGCCAGTAAAGCTGGAGTAAAGAATGTGGACAGAATGTAAAGCAGTATTAAACCCCAAAACAAAAATGTATTATATTGTAGCTTACCAATTCGTAGGGCTTTTGCTCCCAAGCTTAGTAAATGAGGGGAAGCTCCACTGACTTCCATCCTCCAATCATGGTCAATCAAAAATGCTGTATTTTTTATTTTTCCTTGCATGTGATTGGGTATTCTTTGCAAAGCTTCACTCCATTTACTAAGCTCTGTAGCAAATGAGCACATGCCCTTGCAGAGTAAAGTGCATAGTCTATCTGCCTTCAGAAAATCAGCCCCACTGCTTCCTTATAAAATAAAGGTGCTTTTTCTAACTTAGCACTTACTTCCTGTAACTATTTTAGAACAATTTAATTCCTGGTGCCTGGGGCATCAACGTACGGCCCTGATAGTGACTGCAGTGTTGCAGGACAAACAAACTGAAGAATGCTGAGGCCGTGAATATTCGGAGACATTCTTGTAATGATATATTTCCCATCATTGTTATCCTGCAAGGAATTTCAGTGAAATGTCTGCCTGGTGGAATCCACAAAAAGCCTATAACAGATACAAACAGGAAGCTTTGTACATTAGCGTTGGAACCTGGATATCATTCCAAGGAAAAGGATCATTACACTAACGTCAATCATTGTGCAGAGAGAGCAGATATTATAGCCAATCACCCAGAAAAAAAGAACACTCATATGCTGGCCATACACTATACAAAAAATCGGCCAAACCCATTTTCGAAAAATGAACATTCGGCCATGAGAGCAAATGATAGCGCCATCATGTAATGACCGATAAATCGTTCAGTGGACATAAATTAATCCATTTTGTGTTAGTTTTTTACCCATACCTAGTACAAACAATTCGGACGAGAAACACAATAACCTTTGAATTTACCGTTTGTTCGGCAGAAAAGTTCCAAACTTGTCCTTCGTTTTTTCGGCTCAAAAACGTCCCAACGATTACCAATTTTGTGCCCATTAACTGGCTGAAAAACAAACGAATTGGCCAAATGACCGAATTTCGGCAGATTTTTTGTATAGTGTATGGCCAGCATTAGAAAGGAGTTTTGCCTAAATTCCTCTGTTTTGAGTTACTGAAACTGAAGAGTGCAAAATCTGGTGCAGCTGTGCATAGAAATCAATTTCAGTTATTTGCAGTTTTTGGTGTGAATGGGTCCTTACCTGTCCTTAGTGCTGAGCTGAGCACTCTGTGAGTACCGACGGATTTTTTTTTTTAGTGACCTTTTAACCACTTCAGCCCCGGAAGGATTTGCCCCTTAATGACCAGGCCATTTTTTGCAATACCACACTGTGTTCTTTTAACCGACAATTGCGTGGGCGTGCAACACTGTCCTTTTTTTCCCCCATAAATAGAGCTTTCTTTTGGGGGTATTTTATCACCTCTGCAGTTTTTATTTTTTGCGCTATAAACAAAAAAAGAGCGACAATTTTGAAAATAAAAACAATATTTTTTTACTTTTTGCTATAACACATATCCAAAAAAATAAATAACAATGTATTTATCAATTTAGGCCAATATGTATTCTGCTACATATTTTTGATAAAAAAATCCCAACAAGCGTATATTGATTGGTTTGCGCAAAAGTTATAGCTACAGCTACAAAATAGGGGATAGATTTATGGCATTTTTATCATTATTATTATTTTTTACTAGTAATGGCGGTGGTCAGCGATTTTTAGCGGGACTGTGACATTGCAGGGGACAGATCGGACACTTTTGACACTTTTTTTGGGACCAGTGATTATTATTACAGTGATCAGAGCTAAAAATATCCACTGATCACTGTATAAATGATACTGGCAGGGAAGGGTTTAACACTAGGGGGGTGATCAAGGGGTTAAGTGTGTCCTGTGGAGGTGTTTCTAACTGTGGGGGGATGGGACTGACAGCGAGTATAGAAAGATCGCTGTTTCTGATCACTAGGAACAGACGATCACTCTCTGCTCCCTTGTCAGAACGGGGATCTGCTTTGTTTACACTGGCAGATCCCTTTTCTGTCTCTCTGTGGGGCAATCGTAAGTGATGGGCGGACACCAGAGTCGCCGGCCACACGCATCGGCTCCGACAACACTCTGCGGGCATGCGCGCCTGCTATAGCTATTACGCAAAGGGCCATACCGGTACGCCGATTCGTGCAATAGAGCCGCCCTGCCGCAGTATATTTTGCGGCAGTTGGTCGGCAAGTGGTTAATAAAGTTGTTTTACGCTATGAGCTTTTTCTCCTTTTGGACTTTTTTAACCACTTTATGACCAGGCCATCTTTTGCGATACGGCACCGCGTTACTTTACCCTCCCTGGCGGTATGATTATGTCTGATTTTTGAATGTCAAAGCGGAACAATTGTTTCGCATGGAAATTTGGCGTTTTATATTGTAGGCCTGTAATTCTTAGGAATAACTCACTTAAATCTGTCCAAACAAGAGTCTAGTAGACATCCCGGGTTTGATAAAGTTTGGAACACGAAATCATAAATTATAATATAATAAATAACTATAAATAATTATGTAGCGGGGTCTCCTTTAAGGCCCCTGGACTACGTTACCCAGAACCCCGTTCAGCACCCAGGGTGCATTTGGCCACTGCAGAGACTCATGGGTGGGGCTATAAAAGAAGGGGGCAAGGCTAAGCTCGGCCTCTTTGGACACCGCACTGCTATCAACAGGTCTTCCCGTGCGGATCTGTGGCAGTACAGGGCCTGAAGCCAGGGCCTTGCACAACTTTCAGAGAGCCTTCCCCCCCACTGCGAGCCTGGGTGGCATCCGACTTCTCCAAGTTGCTGACATCAGTTGGACCGGGGACCCGGCCGTTGCAGACGCTGTGTGCGGAGACACAGTCGGTGGAAGTCTCGGACTGGGATCGCGTCCGGAGTGGTGAGCGAGCACCTGCTCAATCCAAAAAAATACTTTACTCTGATTAGGCCTAGAGACTGCCTTGGCCCATCAAGTTTTATCTGTTTTTCCACCGGAGACTAGTAACAGAACTGGGTCGTGTAGTCTCCGGTGAAGTGTTCTTCTATTACCTATCGTGTGGATTATAAATACTGTTTCTTTCTAAATGTGCACCACCGTTCAAGCTGCATGTGAAGAAATTGTTCCCCAAGAGACTAAGTTATATCCGAGTCAGGCCTGACCAGGAGTTAGAACTTTTTGTTGCTGCGCCATAAGGGCGCATAGATAGGGATTGCTGCACTTGGCGCGTAAACGCCAGCATCCTCAGTGTGTACTATATTTACCGTTGCAGGGCTCTGCAGACAATATATGTGTTAACCTATGCCTTTTACACAGAAGTAAACTAGTTATACTTTAACACTTTGCCCTCAGTGTGTTATCATTGTGCATATATTGCTAGATTGTGATAAGATAATAACCCTTAGACTAACTGTGCCAGAGTGGGTCGAGTAGATTGCCGGGGGTTGGCGGTGCTGTATTCAGGGCCCGAAACAAATTCAGCGGCTCTCTTAACTGGGGGTAACGCTACACGTGGGGGCTCCGAGTCCGGGATCCTGATACAGCAAGCAACGCACCAAAAGTACCGGCATGGACCCATTAGAAGTGGAATGGTGGTGCGCGTTGGCTGGCACCGATTCAGCCGCGGCAGTAGTTATTGAACTCCCAGGGATCTGGCAAGAAGTAGCGGTAAAGCAGCTAATAATGTCGCTGTCCCCACACCAGAAAGCATGGGTCATGGATGTCAGGTCGAATTCTTGGCTGACCCACGCACTAATAGAATGGAAGAATGAAATCCCAGATCATTTCAAATGTCCAAGCATAACAGCAATGGATGATCAGACCTATAGCTTAATGCATGTGCTGCCAGTCAGGGGAGGATGGTTTCAGACACCAATTCCATCACCTCCACAGATATCTCCAGTGCAGTCCCCAAAAGCAGGAAGGCATAAGAAAGAGAGTTCCGGATCACCACCGGCCACCCTCAGCGCAGAATTATGCGTGGTCCTGGGGGAGATTGTAGCCCAGTGCAAGAAGGATCCTACAGACTACCCGATGTCGGAATACAGAAAACTTAGGATATTTTCTGGAAGGAAGCCTGTACCTTCAGGGGAAGAGGGATTTGAGGAGTGGCTAGATGGTGCCACTCAGGCTTTAGAGGAATGGGAAGTCCCAGAACACCAGAAGAAACAGAGAATCACAGAGAGTCTGAAGGGGCCTGCCTTGGAGGCCATACACAACCTCAAGCTGAGCAAGAAAGACTGTGATGCACAGGATTATCTGGACATTTTGCAGAATGTGTTCGGTGGAACAGAGAAAGTCACTGAGCTCACTTACCAGCTGGAACACTGCTATCAGAAGACAGGAGAGAAACTGTCAGAGTTCATGAGGCGTCTGGATAAGATCCTACATAAAATTATACTGAAGAAGGGGATCGACCCAAGGAAGGTGGATAAGGCCCGTGTTCAGCAGGTGTTGAGGGGAGCACAGCCCCTGGACCCCATCGCATTGGTGTTACGCACTCGACAGGACGGGAAGAGCCTGGAGTACCCCGACTTAATCCGAGTGGTCAGAGAAGAAGAGGCTATGTTGGAAGACAAAAGGAGGAACCAATCAGTCGAGCCAACCAATCCTCCGACAGTGGTGGTCAGGACAAGCATGACCCTCGAGAGAGACTCAGAGGTGGATACCTTGAAGGCACAGATGTCCCAAGTATTTGGGATGCTGACCTCTATGATGGCCAAGGATCAAGGGGTACCAGAGAGGGAAAGCCCAAAGAAGGAACTGTTTCCAAACATCTCAGCACCCGCATCCTTGAAAGATTGGGGGGATGTGATTTATTTCAACTGTGGAGGAGCTGGCCATGTCGCCAAAGTGTGTTCCAGCCCGAAGAAAAAAAAGATGAATAACCGCAAGCCGGCTGTCAGGGCTCAGCCCTTTCTTCTCTGTGCTGGCAGCTCAGCTGTCAGTTAATTGCCAGCTTCCATCTCTCCAGTGATCCAGCTGTTGTGGATCTGCTCATCAGCTGCCTACTTAAGGACTTCCAGTTCATTTGATCTTCGCCTTCGCCTGTGTTAACATCACTACAGACTTTCTCCTGCGTTCCAGCTGAAGACCTGCTTGTCTGCTGTTCCCTCTGGCTACGGATCCTGCTTGCTGTCCTTTACCTACCTCGTTGGCTCTTGGACTTTGGCTCGGCTGACTACCTGATCCGGTTACTGAACTCTGGCTATGTTTTTGACTATGCTTACTCTATTTACCTTTTATTATTTATTATTAAACTAGTGTGATTTAACTGCACTTCTGTCTCCATCTGATTCATGGTCCCTGACAGTAGGCGAAGGCCATGAATTCAGAAGATGCAGCCAATCCACTTGTCAATAATATTTTTTCCAGAAAGTGGGGAACCTGTATCATCGCATAGATCAGTTTGCCACAGCAATACAGACGCTCCTGAGTCGCACGGCTCGTCCAGAGTCTCCCACTGTGGCCGCTCCGGTACTCTCTGTGCAGGCACCCGCCTCGAGTATTACTTCTATTAGAGGTATGTCTGGTTCCGCTCCGCTTCCCCAGCGATTTGGGGGCGATCCAGTCCCATGCAGAGGTTTTCTCAACCAGGTTGAGATATATTTTGAGATGCTGCCCCAGGCGTTTCCCACGGACAGAAGCAAAGTAGGTTTCGTGATATCTTTGCTTTCTGAGAGAGCCTTGGCCTGGGCAAACCCTCTATGTTAGACGCAAAAACCTGTGGTCCTGAGTTACCCCGAATTTGTGGCTTCCTTCAAAAGGGTATTTGACGTTCCTGCACGCTCCGCTTCTGCTGCCAAGAGCCTCATGTCCATCAAACAGAGTACGAGGACGGTTGCCGATTACGCCATTGAATTCCGTACTCTGGCAGCAGAGGTTGCGTGGAACAATGAGGCCCTCGTGGCTGCTTTTTCTCATGGTCTCTCGGATACCATCAAGGATGAGATAGCAGCCCAAGATATACCTACTGAGCTGGAGAAGTTGATCACGTTTGCCATCCTCATTGACTCCAGACTCAGAGAAAAACCCTCTGTTAAGGAGCGCTTGCGGAAGCCTCCTGTATGTTTGTCTCCGAGCTGTGCAGTCCCACTCTTGCCTCCCTCACCTCCCATGCCTCCTGGTACCGAGTCGGTCTGTGAAGTTGAACCCATGCACTTGGCCTTCACGCGTCTCTCTGCGGATGAGAGAGCCTTGAGGAGCAGGGAGAGATTGTGCCTTTATTGTGACCAGGCCAGTCACTTTTTGAAGTCTTGTCCTACCCGTCCAGGGAACGCCCGAACCTTGAGGTCCGGTCATGGACAGACCTTAGGTGCCGTTGTTTCGTCTCCTGTTGCCCAGAAGGATTAGCCCCTGGTTTTGGTTACCCTGTCTTGGGCCGAGTCATCCATCGAGATACAGGCTCTAATCGACTCCGGGGCTGCAGGCCTGTTCATTGATGCTGCCTTTGTGTCTAAGCACTCGATTCCTCTGCAGCTGCGTGACACTCCACTTGCTATTGAGTAGGGATGAGCTTGGTGTTCGAGTCGAACATACGTTCGACTCGAACATCGGCTGTTCGATCGTTCGACGAAGATCGAACGATTTGGGCCGTTCGCGCCTAATTCGAGTGACGCGAACGGCCCACAATGCACTACGCCATCGCAGTGTCATCCAGACGCTGTGATTGGCCAAGCATGCACTGTGACCCCGCATGCTTGGCCAATCACAGCGCCGGCAGTGAGGAGAGCAATGATTGGCCACAGGCAGGATGCCTGTGGCCAATTATTGCTGAGGGTGTTTAGTACACGCCCCACACTATAAAAGGCCGCCAGCACGGCGGCCTAGTGTAGTGTGTTCCGGAGCAGGGAAAGAGAAGCATAGGCAGGGACAGTGACATTTTTTTTTCTTGCTTAACCTGGATTCCTTTAGTTTAGGGAAAGAGAAGGATAGGTAGGGAGAGTGTCAGTGTGTTTTACTGTGCTAATCCTTGTTTCTAGGGACAGGGAAGGACAGTAAGGGAAATTCTCCTTGTGCTATACTGTGCTAAAGCATTGATCATCAACCATCTTTAAAAAAACATTTTTTCTAGGGACAGAAAACTATAGGTAGGGAGAGTGTCAGTTTCTTTCACTGTGCTAATCCTTGTTTCTAGGGACAGGGAAGGACAGTGAGGGAAATTCTCCTTGTGCTATAGTGTGCTAAAGCATTGATCATCAACCATCTTTAAAAAAACATTTTTTCTAGGGACAGAAAACTATAGGTAGGGAGAGTGTCAGTGTGTTTTACTGTGCTAATCCTTGTTTCTAGGGACAGGGAAGGACAGTGAGGGAAATTCTCCTTGTGCTATACTGTGCTAAAGCATTGATCATCAACCATCTTTAAAAAAACATTTTTTCTAGGGACAGAAAACTATAGGTAGGGAGAGTGTCAGTGTGTTTTACTGTGCTAATCCTTGTTTCTAGGGACAGGGAAGGACAGTGAGGGAAATTCTCCTTGTGCTATAGTGTGCTAAAGCATTGATCATCAACCATCTTTAAAAAAACATTTTTTCTAGGGACAGAAAACTATAGGTAGGGAGAGTGTCAGTTTCTTTCACTGTGCTAATCCTTGTTTCTAGGGACAGGGAAGGACAGTGAGGGAAATTCTCCTTGTGCTATACTGTGCTAAAGCATTGATCATCAACCATCTTTAAAAAAACATTTTTTCTAGGGACAGAAAACTTTAGGTAGGGAGAGTGTCAGTGTGTTTTACTGTGCTAATCCTTGTTTCTAGGGACAGGGAAGGACAGTGAGGGAAATTCTCCTTGTGCTATAGTGTGCTAAAGCATTGATCATCAACCATCTTTAAAAAAACATTTTTTCTAGGGACAGAAAACTATAGGTAGGGAGAGTGTCAGTTTCTTTCACTGTGCTAATCCTTGTTTCTAGGGACAGGAAAGGACAGTGAGGGAAATTCTCCTTGTGCTATACTGTGCTAAAGCATTGATCATCAACCATCTTTAAAAAAACATTTTTTCTAGGGACAGAAAACTATAGGTAGGGAGAGTGTCAGTTTCTTTCACTGTGCTAATCTTTGTTTCTAGGGACAGGGAAGGACAGTGAGGGAAATTCTCCTTGTGCTATACTGTGCTAAAGCATTGATCATCAACCATCTTTAAAAAAACATTTTTTCTAGGGACAGAAAACTATAGGTAGGGAGAGTGTCAGTTTCTTTCACTGTGCTAATCCTTGTTTCTAGGGACAGGGAAGGACAGTGAGGGAAATTCTCCTTGTGCTATACTGTGCTAAAGCATTGATCATCAACCATCTTTAAAAAAACATTTTTTCTAGGGACAGAAAACTATAGGTAGGGAGAGTGTCAGTTTCTTTCACTGTGCTAATCCTTGTTTCTAGGGACAGGGAAGGACAGTGAGGGAAATTCTCCTTGTGCTATACTGTGCTAAAGCATTGATCATCAACCATCTTTAAAAAAACATTTTTTCTAGGGACAGAAAACTATAGGTAGGGAGAGTGTCAGTTTATTTCACTGTGCTAATCCTTGTTTCTAGGGACAGGGAAGGACAGTGAGGGAAATTCTCCTTGTGCTATACTGTGCTAAAGCATTGATCATCAACCATCTTTAAAAAAACATTTTTTCTAGGGACAGAAAACTATAGGTAGGGAGAGTGTCAGTTTCTTTCACTGTGCTAATCCTTGTTTCTAGGGACAGGGAAGGACAGTGAGGGAAATTCTCCTTGTGCTATACTGTGCTAAAGCATTGATCATCAACCATCTTTAAAAAAACATTTTTTCTTGGGACAGAAAACTTTAGGTAGGGAGAGTGTCAGTGTGTTTTACTGTGCTAATCCTTGTTTCTAGGGACAGGGAAGGACAGTGAGGGAAATTCTCCTTGTGCTATAGTGTGCTAAGGCATTGATCATCAACCATCTTTAAAAAAACATTTTTTCTAGGGACAGAAAACTATAGGTAGGGAGAGTGTCAGTGTGTTTTACTGTGCTAATCCTTGTTTCTAGGGACAGGGAAGGACAGTGAGGGAAATTCTCCTTGTGCTATAGTGTGCTAAAGCATTGATCATCAACCATCTTTAAAAAAACATTTTTTCTAGGGACAGAAAACTATAGGTAGGGAGAGTGTCAGTTTCTTTCACTGTGCTAATCCTTGTTTCTAGGGACAGGAAAGGACAGTGAGGGAAATTCTCCTTGTGCTATACTGTGCTAAAGCATTGATCATCAACCATCTTTAAAAAAACATTTTTTCTAGGGACAGAAAACTATAGGTAGGGAGAGTGTCAGTTTCTTTCACTGTGCTAATCTTTGTTTCTAGGGACAGGGAAGGACAGTGAGGGAAATTCTCCTTGTGCTATACTGTGCTAAAGCATTGATCATCAACCATCTTTAAAAAAACATTTTTTCTAGGGACAGAAAACTATAGGTAGGGAGAGTGTCAGTTTCTTTCACTGTGCTAATCCTTGTTTCTAGGGACAGGGAAGGACAGTGAGGGAAATTCTCCTTGTGCTATACTGTGCTAAAGCATTGATCATCAACCATCTTTAAAAAAACATTTTTTCTAGGGACAGAAAACTATAGGTAGGGAGAGTGTCAGTTTCTTTCACTGTGCTAATCATTGTTTCTAGGGACAGGGAAGGACAGTGAGGGAAATTCTCCTTGTGCTATACTGTGCTAAAGCATTGATCATCAACCATCTTTAAAAAAACATTTTTTCTAGGGACAGAAAACTATAGGTAGGGAGAGTGTCAGTGTGTTTTACTGTGCTAATCCTTGTTTCTAGGGACAGGGAAGGACAGTGAGGGAAATTCTCCTTGTGCTATAGTGTGCTAAAGCATTGATCATCAACCATCTTTAAAAAAACATTTTTTCTAGGGACAGAAAACTATAGGTAGGGAGAGTGTCAGTTTCTTTCACTGTGCTAATCCTTGTTTCTAGGGACAGGGAAGGACAGTGAGGGAAATTCTCCTTGTGCTATACTGTGCTAAAGCATTGATCATCAACCATCTTTAAAAAAACATTTTTTCTAGGGACAGAAAACTTTAGGTAGGGAGAGTGTCAGAGTGTTTTACTGTGCTAATCCTTGTTTCTAGGGACAGGGAAGGACAGTGAGGGAAATTCTCCTTGTGCTATAGTGTGCTAAGGCATTGATCATCAACCATCTTTAAAAAAACATTTTTTCTAGGGACAGAAAACTATAGGTAGGGAGAGTGTCAGTGTGTTTTACTGTGCTAATCCTTGTTTCTAGGGACAGGGAAGGACAGTGAGGGAAATTCTCCTTGTGCTATACTGTGCTAAAGCATTGATCATCAACCATCTTTAAAAAAACATTTTTTCTAGGGACAGAAAACTATAGGTAGGGAGAGTGTCAGTTTCTTTCACTGTGCTAATCCTTGTTTCTAGGGACAGGGAAGGACAGTGAGGGAAATTCTCCTTGTGCTATACTGTGCTAAAGCATTGATCATCAACCATCTTTAAAAAAACATTTTTTCTAGGGACAGAAAACTATAGGTAGGGAGAGTGTCAGTGTGTTTCACTGTGCTAATCCTTGTTTCTAGGGACAGGGAAGGACAGTGAGGGAAATTCTCCTTGTGCTATACTGTGCTAAAGCATTGATCATCAACCATCTTTAAAAAAACATTTTTTCTAGGGACAGAAAACTATAGGTAGGGAGAGTGTCAGTTTCTTTCACTGTGCTAATCCTTGTTTCTAGGGACAGGAAAGGACAGTGAGGGAAATTCTCCTTGTGCTATACTGTGCTAAAGCATTGATCATCAACCATCTTTAAAAAAACATTTTTTCTAGGGACAGAAAACTATAGGTAGGGAGAGTGTCAGTTTCTTTCACTGTGCTAATCCTTGTTTCTAGGGACAGGGAAGGACAGTGAGGGAAATTCTCCTTGTGCTATACTGTGCTAAAGCATTGATCATCAACCATCTTTAAAAAAACATTTTTTCTAGGGACAGAAAACTATAGGTAGGGAGAGTGTCAGTTTCTTTCACTGTGCTAATCCTTGTTTCTAGGGACAGGGAAGGACAGTGAGGGAAATTCTCCTTGTGCTATACTGTGCTAAAGCATTGATCATCAACCATCTTTAAAGCGGAGTGTCACCCAAAATAACATCTATATACGAGCACACTCCTTACACTACTAACATGTCCAGTAGCCACATCTTTTTTTTTTTTCTTTTGTACATACCGTATTATGACTATGTCAATTTCGGCTTCCGGGTACTCACTCCCGCGGGAGTAGGCGTTTCTATCCTCCCGCAATGTAATCTGGGAGTTCGCATGTCCTGCAGAAAAAGTTCCCCGGCGGATAAGGTTCCCCCCCCCCTGTACTGCGCATGCGCGGCACGAACCTCAACGGAGTTTCCGAAAGTAGCCGAACATGTAGAGCTGTGAGTCGGCTCTACACGGCGCCTGCGCAGTCAGCTCTACACGGCTCTTAGGCATTGCGCAGGCGCCGTGTAGAGCTAACTCGCAGCTCTACATGTTCGGCTACTTTCGGAAACTCCGTTGAGGTTCGTGCCGCGCATGCGCAGTACAGGGGAGGGAACCTTATCCGCCGGGGAACTTTTTCTGCAGAACACCGTCCACCGCTTCCAGGAAGTCAGTGCTTGTGGGCTTCACAATGCCCACAAGCAAAATGGAAAATTTCTATAGCTGATTTTAAAAGTTCATCTTTTGCCCAAAAACAGACAGGAGAGGTTTGAAGTCACCAAACACGTGAGTACTAATTGGTGATATAAAAATACATTGAATGCAACCAAAAACAAAAAAATTATTTGCCGCGGAACCTCCGCTTTAAAAAAACATTTTTTCTAGGGACAGAAAACTATAGGTAGGGAGAGTGTCAGTTTCTTTCACTGTGCTAATCCTTGTTTCTAGGGACAGGGAAGGACAGTGAGGGAAATTCTTCTTGTGCTATACTGTGCTAAAGCATTGATCATCAACCATCTTTAAAAAAACATTTTTTCTAGGGACAGAAAACTATAGGTAGGGAGAGTGTCAGTGTGTTTCACTGTGCTAATCCTTGTTTCTAGGGACAGGGAAGGACAGTGAGGGAAATTCTCCTTGTGCTATACTGTGCTAAAGCATTGATCATCAACCATCTTTAAAAAAACATTTTATCTAGGGACAGAAAACTATAGGTAGGGAGAGTGTCAGTTTCTTTCACTGTGCTAATCCTTGTTTCTAGGGACAGGGAAGGACAGTGAGGGAAATTCTCCTTGTGCTATACTGTGCTAAAGCATTGATCATCAACCATCTTTAAAAAAACATTTTTTCTAGGGACAGAAAACTATAGGTAGGGAGAGTGTCAGTTTCTTTCACTGTGCTAATCCTTGTTTCTAGGGACAGGGAAGGACAGTGAGGGAAATTCTCCTTGTGCTATACTGTGCTAAAGCATTGATCATCAACCATCTTTAAAAAACATTTTTTCTAGGGACAGAAAACTATAGGTAGGGAGAGTGTCAGTGTGTTTTACTGTGCTAATCCTTGTTTCTAGGGACAGGGAAGGACAGTGAGGGAAATTCTCCTGGTGCTATAGTGTGCTAAAGCATTGATCATCAACCATCTTTAAAAAAACATTTTTTCTAGGGACAGAAAACTATAGGTAGGGAGAGTGTCAGTTTCTTTCACTGTGCTAATCCTTGTTTCTAGGGACAGGGAAGGACAGTGAGGGAAATTCTCCTTGTGCTATACTGTGCTAAAGCATTGATCATCAACCATCTTTAAAAAAACATTTTTTCTAGGGACAGAAAACTATAGGTAGGGAGAGTGTCAGTGTGTTTTACTGTGCTAATCCTTGTTTCTAGGGACAGGGAAGGACAGTGAGGGAAATTCTCCTTGTGCTATAGTGTGCTAAAGCATTGATCATCAACCATCTTTAAAAAAACATTTTTTCTAGGGACAGAAAACTATAGGTAGGGAGAGTGTCAGTTTCTTTCACTGTGCTAATCCTTGTTTCTAGGGACAGGGAAGGACAGTGAGGGAAATTCTCCTTGTGCTATACTGTGCTAAAGCATTGATCATCAACCATCTTTGAAATCCTTGTTTTTTGGACAGTCAGGGAAATTGTCGTTGTGCTATTCTCTGCGAAAGCAATCATCCTCAACCATATTTAGAAATCCTTAAGTAAAGGGACAGAGAAGGACACCTGAAGGTAGCCCTTATTGCTTTTTTCCCATCTCCCTGCAGGCCATCTATTAGAATGTCTGGAAGGCAAACAAGGAGAGGCAGACAGTCAGGAGGCAATAAAAGAGGGCAAGCAGGCTCTGTGTCTGGGGGCAACAGTGCTGGTCGTGGACGCGGTGCATTGTCATCAGCACATGGCCATGGGACACGCTTGTCCTTCTTTTCGGCAGCTGGACATGTTGAGCCACATCATGCCGAAGACTTGGTAGAGTGGATGACCAAGCCCTCCTCCTCCTCCTCATCCTCTCTCACCCAGGCTCAGGGTACTGGCAAAGCAGCTGCCAAAGCGTCCTCTTCCCTGGTATCAATGTCAGACTCATCAGTCACTCCTTCCCTAGACCCACCATGTCCTCCTCCTGAGGAGTCCCCCGAACTGTTTGAGCACAGTGTTGGGTACATGCTCCAGGAGGATGCCCAGCATTTCGAAGGGTCTGATGATGAAACCCAGCTACAGGAAGGCAGTAGCGTGAGAGCAGACAGAGGGGATTATCAAGAAGGACACCAATCTGGCAGTCATGTTCCAGCAGCTGCAGCATACTGCCAGATTGGCTCCAGTGATGAGGAGGGAGGGGATATTGAGGTCACTGACTCCACGTGGGTGCCTAATAGGAGAGAGGAGGAGGAGGAGGATGAGGAGGAGGCACATCTCCAACGAGGCAGGATGCCCTTTGGTGGCCAGCGTAAGGGCAGTACACCGACGGAATCACACCGCAGAGCTCCGCCTGTGCAGGGCGCTGCCTCTGCCCGTCATTCAAAAAGTTCTTTGGTGTGGGCCTTTTTTGAGGCTAGTGCATCAGATCGCACAGCTGCTGTTTGCAACATATGTCTCAAGCGTATATCGCGTGGCCAAAACATCAGCCGCTTGGGTACCACATGCCTGACCAGACATATGTTGACCTGCCATGCAGCTCGTTGGCAAGCCTACCTCAAAGACCCACACCAAAGAACAAAGCGGACCTCTCCTTGCACCGCATCAGCTGGGATCTCCAACCCCACTATAACTTCAGTCCTCTCTGAAACATGCACTGAGAGGAATGAAGGTGTAGAATTAGGTGTGTCACAGCCAAGTACTTGCGGCCACTCTGCTAGCAGTACACCGACATCCGATTCTAGCAGGCAAATTTCCCTGCCCCAGCTGCTGGACCGTCGAAAGAAGTTCACTCCCAGCCATCCACATGCCCAGCGGTTGAATGCTAGCTTGGCTAAATTGCTAGCGCTTCAACTGCTGCCTTTTCAGTTGGTAGACTCGGCCCCCTTCCGTGAGTTTGTGCAATGTGCGGTTCCTCAGTGGCAGGTTCCCAAACGCCACTTTTTCTCACGGAAGGCTATTCCGGCTCTCTACCGGCATGTGGAAGGCAATGTCTTGGCCTCGCTGGACAGGGCGGTCAGCGGTAAGGTGCATATTACCGCTGACTCATGGTCCAGCAGGCATGGACAGGGACGTTACCTTTCTTTCACGGCCCATTGGGTGACTCTTTTGGCAGCTGGGAAGGATGCAGGACAAGGTGCAGTAGTGTTGGAGGTTGTTCCACCGCCACGCCTCCAAAATGCTACTACTGGTTGTGACACACCTCTCTCCTCCACCCCCTCCTCTTCTTCTTCCTCCATGGCCTCTTCCTGTGCTTTGTCCTCTGAACCAGCGGTGCTCCGTAGCCGTTCAAGGGGCTACGCAAGTACGCAGGCAAAAAGATGCCATGCCGTGCTTGCGCTGGTGTGTTTGGGGGACAGAAGCCACACTGGGGCAGAGGTCCTGTCTGCTCTGCAGGGCCAGGCCGAGAGGTGGTTGACGCCACGCCAGCTTAAGCCAGGAATGGTGGTTTGCGACAATGGCACCAACCTCCTCTCCGCCCTCCGACAGGGACAACTGACCCATGTGCCCTGTGTGGCTCAAGTCCTTAACCTGGTGGTGCAGCGGTTCTTGGGCAGGTACCCGGGCTTACAGGATGTCCTGAGGCAGGCCAGGAAAGTCTGTGTGTATTTCCGCAGATCTTATAATGCCAGTGCTCGCCTGGCTGAGCTGCAAAAGGAGTTGAACCTGCCCAAGAACCGCCTTATATGTGACATGCCCACCAGGTGGAACTCAACGTTGGCCATGCTGCAGCGGCTGCACACGCAGCAGAGGGCCATCAATGAGTACCTGTGCGACTACGGCACCAGGACAGGGTCAGGGGAGCTTGTTTTTTTTTCTCCACGCCAGTGGGGCATGATCAGGGATGCATGCACTGTCCTGGCACCATTTGAGGAGGCCACGAGGATGGTGAGCAGTGACAGTGCATGCATCAGTGACACTGTACCTCTTGTCCACCTGTTGGAGCACACGCTGCGTGGAATAATGGACAGGGCACTTGAGGCAGAACAGAGGCAGGAAGAGGAGGACTTCCTTGCCTCTCAAGGCCCCCTTTACCCAGACAGTGTTCCTTCTGTCCCACCCATCGCACAGGAAGAGGAGGAGGAGGAGGAGGATTGTGTCAGCATGGAGGTGGAGGCTGGCACTCAGCATCATCAGCAGCAGTCTTTTAGGGATGATTTACAGTCCCAAGAAACCAGTGGACTTGTACGTGGCTGGGAGGAGGTGGCTGCGGATCATGTCGTCCTTAGTGACCCAGAGGACTCCGGACCGAATGCCTCAGCAAACCTACGCTGCATGGCCTCCCTGATCCTGCAAAGTCTGCGGAAGGATCCTCGTATTCTTCGGATCAAGGAGAGGGACCATTACTGGCTGGCCACTCTCCTTGATCCACGGTACAAGGGTAAGGTTGCGGACCTTATGTTACCGTCGCAGAGGGAGCAGAGGATGAGACAACTCCGGGAGGCCTTGCAGAAAGGTCTGTGCAACGCGTTCCCAGAGACTGGGAGGTTACAAACTCCTGGTCTTGGACAACGAGTTGCTGAGGCTTCGGCCAGTCAAAGAAGGAGCGGTGGGGAAGGTGGCCGTCTGACCGATGCGTTCAGACAATTCTTTAGTCCGCAGCCCCAAAGTATGATCGGTTCCAGCAACCATCGCCAGCGTCTGATAAACATGGTGCAGGAATATCTAGGGGCAAGGTCAGACTTGGACACCTTCCCCACCGAAAATCCTCTGGCTTACTGGGTCTTGAGGATGGATCACTGGCCAGAGCTTGCACAGTATGCAATTGAGCTACTGGCCTGTCCTGCATCCAGCGTTCTTTCGGAACGCACATTCAGTGCTGCTGGAGGATTTGTCACGGATCACAGGGTGCGCCTGTCCACCGACTCGGTTGATCGACTGACTTTCATCAAGATGAACCAGTCTTGGATCACCACCAGCTACCACACACCTGATGCTGATATAACAGACTAATTGATTTTAACATGTCACATCCCTTCAAGACTGATGCTGATGCTGAGTGCCTGTGCTGTTATGTTGACTGGCTATCCTCCTCCTCCGAGTCCTCAATGATACGATTGATGATGATAGCTTGGAAGATCATTTTTGTTTATGGGTGCCGCCACCAGTGGTTAAGGCCCAATTTTTCAGCCCCTGTTTAACAGGGGCGTGTAATTACAATTTTTGAAGCAATACTTTGCAACAGGGCTCATTGCTGTGCTCCAAGTACAGTATCTGTGAGGGGTTGGAGTGTTGTGCCACCAGTGCCTAAGGCCCAATTTTTCAGCCCCTGTTTAACAGGGGCGTGTCATTACAATTTTTGAAGCAATACTTTGCAACAGGGCTCATTGCTGTGCTCCAAGTACAGTATCTGTGAGGGGTTGGAGTGTTGTGCCACCAGTGCCTAAGGCCCAATTTTTCAGCCCCTGTTTAACAGGGGCGTGTCATTACAATTTTTGAAGCAATACTTTGCAACAGGGCTCATTGCTGTGCTCCAAGTACAGTATCTGTGAGGGGTTGGAGTGTTGTGCCACCAGTGCCTAAGGCCCAATTTTTCAGCCCCTGTTTAACAGGGGCGTGTCATTACAATTTTTGAAGCAATACTTTGCAACAGGGCTCATTGCTGTGCTCCAAGTACAGTATCTGTGAGGGGTTGTAGTGTTGTGCCACCAGTGCCTAAGGCCCAATTTTTCAGCCCCTGTTCAACAGGGGCATGTAATTACAATTCTTGATCTAATAATTCACAGCAGGGCCCATTGCTGCACCCACCAAGAGTAACTCTGAGGGCTTACAGTGTTGTGGCAACGCCACCACCACCACCACCACGAAAGGCCCAATTTTTCAGCCCCTGTTCAAAAGGGGCATGTAATTACAATTCTTGATCTAATAATTCACAGCAGGGCCCATTCCTGCACCCACCAAGAGTAACTCTGAGGGCTTACAGTGTTGTGGCAACACCACCACCACCACCACCACCACGAAAGGCCCAATTTTTCAGCCCCTGTTCAACAGGGGCATGCAATTACAATTCTTGATCTAATAATTCACAGCAGGGCCCATTGCTGCACCCACCAAGAGTAACTGTCAGGGCTTACAGTGTTGTGGCACCAGCACCACCAACAAAGGCCCAATTTTTACTACCACTGTTCAACAATTATATGTTATTACAATTCCTGATATAATAGTTGACAGCAGGGCGTTCCAGCACCAACCAAGAGTAACTGTGAGTGCTTACAGTGTTGTGCCAACACCAACAACTAAGGGGCCTATTTCTGCAGAGTATATACGGCAGGTCCCTACTTTCAAACATCCAACTTACAAACGACTCCTACTTGCAAACACAAGAAGACAACAGGAAGTGAGAGGAAATCTACCCCTAGGAAGGAAAATTCTCTCCTGTAAAGCCCCATACACACTATCAGTTTTCTTGCAGGTTTTTCTCTTCAGGTTTACCAAAACCATGTAGTGCAAGGGCCTGCCTGATTGCATACGAATTGAAACTCTTAAGGTTTGACCTCATATTAGATGGTTTTGGTAAACCTGAAGAGAAAAACCTGCAAGAAAACTGATAGTGTGTATGGGGCTTAAGAATTAATATGGGAGAAAGGTGTCTCCTCTGTACTGATGCTTTATCACCAATCCTTGTTTCAAGAAAAACACCACATTTCAAAAACAGTTGTCATTGGGACGGAAAGTGAGGTGAAATGTACTGAACAGGGGCACAGACAGCAAAACAAATGTTACAGGGGTGATAACCCTTACCTATGTTTTCCAAAAAGTTTAAAAATAGATTTTTGGGCTGGAGCTACACTTAAACAATGTACCTGTTCAAAATTACAAACACATTCTACATAAGAACAAACCTACAGTCCCTGTCTTGTATGCACCGCCTGTATACGGCTGTTCAGAGTATATAGGGCCTTTTTTATTTTGTGTGCGGTGTTCCCCTTAATATCCATACAAGACCCAAAGGGGCTGGTAATGGGCTGGGGTAGGGGGGGGGTCATGGGGTAGCTATGCCATTTTTCTTAAAGATTTTCATCCATATTACCGGGACCAGACATTACATTAAAGCCGCAAGCAGTTTTAAATGGCTTTTTTTTCCTTTAGAAGTGTCATTTTGTGCAGGGACAGTTCTAAACACGGGAAACACGTGGCACTTCACAGGCATACTTTAGACACCCCCCAGGTACGATATTTAAAGGAATATTTGACTTTTTTTTTTCACTTTATGCATCATTAAAATGACTGCTCCCGAAAAACGACCGTTTTTAAAACTTCTTTTTGCATTGATACATGTCCCCTGGTGCAGAACCCGGGTTCCCAAACCCTTTTTAGGACAATAACATGCATAATAGTCGTTATAATTAGCACTTTAGAATTCGAACGTTCGCATCCATTGTATTTAATAGGGTTCTAATGTTCGTACGAACTTTCGGTCCGTTCGCGGGTTCTGGTGCGAACCGAACCCGGGGGTGTTCGGCTCATCACTACTATTGAGGCTCTTGATGGGAGACCTCTACAGCCTGCCCGTGTGACTCATGAGACTGTTCCGTTGTCTATGGCCATAGGGGCTCTTCACCATGAGATAATCCAATTCCAGGTTATTTCCTCACCTAAGTTTCTGCTGGTTATTGGTTATCCTTGGTTACAGAGGCACAACCCGTCTTTTGATTGGCTCCGTGCTGAGGTTCTGTCCTGGTCGCCACAGTGCAGTGAGAGATGCTTCCAGAGGGTAGCCAAGGTCCTGTGCACCTCTCCACTTTCCTCCCTGCCGGAGGAGTACTGCGATTTTAGCGATGTCTTTGATAAAGGTCAAGCCGGTACGTTGCCTCCACACCGGTCATATGATTGCGCAATTGACCTTCAACCTGGTGCCATACCCCCTCGTGGCCGGGTTTACCTTTTGTCGGTCTTGGAAGATAAGGCCATGGAGGAGTATGTTGCAGACGCACTTTCTCGAGGTTTCATCCGCAAATCCTCGTCTCCTGCTGGAGCTGGCTTCTTTTTCGTGAAGAAGAAGAGTGGTGAACTGAGACCTGGTATTGATTATAGGGGTCTCAATCGTCTCACCATTAAGAATGCCTATCCGATTCCATTGATTACAGAGTTATTTGACCGCCTCAAGGGAGCAACGGTCTTCACAAAGCTTAATTGGAGAGGGGCATACAATCTCATCAGGATTAAGGAGGGCGACGAGTGGAAAACTGCGTTTAATACCAGAACAGGTCACTATAAGTACCTCGTAATGCCTTTTGGCCTCTGTAATGCTCCTGCGGTTTTCCAGGAGTTCATTAATGATGTCCTCCGAGATTTGTTGCAGTTATGTGTGGTGGTTTATCTCAACGATATCCTCATGTTTTCCAAGTCCCTGGAGAGCCACCACACAGATGTCCGTCGTGTGCTTCAGAAATTAAGAGACAACAATCTCTATTGTTAACTGGAGAAGTGCGAATTCCATTGTGAACAGGTTAAGTTCCTGGGTTATGTCATTTTCACTGCTGGCTTTTCGATGGACCCAAAGAAACTTTCTGCAGTGTTAGTGGCCTCAACCCGTGGGTTTACGTCCTCTGCAGCGCTTTCTTGTCTTTGCCAACTATTATCGGAAGTTTATTCGTAACTTCTCGTCTCTGGTCAAGCCCCTGACTGATATGACCAGAAAGGACTGTTAAGCCTCGTACACACGGCCGAGATTCTCGTCGGAAAAAACATGTCGTTTTTTTCGATGAGATTCTTGGACAAGAAACTTGTCCCGGCCGAGTGTACAGACGCTCGATTCAAAGAACCCACGGTTCTTTGAATGGAGCGTACGCGGTGACGTCATCGACTACGACGAGCATGCGCTCGTCACATTTGATGCCGTCGCCGCCATCTTGGTATACCCTACCTATGCCTAGGAAGCTACCGCGCATGCGTCAAATTCATTTCGAACATGCGCGGGCTTCCCGGAGGACAGGTAAGTGTACACACACTCACTTTTCTCGTCGAGAAACAGGCTGACGAGAAACTCGACGAGAAAATAGAGAGCAGGTTCTCTATTTTCTCGTCGAGATTACTTGTCGGTTTTCTTGACGAGAAACCATACACACAAACGAATGTCTCTGCAAGACATCTCTGCCAGCAAGTTTCTTGCTGGTTCTTGCCGAGAAACTCGGTCGTGTGTACGAGGCCTAACCCACAGAGTTGGTCTCCAGAGTCCATTAAGGCTTTTGAGAGTCTTAAGACCACCTTTGTTTCTGCTCCTGTGTTGGCACATCCTGATCCCACGTTGCCTTTTATCCTTGAAGTCGATGCTTCTGAGACTGGAGTAGGCGCCCTTCTGTCTCAACGTCCTAGCTCTGATGGTGCTATGCATCCCTGTGGCTACTTTTCCAAGAGATTGTCACCTGCGGAGTGCAATTACGAGATTGGTGACAGGGAGCTTTTGGCGATCATTTTAGCCCTGAAAGAATGGAGACATCTCCTCGAAGGCACCACTGTGCCGGTTCTCATTCTTACTGACCATAAGAATCTCACATTCTTGTCTGAAGCTAAGCGCCTCTCTCCCAGAAGGGCACGATGGTCTCTTTTCTTGTTGAGTTTCAATTACATTGTCTCGTTCTTACCCGGTACTAAGAATGTAAGGGCTGACGCCTTGTCACGACAATTTTCCTCCACTTCCAAGATGGAGTCAGTTCCGGTTCCTGTGATTCCTCCTGATCGTTTTCTGACTACGGTTCGCACCAGTCTCACTTCTCCTTTGGGAGACAGAATTCTGGCTGCTCAGGTCGATGCCCCTCCTGAGAAACCTTGTGACCGCTGTTTTGTTCCCGAGAGTCTCCGCACTGCCGTGCTCCAGACTTACCATTCTCCCAAGGCTGCTGGCCACCCTTGGAGGAATCCACTCTTTTGGGCCATTTCCCAACAATTCTGGTGGCCTAGTCTACGGGCCAATGTAGCCGCCTTCGTAGCTGCCTGTTCCGTGTGTGCTCAGTGTAAGACTCCGACACCTTCCAGTGGGCCTGCTACAACCCATACCCTATGGTGAGAGGCCCTGGACCCACCTGTCTATGGATTTCATTGTGGAGTTACCCAACTCCCAGGGCAACACAGTTATCCTTATGGTGGTAGACCGGTTCTCGAAAATGTCTCACTGTATTCCACTTAAGAAGTTGCCTACGTCTAAGGAACTGGCTTCCATTTTTGCTCGGGAGATCTTTCGCTTACATGGCCTACCCAAGGTCATTGTCTCAGACAGGGGAAGTCAGTTTGTGTCCCGGTTCTGGCGAGCCTTTTGTGCACAGTTGGGAATTCAGCTTGCTTTCTCCTCTGCGTATCACCCACAGTCTAATGGGGCCGCAGAACAAGCCAATCAGTCCTTGGAGCAATTCCTGCGTTGCTATATTTCTGACCATCACAACAACTGGTCAGACCTCTAACCATGGGCGGAGTTTTCTCACAATAGCGCTCTGAATTCTGCTTCCCGGTTGTCCCCGTTTATGGCGAATTATGGTTTCCAACCTTCCATGTTGCCTGACTCGTTGGTTCCTCAGAGTATTCCTGCGTTAGAGGAACATCTCCGTGGTCTTCGTTCCACTTGGGTACAAGTCCAGGAGGCTTTGCGACAGGCTAACGAGAGATACAGACTCCATGCTGACCGCAGACGCCTGCCTGCGCCTTCCTACCTGGTCGGGGACAGGGTCTGGCTGTCATCTCGCAACCTGCGACTTCGTGTTCCTTCCCTGAAGTTTGCACTTCGGTTTATTGGGCCTTTCCGTATCCTTCGCAGGATAAACCCAGTGGCTTACGCGTTGGACCTTCCTTCCAGTATGCGTATCTCTAATGTGTTCCATGTCTCCTTATTGAAACCTTTGGTCTGCAACCGTTTTACCACCTCGGTGCCACGTCCTCACCCTGTACAGGTTGAGAACCATGAGGAGTATGAGGTACAGTCCATTGTTGACTCCCGTATGTTCCGTGGGCGCATACAGTACCTGGTGCATTGGAGGGGCTACGGTCCGGAGTAACGCTCCTGGGTCCCATCCTCGGATGTACACGCCCCTGTCCTCCTCCGTGATTTCCATAGATGTTTTCCCCTCAAGCCTGGTGGTCCTCCGAGGGGGAGGGGTCATTGAGGAGGGGGTACTGTCAGGGCTCAGCCCTTTCTTCTCTGTGCTGGCAGCTCAGCTGTCAGTTAATTGCCAGCTTCCATCTCTCCAGTGATCCACCTGTTGTGGATCTGCTCATCAGCTGCCTACTTATGGACTTCCAGTTCATTTGATCTTCGCCTTCGCCTGTGTTAACATCACTACAGACTTTCTCCTGTGTTCCAGCTGAAGACCTGCTTGTCTGCTGTTCCCTCTGGCTATGGATCCTGCTTGCTGTCCTTTACCTACCTCGTTGGCTCTTGGACTTTGGCTCGGCTGACTACCTGATCCGGTTACTGAACTCTGGCTATGTTTTTGACTATGCTTACTCTATTTACCTTTTATTATTTATTATTAAACTAGTGTGATTTAACTGCACTTCTGTCTCCGTCTGATTCATGGTCCCTGACACCGGCGGAAAACTTCAGAGGGCCCCCGTGAAGGAGTCAACCGGGTGCCCATCATCTCCAGTGAGCTCCAAACTGAATGAGAAGCACAGGAAAAGAGTGGACAAAACCCCTCAGAAGAAGCACAGGGTTCCTCAGTGGGAACGTACACCAAAGAAAGAGAATAATGTCCCTCAGCGGGTAGTTACACCCATTAAAAGGAGGGAGATCAATGCATACCAGGCCAGAGAGAGACTTAAGTCCAAAGAGAAATGGAAGAAAGAGAGTCCAAAAGGAAAACGCAAAGATCCAAAGAAAGAGACCCCTTTGAAGCGGTATCCAGAGAAGCTGGTAGGCCCCTCCCCGATAGTACCTGTCCAAGTGGAGGGAGTCTATACCAGAGCCATATTGGATACTGGGGCACAAGTGACCCTGTTGTACCGAGACTTTTATGACAAGCATCTAAGTCACCTACCCATCCAGAAGATTGAAGAGCTGGAAATATGGGGAATTGGGACTGAGAGTTTCCCTTATGATATTTATCTGCCGATAAAACTGACTTTTGACCCATCCATAGCCGGGAAGACCAACACGGATCTGGTCCGAAGACTCTTGGCCCCTCTGACAAGAAGAAAAGACCCCACAGTCACTGAGATCCACCCAATGCTGAAGACAGCTTATCAGCGACTGATCTTGGAGCAGAAGGCCCCAGAAGAGGGGGTAGGGAAGGTCTGGAGGCTGGGAAGAAGAGGGATAGTGCTGCAGCCCGGTGAAGTAGCCTGTTTAAATGCCACTGTGAAACTCACTTGGGAGCAGCCTGGGCCCTTTGTCATGTTGGAACCCGACCCAGGGGGAGAACACTCGGGCTTAGAAGTAGTCCCAGAAGTGGTCCCGTTGAGGGCCCTGAAGAAGGCACACTGTAAAGTACCTGTGAGTGTCAGGAATACTACGGATGGCCCCATGGAGATCCCAGCCAGGATGTTGCTGGGCCAGGTGAGCCCTGCTACACCAGTTGCTTTGTCAGACACGGAGAAGGCAGAGGGAGAAAGGACTGTGTGGGAGAAACTTTCCATGGAGAACCCAAACCTGCCCAGGGCTTGGAAAGAGAGAGCCAAGGCCCAGTTGACCAGGTGGAAAAAGATCTTCTCCCAAGATGAGTTCGATGTGGGGTGTGCAAAGAGTGCCACCCATCAAATCCGCCTCCAGGAAGACAAGCCCTTCAGGGAGAGGGTTAGGCGAGTTCCACTAGCACACCTCGAAGACTTGAGGGAACAGCTCGCCGAGCTCAAACTAACTGGTGTGATTCGAGAATCTTGAAGCCCCTATGCCTCCCCGATAGTGGTGGTCAGGAAGAAGAATGGGTCGTTGAGGCTGTGCATAGACTACAGGACCCTCAACAGGAGGACCATACCAGACCAGTACACCACTCTGAGGATAGAGGATGCCCTACAGAGCTTGTCTGGAGCCAAGTGGTTCAGCGTCATGGACCTCAAGAGCGGGTACTATCAGATCCCTATGGATCCAGAAGACAAGGAGAAGACAGCTTTCATAACCCCAGTGGGGTTCTTTGAATTCAACCGGATGCCCCAAGGTCTGTCTGGAGCCCCGGCCACCTTCCAACGTCTCATGGAAAAGACTGTAGGAGACATTAACCTCATCGAAGTCCTTGTATACTTGGATGACATCATTGTCTTCGGGAGAACCTTGGAAGAACATGAAGAGATGCTGGAGAAAGTTTTGAGAAGACTCAGTGAGGAGGGACTCAAGCTCTCACCTGAAAAGTGCCAGTTCTATCAGTCATCAGTTAACTATCTGGGACACATAGTGTCCGAGGATGGGGTAGCCACAGACCCCAAAAAGTTGGAGGCAGTCACCTCCTGGTCAAGGCCCACCACTGTGACAGAACTCAGATCCTTTTTGGGATTCTGTTCTTATTATAGGAGGTTCGTGGAAGGGTTTGCTCGGATAGCAAGGCCTCTGAATGAACTGCTCAAGACGGAGGGGGAAGAGGATGACTCGGGCCCCAGGAAGCCAGGGGAGTCAGTCAAGGACCAGTGGAACGAGAAGTGTGAAGAGGCCTTCCAGATGTTGATGAAAAGTCTAACCACTGCCCTTGTCCTGGCCTACGCAGACCCAAAGAAGCCTTATGAACTCCACGTAGATGCCAGTCATGATGGTCTGGGAGGAGTGCTTTATCAGGAGCATGAAGGGCAACTGAGACCTGTTGCATATGTGAGCAGAAGTCTGACTCCCTCTGAAAAGAACTACCCTACTCATAAGTTGGAGTTCCTGGCCCTCAAGTGGGCGGTAGTTGACAAACTCAGACTATCTGTATGGGGCAGAGTTCACCGTGAAAACCGACAACAACCCTCTTACCTATCTTTTCACCACAGCAAAGCTGGATGCCACAGGACATAGGTGGCTGGCGGCACTGTCTGCCTTCAATTTCAGCCTGAAATACAGGCCTGGGGCTGGAAATCGAAATGCAGACGCTTTGTCTAGGAGATCTCATGTCCCCATCAGCAGTACAGAAGACTGGACCCAAGTGGCACCCGACGGGGTGCGGGCCTTCTGTCAGGGGGCTGAACTCCAGGCCGGTGGCGGCTCAAGAGCAGAAGAAATAGGGGTCACTGTAGTAGGGGTCCCCAAACAGTACTGTGGGGTAACCCAGTTGGAGGAAGATAACTTGCCAAAACTGTCAAAGAGGGAGTTGAGATGTGACCAATTAGAAGACCCGATGGGGAGATTAGTCTTGGAAGCCTTGGAGAGGCAGGACCCAGATAGACTCTTGTGTCACTCTTCAAAGGAAGCTCGCCTGTTGAGGAAGGAGTGGGACAGGTTGCAGGTGCATCAGGGAGTGGTCTACCGAAGGGGCCCTTCTAATGACCTGGAAGACAAATGGCAATTGTTTCTGCCCGAGAAACACAGAGAGACTGTCTTGGTTGCTCTACACGACAACCATGGCCACCTGGGGCCGGAAAGGACCTTCCAACTCGTTAGGGACCGTTACTTTTGGCCCTGCATGAGGGCCGAAGTTGAAGAATACTGCCACTCATGTGCACGCTGCATTCAGAGAAAGACTTTACCCCATCAAGCTGCCCCAATGGGCCATCTGCAAAGTCAAGGCCCACTAGATTTGGTATGCATTGATTTTCTCTGCCTCTAACCCGACTTGAGTGGGCTAGGAAATGTTCTGGTAGTAACCGACCATTTCACCCGGTATGCCCAGGCCTTTCCAACCAAAGACCAGAAGGCGTCCACTGTAGCCAAAGTACTTATGGAGAAATACTTCGTACACTATGGGCTACCACAACGGCTTCACTCAGATTAGGGAAGGGACTTTGAAAGTCGGCTGATCCGGAAGCTCCTGGATTCCTTGGGGATCAAGAAGACACAAACTACCCCCTACCATCCACAAGGTGATGCTCAGCTGGCGAGGTTCAACCGAACCCTGCTAAACATGCTGGGGACCTTAAGCAGTGAAAAGAAGCAGCATTGGAGCAACCACATAGCAGCAGTTGTGCATGCATACAACAGCACCACAAGTGACGCTACAGGGTACTCACCCTATCGACTTATGTTCGGAAGAGAAGCAAGACTACCGGTAGATCTGGCCTTTGGCACCTACATAGACCATTGTTCTGCCACTTCTCACAAAGGATATGTAGATAGACTCAGACACAATTTAAAATTGGCCTATGAGAAGGCCCAAGCAGCCTCAGAACAAAGGGGGGCTCGCAACAAGAAAAACTTTGATCTGAAAGTTCGAATTCAAGATTTACAACCTGGAGACAGAGTGTTGCTACGGAACTTGGGGGTCCCTGGAAAACACAAGCTTGCAGACAGATGGAGACCTGAACCCTATGTTATTTGCAAAAAACTACCGGGCCTACCTGTTTACAGACTAAAGCCAGAAGGGAAGGTGAGGCCCTTAAAGACTTGGCATCGGAACCACCTACTCCCACTAGCTGAAGCAGTTAGGATTCCCCCTGCGATGTGTTCCCCTGAGCCAACTTCCATCCTGGATACTCCCAGGCCGAACACTCGGTTCCAGACCCCTCAGATTGGGGATACCGAGACCTCGGAGCTAAGTGAAGATGAGAGAGAAGAACTTGATTGGCTTTGGCCTTCCCAGGCCCCAGAAACTTCTGCTATTGATCTTCCACCTGATGAAGACACCATAGACAGTACACTGAATGCAGAAGCTACTGAGTTCATCCCGTCCAGTCCTTTGTCAGATTCTTGGGAAGATGCCTGTGACTTACACTTAGAGGGGGATCCAAGAGATTCCATGTATCTCCCTGCTTCTGAGTCAAGTGTCCCAGAACCAGTGGAAACTCCCAAGTCGGTTCCAGAAGAGGAACCTGTATTGTCTGAACCAGAAATCCCGAGAGAGCGAAGGATGAGAAGGACCATAAGGCCCCCCCGAAAATTGACTTACCCACAGATGGGGAAGAGCTCCGAAGACACTGTGGTCACTGCTAGGAGGAGTGTGGAAGACCCTGATTCCTCCACTGTTCATTTGGTGGGGGGCAACCCCAACTCACCCACTGGCACAGCTAGGCATGCCACTACTGACAGTGTGACCTATGGGCAAGGGAGTTCACCCCCTCGTTTTTGGTGGGAACTTCCTCTGCCGACATCATACGCATCTTTGTCTCATGTTGTGCGTAGTATGTGTTAACAGTTATCTTTGGGGACCAAAGAGTTTAAGTGGGGGGAGTGTGTAGTGGGGTCCCCTTTAAGGGCCCTGGACTACGTTACCCAGAACCCTGTTCGGCACCCAGGGTGCATTTGGCCACCGCAGAGACTCATGGGTGGGACTATAAAAGAAGGGGGCGAGGCTAAGCTCTGCCTCTTTGGACACTGCGCTGCTATCAACAGGTCTTCCCGTGCGGATCTGCGGCAGTACAGGGCCTGAAGCCAGGGCCTTGCACAACTTCCAGAGAGCCTTCCACCCCACTGTGAGCCTGGGTGGCATCCGACTTCTCCAAGTTGCTGACATCAGTTGGACCGGGGACCCGGCCGTTGCAGACGCTGTGTGCGGAGACACAGCCGGTGGAAGTCCCGGACTGGGATCGCGTCCGGAGTGGTGAGCGAGCACCTGCTCAATCCAAAAAAATACTTTACTCTGATTAGGCCTAGAGACTGCCTTGGCCCATCAAGTTTTATCTGCTGTTCCACCGGAGACTAGCAACAGAACTGGGTCGTATAGTCTCCGGTGAAGTGTTCTTCTATTACCTATCGTGTGGATTACAAATACTGTTTCTTTCTATATGTGCACCACCGTTCAAGCTGCATGCGAAGAAATTGTTCCCCAAGAGACTAAGTTATATCTGAGTCAGCCTTGACCAGGAGTTAGAACTTTTTGTTGCTGCGCCATAAGGGCGCATAGATAGGGATAGCTGCACTTGGCGCGTAATCGCCAGCATCCTCAGTGTGTACTATATTTACCGTTGCAGGGCTCTGCAGACAATATATGTATTATGTGTTAATCTATGCCTTTTACACAGAAGTAAACTAGTTATACTTTAACACTTTGCCCCACTGTGTTATCATTGTGCATATATTGCTAGATTGTGATAAGATAATAACCTTAGACTAACTGTGCCAGAGTGGGTCGAGTAGATTGCCGGGGGTTGGCGGTGCTGTATTCAGGGCCCGAAACAAATTCAGCGGCTCTCTTAACTGGGGGTAACGCTACAATTATAAAAAATAATAATATAATAATAATACATTTTATTCAGTAATGTAATCAAATCAAGAACACTGAAATTTGCTCAGTCGCAGAATTGTCGCTGTTGTCACTTTCAGTGTTTGATGACGAATTTCCCCACAAATCGCTATCGCTCAATTCTGCCAGTCTTTCTAATTTATTATCGCTGTTTTCTAGCTGGTCTAAAACCGCTTTGACGTAAAGGGACACTTTTTGGTTGCTATGGACAATCTCCAGTTTCCAGGCAGAAAGAACCGTATTTATATAATATAAAAATGCAGGCAGGGCACTGGACAAAGCACTAGGGACAAAACTGATGTGAAATGATTCGATACAGTAATGTAATCTACAGATTACAGTGTATTGTGTGTTATGTGTTTCTTACTTTTTTTAATTTGCCGTCAGGATCCGCCCCCATTCGTCGCGACGCTCACAGGGAACGGAGCCCGGAACAGTAATACATTGGGCGGAGGATCCGGCGGAGGATACAGCAGGAGGACATCGCAGGATCCTGGTCACAAGGTCAGTAACATGTACCAGGATACTGCGATGCAATCCTGAGTGTGGCTCGGGGTTAATGCTTTTGGTAATAAAAATGAACTCTGAGCCACACTCGGGAACACTGCTAGGGATGCTAACTGACAAATGCGTGGTCGTGCAACGCTGTATCCAAAAAAAATGTATATCCTTTTTTTTCGCACAAATAGAGATTTGATTACCTCTGTGTTTTTGTTTTTTTTGTGCTATAAACAAAAAAAGACTGACAATTTTACTGTCACATTTCTCACATTAAGGAAAATGTCACTGCATGGTTTATAGACTTATAGTTGTGTACAAGTTATTAGGGATGATTTACTAAAGACTGTGCACGTTTGCCAGTGCAGTTGCTCCAGAGCTAAGAAAATGAGGGGAAGATCTGCTGACTTCCTTTATCCAATCGTGTGCAGGCAAAAATGCTGTTTTTTTTCCCTTGAATGTGATTGGGTATTCTTTGTAAAATTAAGCTTAACCTCATTTACTAAGCTCTGGAGCAACTGCACTTGCAGAGTGCAACTGCAATTGCAAAATTGCACAGTCTAATTGCCTTTAGTAAATCAACCCCATTGCATTCTGACAGCAGGGAGACCATCCCTCTGTTAGAATACACAGATCAGCACTGCAGTCTATTGCCTGCAGCACTTATCAAGTGAAAACATACCGGCAGGCCGGTTGAACAGAAACTGATAGGTAGATTGACTTCTGTTTAACCACGATGGCCACACATTGAAATTTCAGTTTTAATGCATGTACAGTATGGCCAGCTTTACAGGGTAGTATATCAGCCGTCCTTCCCCTGAAAGGGAGAACAAGGGGAATCCCCAGGGACACTTAAGCCCTGTACAGACGATCGGATTTCCTATGGTTTTTTAACCAATGGATTTTTCCATCGGAAAACCGATGAAGCTGACTTTCATCAGTCTTGCCTACACACCATCAGTCAAAAAACCGACCGTTCCAAACGCGGTGACGTAAAACACTCCAATGAGCCGAGAAAAATGAATTCCAATGCTTCTGAGCATGGGTCGACTTGATTCTGAGCATGTGTGGGTTTTTTATCCGATGGCGTTCCCCACAGATGATAGTAATTTGCTATCGGTTTTTTAACCATCGGATAAATTTAAAACATGTTCTATTTTTAAACACCGATGGAAAAAAGATCGATGGGGCCCATACACGATCGGTTTGTCCGATGAAAAAAGTCCATCGGACTGTTTTCATCGGTAAAACCTATCGTGTGTACAGGGCTTGATCCTTAGCAGGACACATTTCCAACACCCTCCGACCACATGAGCTAACTCCACTCAGCTTATTTAGGGCACACTGCGCCATCACTCCACTAGTAGGAGGAGCAACTTTTAAAGGGGGCCTGTACCTGCCCTACAAGCTCACCCCAAAAGTCCAGCATGGAGTACAGAAGAAATAACAGCATCACCAGAAAGTCTGTGGAAAGTCACTTTTTCCTCTAGTGTGAGATTGTGAACTCAGGTCAAGCTGTCTCCAGGTCCGTGAATTGCTGATGCTGTTGGAACATCTCAATAAAGTCATATTAAACCCTCAATTTTTTAAGCAGTTTCAGCAGCTGATTGAATCGCTTACTAAGTATACAGCTTCCTAATCTTTTAACCCTTGCCTATGTACCATTTTAAGCTGGTGCCATGACATCTTCCCCAGGTTTCCTATTTCAAGGTGGCTCCTTTCTCTTGTAGTGTCCCGTTGAGCCACCCTTGCATTCAGGGACTAGAGGTGTCTCTCTACACTGTGTGCATCAATGGAAACACACAGCTCTGTAGCCTAGGATGGAAAGACGCTCTACTTCTGTTCTCTTTTCCTCCCCTCTCCCTTTTTCAAACTAACAAACTGGCTTGAGACTTGAGACTGCACTGTCCTCTGTTAACACTTTCCTGTGAAGACTGCAAGTTTGGGTAAGCAGCAATGAGACAGCAGGAGCCAACAGCAATGAAATTTGTAAATTGCAAGTGCTGCGGTAACAATTTTAACAAATAGTTTACTGGGGAATAGTGATGAGCCGAACACCCCCGGGTTCGGTTCGCACCAGAACCCGCGAACGGACCGAAAGTTCGCACGAACATTAGAACCCTATTAAATACAATGGATGCGAACGTTCGAATTCTAAAGTGCTAATTATAACAACTATTATCCATGTTATTGTCCTAAACAGAGTTTGGGAACCCGGGTTCTGCACCAGGGGACATGTATCAATGCAAAAAGAAGTTTTAAAAACGGACGTTTTTCGGGAGCAGTCATTTTAATGATGCATAAAGTGAAAAAAAAAAGTCAAATATTCCTTTAAATATCGTACCTGGGGGGTGTCTAAAGTATGCCTGCGAAGTGCCACGTGTTTCCCGTGTTTAGAACTGTCCTTGCACAAAATGACATTTCTAAAGGAAAAAAAGCCATTTAAAACTGCTTGCGGCTTTAATGTAATGTCTGGTCCCGGTAATATGGATGAAAATCTTTAAGAAAAATGGCATAGCTACCCCATCACCCCCCCCCCCCTACCCCAGCCCATTACCAGCCCCTTTGGGTCTTGTTTGGATATTAAGGGGAACCCCGCAACACAAAATAAAAAAGGCCCTATATACTCTGAACAGCAGTATACAGGCGGTGTAAACAAGACCGGTGTAAACAAGACAGGGACTGTAGGTTTGTTCTTAAGTAGAATCTGTTTGTAATTTTGAACACGTACATTGTTTAAGTGTAGCTCCAGCCAAAAAATCTATTTTTAAGCTTTTTGGAAAACATAGGGAAGGGTTATCACCCCTGTAACATTTGTTTTGCTGTCTGTGCCCCTGTTCAGAACATTTCACCTCACTTTGCGTCCCAATGACAACTGTTTTTGAAATGTGGTGTTTTTATTGAAACAAGGATTGGTGATAAAGCATCAGTAGAGAGGAGACACCTTTCTCCCATATTAATTCTTACAGGAGAGAATTTTCCTTCCTAGGGGTAGATTTCCTCTCACTTCCTGTTGTCTTCTTCCGTTTGCAAGTAGGAGTCGTTTGTAAGTTGGATGTTTGAAAGTAGGGACCTGCCGTATATACTCTGCAGAAATTGGCCCCTTAGGTGTTGGTGTTGGCACAACACTGTAAGCACTCACAGTTACTCTTGGTGGGTGCTGGAACGCCCTGCTGTCAACTATTATATCAGGAATTGTAATAACATATAATTGTTGAACAGTGGTAGTAAAAATTGGGCCTTTGATGGTGGTGCTGGTGCCACAACACTGTAAGGCCTGACAGTTACTCTTGGTGGGCGCAGCAATGGGCCCTGCTGTGAATTATTAGATCAATAATTATAATTGCATGCCCCTGTTGAACAGGGGCTGAAAAATTGGGCCTTTGGTGGTGGTGGTGGTGGTGGTGGTGGTGTTGACACAACACTGTAAGGCCTGACAGTTACTCTTGGTGGGCGCAGCAATGGGCCCTGCTGTGAATTATTAGATCAATAATTATAATTGCATGCCCCTGTTGAACAGGGGCTGAAAAATTGGGCCTTTGGTGGTGGTGGTGGTGGTGGTGGTGGTGTTGACACAACACTGTAAGGCCTGACAGTTACTCTTGGTGGGTGCAGCAATGGGCCCTGCTGTGAATTATTAGATCAATAATTATAATTGCATGCCCCTGTTGAACAGGGGCTGAAAAATTGGGCCTTTGGTGGTGGTGGTGGTGGTGGTGGTGGTGGTGTTGACACAACACTGTAAGGCCTGACAGTTACTCTTGGTGGGCGCAGCAATGGGCCCTGCTGTGAATTATTAGATCAATAATTATAATTGCATGCCCCTGTTGAACAGGGGCTGAAAAATTGGGCCTTTGGTGGTGGTGGTGGTGGTGGTGTTGACACAACACTGTAAGGCCTGACAGTTACTCTTGGTGGGTGCAGCAATGGGCCCTGCTGTGAATTATTAGATCAATAATTATAATTGCATGCCCCTGTTGAACAGTGGCTGAAAAATTGGGCCTTAGGCACTGGTGGCACAACACTGCAACCCCTCACAGATACTGTACTTGGAGCACAGCAATGAGCCCTGTTGCAAAGTATTGCATCAAAAATTGTAATTACACGCCCCTGTTAAACAGGGGCTGAAAAATTGGGCCTTAGCCACTGGTGGCACAACACTGCAACCCCTCACAGATACTGTACTTGGAGCACAGCAATGAGCCCTGTTGCAAAGTATTGCATCAAAAATTGTAATTACACGCCCCTGTTAAACAGGGGCTGAAAAATTGGGCCTTAGCCACTGGTGGCGGCACCCATAAACCAAAATGATCTTCCAAGCTATCCTCATTAATCGAATCATTGAGGAGGAGGAGGAGGATAGCCAGTCAACAGAACAGCACAGGCACTCAGCATCAGCATCAGTCTTGAAGGGATGTGACATTTTAAAATCAATTAGTCTGTTATATCAGCATCAGGTGTGTGGTAGCTGGTGGTGATCCAAGACTGGTTCATCTTGATGAAAGTCAGTCGATCAACCGAGTCGGTGGACAGGCGCACCCTGTGATCTGTGACAAATCCTCCAGCAGCACTGAATGTGCGTTCTGAAAGAACGCTGGATGCAGGACAGGCCAGTAGCTCAATTGCATACTGTGCAAGCTCTGGCCAGTGATCCATCCTCAAGACCCAGTAAGCCAGAGGATTTTCGGTGGGGAAGGTGTCCAAGTCTGACCTTGCCCCTAGGTATTCCTGCACCATGTATATCAGACGCTGGCGATGGTTGCTGGAACTGATCATACTTTGGGGCTGCGGACTAAAGAATTGTCTGAACGCATCGGTCAGACGGCCACCTTCCCCACCGCTCCTTCTTTGACTGCCCGAAGCCTCAGCAACTCGTTGTCCAGGACCAGGAGTTTGTAACCTCCCAGTCTCTGGGAACGCGTTGCACAGACCTTTCTGCAAGGCCTCCCGGAGTTGTCTCATCCTCTGCTCTCTCTGCGACGGTAACATAAGGTCCGCAACCTTACCCTTGTACCGTGGATCAAGGAGAGTGGCCAGCCAGTAATGGTCCCTCTCCTTGATCCGAAGAATACGAGGATCCTTCCGCAGACTTTGCAGGATCAGGGAGGCCATGCAGCGTAGGTTAGCTGAGGCATTCAGTCCGGAGTCCTCTGGGTCACTAAGGACGACATGATCCGCAGCCACCTCCTCCCAGCCACGTACAAGTCCACTGGTTTCTTGGGACTGTAAATCATCCCTAAAAGACTGCTGCTGATGATGCTGAGTGCCAGCCTCCACCTCCATGCTGACACAATCCTCCTCCTCCTCCTCCTCCTCCTCCTCTTCCTGTGCGATGGGTGGGACAGAAGGAACACTGTCTGGGTAAAGGGGGCCTTGAGAGGCAAGGAAGTCCTCCTCTTCCTGCCTCTGTTCTGCCTCAAGTGCCCTGTCCATTATTCCACGCAGCGTGTGCTCCAACAGGTGGACAAGAGGTACAGTGTCACTGATGCATGCACTGTCACTGCTCACCATCCTCGTGGCCTCCTCAAATGGTGCCAGGACAGTGCATGCATCCCTGATCATGCCCCACTGGCGTGGTGAAAAAAACCCGAGCTCCCCTGACCCTGTCCTGGTGCCGTAGTTGCACAGGTACTCATTGATGGCCCTCTGCTGCGTGTGCAGCCGCTGCAGCATGGCCAACGTTGAGTTCCACCTGGTGGGCATGTCACATATAAGGCGGTTCTTGGGCAGGTTCAACTCCTTTTGCAGCTCAGCCAGGCGAGCACTGGCATTATAAGATCTGCGGAAATGCACACAGACTTTCCTGGCCTGCCTCAGGACATCCTGTAAGCCCGGGTACCTGCCCAAGAACCGCTGCACCACCAGGTTAAGGACGTGAGCCACACAGGGCACATGGGTCAGTTGTCCCTGTCGGAGGGCGGAGAGGAGGTTGGTGCCATTGTCGCAAACCACCATTCCTGGCTTAAGCTGGCGTGGCGTCAACCACCTCTCGGCCTGCCCCTGCAGAGCAGACAGGACCTCTGCCCCAGTGTGGCTCCTGTCCCCCAAACACACCAGCGCAAGCACGGCATGGCATCTTTTTGCCTGCGTACTTGCGTAGCCCCTTGAACGCCTACGGAGCACCGCTGGTTCCGAGGACAAAGCACAGGAAGAGGCCATGGAGGAAGAAGAAGAGGAGGGGGTGGAGGAGAGAGGTGTGTCACAACCAGTAGTAGCATTTTGGAGGCGTGGCGGTGGAACAACCTCCAACACTACTGCACCTTGTCCTGCATCCTTCCCAGCTGCCAAAAGAGTGACCCAATGGGCCGTGAAAGAAAGGTAACGTCCCTGCCCATGCCTGCTGGACCATGAGTCAGCGGTAATATGCACCTTACCGCTGACCGCCCTGTCCAGCGAGGCCAAGACATTGCCTTCCAGATGCCTGTAGAGAGCCGGAATCACCTTCCGTGAGAAAAAGTGGCATTTGGGAACCTGCCACTGAGGAACCGCACATTGCACAAACTCACGGAAGGGGGCCGAGTCTACCAACTGAAAAGGCAGCAGTTGAAGCGCTAGCAATTTAGCCAAGCTAGTATTCAACCGCTGGGCATGTGGATGGCTGGGAGTGAACTTCTTTCGACGGTCCAGCAGCTGAGGCAGGGAAATTTGCCTGCTAGAATCAGACGTCGGTGTACTGCTAGCAGAGTGGCCGCAAGTACTTGGCTGTGACACACCTAATTCTACACCTTCATTCCTCTCAGTGCAGGTTTCAGAGAGGACTGAAGGTATAGTGGGGTTGGAGATCCCAGCTGATGCGGTGCAAGGAGAGGTCCGCTTTGTTCTTTGGTGTGGGTCTTTAAGGTAGGCTTGCCAACGAGCTGCATGGCAGGTCAACATATGTCTGATCAAGCATGTGGTGCCCAAGCGGCTGATGTTTTGGCCACGCGATATACGCTTGAGACATATGTTGCAAACAGCAGCTGTGCGATCTGATGCACTCGCATCAAAAAAGGCCCACACCAAAGAACTTTTTGAATGACGGGCAGAGGCAGCGCCCTGCACAGGCGGAGCTCTGCGGTGTGATTCCGTCGGTGTGCTGCCCATACGCTGGCCACCCAAGGGCATCCTGCCTCGTTGGAGATGTGCCTCCTCCTCATCCTCCTCCTCCTCCTCTCTCCTATTAGGCACCCACGTGGAGTCAGTGACCTCATCATCCCCCTCCCGCCTCATCACTGGAGCCAATCTGGCAGTATGATGCAGCTGCTGGAGCATGACTGCCAGATTGGTGTCCTTCTTGAGCATCCCCTCTCTCTGCTCTCACGCTACTGCCTTCCTCTAGCTGGGTATCATCATCAGATCCTTCGAAACGCTGGGCATCCTCCTGGAGCATGTACCCAACACTGTGCTCAAACAGTTCGGGGGACTCCTCAGGAGGAGGACATGGTGGGTCTAGGGAAGGAGTGACTAATGATGACATTGATACCAGAGAAGAGGACGCTTTGGCAGCTGCTTTGCCAGTACCCTGAGCCTGGGTGAGAGAGGATGAGGAGGATGAGGTGGGCTTGGTCATCCACTCTACCAAGTCTTCGGCATGATGTGGCTCAACATGTCCAGCTGCCGAAAAGAAGGACAAGCGTGTCCCATGGCCATGTGCTGATGACAATGCACCGCGTCCACGACCAGCACTGTTGCCCCCAGACACAGAGCCTGCTTGCCCTCTTTTTTTGCCTCCTGACTGTCTGCCTCTCCTTGTTTGCCTTCCAGACATTTTAATGGATGGCCTGCAGGGAGATGGGAAAAACAGCAATAAGGGCTACCTTCAGGTGTATACTGTGCAGGAGGCTTAGCAACAATGACACTGACACTGTCCCCTGCCTATCCTTCTCTGTCCCTAAACACAAGGATTTGCAATATGCTTCAGCAAGATTGGTTTAGCACAGAATAGCACACTGACAGTTTCCCTCACTGTCCTTCTCTGTCCCTACAAACAAGGTTTAGCACAGAATAGCACACTGATAGTTTCCCCGAGTGTCCTTCTCTGTCCCTAAACTCAAGGATTTCAAATACGGTTCAGCAAGATTGGTTTAGCACAGAATAGCACACTGACAGTTTCCCCGAGTGTCCTTCTCTGTCCCTAAACTCAAGGATTTCAAATATGGTTCAGCAAGATTGGTTTAGCACAGAATAGCACACTGACACTTTCCCTCACTGTCCTTCTCTGTCCCTACAAACAAGGTTTAGCACAGAATAGCACACTGATAGTTTCCCTCACTGTCCTTCTCTGTCCCTACAAACAAGATTTAGCACAGAATAGCACACTGATAGTTTCCACGAGTGTCCTTCTCTGTCCCTAAACTCAAGGATTTCAAATACGGTTCAGCAAGATTGGTTTAGCACAGAATAGCACACTGACAGTTTCCCCGAGTGTCCTTCTCTGTCCCTACAAACAAGGTTTAGCACAGAATAGCACACTGACAGTTTCCCCGAGTGTCCTTCTCTGTCCCTAAACTCAAGGATTTCAAATATGGTTCAGCAAGATTGGTTTAGCACAGAATAGCACACTGACAGTTTCCCTCACTGTCCTTCTCTGTCCCTACAAACAAGGTTTAGCACAGAATAGGACACTGATAGTTTCCCTCACTGTCCTTCTCTGTCCCTACAAACAAGGTTTAGCACAGAATAGCACACTAACAGTTTCCCCGAGTGTCCTTCTCTGTCCCTAAACTCAAGGATTTCAAATATGGCTCAGCAAGATTGGTTTAGCACAGAATAGCACACTGACACTTTCCCTCACTGTCCTTTTCTGTCCCTACAAACAAGGTTTAGCACAGAATAGCACACTGATAGTTTCCCTCACTGTCCTTCTCTGTCCCTACAAACAAGATTTAGCACAGAATAGCACACTGATAGTTTCCACGAGTGTCCTTCTCTGTCCTTAAACTCAAGGATTTCAAATACGGTTCAGCAAGATTGGTTTAGCACAGAATAGCACACTGACAGTTTCCCCGAGTGTCCTTCTCTGTCCCTAAACTCAAGGATTTCAAATATGGTTCAGCAAGATTGGTTTAGCACAGAATAGCACACTGACACTTTCCCTCACTGTCCTTCTCTGTCCCTACAAACAAGGTTTAGCACAGAATAGCACACTGACAGTTTCCCCGAGTGTCCTTCTCTGTCCCTAAACTCAAGGATTTCAAATATGGTTCAGCAAGATTGGTTTAGCACAGAATAGCACACTGACACTTTCCCTCACTGTCCTTCTCTGTCCCTACAAACAAGGTTTAGCACAGAATAGCACACTGATAGTTTCCCCGAGTGTCCTTCTCTGTCCCTAAACTCAAGGATTTCAAATACGGTTCAGCAAGATTGGTTTAGCACAGAATAGCACACTGACAGTTTCCCTCACTGTCCTTCTCTGTCCCTACAAACAAGGTTTAGCACAGAATAGCACACTGACACTTTCCCTCACTGTCCTTCTCTGTCCCTACAAACAAGGTTTAGCACAGAATAGCACACTGACAGTTTCCCTCACTGTCCTTCTGTCAGGGAAATAGCCGAAGAAGGACTGGCAATTCTGCCCAAAACAATCATGGCTGCCATGGTGCACAGCATGACTAAGGTGGGCGGTACTTCCTCCTTGTAACCTGAACAGATCACATGACTAACTTCCTGGTCTATTTAAGCCTGCTGCTGGAGCTGCTCATTGCTGGATTATCTCTTCAGTCTCCTGTGTACCTTGACCTTGTCTCCTGATCCGTGCTTATCCGTTGTGACCCGGCTTGCCTTAACCTCGCTTCCTGTTCTCCTGTGTTTGACCCTCGGCCTGCTTCTGGACTCTGCTTCTGCTTCCTGACCACCCGGCTTGACCCTCGGCTTGTACCTGGACCCTGCACGTGTATGACCCCGGCTCGCCCCTGTATATGCTCTGGACTGATCTCCTGTGTTTGACCCCCGGCCTGGCTTCCGATATCTCCGTTCATCTGAATATAACAAGCTCAGTTCTGCCTGCCTCCGCCATCCCTCAGTGGCTGAGCTCATCAGACTGCAAGCAAGCACCTGGCCAACCGTGCTTCTGTGGGCACCGCGCTCCCTGTTCCCAACTCCAGGGGCGCGCTGCACTCAGCCGCAAGGGGAGCCCTCTTAGCATCTCGATCTCCATACTCATTCCTGACAGTATAATCCAGCCATGTCAGAGATCGACAGAGGCGCTTCCCCTATAGAGGCTATGTGCCAGCAGATCACCGCACTTACCCAAACAGTGCAAAGACTACAAGACGCCCATGAGCAATTAGAGGGTCACCTGCATCACTTGTCTTCCAATCCTATATCTCCTGATCCAAGACCTACCTCCAGTTGTACTCCCTCTGCTGCAATGTCTCAGGAGGTTCCTCTCACCGTGCCGATCCCGCTTCCTGAACCACGTGTGCCGACCCCTGAACGGTTCTCGGGGGACCGAAGAAAGTTTAGGACTTTTAAAAATTCCTGCCTACTATACCTGGCTCTTCAACCAAGAACTTTCTCCTTGGAGAATATTAAAGTTGGTTTCATTATCTCCTTACTCTTGGACGACCCCCAGGTGTGGGCCCACGGGCTACTGGAACAGAAGAGCCCCATTACTGACTCTGTTGACACTTTCTTCACAGCTATGGCCCAGTTGTACGATGATCCCCATCGTATGACTACGGCCGAGAATGCCCTGCACACCCTGCAGCAGGGGCAACTTCCCGCAGAGGATTACACTGTGGACTTCCGCACATGGGCCGCAGACACATGTTGGAATCAAGCTGCCCTGAAGTACCAATATCGTCTGGGCCTATCGGAGTCCCTCAAGGACGAGCTGGCCAGGGTAGCAGTCCCGGATACCTTGGAGGGCCTCATCCAGTTAGCCATACAACTGGACAGACGCCTACGTGAACGTCTATTCGAGAAGTCTCAGACTCTCCAATCAGCTCAAGGACTGCCAGAATCCTTTTTTTCTCTCGCCTCTAATCCACCCATACCTGAAGTCAAGCCCAGACAGATGGGCCTGTTTCGGCCTGCTCTATCACCTGAGGAAAGACTCTACCGTCGAAAGGCGAACCTTTGCTTTTACTGTGGAGACAATGGCCATTTCTTACAAAATTGCCACCTCAGGGCGAAGAAACCATTCTTCAAACCCCCAGTACATTGTCAAGTGTCAGGACTTACCTCATCTCACCCTGTCCTCGCTATCTCCCTATCGGTGGCCAGGGAAGAGATCCGGCTTTCAGCCATCATCGACTCTGGGGCCTGCAGCTGCTTCCTAGACATCAACTTGGCCAAAGGACTTGGAATTCCCCTTGTTACCAAGAAGCAGCAGTTAACAGTTCATTTGGCTGATGGATCTCTACCCAGTTCTGGACTGATAACCCATGAGACCCTGCCAATCCCTATGACAACCAGCTCTGGCCACAAGGAACTGGTACGTTTCGATGTTTTGTGCTCTCCTCTGTTTCCGGTCATTCTGGGAGTCCCCTGGTTACGAGCACACAACCCTCACATTGACTGGCTGAAGAATGAAGTGCTGTTTTCATCTGCTTACTGTCAGCAGAATTGTCTGCCCCCTGGCCCTAAGGACTTTACCAGCTGCCTGACCATACAACCTGTTTCTAGTTCCAATCCTCATGTACCCTCTGCCTACCTAGAATTTATGGATGTATTCGACAAGAAGGGAGCAGACTCCCTTCCACCTCATCATCCCTATGACTGCCCTATTGACTTGCTCCCAGGCTCCGAAATTCCCTTTGGTCGTATCTTCCCTTTATCAGAGACTGAACTCGAAACATTACGACTCTATGTCGATGAAAACCTGGCAAAGGGATTCATTCGTCCCTCTTCTTCCCCTGCAGGTGCTGGCATATTTTTTGTCGAAAAAAAGGATAAAACGCTTAGGCCTTGTATAGACTACCGAGATCTGAATAAGATCACTATCAAAAATCGCTATCCACTCCCTCTCATCCCGGAACTCTTCCAACGATTCCGTTCTGCTCGAGTTTTCTCCAAACTGGACTTACGAGGTGCTTATAATCTGGTTCGCATTCGAGAGGGGGATGAGTGGAAAACAGCTTTCCGAACTCGTTTCGGACATTTCGAATATTTGGTGATGCCTTTTGGCCTCTGCAATGCCCCAGCCACGTTCCAGCACTTTGTGAATGACATTTTCCGAGACCATCTTGACAACTTCCTCATTGTATACCTGGATGACATCCTTGTCTTCTCGGCCACGCTGGAGATTCATCGAGTGCACATGAAAAAGGTACTAACTATTCTAAGAACGCATGGACTATATGTAAAAGCCGAAAAATGTGACTTTGAGAAAGAATCTATCCAGTTTTTGGGTCTTGTCATATCTACGAAAGGAGTGGCCATGGATCCCCAGAAAGTAAAAGCGATCCTGGAGTGGCCTGTCCCCTCCGACAAGAAGGGTGTTCAAAGGTTTATTGGCTTTTCAAACTTTTACAGACGATTTATTAAGAACTTTTCAGCCATTATATCACCCATTACCCAACTAACCCGTTTGCATTCCAGATTCCAGTGGTCCCCGGAGGCTCAGGCAGCTTTCGACAGACTTAAAACAGTGTTTGTTTCAGCGCCAGTTCTTCAGCATCCTGACCCTGCATTGCTCTACATTTTGGAAGTCGATGCCTCCGAAGTGGCCACAGGAGCTATCCTTTCTCAACGACAGGGCCCCAAATCATTGTTACATCCTGTAGCCTTTTCCTCTCGAAAAATGACACAACCGGAAAGAAATTACGACGTTGGAGATCGGGAGCTTTTGGCCATCAAAACAGCCCTGGAAGAGTGGAGATATTTACTTGAAGGTGCAGCACATCCCATTATGATCTTTACCGATCATAAAAATTTAGAATATCTGAGGACTGCAAAACGTTTGAGACCGCGTCAAGCTCGGTGGGCGTTATTCTTTTCGAGATTCAATTTTCACATCTCGTTTCGTCCCGGATCTAAAAATGGAAAGGCGGATGCTCTGTCTCGGATGTTCCCAGACACCCCTGAAGAAACCACTCCCGGTACAATCCTGTCCACACAAAATTTCCTTCTGATTCAGCCAGACCTAAAAGCATCCATTGTACAAGCCTCTCTTCACTGCCCATAGTCGGAAATTTCTACCTTAAGGAGTCACGAGGGATTTCTGTGGCATCAGGACAAAATCTTTGTCCCCCAGGAAGTCAGACTGCAGGCCTTGAAAAGATTTCATGATCACCAGCTGGCCGGGCATTTCGGGATCCGGAAGACGATCGACCTTGTCCAACGTTACCTATGGTGGCCTTCCCTAAGATCAGACTGTAAAAAATATGTTGAGTCCTGTTTGGTTTGCCAGCGTAACAAGGGTCCCAAGACCAGGTCTTGGGGTCTATTAAGACCCTTACCAGTTCCGGAGCAGCCTTGGAAAAACATCTCTATGGACTTCATAGTCGATCTCCCTCCATCAGAGAACTTTACAACAATCTTGGTAGTAGTGGACCGACTATCAAAGATGGCCCACTTCCTGCCCATGCTTGGCACCCCCTCCGCCATGGACACTGCAAAAGTTTTCATTAAGGAGATAGTCAGACTTCATGGGTTACCCGACAATATAGTCTCCGATAGAGGGGTTCAATTCACCTCTGGTTTCTGGAAGAATCTTTGTAAGATCTTGTCAATTGACTTATGTCTTTCTTCTGCTTACCACCCTCAAAGTAATGGCCAAACAGAAAGAACGAACCAGACCTTAGAGCAATACCTGCGGTGCTTCTGCTCTTTCTCCCAAGATGACTGGGTCTCCTTGCTACCTTGTGCGGAATTTTCATACAATAATACCATACACACGGCCACCAATCAGTCGCCCTTTTGGGCAAACTATGGCTTTCACCCATCCTTTCTTCCCAACACCATTCCTGAATCTCCGGTACCAGCCGTTCAGGATAGGATAAACTTCTTCCAAACCAATTACCGAATCCTTCAGGAGACCATGCGAAAGGCTCAGGAAGACTTCAAGAAACAACATGACAGGAGAAAGAGAGGGAATCCCATCTACAAGGTGGGTGACAAGGTATGGCTGTCCTCTATTAACCTCAGACTTTCTTGCCCTTCCAGGAAGCTTGGTCCAAGGTTTGTGGGTCCATTCGAGATCAAGAAGGAAGTGAACCCTGTGGCTTTTGAACTCGCTTTACCGGCCTCCTACAAGATCCATCCGGTGTTCCACGTCTCCCTTCTGAAACCAGCCGTGCCAAGTCCATTTCCAGGAAGAAATGAGTTGCCACCTCCACCAGTTATCATAGGTAACGATACCGAATATGAAGTTGAAGCCATCCTAGATTGCCGGAAAAGAGGTAGGCAGACTCAATTTCTTGTTAAATGGAAGGGGTATTCTTCAGAGGAAAATTCTTGGGAACCAATGGATAATTTACATGCTCCAAGACTTTTGCAAAATTTCCGCAACAGGTACCCAGAAAGATGGTCTAGGTTGGGCATCCAGAGGCTGCCCCTCGGGGGGGGCACTGTCAGGGAAATAGCCGAAGAAGGACTGGCAATTCTGCCCAAGACAATCATGGCTGCCATGGTGCACAGCATGACTAAGGTGGGCGGTACTTCCTCCTTGTAACCTGAACAGATCACATGACTAACTTCCTGGTCTGTTTAAGCCTGCTGCTGGAGCTGCTCATTGCTGGATTATCTCTTCAGTCTCCTGTGTACCTTGACCTTGTCTCCTGATCCGTGCTTATCCGTTGTGACCCGGCTTGCCTTAACCTCGCTTCCTGTTCTCCTGTGTTTGACCCTCGGCCTGCTTCTGGACTCTGCTTCTGCTTCCTGACCACCCGGCTTGACCCTCAGCTTGTACCTGGACCCTGCACGTGTATGACCCCGGCTCGCCCCTGTATATGCTCTGGACTGATCTCCTGTGTTTGACCCCCGGCCTGGCTTCCGATATCTCCGTTCATCTGAATATAACAAGCTCAGTTCTGCCTGCCTCCGCCATCCCTCAGTGGCTGAGCTCATCAGACTGCAAGCAAGCACCTGGCCAACCGTGCTTCTGTGGGCACCGCGCTCCCTGTTCCCAACTCCAGGGGCGCGCTGCACTCAGCCGCAAGGGGAGCCCTCTTAGCATCTCGATCTCCATACTCATTCCTGACACCTTCTCTGTCCCTACAAACAAGGTTTAGCACAGAATAGCACACTGACACTTTCCCTCACTGTCCTTCTCTGTCCCTACAAACAAGGTTTAGCACAGAATAGCACACTGACAGTTTCCCTCACTGTCCTTCTCTGTCCCTACAAACAAGGTTTAGCACAGAATAGCACACTGACACTTTCCCTCACTGTCCTTCTCTGTCCCTACAAACAAGGTTTAGCACAGAATAACACACTGACACTCTCCCTACCTATCCTTCTCTGTCCCTAAACACAAGGAATCCAGGATTAGTAAAGGAAAAAAATGACACTGTCCCTGCCTATGCTTCTCTTTCCCTGCTCCGGAACACACTACACAAGGCTGCCGTGCTGGCGGCCTTTTATAGTGTGGGGCGTGTACTAAACCCCCTCAGCAATAATTGGCCACAGGCATCCTGCCTGTGGCCAATCATTGCTCTCCTCGCTGCCGGCGCTGTGATTGGCCAAGCATGCGGGGTCACAGTGCATGCTTGGCCAATCACAGCGCCTGGATGACACTGCGATGGCGTAGTGCATTGTGGGCCGTTCGCGTCACTCGAATTTGGCGCGAACAGCCCAAATCGTTCGATCTTCGTCGAACGATCGAACAGCCGATGTTCGAGTCGAACGTATGTTCGACTCGAACACGAAGCTCATCCCTACTGGGGAATATTTATCTTATTGTGCTCAATGTGTTAAGCTGAGGGTTTAATACTTCTTTTAGATTAGTAGATAAGTGGGTCATAAATAGTTCCATAAAAACAAGCAATTTCAAACATCTGTTTCTGTACTACAATTAATGATAGTGAGCTGCTCAGGCAGATAGAGCCACTTCCATCTTGTAATATCTCCCAGTGAATGGTTCATAATCTTAAAAGAGGAGAAAAAGAGGAAAGCGTCCAAAGTGCTTCATGTTTACCATTCGAGCTGTGCAAGGATAGACAGATATCTCCTTAAAGACCAACTCAGGGCAAAAAAAGCTTTCTTGTGCAGTGGGGTTGTGCCTGGCTTGAACTGCACGGGTCAACTGCTGATGGGGAACTATTCCACTCACTGACACCAATGATTGGCCACTATGCCTCCCACTGACACCATGGATGGGGCACCATTCCTCCCACTGATACCAATGATAGGGCACTATTCCACCCACTGACACCAATGATTGCCCACTATTTCTCCCACTGACACCAAGGATGGGGCCTTGTTTACTCCTACTGATGCCAGGGCATTTTTTACTCCCACTAGCCATGTTCCTACCCCACTAAAGCCTGAAAGACAGTAAACTGGCCTTTTGTTTAGAAAGTGAGGAGACCCCTGGTCTAGGGGATTGGAGAACAGAGATATACTTACCTAATCCTCAGATGCTCCCTGCACAAGAATGGTCCCTGTGACTCCTGCCTCCCCCTGTGGTGTAGTGGTCATGTGCGGTGGACTGTTCCTGACGTCATTAAACCCATAGACCTGCTCTGGACATGAGGACATCAGGAACGGTCCACTGTTGGATCATGGGGGAGCGCTGTTTGCCGGTGGAGCGGAGGATTGGGTAAGTATACAGCTTTTTACTTGGACAAAACAAGCATTTGACCCATGCAGTGCAAGCACAGTCCCACTGCATGGAAACACTTTTTTTTTGCCCAGAGCTGGGTTTTAATGGGCCACTATAGACATGGATCCTTGTATTCAGGGCTTTTTTTCCTCAAACAATAGGTGCTGGAACTTAACCACGGCCCCACAAAACCCCTCCCCTACACACACCCTTCAAAATCACATCAAATAGTGGGTGTGGTCAGTCAAATTTCACGAAAATAGTAGGAGGGTCTTAAAGGGGCATTAAATACCAGGATTGCATTACATACAGAGTGCAGAGCTGTCACTTGTAAACACAGAAACCAGACTTCTGGGTTTACAAGTGATTGTGGTGAGCCAGAGGTGGGGGAACTGAGTTCCACCAAGTTCCTCCTGAAAAAAAGGCCTGCTTGACTTGTATTGTATGAGATGTATGTCTATGTACTCACCTAGTGCCAGGATTTCCTGTAGGCTGGGTTCAAACCACAGCTGCATCCTAATATGTGTTGTGTTGACATGTGTTGTTGGGGATTTCTTTCTCAAACCTCTCTGCCTGAAAAACCATGTGGGAAAATATCATTTGTATAGTAACGAACATGTGCCTTGATTAAGTTGGGAAGCATAACCAAACATGTCAACACGGGTGTCATGTAATGAGCTTATGGTAAGCACACATTGTTGTTGCTGATGATAGTTTACCCATGGGAAGCCTCTACACAAGATTCATGCATAGGGCTGACTTTTCATGTAGCATTAGCAAGCAAAGGAATGTAGGCAAGTGTGGATGGCTTAGGTCCTGTGTAGTGCTGGTGCAGGATGGGATTCTATCCTAAGTGCTGTGGGCCCCAGTATAATGGTCCAAATGAGAAAAAGCACAAAGCAAAGCACCCTGCATTGACTCAATATAATGATTAATCCTAACCACATTCAATGTTACCTTGTGCTGGAAATATAAAGTCTGTGTATTTTTGGAACTTCTGCTAGCTAGATTACTCATAAAATGCGTAATATACTGCAGTGTTGGTCATGGCGATGGAATTATATTGATGGCAGGATTGTATTTTAGAGATTGAAGACCCAGAGGGCTTCATGTTGATTTTTCAATAAAGTTTACTAATTTCTCACTATCAGTGTAATAAATGAACTACAACTATAGCAGCTGATTCTGCTGAGACTGGGCCTAAGGGTAAGGAGGCCCCAGTGTGGTGTCCATGCTCTTCCACTCTATCAGTACAGGATTCCTTTAAAGGCCCGTCACCATTAGCCTAACGTAGGCTGGAAATTCATAATCAAACCCGAATTGTAGACTGAACCTAGAGTGTGTGTAGACAGTGGAGTATACTATTCATATAAATCAGACAGACTGAGGCTGTGCATCTCACTGAATGTCCCTACCAGCTGTTCATTACCCCAGAAAGGCCAGTAGACTGGACAAAGCACTAGATTGCAATTCTGGACCTCTCTGAGCCACACAATATACTGTATATCAACAGTGAAGGCACTACTTAAAGTGATTGTAAACCCTCAAATGTTTTTCTTAAAATATAAACATGACATACTTGCCAGCTCTGTGCAATTATTTTTCCACACAGGAGCCCCATTCCTCTTCTTTTTGGGTCCCCCGCCGGTGCTCCTGCCCCCCCTCCAAAGCTACTTGCTATGGGGGTACACATGTATGCTCGCTCCCAAGTCCTGCTCTGTGTTTTTAGAAGACACACAGAGCAGGGCTTGGCCCTGCCCCCTGCTCCCGCCTCACTGACTGTGATTGACAGCAGAAGGTACTGTGTTTAATCCAATGAGGAGGGAGAGAGCTGCTGCTCTCGAGCAAATGACTGGATCGAGATCGGGCTCAGGTAAGTATAAGGGGGGTCTGGGGGGGAGCTGCATGCCGAAGGTTTTTTAACCTTCATGGATAGAATGCATGAAGGTAAAAAGCTTTTTGCCTTTAGAACCACTTTAAGTGACTCAGTTATCCAATGTGTGCAAATCTAACCCAATTCAAAGGTCAATTTACCCATGGGTGATGTTTCAGTGCTTTGTTTAGATCTGGAAAGATAATTCAGCAAGCAATGTTTATGTGCCCCAACACAAGATGTCTGAACTTAAAGAGGAGCCCCCCCATGGAAAAAATAAAAGTCAGCAGCTACAAATACTGTAGCTGCTGACTTATAATATTAGGACACTTACCTGTCCTGGATTCCAGCAATGTCGGCACCCCAGGCAATGTTTCCATCAGCTCTCGGGTAGGGCCACCGCCATTGCCTGTAAAGGAAACCGGCAGTGAAGCCTTGCCCGGCAGTGGGGAAAGGAGGAGGGGGGCCGAACTTCCGGGGGACCTCACCACATCTCACTGCAGCCAGGTCTCCCGGAAGTGGGGACAAGTACCTGTCAAGACCAGCAGAGCTTCCTCTTTTGGGTGGAGTTCCACTTTAGGCCAACAGATACATTAGCATTACGCCAAGGTAGCCAGAAATAAAAATGGAAGTTATAGTGGAGCTATCTCATCTCAGGGCCTTTACTGTGCTTTTTTTTATAAATTGTCCAAAATGTAGTTAGTGCTTTTTGAGGAGAGGTTTCTGGCATAATCTATAAGACACACAGAGCATGGCTTGGCCCCGCTCCTCGCTCTCCCTCCTTACTGACTGTGATTGACCAGGAGCCAGTGGCTCCTACTTCTGTGTCTGAGCCAATGAGGAGGGAGAGAGTGGATAGAGCTGCTGCTCCTATGCACATCACTGGATCAAGATTAGACTCAGGTAAGTATAACAAGGACGAGGTCTGGGGGGGGGGGAGCTGCATGCAGAAGGTTTTTTACCTTCTTGCATAGAATGCATGACGGTAAAAAAAATCTTCTGCCTTTAGGACCACTTTAAGTGACTCAGTTATCCAATGTGTGCAAATCTAACCCAATTCAAGGGTCATTCTACCCATGGATGATGTTTCAGTGCTTTGGTTTAGTTCTGGAGAGATAATTCAGCAAACAATGTTTGTGTGTCCCAACACAAGATGCCTGAACTTAAGTTATCAGATACATTAGGATTACATCAAAGTAAGCAGAAAAATAGCTGGAAAATATAGTGGAGCTATCTCAACTTAGGGCCCCCAAGAGATATAAAAAGCCAGTGGGTAACTCAGCATAGTCCAACAATAAATAAAATATTAGTGTGCAATGGTGTTTTCATTACTGTTTTTGTAGATCATATTCGCATCCTATAAAAAAAAAAAAAATTGCAATAGTCCTTGCTTAGTTTTGTCTATCACTATTTAACTGATAACCATGGATAACCCATTCCACATGCATTAGCAGTGGTCTGGGGGATCACTCCCCTGATTTATTCAGACGCATTTGTGTGCTGTCAATAGACCTAAATAGCTGATGGAATTACAACAAAAGTTACCGTATTCACAGTATAGTAGTAAATGATTGATATAACCAGGGGTGATTGACTGTATCTCATTTCTCCCCCAATGCCCAGTGCCAAATTCTGTCATGTGGGGAGCCATGGAGAGTCTTTACCACTAGACCAACTTGGTGCTTAGAAAAGGATTTCCAGCAGCGGGACACGTCTTGGATCACAAGTTTTTTTTAAGATCCAAGACAGTTGAGTGCCAAAATCTCTTATATGGGGAGTTATGGAGGGTCCTTATCTCTTGACCAGATAAGTCAGTGATAGCGAACCTTGGCACCCCAGATGTTTTGGAACTACCAGGATTATTGTTGAGCATCATGGGAAATGTAGTTCCAAAACATCTGGGGTGCCAAGGTTCGCCATCACTGAACTAGGTGCTTAGAAAAGGATTTCCAGCAGCAGGACACGTCCTGAATCACAGGGTTTTGTTAGATCCAAGATAGTTGAATGCCAAATTCTGTCATATGGGAATGGGGAGCCATTGAGGGTCCTTACCTCTAGACCAACTAGGTGCTTAGAAAAGGATTTCCAGCAGTGGGACATGTCCTGGATCACAGGGTTTTGTTACATCGTAGACCAGGGATCCTCAAACTACGGCCCTCCAGCTGTTGCGGAACTACAAATCCCATGAGGCATTGCAAAACTCTGACATTCACAGACATGACTAGGCATGATGGGAATTGTAGTTCCTGAACACCTGGAGGGCCGTAGTTTGAAGACCCATGTCCTAGACAGTTGAGCAGCGTGTATCTACTGCAGTCACTATGCAGCCATTTTCTGTTTACAGCGACTACATTAGGGTGACCAGACATCCCCGGTTTCAGGGGACAGTCCCTGGATTGAGGACACTGTCCCCGGACCAAGTCTGTCCCCAGTCTTGTCCCCGGATTGGATTTGAACAGGGGCTGGGGCAATTTCAAAGACAGTCAGTGCAGAATTAAAAAAAAAATTCTGAATTACACACCCCCGCTCCACCGCACCTACTAGCTTAGGGAGGTGTATTTATTTCTATTATCTGTGCCCCTTTCTGATGATCATGTGCTGGTCAGGGCGGAGAAATATTTCTTCAGTTTCGGGTGCATGCACATTCAGCTCCGCTCGCATGTTCTTCTACCTTGGCTCAAGTCCCGGCCAGCCGCCTGCCTGCTTATCTCCTTGCATCCCTGGCAGAGTGATCTTTCTCTGCTCCCCACCCAGTAGTAGCCGGGGCCCAGAGAGTAAGACTTGACAGGCTGTAAGGTGGGGGGCAGAGAGTCACTGATTGCCGCCATTACTAGTATAAAAAAAAAATATGTCCCCGGATTTCATTTTAAAAATCTGGTCACCTTAGACTACATGGCATTTCTCTAGGCAGGCTTCCTAATGGTGACACCAGTGGACAATGCCTGTGTAATGTGTGGTGGAGCTGCCACTTGTGGTCTTGAGTGGAAACTTGTGTGACAAGATGACAAAGCAGGAGCACGATTGGGAGACAGGGACTGAACATTGGCACCCTATAACAGGAAGAATCTGAACGGAGACTTACATTAAAGCTCATCAAGTGGTATTCCAAAAAAAAAATTGAAAAATATTAAAAATAACGTTTGGAATGACCTCGGGTTCCGAGGATGCAAGTTTTTAATGTATTTATTTTGTCTTTTGTTGAACCAGATGAACATGTGTAACTTTTCAATCTGACTAACCATGCAATTAACAGGTTTACATACACCTAAACAATAGCAAGCATGTTCTGAAAATACACTACAATTTCCGTTACTTAACGAGTAAACCAATAAGTGACACTTCTTACATTTCTCAGTAAACACTGGCCATACATGCCCTATTGATTTTGACTTTTGGCATCTTTCATCAGCACTACACATCTTAACTAACAGGCCCGCAGAGGAAAGGTTACAAAGAAGGCAATTTATTGCAGAGAACATTGTGTACTCTGGCCACACGTGTAATATGGATACCCCAAATGGCTGCCCACGTGTCCAGGAAGAGGCAGAACTCTGGCTGCTTTACCACAATCCTTGTTGAGTGCTGTGTATGCTGCAGAGATATTGCAAGCATTTCATCCACAGGCCATTGTTTGTTTTGGCAACATAATCTTTGCATTTTTTTCCTTTTACAATCAAAAGTATGTTAACCTCTTCCATACAAAACGAAATCTAAAAGATCAGCAAGTATTGACTACAAACACTGCTTAAAGATACAAATATACAGCCTACCAGTTTACATGATCAAAGAGTTGTGAACTCTTCTTGGAATTATGGACAGTGTAATTGCCTTTACTGTGCTTTTTTTTTTTTTTCCAAAATTTAGTTAGTGCTTTTTGAGGAGGTGTTACCAGCATAAAAATATATTACAGTATATTAGTCCAAGCCTAAATCTAACCTTAAAGAGGAGCTCCAGTCATTGTTTGTGTTTATTAACCACTTAGGCCGGGTTCACACTGGTCCGACAAACACTCCGACATTGGGAGCTCATGTCGCATGACGTGTGAAAATCAATGTTTCCCTATGGGAGCCGTCTTAACTGGTCCGACACAAGTCGGTCCGACTTTGCAAATGCTCCCTATACTACTTTGGTCCGACTTTGATCCTACTTCAGCCCATTGAATATCATTGAAGTCGGATCAAAGTAGGATCCTTGTCCTAACCATCTGACATTTGACAACCGACATGGTGATTACAGCAGCAGTAAAAGGAATTTATCTCACCCTGGGATTGTTTTGATTGGTCAAAGGACAAGTCAGACTAGCACAAAGTCGGATCAAAGTAGTATCCTGTTCATGAAAGTCGGATGGATGTCGGACCAATGTAGGATCAATGTAGGACTGATGTCGCAGAGCAAAGTAGGATGAAAGTTGTATGACTGTCGTATCGTATCAGTGTGAACCCAGCCTTAACCACCTCGCGCCCGCCGTACGACTATATACGGCCGCGAGGTGGTTGTTACATGCCGGGAGGCCGTTATTATACGGCCTCTGCTAATTTGGCCACTGGGGGGCGCGCGAGTGCCGCCGGCGGCGCGCGCACATATCCGACGCGTCACTGCAATGCCGATGCGCGTGCCTGGCGGCCGCGATTTCCGCCAGGCACCCGCGATCGGCGGTTACACAGACAAGGACATGGATCTGTGTGTGTAAACACACAGATCCATGTCCTGTCAGGGAGAGGAGACCGATGCTGTGTCCCTTGTACATAGGGACACAGATCGGTCACCTCCCCCAGTCAGTCCCCTCCCCCACACAGTAGTAATCACACATTAGGGAATATATTAACCCCTTCCTCGCCCCCTAGTGTTAACCCCTTCCCTGCCAGTCACATTTATACAGTAATCAGTGCATTTTTATAGCACTAATCGCTGTATAAATGTGAATGGTGTCAAAAGTGTCCGATGTGTCCGCCATAATGTCGCAGTCACGTAAAAAATCACTGATCGCCGCCATAACTAGTAAAAAAAAAATTATAAAAATGCCATAAAACTACCCCTAATTTCTAAACGCTATAACTTTTGCGCAAACCAATCAATAAACGCCGCTTGCAATTTTTTTTACCAAAAATATGTAGAAGAATACGTATCGGCCTAAACTGAGGGAAAAAAAAAATTCCCAAAAAATTGGGATATTTATTATAGCAAAAATCAAAAAAATATTGCTTTTTTCTCAAAATTGTCGCTCTATCTTTGTTTATAGCGCAAAAAATAAAAACTGCCGAGGTGATCAAATACCACCAAAAGAAAGCTCCATTTGTGTGAAAAAAAGGACGTCAATTTTGTTTGGGAGCCACGTCGCACGACCGCGCAATTGTCATTCAAAGCGTGACAGTGCTGAAAGCTGAAATTTCGCCTGGGCAGGAAGGGGGTATATGTGCCCAGTAAGGAAGTGGTTAAAGGATATCTAAAAGGTAAATTGTTTAAAAAAACAAACAAAAAACAAACATGTCATACTTACCTCCTCTGTGCAGTTGGTTTTGCATAGAGTGGCCCCGATCCTCCTCTTCTGGGGTCCCTCAGCTGCGCTCCTCCTCTTCTCGAGTGCCCCGTTGGAGAAGCGATCTCCCTCTGGGCACACGTGCGGGCGCGCTCCTGTGTCCTTCTGCTGCGTCTATTGACACAGACAGCAGGACTCGGCCCTGCCCCCGTTTTTCGCGTCATTGGATTTGATTGACAGCAGCAGGAGCCAATGGCTGCGCTGCTATCAATCTATCCAATTAGGACCCGAGACACCAGCTGGGAAAGCCCGGGTTCAGGTAAGTAAGACGGGGACACTGCTACACTAAAGGAGGTTTTTCACCTTAATGCATAGAATGCATTAAGGTGAAAAACCTTGAGGGTTTACAACTCGATTAAGGACCGGGCCTATTTCAAATGGCAGCTATCTGCTGCCATAACAACGGTACTCAATGACAAAGTACCAACGTATAACGACGGCGGACAGTCCAGAAGTGGTTAGAAGTCAGCATTTTCAATAACTGTAGCTGCTGACTCTGATGCCGCGTACACACGACCGCTTTTCTCGACGAGAAAAACTGCATTTTTTTTTTCGCCGAGAAAAACGATCGCCTGTGGGCTTTATGTCGTTTTTCTCGTTGAGAAAAACGGCATAAAAAACGACGAGAAAAATTAGAACATGTTCTAAATTTTCTCATCGTTTTTTCCAGCATTTTTTTCCGCGGCAGTTTTCCCATAGGGAGACACTGCCGCGGAGCCCACAGACGGTCGTTTTTCTCGTCAAGAGAAAAAATGACGGGAAAAACAACCGTGTGTAGGGAACCAAGCGGTTCCCTCGTTTTTCCTGTCATTATTCACGGCGGTTTTTTAACTGCCGTGAATAATGATCATGTGTACGCGGCATTAGGCCCCTTTCACACCAACAGACCGATCAAACGTTTTTCAGGCAGACTTGATCGGACCACCCATTGTTCTCTATGGAGTGGCAGATGTCAGCAGACATATGTCCGCTGACACTTGCCGGCATTTGATCTGGTCCACTAAAAACAGACGAATGGGGATACATTCGCCATTCATCCGGCGGATCGGATCGCATGACAGTCAGATGGAAACGGACAGGCAGTTTGTTTCCATACGACTACCCCATAGTGAACAGAAGGCTGTGTCCATGTCTGCTCTGCATAGCGGACCTGTCATCCACTTGCCTAGCGAGGTTCAGCGGAGAGATCCCCTGCTGAGTAGGCGAATCCGCATGAAGGGGTCCACCCCATCTGAAAAGGGGCCTTAATAAACACTTAACTGTCCTACGATCCAGCGATGTGCTCACCCGATCCGTCCCTTCTCCCCGACTTCTCTCCCCTGGTGCCGACATCTCAACTGTGGGCACCCGGCTGTGACAGCTTGCGGTGCTGGTTGCCCACTGTGCATGTGCGAGTCGCGCTGCGCCTCCTGAATGGTCCAGCAGTCTTCTGGGACCTATGACATTTACCAGAAGACTGCAAGCAGGGAAGGGGAAAGGAGAAATTCTGCCGAAGAGAGAGCTGGTACCTGTCAAAACTAGGAATCCCCCCCCCAAAAAAAAAATTTACATGCCAAATGTGGCAGGGGTGTAGGGGAGGAGTACTTAAAGCAAACTTCCCCTTTTGGGTGGACAGAATAGGGAATGGTTAAAAAACATATTTTGTGCTGACTGTTACATTAAAGAAATTTCCCTTCATTTCCTGTCCTGGTGTCACAATAGGACTGCAGGAAATTCTACACACAATGAGAATATCAGACGCATGATTGTCTGTTTTTATTTATTTTTTTGCATGCTAGTCTCATTTAAAAAATACAAATAGGTTACTAGAGTTAAAAAAATTCTCATAAGACAGAATACACTTTCCCCCAATGAATTAATAAATTATATTGTATTGTAATGTATTCTTTCATTTCCGATCATGTGCAGCCTTGGTCACTCTAATTTTTTACAGCTGAATACTGTACTAATTAAACAAAAATTGTTTGTTCTGTTATCATATGAGAAAAAGTTTTGTGCTTGTCCCTTCGGATAATTTAGCTTGAACTGTCCTGATCCGCTCTCAAAAGCTGTGTACTAACGATAAGATATTCAGACGATCGGTTCTGAGGGCCGTTCCGGATGTTTTTCTGCATGCATGTTTTTGATGCGTTGTTGATGCTTTTTCTCTCTTGTTTTCCAAAGTTTCCTGGGTTTTTCTTTTACAAAAAGGTTTATTGTCATACAAACCAACAGTACAGGTTTACAATAGAGTATTATAGCATACAAAATACAAAGCAGATCTGGGCTCGAAGGCCTTTATCAACATTAAGGAAGCATGAGCCGTAATCATATGCTATACTCTAATAAAAAGGAGAAATTAAAATAATCTATAGGGCCAAATGGTCCAAAACCCGAGCCATGCCCGGCTGTCTATAAACCTGTAAAATGAACGTATAATACTCAACAATAGAAAATCTGAAGGTTAGCATCCTTTAGAAGGGTTAGAAAGGGTTAACAGCAAAATAAAAGACTATATGAAAGAGGAAAAAAAAAAAATGGAGCAGAACAAGAAAAGGAGTAGAAGGGGAAGAGGGAGGAAAAGAAGAGGAAAGCAGGAGGTCCACGGGGTGCGCGCAAGAGGAGTCCTATAGCGATAGTAATGCAGCGTCAAACCTAGAAGGGTGATAGTATGTTATCCATGGTTGCCAGACCTTAAGAAACTTGTCATGCGTATCAGAAAGAATAGCCGTCAGTTTCTCGTTAACCATGACATCGTTCAGGCGATTTTTGACTGCTTCAAAGCTAAGTGCGGGGGTCTTCCAAGCTCTCGCAATTGTTAACCTAGCCGCAGTAAAAAGATGCTGGGCCAATTGCCTTTCTGGAAGCAAAAATTCCTCGATGGACTTACTAAGGAGAGCTACGTAAGGGTCCCTTTTAATAGTAATCTGAAATAGATTACGGAGGATAGTGAATACCCTAATCCACAGTCTGCACGCCCGCGGGCATGACCACCAGATATGTGCCATGGAGCCCTCCTGGGAACACCCCCGAAAACAAAGTGGGGAATAATTTGGTATAAAGCGGGCCAATCTCGCCGGTGTGTAGTACCGCCTATACAATACTTTATAGGCATTTTCCAGAATTATCACATTACGGGAGCACTTGGAGAGAGTTAGTGTCATCACCTGCCAGTCCCCAGGGTCCGACTGCTTCCCCAACTCTTTCTCCCATTGAAGGTGGTAAGGCCTCAATGGGGGTCTCTTTGTAGATATCACAGCCAAATAAATCAGTGATATTAGGCCTGTTGAATGGGGTCTGGCTCTACAAAGGCCCTTGAAGGGGGTAAAAGTATAAGGGGTAGATTGAGACCGAAGAAGACTCTGAAGAAAGTGGCGAAGTTGTAAATAGCGGTAGTGCTCTCGCAAGGGAATATTGTGAGAAGAGCGTAAAGCGCCAAATGCCAAAATCCTAGTAGGCCTCAACAGTGAGTGAACATCTGTGAACCCGTTCATGGACCACCATGAAAATTGAGAGGGATTATCACGACCTGGAGGAAATAGCGGGCAGTGTAAGAGTTGTAAGAGAGGGAGATGAGGAGAGATCAACCCTGCAGAGTATTTTACCGAATCCCATATTCGCAAAGAGTGGGCCAAACAGGGCCCCATAACCGCCGGGCGATGCACGGGGGGGAGCCAGAGTAATGAGATAGGAATAGGGTCGATGTCAACCAGGTCAAGCATAGCCCAGAGCGGAAGCTGATAGGTCTCATGAAGGCACGAAAGGGGGGCTATGTTAGCAGCTATATAATGGGCCCGTAAGTTAGGAACCGAGAGACCGCCATTATTTCGCTTGGCAAACAAGACCTGTTTGCCGATTCGAGGGCGGGTCGAACCCCATATAAATTGCATAATTCTACTTTGATGTATGCAGAGGATATGCGAGGGAACCCGAACAGGCAGGACACGAAAAAAATACAGTAGTTTCGGGAGGTAGGACATACGAACAGCAGTTATTCTGCCGAACCAAGACAAAGGCAAATGAGACCAAGACAACAGTATATCCGTTAGTCTCTTGAACAAGGGTGGAAAGTTAGCCTGGTACAATCCCGAGTACGTAGGGGTAAGGTGGATTCCCAGATAGGGTAGCGAGGAGACCCACTGAAAGGAGAACGCCGACTGTAAATCCCCCAACAAGCCAGGGGAGAGGTTAACCGATAATGCTTTTGATTTGGAGGGATTAACCCGGAGCCCCGAAAGGGAAGCAAAGGTATCCAAAAGGGATTGTAAGTTCGGTAAAGAAATTCTAGGGGAGGTCAAAGTAAGAAGGATATCATCATGAAATAGGGAAATTTTATGGGGACAACCCGCTATTTCGATGCCTCGTATGTCTGGATGCGAACGAATCGCCTCCGCCAGGGGTTCCAGAGCCAAGACAAAAAGGAGAGGCGATAGGGGGCATCCCTAACGGGTGCCCCTCTTGATATTAAAGAGAGGAGACTCGAATCCAAAATACCTCATTTTTGCCCGGGGGGAGTCATATAAGACAGACATCCAGTGCATAAACGAAGACCCAAAGCCATAGTGCCGAAGAACAGACATGAGATAAGGCCACGACAGAGTGTCAAAGGCCTTGTTTACGTCCAGAGACAAGAGCATGGTTTCCAGCGAGCGGGTATGAGCTATGTGTTGGAGTTGCAATATATGCCGAATAGCATCACCAGCCTGTCTCCGAGGTATGAAACCGACCTGGTCCTTCCCGATCAACCGAGGGAGAAAAGAGTTTAGGCGATTAGCCAAAATTTTGGTCAAAATTTTCATATCAATATTAATTAAGGAGATAGGCCTAAAATTGGCCCAGGAGGAATGATTGCGATCCGGTTTAGGAATCATCACAATGTTTGCTGTTAAGAGGTCCGGGGTAAGGGAGGGACCATTTTTAACAGAATTATACATGGCCGTTAAATGCGGAGCTACCACAACGGCCAGTTTCCTGTAGTAAAGTGCCGTAAAGCCGTAAGCCATCCGGACCCGGTCGCTTTCCCACCTTAAGATCTTTTATACCTTGAAGGACCTCCGAAAGTTGTATGTCCCGGTCCATAAGGGTAAAATGCGCCTCCGTCAGAGTCGGGAGTAGGAGGCGGCTGAGGAAATCAGCAGTGTCCTGAGTGTTAAACTGCTCCGGGTCTGAGTACAGTTTAGTAAGACGGAATCGAAACTCCTCTAAGATGTGCAACGGATTACCCGTAAGGACATTGTGGCGGTTGCGCAAAGTGATGGGAGTGAATTTAGGAGCGAAAGTCCGGAGTCTGTTAGCCAACATTCAATTCGGTTTGTTCGCCCTGGTATACCACCTCTGGCGGGACCAAAGTAAGATGCGCTCAGCCCTGCTCCAGGAGTTTACGGTTGCCAGAGGTGGGGGATTGTTTAAAAACCTCAGATAACGCCTCCAGACGGGTCTCCAGGGCCCTTTGCTTCAGACCCCGTTCCCGCTTACGGGTCGACGCCAGCCGAATAATGTGGCCTCGGAGTACCGCCTTATAGGCCTCCCAAAGCGTAACAGGCGACTCAACCGACCCTCGATTATCGCGGAAATATTCCTCTGAGGCCTTAAAAATATCTTCCTGGACCTCTTTAAGCGATAGGAGCGAATCGTTCATCACCCAGGGCGAGAGTTGGGGCCTGTCCAAAACAGAGTGGCAGACCACCAGGACAGGGTCGTGGTCAGACCACGGAGCTGCCAGGATAGAGGCCCTGATCACCATAGGAAGGTGGCGTCTTAGCATAAACATATGATCGATTCTGGAATGAGAGTGATGAGGGTGGGAGTAATGTGTATAGTCCTTGTTTCCTGGGTTTTTCTTTGCTGTAATACGTTGTAGTACAGTTCTGTGCAGAAAAAATTCAGCATAATATACATTTTTTATGCACTGGAACACACTGAAACTGACCACACTGGTGTGAACTATGCCAATGGAACCCATATAATCTGAAGTCCATGCATTTTTTTTTTATACAGAAAAAACTGCATCTGGTGTGAAACAGCCTTAAAGTGATACTACAGTTTTCCGTTTTCTTTTTTTTTTTTAAATGACAAACATGTCATACATACCTCCACTGTGCAGTTCGTTTTGCACAGAGTGGCCCGATCCATCTGTTCTGGGGTCCCACGGCGGCTCCTCCCCGCATTAGATAACCCCTCTGGGAAGCTCTCTCCCAAGGGGGGTTACCTTGTGGGCGCGCTTCTGAGTCATAGACTCGGCGTCCATAGATGAAGTCACGAGACACGTGATGTAACGGCGTAGGGATCAAGTGAGACATACGTAGACCGGAAGTGACCGGAGGAGAAGTAAGGCGGCTGTAACTTTGCTTAATGTAAGAGTCCACTTTATAGATAAATAAAATTATTTAGTTTTACAATATTTCACGATTGGAGGCTTCTTTCCCCTTTTTCCTCCATGTGTTACATGACATGGCACATTATGTCAAGTGAATAGGAGCCTTGGAGAGCAGTGGGAATATTACAGGCGGACCACCTCACTACATATGCCAGCGGAGGGGAAATGGAGAGAAGTGGGAAAAATTATCTCCAAAGACACCAATATCATATGCGAGTTATTCAAATACCAAGGTGAGAGTTCTGGGAGACTGGGCAAGGATAGAGCTGTATTATAGCAGTATATACAATGCAGACAGCCATAGAGGAGAAGCTCAGTTTACCGCATCACTTTGAGAAGCATCAGTCAGTCATATAGGAGGAATCCTCCATTTAAGGACTATAAGGATATTTATATATGGCCATTTTAGTTGATTTAATTTTTATTTGAACACTTGGACACTGGATACAGAGACTTTGTGACACCATTTTTATTTTTATTTGCATTTATTTCAAGTTCACAGTTTTTGATGTGTTATAATTTTTTTTACATCATTGTCCCTTATGGGATTTATTTTAGCGCTAATCACTAATAATATACAGTACTTTCCTACTCCACCCAAAACTACAAGAAAATGTAGCTTTATAAATTGACTCGTATGCTTAAGTTATGGTTTTCACTTTTTGGTGGAGTGGTGAAGCACAAAGCATGCCATGCCAAGGAGTGGAGGAAACTGAATTTCTCTGTCACTACCCTGTGGCTTTTCTATACTTGTTGAGGTTGATAAGCCTCCAATTACCTTTAACACACTGATTTTACTCTCACTGCTGACCTCACAACAGGTCTAATCTATTCATAATTTGTTGTATTGTGTCAGTACAAGTTATTCACTTATTCACTCAGTGAGTTAAACTGATTATCAGGAGTGGTAGGACTAGGAAGCATGGATGAATGTTGGGTTGGGCCCATATCTGTCTCTTACCTTGATTGGCACAAGCCACATACTGTGCCATATGACCACGACTACACTATGATACCTTGAAAAGCCACTCAAAAGCCAGACAACCCAAGTGAAATCTGGTCAAGAGGCAGCTCTAGCTGTAACACTCACCCAAGTACCAAAGGTCAGAGACATAGCTAGCAAGTATACTGTAGCTTTACTTGTAGCAGCCCCTGTTCCCTTAAAGTAGATGTAAACCTAATTCATTAAATTTAACCTAAGCACATATATCTGTAGTGTTTTCTTATCTCTCTCCAAAGCCCTGAGTCCTGTGTCTTTCTGCTGTTCAGTTCTTTTGTTATCAACAGGATAACTTCTGACAAGTTCTCTGACAACCGAGATAAAACCACCCTTGTGTCGGGGTGGGTGCTATAAATAGATTATCAGAGAGATTGTCTATTCACAGCACAGCTCTGCACATTCTTTCCTTTCTTTGCCTATGTGGAGGGGCTGTGTGCATTTCCTCCAATCAGCTGTCACAGTGTATGCCAGACCCAGTGCTGAACAGGAAGAAAAAAATCTGACACGATATTCACTTTCTAAAGAATATAGCAAGCAGAAATACAAACTTATGTAGGGAGATTTGTTTCATCTCTGCGTGTCATCTGAGGCTGTTCACTTCACTGGGTATAGGAGAGAGTTTACATCCACTTTAAGGTAAACTGGCCTGCAGGTACTCTATTGCCCCCAGGTCCTACACAATGCTTTAGTTTCTGGACAGATGACATGAGGCACTGAGATAGGCTATATGAAAGAGTACTTGTGGCCTTCAGGAATCGGGCAAGACTGTGGCACAGATAAAAAAAAAAATTGCAGTGCTAAATAAATGAAGTTCAAAGTAAATCAAAAAAATAGTCCATATAGTGCTTGAACACTAAAGTGCATACTGACAGATGAAAAGAAATTCCATTAACGTAATATCAAAAGAAATGTGATTGTTTCGATAAATATCCACCTGGTGCACCTCCACCATAATAATAAACAGGATGTGAGATTACCAGATCTCTATGCTCCACGTTATAGGAGTCTAGACAAGCGTTTACATCTAGACAAGCGTTTAAATAATGATCCAGCACTCAAAGCGAATCACGTAGTGGTTAGATCGGAAAGGAAGGTAATATGGCTGGCCAAACAAACCCCTGGTGTTCCTCAGACGTGACCGATAAGTAAGAAAAAGGGGGTCCACATAGTTTAAAAACGGAAAACACTTTTATTTTGAGAAAATGTTACTAAACACTTACAGCAATCCGGTGAATAGTCAGCGGTTAAAATGGTAGTTTCCAGGATAAAAACCGCTTGTATAAAAGTTCAATTGACGTGGTTAGCTCAGACATAGGGGTTTATTTACTAAAGCTGGAGAGTACAAAATCAGGCTCACTTCTGCATACAAACCAATCAGCTACCAGGTTTTATTGCCAGAGCTTAATTGAATAAGCTGAGGTTAGAGGCTGATTGGTTTCTATGCAGAAGTGAGCCTAATTTAGCACTCTCCAGCTTTAGTGAATAAACCCCATAGACACCATCTTGTGTCATTCTCCTGGCTTTAGGGCCCACTCACAACATCCCTGGCCTGAGGCCTTAATAGCTGATAATAAACAATCTCCACACATAAATGCATTTCCTGCATTTACTGTAACTTTTTCATGTCCCTTCCATAGCTCTGCACTCCCAGATGGCACACTCCCTGACTTGGCCATTACTCATGTAAGCACACGGACCTTTTTCTCGCCTGGCTCACTTGCAAGTCAAGGCACACCGTGCTATATGCCCGTACCCTCCTGTTTGAAGAGGTTAACCAGTGTTCACAAATTTTAGGTTCTGCAGCGAGTTACCTTCCTCCACTGGTTCTCTTCCCCAGATTATGGGGTCAAGTCTTTATTTCTTCCCCCAAAGAAGCCAATGTCCAGAAACACTTTAACTCCAATAGAGAGATTATTTTCTATTTGCTGCGTTGTAGATAGGGACATATGGATGAAGGAAAGAATAAGTGTAAGGGATTCGATCCAGGCACAACCAGTAACTTCGTCGCCACTCGGTCCCGAGTGGGTTTAGCTCACCCGGATAGTCCTCTCTCACAGTCCTAGCAGCCAGTGTGGAGCTCGAACAGTTCTGTCACCATATCCCCTCCAGGGACGGGTGCAGGAGATCCTCTAACCTCTGTAGACTTTAAGAACAGGATAATGCCAATGGGCACTCTACAGGTTAGCTTTCCTGAATAAGGAATCCTTCCCTCTGACAGGTCACCAGGCCTCTCCTGAGACAGCAATCTTCCATTACTCATCTCCTCAGTGGGACCGATCCTCCCCTGACTTCCTCTCGGTCAGAGTGGGTACCCTCCCCCGGGCACCCTGGGACTCCAATGGGCGAACTGTAGACCCAGTTAAAGGTACTGGGCCTACCTGGAACGTTGTAGCCTTGGGCCAAAGGTGCCCGAGATTTCTCGGCCAGTCTTCGCACCCCCCGAAGGGCTCACCCCTCCGGCTCCTCCACTCAAACTCTCCTCCACTCTCCTCTTCCGACTCCCCCTAAAAATATGGCGTCTGCCCCTTATGTACCCTCTCCCGCCATGCACAGCAGGCCGACCACGCCCACTGTACTGCCGCCGAGAGAGGACACCCTAAGGCGCAGCAATGCCACCTCTGGCTCAACCCTGACCTGATATGGCACCTACAGGCCACAGGGAACCATACACCAGGCAGCATCACATAGGCAGAAGCAAATACCTAGCAATCAAAGTGATCCAAGCCTGGCTACCAGCTCAGACCAACCCCTAAATTTAGGCACATAACACCCCTAAAATGTAAAGGGCCGCTACACTCACATAGAGGACTCTGTTCACGTATCCAAGGCCTTATGCACCCCACTGCAGGAATTGCATGAGGGCAGGGGAAACAGGGCTGCTACAGCAGTTCCTCCCATGTTCTGTGGGAGGTTCTTCAGCTCAGCTCTGCAGTAGACTACATCTTAACAGCTCTGGAGTATTTGGCTTCCATGTCCGTCTAACTAGAGCTCCTCCCACACTGTATTTATATGGTCATTAAGCACTTGGTGCCCGCGTTTAAGCCGAAAGACGGCTACAGCTTCTTTGCCGGGAGGACGTGCATGGATGTACTCCCGTTCTCGCACTGCCCGTGGCGCCACGCTCTGTGATGCCCAAGTCCTTGTGATTCGGCTGATCACAGATCAGGTAAATGTTTAAGTTATAGCGCTGCACCTTTTCCCGTTTGTCTTGTATTTGTGTCTGGTCAACAAAATTGTTATCAGCTGCTGACCTTATAGTTGACTCTCTCCATAAGCGCAGAGCTAAAAAGAAGATAATACTATAGTAGCAATGCCTACTGCAGTGATTAACAGCTTCTACAAGAATCAGCCAGGTATTGCACATTATTACATTGGTCCTAAGTCCTACTACTACTAAGTTGAGCCAACGGAAGTATGTAAAAATTGCTACAATGTATTTATAATTGAAAAAATAAAAGGGTACAGGAAAAAAAAAAACTGGTCTTCAGAAATCAGAAGGCATATCAATAATATCATTGGTTACATCGCATACATTATCAATAGGGATGAGCTTTGAGTTTGAGTCAAACCCATGTTCGACTCGAACATCGGCTGTTCGACCGTTCCTCGAATTTCGAACATTATGGGCCATTTGCACCAAATTCGAGTGGCGCGTCACAGCCAGTGTTGCCAACCGTCTGTATATTTATGGACAACACGTAAAAACAAGTCATTTTTTTAATGTACGTGAATGTCCGTGATAGGACAAAATTGCTCGTAAAAAGCCGCGACCTGTCGGCTTTGAACTGCGCATGTGCAGTTTTGCGAGCTGCCCGACTCCCGAGCTCATCCGATCCTGTATTTGGCCAGCGCCGGCGGGCGGACTGGACAGAGGCTGTGCGGCGCGCACGCTTTAAAAATAGTCACATCACCATACATGAGGCAGGAGCTGAGCAGGCCGATTGGAGGAGCCCAGCCCAGAGGAGCCCAGCCTGGAGGAGCCCAGCCCAGCCTGGAGGAGCCCAGCCCGGAGGAGCCCAGCCCAGCCCGGAGGAGCCCAGCCCAGCCCAGACAACATCCACAGCACAAGTGGACCAGCTCAGGCAAGCCTTCCTTGCTTTAAGGTAATTAAGAAGCTGGTGGTGGCAGGAGGTGATGGTGACAGGAGGTGGTGGGGACATGAGGTGATGGTGGAAGAAGGTAATGGTGGCAGGAGGTGGATGAGGTGATGGTGGCAGGAGGTTATTGTGGCAGGAGCTGCTGGGGGCAGGAGGTGATTGTGGCAGAAGGTGGTGGTGGGTGCAGGAGGTGGTGGTGTTTGGGGCAGGAGGTGGTGGGAGCAGGAGGTGATGGTGGCAAGAGCTGACAGGAGCTGATTGTGGCAGGAGGTAGGGGTGGTGGGTGCAGGAGGTGGTGGTGGGGGCAGGAGCTGGTGGTGGCAGAAGGTGGTGGCAGGAGCTGGTGGCGGCAGAAGGTGGTGGCAGGAGCTGGTGGTGGCAGAAGGTGGTGGTGGGGGCAGGAGGTGATGACCACTGCTTGTATCATGTCTGCAGTCTCTGACCATCTCCTGTATCATGTCTGCAGTCTCTGACCATCTCCTGTGTCATGTCTGCAGTCTCTGACCATCTCCTGTGTCATGTCTGCAGTCTCTGACCATCTCTTGTTTCATGTCTGCAATCTCTGGCCATCTCCTGTATCATGTCTGCAGTCTCTGACCATCTCCTGTATCATGTCTGCAGTCTCTGACCATCTCTTGACTTGTATCATCTCTGCAGTCTCTGACCATCTCCTGTATCATGTCTGCAGTCTCTGACCATCTCTTGACTTGTATCATGTCTGCAGTCTCTGGCCATCTCCTGTATCATGTCTGCAGCCTCTGACCATCTCTTGACTTTTATCATGTCTGCAGTCTGTGAGGGGGAGTCTGGAGAGGAAGCAAGAGTGGGAGCGCCGCTGGGATAGGAATTCCAGGAGGAGTCAGATGTGTGTGGACTGTTGAGAGGAGATTATAGGATAACACCAAAGCCACCAACCTGGAGCCGTCTAACTGAGCCCTGCACAGTGCACCTGAGAGGAGGTCAGTGACAGCGCCGCCAGGCCAGTCTGAGGTCACTGATGTAAGGGGGGAGTGAATACAATAATTTAAGGGGGCATTGATATAAAGGTTCTCCCTTGTATTAGTAATCCCCCTTACCTTAGTGTATACACTCTGCGGATGGTGTTCTCTGGTCACCAGAGCCCCCCCCCTCCCACATCAGAGTTTCTGGCATTCCCCTTTACATCAGATTCTGCAGGATTTCCCCTTACAATCTGTGGTGGACCCTGCTGTAAAGGGGAACTCTGATGTAAAGGGCAATGCTGCAGACCCTGATGTAAGCGGGAACTCTGATGTAAAGGGCTATGCTGCAGACCCTGATGTAAGCGGGAACTCTGATGTAAAGGGGAATGCAGTGGACTCTGATGTAAGGTGGTCTCTGGTCACCAGAGCCCCCCTTACATTAGAGTTCCCTCTTAAATCATGGTCTGCAGTGTTCCCCTTTACATCAGAGTTCCCTTGCACTGTAAGGGGGAATTCTGCAGACTCTTTAAGGGGGATCTCTGTGTTGGGTTATATTAATCTGACCTTCATGTAAATGGAGAAATATGTTTTTGAATTTTGTTTAAATGTAAACACATTACTAATAGCACTAGCTACATGTTTAAAGTTTAAATATTGATATTTGCACTGATTAGCACTGAAAACTGCCATTTTAGGTACTTTTTTGAAGTGGCAGTAAAAAATGCAGCTCTGCCAGTAAATAGCATGATTTTTGGCAGTAAAAAAATATATTTGGTGTTGTTCGTAAATTTTGGCGTCCTGCCAGTTAATTTCACTTCGGGGGGTTGGCAACACTGGTCACGGCCCATAATTCACTGCGGCATCGCAGTGCATTGCTGGCTGATGATTGGCCAAGCATGCACTATGACCCGCATGCTTGGCCAATCACAGCGCCGTAGGTACAGAGAGCTGTAATTGGCCAAAGCCAGGGTGGCTTTGGCCAATCATGGCTCAGAGAAGTAGGTACACGTCCCACACTATATAAGGCCACCAGCTTGGCGTTGTGTGTTGGCGTTGGTTAAAAGAAAAAGACAGAGAGGGAGACAGTGTAATTTGATTTGAGTTAGATAGAGCAGGCAGGCGAGTCAGTTAGCTGCTGTTACAGTGTGTAGAGGATATATATGCATCCTAGGCGTTGTATATATATTTACACACTGTATTGAGTTTAGCTAGATCGGCTGCAGTGTTTCACTTAGTGTACTGTGTCCTTTGCACAGTGTGCACCAAAAGCTTACCTCAATACAATTGCTGGTGTTCTGATACAAATACAGGCAGGGAGCTGCAGTATTTTGCTTTAGTGTCCTTTGCACAGTGTGCACCAAAAGCTTACCTCAATACAATTGCTGGTGTTTTGATACATATACAGGCAGGGAGCTGCAGTATTTTGCTTTAGTGTCCTTTGCACAGTGTGCACCAAAAGCTTACCTCAATACAATTGCTGGTGTTCTTTTTTTTTTTTTTTTTTTTTTTTTTATTAAACTTTTTCACATTACATAACTTTTAAATAACAATACAATGGAGTTTAAACCATATAAACACAACTCACTTATACAGTCTCATTATATACCCCTTTGATGAAATGAACCAAGAAAAAATGTCAGTAACCGTTTATACTAAAGGGACTACTTATCCCTTTTAGAGTATATCCCTCTCCATAACCCATGTATTCCTAGTCCCCCAAATATAGAGATCAAACATAGGAAAGGAGAAAAAGAAAAAGAGAGGCCAGACAGATCCGAGGGACAGGAGAGGGGGAGAGGAAGGGAGAGGAAGAGAGGGGAGAAAGGAGAGGAGAGGAGGGAAAGAAGGGGAGAGAAGAGGAGAGAGAAAAAAAAAAAAGGGGGGGAAAGAGGGGAAGGGACTTTATCTCCCATGTACTCCCTCTTGTAGCTAAATATAATCTAAAGTACTAGTGCATCATGATCTGTGTCTTAACATATTGCCTTATCCCTACAAAAAAAAAAAAAAAAAAAAAGGGAGGGGGGAATGGGGAGAGGGACTTCATCTCCCATGTACTCCCTCTTGTAGATGAGTACAATCTAAGTACAACGTGACCTATATCTATCGTATAACTATGTCCCTACAGTGAGAGGAAAGGGAAAAGGGAATTTTAATATCAAATGTAAGTGTTAATTAAATCAACAGAGTCAAGTGAGAGAAAAAAATTAATTATTTATAAATAAGATAATTTAAGATAATTTAAGAAGGCTCCTGTTCAGGGCCTATCCATATATACATATGTATACATATATACACACACACATATATACACATAAAAAAAAGGGGGGGGAAATGGGGAGAGGGAGAGGGGCTTTATCTCCCATGTACTCCCTCTTATAGATGAGTACAATCTAAGTGCAAGTGTAACGTGACCTATATCTATCGTATAACAATGTCCCTACAGTGAGAGGAAAGGGGGGGAAAAAAAAAAAGGAGAAATTTTTATATCAAATATAAGTGATAATTAAATCGACAAAATCAAGTGAAAGAATTTTTTTTTTATTTATGAGTAAGATAATTTAAGAAGGCTCCTGCTCAGGGCCTTTGAATATATACATATGTATACATATATACACAAAAAAAAAAAAGGGAAGGGGGAAGAAGAGGAGAGGGGGGAAAAAAGGAAAGAGAAGGAGGAGTCTATAAAGAAAGGGAACAAAAAAGGAAATGAATCATTCCCTAACCCTCCAACCCCTCTATGTAGGCCTCTGAGTCCTTAAACTCTCTCCATCTCTTCCAAACTCTATCATATTTTTATCTACTTCCATTATGATTTGAGAGCAACTCCTCCATTAGTCTAATTCTATCCATCTCTCTCAGCCAGTCTCCTAATGATGGCACTTTTTTTTCTCTCCAATTCCGTGGTATAAGTGCTTTGGCTCCATTCAGCATATATGGTATCAAAGTTGTTCTATATTTTTTCTTTGTCATTTCCGTATTATGGAACAGACAATACCAGGGATCTAATTTAACCTTAAATCCACATATCTTTTCTATCAAATCGTAAGATCCCTCTCCAGTATTCCTGTATCAGGGGACAGTGCCACCATATATGGGCGTGTGTTCCCTCCAGCCCACATTCTCTCCAACATAGGGGTGATAACTCCTTATTTATCCTATGTAATTTTGTTGGGACCAAATACCACTTAGTTAAAAGCTTATAATTCATTTCTTTTACTTTTGCCTCTACTGAGGTGGAGTGGACGTAGTCAAAAATTAGACTCTTCTTTTCATCTATTATAATTTGATTAAGTTCTGATTCCCAATTTTCCAATATTTTCATTGTCTTGGGGCCCTTTGGAGGTAACAGTATCCCATATATATTCGATATCCCCTGTCTTCCCGTCCCCCCCCCCCTGTTCTATGAGTTTTTCCCATGAGGTTAACTCATTCATAGCCCGTAGGGGTTTCGGTAGTGTATTTACAAAATGTTGGACTTGTATATACCTCCAGCTGTCACCTATAGAGGGTCCATATTTTTCTCTTATTTCTGAAATCGGGCACAAAATATTCCCCTTCAGTACGTCTTTCAGTTTTAATGTATCTGAGGTTGCCCATCCCATGAAGGCCTCACCCCTCTTCCCTGGCAGGAAATAGTCTGTACCCGTGAGGGACAGCAACAGACTATTATAGAGCCATTTTTTTGTTTTACATACTCTATCCCATAATCTAAAGGTTTCTATTGTTATTGAGGGTGTTTCTTGTGTTAGGCCTCTATATATATTTACACACTGTATTGAGTTTAGCTAGATCGGCTGCAGTGTTTCACTTAGTGTACTGTGTCCTTTGCACAGTGTGCACCAAAAGCTTACCTCAATACAATTGCTGGTGTTCTGATACAAATACAGGCAGGGAGCTGCAGTATTTTGCTTTAGTGTCCTTTGCACAGTGTGCACCAAAAGCTTACCTCAATACAATTGCTGGTGTTCTGATACAAATACAGGCAGGGAGCTGCAGTATTTTTCTTTAGTGTTCTTTGCACAGTGTGCACCAAAAGCTTACCTCAATACAATTGCTGGTGTTCTGATACAAATACAGGCAGGGAGCTGCAGTATTTTGCTTTAGTGTCCTTTGCACAGTGTGCACCAAAAGCTTACCTCAATACAATTGCTGGTGTTTTGATACATATACAGGCAGGGAGCTGCAGTATTTTGCTTTAGTGTCCTTTGCACAGTGTGCACCAAAAGCTTACCTCAATACAATTGCTGGTGTTCTTTTCTTTTTTTTTTTTATTCTTTTTTTATTAAACTTTTTCACATTACATAACATTTAAATAACAATACAATGGAGTTTAAACCATATAAACACAACTCACATATACAGTCTCATTATATACCCCTTTGATGAAATGAACCAAGAAAAAATGTCAGTAACCGTTTATACTAAAGGGACTACTTATCCCTTTTAGAGTATATCCCTCTCCATAACCCATGTATTCCTAGTCCCCCAAATATAGAGATCAAACATAGGAAAGGAGAAAAAGAGAGGCCAGACAGATCCGAGGGACAGGAGAGGGGGAGAGGAAGGGAGAGGAAGAGAGGGGAGAAAGGAGAGGAGAGGAGGGAAAGAAGGGGAGAGAAGAGGAGAGAGAAAAAAAAAGGGGGGGGGGAAAGAGGGGAAGGGACTTTATCTCCCATGTACTCCCTCTTGTAGCTAAATATAATCTAAAGTACTAGTGCATCATGATCTGTGTCTTAACATATTGCCTTATCCCTACAAGAAAAAAAAAGGGAGGGGGGAAATGGGGAGAGGGAGAGGGACTTTATCTCCCATGTACTCCCTTTTGTAGATGAGTACAATCTAAGTGCACATATACCCCCACCACATATACCCCCCTCCCCCCTCCCTCTCCCCTATCACATTGTACATCAATGTTAGAACTCCCTCGGTCTGCCCCCAATCGGGCTATCTGCCGAGCGGGCCCTGTCTCGGGGGATCTTGTGTGTCCTCCCACTTCCCGGAGCCCCATCCTCCCCATTATGGATGAGCTCCGGAGAGTAGGACGGCACATCACTCCATACTCCCCCCCCCCACGTGAATCAATCTTCATTATCATATCATTCTGCCCTACACTACTGAAGGAAAAAAAAAAACACATTCTAGGTTCTGTTCCAGTCCTGGTTCAATTGCTGGTGTTCTGATACAAATACAGGCAGGGAGCTGCAGTATTTTGCTTTAGTGTCCTTTGCACAGTGTGCACCAAAAGCTTACCTCAATACAATTGCTGGTGTTCTGATACAAATACAGGCAGGGAGCTGAAGTATTTTGCTTTAGTGTCCTTTGCACAGTGTGCACCTAAAGCTTACCTCAATACAATTGCTGGTGATCTCATACTAATACCACAGGCAGGGAGTTCAAAATTACAAACAGATTCTACGTAACAACAAATCTACAGTCCCTGTCTTGTTTGCACCGCCTGTATACTGCTGTTCAGAGTATATAGGGCCTGGGGGCCCCACGCATTTCCTTTTTTTAATTTGGGTGCGGGATTCCCCTTAATATCCATACAAGACCCAAAGGGGCCGGGACCAGACATTACATTAAAGCCGCAAGCAGTTTTAAATTACTTTTTTTCCTTTAGAAATGTCAGTTTGTGCAGGGACAGTTCTAAACACGGGAAACACGTGCCACTTCACAGGCATACTATAGACACCACACCACCCAGGTACGATATTTAAAGGAATATTTCACTTTTTTTTCACTTTATGCATCATTAAAATCACTGCTCCCGAAAAAAGGGCCGTTTTTAAAACTTTTTTTCACATTGATACATGTACCCTAGGGCAGGACCCAGGTCCCCAAACCCTTTTTAGGACATTAACTTACATATTAGCCTTCATAATTAGCACTTTTGATTTCGAACGTTCGAGTCCCATAGACTTTAATAGGGTTCTAAAGTTCGCGCAAACTTTCGGTCCAATCGCAGGTTCTGGTGCGAACCGAACCGGGGGGTGTTCGGCTCATCCCTAATTATCAACATCATAATATAAAATACAAGAAGGGTTGTTATAGGTAGTTCCATGTTTTATACAAAACTTTCGCACGTGTCATGGGTGACATACAAGATTCAGTGCAAATAAAAACATTAGCACAGTAGACACTACCGTGCTCCAGTTTTGGATATAAATGGAAAGTAACAAAAACAAGTAATGGGCCTCTTTGTATGAAAGGAGTGAAAAAGTCGGAGAGAACAAGCAAAAAAAAAAAAAAAAGAATACAACAACAAAACCTCACTAAAACACAAGTGGTTCATTGGTCTAGCATTACTTAGCACTCTGCATGGATCGTGGTGGATGGTGGTGCATGGATCGTGAAACAGTAATAGAAATGTGTGCATCAGGTATCCTACAATAGCAAAGAATCCACTGGCACTTGAAGGCCAGAGGATCTCGTCCATGGTAGGGTGTGTTCAAACCAGTTTATTCATTTCAAGTGTGCATCAGGTATCCTACAATAGCAAAGAATCCGCTGGCACCTGAAGGCCAGAGGATCTTGTCCATGGTAGGGTGTGTTCAAACCAGTTTATTCATTTCAAGAGAGTAGAGTAGATGTTCCTGAACTGTTTTTCTCTATCGCTGGTAATGGGAACCCATCTCTCTGCCTCCGTGATTTTGTTCACTTCCTCCGGCCAATCCCACAGAGTAGAGCATCGATTCCAGAATCTGGGACTTTTTGTAGCATTCAAAAGGAAAACTGTCACACTCCACTCAAATGATTTTAAAGGAACTAGGGGTGGAATGAAAGAGGTAGTGTAAAGGGGTAAATTCAATGGGCTTGAGTGTATTTTTTTGTATCCATGGGGAGATCGCTTTCCAAAATTTGTGGATCTTGGGGCAATACCACCATAAATATAAGTGTAGCGGGTGTCAAATTTAGTGGGGTGTATCTGGGCAATAGATGGCTCAGATACATTGATTTTAGGGATTTATGGACACTTTGGAGTGCGGGAGGTATGAATGGTGTCATGTTCCCTGCGGTCCCTGGGTGGCGCTGTCACCTGGGGCCGGGGTTGAACTACCATTCCAGAGCCATGCCCTTTTTGTCCTCTCGCGGCAGTAGTGCAGCGGGGCGGGGAACCCGCTGTGCCTGCTGGGAGAGGATATAAAAGGGGGCGGACATCTTGTGCATGAGGTCCATTCCCCAGGCACCTTCAGCCTGGGGGCTGCTGGGGTTTGTCTGTGCCCAGGCGCCCTTGACCTGGGCGCGTGGAGTCGAGTTCCATCCCAGGCACCTTCAGCCTGGGGTGAGGTACTATACCAGGAGGCCTGGGGCCCAGTACCTTCGACTGGGTCCCGCGAGGGCGAAGCATTCCTAAGGTGCCCTCGGTATTGGGTGCCTGAATCCTGGGCGTAAGGGACCGGAGACGTGACCTCCCCGAAGAGCAAGCGCAGCATTTGCTGGTGCTGGTGGAGGCCTCTGGTGACCGTCCGGATGGATGTCTTCCTCTGACAGGGGCCGTTTGTTCTAAAGAAGGTACTTCATGTTCTCATGGTCTGTGGCAGGGACCCATCTTTCTCAGGTCAGTGGCAGGCCTCATCCAAGGCCTGTGGCAGGGGCCTCAACGTTCACCCAGGTCAGTGGCAGTGACCAAGTTCACGGTCGGTGGCAGCGACTGTGCGCCAAGCCTGTTTGCACTAAACGGAACAGGAGAAACTTTAATTCATCAGTTGTGCCTGGACCTACTCTTCCTTACACCTTGTCTGTTCTTTTAAAAGTCAACCAGTTTCAAGTCAATAAAACAGTGTTGGACTTTTCTTGGTGTGGAACTCGTGTTACTGGAAGCTAAGTGTCCCTGTCAGTGACAGTGGCAATCATCCTCCATAGGAGAAGCTGAGGTTCCGGCCTAAAACGCAGACCCGAAGGTAAACGGTTTAGCTCATATCTCTGCATCCTACATCAGAGAGCCGAGCTGGTGGTGTGCATCTTTCCCCCCTTCTCCCAGATACCCCTAGACGAGTAAAACCAGCCGTGAAGAAAGGGGAGAAGCTGGGGGAGGACCGCTACATAAAATACATGCCCTCTTGGAGGCAACCTCTCCAGCACCTAGGATCTGCCGTAGGGAATTTTTTTGCCAGTTGCTTGGGTGTTTTGTACCACCACAAGAAGAATTTATAACCAGTTTCCTGGGTTTTAGTGTTTATAGAGGAAACATGAAACATTATTTTCTGTATTTGAGGTGGCGATAAACTAATTTCTAATTCCAATTCCCATTCTCTTATAAAATACGAGAGGGAATGTGAGTCAGTCTCCAATAAAAGTTCATACATTTGGGACAGGAGATGTTTGGGGTCTCCCCCATTTATGACATCTAGATTCAAACTCTGTGAGAGAATCAAGTGCTTACCTTTTAGGGTGTCATTTTTGCAGGAAGTCGTGTACTTGTCTATGACACCAAGCGTCCATGGGGAACCCACCTTGAATATGTCTTATTTGTTCTAAGGGCAAGAGACATCCTGCCGGAGCTAATGTTGAGCAGCTGATATTTCCAATACCCCCCCAGAAAAAGGAAATATCCTTTCCCGGTGCAAATGAGCCAAAGGGGAGGTCAGGGGGGCTAGATCACCATTTCTACAATGTATTTAAACCGATCAGTGTATTTTCAACACCAAATGCTGTTACTCAGGCACATTGTAAACCTGCTCCTGAATGGACAAGAACTATTTGCACTTCAACTGTCATGTTACCTTGTGCACAATATGCCTTTTGTGGAAAAAAAAGAGCAGAATTTTCTGTTTATTCACACAACTGAAAGTTGTTTTAAAAATATCCATAGACAGGTTTTTTTTAAAACAGATGTCTCTCTTCGTATTTTTTAGATTGCATCATGTGATCAGCATTTAGTAGCAGCTGAAATATGTTCATTCTCAGTAATATGCTTTTAACGTCAGCATTTCTCAAGAACATTATAGAAGGAAGTCAGCCTTGTGGCTAGGGTAGATAAGAACCTCCGCTGTCTTGTGGCATTCATGGAATTTTTGGAAAGGGGAAGTGATTCTGTACTTGTACAAACCTTTGATCTGTACATTTTCATGGGCTGGTGAGAAATTCCACCGTTTTCAGGCCTTTCCTGACTCCTATAAGAGAGAAAAGACAATCTAAAAACAAGCCTAAAAAGTGGTCTGACAAACTAGCAAAACTGTCTAAAAGTAGGTTACATACACAGCAATGACGTAAAGCACATCCATCTTGTGAAACACGAAGACAGTTGTAATTAGGGCGATGCAAACAAGCTCCCCTTTATCCACAGAATGGATCACGTTTATGGAATTTCCTTACATAGGAAGTGGTGATGGGCGATCCAGAAAGGGAATTTCAAGGCGTAATTGAGGCCTCTTGTCGGAGAGTTCTAGGAATGTTAGAAAAATTGTTACTGTGCCATAAAGCTATATGACCCATTACAACATCACTTAGCTACTTGTACAGGCTTATTATCCGTGCTTAAGGTATAGATGAAACTCTTAGACTATTTGTTGTTGTCCTCATATGTAAAACCCGTTTACACTAGGAAAAAAAAGCAGATTTTACAGTAACCACTGTTTTCCTATAGCTGATAACAACAAGTGGAGATGATTGAAAAGAATGGCATCCTTTCATTATTATTTAGGTACTTATATAGTGCCGTCAATTTACGCAGCGCTTTACATATACATTGTACATTCACATCGGTCCCTACCCTCAAGGAGCTTACAATCTAAAATCCCTAACTCACATACATATACTGGGGCCAATTTAGACAGAAGCCAATTAACCTACCAACATGTCTTTGGAGTGTGGGAGGAAACTGGAGACCCGGAGGAAACCCACGCAGGCACAGGGAGAACATGCAAACTCCAGGCAGGTAGTGTCGTGGTTGGGATTCGAACCAGCGACCCTTTTTACTGCTTTTTTACTACACCACTGTGCCACCCACATTAAAGGCCTCTATAATGAAAATGCAGGTCAATGGAAACCAAAATAGTTTTAATCAATTTTACTTTACTTTGTTTCTTTTTTTTTTTGCAGGTTCATATTTTAACTGTTTTTTTTTTGTTTTTTTTTTACTTTTCATTAAAATCTTTGTTTTACAAATACACATTTAAAAGAGAAGTTTGGGATTAAAAAAAATAAAAATTATACTCACCTACGTGGATACAGCATCCGTCCAATGTCCCCTGCCACCTCTAAAGACCAATTACTGAGCAATTAAAAGCCTCCGATCGCTCAGTTCTCGGATTCAGTTAGCAGAGAGCCGGTGACTGTTCCGCTCACGGAGCACGGGGCTGTGCAGGGGGTGGGACCAGGCTAGCTCGGGCTTTCAGCAGCATGCTGAGAGGCTAAGCCAGCTGTTGGTCAGCCATATTGGTGGATCCCGACATTAAAGTTGGGATCCCTTCAGAGCCTGGAGTGGCTGAGTGACGTCAGCTGACAGCTGGCTTTAGCCCGCTATCAGCTGAATACCAGTCACAGGTGTGCAGAACAATAAGTAATACTGTGACCCACAGGAGAAGTAGGGCCAAAAGAGATTTGACCCTATTTTTCCTTTATTGGACCCATGCACAGAATTTCTAGAGCATTCTGGGTTTTCTAAAGAAAGAACAGCAGGAGCTGTTTCCTTTCATACTGATTATGATCATTGCTCTAACTAGATCTGGAGCCCTTAGAATTTAACAGAAAGAAAATGAGTCACTGTTCTAAACTAGATCTGGAGCTTTCAAAACGATCAAGAGGGAGAGGAATAAATTAATGCTCTAACTAGATCTGGGGGCCTCCTAATAGAACAGTAGGGAGGAGGAGTCACTGCTCTGTCTTGTTTTGAACCCCTCCATCAAAATAGCTTTAGGAGAAGAGGTGTACGTGTTCCAATACGCAGAACAAGAATCTTTGCCAGTAGGCTATGTGCGCACGCGCGTTTGCACGAAAATGTGCTTGAGCTCGTTGCACGAACCACTGCATGTGCACGCACACTGTATCCAAACTTGGCAACAGAATATGGACTGTTTAAAGCAGAACACTGGAACAGGAGGTTGCTGGACAATCTTCAGCTGTTCCCTGTGTCCTGAATCTTGATTATTCCTTATTTTCCATTGCTGACCTAGCTTGTCTTTGGATTCTTCTCTGCTCTGAATTGTTGTGGCCCAGCTTAATTCTGACCTTGGCTCATCTGTCTACTTGTTGCCTCTTGATTCTGCTGTCTATCCGTTTTTGATCTCAACTTACCTACTGACCACAACCTTGCTGTCTATTTGTTGCTGAGCTTGGCTTACCTCCTGACCACGATGCTACTGTCTATCTGGTGCTGACCATTGCCTACCTCCTGACTACGCCTCTGCCTTATGTGTGCCTCATATTTGCCCTCCACACTGTCAACTTCTGGACACCTCAGACTCTGCCTTCAGTCTATCATAGGTGTGGGTGCCTCCGTCAGCTGCTTGCTCCTCTTTGGCTTCTTCACCTGGCTCTCTAGTGGTCTTCTCAGCCACCTGCAAGACCAGAGCTGTAAGGGATGACCTTTCGTGACTTCAGCCTCTAACCAGGTATGTGACACCTTCTGAATAGAACAGGAGGGAGGGGAAGGCATCTCTATGTTCTTCGTCGGACATCCTCTAAATAAAGCAGGAGGAAGGATGAGAAAGGGGGAGAAGTCACTGCTCTGACTCATTTATTAATTTACTTCAGTGTCAAAATTTCAGTTTAGTTCAGACCTTCACTGAAAAATTAAGTTTGTTGAAATCTAATCTTCTACCCTCCACTTAAAAAAAATTCATCAGCCTCCACCCCTGCCACCATCCTTGCCTAGGTTAGAATGATGTTTTAGGCTTCTTCTGCTGCGTCTTAGGATACTGACGTCGGACACTGTGCTATCTCCATCCCAACTACATTTCATCCAAACTACCCTTCTGGGGAGTGTTTAGACCTTGCCACATTCCTATTGGTCCATCATCATGATGGGTGTCTTCACTGCCCATTAAAGATGTGCCAAAGCCATAAGGTAGACAAGGTTTGGCACTCTTAGGATTCATGCACATGGGCTTAAAAAAGTTTCATTTAGATTTGTAACATACATCTCAACTGTCCCTGATTTGGAAGGTACCCTCCTTTGGTACAAAGACCACCAGTCCCTCTTTCCCCCTCATTTGTCTCACATTTTTAGTCTGATATACAGTATTGTGCAAACGTTTTAACCAGGTGTGAAGAAATGCTGTGAAGTAAGAATGCTTTCAGAAATATATATCTTAATTGTTTATTTTTTTATCAGTTTACAAAAATGCAAAGTGAGTGAACAGAATAAAAATCTAAATCAAATAAAAATTTGGTGTGACCACCCTTTGGCTTTAAACCAGCATCAGTTCTTTTGGGTACACTTGCACACAGTTTTTTAAGGGAATTTCAAAAAGCTGATTTTGTAAATTTAAGTATAAAGCCTCGTACACACGACCGAGTTTCTCGGTAAGAACCAGCAAGAAACTTGCTGGCAGAGATTTCTTGCTGAGAAATTCGTTTGTGTGTATGTTTTCTCGTCAAGAAAACCGACTAGAATCTCGAAGAGAAAATAGAGAACCTGCTCTCTATTTTCTCTTCGAGATTCTTGTCAGCCTGTTTCTCGACGAGAAAATTGTGTGTGTGTACACTTACCTGTCCTCCGGGAAGCCCGCGCATGCTCGAAATGACTTTGACGCATGCGCGGTAGCTTCCTAGGCATAGGTAGGGTGTACAAAGATGGCGGCGACGGCATCGAATGTGACGAGCGCATGCTCGTCGTATTCAATTACGTCACCGCGTTCGCTCCATTCATAGAACCGCGGGTTCTTTGAAATGAGCGTGTGTACACTCGGCCGGGACAAGTTTCTTGTCCAAGGATCTCGTCGAAAAAAACGACGTGTTTTTAACGACGAGATTCTCGGCCGTGTGTGTACGAGGCTTAAGGGAATAGTGGTGGGAAAAAAAAGCACTTGTGGGATTAAACGATAATTTTTTATGTATAATTTTTTTTCCCATGTGTAGCGGTACCCCTGTAAGGACTGATGAAAATTGTGGTTTGTCTGTCACCCTGCCCAGCTCTGCATTCACTCTCAGGCACTCCGAGACATAAAGCAGTCAGTGAACTTTGTTTTTTTTGTTTATTTTGAGGGGTAGAACTTGGATGGGGATGGGAGCTATGGGATGCCCAGCGTGGGTAACGGAAACAGCAATTGGTTTTGGGACAACTATATACACTCCCTGTACATATTCCTTCAGCTTTCTCCTGCACAAACTTGCTTGAAGCTCATCACTCCTCACACCACCAGCACATCACTTGCTGCAGACTGTTACTTCTAGTCATCTCCAGCACATCACTTGGTTCCCCAGAAAGAGCTAGCACTATTTGTTGGTTAGGCCTGACACTGACTCATCCAGGTCATAGCAAATGCCCTTTGCAGGCTGGGACAGTGGGCCCAAATGGTGTAGCAGAAAAGTCCTTGTGCTAGCTGCCCTAATATGGCTACTGATTCCACTTAGCCTTCTTCAGGCTCTGCTAGCCCTCCTGGCTGAAGCTGCCTCTTTCCACTGCCCCTTCCACCACAGTCCACACTTCTGGTTCTGCACCCATCTAAGACTGCAAGCTCCCAGTCCTCCCAGGTGTGCCTCCCCAGTCCTCCTGACTGTGCCTCACTCACCAGCCCTCCTGGCTTCGACCAGTTGTCCTTCCTGGGGTCTCTTAGCAGTGCTCTCTCCCGCTGGCCTCTCCTTGCTCTTGTGCCTCCGGTCCATGACCTCTTCATGTGTTCCTGAATGTTGTCCCGACTGCACGCGAGCCCAGGCCCAAGGTCACTTCCCTCTCCCAGACTGGGGAGCTCCCTCAAAGGCCCCGACAGCTCCCGCACCTTCTCACTCCATCTTCTCCACCCGACAACTCCTCCCTAGCTGGGCTGACCCTGGGTATTTAAGGAGGCTCAACCTTGCCAATCCAGATTGGGGATTGGTCAGGGCTTCTCAAACACCCCAGGTGGCTCCACCTCTCTTTCCAGAAAGCACAGGAAGCTTCTGGAAAGAAATGGGAGGTTCTGATGACACCACCTGTGAGTCACCCAGTACTACCCTGAGCCACTCCTAGCCCAGAATGAAAACAAACAGGCCTAGCAATCAGCCAGGCTTGCTTAAATTTACCTATATGTCCTTTGCCTGCATACTTTTTGCTAATAGGTTTCCCTATTTCCCATCTCAGAAAGTTGGGAGGTGTGTATAGGTTTTTACGGATCTTATGCTGTGTTCAGCTGCACAAAATCTAAATAGAAATTTCTGCATCCGAGGACAGTATTTCTGTATAAATGACATGTGCACACATGTAAAATTAGGTAAAGACAAGTATATGTGTTCATTCTTGGATTGAAAACTGTGCTGGAGCAATGGAAAAATTATTTTAGGGATATAAAAGGTTTTACAGATGTTTATGCATCGAATGCGTGTAAACAGAAGTGCTTTACGTATCATTACATTTGTAGCACTAGCCCCATAGGAGCTGCTGGTTTAGATTTGGGCCTTGCACGTTACCTCACCATTCGTTGTCTAGGGGATGAGATTCTATAGAAACTTCAATGTCCACACAAGTTATAAATCCTTTTCGTTAAGTTTTATTTCACACCAACTTGCATAGGTAGAGGGATGGAGGGTCAGGGGAAGGTCTGGTGATTTCTTTACCATGGACTTGGCGGGTTTAGGTAAAATCTCTTTATCAGGCAAAGTCCCTTTATCAATGTCCAGGGTTTCCACCCTGGGTGTTGTCTCCCCGGAGTCCATAGCTGTCCACTCCGAACAGCTATTTGCTGAGGCAACATCCTCCCCGTTGCTCCACAATAACTCCTGAGACATGGACTCGAACAAAGCATTGTCTCCAATATCCGACAGAGAGTCTAACTCAGAGTCTTCCCACTCTTCTGCCGGCAAATAGTTGCACATAGTCCCGAATACTCTTTCCCCAGATGTCTTACCGGTTCCTGACGTGGACTTCCCAGGGATATCATCTTTCTCGGGGTCCGGTTCCATTGCGCCTTCACATATACCACCTTTCTCCGGGTGGGTGCAATGGGGACAAGTGCAGTAGAGGTGGTATCCGGAACAATGTCCGCTGATGGCTCTGCAGCAACCGTAGCAATGACATTCCTTCCAGGGACACTCACCGCAGTAGGCGCAATGAGTACAGGTTTGGCCACAGGCCCTAGGGCAACATCCTCCAACGTAGCGACGCCTGCAGCCCAGTTCACCCAATAGGCACGGGGCGACTCAGTAGGTTGGTCCACTGCAAACAAGTACTCCCCGCAGTGCAAGCATCGGGCGAACATGCGTAGTTGAACAGCCAGTTCCTCACATTTAGGGCACAGCATGCCCAGCGCTTCTACATCTCGGCTAGTGTACAAGATGAAAGGCCCATGCGGCTTCATTTGGATACCTGTATCCGTCAACAGGGTTCCTGGCCATGTAACGCTTGCACCAGTGTTATTAGAGAACATCCTAGGCCCTGACATGGACTGTGCCAATGAATACAGCAACATGACTGCTCTCTGATCCTCTTACCGTGATCTCGCAGCTTCTTCCCTTTGGCGCCAGACACACCCACGCATCTCACGGGTCTCCCTGGCTCCACCCGCAGCCTACGCAATTGCCAAAGTGATCTGAACACTTAACCCCTTTCTTTCAAGAACACAGTCCAGTTGCAAGAGGTAACGGCAAATCCTGGACTCGAGCCCCCACGTGTAGCACTACCCCCGTAGGAGCTGCTGGTTTAGATTTGGGCCTTGCACGTTACCTCACCGTTCGTTGTCTAGGGGATGAGAGTCTATAGAAACTTCAATGTCCGCACAAGTTATAAATCCTTTTCGTTAAGTTTTATTTCACACCAACTTGCATAGGTAGAGGGATGGAGGGTCAGGGGAAGGTTCAGGCACACGATGCAGATCACTGGGGAAACTTCTAAGCTTCAAAAGTCACACTCACCACTCTCCTCAAGTGGGTGTTGCTCACCCGGATAGGCCCCTCTCACCTGGCCTAGCAGCCGGGATGATGCACGAACAAAAATAAATAACAGTCTCTGCCACAGACTTTAGGACGATAAAGATGAACTGTTCAATAATCTTCTGCCACAGGATTTTTAGTACCCCGGATATCCAACCTTATAGTCTTAGAGCCTTTAAGCCGACCCGGCACACTGTAAGGTAACATAAGCTACGGTGCATCCTCCAATAAGGTCACCAGGCCTTCCCCAAGAAACCAGCCTTTGCTTGGTCCTCTCCAGGACAGGTTCTCCCCTGGTTTCCTCCATTGAGTGGCTTCCTCCCGCAGGACAGACAGCACAGGATCACCTTCATGGTGCAGGCCCCAGTCAGGATAACTGGGCCTACCTGGCAGAGATGCAGCCTCGGGCCAACATGGCTCCGTGGCTGAAATTTCACCTTCACGTACCTCGAGCCAGGAGGGCCACGAGGTGAAGAGAGCCCCGAAAAATGGCGTCTGCCCCTTAAGTACCCTTCCCCAGCATGCCCAGCGGGGAGACCACTCCCACTGAGCTGTTCCCGGGGAAAAATACCCAATACACTCTGGCCTGCCTGTTTTCCAACACTGGCCTGTGGTGGTAACGCCACCTTCAGGCAAACAATGGGAAATCCCTCCAAGCACAGCCATAGCCGGAACAGAGGCTGATTTAGCCTTAATCATCAAAGTCTGAGCTAAATACCAGCTCAGACACCGACTAAATTTAAACACAGCGCCTGGTCATCAGGAGCAGGGCGCTACACATTTTTTACACAGGATCTTTCTGCCCAAGTGCACAAGCCTGTAAAAAGTACCGCACAGCCTGACATATGTCCATAACATCAGGGTACTAGAGGCTCCTGCCAATATGTACAGGCACCTAGACCTAAAGGCAGTTTTTTTATTTACTATGTTTTAATGACAGGTTATCTTTACCCCAACTAATGACTGCCATTACTCTGTGTAAGCAATAGTAGCTTTGACCACATTTGGAGCATATGGACAAGGTTGCCAGCCATGATTTGCGCATCTCTCTTCCACCATGTTGAGAGTCCATTCTGAAAATCAGTAGACTGCGCTTCCCACTGTGCAGAGGGCACGGGTCCTAATAAATCTATTTAATTCATGTCTAGACTGGTATCTGTCTTCTATGACTGTGTAAATATTTCTCCTCTTTGCATTTTGTAGGCTGGATTTATTAGCAGAGAGAAATTCCTCAGCTATTCTTCAGGAAAGGTTTATCAAATACTCTACAAGAATCTCCCAGTCTGATAAATCAACTGCAAGGAATAATTCCAGACATTGAAAACATTCCTGCTTTAGCTTTAGGTCTGCGTTTTCTTCCACCCCCTTTAAAACGATTCTGATGAATAGGACACACTAGAAAGCCATAGACCTGCACTTTTGTAGTTTATTGGCAGATTTATAACGTTCTGCTTTCTATGGCCGCCAGTTTCATGGAACATTCTAGGTGTTTCTACTTTTTTCATAAAAATTATTTCATATTGCTACATATATACATTCTGATGTTTCTTATTTAACAAAAAATGCACCTTTTTCCTGTAACCTTCCGTTAAGATAAAAGCAAATATCAGCCTTTGCCTGTGATCGCTCACTTTGCCTTTACATTGTACCCAGTGTTAATTTTGTCGACTAAAACGACTAAAACATTTTAGTCGACTAAATGAATACTATTTTAGTCACTAAAATACGACTAAACTGAAACCAATTGAGATGACTAAAATTAAAATGGCATTTTAGTCAAAAAGACTAAAATGGGACTATAACTAAAATGCCATTTTAGTCAAAAGACTAATGCCTCATACACACAATCGGATTTTCCGTTGGAAAAACCTTGGATGGTTTTTCAGATGGAATTCCGCTCAAGCTTGGCTTGCATACACACGGTCACACAAAAGTTCTCTGAACTTTCGACCGTCAAGAACGCGGTGACGTACAACACTACGACGAGCCGAGAAAATTAAGTTCAATGCTTCCGAGCATGCGTCAAATTGTTTCCGAGCATGCGTTGGAATTTTGCGCGTCGGAATTGCTACAGACGATCGGAATTTCCGATCGGAATTTTTTCCGTCGGAAAAATAGAGAACCAGCTCTCAATCTTTTGTTGGTGGAAAATCCGACAGAAAAAGTCCGATGGAGCATACACACGGTCGGAATTTCTGTTCAAAAGCTCACATCGTACTTTTCTTGTCGGAATTTCCGATTGTGGGTACGGGGCATAACCGTACACACGGTCTGACTTTTGGCCAACAAACTTCATTTTGAGCAAGTTGGACCAACAATCCGACCGTGTGTACGCTCCATCGGACAAACTTTTTTGTTTTTTTTGTTTTCATCGGACAAAAGTTGGGTCTGCAAACAGACAAACTTTTGGCCAACAAAAGTCCGATGGAGCAAAGTCCGACCGTGTGTACAGAAAACCATAAGACTTTTGTCCGATGGACAAAACAACTAATGTTAAAATCAACCAACAATAGCAGAAGTTGACCAAAGGGTGGCGGTAAAGAGCAGAAAAACCATGTGATGTTGCAAAAAGTTTTGGGAAAGTTTGCAGAAAAGTCCTGTGGTGTGTATGCTATGGGTGTGCCCGGCCAACTCCGTTCGGACAAAAATCCAGGGAAAAGTCCGATGGAAGTCTGACCGTGTGTATGAGGCTTAAAACTAAATAGAAATTTGACTTCAAAATGAACACTGGTCTGTAGTGCATGTTCATACCTCAATACCATAAATAATAACATATTCGATTTTTCACTCCAGTAATTGTAGAGACATGTTAACTAATGCATTACAATTTAATTACACCCATTAGATTTTAGACGAGGAAAATTAGTTTTAGTCGACTAAAATATACTGGAGATTTGGTTGACTAAATACGAATAAAACTAAAACAATTGCAAAAGGCTAAAATGGGACTACAACTAAAATGCCATTTTAGTCCTAAGACTTCAAGTGGAGTTCGACCCAAAAAATTTAACTTCCGCTTTTCGGAAACCCCCCCCCCCCTCCGGTGTCACATTTGGCACCTTTCAGGGGGGGTGCAGATACCTGTATAATACAGGTATTTGCACCCACTTCCGGGGAGAGACCCCCACGGGAGTCACTCCACTTCCCCCCCCTCCGCTGTCTTCTGGGAAACACACTGGTCCCAGGAGACAGCGGGGACCACTGGGAACGCGCTGTGCTACTCGCGCATGTGCAGTAGGGAACAGGGCAGTGAAGCCGCAACGCTTCACTTCCTGATTCCCTCACCGAGGATGGCGGTGGGAGCAGCCGAGAGACGAGCGATTGCTCGGCTTCGACTGACGACATCGCTGGACTCCAGGACAGGTAAGTGTCCATTTTTTAAAAGTCAGCAGCTGCAGTATTTGTAACTGCTGGCTTTGAATTAAAAATAAATTTGCGGGACCTCCGCTTTAACCACTTAAGCCCCGGACCATTTGGTAGCTAAAGGACCAGAGGTGAATTCAGAATTTTGCACTGCGCTGCTTTAACTGTAAATTGTGCGGACATGCAATGTTGTACCCAAACAAAATTTGCGTCCTTTTCTTCCCACAAATAGAGCTTTCTTTTAATGGTATTTGATTGCCTCTGCGATTTTAATTTTTTGCGATATAAACGGAAAAAGACCGAAAATTTTGAAAAAAAATGATATTTTCTACTTTTTGTTATAAGAAAAATCGAATAAACTCAATTTTAGTCATACATTTAGGCCAAAATGTATTCAGCCACATGTCTTTAGTAAAAAAAACGTCAATAAGTGTATATTTATCGGTTTGCGCAAAAGTTATAGCGTTTACAAACTAGGGTACATTTTCTGGAATTTACACAGCTTTAAATTTATGACTGCCTATCTAATTTCTTGAGGTGCTAAAATGGCAGGGCAGTACAAACCCCCCCCCCAAATGACCCCATTTTGGAAAGTAGACACCCCAAGGAAATTGCTGAGAGGCATGTTGAGCCCATTGAATATTTTTTTTTTTGTCCCAAGTGATTGAATAATGACAAAAAAAAAAAAAAAAAATACTAAAAGTTGTCACTAATTGATATATTGCTCACACATGCCATGGTTATATGTGGAATTGCACCCCAAAATACATTCTGCTGCTTCTCCTGAGTACGGGGATACCACATGTGTGGGACTTTTTAGGAGCCTAGCCACGTACGGGACCCCGGAAACCAAGCACCGCCTTCAGGATTTCTAAGGGCGCAAATTTTTGATTTCACTCCTCACTACCTATCACAGTTTCGAAGGCCATAAAATGCCAAAATAGCACAAAACCCCCCCAAATGACCCCATTTTGGAAAGTAGACACCCCAAGCTGTTTGCTGAGAGGCATGGTGAGTATTTTACAGCTCTCATTTGTTTTTGAAAATGAAGAAAGAATTTTTTTTTTTTTATTTTTTTTTTTTTCAATTTTCAAAACTTTGTGACAAAAAGCGAGATCTGCAAAATACTCACAATACCTCTCAGCAAATAGCTTGGGGTGTCTACTTTCCAAAATGGGGTCATTTGGGGGGGTTTTGTGCCATCTGGGCATTCCATGGCCTCCGAAACTGTGATAGGCAGTGAGAAGTGAAATCAAAAATTTACACCCTTAGAAAGCCTGAAGGCGGTGATTGGTTTTTGGGGTCCCGTACGCGGCTAGGCTCCCAAAAAGTCTCACACATGTGGTATCCCCGTACTCAGGAGAAGCAACAGAATGTATTTTGGGGTGTAATTCCACATATGCCCATGGCATGTTTGAGCAATATATCATTTAGTGACAACTTTGTGCAAAAAAAAAATAAAAAATAAAAAATGTTTATTTTTTCCGCAACTTGTGTCAACATATAAAATATTCCATGGACTCGACATGCCTCTCAGTATATAGCTTGGGGTGTCTACTTTCCAAAATGGGGTCATTTGGGGGGGGGTTTTGAACTGTTCTGGCATTTTATACACAACATTAGGAAGCTTACATCCACTCTTCTAACCACTTGAAGACAAAGCCCTTTCTGACACTTTTTGTTTACATGAAAACATATTTTTTTTTGCAGGAAAATTATGTTGAACCCCCAAACATTATATATATATTTAAAGCAAAGGCCCTACAGAATAAAATGGTGGGTGTTGCATTTTTTTTTTCTACACAGTATTTGCGCAGCGATTTTTCAAACGCATTTTTTGGGGAAAAAATACACTTTTTTTTATTTTAATGCACTAAAACACACTATATTGCCCAAATGTTTGATGAAATAAAAAAGATGATCTTAGGCCGAGTACATAGATACCAAACACGACATGCTTTAAAATTTCGCACAAACGCGCATTGGCGACAAACTACATACATTTTTAAAAGCCTTTAAAAGCCTTTACAGGTTACCCCGTTAGATTTACAGAGGAGGTCTACTGCTAAGATTACTGCCCTCGATCTGACCTTCCCGGTGATACCTCACATGCATGGTGCAATTGCTGTTTACATATGACGCCAGACCGACGCTTGCGTTCGCCATTGGGCAAGAGCAGGGCAGGATAGGGGTGCTTTTTTTTTTTTTTTTATTATTAATTTTGCTTTTTTATTTCATTTTTAAATTGTTCCTTCCATATTTTTTTTTTTATCATTTTTATTGTTATCTCAGGGAATGTAAATATCCCCTATGATAGTAATAGGTAGTGACAGGTACTCTTTTTTTGAAAAAACTGGGGTCTAGACCCTAGATCTTTCCTCTGCCCTCAAAGCATCTGACCACACCAAGATCGGTGTGATAAAATGCTTTCCCAATTTCCCAATGGCGCTTTTTATATCCGGTGGGGGGACATTCCCTCCCACTGCTTGTAAAAGCAGTCCAGAGGCTAATTAGCCACTAGGGTTGCTTTTACATTAAAGCCGGCCGCTGGCTGAAAAGAATGATACCAAGATGATACCTAAACCCGCAGGCATCAATCTGGTATAACCATTCAAAGTCTAGCAACATACCAGTACGTTGCTGGTCCTTGTTGGACATGTATTGTAATCTTTTTTTTTCATGCAGCCAGGTGGCTGAACGAAAAAAGAGATTGATCGGTGGGTATGCCCACCATTAGAATACCGCCCTTCATCCACCCACTTCTAATGATGGGCATACATGCACCATTTATATATGCCGAAGCATGGGGGCATCCTCCCGCAAAAAAGTTATGCCGCACACACATGGTCGGACTTTTCCACGGGCAAGCCTCCGTCGGAATTTCGACCGTATGTACGCGGCATTAGGAGCAAAATCGCTCCTCCGCCCCTGCTGCCCCAATGCTTCGGCATATTTGCTTCTTTTTTTTTTAACTGTGGTGGTGAAATCACCTCCTACAGCACTGGAGTCGCAGGGATCAGGCCTGTCTCTGCGAATGCTGCAGTTATGTGTGTTTTTGTTTTGTAAGTGACAGTGATCGATCGATACTGCACTTGGGTGGCCTGGGCTGGACGGAGGGGCAAAACGCAGGTGCTAGCAGGTATCTGGGCTGATCCCGCTAACACTGCGTTTTTGGGAACCCTAAACTGCTGGGGACGCTAGTATAGATCTGATCAGATCAGATATTGATCTGTTCAGATACTATACCACTAAGGGGGGTGTATGCTTCACGCGTGGGTGTTAGCGTTACTGGCACTAACCTGACGCTGCCTGGGGTGTGACGCAGACCCTCTCTGACGCTAAAACCTAATTGATATCACCCGCCGGGCGATCAGGGGGTTAAACCTTTATTGGGTTATATACGGCGGGTGCCCTGACACTATAAAAAGCAAACTAACTAACCAGCGTCACCCGTAACACTTATATGATGATTACTGGTGAAAGGGTTAACTAGGGGCAATTAGGGGGTTAAAACCTTTATTAGATAATATATGGGGGTACCTGACGCTATAAAAACCTGCGGCGAACCTAAAAAAAAATTACTGGCTACCGATCTGCATCACCGACGCTAAGACAGCGATCAGAAAATTGATCGCTTAGCGACAGTGGTGATAGGGGGTGAAAGGGTTACCTGGGGGGCGATCAAGGGGGTTAAACCTTTATTAGATATTTTATGGGGGTACCCGACGCTATAAAAACCTGCGGCGAACCTAAAAAAAATTACTGGCTACCGATCTGCATCACCGACGCTAAGACATCGATCAGAAAAATGATCGCTTAGTGACAGTGGTGATAGGGGGTGAAAGGGTTACCTGGGGGGCGATCAAGGGGGTTAAACCTTTATTAGATCATTTATGGGGGTACCCGACGCTATAAAAACCTGCGGCGAACCAAAAAAATGACTGGGTACCGATCTGCATCACCGACGCCAAGACAGCGATCAGAAAAATGATCGCTTAGTGACAGTGGTGATAGGGGGTGAAAGGGTTACCTGGGGGGCGATCAAGGGGGTTAAACCTTTATTAGATAATTTATGGGGGTACCCGACGCTATAAAAACCTGCGGCGAACCTAAAAAAATTACTGGGTACCGATCTGCATCACCGACGCCAAGACAGCGATCAGAAAAATGATCGCTTAGTGACAGTGGTGATAGGGGGTGAAAGGGTTACCTGGGGGGCGATCAAGGGGGTTAAACCTTTATTAGATAATTTATGGGGGTACCCGACGCTATAAAAACCTGCGGCGAACCAAAAAAAAAAATACTGGCTACCGATCTGCATCACCGACGCTAAGACATCGATCAGAAAAACGATCGCTTAGTGACAGTGGTGATAGGGGGTGAAAGGGTTATCTGGGGGGTGATCAAGGGGTTAAACCTTTATTAGGGGGGGTTAGGGGGCTACACTGGACCTAAAACTAAATGTAGTGACACTTTTACAGTCACAAATGTCACTGATTGCAGTGATCAGTAAATAAATGGTCACTGCAATCAGTGACACTGTGACTGGGGGCTGGGGGGTGATCTGGGGGGGCTGGGGGGTGATCTGGGGGGGCCTGGGGGGGCGATTTATGTGCCTATGTGTGCTGGTGTTAGTGTAGTGTTAGTGCACTGACCTGTGTGTCTTCTCTTGTACGACGCTCGGTATATGTGAGCGCCGCACAGGAGATGACATCACTTCCTCCTGCTTTCTCGGTCTGTGTAAACATTACACAGACAGAGGGGGCATTTCTATTCGCCGGGAGCGATCGCGGGGGGGTGGCCGGAATCGAACGGCCGCCCCCCCATCTCGGAACGCTCCCAGACGAATTCCGACCGCTCACTGTACAGAAGGGGGGTCTGATCGGACCCCCCAACTGTACAAAGGCAATCACGTATGCTCTACGTGATTGTGCCTGTCGGTGCTATTGTGCCGACGTATATATACAGTGAGCGGTCGTTAAGTGGTTAAGGCCTGTACACCCGATCGGATTTTCCAACAGGAATTGTGTGATGGCAGGCTGTTGTTAACCACTAGGGATGAGATGAACACCCCCCGGTTCGGTTCGCACTAGAACCTGCGAACGGACCGAAAGTTTGCGCGAACTTTAGAACCCTATTAAATACAATGGACGCGAACGTTCGAAATGTAAAGTGCTAATTATAACGGCTAATATGCAAGTTATTGTCCTAAAAAGGGTTTGGGGACCCGGGTCCTGCCCCAGGGAACATGTATCAATGCAAAAATACGTTTTAAAAACGGTTGTTTTTTCGGGAGCAGTCATTTTAATGATGCATAAAGTGAAAAAAAAAAAAAAGTGAAATATTCCTTTAAATATCGTACCTGGGGGGTGTCTAAAGTATGCCTGTGAAGTGGCATGTGTTTCCCGTGTTTAGAACTGTCCCTGCACAAAATGACATTTCTAATGGAAAAAAAGCCATTTAAAACTGCTTGCGGCTTTAATGTAATGTCTGGTCCTGGCAATATGGATGAAAATCATTGAGAAAAATGGCATGGCTACCCCATCACCCACCCCTACCTCAGCCCATTACCAGCCCCTTTGGGTCTTGTATGGATATTAAGGGGAACCCCGCACCCAAAATAAAAAAAGGCCCTATATACTCGGAACAGCAGCATACAGGCGGTGCAAACAAGACAGGGACTGTAGCTTTGTTCTTAAGTAGAATCTGTTTTTAATTTGGAACATGTACATTTTTTAAGTGTAGCTCCAGCCAAAAAATCGATTTTTAAGCTTTTTGGAGAACATAGGGAAGGGTTAACACCTAGGCTTGTGCACAACGGAAAAATTCGGTTTGTTTCGGTTCGTTTCTTTTCGGTCCTGTTGATTCGTAATCATTCGTAATTTTGCTAGACGGGATTTTTCGTGTTCGGACTAATTCGTATTTTCGCACGCGACATTTTTCGTTGAATTTTTAGTTGATTTATAATTCGTACTTTCGGTAGAGTACATTGTTTTTCGTTGATTCTGGACACAACTCCTACTTTCGTAACTTTTTTTGGGTTCGTTGATTCGTAATTTTCTGTGTCTCTCTCACGACGACGCTGCCTATTATGCCTAATGTGCTTCGAATGGATTTGTACTTTTCTAAATACATAGCGGTTATTTGTAACGATTCGAAATCTCGTATTTTACTTTACACCCTGTACACCATTTTGAGAGGGTTCAGCACGGTGAGGGAGAAGCAGAGAGCAGAGCAGAGTGTTATTGTGCTTCGAATGGATTTGAAATCTCGTATTTTACTTTCGTTTTTTACATGCGGCTATAGCCTCCGCCCCTGTACACCATTTTGAGAGGGAGTTCAGCACGGTGTGGGAGAAGCAGAGAGCAGAGCAGAGTGAGTGTTATTGTGCTTTGTATGGATTCGTACATTCGTAACTTTTTCATAACGAATTATGCCGAAGACATTCGGGCATTCGCTATTTGCGGTATAATTTATTTCGGATTCGGTCTTATTCGTAATTGCTTTGTTCGGAAATTCGAATGCTTCCGAATGTCCGAAAGTTGCTAAATTCGGACGAATTTCGATTCGTTACGAAACGAATTGCACAAGCCTAGTAACACCCCTGTAACATTTGTTTTGCTGTCTGTGCACCTGTTCAGAACATTTCACCTCACTTTCCGTCCCAATGACAAATGTTTTTGGAAAGTTTGGGGTTTTTATTGAAACAAGGATTGGTGATAAAGCATCAGTAGAGAGGAGACACCTTTTTCCCATATTAACTCTAAAGCCTCGTACACACGGCCGAGATTCTCGTCGAAAAAAACATGTCGTTTTTTTCGACGAGATTCTTGGACAAGAAAACTTGTCCCGGCCGAGTGTACACACGCTCGATTCAAAGAACCCGCGGTTCTTTGAATGGAGCGTACGCGGTCACGTCATCGACTACGACGAGCATGCGCTCGTCACATTCGATGCCGTCGCCGCCATCTTGGTATACCCTACGTATGCCTAGGAAGCTACCGCGCATGCGTCAAATTCATTTCGAACATGCGCGGGCTTCCGGGAGGACAGGTAAGTTTACACACACTCACTTTTCTCGTCGAGAAACATGCCGACGAGAATCTCGACGAGAAAATAGAGAGCAGGTTCTCTATTTTCTCGTCGAGGTTACTTGTCGGTTTTCTCGACGAGAAACCATACACACGAACAAATTTCTCGGCAAGACATCTCTGCCAGCAAGTTTCTTGCTGGTTCTTGCCGAGAAACTCGGTCGTGTGTACGAGGCCTTACAGGAGAGAATTTCCCTTCCTAGGGGTAGATTTCCTCTCACTTCCTGTTGTCTCCTTCCGTTTGCAAGTAGGAGTCGTTTGTAAGTTGGATGTTTGAAAGTAGGGGCCTGCCGTAGATACTCTGCAGAAATTTGCCCCTTAGGTGTTGGTTTTGCCACAACACTGTAAGCCCTCACAGTTACTCTTGGTGGGCGCTGGAATGCCCTGCTGTCAACTATTATATCAGGAATTGTAATTACATGCCATTGTTGAACAGTGGTAGGAAAAATTGGGCCTTTGGTGGTGGTGCTGGTGCCACAACACCGTAAGCCCTCACAGTTACTCTTGGTGGGCGCATGAATGGGCCCTGCTGTGAATTATTAGATCAAGAATTATAATTGCATGCCCCTGTTGAACAGGGGCTGAAAAATTGGGCCTTTGGTGGCAGCGGTGGTGCTGGTGCCACAAGACTATAAGCCCTCACAGTTACTCTTGGTGGGCGCAGGAATGGGCCCAGCTGTGAAATATTAGATCAAGAATTGTTATTACATGCCCCTGTTGAACAGGGGCATAAAAACTGGGCATTAGGCACTGGTGCTGGTGCCACAACACTGCAACCCCTCACAGATACTGTACTTAGAGCGCAGCAATGAGCCCTGTTGCAAAGTATTAGACCAAGAATTGTAATTACATGCCCCTGTTAAACAGGGGCAGAAAAATTGGGCCTTAGGCACTGGTGCCACAACACTGCAACCCCTCACAGATACTGTACTTGGAGCGCAGCAATGAGCCCTGCTGCAAAGCATTGCAAAAAAAATTGTAAATACACGCCCCTGTTAAACAGGGGCTGAAAAATTGGGCCTTAGGCACTGGTGCTGGTGCCACGACACTGCAACCTCTCCCAGATACTCTAGTTGGAGTGCAGTAATGAGCCCTGCTGCAAAGCATTGCATCAAATATTGTAATTACATGCTCCTGTTAAACAGGGGCTGAAAAATTGGGCCTTAGCCACTGGTGGCGGCACCCAGAACCAAAAATGTTCTTCCAAGCTATCAGCAGGATCATTGACGCTGGCGATGGTTGCTGGAACCGATCATACCTTGGAGCTGCGGACTAAAAAAATTGTCTGAACGCATCGGTTAGACAGCCACCTTCTCCACCGCTCCTTCTCTGACTGACCGAAGCCTCAGCAACTCGTTGTCCAGGACCAGGAGTTTGTAACCTCCCAGGCTCTGGGAACGCGTTGCACAGACCTTTCTGCAAGGCCTCCCAGAGATGTCTCATCCTCTGCGATGGCAAGATAAGGTCCGCAACCTTACCCTTATACCGTGGATCAAGGAGAGTGGCCAGCCAGTAATGATCCCTCTCCTTGATCCAAAGAATACAAGGATCCTTCCGCAGGCTTTGCAGGATCAGGGAGGCCATGCAGCGTAGGTTAGCTGAGGCATTCGGTCCGGAGTCCTCTGGGTCACTAAGGACGACGAGATCTGCAGCCACCTCCTCCCAGCCACGTACAAGTCCACGGGTTTCTTGGGACTGTAAATCATCCCTAAAAGACTGCTGCTGATGATGATGAGTGCCAGGCTCCACCTCCATGCTGACACAATCCTCCTCCTCCTCCTCCTCTTCCTGTGTGATGGGTGGGACAGAAGGAACACTGTCTGGATAAAGGGGGCCTTGAGAGGCAAGGAAGTCCTCCTCTTCTTGCCTCTGTTCTGCCTAAAGTGCCCTGTCCATTATTTCACGCAGCGTATGCTCCAAAAGGTGGACAAGAGGTACAGTGTCACTGATGCATGCACTGTCACTGCTCACCATCCTCGTGGCCTCCTCAAATGGTGCCCGGGACAGTGCATGCATCCCTGATCATGCCCCACTGGCGTGGTGAAAAAAAACTGAGCTCCCCTGACCCTGTCCTGGTGCCGTAGTCGCACAGGTACTCATTGATGGCCCTCTGCTGCATGTTCAGCCACTGCAGCATGGCCAACGTTGAGTTCCACCTGGTGGGCATGTCACATATAAAGCGGTTCTTGGGCAGGTTCAACTCCTTTTGCAGCTCAGCCAGCCAAGCACTGGCATTATATGATCAGCGGAAATGCACACAGACTTTCCTGGCCTGCCTCAGGACATCCTGTAAGCCCGGGTACCTGCCCAGGAACCGCTGCACCACCAGGTTAAGGACGTGAGCCACACAGGGCACATGGGTCAGTTGTCCCTGTCGGAGGGCGGAGAGGAAGTTGGTGCCATTGTCGCAAACCACCATTCCTGGCTTAAGCTGGCGTGGCGTCAACCACCTCTCGGCCTGTCCCTGCAGAGCTGACAGAACCTCTGCCACAGTGTGGCTCCTGTCCCCCAAACACACCAGTGCAAGTACGGCATAGCATCTTTTTGCTTGCGTAGCCCATTGAACGCCTACGGAGCACCGCTGGTTCCGAGGACAAAGCACAGGAAGAGGCCATGGAGGAAGAAGAAGAGGAGGGGGTGGAGGAGAGAGGTGTGTCACAACCAGTAGTAGCATTTTGGAGGCGTGTTGGCGTTACAACCTCCAACACTACTGCACCTTGTCCTGCATCCTTCCCAGCTGCCAAAAGAGTGACCCAATGGGCCGTGAAAGATAGGTAACGTCCCTGTCCATGCCTGCTGGACCAGGAGTCAGTGGTAATATGCACCTTACCGCTGACCGCCCTGTCCAGCGAGGCATGGACATTGCCTTCCCCATGCCGGTAGAGAGCCGGAATCGCCTTCCGTGAGAAAAAGTGGCGTTTGGGAACCTGCCACTGAGGAACCGCACATTGCACAAACTCACGGAAGGGGGCCGAGTCTACTAACTGGAAAGGCAGCAGTTGAAGCGCTAGCAATTTAGCCAAGCTAGCATTCAACCGCTGGGCATGTGGATGGCTGGGAGTGAACTTCTTTCGATAGTCCAGCAGCTGGGGCAGGGAAATTTGCCTGCTACAATCGGACGTCAGTGTACTGATAGCAGAGTGCCCGCAACTACTTGGCTGTGACACACCTAATTCTACACCTTCATTCCTCTCAGTGCAGGTTTCAGAGAGGACTGAAGGTATAGTGGGGTTGTAGATCCCTGCTGATGAGGAGCAAGGAGAGGGGGGAGGAGCTTACCTCGGTGACGTCACCCGCGTCTGTTCCATGCTAGTCTGCGGCTTAGCACCGCTGTTTTTATCTTCACATCACTGCTCGTATTCATCAATTGGCTGTTACTCTATGTCCTTTTGAGCCAGTTGCTGCACCACGATCACTCTGGTGGAATCGCTCAGTTTGTCATTTATTGTATCTTGCTAACATCAGCCGCCGTGCGCTTTGGACTGTTTTTATTGATCCTCCTGATCTCATTACAGTGCACTTGTATCAAGCGGCTCTTGTTTATTTTATTTTACTCTATGATTCATATGTCATTTTTGGAACATTAAAAATCAGTGTACACTGAGATCGTCTCCAAACCCTTTTTTCTTCGCATATGTCATCTCCATTTGATGTTTTGCCTACCACACTGCTGGATTCCTTTACATCTGAGATCCTCTTCCCCTTAGGGTGGAAACAAGCGAGTTTGACCTCTTGTTCATTCAAAAGGTCCATCTGTTCCGGTAAGCAGGTTTTCTTTATATTGGACGGACAAGTCTTATATTGTATGAAGATCATCATCATTATACATCTCTAGTTCATCTATTTATGGACATTTTTTTGCGCTGCACTGTTATTTTCTATATATTCTGCTTGGGTTAGTGTGTGATCAACCTTTTGGTGTCCAGCTGCATTAGCTTAATATTTTTTAAATCATATGTTGCAAATAGCAGCGGTGCGATCTGATGCACTCAACTCAAAAAAGGCCCACACCAAAGAACTTTTGGAATAACACGCAGAGGCAGCGCCCTGCACAGGCGGAGCTCTGAGGTGTGATTCAGTCGGTGTGCTGCCCTTACGCTGGCCCCCGGAGGGCATCCTGCCTCGTTGGAGATTAGGCTCCTCCTTATCCTCCTCCTCCTCCTCTCTCCTATCAGGCACCCACGTGGAGTCAGTGACCTCATCATCCCCTCCCTCTTGATCACTGGAGCAAACCTGGCAGTATGCTGCAGCTGGTGGAACATGACTGCCAGATTGCTGTCCTTCTTGAGCATCCCCTCTCTCTGCGCTCACGCTACTGCCTTCCTCTAGCTGGGTATCATCATCAGACCCTTCAAAAAGCTGGGCATCCTCCTGGAGCATGTACCCAACACTGTGCTCAAACAGTTCAGGGGACTCCTTAGGAGGACATGGTGGGTCTAGGGAAGGAGTGACTGATGATGACATTGATACTAGGGAAGAGGACACATTGGCAGCTGCTTTGCCAGTACCCTGAGCCTGGGTGAGAGAGGATGAGGAGGATGAGGAGGGCTTGGTCATCCACTCTACCAAGTCTTCGGCATGATGCGGCTCAACATGTCCAGCTGCCAAAAATAAGGACAAGTGTGTCCCATGGCCACGTGCTGATGACAATGCACCGCGTCCACGACCAGCACTGTTGCCCCCAGACACAGAGCCCGCTTGCCCACTTTTATTGGCTCGTGACTGTCTGACTCTCCTTGTTGGCCTTCCAGACATTCTAATGGCCTGCAGGGAGATGGGAAAACCAGCAATAAGGGGTAGCTTCAGGTGTATACTGTGCAGGAGGCACCTACACCCACTGTAACTGCTTGCAGATGCCTGTCTGTGTTACACAACAGAACAACACCACGAGCAAAAAGGGGTAGCGTATACTGTGCAGGAGGCACCTACACCCACTGTAACTGCTTGCAGATGCCTGTCTGTGTTACACAACAGAACAACACCACGAGCAATAAGGGGTAGCGTATACTGTGCAGGAGGCACCTACACCCACTGTAACTACTTGCAGATGCCTGTCTGTGTTACACAACAGATCAACACCACAAGCAATAAGGGGTAGCGTATACTGTGCAGGAGGCACCTACACCCACTGTAACTGCTTGCAGATGCCTGTCTGTGTTACACAACAGAACACCATGAGCAATAAGGGGTAGCGTATACTGTGCAGGAGGCACCTACACCCACTGTAACTACTTGCAGATGCCTGTCTGTGTTACACAACAGAACAACACCAGCAATACGGGGTAGCTTCAGGTGTATACTGTGCAGGAGGCACCTACACTCACTGTAACTGCTTGCAGGTGCCTGTTAGTGTTACACAAAAGAAAAACACCAGCAATACGGGGTAGCTTCAGGTGTATACTGTGCAGGAGGCACCTACACCCACTGTAACTGCTTGCAGATGCCTGTCTGTGTTACACAACAGAACAACACCACGAGCAATAAGGGGTAGCTTCAGGTGTATACTGTGCAGGAGGTTTAGCAAAGAATAACACTGACACTGTCCCTGCCTATTCTTCTCCCTCCCTGCACGCCAACACACTGTAAATGCACAAGGTTTAGCAAAGAATATCACTGACACTGTCCCTGCCTACCCTTCTCTCTCCCTGCACGCCAGCACACTACACAAGGCCGCTGCGCTGGCGGGCTTATATAGTGTGGGGCATGTACTAAACCCCCCTGAGCTATAATTGGCCACAGGCATCCTGCCTGTGGCCAATTATGGCTCTCCTCGCTGCTGGCGCTGTGATTGGCCAAGCATGCGGGGTCACAGTGCATGCTTGGCCAATCACAGCGCCGGCAATGCACTGCGATGGCGCAGTGCATTGTGGACCGTTCGCGTCACGCAAATTTGGCGCGAACGGCCCACAAAGTTCTGGTTTCACCGAACAGGCGAACAGCCGATGTTCGAGTCGAACATGCGTTCGACTCGAACACCGAGCTCATCCCTATTAACCACCTAGAGATGCTTTAATACTGGTAACAAAAGAATACCAGTGTACATTACTAAAAAGGAAGCAAGCAGAAAGAACATATATAGTATCCTATATCCTGATAAACATATCTGTTATCTCTCCTATACCTTGATAAACATATGTGTTATCTCGTATTTCTTACATTTGACAGTTCTACCTGTAGCGGGGTATTCCCCTTTAAGACAGAGAGAGAGGAAGTTTCAGGTGAGAGGTGAGTCGGGAGGAAGTAAAGGGACATTACTGGAAGTGAAAGCAGAGGAGAGAGAGAGATTACATCACCCATAACCCCATTCTTGTCATGTTCCACCGCAGAGACTGATGGGAGGGGTTATAAAAGGAGGAGGAGAGGCCGGGCTCGGCCTCTTTGGGACACGAGACTTGACAGACGGATCCTGCTGCGCGGATGTGTCGGAGCGCAGGGCCTGAAGCCTGGGGCCTTGCTCCGACCAAAGAGCCTTCCACCCCCCTCTGCGAGCCTGGGTGGCATCTGACTTTGTGAGCTACAGCCTTGTCGGATCGGGGGGGCCCGATCGTTGGAGAGATCAAGTGTGTGGGACACGGCCGGTGGAAGTTTCCCGGACTGGATCTGTAGTCCGGCGGGTGAGAGGGCATAAGCCCAGCTAAGATACTGTTACTATATATATAGGCCTATAGACTGCCGTGGCCTACAAGTTATTTTTATACCCCTATTGAAGAGCCTTGTCAGAACTGAGCCTGCGGCTTTATTTAACCAAGTTCTATACCCCTTGGATTACAAATGTTATACTCTGTTTAAAGTGCACCACCATTACAGACCTGCCGGTGAAGAAAGAAGGACTAAGTTAAATATTATAACCAGGCCTGGTGGGGATTCTAGCGTGTTTGATTACTGCGCCATAGGGCACTTAGTTAATGATTGCCCGCATGGCGCACCTGTAGCGTGTGTTACTACATAGTGTGTTAGAGTGGCAGGACGCTGCCCTTAGAAGTGATTATCTTGAACTGTGATTACTGTTACCCCCTTTATCTCTATTGAGAATATAAGTAAAACACTTTACCTATTACAATTTATTACTGTGTCCTTGCTTAGTTATTATATTGCATAGGATATATCATTGATTATTAGTACTAGCTGTGCCAGAAGGGGGTAGAGCCTATTGCCGGGGGTTGGCGGAGCTGTACTCAGGGCCCAAATCTAATTCTGCGGCCTCCTTAGTTGGAGGTATCGCTACACGTGGGGGTTCTCGTCCGGGATCCTGATACAGCAGGTGAACGCCAGAAGTGCCGGCATGGACCCCATCAAAGTAGTCCAATGGTGCGAAGCAGAAGGGACACGCTCAGAAGCGAGCGTGGCCATTGAACTTCCAGGGAGTGACTGGAGAGAGAAACAAATTAAAGAGGTGGTACAAATATTGTCCCCAGATAGAAAGGCTTACGTGGTCGCAATGAGACCAGACTCAAGGACCAACTGCACCTATGCACTGATAGAGTGGGGACAGGATGTCCCTGAAAACTTCCACGGTGCCAGTATAAAATTGTCCGAAAAGACTGAGTTCCACCTGACACATCCTAGTCAAAAGCAGTTAGAACCCTTGGACAGGAAAGCAGGGGCTGCTGTTAAATCGCAGGCAGAGCAACAGCTGATTGATCTGAAACGACAGTACCGTGACATACAAGAGAGGTTTCAGGAGACTTCCAGTATGATAGCTGAACGCATTAAGGAGTTACGTGTCGCTCCTGTGGATCAGAAAGATGGTCAGATAAAGCCCAAACCTGGGAAGGTACCGAAGAAACGAGCTCAGGGTCGCCTGCAGGAAGTAACCATCCGGAAGGATTTCCGCATTGATGGCCAGATAGGAGAAAGAGGGCAGAAGGACAAACTGTCCTACACCAACCTCCTACACCAAATAGAGTTGGGGTTACAGAAAGGATATCAGGAATCTGAAATTAGAGAGGCTGTAATCCATGCCATCAACCCAGGTTCAAGTGTCAGGGGCATGTTAGAGAGGAAGGGTGGATTGACCCTGAACCAGCTAAAGAGGATACTGAAAAGCTACTATGAGGAGGAAGATGCTGCTGAGTTATTTCATCGACTGATAAATATGACCCAGGAGAGTGGAGAGACTCCTCAGAACTTCCTATTCCGGGCCATTGAGCTCAAGGACCGCCTGTTGTTTGCATCCAAGGATGAAGGAAATGGGGAGCATTTTGGAGTCGAGCTAGTCCAAAAGAAATTTCGGAGATCTGTGACTACGGGATTGAGGAGTGACTACATCAAGCTACAGCTGAAGCAGCATTTGGAAGATCCCTCAACTCCGGATGAGGTCCTCATTGAGAAAATGAATGAAGCAGATAAGATGGAGATTGAGAAGGACCAAAAACAGAGGAAACTTCAATCTCCTAGCACCACAAGTGCCAAAGTACAACAGATAGATGTCCCTTCAGACACTCGGGAGCTTAGTGTACTGACAGCAAGCACTGAACAGGGATCATGGTCTTCACCTATTCACCATTTCCCCACAAGTCAGACTGGACTGGAGGAGCTGTTACAGACCCAGAAAGAAATACTAGAGATGATGACGATGTTGATGACTCGTCTGGTGAAACCCCAGACAGAAGAGGTCTCACCACTCATGGCACCAAAGACCCCTACCACTAACCGCTCTATGAAACCAATACAGAGAGCCTGCTTCAAATGTGGGGGAAAAGGACATCTCAGGCGAGTATGCCCAAGCCTGGTAGTTGAGGAAAAGTCCAAACAGCTGGCGGGAAACTTCAGCGGGCCCCGGTGAAGGAGCCGACCGGGTGCCCATCATTTTCAGTGAGTTCCAAACTGAATGAGAAGCTAAGGAAGAGAAAAGACAAAACTCCTCAGAGGAACTATAGTATCCCTCAGCAGGGGTACACCCCAAAGAGAGAGGGCCAGACCCCTCAGAAGAGGCACAGCATTCCCCAAAGGGAATGCACACCTAAGAAAAACTATAATATCCCTCAGCAGGTCTGTGCGCCCATTAAAAGGAGGGAAATCGATGCATACCAGGCCCAAGAAAGACTAAAGTCAAAAGGGAGATGGACGAGAGAGAGTCCGAAGGGAAAGGACCAGAAGAAGGCGACTCCTGCCAGGCCATATCCGGAGAAACTGGTAGGCCCATCTCCTGTAGTGCCCATTCAAGTGGAGGGAGTCTACACCAGAGCCATCTTGGATACTGGGGCACAAGTGACCCTACTATACCGGGATTTCTACGATAAGCACTTGAGTCATCTGCCCATCCAGAACATAGAGGAGCTGGAAATATGGGGAATTGGAACCCAGAGCTTCCCCTATGATGGCTATCTGCCCATCCGGATGACCTTTGACCCATCTGTGGCTGGGAAGGCCGAAGTGTTTGACACCCTGGCAGTTGTGTGCCCTCGGCCGCCAGGAGCCAACAAGAGCTCCCTTATAATAGGGACAAACACGGACCTGGTCCGAAGACTCCTGACCCCTTTAGTGGAAGAGAAGGGGCAAGCAGCCACCAAGATCCATCCCATGCTGAGGACGGCTTACCAAAGGCTGGTCCTAGAGCAGAAGACCCCGGTGGAGGGGATAGGGAAGGTGTGGAGACTTGGAAGAGGAGGGGTAGTGTTGCAGCCTGGCGAAGTAACCTGTCTCAGAGCCACTGTGAAGCTTACTTGGGAGCAGCCTGGACCCTTTGTCGTGCTGGAGTTCCATCCCAAAAGGAGAGTCCTCAGGTCTGGAAGTGATACCAGAAGTGATTCCGCTGAAGGTTCTGAAGAAGGCCCATTGTAGAGTTCCAGTGAGTGTTAGAAACACTACCAGAGGCCCCATGGAAATCCCTGCCAGAATGCTGCTGGGCCAGGTGAGCCCTGCTGCCCCGGTTACCCTGTCAGAAGTAAAGGGGACGGGTGAAAGAGGAGATCTTTGGGAGAAGCTGTCCATGGAGAACTTGAATCTATCCAGGGTTTGGAAAGAGAGAGCCAAGGCCCAGTTGACTAGATGGGAGAAGATATTCTCCAGAGATGAGTTCGATGTGGGGTGTGCAAGGAGTGCCACCCATCGGATCCGCCTCCAGGAAGACAAGCCCTTCCGAGAGAGAGTCAGGCGGGTCCCCCTAGCAGATCTGGAGGATCTAAGGGAACAACTTGCAGAACTCAAGAGGACTGGTGTGATACGGGAGTCCAGGAGCCCCTATGCCTCTCCCATAGTGGTGGTCAGAAAGAAGAATGGGTCATTGAGGCTCTGTATAGACTACAGGACTCTCAACAGGAAAACCATCCCTGACCAATACACCACTCCGAGGATAGAGGATGCCCTACAGAGCTTGTCTGGAGCCAAATGGTTCAGCGTTATGGACCTCAAGAGCGGGTACTATCAGATCCCTATGCATCCAGAAGACAAGGAAAAGACAGCTTTCATAACCCCAGTGGGGTTCTTTGAATTCAATCGGATGCCCCAAGGTCTGTCTGGAGCCCCAGCTACTTTCCAACGTCTCATGGAGAAGACTGTAGGAGACATGAACCTTATTGAAGTCCTTGTATACCTGGACGATGTCATTGTCTTTGGGAGAACCTTGGAAGAACACGAAGAGAGGCTGGAAAAAGTGTTGAGAAGACTAAGTGAGGAAGGACTCAAGCTTTCGCCTGAGAAGTGTCGGTTCTACCAGTCTTCTGTGAACTATCTGGGGCACATAGTGTCTGAAGAGGGGGTGGCCACAGACCCTGAGAAATTGGAGGCAGTTACCTCCTGGCCACGACCCACCACAGTAACAGAACTCAGATCTTTCTTGGGGTTCTGCTCCTATTACAGGAGGTTTGTGGAAGGATTCGCCCGAATTGCTAGACCATTGAATGAACTACTCAAGACCGAGGGGGAAGAGGACGACTCAGGGCCCAGGAAGCCGGGAGAGTCAGTCAGAGATCAGTGGAACCAGAAGTGTGAAGAGGCCTTCCAGGCATTAAAGGAGAGCCTAACCACTGCACCGGTCTTGGCCTACGCAGACCCAACCAAACCCTATGAACTGCACGTGGATGCTAGTCATGACGGTCTGGGAGGAGTACTTTACCAAGAACATGAAGGGCAACTGCGGCCTGTTGCCTACGTGAGTAGGAGCCTGAACCCCTCGGAGAAGAACTACCCCACGCACAAGCTGGAGTTCCTGGCCCTCAAGTGGGCGGTAGTAGACAAGCTCAAAGACTACCTGTATGGAGCGGAGTTCACTGTGAAGACCGACAACAACCCCCTGACCTACCTGTTCACCACGGCCAAGCTGGACGCCACTGGACACAGGTGGCTGGCCGCACTGTCTGGATTCAACTTCAGCCTTAAGTATAGACCAGGAGTGGGGAATCGAGACGCAGACGCTCTGTCCAGGAGATCTCATCTCCCCACCATTGAAATAGAAGATTGGACCCAAGTGGCACCGGACGGGGTGCGGGCCCTTTGTCAAGGAGCTGAATTCCAAGCTCGAGGAGGTTCCAGAGCAGAGGAAATAGGAGTTACCATAGTGGGAGTCCCCAAACACTACTGTGGAGTAGCTCAACTGGGAGAGGACAACCTGCCAAGATTGTCCAAGAAGGAGTTGAGGTGTGACCAATTGGAAGACCCCATGGGGAGATTGGTCCTGGAGGCCCTGGAGAATCAGGATCCAAACAGACTCATGCGTCAACCTTCAAAAGAAGCTCGCCTGCTGAGGAAGGAGTGGGATAGGTTGCAGCTACATCAGGGAGTGGTCTACCGAAGGGGCCCCTCTGATGACTCAGAAGATAAGTGGCAGCTGTTCCTCCCAGAGAAACATCGGGAGACTGTTCTGATTGCCCTGCATGACAATCATGGCCACCTAGGGGCTGAAAGGACCTTTCAACTTGTCAGAAGTCGGTTCTATTGGCCCTGCATGAGGGCAGAGGTAGAGGAGTACTGCCACTTATGTGCCCGATGCATCCAGAGGAAGACTTTGCCCCATCAAGCTGCCCCAATGGGCCATCTACAAAGTCAAGGCCCAATGGATCTGGTATGCATTGATTTTCTCTGCCTCGAACCCGACCTGAGTGGACTAGGAAATGTTCTGGTGATAACCGACCATTTCACCCGGTATGCCCAGGCTTTCCCGACCAAAGACCAGAAGGCCTCCACCGTAGCCAAGGTACTTATGGAGAAGTACTTTGTCCATTATGGGCTGCCACAGCGACTCCATTCAGATCAAGGGAGAGACTTCGAGAGTAAACTGATCCGGAAGCTCCTGGATTCTTTGGGAATCAAAAAGACTCGAACTACACCTTACCATCCACAGGGAGATGCTCAGCCGGAAAGGTTCAACCGAACCTTGCTCAACATGTTGGGGACTCTGGAAAGTGAGAAAAAGCAACATTGGAGCAAACACATAGCAGCCATAGTACATGCTTACAACTGCACCATCAGTGATGCTACAGGCTACTCCCCATATCGACTCATGTTTGGGAGAGAGGCGAGACTACCTGTGGACCTGGCCTTTGGAACCTCTCTGGACCATTCCTCAGTCACATCCCACAAAGGGTACGTGGACAGGCTCAGACAAAGCCTGAAAGTAGCTTATGAGCAAGCTCAAGCAGCTTCCGACCAAAGGGGGGCTAGAAATAAGAGAAACTTTGACTTGAAGGTCCGGGTGCAAGACCTACAGCCTGGGGATCGAGTGCTGTTACGCAACCTGGGGATCCCTGGGAAGCACAAACTTGCAGACAGATGGAGATCTGAACCTTATGTCATCTGTAGGAAGTTGCCGGGCCTACCTGTCTATAAGTTGAAACCAGAAGGAAAGGTAGGCCCACTGAAGATGTGGCATCGGAATCACCTGCTCCCACTTGCTGAGGCAGTTAGAATACCTCCTGCGGGAGACTCCCCTGAACGGGCCTCTATCCTGGATACTCCTAGGCCGAACACTCGGTCGCAGACCTCCCGGGCTGAAGAGGGAGAGGCCTCTCAACTTAGTGAAAATGAAGAAGGAGAACTTGATTGGCTGTGGCCTTCCCCAACTCCAGAAACTTCTAATATTGATCTTCCAGCCACTGAAGACACTCAAGATGGAACACTGAACCCAGAAGCCACAGAGTTCATCCCTTCTAGTCCTTCAGCAGAATACTGGGAAGATGCCCAGGATGGTTGTTCAGAGGAAGAGGTACCTGAGGCGCCAGAGCCAGACATCCCAAGAGAGCAAAGGACTCGAAGAGTCATCCGGCCTCCTAAGAAGCTGACCTACCCACAAATGGGGAATAGTTCGGAAGACTCTGTAGTTACTGCTAGAAGGAATGCTGAGAATCCGAATCCTTCCACTGTCCATTTAGTGGAGGGCAACCCCAGCTCACTCTCTGGCACAGTTAGACAGGTCGCCCCCACTGAAGCGACCTGTAGACAGGACAGCTCCCCATCCTATGATGATTGGTGGGAGGCTCCTCTGTCAATCCTATGCAACCGCATTGAATCTAAAATGTTTTGTAGATCTAAAAATGTCTTTGGGGACCAAAGATTCGAAGTGGGGGGAGTGTGTAGCGGGGTATTCCCCTTTAAGACAGAGAGAGAGGAAGTTTCAGGTGAGAGGTAAGTCGGGAGGAAGTAAAGGGACATTACTGGAAGTGAAAGCAGAGGAGAGAGAGAGATTACATCACCCATAACCCCATTCTTGTCATGTTCCACCGCAGAGACTGATGGGAGGGGTTATAAAAGGAGGAGGAGAGGCCGGGCTCGGCCTCTTTGGGACACGAGACTTGACAGACGGATCCTGCTGCGCGGATGTGTCAGAGCGCAGGGCCTGAAGCCTGGGGCCTTGCTCCGACCAAAGAGCCTTCCACCCCCCTCTGCGAGCCTGGGTGGCATCTGACTTTGTGAGCTACAGCCTTGTCAGATCGGGGGGGCCCGATCGTTGGAGAGATCAAGTGTGTGGGACACGGCCGGTGGAAGTTTCCCGGACTGAATCTGTAGTCCGGCGGGTGAGAGGGCATAAGCCCAGCTAAGATACTGTTACTATATATATAGGCCTATAGACTGCCGTGGCCTACAAGTTATTTTTATACCCCTATTGAAGAGCCTTGTCAGAACTGAGCCTGCGGCTTTATTTAACCAAGTTCTATACCCCTTGGATTACAAATGTTATACTCTGTTTAAAGTGCACCACCATTACAGACCTGCCGGTGAAGAAAGAAGGACTAAGTTAAATATTATAACCAGGCCTGGTGGGGATTCTAGCGTGTTTGATTACTTCGCCATAGGGCACTTAGTTAATGATTGCCCGCATGGCGCACCTGTAGCGTGTGTTACAACATAGTGTGTTAGAGTGGCAGGACGCTGCCCTTAGAAGTGATTATCTTGAACTGTGATTACTGTTACCCCCTTTATCTCTATTGAGAATATAAGTAAAACACTTTACCTATTACAATTTATTACTGTGTCCTTGCTTAGTTATTATATTGCATAGGATATATCATTGATTATTAGTACTAGCTGTGCCAGAAGGGGGTAGAGCCTATTGCCGGGGGTTGGCGGAGCTGTACTCAGGGCCCAAATCTAATTCTGCGGCCTCCTTAGTTGGAGGTATCGCTACATACCTTTGAACCAGAAACCAGGATCTTTGGTTTCACCCTAAAAATGTAAATCTCACATTTAAAACACAGTTTACCATTGCAATACAATATATTCTGTTTAAAGACTTTATAATAGCAAATCTTTGTTACTTTACATTTTTTGTTAATGAATAGCCATACTTTCTTAGAAGATATTGGTTCAGAAATAGTTCCATTATTTTATGTAATTTTGCATTGATAGTGTTTTACCTTTAAGTTTGTGGAAGCTATTTTAGGACTGGCTGGCTTGTACAGGTTGTGGCCTGGGATTACAGAATATGGCATGTCATGATGTCAACCTGGTTTACCCCTAGAATCTGCCTGGAGAAGAAACACTTGAGAAGTGATAGGATAGCGATATACATATATTTTAATGATGATTCTATCATAGGGAGGAAGCTATTCAGTTTCAGAAACGTAAGAAGACATGTGGCCACTCAATAAAATTGGAGAAGAGGTTCAACCTTAAACTGCGTAGGGGGTTCTTTACTGTTAGAGCAGTAAGCATGTGGAACTCCCTTCCACAATCAGTGATTTTAGCGGGGATTTTAGCAGGGTGTGTCAATAGTTTCAAAATACTTAGATGAGCATCTTGGCGAGCACAATATACATGTATATGGCAAATGGCATTGTATAAACACACACACACCTACACAGGTTGAACAAGATTGACTGATGTCTTGATTCATTCTTACCAACTACGAAGCTATGAATCCAGATGGTATGGGAAGGGATAGAGAGAGGTCTTAAGCATCGTACACAAGATCGGATTATCCGACGGGAATTGTGTGATGACAGGCTGTTGTTGGAAAATCCGACCGTTTGTACGCTCCATCGGACAATTGTTGTCGGATTTTCCGTGGACAAATGTGGGATAGCATGCTTTAAAATTGTCCGCCAACAAATGTGTTTTGTCGGATTATCCGATCATGTATACACAAGTCCATCGGACAAAACTCCAAAGTACAAACACACATGCTCAGAAGCAATGCTCACTATAACACAAAATCAGCAGAAGTTGCCCAAAGGGTGGCGCTAAAGAGCTGAAAAAACACTTAGTTTCGTGTTTGTTGGCCCACAATTCTTTGCCGTTTGTATGCAATATACGTCCAACGTCCTTCGGACAAAAGTCCTACGCTTTGTCCGATGAAAATCCGATTGTGTGTACGGGGATTAAGTCAGGATGGACAGTACTGACTGTGAACCCCCATTCCATTAACCCCCCCCCCCTTTTACCTCCCAACAAGGGCCAGACAAGTGTGTTGTCATCTCAAACCAATCTGGTAAACTGAGAAAAAAGTTTTACCAGGAGTACCTTGATCAGAAATTATGCTGTTACCACAAATTGGCCACTGCAATGAGAAGACTATATCAGGCCTTGGGCAGCCTTCCTGAGTGAAAGAGATCTTTTCTTTTTATTTGCTGTGCAAAAGGCTCTGCCATGGTCACCAGACCAAACACCACACCTACGTAGGAACCTTTGTCTTAGCCCTGGTTCACACTGGTGCGTTTTGACATGCGATTTGGCATGTCAAATCGCATGTCAAAACGGCGATATTTGCTGCAAATTGCCGGCAATGGCACCATCCTAATCAGTGCGACCCTGCATCTGCGGCGCTGCACCGATTTCAAAAAGTAGTTTCTGTACTACTTTTTGCGATTTCGGCCACGATTTACATTGACATCTGTGTCAGATGTCTTTGTAATCGTGGCTGAAATCGGGACTGCCAGCCAGAGTGAAATTGTGCGAGTTCAGCTGAAGGTTTTACTGTATGTATATTGCTATCCTATCACTTCTCAAGTGTTTCTTCTCCAGGCAGATTCTAGGGGTAAACCAGGTTGACATCATGACATGCCATATTCTGTAATCCCAGGCCACACAACCTGTACAGGCCAGCCAGTCCTAAAATAGCTTCCACAAACTTAAAGGTAAAACACTATCAATGCAAAATGACATAAAATAATGGAACTATTTTCTTCTAAGAAAGTATGGCTATTCGTGAACAAAAAATGTAAAGTAACAAAGATTTGATATTATAAAAGTCTTAAACAGAATATATTGTATTGCATTGTGAAACGGTGTTTTAAATGTGAGATTTACATTTTTAGGGTGAAACCAAAGATCCTGGTTTCTGGTTCAAAGGTAGAACTGTCAAATGTAAGAAATGCGAGATAACACATATGTTTATCAAGGTATAGGAGAGATAACAGATATGTTTATCAGGATATAGGATACTATATATGTTCTTTCTGCTCACTTCCTTTTTAGTAATGTACACTGGTATTCTTTTGTTACCAGTATTGTGTTATTGGCCATACAGGTCCTTCTCAAAAAATTAGCATATTGTGATAAAGTTCATTATTTTCTGTAATGTACTGATAAACATTAGACTTTCATATATTTTAGATTCATTACACACAACTGAAGTAGTTCAAGCCTTTTCTTGTGTTAATATTGATGATTTTGGCATACAGCTCATGAAAACCCAAAAATCCTATCTCAAAAAATTAGCATATTTCATCCGACCAATAAAAGAAAAGTGTTTTTAATACAAAAAAAGTCAACCTTCAAATAATTATGTTAAGTTATGCACTCAATACTTGGTAGGGAATCCTTTTGCAGAAATGACTGCTTCAATGCGGCGTGGCATGGAGGCAACCAGCCTGTGGCACTGCTGAGGTGTTATGGAGGCCCAGGATGCTTTGATAGCGGCCTTAAGCTCATCCAGAGTGTTGGGTCTTGCGTCTCTCAACTTTCTCTTCCCAATATCCCACAGATTCTCTATGGGGTTTAGGTCAGGAGAGTTGGCAGGCCAATTGAGCACAGTAATACCATGGTCAGTAAACCATTTACCAGTGGTTTTTGCACTGTGAGCAGGTGCCAGGTCGTGCTGAAAAATGAAATCTTCATCTCCATAAAGCTTTTCAGCAGATGGAAGCCTGAAGTGCTCCAAAATCTCCTGATAGCTAGCTGCATTGACCCTGCCCTTGATAAAACACCAGCAGCTGACATGGCACCCCAGACCATCACTGACTGTGGGTACTTGACACTGGACTTCAGGCATTTTGGCATTTCCCTCTCCCCAGTCTTCCTCCAGACTCTGGCACCTTGATTTCCGAATGACATGCAAAATTTGCTTTCATCCGAAAAAAGTACTTTGGACCACTGAGCAACAGTCCAGTGCTGCTTCTCTGTAGCCCAGGTCAGGCGCTTCTGCCGCTGTTTCTGGTTCAAAAGTGGCTTGACCTGGGGAATGCGGCACCTGTAGCCCATTTCCTGCACACGCCTGTTCACGGTGGCTCTGGATGTTTCTACTCCAGACTCATTCCACTGCTTCCGCAGGTCCTCCAAGGTCTGGAATCGGTTCTTCTCCACAATCTTCTTCAGGGTCCGGTCACCTCTTCTCGTTGTGCAGCGTTTTCTGCCACACTTTTTCCTTCCCACAGACTTCCCACTGAGGTGCCTTGATACAGCACTCTGGAAACAGCCTATTCGTTCAGAAATTTCTTTCTGTGTCTTACCCTCTTGCTTGAGGGTGTCAATGATGGCCTTCTGGACAGCAGTCAGGTCGGCAGTCTTACCCATGATTGCGGTTTTGAGTAATGAACCAGGCTGGGAGTTTTTAAAAGCCTCAGGAATCTTTTGCAGGTGTTTAGAGTTAATTAGTTGATTCAGATGATTAGGTTAATAGCTCGTTTAGAGAACCTTTTCATGATATGCTAATTTTTTGAGATAGGAATTTTGGGTTGTCATGAGCTGTATGCCAAAATCATCAATATTAAAACAAGAAAAGGCTTGAACTACTTCAGTTGTGTGTAATGAATCTAAAATATATGAAAGTCTAATGTTTATCAGTACATTACAGAAAATAATGAACTTTATCACAATATGCTAATTTTTTGAGAAGGACCTGTATAAAGCATCTCTAGGTGGTTAACAGAAGTCTGAATAACAATGGTAGAGGTTCAGTGCACTGGCGCCCTCTACTGCTTAACACAGGAAAAGAAACCATTTAAATTCTAGATGGTGACCAACCTGTCAGCTTTCAGGGGACTTACCCCAATTCTCTTAAAGGACTTGCTTGGTATTATTTCTATTTTTATTTATTTCTATTATTTCCTCATGAAACATGTGTAAAAAGAAAGTGATGTTCCTGCACTGCATGAATGATCTTTTTTTTTAAGTGCAATAAGCTTTTTTTAGTAACATAAAAATCACTTGAACATGGGGTCTTCACCATCATTAGATGTCTATGAACCACCAGACAACTCCAAATGTACCAAGAATGCCAGCAGTATTATAAATAGTGCAATATTATTTCATTCTCCACCCTTAGATCTTTATGTTGTCAATGAAATATGTAGTCTACTTTTGCTCATTGTGCATTCTGAAAGTCATAATTGCCTGGCTGTCTTACTGGGGGAGATTTATTAAAACTGGGAGCGCACTACCGGGAAACACAGTAATTATTGCTAGAGACTATTGCCTTTGGCAATAACCGCATGCTACAAATCCAACATGCCGATTGTACCCAAGTTGATCAACTTGGGTACAATCAGCCTGCCGGTAGATGGTTCAAATCTCAGCTTTAGCAGGGATTTGAACCATTTATAGCCGTCTTTATACTTCATGGTTCAGCTAATGATTCTTAGGGCATTTCCCTGGTCATTAAACAGAGGTGTTGATTAACTGTCCATTTAGCAGACGGGAGACATAGTAGTAATATAGGAAGCTGCAAAGCTCAACCAGTGTTATACGCCAAAGTATGTGCAAAAGAGGTGGCCGCACTCCATTTTTCAGAAGTATGAATGCTTTAATCATAAAAATCCATGCATTACAGAAATAGACCACGATACAACAGGACTATAGCAGCAAGGTTACCATGTTTCACGAACCAAATTGCTTAATCATAAGGCAACGATAAAGCGATTTGGTTCGTGAAACATGTTAACCTTGCTGCTATAGTCCTGTTGTATCGTGGTCTATTTCTGTAATGCATGGATATTTATGATTAAAGCATTCATACTTCTGAAGATTGGAGTGCAGTCAGCTCTTTTGCACATACTTTGACAGTCTTTCAGTTCACAGACTGGACCAGCACCAGATCTTCAGTACAGCTATTGTATCACCTGGAGCGGTGTAGCAGCCTCTCTTTGTCCTATTGGATTCAGTGTTATATGCCAGGCTGTGTAGTGTGGAATATCTGGGTAAATCACAAGACTGATTCCAAAAAACTCCAAATAGCTGCTTGAAATAAATAACTTATTTTCTTTGGAGTCTATGAGCTTGCAAAGAGCTCTCCTATAGAGTTACTGTATGCCTGGTACACACTATGAGTATGAGGAGCTCAGGAGGAGTTTGCTGTACTAATAATTAGATTTTAGTACAACGACTTCCCCACTAAGCTATTGTGTTTTGGCAGGGGGACTGCCCCCCTCCCCCCTGCAGACCACACCAGTTCGCCATTGGCTTTGAGCGCTGATCGAATGCCGATGTGGCAGATGTTTTTCTGGCTTGCACAGAAGCCGGACATTCGGCAGGTTTCTGTTGGACAGACTGCTGTACACACAGGCCGAATGTTGGCCAGTTTCTGTTGAACCAGCCATTACTGGCCAATATTCATCCCCTGTGTACCAGGCATTAGATTGTATCCGAAATCTGTTACAGGGTCTTATTTTGAGACAATTGTAGAAGTTATGTCCCCCCTTTTATACCTCCCAACTGTCCCTGATTTGGAGAGACTGTCCCTATATTGGTACCAAATCCCTGCCTCCCTCGTTACTCCTCAAACTTCCCTCTTCCTAGGCTGAGGTATAGACCTCCTTAAAAATGCACTGTTTAACTATTGAAAGAGTCATATTGTACTAACCCTTTTATTAACAATAGATATTTTTTATTTGGGTATTATGTGTGGGTTTAACCAGTTATTTTTCATTCATTCTTTCTGCTGTGTGTAAATAGGGGGTGGCAGAGAGTGTGCCCCTTCCCTATATACAGTACTAAGAAAGTTGGGAGGTACGTCTCTTTGTGTCTGATCACAATCATATAACCAAAAGTATTGGGACACCTGCCTTTACACGCACATAACCTTTAATGGCCTCCCAGTCTTAGTCCGTAGGGTTCCATATTGAGTTGGCCCACCCTTATCAGCTATAACAGCTTCAACTCTTCTGGGAAGGCTGTTCACAAGGTTTAGGAGTGTGTCTATGGGAATGTGTGACCATTCTTCCAGAAGCACATTTGTGCGAGCAGGCACTGATGTGGATGAGAAGTCCTGGCTCACAATCTCCATCTCCACTCTAATTCATCCCAAAGGGATATATTTTTAATTCTATATATATATATATATATATATATATATATATATATATATATATATATATATATATATACACACACACACACACACACACACACACACACACACACACACACACACACACACATACACACATACACACATATATATATATATATATATATATATATTGTGACAGCAGGAAGGTAAAGTCACCTGGTTGCATCCAGGGGGGTAGATATATTTCTCCCAGATTCAGGCTTTATGCCGACTTATACAACTAGGGAGTCAGTTGATGAAGCCCAGCTGAGGCTAGTGGGCTCATGGATGACTCATACCTCTAGGGAGAGGGCTGGGCGTCGTGCAGGCAGGGAGTTGATGAGACCAGCTGAAGCCTGTCAGTTCGTTTAAGGCCTCTATAAAAACTCCCAGATTCATTAGGTGTTAGCTCATGCCTGGAACCAGACCTGTGTGGACTGTCTAGGGAGAGTGAACCCCTGTGCGGTGAGGCAAAGCCTGTGTGGCTATTTGTTTGGACTTTTACTAAACCAGGGACTTAGGGACTAGGACAGCACTAGGCTGATCCCAGTTGTTAGTTAGGAAACCTGCATGTTTAGTCAGAGGTCAAACTGACCAGGATTTATTTTGTTTATGTTTCTTTTTGGCTTTGCTGTGTTTTTGTCACTGTACATAGAGAAATAAACCGCACCTTTTGATTTTGAAAACCACAACCTCCGTCTGCTGGCCCTGTTTTTGTGTGGGGAGCCCAACCAGGGGGTCACACACACCCGCTACCGAGTTAACCCCCTCACAGTTGGTGGAGAATGCGGGCAGTTTTTTTAAGCCAGCATGGAGGAGATACTGAAACAGCTGGCTCTAGCAAATGCCAATCAACAGCAGACAAATGCAGGTTTACAAAGGAGCCTTGCAGCCCAGCAGCAAGCTCACCAACAGAGTCTGGAAGCTCAGCAACAAGCCCAGCAGCAATCTGAGGCCCGCTTCATAGACCTATTACAGAAGCAAGAGCAGAGACTACAACAAATGGAAGCAGTAATGCAGCAACGTCCGCAGACCAGTGAGGAAAGCCGTCCCACTAATACCGCGTCCTTTGGGGTGAGTCGTTTATTGACAAAAATGACTGGAGAGGATGATCCAGAGGTATTTTTGACCACATTTGAAAGGACCGCTGAAAGAGAAAAGTGGCCTGAGGAGCAGTGGGCTGGACTGGTGGCTCCTCTGTTAACTGGTGAATCGCAGAAAGCTTACTATGACCTAGAGCCTAACCAAGCAAAAGACTATGTGATGCTAAAAGCTGAAATATTGGCAAGGCTGGGTGTCACCCTGGCTGTCCGGGCTCAGCGTGTGCATAACTGGACTTTCCAGCTTGGAAAACCCCCCAGGTCTCAAATGTATGATCTCATTCACCTGAGCAGGAAGTGGCTACAGCCAGAGACTTTGTCCGCACCAGAGATTGTGGAACGTGTTGTAATGGATCGGTTTTTGAGAGCTCTTCCTACTGCCATCCAGAAGTGGGTGAGCCATGGAGACCCAGAGACGGCCGGTGGTCTTGTGGATCGTGTGGAGAGATGCTTGGCTGCAGAGAACCTGACGGCCTCTTCCAGAGACTCTCGGACTTTCCACCCTAAGACCAGATCATCCCCAGGGGCGGATAGGAGGATTCCAAGGGGAGAGAGTGAGAGGGTGGGAGCTCTGCCCAGAGTTTGGCGAGAACAGCCTGGGAAGTCAGGGGCTCAAGAGGCAGCCAAATGGATTGTTTGCTACCGCTGCCGGCAAGCGGGACATATTGCAGCAAATTGCCCGGTTGTGGAGGAACCCATGCAATGTGACTTTCTGACGGACAGACGTCAGTCGCTGTGTGCGACAGTTGCATGCACTGCCATTCGGGGAACTGAGAAACATTTATGCAAAATGTGTATTAATGGTAGAAATGTTGTGGTGTTACTGGATGCAGGTAGCCTTGTGACCCTGATAAAGGCTGAATTAGTTAAAACAGAGGTCTCTGGGAATAGCAAGGTAGCTGTTATTTGTGTGCATGGGGACACCCGAGAGTATCCAGTGACTACAGTGTGTTTCAAGACCCCCAAAGGTACCCTCTCTCATCCAGTGGGGTTAGTATCTCAATTACCGCATGATGCCATTGTGGGAAGGGATTTTCCGAAGTTCTGGGAACTGTGGGATGATCCTGAGCCCCCCACTGGTGCCCCTATGTACCAGGAATGTGATAGCCAGAACTCCTCTGAGAGTGGTGAGGACTCTCCAGAATTTCCCTTGTCAGTATTGGCAGGGGAGACTCAAGAAACTGGAGAGGAGCCCACCTCCTCAGACGAAAACCTACCGTCTGTGGAGTTTTCTGATCTGGAGGTTCACAGGGAAAATTTTGCCACAGAACAGTTAAAAGACCCCGCCCTAATAAAGGCACGGGAAAACGTAGTGGAAATAGATGGCGAGTTAGTGAACCCAGATAATACCTGCACTTACCCATACTTCAGCGTAGAGAAGGACCTACTGTATCGGGTGGCAAAAAGGGCAGAAGAAACCGTTGAGCAGCTTGTGGTGCCCAAACCTTACAGGAAGTTGGTGTTGGAGTTGGCCCATGGGCACATTCTTGGAGGTCATCTGGGGACAGAGAAAACCCGAGAGAGGGTATTACAGAGATTCTATTGGCCTGGGGTGATGAAGGACATAGAAAATTATTGTTCCTCCTGCCCTGTGTGTCAGAGGTCGGCCCCGATGCCACATTTCCGTAGCCCGCTGGTCCCTCTACCCATCATTGAGGTCCCGTTTGAGAGAATCGCAATGGATTTGGTAGGTCCTATAATCAAGTCCGCTAGGGGGCACCAGTACATATTGGTTATAATGGACTATGCCACCCGTTATCCAGAAGCGATCCCTCTCAGAAATACCTCGGCCAAAACCATAGCCAAAGAGCTATCTCTTGTTTTTAGCCGGGTGGGTATTTGTAAAGAACTGCTTACGGACCAAGGTACACCCTTTATGTCCCGGGTTATGAAAGAGCTGTGTAAATTGTTCAAAGTGACGCAATTGCGTACATCTGTGTATCACCCCCAAACCGATGGGCTGGTTGAAAGATTCAACAAAACCCTAAAACAAATGTTGAAGAAAGTGGTGGATAGAGATGGAAGGGATTGGGACTGTCTACTTCCTTATTTGATGTTTGCTATTAGGGAGGTGCCCCAATCCTCTACGGGATTCTCCCCCTTTGAGTTACTGTATGGGAGACACCCAAGAGGGCTGTTGGATATTGCCAAGGAAACTTGGGAAAGTGAGAGTTCTCCCCACAGGAGTGTGATTGAGCATGTCGCCCTGATGCAAGATCGAATTGCACAGGTAATGCCCATCGTGAGGGAACATTTGGCCCAAGCGCAGTTGGCACAGCAGAGAGTGTACAACCGTGGAGCCAAGACCCGTACCTTTTCCCCGGGGGATAGGATATTGGTACTTGTCCCTACGGTTGAAAGTAAATTCCTTGCCAAATGGCAAGGCCCCTACGAGATAATGGAAAAAGTGAGCGAAGTGAATTACAAGGTCAGACAACCAGGAAGGCGAAAGCCCGAACAGATATATCACATTAATCTGTTGAAAGCCTGGAGGGATAGAGAGTCCCTAGTCGCAGAAACTTGGTCACCAGCTCAAACTGGTTGCGTGATTCCGGAGGTTGGAATAGCAGCCACCTTGTCACAACCCCAACAACAGGAGGTTAAGGAGTTTGTGCTTCGCAACAAGGAGGTGTTCTCTGAGCTGCCGGGACAAACATCTGGGGTAGAGCATGATATTATTACCCCGCCCGGTGAAAGGGTGAAGTTAAAACCCTATCGGATCCCAGAGGCCCGACGGGAGGCAATACGGGAGGAAGTACAGAAAATGCTGAACTTAGGGGTGATAGAGGAGTCCCAAAGTGATTGGTCTAGTCCCATTGTGTTGGTGCCTAAACCGGATGGGAGCTGGCGATTTTGTAACGATTTTCGTCAGTTGAACAAAGTTACAAAATTTGACACCTACCCCATGCCACGTATAGATGAGTTGATCGACCCGCTGGGAACTGCCCGGTACATGACGACTCTTGACCTCACAAAAGGGTATTGGCAAATTCCCCTGGCCAAGTCGGCCAAAGAGAAAACCGCATTTGTAACCCCAGACGGGGCGTTCCAATATAAGAGAATGCCGTTCGGGTTACAGAATGCGCCGGCCACATTCCAGCGGAAAATGGACCAGATACTGAGGCCCCATCGGAAGTATGCTGCGGCTTACCTGGATGACGTAATTGTCCATAGCACAGATTGGGCCTCACATCTGCCAAAAGTGCAAGCAGTCCTAGACTCTATCCGGGAAGCGGGGCTTACGGCTAACCCCAAGAAGTGTACCATTGGGCAGGAGGAGGCCAAATATCTTGGGTACACCATTGGCAGGGGAGTGATAAAACCCCAACTCAACAAAGTCGAGGCCATCCAGAGTTGGCCACGTCCCAACAGCAAGAAGCAGGTACGGGCCTTTCTGGGAATCGCGGGTTATTATCGGCGCTTCATTCCCCACTTTGCTTCTAAGGCTGTGCCCCTAACCAACCTGACGAAAGGGAAAGGGTCGGTCATGATTAAATGGACCCCCGAGGCTGAGGCAGCATTCCAATTCTTGAAACAAGCCTTATGTAGCCAGCCAGTGTTGTACTCACCCGACTTCTCTAAAGACTTTGTCGTACAAAGTGATGCGTCAGATGTGGGGTTAGGAGCAGTATTGTCCCAGGTCTGGAACGGGGAAGAGCACCCAGTCATTTACCTCAGCAGGAAGTTGAAGTCCCATGAGGTAAATTACGCCACCGTTGAAAAGGAGTGTTTAGCGGTGAAGTGGGCTCTAGATTCCCTTCGGTACTATCTGCTAGGTAGGCACTTTGACATGGTTACGGATCACGCTCCGTTAAAGTGGATGGCTCAAAACAAGGAGACAAATAGAAGAGTGAATAGGTGGTTCCTGGCCCTACAGGAATTCAACTTCACAGTAAAGCATCGCCCTGGCGTTCAAATGGGGAATGTGGATGCTTTGTCTCGAGTACATGAATGCCTGATTGCTGGTGTTCCAACCCCAAGGTTAAAACAAGAGGGGGGGGTATGTGACAGCAGGAAGGTAAAGTCACCTGGTTGCATCCAGGGGGGTAGATATATTTCTCCCAGATTCAGGCTTTATGCCGACTTATACAACTAGGGAGTCAGTTGATGAAGCCCAGCTGAGGCTAGTGGGCTCATGGATGACTCATACCTCTAGGGAGAGGGCTGGGCGTCGTGCAGGCAGGGAGTTGATGAGACCAGCTGAAGCCTGTCAGTTCGTTTAAGGCCTCTATAAAAACTCCCAGATTCATTAGGTGTTAGCTCATGCCTGGAACCAGACCTGTGTGGACTGTCTAGGGAGAGTGAACCCCTGTGCGGTGAGGCAAAGCCTGTGTGGCTATTTGTTTGGACTTTTACTAAACCAGGGACTTAGGGACTAGGACAGCACTAGGCTGATCCCAGTTGTTAGTTAGGAAACCTGCATGTTTAGTCAGAGGTCAAACTGACCAGGATTTATTTTGTTTATGTTTCTTTTTGGCTTTGCTGTGTTTTTGTCACTGTACATAGAGAAATAAACCGCACCTTTTGATTTTGAAAACCACAACCTCCGTCTGCTGGCCCTGTTTTTGTGTGGGGAGCCCAACCAGGTGGTCACACACACCCGCTACCGAGTTAACCCCCTCACAATATATATATATATATATCCCGGTAATCGATTTTCGGCGTCGCATGCATCGGAGACACCCGAATCGCGATGCACTGATTAATTTCGGCACCCCTAATATACTGTATATGTACTTTGTTCTACAAATAAAACATTTATTACAATTTATTGCAGGGAACAAGATTGAAGAAAGTGTTCTAGAACAGAAGCTAATTTCCCTTTCAAACAGTTTCTGATTGAAATCTCAGATGGAGTAGTATTGTTGGAGTCGGCGTTTGTGTAAATTTACTTTTGAGCTACTGAGCTTTGTAAACAGGGGGAGACTGGAAGCTGGCAAATGAAAAAAACACTTCAGCTCTTTCTGCTGACAGAAAAGGCCCCTTCCACATGGGATGGACTCCGCAAGTGGTCTGTCTCTTCAGCAAGGAATCTGTTTGTCGATCCATGCTGAGGCTCTGAGCAGGCAGATGGCTGATTCGTGTTCCCTCCGCCTATGCAGAGCAGACACAGGTACAGCCTGCTCTCCTCTATGGGCGGTCGAATGTATGCGGGCCGCCTCCTCCATGACTGCTTTCTTGCCATACAATGCAGGGTCAATAGTCCTGCATTGTACTTGAAGACCCAGACCCGACCAGCAGGGAAAAGAAGAGAATGCCTGGAGCCCACCAGAGTGTGGAATAGGTTGAATCAGGGGAGGGTTGGGCCAGGGGGCAGGGTGGCAATTGCCTCCAGGCCACCCTAACTTATGTTTAAAATGGCCGGCAGCCGATGCCCGCTACCATTTTCTTTTTTATTCTGGTCTAGGAAGTCGGGCCGGGGGCATGGCCATGGCGGCCGACCACTTGCTGTTGCATTCCTGGGAGTTGTAGTCCGCACTCAAGCTTCTGGTGGGTGGAAAACACAGCAGCGCAGAGGAAACTACAACTCCCTGGGACCGGATTCTTGGAAGCAGGCAGAGGCAGGGCATGCCAGAGAGTCGGAACGCAGGGCTGCAGGGCTGGCGGCAACTTGACCCCAGGATCAGGAGCGTTACCCCCCCCCCCCAGGAAACCGTGGCGAGCAAGGACCTGCTGAGCTGAGATCACTGAGGTGAGAGACCCTGACACCCCTAGCTGACCCCCCATCTCCCCCCCATACACCCCATGTAACCTGCCCCAGTGATCAGGCTGCATTGATAGACACTGGAGTTGGCTGCACTGATGGGCACTGGTGAGGCTGCATTGAAAAACCAGGTGGGCCATGGATGGTGAGCTGATTCGTGGTTCAATGGGCAACTTGACTGGACTTGCCCCCCAGGCCTAAGGCCGCCAGCCCTCCCCTGGGTTGAATAATACTGCCTTCTCCTCTACCCCTTAAACGTAGCAAGTATTTAACCCTTGCAATGTTGGGGGAGCTACACTGCAAGGTTTTTTGTTTTTTTTATCTTCATGGGCTTTAAGCACTAAAAGGTTTTTCTCAAACACCATTGGCATTTAGATTTGTCTGAGAAGTTTGATTGCGATTGGGGATACAGTAGAGATAGATAAGATCACACAATATAAGCTTTGGAAAGCACAGGTGAAAAGCTGTGTGCCATGGCTGCAGGGTAAATTATGTGGTCAATTTCCCGCATTTGTTTGATTTTACAAGTTGCCTGGAGCTGCGGTTTAAAAACTTTCTAAGAATACTTCTTTCAAAATAAGTTTTAAAATGTGCACATTCTTTTTAGGTAAACCACATTACGTAAGACAACTAAAAGGTAATTATATCAAATAAAACAAAACTCATGTGCACAGTAATGTATTTAAAATAAAAATTAAGCCTAAGTTTGGGTAAACATGTTTCGTAAAATCAGCTCAAGGGACGGTACTTACATATGTAGCGGGGTCCTCAATTTAGGGGTAGTGTTTGAGTGGTAGTTATGCTCAAACACCTAAATTGTTAGGACATTAGCAACCATTTTTGTCTGCAGGAAGAGTATCTGTGTACCGTTCCCTGTGGCCTGCAGGTGGCGCTGCCATAGTGGGCCAGGGTTGAACCGCTAATGCAGTGCTGTGCCTTGTGTGTCCCCTCTCGGCAGCCATACAGTGGGAGTGGTCGGCCTGCTGTGTATGCTGGGAGAGGATATATAAGGGGCAGACGCTGCCTGTTCAGGGTTCATCGTCGGGAGTCCTACTCCCAGGGAGTGTGTGTTCCTGTCCGCCCTGGGCACCTTTGGCCCAGGGGCGGTGGCCGGTGAATCAGTCCCAGGCACCTTTAGCCCTGGGGCTGCAACTAAAGGCCTTGGGCCCAGCACCTTCGGCTGGGGCCTATCAAGGATCGAGGAAATTTAGGGTGCCGCCTTGCGAGGGGACCCGCATCTTAGACGAGGAGGCCAGGGAAAGACTGTTCCGAGGGACTGGTGAGAAGTCACAGTGAAGGAAGGGGGCCCGGTAACTCTCTGGAGGGATGTCTTCTCCTTACAAAGAGGCCAAGCTTTGAAACTCAAGTTCACCAGGTCTGTGGCAGAGACCAAGTTCACCAAGTCTGTGGCAGAGACCAAGTGCACCAGTTTGTGTAGTGATTGTGCGGTTAGTTAAAGTACCATTTTGGCTGCTAGTCCCTATCCAGGGAGACTATCCAAATGGGCTAAGTCTGCTTGAGAAGCCAAGCAGTGAAGTGTATTATGTTTGTGCCTGGACCTCTCCCACACCTTATGCTGTCCTGTTCTCTCTCCAAGCTTTCCTATCAGAGACTGTCGTTTAAAGAGAAATAAACTCTACGTTGGAGTTACGACTGGTGTGGACATTGAAGTCATTGGGGGAAATAGAGACTTGTCTTTATTGACTATAGAGATAAGAACCATTCTCTGGAGAATCTGGCTGTGGAGACCCATCACAACACCGCTCAACCTCTTCACACAGGAGGGTACGGGCATATAGAGCTGGGTGTGCCCTTTCCTTCTGCGAGGAGCCAAAGACAAGGAGGAGGGGGTGGTAAGCGCTATACTGTACATATAATTTGAAGTGTCCCTTGTGCTGATGTCACCTGTGATAGTGGAAATCCAAAGTCCTCTGCCCCCCATACCCCACAGCCGTAACCTTATGGTGCTGGACCTTTGACAGTGCCCACCATGCCTGCCCTCCCCTCCCCTCCACTCCATTCAGAAAAACTGTACTATAGTTTCAGTGAATAAAAAGTGAACAATGACAGAAGGACGGGCAGATGAAGAGTTTTTCATTCATGGAAGTTTTAGTATAGCTCCTACGAATGAGGGGGGGGGGCAAAAAGGGGAGCCTCACGGGTCCAGTGCTGGTTTTGACCCCTGCAGCACCAGAAGATTAAATCTGTGGGCACCAGCACAAGGGACACTTTGCATTTAAGTAAACTCCATTGTGCTAATTAAAATAAAATAAACTTAGGCTTTAAAGTGGGGTACACACTATATGAAAATCGGGTGAACTTTCGTCCGATTTTTCTCGATGTTTCACAGCAAATCGGAACCGATGAAAGAAAATTTGCATGGAAATTCTTGAGAATATTCTCATACAACAAAAGCTTTTTTTGTTGTTTATTGTTTCTGATCATGCACAGTCTTGCTTTTCTGATTTTTCTTGTATGAAAAATCGTACAAAAACGATACACATTAAAACGAAAAACGTTCATTCTGTTCCCGCACAAGAAAAATTTTGGTTTGTCCCTTCGGGAATTTTCGGACGGAAATTCAGAATCGCCTGTCGAAAGTTGTGTAAACACTATACGAAAATCGTCCGAAAATTCTTTGGACAAAAATGTTTGCACGATTTTCTTTTAAAGTGTACGAGCTTTAACTGTATTTTAAATGCAGCTAATATACTGTAAAAAGCGGAATCTGACATGTTTTTAGCCATATGTAATTTCCCATACAGCAGCATTCAAACTGGTGCTGGTGGTGGGGGGGACTTTGAGCTAATAAGATGTTTTCTATTCAAGAAGCCTGCTTATAGGAATTCAAACTTTACAGAAAATCAACGTAGACAATATGAAATTAAAGTTAAACCTAAAATGTAAACAAGTAGGTAATTATATTTTAAGCGCGATAAACTAGCTGAAAAAAGCATGGCAGTGAGCTCTTCAGCTTGCTCTTTTCTTGAGTTCTCCGGCATTTTTTGGTACGCGGCTTCTCTCCTCTGTGCGCTGCATTCCTATTTTTAAATTCCTCTTGCCTTTTCCAGCCCCTGTGAGACCTGCTCATGAATTTGAAGCATTCATTTTCACCAATGTTTGTTGCCATCCCAAAATACAGTTGCCATGGAGATCCGAATTCCACTCGTGTTGGACAGGATCCCAGATTCATTTCGTAATACCTCGAACGCCAGAGAAGGAGAAAGGAGAAGGGCTGGCGGGTGGTAGAGGGGAGAAAATATTTAAAAACATAATAAACACAAGAAATGAATAAATGGCTCCTGGGACCTTGTTCCATTTACTGCTGGGTTCTTGGTATGACTGCACATAGGATAGGCCAGATTCGCTTTGGCTCTACACTATTCCAGCATTCTTCACATTGGCATGTGCACATACACGCAGCATATGGGATAAATTAAAATACCATCTTGTGCTCTCAGTTTTAACCCGTTAGGACCGTCCAGGGAGAACATTTGGATATTATTTCAAGCAGTAAAATGTAGAATTCTGTATTTTCTCACTTATTTTTCTGTAAATTGACCTCTACTTCTGGTAGCAGTACAGTAGGAGGTTCCAGATTCATACCCCATACATGGTTCTTCAAACAATGTAATTCAGTGAGAATCTGCAATGTCTTATAGATTCATTGTTGAATTTTAAAATGTTCATCACGGAAATTGCAGAATATGTTGTCTAGATTCGTTTCTCAACCTTTTTCACATGGAGGAACCCCTGAAATAACTTTCAGGTCTCAAGGAACCCCTGACAATAATCACTATACCCACAGCTCATAGTACATTAGCATGGTGTATAATAATCTTGTATCTTAAACCTAAAGGTGATTATATATGGTACCTTATCTCTGGTAAAATGTACATGGAATTAAACTTTTTATAGGTACCAAACAACAATAAGAAATTCTTATTCACAAAGCTTTAAAATTCTACCATAGACAAAAGATTGCAATAAAATACATCAAGGGTTGTATAGGTCATTTGTATATCCCATCAATGAAGATGTCTTCAATATCAGTCAGTAAAAAACCTTGTAAGAAAAGAAATGGCTGCACATCCAGGAATTCCGATTGCCTTTTATTGTTCAAAGTGATAACACCAAAGACACCAACACGAGGTCACGTAGACGCGTTTCACACAAACATCTTGTGCTTAATCATTACCAGTAAAAAACCTCAACGGGTTTCAACTCATAAAGAGTCTTTATCAGAAGTTAAAAAGTATATTCTGAAAAAAACAAACCCCCCCAAAAAAAAAATACACCAAAGACAATTACTGAAGGAGAAAATAGACTTCTTCTATAATTGTCTTCATTGTATGCTATCAGTTTCAGAACTTGAACATTTTGTGGTCCTTTTTATCTAGACCAGCCTTTCTCAACCATGGTTTTGCAGCATCTTAATGTTCCTCCAGAACTTGCTAGAGGTTCCTTAAGCAATCAGCAATTTAGACCTCTAATGCCTTGTACACACGATCGGATTTCTGATGGAATAAAATCCGATTGACTTGTTTCATCGGAAATTCTGATCGTGTATGGGCCCCATCTGACTTTTTTCCATCGGAGTAAAAAAATAGAACATGTTTTAAATCCACGCATGCTCAGAATCAAGTCGACGCATGCTCGGAAGCATTGAACTTCATTTTTCTCAGCTCGTCGTAGTGTTTTACGTCACTGCGTTTTGGACGGTTGGAATTTAGTCTGACAGTGTGTATGCAAGACTGATGGAAGTCAGCTTCATCGGAATTCCGACGGAAAATTCCATCGGATTTTATTCCATCGGAAATCCGAACGTGTGTACAAGGCATTAGAGGTCTAAATTGCTGATTGCTTAAGGAACCTCTAGTAAGTTCTGGAGAAACATTAAGATGCTGTAAAACCATGGTTGTGAAAGGCTGGTCTATATAAAAAAGGACCACAAAATGTTCTAATACCAGTTTACCCGCACACCCTGTTCTCCTACCCCCATTGACCTTGTCTTACCTAGACCTCATGCCTAAACCCTCCTCTTCCTTCTGCAACCTGCCCTGGGGGCTACTAATACCTCCCGCCTGGCACACTTTCCCTCTCTCCCTGCATACATATGCTATCTCCATTGAATTCCTTTCTGGTACACAATCCCCCATGGTGTTTCATAGTTTCTTTCCCTACCTTCAGTGTTGTCTCCTATCATTTGGATGGTAGGCAACTGATCTAGTAAACCCATTGGCACCCCAACACTCTTGCCAACCTTTATCCCCTCAGATTCTTTCCACTGACTACAACTCAGGGGAACATGTTCTTACTGAAGAAAGGTTATACTTCCATCATAGATGGTCACTAGTACTACACATATAATGAAGTGTATTATGTTGTTGCGCTGTTTGTACTGATAAAGATGGCAAACCATGAATAAAGAATGCATTAAAAATGTCAGCCCCTGTCTGACTTTGTGATTACGGCAAACAATAAATATAAAAACGCACTTACAATCTTACAAAATACACTCTAGAATTATTTTTTTCTATGGTAATGGCATGACTACTGTCATGCTTTTAAAGCTGAGTTCCACACAAAAATGGAACCCCCGCTGTCCGGATTGCTCCCCCCCCCCCCCTCCGGTGTCACATTTGGCACCTTTCAGGGGGAGGGGGAGCAGATACCTGTCTAAGACAGGTATTTGCACCCACTTCCAGGCATAGATCCCCGCATTATCTGCGGGAGTCTACGCCACATCCGGCGCCCCCCGCTGTCTTCTAGGAGACACACGGGTCCCAGAAGGCAGCAGGCACCAGTGGCATTGCGCAGCGCGAGTTGCACATGTGCAGTAGGGAACTAGGAAGTGAAGCCGCCGCAAAGGCTTCACTTCCTAATTCCCTTACCGAAGATGGCGGCAGCAGCATCCGAGAGTCGAGGCAGAGATCAGCTTCGGGTGGCGACATCGCGGGCTCGCTGGACAGGTAAGTGTCCTTATTTTAAAAAGTCAGCAGCTGCAGTGTTTGTAGCTGCCGACTTTAAAAAATAAATAAAATTGGCGCACCTCCGCTTTAAACTCTGCAGGACTGGAGGTCCTTGTCAGTACTAATCACACTGCTGGTTTGATGTGCTCTATGATGGTTCTGTGCTGGAATCAGTGTCAGTCCTGCTTCTAGAACTATCTGTAGGTGTAGCAGGCTGTGATGTGTCCTGTGAACACCTAGAGGTGGAAAGAACATTGTACACAGTTATGGCTTTCTTATTATCCCTAATGGGTGCATTCAACGCTCAGCAGGTAGGGAGCCTGTAGCTATCATAGACATATGGGTGCAGAAAGCAGAGAAAACTGTCAGGATCTACAAGTACTTTATAGTTGGTTTAAAAAACGAATGGCATAATTACATTGAAGAATAGTATTGGGAGTCAGTGTTATGTATTTGTATTTTGGGATTATAGACAAACTGTCTCGTGCTGCCACATTCACAAAGGCAAGGTGATCAGCTAAAACTACATTATTTTCAGATTTACTTACCCTAGACTTGTGATTAGGCTGCTCCTTTTATTTAAGATCCTGTACATGATAAAGAGTATGTAAACCCAATATTTCATATTCCTGATATGTGCCTGCTATACCATATACTTGTATGAAAAAGGTATTCTGTTCTCTTTGTACTGCTTCTTTGTGTTAAATCCCTGATGTTCCTGCCAGTCTCTCTGCTTTCCTATGAAAAACTGACCACACGAGACCATGAGAGCACAGCATGGTCAGTTTTCTGACTGTGCTGGGAACTTATTGTGTTCTTCTCCAATTAACAAACTCATCCTGACACGCACTCCGCACAGACTTTTTTTTTTATTTACCATTACCTACACACAAATGTTTTGCCTTTTAATTCTATTTTAAACTGAATGGGCTGTTTTACAAGGTCTTCATCTACATATATATTGTAATTGGTTTCTAAAGGCAGTTTTTTTTATCTAAATGCATTCTATGCATTAAGATGAAAAAACCTTCAGTGTGCAACAGCGCCCCTCAGCCCCTTTAATACTTACCTGAGCCCTGTCTCGATCCAGCGATGTGCACAAGTGCCTCAGCCTTCTGTGACTCTCCCTCCTGATTGGCCACCGTTCTTTTGAATGGCAAGAACGCGGTGACGTCATCGACTACGACGAGCCTGCGCTCGTCACATTCAAAGCCGTCGCCGCCATCTTGCTACACCCTACACTACCCTTGTATGCTACCACGCATGCGTCAAAGTATTCAAGCATGCGCGGGTTTACCATGGACAGGTAAGCATACACACTCATGGTTTTCCCGTCGGGAAACAGGCCGACAAGAATCCCGGCGAGAAAATAGAGAGCAGGTTCTCTATTTTTCTCGTCGAGATTCCCAGCAGTTTTCCTGACAAGAAACCATACACATGACCGTTTTTTTCGGCAAAAAGCCGAATATATTACATTTTAGGTTTAGATACACTTTAATTTCTGCTATAAGCCACCAACAGAGATCAGTTTGCAGACATGCAGGCATAATCAGTCAAGTGAAAAATGTTTTCTATGAAATGTTTCCAGACAGCTTGTTTTTGCCTATGGAAGAGGGAGGCAAGCACTTCTAGACATCCTTGGTGCTGGTTAAACTCAGTCTGGGCTGCTGGACTGATGGTAAAAAAGGTTGGCAAGGGTGTCCCCTAAACCAAGGTTAGAACTTAAAAAATATATCCCATTATGTTGGCGTGCCAAGGAGTTACTAGATTATCCAAATGAAGGGAGACAACACTGAAGGTAGGGAAAGAAACTATGACGCAACATGGGGGAATTGGGTACCAGAAAGGAAAACAATGGAGATAGGAAGCAGGTGTAGCATATGTATGCAGGAAGAGAGGGAAAGTGTGCCAGGTGGGAGGTATTAGTAGCCCCCAGGGCAGGTTGCAGAAGGAAGAGGAGGGTTCAGGTATAGACTAGGGATGAGGTGGAGGTAAGACAAGGTCAATGTGGGTAGGAGTACGAAGTGTGCGGGTAAACAGGTATTAGAACATTTTGTGGTCCTTCCTATCTAGGCCAGCCTTTCTTAACCATGGTTTTGCAGCATCTTAATGTTCCTCCAGAACTTTCTAGAGGTTCCTTGAGCAATCAGCAATTTAGGCCTCTCAGGTTCAAGTTCTGAAATTGATAGCATACAATAAAGACAATTTCAGAAGGAGAAAGGAGGATTTCTTCTATAAGTCTTTGGTGTATGCTATTGCTATTTATTTGTATATCAGAATATACTATTTACCTCCTGATGAAAAACTCTTTATGAGTTGAAACCCGTTGAGGTTTTTTACAGACTGATTTTGAAGACATACATCCCTTCATGTATTTGATTGCAATCTTTTATGTCTATGGTAGAATTTTAAAGCTCCTCCCTGTGCTTGTGTGAGTTTCCTACAGGTACTCCAGTTTCCTTCCACACTTCAAAGACATGCTGGTAGGCTAATTAGCTCCTGTCTAAATTGGCCCCAGTATATGTATGTATGCATGCAAGTTCACAACTTAGATTGTAAGCTCCTGATGTGAATGTTCAATATACTGTGTATGTAAAGTACGGCATACATTGTCAGCACTACATAAATATAATAGATAATAAATAAATGTCTATAGACATCTTTACAGTGTGAAAGTTGAGTATTCACTAAGTGATCTAGACCACATGTAACATGCAAACAGTATTCTGGCGGTATGAGATTAATATTTAAGCAAGAGAAGAGATGGGTGGATCGATTCGGCAGCATACCATTCATGTCTGAGGGGTCACACAGCTTATCTCAAGCACATACAGACTCATTTCACACCGGAGGTGTTGGAGGTGCTTTTAGAAAGGAATGTTAATTGGTACACATTGGAGCTCACTAATAGTTGTGCACACTAAAATGCAATGTGAGCAAAAGATCACAACTGAAATAGTCTTCATATGAATTCAACACATCTCACACTTTTTCTATCTTCATACTGAAAAATAGCAATTAAACAACCAGTCATAAGGTATAGGTGAGATAATAGAGTTTGTTGAGCAAATTATCAGGTAGTGGCATCACAAAGATGGCACAGAAATATATTTCACTTCTAAAAAATGTGGAACGTATGTCCTAAAAGATCGTGATAAATGTAACTCTGCATTAATTCTTTCTGTATAACTGCAGTAAGGGTTCACACACACACACAGACATATATGTGCCTAGCCAAAATTTCTAAGAAATTTCCTGCATGCTGCATGCCATATAAGTGAATGGCTGTATGCAGCTGTACTCTTGTAAAGGACGATACTTCTTTGCATCAGTTTTACCCTATTCCTGAACACAGAAGGTTTGCATAAAAAACATGTGTACAAATGTGCATAAAAAAGACTCAGAAAACAGACAAAGAAGCCGACTCTGTGTGAATCTAGCCCTAATGAGAAACTGAGCAGCAACAATTCAGTTTTATATTTGTTTGTTTATTGATCACTGAAAAAAAGTTTTGTGCGTGATGAGCAATTAAACACTAAGTGGTCTAGTTATAAAACATTCATTGCACGAATGTCAGGAGTATTCGTGCAAGCTAAATTAAATGTCACCATGATTTTTCCAAGAGAATAATACCTGTATCATAAGCTCCATCTAGTGGTCAAAATGTGGTTTAGTTTTTTCTTTGAGGTAATTCAGAAAACTATCACATTATGGCCACTAGTTGGAACTGAGGAATTAGGCTCTTAGAAAAATTACAGTGACATTTCGTTCAGCTTGCACAAATGTTTATGACATTCATGCAAAGAATGTTTTATAAATAGACTCCTATTTAAACAGTAAAGTGTGTTCTGGCAAATTATTTTAAAATGTTGGCTGGTTTATAAAGCAATGTACTGAAAATTGTAAACTTATAGAGCATTAAAATAATAACTGGCATAGCAGAAACAATACTGAACCTGCTGACGCTGAGAACCTCTGGAAACTAGGAAAACAGGCGATGTAGAGGTGTGCCTATTTACTATGTGAAGGATCAGGCCCTACTAACTCCATTGTCCTCAACTCCATGGGGAAAAAGTGAGTTACTTTGTGGGTACAAAGAGTGTGGCTTCTAAGTGCCCAAGAAAAAAAAATATTTATGGCCCTGCCCAAGGTACAGGGCCCTACATAAAGCCTGTTAATACATTCTTCTTTCGTTTTTTTTTTTTTTTTTCATTCAACTAGGTTCCCCCATCTGCACATTCAAGGTGGATGTGGAAATCACTCCCAATGTGTTATTGTCTTCTGATAGCAGGTGGCACTTCCCCATGGTCAGAATACAAAGATAGACAGCATTACTGACCGATCTGCAAAAAACAGACAGGCTGGTTGTACAGAAGTAGATCAGTTGATCAATTTCTATATATAACCAGGGTGCCCGTACATGGGTCAAAATTTGTTCGGTTCCTGCTGAATCGGCTGAATTTTGATCGATGCATGCCTGGCTTAAGACAGAAATACACTATATTGTCAAAAGTATCGGGGTGCCTGCCTTAGTTCGTAGGGTTCAATATTGAGTTGGCCCACCCTTTGTAGCTATAACAGCTTCAAGTAGTCTATATATGAGGGGGGCGATAATAATGTGTAAATACGTTAATGGTAAACTGCTAACTCATATACAATAAAGTGCAAATCTAAAACAAATTCATACATCTGGGATGCAAAAATAATAAAGTACAATGTGCTTAAAGCGGAGTTCCAGGCTTTTGTATGTTTATTAAAAGTCAGCAGCTACAAAAAGTGTAGCTGCTGACTTTTAATAAACAGACACTTACCTGTTCCACGGTCCAGCAATGCGGCCGAATGGAGCGTCGCTCCTCTCCGCTGGCGCCTCCATTGTCACTCCTGGCACCCGGCCGTGACAGCTTTCGGCTTCACGGCTAGGCACGCACGGCGCATGCGCGAGTCGCGCTGTGCTCCCGGAGTGGACAGGCACTCGCCTGGGACCTGTCATGTGTCCCAGGTGATCGCCTACAGGAAGGGGCCGCCTAAGGCGAGAGGAGTCGCCTAGGCAGTCCCTGGGCGGAAGGAGGAAGTGGGACAGGAAGTCCCACTCCTAACGAAGCCCCCACTTCCCCCCCAAAAAAAATTACATGCCAAATGTGGCATGTAAGGGGTCAAGGAGTGGTTAAAGCGGAAGTTCCACTGTTGGGTGGAACTCTGCTTTAAAGTGATTGTAAAGCTTTGTTTTTTTTGTTTTGTTTTTTAAATAACAAACATGTTATACTTACCTCCTCTGTGCAAGGGTTTTGCATAGAGTGGCCCCGATCCTCTTTTTATGGGGGTCACCCCGTGGCGCTCCTGGCTTCTCCTCTTCTCAAATGCCCCCACGAAGAGCAGTTTTCCATGGGGGCACTCGCGCAGGCTCGCTCCCAAGTCCTACTGCTGCTGCGTCCATTAACACAGACAACAGAACTCGGGCCCACCCCCGTATCACTGGATTTGATTGACAACAGTGGGAGCCAATGGCTCCTACTGGAATCAATCTATCCAATGGTGACGAACCCTTGTCCTCAACAGGACCAAGCCTTCAGGTCGTCCAAAAGCCTTTCCTGTCTTATGCCTCCCTTGAACAGTCTGCAGTTCACTGTGTTGCTGGCTCTTTTGATTGTTCCATATGACATAAACTTTAATTTTCTTTAAAAATATAGGACTATTTGTTTTAGAAGATATAGGTGGCCACAGGCACTACCTGATATAGAAAACCAGAACTTGTAATGGGGTGCATGCATCCTAAAAGGAAATGCTGCAGCACCATCATTTAAAGTAAATGTTTTACAAGCGCGGGCAGCACAAACTGAGCATAGGATGTAAGCCATAGGTAGAGCACACCTTCAGTGAAAACCAGACCCAGAATTATAGCTGACTGTACACAGCATTTCTAATTGATGTGATGCCTCCAGGGCCCCTATGTGTTAGCAGAGTATTGATATAATGTTCTGGAAGCTTCTTGGATGCAAAGAATACTTTACTTTCATGAAGGATATTAGAACATGTCTTTACACCATGAGAAACAGGAACAGGAAGAAGAAGCATACAAGAGAACAGTGAGGAAAGCAAACACTTCCTCTCAATATATTACCATAGATAACGCACTATAACACTGCATCGCCACCTGCTGCACAGATAGGTATAATGCATACAGTATATAGTTCACAGTACTTTATATTACATGCTGTTGTTCTTCCAACTATGATGTTGTTGCCCGTGATGAATAGTTAGGCTTAAGAGATTGAAGGGGTTGGAGCCAGTCGTGACTTTTTTAGGTGGTCAACCATCAGTAAAAAAATAGTCTTGATGTACCATACCTGATGAAATAGTCTTAGCAGATGTGAAATATGTTGAAGTTGTTTTAGCATAAAAAAAGTGCTATTTGATATAAAGACATTTAAAAACTAGGAGTAGCTGTGCTTAGTAACCAATCAGCTTCTAGATTTAGTTTGTTCAGTTAGGCTCCATTCACACATTCACACTTGTATGACTCCAAAGTTGCTCTGACTTTGGAGTGCAACTTTGGCACAACTTTGGATGGTTGCAACTTGGATACGACTTTGGCTTGGACCAGTGATAATGGGCAACTGTTGCACACAAGTTGCATTGTATAACATTCAGGCACGGCTTTCATGCAACTTCTGAGGGTTAACATTGACGTCTATGGCCCTCAAGTTGCATGAAAGTCAGACCAAAGTAGTGCAGGAACTACTTTGAAGTTGCTGCAACTTTTAGGCCGTTTCATACAGGCTACAGCTTGTATAAGAACAGTGTGAATAGCAAGCTTCGACAAAGCATTTACTGAGCTATCAGCCAGCTTTGTTAAAGCTTTTGAAGTACCATTAAACGTAAGTTTATAAATATGGAACCCAGATCCTAGTGGATTGTCACTTTAAACAAGCTGCTAGCAGACTTCAGAGCTTCCTTGTTGAAAGCCTGCTGAAACCTGCTAGCAGCTTTTTAAAAGTGGCGATCAACACTCCCATTAGGATCTTTAAAAGCTTCAACAAAGCTTCCAGAAAGCTCTACAAATGCTTTGTACATAGCTCCCAACTATCCATAATTTTGAGGGACAGTCCCTCTTTCCTTCTCATTTGTCCCTTTTTTTTTTTGATCTGATCTACAGTGCCTTGAAAAAGTATTCATACCCCTTGAAATGTTCCACATTTTGTCATGTTAAAACCAAAAATGCAAATGTATTTTATTGGGATTGTATGTGATAGACCAACACAAAGTGGCACATAATTGTAAAGTGGAAGGAAAATGATAAAATGATTTAATATTTTTTTTTACAAATAAATATCTGAAAAGTGTGGCGTGTATTTGTATTCAGCCCCCTTGAGTCAATACTTTGTAGAATGCCAAGGAACACACCAGACAGGTCAGAGATAAAGTTGTGGAAAAGTTTAAAGCAGGGTTAGGTTATCAAAAAAACATCTCAGGGAACAATGTTCAATCCATCATCCAAAAAAGAAAGAGTATGGCACAACTTCAAACTTACCAAGACATGGCCGCCCACCTAAACTGACAGGCCCAGCAAGGAGAGCATTAATCAGATAAGCAACCAAGAGGCCCATGGGAACTCTGGAGGAGCTGCAGAGATCCACAGCTCAGGTGGGAGAATCTGCCCACAGGACCCCTATTAGTCATGCTCTCCACAAATCTGGCCTTTATGGAAGAGTGGCAAGAAGAAAGCCATTGTTGAAAGAAAGCCATAAGAAGTCCCGTTTGCAGTTTGGGAGAAGCAATGTGGGAGACACAGCAATCATGTGGAAGAAGGTGCTCTGGTCAGATGGGACCAAAATTGAACTTTTTGGCCTAAAAGCAAAACGCTATGTGTGGCAGAAAAACAACACAGCTCATCACCCTGAACACACCATACCCACCGTGATACATGGTCATGGCAGCATCATGTTGTGGAGATGCTTTTCCTCAGCAGGGACAGGGAAGCTGGTCAGACTTGATGGGAAGATGGATGGAGCCAAATACAGGGCAATCTTAGAAGAAAACCTGTTAAACACTTGAGCCTGGGGATGGAGGTTCACCTTTCAACAGGATAACGACCCTAAACATACAGCCAGAGCTACAAAGGAATGGTTTAGATCAAAGCATATTCATGTATTTAGAATGGCCCAGTCAAAGTCCAGACCTAAATCCAATTGAGAATCTGTGGCAAGACTTTAAAATTGCTGTTCACATACTCTCTCCATCCAATCTGACAGAGCTTGAGCTATTTTTCAAAGAAGAATGGGCAAAAATGTCACTCTCTAGATGTGCAAAGCTGGTAGAGACATCCCCAAAAAGACTTGCAGCTGTAATTGCAGTGAAAGGTGGTTCTTCAAAGTATTGACTCAGGGGGGCAGAATACAAATACATGCCACACTTTTCACGTATTTATTTGTAAAATATTTTCAAAAACATTTATCATTTTCCTTCCACTTCACAATTATGTGCCACTTTGTTTTGGTCTATCACATAAAATCCCAATAAAATACATTTACGTTGTTGGTTGTAACATGACAAAATGTGGAAAATTTCAAGGGGTATGAATACTGTATATAGTTGTATATAAAAGGCACTATTTATCTTTCAAAAAGTGTTTCTGAGTGCTAAACCTTTAATCTAATTTCTATATTGCTGCTTTTGTAAATTTCAGAAGCCAGTATAAAGGAATAGTAGTGGTAAAAAAAAAAACAACACTTGTGGGTTTAACTAATCATTTCTTTCTTGTACAGTATAATTCTACTTTAAGGGAGCGTGGCAGGGGGTGTGTCTTATGCCTAAGTACTTTTGCTAATAGGTGTCCCTAATTTCCATCTCAAAAAGTTGGGAGGTATGTTTGTAGAAACTTGCTGTTCACACTGCTCCTATAGAAACTGAAGCTCATGTAAAACTGGCCTAAAAGTGGAACTAAACTTAAAGGTTTTACTAAACCCACAACAGTAAAATCAGTCTGTATATGCAGTAAAGCATGCTTGTTATACTCACTGTGGAACCTAAGGGGTTAATCCTCTGCATTGTGTAAAAAGGCTGTTTGATTTTGTATGCACAGATCCTCCTCTTCTTCCACTGATTCCAGAACATGTCTGGATAAGACAGAGCCTTTGGTGTCAGGCTGCACGTGCTCAATTTGGTGTGTATTGCTAGAGCGTTTTTTTCTTGGGAGAGTGCATGTGATCAGCACAATCCAGACAGAGGGTCAAGGGTCATGGATCCTGATAAGACAGCTCAGTGCAGTATGAAAACTCCTCCTATAAGCTTTACCAGGGACTGATAGAAGTCACAAGGACTGCTATATACTGCTGATGAGAAAAGGTATTTTAGTGTAGGTAGTTTATATTTACTGAAATAATTGCATTTCCATGTTCTGTGTACTGTGATATAGTGAATTCAGATTCCTGGGTTTAGTAACACTTTAAAGTGGTTTTAAACCCACTTTTGCAACTTGCATCTACAGGTAAGCCTAGATTAAGGCTTACCTGTAGGTGCAAGAAATATCTCCTAAACCTACACGGTTTAGGAGATATTCACTAAAATGACAGGCACCGCTGTCTACGGCGCATGCGCGCCGTAGACAACGGCGCATTCATGGGGTTAATCCCATTCTCAAATTCGGCTAGTTCCCAGCAATGCTTGGGCTTAGCCGAATTTGACAGCTCCCGCGCGCATGCGCGGAGTCACGTCTTCGCCGCTCCGGCCAATCACAGCGCCGGAGCGGCGCTGTGATTGGCTGGAGCGGCGATACCCGGAAGTAACATTCCGGCTATCGCCGCAGCGATGGCTGCGGCTGGAGAGAGGGACACGGACGGCTTCGGGGGCCCCGATCTAAGGTAAGTGGTACATAATGAGCTAGTATGCTAGTCATACTAGCTCATTATAGCTTTGTTTTGTAGGTGAGCTACAAAAAAAATAATAATTTTAGATGGGTTTACAACCACTTTAAAAGGAGTTGTAAAGTCAGTAGGTTTTTTATCTTAATGCATTCCATGTATCAAGATTAAAAGCATTCTGTGTGTAGCAGCCACCCCAATACTTACCTGAGCCCCATCTCTGTCCAGCAATGTCTCAGCCGGCTGAGATTCTCCCTCCTGTTTGGCTGAGACACAGCAGCAGCGCCATTGGCTCCCGCTGCAAAACAAAAGATCGAGTCTTCTGGACAGCAGCACTCCAATAAAAAGCCTTTATTATGTAAAATCTTCAAAAAATCAAAATACAGCACAGCAAGTCACAAAATTCTGGTTAGAGCTGACTAGTTTCACACTTTTAGTGTTTAATCATAGCATTGCTATGATTAAACACTAAGAAAGTGTGAAACTAGTCAGCTCTAACCAGAATTTTGTGACTTGCTGTGCTGAATTTGGATTTTTTTAAGATTTTACATAATAAAGGCTTTTTATTGGAGTGCTGCTGTCCAGAAGACTCGATCTTTTGTTTTGCCTGAAATTGCATTGCCTGCACCCTTGGCTGTTGGGAGGAGACAACCACCTAGAGGACATCTACACCTGAGCGGTTTTTGTTTTTGTTCGTCATTGGCTCCCGCTGCTGTCAAAGTCAGTCAGCCAGCCAATCAGGAGAGAGAGCGGGCGGGGCCGGGCCACAGCTCTGTGTCTGAATAGAATAGCGGTGACTCGGCTCAGGTACCCCCATAGCAAGCTGCTTGCTGTGGGGGGCATTCAACAGGAGGGGGGGCTAGGAGAGCCGAAGATCCGGGCTGCACAGGGCAGGTAAGTATAACAGGTTTATTATTTTTATATATAAAAAAAAACAAAAAACAAACAAACAAAAAAAACAGACTTTACAATCACTTTAACTTGTAAAAAAAATGCAAGCAGGCAGCTCTTTACTTCAGAAGAGATATGCTATGTCTCTCCTGCAATAGCACACACTTACCTACCTCCCAGTCTTCTATTGAATTTACAGGTAACGGACGTGTGCGATAGGCCCCCCAGCCTCATCACTTCACAGAGCAATCCGCACACATGGTCCAGGGAAGCGGACGTGTGTGACAGGAGCCCTGACCTCATCGCTTCACAGAGCAATCCACACATACGGTCAAGCGTAACGGACGTGTGTGGCAGGAGTTCTGGCCATACAGGAACCCCCTTGGACTCTGGCATTTCGCTCCTCCAGCGAGCGTTAACCTGACGACCTGCGGCTTCCCCGGGACCCCACTCTCCCCAAGCTCAGATCCCCCAGCTCACCATCGTTTCACCAGCAGCCGCCGACTGCCACCTGTCGCCATCCGGGCGCCCATTTCTAGACTGTTAAAGAAAAAGAGGGAAGGTCTGGTGTCCCCAGTAACACACTTCCATCCCTATCATATATAGTAAAGCAAAGGATTCACCCTGGGACTTTAAATGAAGTGGGTAACGTTTCCGCCAGTAAACATAAACAGTAGTAAATACAGTATATGGTTTATTCAAGTAAAATTGTTTACATGCATAGATGACACCAACAGTTGCCAATTGAAAAGATACATAAACAAGGAGTATTGGTACATAAATGTAGTAACAGTCAGAGTACACGGGCATCATACTACCCGACTAGTTTCGCGAGATCCAGCTCGCTCTTCAGGGGTGGATGTGTGAAACAATGTACCTAAGATGAAAAAATATATATATATATATGTTTGACAATATGGCACAATATTGGCTATAAAAGCACAGGGTGGGAGGGGGTGTGTGGATCCCCATACTCACCACTGAGCTTGACCATGGCTACAGATGTGCGGCCCCAAGACCGCGGCAGCAGGTATCTCACCAGGGAGCTGAGAGGGCGGAGTCAGATGGGACCCCACCAGGAGCCAAACGGAGAGCAGGCATGGCATAGGTATAGTGATGTGTCCATAGAGACCTCGTTCGTCCATAAAGAGTATAGGCTGTAAACATAAATATGTTTGTCAGGCATCTAAAGTAAAGTCAATATGTATTGGCATGAGAATATACATGCATGAATGAAAGGCCTGGGCCAAAAATGGTAGGGACATGAATATAGTAAGTACCTGAGTATAGTGAATATCCCAAGTATAAAAAGGTAATGAGACACAGCAAGCAATCTCCACAGCTGCGTGTGTCTTCAGTAAGAAGTGAAATGAAATCCAAGCCATGCCTGACCTCCAATTTAACCCCGGAAGAGCCCAGGAGGCTCCGCCCCCAACACCATGTGTGGATGGCTGACATGTGAGCGCAGGAGGCGCCCACTGTCATAGGGAGGCACGCAATTGCGGACGCACCCCCATGCCATCAGATAGTAAAGTGCGTCCAGCTGCGCCAACATCCGCGGGAACGCAGACGCCACGCCTCTGGCACCTAAACATGGCACCGATGTGTAGGTGTCCCCATCTGCCCAAAAGCAGATGGGGACCTGCAGGACAGACCGCGGCTGTGGCCTAGCTCCGGCCATCACTCTACACCCTCCCCAAGTCTCTCTCCAGCGGGCCCGCGTGTGCCGACCGGGTAAGTACATCGGGGCACCACCAACTAGTAGTAAGTTGATCCAGGGTTTACCCGATCGCCCCTCGAGGGTCAGGAAGGAATTTTTCCCCTGCTGTAGCAATTGGCCAGACTTGGCTGGTGGTTTTCGCCTTCCTCTGGACCAACGGGGGGGCGGTTAGGTCATTAGGCCCTATTCATCATCCCCATCACCTTTTCCTCCCATCATGTGCATCTTTAAATACTCAGCGGACACCCTCCACAGGCTAAGGAATACCGCCCCAACACTTCCAACCTCCACCCAAAAAAATACTACAAAAAGAACAACTGCTTAGGATCAATCGACAATCGACTATCAAAAACACGAAGACACCACTTCATTTATAAGATTTATCATGCGCCTTGATTAACACCAGATCGGCAGTCAAGCACAGACAGGAAATTCACGATTTCATCACGCAAAACAACATAGATTGCCTCTTTATCACGGAAAGCTGGCTAACACCGGATTGTAACACCATCCTAACAGAACTAGTACCTGGGAACTACCGCATCCTAACTGAGCACAGAATAGGACAAAGAGGAGGAGGCCTAGCAGTTATCTTCAAATCGCACCCCTCTCTTACCAAACCAACCCTACAGAACTCATTGCCATTCATGGAAACACTCACCCTGCAACTCCAAACAACACCCCAGGACACCATTCACATACTGCTATGCTACAGACCACCAGGACCAAAGACAAATCTCCTCACACCCTTCGCCGAATTCTTCTCAACATACACTTTAAAAACCAAAAAGTTTTTACTACTCCGGGGCTTTAACCTTTGGGCTAACGCCACTCAGGACCCCATCGCCACCGCCTGCATCAACCAATTGGAAGAACTAGGTCTGCAGCAACTGATAAATGCCCCCACGCATGGATCGGGTCACATTCTTGACCTCATCTTCAAACAAAATATGGACATTAACATACTGGACAACATGCCGTTACCATGGACGGACCACCACGCTATCAAATTTAAATTTACCACCAGCACCATCTCCCAAAAACCGGAAGACTCAACAAAAACATATTGGACAAGATCTCAGAAGAAACTACACTCGAAACTTTTCAAAACCACTATCAAAAAAAAATCGGAACGCTAAAGCATAACCACTCAACGGAACAAACACTCAACTCCTTAAACAAAATATTACTACAAACAGCGGACACAGTCGCTCCGAAACACAGAGCACACATCCGTAAAAACAACTCGGGTTGGTTTAATGACACTCTTACTCTACTGAAGCAAGAACGCAGAAGAGCTAAAGGAGCCTGGAGAAGAAACCCAACGGAGGAAAACCACACAAACTACAAAGCACTCACTAAGAAATATCACAAAGCAATTTTTAAAGCAAAAAAGGAACATTTCTCAAACACCATAAAAAAAGCCCTAAACCGGCCTCGTGAACTCTTCAAACTGGTCACTCGGACTATGAACCCTACCTGTCTAGAGCCTCCAGCAAACGAAACCCAAGAGTTCTGTAATGAGCTATCGGATTTTTTTATCGACAAAATCGAAAACATTCGGGAAATAATTCAACAGAAAAAAACAACCAACTTCACACAGCCAAAGCAAACAGAGGAAATCAATACGAACATTATACAACTAGCAAAATTTTTGCTGGTCCCGATCACCATTGACACCACCAAAAACATCATCAGAAGCCTCAGAGACACAACATCTTCAAAATTACATAATTCCCACAAAACTCCTGAAAGAATGTACCGACATCTTAGCTCCTACCATAACACACATCATAAATCTATCATTCAAAGAAGGTATGGTTCCGAACTCCCTCAAGCAAGGTATAATCAAACCCCTCCTAAAGAAACCCAATCTTGACCCCAAGGACCCAAATTACCGCAGACCGGTAACAAGCCTCAACACCATTTCCAAGATCATGGAGAAAGCAGTAGTACAACAGCTACAACGCCATTTGGACACTTACAAACTCTTCGATCCACTACAATCAGGCTTCCGCCCAGGCCATGGCACAGAAACAGCACTTCTCAAAATATGGGATGACGTCCTCGAAGCCGCAGATGACGGAGAATCATGTCTCCTGGTGCTGCTGGACCTCAGTGCAGCGTTCGACACAGTAGACCACAAAACTCTACTCATTTGCCTTGAAGTAGCAGGAGTCGCAGACCCTGACCTACCTTGGTTCGCTTCCTTTCTTGAGAATCGTTCTCAGACAGTGAAATTACAAACCTTCACCTCTGAAACTCGCGCAAGTTCTTGCGCAGTCCCTCAAGGATCACCACTGTCACCCCTGCTCTTTAACATCTACCTCTGCCCACTCCTAAAAATCATTAGTAAACAGGACTTGTGCTACCACTCATACGCTGACGACACCCAACTCTACTTTCGTATCACTGGAAAAAAAGACCAATATCACGGATTGGAAAAGCGCCTCACATTGATCGATGATTGGATGACTGAGAGTTCACTTAAACTCAACGGATCCAAAACAGAACTGCTTCTCTTTCACGCTAACCGAAAGACAAAAACTAAAACCTCTTGGACACCACCCACCATTCTCGGACAGACCATCACCCCGAGCACCAAAGTCAAAAGTGTCGGAGTCATCTTTGACTCGGAGATGTCGATGGACGCTCAAATAGGTTGCCATGACTAAGCACTAGACCCTAGTGTGAAACGTGTGGGCTGTACCCCTTTGTTTTTGCTGTGACTTGCAGTGTTTCATGTATTTTACCCAATAAAGGCAACCTCAATGGTTCTTGGAGTGTGGCTGTCCATATATCCTACCTTCCTGGACGCTCAAATAGGATCAGTAATCAGCGGATCTCATCATCTCCTCCGCCTGCTGCGTAGACTCATTCCCTTCATCCCAGAAGAGGACACAGCAGTAGTAGTTGGATCAATTATCAACTCCCAACTCGACTACGCAAACTCCCTCTACCTCGGACTACCCAAATAACAGATTTCACGCCTACAAGTCGTCCAGAACACGGCAGCCAGACTGATAACAGGAAAAAAAAACACCTGGGAACCCATCACCCCTGCACTGAGGACCCTTCATTGGTTAACCGTAAAGGATCAGGTCACATTCAAGACCCTCTGTCTCACCCACAAGTGCACACAAGGAATCGCTCCGCAATATTTATGCGAGAAGATAAATCACTACACCCCCAAACGCATTCTCCGATCAACAAACCAAAATCTCCTTCACATCCAAGTTTCGCTACAAATCAAAGGGAGAACGAAGATTTGCAGTCCAAGGACCACAGCTATGGAACACGCTACCCACGGATATCCGTATGGAAGAAAACCATCGGGCCTTTAGGAAAAAACTTAAGACCCACCTCTTCTGATGGATCATGAAGCTATTGGATGCAAAGCGCCTTGAGGCGATTTAGTTTGCTTTTGTTAGCGCTATACAAGTTTTTCACTTCACTCACTCACATTCCAGTACGCATTCCCCCACTGGCCAATCAAGAGGCTGAAAACCCAACATCCAGAAGTGGCCAGTGAGGGATGTAACCACTACATTGCTGAAAGGTGGAGATGAGTATTTTTTTGGGAGTTTAGTTCTGCTTTAAACTTGAATATTTAAGCTAAAGAGCTTTCCAATGATCGACTTCTCTAGAACAGGGGCGGCCATACATGGATCAGAATGTGGCCACTCCCTGCTGATCCGGCCAAATTTCAATCCATCCATGGCTTTTGTAAATTCCACTAAATGTGTTTTTCTGAAAGTACAACTTTACAGAAAGATACTTTACAAAACATGCTTCAGTAAAATCACTTTGGTAGGGAAATTGAAATTAATACATGAAAGTATTGTTCTTGAGGTTGAGTACATGTTAAAGCAGTTGTAAACCGCGGATGTTGCAAATAAAAAAAACAGCAAGGCAATGGCATAATGTGCTAGTGTGCATCGCACATTATGAAATACTCACCTTGGAACGAAGCCCTCCAGCACTGTAATGTCACCACTCAGAGAGCTGACATGTTCCCCTTGTTTTTCTTCCGGGTTCACACGCTCCGGCTATGTGATTGGCCAGTGCTGCAAGGACGTTACTCCCGCGCATGCGTGCGGGAGCCCTCAGTTCCGGCACAAGGCTCTGAAGGTCCAGCAAGGTATGCCGGACCTTCAGAGCGCATGCGCCAGTGATGTCACTGGCTGCATCCAAGGTGAATATCTCCTAAACGGTGAACATTTAGGAATTAATAATATTACCTACAGGTAAGCCTTATTATAGGCTTAGCTGTAGATAAAAATGACAAAGCGGGCTTTACAACCACTTTAAAGCGTGGTTACTACCTTTTCTAAAAAATTAAACTGTTACATATATTTATGTGAATGGTATTAATAGTTCTTTTATATAAGCCAACTGTGTTTTAGTTTACAGTCAACAACAGGCTTTTGGCCTTTCGAAAAATGTGTAATGTAAATACACAGTGAAAAACGGTAAATAGGACAGTGAGCATTCTTAGCTGTAACCAGTTTCAAAGTCCTGGTAGCAAATGGTTTGGCAGGGAACAGGTTACACACATAAAGGGTGAAATTCCCCACATATCTCCCATCTTTTTACATAATATTTCTACATTCCTTCAACCGGCTGGAATGTTCACAGATAGCAAAACATGCTTCTTTCAGAACTAAAACGATACATATTTGACTGCTTCTTAGACTTTTTTAATCACCCCTTTTATCTTGAAATGTTTAAAGATTTCAAATGTAAAAAAAGAAAAATATATATACACAGTATATAAAATAGAATAGAATAACATCAGGCATACGTAAAAGTCAATCAGGGACTTGTTACTGCAATGTGGAAAACACTGCATCTGTAATATAGCCAAAATCCAAGAAATACTCTATACCCGAAGTTTGGATTCACCTTCTGAAACCTGGGAGTTTTAGGAGCCGGTGTCAAAGGCATGATATGTAGCCCTTGGTCTATCCAGGAACTACAATGATATTTATTTGAGACTAGAACTGAAGTGATATGAGGTCAGGAAAATGTATACAACAAATCCTCGGTGGTATCTTACAATATCAGTAAGGGCTCTTTCACATGAGTGGACTGATCGGGTCCACCTGTCAGTTTATTAGGTGGACCTGATCGAACTGACAATTGCACTATACGTAGTTGCGCATGTAAACGGACATCTGACCCGATCCTATTTGCGAAAAACAGATAGACGGGGGATCTGTTTGCCATTCGTCTGGCAGATCAGATTGGATAACAAAACAATCTCCTGCGCTTCAGTGTTTCACTATATGCGGGTAGTATAGTCCATTCTTTAGTAAAAGGCAGAAACTAGGGTGAGTAGGACCATTGTTTTTATATACCTTTAATAGAGCTTTTTTATCTGGTAATGCACTAGGTCGGTGCGCCCTCCTTTCTTTTCAGATCAGATTGGATGACATCCGACCACCCATAGAGGAAAGCGGGCTGTGTCTGCTCTGTAGAAGTCCAAATACAGACCTGTCATCCGTCCGCTCAGTGGGGATCAGCAGACAGATTCCCTGCTAAGCAGGCGAATCTGCTGGCAGAATCCACCAGTGTGAAAGAGCCCTTAGTGGTTATTAGTCTAAAAGCACAATATACATCCAGCATCACACAAATACCTTGACATATTATTTTGCATCCTAGGGGCTTACTCATAAGGTACTCATGATCTTATAAGTAAGCACCTAATGATCTTATAAGTAAGCACCTAATGGGCGAAACGTGTCAAGTTGTTTGACCAATGCGGGATGTATACTGTGCTTATACTGTAGATTGAATAAACACTTACTGATATTGCAAGATACAATGGAGGACTTGTTGTGTTCATATAAAGTTGGTTATATAATGAGTCTCTCTAGTTTTTGCTATTATCATGGCATGTGATTATGATTGGAAGAAAGGCAATGAAACAGTCATGGGGTTTGCAGAATGTCAGGTCACCAGCAACAAGGAGCAGAGCAAGTTGTGTTCCCAAAATGCATTTTAAAGTTTTCCTTCAATTTTTGTCTGAAGTGTACCTTTACTTGAAAAAATTGGAAGTTGTAAGTCTTACCCCCTAAGTCAACCTTGGAAAAGGTTTCATTTAGATCAGCTAGGTATATTTAAGTGGAAGTGGACTGCTGCATGTGAAGAACATACTTGGGCTCTGTGGCTACCACCAAAAGGAGATACCTATATGAATTACAATGTAACATCAATTATTAACTGATTCACAGTTGCCATTGCAGCCCTTGTAATATCCAACTCTTAAGGGCCATACACACTGGCTGAATGTTCGGTGGCATCTGCCGGTTCCATAGAAACCGGACGACATTCGGCCTGTGTGTACAGCAGCCGGTCCAATGGATTCTGTTGAAGAGGCATGACCAAAAAAGGTCTGCTGATCGGCATCTGATCAGTGCTCTCAGCCATTGGCTGAAAGAGCTGACCAGTGAGTTCTGGAAAGGGGCCATCCCCCTGTCAGAACACAATAGCTCAGTGGGTGAGATCGCTTCACTAAGAGCAGATCGTTAGTTCAGCGGCTCCTCTTGAGCGCTTCAGTTTTTTTTTTTGTTCAGCCCACTGGGTTAAACGAAAAAAAGACTGTTAATGTGCAACAGGCTTTAGTTATATTACTAAATGGTAACATGTGCCTAGAGGTCCTTCTAACTGCCAGTACTTCAGAGGGAATCAGTACTGTACTGGGTAAATTGATGCAGTAAATAAAAGGGGGTGGCATGACAGTAGACATATTATTAGCTCCAGCATCGCAAGGAAGCTCATTACATTAATTATACTAACCACACACACATCGGTGTGGCATGCAGGCACGAGCCAACCAACAAAAGGTCCTCATTGTGAAAGATCCTCCTAAAAACCTTCCTCATATTTATTATGAACTTTTTTAATTGACATAAATAAGAAAATTGCTGTTAAAACATCAATTTGCAATATTGCCAAATCATTTCCCTCTAAACTAAATTGATTCCCATTGATTTAATTATTAACATGTGTTTCCCACAAATTCAGTCTAAAATTTGGGCAAATTTGATTTCATTAGGACAGTATCCTTCCCAAATGTCTTCTCACAATACTCATTCAAAAATTAAATATATAAGAAAATATTGTATAATGCAATTGTCATAATAACAAAAGGTACATTTACAAGAGCTGGGCCAGACACGATTGAGTATGTTTTGGCCACTGTTGTGAGAGCAACCATTGCTCATCTAAGCACTTGGGAGAGACATTTGGCATTTTACGGTATTTTCTGTGTAACCTATGAGGTCCATAAATTCAGGGCGTATTAAAAAAGGAGCAAAAAGGGAGGGGGCAGGATGTAAATGTGCTCATGTGTCAGATATTTGGAACTCTAGTTAGTGACATTTTTATTTTAAAGTGAACTAAAAGTGATACATCAAACTGAAATATGTCACTACCCACAGGGAAGGCAAGGCAATGGCACGTAATACTAATTATTCTTTGAAAGAAAGATGTATATAAATTACCTATTTTCACCCCGCTCCGGTCACATGATCCCCGTGTTTGCCAGCGGTGGCTGCAGGGGAGAGGAGAGACTGCTCTACAACAGCTGGGAACTCCGGGAGTGGTGACATCACCCATAGCCTATCTGTTTTCAGAGCTCCATCCCCTCTACTGTAGCCACCACTGGCTAACACAGAGGACCTGGATCACGTGACTGGACTCAAGCGGGCTGCAAAGAGGTATATATATACATGCACCGCATACTAGCACATTATGACAGACTTACCTGAAAATGAAGCCCTCCAGTGGCACACTAACCACTTTAGGCACTTCCATCTTCACCTGTCAGTACACATTCGCCAGCACACCACGGATCTTCAATTGCAGTCCAAAATGTTTATTGCAGAAAGATCACAAAAGAATCAGTGCAATGTTTCGGAGCCACGCAGGACCCCTTGACACTACCAATTCCAGTAACGTGTGCTATGGGAGAACAGACAAGAATCCATCTTCACCTGGTTTCTTTCTGGGTTCGCGAGCTTTGGCAGTATGAATGGCCGAGATGAGATGACCTCACTCCCGTGGATGCGTGCAGGAGTTGTTGGCACAGGGCTCTGAAGGAACAACTCGGTTATGCAGGTCCTTCAGAGTGCATGCGCCGGTGCATAAATGAATGAATGAGTGACTTGTATAGCGCTCACATGCGAACTGAAATCGCCTCTAGGCGCTTTTTGCAGCCAGTGTCTGCTTGGCTGGTGCGGTCATTTTACCCCGTAGGATCTCGACACGCTTGGGACACACAGTCGTACACACATATACATATATACTGGGCCAATTTGGACAAGATCCAATTAACCTACCAGCATGTCTTTGGAGTGTGGGAGGAAACCGGAGTACCCAGAGGAAACCCACGCAGACACAGGGAGAACATGCAAACTCTAGGCAGATGGTGTCATGGTCGGGATTCGAACCAGCGACCCTTTTGCTGCTAGGTGAAAGTGCTAACCACTACACCACTGTGCATGTTTAGGAGTTATTTACTGTACCTATAGGTAAGCCTTCTTATGGGCTTACCTATAGGTAAAAAATCAACCAAGCGAGTTTAATGCAGTTGTGTATTCCTATAACAATAAAAAGAATAAGCAGAGTAAAGGAAACTTGATTTTAGCCTCATGTCCTCCTCTGCAAAGCAGCTGACTGCTAATGGGAAGGACAGCACTAGGAGCCAATCATATCATCTATAAAAAAGGATTTTGTATTGGAAGCTAGAGTACACAGGTCCTTCTTTCAGCTACTTGTATATATTGGATTTGAAAAGGTTGACATGGTACAATTTCTATTTGTCAGTGCACCTTGGTTGTTTGTGCTCCTCCCTTAGCGTAGCCCATGTGGGAAAATAATTGCCTTCCTCCCTGTTCTGATGACTTTCGTTTTGCGGTCTCGCTGGCTTCACACAACCTTTGCAATGAAACCTCCTGACAGGAATGTGTGCAGTAGGAAGATGACCCAATCGATGGGAAAAATTCGACCATGTTCTCTTTTTTCCCGCCGGGATTCCCGGCGGTTTTTAAGCTGGCAGTTTACCTATGGGAAACACTGCAGTGGAGCATACACACGGCCGGGTTTCCCGACCAAAGCTCTCATGGCAGTTTACCTGTCGGGAAACCCGGCCGGGTGTAGGGGGAAAAAGCTACCGAGCAGGTTCTCGGTTTTCCCGGCGGACTTTTTACCGCCGGGAAAACCGATTGTGTGTACTAGGCTAATTACAGACACCCCCAGCTGAGCTCTTATTTCTGGTAACCAGTATTCTATGGGCGGCAAAAACTTAGTCAGGTGGCATACCTTTGCTTTGATTTTAGTCAGCTAAGTGTACCCGCGGGCACTCACAGTATCATGGTTTAACAAACTCTTCCACATCCTACACCACAGAAGCTGTATCTTTCACTGAGATCAGTTATATATGATGAAAGAGGTGTAGATCCTGTTTTAAAGTGGTTGTAAATCCATGCATATACCCAGTAAGGTGATTGGCCTCAGGTGATATACAGAGATTTTAAAAAATCCTTCTACATAAGATGTACCTGTTTATCTGGAGTCTTCTCTTCATGCATGCAATGTCCAGAATATATACAGCATGTATGAGTGTTCAGAAAAAAAGGGTGGAGAGCTAAAAGTTACACTCTGCAGAGCTCAGCGAGGAGAGCTCTGAGAGCTGATTGGAGAGAAGGGGCACACCACTTTCACACAGCACACAGGTACAGAGCTGAAGATGTCAATCAGCTGGAGATCTCTCCACTGTCAAACTTTTTTTCTCTTGGTGTCTGGAAGTCTTGTCAGAAGTGACTTATGCTGATAGCAGAGGAAAGAGGCAGTAGACAGAAATGACACTTGCTCTGGACTGAGACAAGTACACACTATAGAGGGATATTATTTGTTCATATTCATGTCTGAGGTTTACAGCCACTTTCATTTATTTTGTATTATGGTTATAATCCAGTGGCTTATGGTGCAGAGTTCCTTACATTGGTGTAAAACAGTAAACTGCAAGTCTGTAACTCAGACTTTTTCAAACTTTTTTCCCAAACAAAACCTTGAAGTAATAATTAGGTATCAGGGTACCCTTGCTAAAATAAATTCATCAGGGGTCAGTGGGAAAAATATCCCTTATATTGGTGGTCTGTGGGAAGAATGCTCTCGTTACATTGGTGATCAGAATTCCATTCTTACAGACCACTAAAAAGATCACTGTGTTAGACTGCAGGCTCTGCCAAGTATCCATAGCTATGCAGGTACTGTCATAATGGGGGGGGGGGGGGGCTCAATCAATCAAGATCCTCTGGCAACTTCTGGTTGGGAATGGCTGCTCTAACCATTGTCCTTAGATAAGATAAAAAATTCATATTCAAATCAAATCATTTTTGAATTTCAATAGAAAAGGTAATACATAAATTAATAATCTAATAACTCCTTATTTAATTTATTTTTTATAACACATGGAAAACTAATACCATATTTAAAAAGGTAAACTACACTTTTTGTGAAAATAAAAATAAGACTTTTCCAAGTAGACTATAAATACTGCAAGTACTTTTGGAAACCAATGCAAAGATAAACATGCCACTCAAAGCTCCAATTTTTTTCATTTTTGATTCCCCCACTCTGACAGGTGCAGCTCCAAAAGATCCATCCTGCCAGAAAAGACAGACAACAAGCAGAAGACAGGTGCACACACCAAAGTTTCCTGATTCCAAGACTTCAAAACAGGCTTCAGGTTTTCCTCCTCCCAGACCACACTTCTCTAATGTGTTTCACCCACTCTTAAGCCCTCTGACTTCTATGACTAAGCCCAGGAGTGAGTGAAACGCGTTAGGGGAGTGTGGTCTGGGAGGAGGAAAAGCTGAATCAAGCTGCTTCTATTTTATAAAATTAAAATAGTAAAACAACAACAAGTCCTTTGAATAAGTCTTGTAAATTATTAAAGCAGCGCTAATTGTCACTCCTATAACGTGACTAATCTTTCTTATAATAGTTCATAAGAGGAATATATGGAGGATAGAAAATGTGTCAGAGTCCAGGTAAACCCACAGGTGCTTCTAGACTATGACGTGCTCTCCACTGCAAGTTACTCCCACCGTGTGTCACAGTTTTATTAAAGACGAACTAAAGGCAAAACATTTTTTTGTTCTTTTTGGAAGGTGTATATCACCTGTCATGTTTTTTAGCAGTGGTGTCCCATTTGCAGAACTTTTCCTTTACTTCCTGTCCCATAGCAAAAACAGAAAGTGAGAAGAAATCCCTCCAAACGTGAGGCAATCTCTGTTGCCACCACCAGGGTCACCCTAACCGGTGTCCCCATTGGAAGATTTCCCCTCTATCCCTGTTCTGGTGACAATCCAAAATTTGGGATTTCCTTTCACTTTTACTCTTGGTGATAATGGTAAAAAAGGACAAATACAGTGAATCTTAACGGGGGGTGGGGGGATAGTAATAACAACCTGACAGGTGTTCAAATCCCTCTTCACGCTATCCAAAACTAAAAAAAAGTTTTACCTTTTAGGCTCTGATTTTGATCTGTTTTTTAGTGTGATTATGTATTGCAAATTGGATGCTAATTTTAAATGGTTTTCATATTCGTTAGAGCCAAAATCATGCTGGAATTGCACTAATGTAGTACAGGAACGGTTTCCACTCTGTGTTGAGTCGCATTGATGTGAACGGACGATATTGAAAACAATGTGGTTTCCATTGTCATGCAATAGTTATACTTTAATGTTCAAGTGAAAGTGGAGTTTGGGTTTTGTCTTTTCATATAGTAAACAATAGACTTGTGCACAATGGAAACATTTGTTTAGTTTCGGTTCGTTTCTTTTCGGTCCTGTTGATTCGTAATCGTTCGTAATTTTGCTAGACGGGATTTTTCGTGTTCGGACTAATTCGTATTTTCGCAAGCGTCATTTTTCGTTGAATCGGAATGATTCGTATTAATGTAAGCCTTATTTTTAGTTGATTTATAATTCGCACTTTCGGTAGAGTACATTGTTTTTTCTTGATTCTGGACACAACTCCTACTTTCGGAACTTTTTTTGGGTTCGTTGATTCATAATTTTCCGTGTCTCTCTCACAACGACGCTGCCTATTATGCCTAATGTGCTTCGAATGGATTTGTACTTTTCTAAATACATAGCGGTTATTTGTAACGATTCGAAATCTCATATTTTACTTTCGTTTTTTACATGTGGCTATAGCCTCCGCCCCTGTACACCATTTTGAGAGAGAGTTCAGCACGGTGAGGGAGAAGCAGAGAGCAGAGCGTTATTGTGCTTCGAATGGATTCGTACATTCGTAACTTTTTTCATAACAAATTATGCCGAAGACATTCGGGCATTTGCTATTTGCGATATAATTTATTTCGGATTCGGTTTTATTCGTAATTGCTTTGTTCGGAAATTTGAATGCTTTCGAATGTCCGAAAGTTGCTAAATTCTGACAAATTTAGATTAGATTAGTTACGAAATGAATTGCACAAGCCTAGTAAACAAAATACACACTGTCTACCTACCACCCCCCACCATATCGCACAACTTACCCACCTTGTATCACCCCTGGATAGTATCTATTACTTTTCTCCTAGTTAAAGCAGAGGTCCACACAAAAATAGAACATCCGCTTTTCGGAATCCCCCCCCCCTCCGGTGTCACATTTGGCACCTTTCAGGGGGAGGGGGGGGTGCAGATACCTGTATAATACAGGTATTTGCACCCACTTCCTGGCATAGACTCCCGCGGGAGTTACGCCACTTCCCCCCCACTGTCTTCTGGGAGACACACGGGTCCCAGAAGACATGAGTGACCATTTCGATTGTGCAGCGCCACTCGCGCATGCGCAGTAGGGAACCAGGAAGTGAAGCCGCAAGGCTTCATTTCCTGATTCCCTTACCGAAGATGGCGGTGGCAGCATCCGAGGACCGAGGCACGGGTCGGCCTCGGTTGCCGACATTGCGGGCGCGCTGGACAGGCAAGTGTCCATATCTTAAAAGTCAGCAACTGCAGTATTTGTAGCTGCTGACTTTAAAAAAAACAAGTTAAAATTCAGCGGACCTCCGCTTTAATATGTCTGTTGACTTGTCTTTTTCTTCTGCACAGAACCCTTGATACACTATATAGCAAGACAGATGAAAGCTATGTAAATTTGGTAAATAAAATATATCTACACATCTAAAAAGGTGCAGAAAACAGCAAGTAATGGAAACAAACGTGAAGCAGATGGTTTCTGTAAATGGTTTGCTTTAATTTCATAAAAAGGCTGGATAATATTAATAGAAAATGGGTCCCGTGGAACATGCCTGCCTGGGGCGGAAGCTGTACTTTGTATCTCTCACATCATATAATAAAATAAAAAAATTAAACCTTAATAATCTTCTCAAAATATACACAAAATTTAACACAGCTGGCCAAAGCCACATGTTTTGTCCAAACCCTGTCCGAAAATGTACGTCTGCAATCCATTAAATTGTGCCATTTATGTATGGGAGCCTATTGATGCTGATAGATGTATAGGTAGGCTGTGTAGGATGTCATTTTTATGCATTAATGTGCAGTCAAAGCCCTTTTTTTTCAGTTTTTCAAAGGAGTGAGAAAAGGTTAGAGCTTTGTTCAGATTTTTATTGTTATCTGGGTCACACTAAGACGATTTCCACCCATCCCTAGTCTACCCATGACAAAAAAAAATTGTTTGAAGTTCTACTTTGAACCATGTGGAAAGGAACTTTACTTCCTTTCTGATTTTTCTTCCTATCTCTTCTTTAGAATGTCATTGAAAAAAACGGCATTTTTCTCGAGCCTGCCTTGCCTACACACTATCGTGGAAAAAAATACTCGAGTAAAGCGCGGTGACGTACAACACGTACAACGGCACTATAAAGGGGAAGTTCCATTTGGATGGCGCCACCCTTCATGTTAGTAAAGTTTGTTGCGAGACGATTCGCGCTTTTCAGCCTCTGTCCTTTTCAGTCCGTTACAGCGTGACGAATGTGCTATCTCCATTACGAACGCTAGTTTTACCAGAACGAGCGCTCCCATATCTCATACTTGATTCTGAGCATGCACATTTTTTTCACGTCGTTAAAGCCTACACACGGCTGTTTTTCATGACGAGAAAAACGACAATGTGAAAAACGACGAGAAAAATTAGAGCATGTTCCAATTTTTTCATGCCTGTTTTTCACGTCGTGAACAATGCTCTGAAGCCCACACACGATCATTTTTAATGACCATTTTAAAAAATTGCATTTTTCTCGTCATTAAAAAACGGTCGTGTGTACGTGGCATTACCCGTTAAACTGGGTTGTGATTAGAAAACATACTCACCTGACTGGTGAATCTAATGTTTTCCTTCTGCGATCTGCTACTCAGATGCCCCATCCTAGGCCCAACACCGCAATCTTCTTCTCTGACATCATCGGGAGCCAGTTGTCTCTTTAGCCAGCTTGTCCCCTATGACATGTGTAACTCTGCCTGCTGACCACTCTAACATCTGCAGCCTCCTGGGACATGTGGTGGGGAGATCTCAGGTGCTTGTGGGAACAGGGAAACATCATCCTAGCCTGGGCAAAAAAAGCTAACAAACAAAAAAAAAAATGTGTCTTTTCATATTGCAGAGGGGGGAAGGAGTGCATGGCGCTAATGTCAATTTGGGGAGTTTTAAGTTCAAAGTATTAGTGCAGACGGTCACAAATTAGTTCATTATGGAGCACATAGCTATCCACAAAATGGAAAAGTAACACAAAATATGATGTATTCTTTGAGCCAGGAAGACAAAACTTATTGCAAAGTGATACATTTTAGTGGCTAACTAAAATTTTTTAAAAAGACAGGATTTTAGAACTCTTTAGGCTCTATCTTCCAGCATGTCCACTTCAGCTTTTTTTTTTTTTTTTTTTATGTCCATATAGCTAAAGAACAATCTATTGGTTTGGAAGACTGCTGATGTATTTGATATAATTTGTTCCCTACCTGTGTGTAGTCCTTCAGTAATTCAGAAAATAAAGCTGTAGTGAAGATATGATCTTGTTCTGCCCTCTAGTGTGTAATACATGAATTATTAACGTCTGTTCACACCAGTGCATCCAATACTGTCCCAAAGCTTTTTACGTTTGTCTGTGGTTATCATCCCCCTACAAAGCATGGAAATCCATCTGGCAATTCTCTTCTGTGGATGTAGGCCTCAGTTTGTAGAGCATTTAACCGAGTGCTAGGTATATATAACACAAAGTGAGCAACATCACCTGCAAACATACCTCTCAACTTTTTGAGATGGGAATGAGTGACACCTAGTAGCAAAATTATGTAGGCATAGGACACGCCCCCCACCATGACCCCTTAAAAGAGAATTAACCCCCAAAAAAAGATTAGTTAAACCCACAAGGGCTTTTTTTTTAAACACTACTATTCCTTTATATTGGCTTTTCACATTTACAAATGCAGCAATTTAAGATTTTGATCAAAGGTTTAGCACTGGGAACATTTTTTGAAAGATAAATAGTGCATTTTATATACAACTTTATAGATCAGACCAAAATGAGGGCAGGGGCAGATCCAGAGTCTTTTCTCGGGAGGGGCACTGCCAAAAAATATGTTGTTTTTTTTGTGGGAGATTTAGTGGGGAAATGGCTGGTGTCGGCACTTCAATCATCCCGGCACCATGGTTGTTATGATGTCAGGATGATTGAAGCGCATTATTTCTATTATTACATTGTAATATAAAATTAAATAGTTCAATGCAGAATCAGTGGGAGCCCCGAGTGTGTCACTTGCCACGGTCGCCTGCAATTAGTGGGAGCCCTGAGCGTGTCACTTGCCACGGTCGCCTGCAATTAGTGGGAGCCCTGAGCGTGTCACTTGCCACACGTTGCGGATTGTCACTTGCCACATCACCTGCCACACCTTGCTGATTGTCACTTGCCTGCCACCAGATGCAGATTGTCATTTGCCACAATTTGCGGATTGTCACTTGCCACGTCACCTGCCACAATTTGCGGATTGTCACTAACTTGCCTGCTAAGGTGTAGTTTTGGTTGTCTCTTGCTGTGTCCCAGACTCCCAGAGTCAGGCAGCAGAGAGATAATGTAATCTCTCTGCTGCCTGCACAGTGAGGGCGGAAGTCACTGCAGGAATGGGCGGTGAGAGATGATCTCATCTCTCTGCTCCCCCGCTCCTGGCTAGCTGATTGGCCAGCTGCCATACTGAGCCTGCTCTCTCACTCTCACCTGCGCTGCCAACACACTGAACAGCACGGTCTGCCCACGAACCGCGCTGCCCGCCCACAAACCGTGACGCAAGTGGAGCCGTCCGCTTTCTTACCCGTCTGTGGAGCTGCACGCTATCGCACCTGCCCGCAGAGCCTCCCGACGTGACTTACTGACGTCGCTAGACGCCAAGCAGCCCAGGCGTTAGCAATGAGTGCAGGGAAGAGGCTCCACCCACCTCCTCCTCCGCTCCTGGTATCGTGTCAGTGCGCCGCGTAACTACATTAGACGAGTCTCTCTCGGCGCCGCTGATCGGCTGATGTGAGAAACTTAGAGAGAGACTCAGAGGCAGCCGCAGAACAAGTACTGTATATACTCGAGTATAATAAGGTGACCAGATTTTTAAAATGAAATCCAGGGACATTTTTTTTTTACTAGTAATGACGCCAATCAGCGACTGTTTGCCCATCGCTGCCGCCCCCCCCCCCCCCGCCTCACAGCCTGTCAAGTCTTACTCTCCAGGGCCCTGGCTACTTCTGGGTGGGGAGCGGAGGAAGATCACTCCACCAGGGAAGGCAAGGAGATAAGAGGGCAGGAGGCTGGCCGGGACTTGAGCCAAGGCAGAAGAAAATGCGAGCTGAATGGGCATGCACCCGAAACTGAAGAAATATTCCCTCCGCTCCGACCAGCACATGATCATCGGAAAGAGGCACAGATAATGTAAAAAAAACTAAAAATACACCCCCCTAAGCTAGGAGGAGCAGCGGAGCGGGGGGGGGGGGGGGGGTGTAATTGAGATTTTTTTTTTTTGTATTCTGCACTGACTGTCCTTAAAATTGCCCCAGCCCCTGTTCAAATCCAATCCGGGGACAAAACTGGGGACAGACTTGGTCCGGGGACAGTGTCCTCAATCTGGGGACTGTCCCCTGAAACCGGGGATGTCTGGTCACCCTAGAGTATAAGCCGACCCGAATACAAGCCGAGGCACCTAATTTTACCCCAAAAAACTGGGAAAACGTATTGACTCGAGTATAAGCCTAGGGTGTCCATCTGCATGTCTCACTGTGCCCATGCTTCACTGTGCCCATGACTAGACTGATGTTTAACATGGGAGTCTATGGAAGGAGTGCCCGGCTTTGAAAAAAAATCGGTTCTCCCCGGCCGTGGGTCTCCCAGACACCAAAATTTGCACACTTGTAGAGTAGACATGGGGCTACATGTGTGCCACGTTTGGGGTCCAGGGGACCTACGACCGGCCGGTACCAGGTCCGCAAAATCACCGCAAAATCATTTGCCATGGAGTTCCCCTTAAAATCAATACCAGACCTGAAGGGTCTGGTATGGATATTTGAGGGCAATCTCACGTCATTTTTTTTTTTATTTGACGCAGGGTTTTCCTTAATATCCATACCAGACTTTTTTTTTATCAATGACTTTTCTCTGTATTGCCGGGAGCCGACAATTCATTATAGCCGCGAGTGCTTTTAAATTATTAAAATACTTTACAGGCATACTATACACACACCCTCTAGGTACGAAATTTAAAGGAATATTTTTTTTTTTTTTATTGTTTTCACTTTAAGCATTATTAAAATCACTGCTCCCGAAAAAACGTCAATTTTTAAAACTTTTTTTTGCATGTTCCCTGGGGTAGGACCCGGGTCACCAAACACTTTTTATGAAAATAACTTGCATATAAGCCTTTAAAATTAGCACTTTAGATTTTTCATGTTCGAGTCCCATAGATTTTAACGGTGTTGGGATGCTCGAACAATTTTATTGCCTGTTCGCATGTTCTGATGCAAACCGAACTGGGGGGTGTTTGGCTCGTCCCTAGCAGGGATCCTGACTAAGTTTGAGATCTACCTAGATGCCTGAACCAGTAGCTGGTTCAGCCTCCCAGCATGCCGCTAACAGCCTGAGTCAGCCGCTCTCACCCCCTTCACAGCCCGACACTCCAGTGAGAACTGGGGGGGGGGCAGAGTAGAGAGCCAATGACTGACAGCCCCCACTCTCTGCTCAGTGAAGACCACAAACTGAGTGATCCATATAAGTGAGTATGTAAGTTTGTATTTTGCTATCCTACGCTTATCTTTTAATACAGAGACCCCCACTTCCTTGCTTTAAGTCTTTCACAGTCTCCATTTCTCTGGTAAGGCTTTTTACAAGGTTTTGTAGGGCATCTGTGGCCATTCAGCTGAAATTGCAGTTGTGAGGTCAGGTACTGATATTGGACAAAAACACCTGTCTCACAATTGGCATTCCAATACATCTCAGTGGGGTTGAGGTCAGGGCTGTTTGCATGCCACTTGAGCTCCTTCACACCACTCATCAAATCATGGACCTGGCTCTGTGCACAGTCATGCTGGGACATAGGCCTCCCCCAAACTGTTACCACAAGTTTGCCTGTATGCTGTAAAATTACCAGTACCCTTTACCAAAAGCAGCTGAACTCAATATTTTGGAGGGGTACCCATATGCGTTTGACTTTACAGTATATGTAGATGTAATGTTTAGGTGGCAACAAATTTTGGCTCTATTTTAAAAATTGAGCATTAACTGTGGAAGGCAATATAAACATGATAATAATTTGAAGTTATGGTATCAGTTTAAAAAGGGTGACGGTGACAAATTTGGAACTCCCTGTAAACACACATATTTGTCTAAAACTATAAAGGTCAGTTTTGAAAGTCAACATGATACTCTAGACTGCGTCAACACAGCCCTGACCTTCATGTCTGGGAATGGAAATGAAAACACCTTACCTGTTTGACACAAAGAACATTCAGTTCCAAATACCTTGCATTCTTTTACATGTATTTGTTACTTAGAAATGAATTCCTGGAAAATGATTTATCATTTATCTGTTCTGAATGCTGAATATTACAAACAAATAACTAGTGACCTACTGATAGTATGCTCAATATAGATCACTATTGCTATTCATTCTGCAGACATTGAGAGGGAAGATGTAGAACATTTGTTTACTCAATGCTTGATTTAGAGAGAATTCTATCATGTAACCGTAACTAAATAAAATAACCTTGAGGTGGTCAAGTAACAGTAAGGAATTGGGGTGACGAAATTGTGAAATTTTGGATAAAAGTGAGGTTTCAGTACCATTCTTTTATTTTTTCTAAATTCATCTGAGGAAATGTGGAAGGTGAAGTTAAAGCAAAACTCCATGTTTTGTTTTCTTTACTTTCTCAATACCCCTTCCTGTATAAAAAAAAAATTATATATTACCATGCGCCAGCAGCTTTCCTCTTTGGTCCAGCAACTCTGGTTCTCTTGGGACAGAATGTAATTTTGCCCATTTGTTGTGGGATGGGGGTGAAGGTCATGACAAAGAAACTGTCAATTTGACTTGAATGCCTGCAATGGACTTTAAATGTTTCCTGAGGGTTCTCCTCCTCCTAGACCTATTCTCTGCAAAAAAAAAAAAAAAAAAAAGCTTTCTAATAAGTCTCGTTTTACATTTTTACACCGGAATAAAAATACAGTGAAAAAAAAATATTAAAAATGGTAAACTAAAGTACACAAACAATCACGTATTACACAAAAAACAACACACACACACACACACACACACACTGAAATAAACCAAACTAGCATAAATACACCACCAAAAAAGGAGAAAAAACATTTTGTTCAAACAAATTTCAATTAAACTGCTTACTAAGTGTAGCAATACCCCCAGTTAAGAGGGCTGCTGGTATTATTTTCGGGCCTGTAACACTCTGCCGTCAACCCCCAGTAACTGGCTCTACCCTCCCTTGGCACAGCTAGTGAGACTAAAGGATTGTGAGACCCGTAGGCTATGGGTATCACAATCCTGCAGATAACATACACAGTAATCACACCACACAAAGTGTCTGCTTAATCACTAATGCGTTTACTGAGTAAAATAAAAGTTCAGATTAAACAGTAATACATCTATTAATGTAGAGCCCTGCAATAAGATCTAGTCAGCATATAAAACAGGTATACAATCCCCTCAATCCTATGCGCATCAATTAATAAACCCCGCTTGCAAGCTTTCCCCTCGTGGGAAAGATGGCGCCCAGCAATGTCTCTACTCTATCCATTCAGATCTGACTACTTAGTTCACAGTGTTTCTGTAGAGAAGGATCTTCGCTAGCAATGGTGGTGCACTTTGTAGGTTATTTGTAATCCACAGGGTGTGAAACAATTAGCTGCTGATTGTGCGACAAGGAATTCAACTAAGGCTGCACGGCACACTGTCCCTCTGGTGAGCAGCTCAACTCGATAACGATGGGCCCTAAAGAGTAACTTAAGAAATCTTCGAGCAAGTGCTCTCTCACCCAACTGAACCAGTCCGTGCGGCCGACTTCCACCACTGTGCGTCCAACACACAGTCTCACGATACCCGGGGTCTCCGATCCTTCCGACAAGCCTTGGAAGGTAGATACTCGAGACGTCTCAGGGATTCTTCCGTGAAGGGTAGAAGGCTCTTTGGATCCACAGGGCCCAACTCTCGGGCCTAGTTCGGAACAGCAGACACAGCACAGAGTTCCACTTGCTAGGCGGGCGATGTACAAAGAGACCCCCGTCCTGCTCCGCCCCTCCTTATATAGTCCAACCCCAGCAGACCTTGCGCCGGGCCCAAAAGGAACTGTGGGTATCCCATTGCATACTGGGTAAGGTAGTCTTTAGGGCTACTTAAAGCCACACCCCACTACACAAGCAAAATTAAAAGTTTCTGCTTTGGTAAAAGTTTGCAGGGGGCGAAATTGGTTAATCTTAACCCCTTCCATACCGGGCCATAGCAAAATGACGCCGGCAGGAACCCTCTCTCCCTCCGGGTGGACGTCATATGACGTCCTGGGTTTGAGGGGGGATATCTGAATGATGCCTGCAGCTAGAGGCATCATTCAGATATCCTTTTGTTCTGCCAGCGATCCTGCGCACAATAAGAACGATCATAGTGGCGGTTCTGCCTCTTGATCGTTCTTATAGGCGGCGGGAGGGGACATCTCCCCCTCCCGCCGCCATCCGGTGCTTCTCCGGGCTCTCCCGTGCGATCGGGGACCCGGAGAGAATTGTCTGCGCCGTTGGTGGGTCACGTGATGAGCATAGAGATGACTGGTGACCAGATGGTCACCAGTCATCTCTATGATTGTCGGAGGCCCGGGCGCGATGTGATGACGTCACACCCGAGTCCTCAAATGTAAACAAAGCCGCCATTGCGGCTGTAAGTATGAGATCGTGAAAAAAAATTCACTGATCTCATGCTTTCCAGCCTGGAGGAGAGATGTGGGGTCTTATTGACCCCACGTCTCTCAATAAAGAGGACCTGTCACACACATTCCTATTACAAGGGATGTTTACATTCCTTGTAATAGGAATAAAAGTGATAAAAAAAAAATAAAAAAAAAAAAAAAAGTAAAAGTAAAAAAAAAAATAAGTAAAATAAATTTTTTTTTTTTTTTAAAACGCCCGTCCCCAATAGCTCGCGCTTAGAAGCGAACACACACGCAAGTCCCGCCTGCATATGTAAACGCCGTTCAAACCACACATGTGAGGTATCGCCGCGTGCGTTAGAGCGCGTGCAACAATTCTAGCACTAGACCTCCTCTGTAACTCTAACCTGGTAACCTGTAAAAATTTTCAAAGCGTCGCCTATGGAGATTTTTAAGTACCGAAGTTTGGCGCCATTCCATGAGTGTGCGCAATTTTAAAGCGTGACATGTTAGGTATCTTTTTACTCGGCGTAACATAAGCTTTCATATTTTACTGTTTTGTTATTTTTTTTTCCCAAAAAAAAGGCGTTTAAAAAATTATTGCGCAAATACCGTGCAAGATAAAAACAACGACCGTCATTTTATTCCCTAGGGTGTCTGCTAAAAAAAAACATATATAATGTTTTGGGGGTTCTGAGTAATTTTCTAGCAAAAGAATGATGATTTGTACATGTAGGAGAGAAGTGCCAGAATAGGCCCGGTATTGAAGTGGTATAAAAAGCCCTGTATGGAAGTGGTTAATTTGGCAAAAATTATTTGCTCATCCCTATTCAGGAATTTCCCTTTAAATAGCTTTCAAAACATGGTGGACTAAGAGCATTTGAGAACTACCAGCCCATAAAAGGTTGGTAGTTGTATAACAGTAATCAAATAGAAAAGTCCCTGCAATCACACTACCATTTATAGTCAACGCTATCCCTATAAGATAGCACAACTACTATTACTGGATCACCTGCCACTAAATGGTGCAAACACCACATGACTAATATAATTAAAAAAAATACTATGTGAAGCGCTCCAATGAAAAGACACAAAATCAGTAGTAAACAACGTGCATTGACTCAAAAGCCAATCTATACACCTGGGTGACAAGTGACCAATACTATACACTACACAAAGTGCTAAACAATTTAAATATATCTCCACTGAGTAAAAAAAAATTAAATTTATATATATATATATATATATATATATATATATATATATATATATATATATATATATATAGGCACTTGTGAAATAATGAATGAATATATAAACACTCTATGATAAATTTGTGCAAAATATATATATATATAATATTAAATAGATGTGCAAATATATTAAATGTCTTATTTTGGACTACAGAATAATCAGTGTCTACTTTCTAGAGATGAGGGGGAGCAGAAGGGTTTGATTAATTCAGCAAAAAAAAAAAAAAAATTGGGCAGGACTGGCACAACTCAGTTCTCAAAAAATGCTGCACGTTGTCAGCCCGCAACTGGATATTACAAGATAAGGGATCAACAGGTATTTTTAAAAAGATAAAAAACATGGGCAAATGTGCATGCATGCATGGATATATTGAATGTTTTTTTATTATTATTTTGCTCCGACATACATTTTAATCTATGTTCCCTGCTCCTACCTTACGAAAATGTTTCAGTTTTTATGAATACAGTGTCCTTGTTAAGCTAACACATCCATGTAGGTAGAGGGCTGTGCATGCTGTATGTTTGTCTATAAGTTATGAAGATGAAAGCAAATGAAAAACATAGTGATGTGAACACATGGGACATTCCCTTTGCATAACTGAATGCTGACCAGCAATTTAATATTCCTGGGTCAAGTCATTTCCTGCCTAGATATAACGCAGTGGGTTTAAATGCCTTCCAAATATATTTGTCATTACATATAATCACATGTTTTGTTGCTGATCTCAGCGTTAAACAACATGATGAAGGGCAGTAATTGCCAGCTAAATTGTGAACTCATCAAATATGCATGCTATATGGCTGAGCAGCACTTGGCAAGCCATGAAAAGTAATAATATCAGTTACACTGTGGGAATTAACAATAAAGACAAGGGTTAACATGAGCACAATGTACTACCCAGAAGCTTAGGGGCTGAAACAGCTGAGGAAGCCCGCATGGATATCTTTGGTTATACTGCTGAGCTCGATAAATCTATTATATCAGGTCTCTGATGTACATACATGCTAGCTTTGCACACCATTTGTTGTAGAGTAACAGACTGTTGGAGAGTACAAAATCAAATATGCTTGAAGAATAATTTTCTTGCATAGTGACACTACCAAGGGCACCACACTTCCAGTTCAAGGCAGCATGCCACCAGTGATAAGTACATTTTGTTTCACCTTCAAACCAAGGATTCATGACGTCTGCAAACATCATACTTCCCAACTGTCCCTGATTTCGAGGGACTGTCACTGGTTTGGAGCAATGTCCCTCTGTCCCTCATTTTGGTCCGATCTATATAGATGTATATAAAATGCACTGTTTATCAAAAAGTGTTTCCCAGTGCTAAACCTTTCATCTGATTTCTAAATTGCTGCATTTGTAAATTCCAAAAGCCAATATAAAAGGAATAGTGGTAAAAAAAAGCACTTGTGGGTTTAACCAATCTTATTTTTTATACAATTCTCCTTTAAGGGGGCATGGCAAGGGGTGTGTCCTAAGCCTGCATACTTTTGCTGATAGGTGTCCCTCATTCCCATCACAGAAAGTTGGGAGGTATGAAATATCCACCCATCTGATTGCAGATTACTCCAAAAGTATATAGCAGCATTTTTATTTTCCAACAATTTGAGGCAGGGGTCTCCAAACTTTCTAAACAAAGGGCCAGTTTAATGTCCTTCAGACTTTAGGAGGACTGGATGGTGAAAGTAGAAAATATCCTGGCATCAGTGACTGTAAACAATGTCTTAGCCTTGGTGGTGTCAGGTCTGCCAGGAGACTACAACTATCCCTCCGCTTTCCTGACGGGTAGTCTTGTTATCCCAGTATCAGGTGGAGGGACGGTTGAGATCCTGCAGCCAGAATATAAGGAATCTCAATGGATGGTGCAAACAGCCTAAACAAAACCCCCAGCAACAACTCACGGTTTAGTAGAGGCTGAAGACAGGAACCCAGGAGGAGGAAGGACAATCCAAGCAAGCGGATATACACAGGGGTCAACCAGAAGCAGTGTCGGAAACAGGCAGGGTCGGCAACAAGATAAGCAAAGTCCAAGGGGTAATCCAAGTATCGAAGTCCGGAACGAGCCAAGCCCACAACCAAAAACAAACAGCATCTACTACAGCATAAACAGGAAACTATACTAGGGCACAGACAGGAAGTGGAGATTTATAGGGACACTGATGAGATGACTACTAACAGCTGGTCCCAGGGTGGAGCAACATCCCAACTCATGAAGTAGAAAATAATCAGTATTCTACCATAATACAAGTTCCTTGGTGGTTCATCCAAGAACACCAGGTCCTAGGATCAAATTCCGGACATGGCGTGACAGGTGGTTGTTAGAATAAAATACATAGCGTCTGTGTTCAGTCAACAGGGAAATAGTGACCTATTATTGGTATTAGCGGGAGGAATAATGCCCCACCGTTGGTGTCAATAGGAATAATGGTGCCTCATCATTGGTATCGGTGGTAGGAATAGTGTTTCATCGTCAGTATTGGTGGGAGGAATAATGCCCCATTATTAGTGTTTATGGGATGAAATATGTCCCACTGTTGGTGTCAGTGGGAAGAATATTACCTCAAGGGCTGGATAAAGGCTAGGCAAACAAAGGGCTGCATCCATCCTGTGGAACTGCAGGTTTGAGGCTGCTGTTCTAAGGTGAAGAATGGAGATGATGAAAAATGGATGCTGGTGTTAATTGATAGCAAACCAGAGAAGACTGTGACACTCTACCCTCACTAATCCCTAAATGTAGCCTATGCAAAACAACCGGTTCACTTTAAAGTGATTGTAAAGGCTCATTTAAAAAAAAAAAACATGTTATACTTACCTCCTCTGTGTAGTTGGTTTTGTGCACAGCAGCCCAGATCCTCCTCTTCTCGGGTCCCTCTTCGCTGCTCCTAGCCCCTTCTTTGAGTGCCCCTCAGCCAGCAGCTTGCTATGGGGGCACCCAAGCCGAGTCAGAGCTCCGTGTATCCATTTAGACACAGAGCTCCGACCTGGCCCTGCCCCCTTCTGTCCCCTGATTGACTGACTGACTTTGATTGACCGCCACGAGAGCCAATGGCGCAACTGGTTTGTCTCACCCAATTAGGAGGAGTGTCCTGGATGGCTGAGGGGATCGTAGACATCGCTGGAGAGAGATGGGGCTCAGGTAGGTTTCTGTTAAAAATAACTGTGAAATGCAAAACTCCGGTGGGTGTAACAAGATGTCCGCTTGCCCCCCTTCTCCGTGTATCGTTACTGTGGTGGAGTGCGGGGTGTAGCAAGATGGCGGCAATCTAACCAGTCAGACTGAGTTCTAAGCACTGTATTCCACTATATAAACTCACTTTACTGTTTTAAATAAGAGTAAAATGTAAAACTCTGGTGGGTGTAACAAGATGTCCGCTTTCCCCTTTCTCAGTGTATCCTTACTATGGAGGAGTGTGGGGTGTAGCAAGATGGCGGCAACAGAACATCACTTACATTACACATTTTGACGGATCGCCATATCTGATGAAACACCTGGGTTTTTTTTTTATGTGAAAGTGAGGCTTGGTTCCTGGACTGTGCTAATAAAGCGTGGTATTTTGAATATGAATGCGAGGCTTAGTTCTTTGAATGTGAAAGTGAGGCTTGGTTCTTTGACTGTGAAAGTGAGGCTTGGTTCTTTGACTGTGAAAGTGAGGCTTGGTTCCTGAACTGTGCTAGTAAAGCGTGGTATTTTGAATATGAATGCGAGGCTTGGTTCTGTGAATGTGAAAGTGAGGCTTGGTTCTTTGAATGTGAAAGCGAGGCTTGGTTCCTGGATTGTGATAGCGAAACGTAGTATTTTGAATGTGAAAGTGAGGCTTGGTTCTTTGAATGTGAAAGTGAGGCTTGGTTCTTTGAATGTGAAAGTGAGGCTTGGTTCCTGGACTGTGATAGCGAAACGTAGTATTTTGAATGTGAAAGTGAGGCTTGGTTCTTTGAATGTGAAAGCGAGGCTTGGTTCTTTGACTGTGAAAGTGAGGCTTGGTTCCTGGACTGTGCTAGTAAAGCGTGGTATTTTGAATATGAATGCGAGGCTTGGTTCTGTGAATGTGAAAGTGAGACTTGGTTCTTTGACTGTGAAAGTGAGGCTTGGTTCCTGGATTGTTGATAGCGAAACATGAATGTGAGGCTTGGTTCTTTGAATGTGAAAGCGAGGCTTGGTTCCTGGACTGTGATAGCGAAACGTAGTATTTTGAATGTGAAAGGGAGGCTTGGTTCTTGTAAGGATTTGCCGAGCAGTATGAAGATGTATGCATTGCTGACCGATAGAAATAGAGTCTGACTCTGGATACAGGTACAGTACTGATCTATTTATCTCGATGGAGGATTAAAGTCATAGTCCATCTTCTGCAAACATATCAGAAATGCTTCACATCAATAAAACGTGCATGTATTGCACTTCTGCATTGAAGCCTGCAGAGCAGTGCAGCCCTGCTTAGTGGATGGTGAGTGCAATGCTCAAGCCTCTGCAGAGCATTCCTCCAGCCCCAGCAGGTCTGTATGGAGCTAGTGTTATAGGGCTGGAGGAAGTAAACACTGGACTACCAGCAGCATGGTGTCACAGAACTTGTTCTCCATTGAGAACTGCACTGTTGTGGTGGTAGATGAGACTTGTAGTCTTTCCATTCACAGATCCCTGAATAAATCTATGAATTGATGACACTGCCATGTTGGTGGAGCCAAAAATTAAAAGAAAAAACATGACAATGTAAGGGGAAAACCTGCAGCTTAGGTAAGAGGGGGTGCTGGGGGAATGTGACCATGTTACACCCCATGTAAGACCCCTTTCACATATTGCGTAGCGAGAACGAGTGTTCCCGCTGTGCGATTTTTCACACGATTGTGCGTGTCGCATAGGGCTAGCCCCTTCATTTGACCGGCCTGCCCTTTGCGTGTTTGTCATTCAAAAAGAAGCCCCAGATCCTTTTTTTGCACGATTTTTATCCGCTTTCTGACCCGCAGCAGTACCGGCACAATCACGTACTTATATGATGCGTCTTTTCTTCTGGGTTTGCTCGCGACCTGGGAGACTGTGCTGTTATTCGCTGCAGCACAAGCTGATCAGCAGGTCCTGGCCAATGATTTATGGGAGGCACCTGCTGATCAGCTGAGCCAATGACAGGAGAGAGCCCTCGCGGCTTCACTTCCTGGTTTCCTACTGCTCATGCGCTATCTCACTGGTCCCTGCTATTTTCTGGGACCTGTGTGTCTCCCAGAAGACAGCGGGCGCGCGAGGAGGGGCCAGACATGGCGTAGATCGCAGCGGATACCGTACGATCTATGCCCGGAAGTGGGAGCAAATACCTGGATTAGATAGGCATCTGCTCCCCCCCGCCCCCTGAAAGGTGCCAAATGTGACACCGGAGGGGGGGGAATCCGAAAAGCGGAAGTTCAATTTTTGGGTGGAACTCCAATTTAACCCCTTCACACCTAAGGGTAAAACAAATCTAAACACCTAAGCTCAATTTTGCAAGTTTGACATGTGTTAGTAAAACTGTACATATCGTCACAACTACGTAGTGTATCCAGGTGGATTATACTTTGTTTTTTTTCTGGACAAATTGGGCTTTCTTTTGGTAGTACATATCTCCTGGTTTTTATTTTTTTTATTGTCAAAGGAAAACTGGCCCAAAATAGTAAAAAAAAAAAAAAAAACACTTTTTAAAAAAAACGTAGCTGTATATTTCTTGCTATTATCATAATTTACTGCCAAAGAAAAACCCAAAATGAATTCTCCTGCTCCTGACAATTGCAGTGATACCACATTTGTGTAAGTTAGTTGTTGTTTGTACCAGTAGTACAGCCCAGTAAGAATGGAGCGCATTATGCATATCTTTTTTTATCCTGCCTAAAATACACTGACACTGATGCCACTTTAAATTTTTATTTTTTTAATTCTACCCAAAATATACTGACACTGACCCTAATAATAACCCTAGAAACCTTTTTTATTTTTACATTATTTATTTTTAATGTTTATTTGTTAGTTTTTTTACACACATTGGTTTGTTTACTATTCCTCTGCTGTAAGAAGAGGAAGATACAATGTATCTTTTTCTTCATTCAGAGGAGGAAGGAAACCCAGGATCAGGCTCACAGTGACTGATCACTGTGATAGCCAATCAGAGGCTATCACAACGATCAGGTGACCCAGAGCCGACAGTCCGGGTCCTGATCGCTGCCATAACCCCGGTATCCTTTTATTCTGTGGGCGATTCGGCATCGGCTAAAAGTAATAATGACCGCTTCCCGGTTGTTTCCGAGCTTACCAGAGCAGTTGGTAAGCCCGGAACTGGTTTTAAAGCATAACGTTATTTACTCAGCGTAACATCTTCTTTCACATTATACAAAACAATTGGGCTAACTTTAGTGTTTATTCATTAAAATGTATTTTCTCTTTCGTCCGTGGACGAACACAGCTCCTTTTAGTCTTGACAAGTGGGTTATGTTTTGTCTATTAGGAGAGGACTAGGCAGACATGTTAGTTATACAAAAACATGTAATTATAGCAAAGCTGAACAGCCCCGCCCAGGGGGCGTTCCCTTTGGTCATAACCCCCTCACCCTGCACTCAGCAGCTCAGTTTTTTTCTGCCTAGTGTAGGAGAAGGACCTGGCTCCCTAGGGGCCCATTGGTCCTGGAGAACTTTTTTTATTTTTTTATTTTCAATTTTGGATTCTGAGATCTACTATCAACTGCCGGCTGGGTGACAGGCTGGATAATATAGATCCTTGTAGTCTCCCCAGTCCGGCCATCGAGCGTGAGCAGGCCTTTAGCTACACGCTGGGTCGGCCACGACATACTCTGTTTTGCTCCAGGGGTGGCCTGTGAGCTATATGCTCCGGGGCCCACATATGACCGGGCTACTGCTGTCCAGTCACAGTGGGCCGTGGCCGACAGCCACTTTGTACTGCTCGGTGATGGGTCTGTCAGCAATGCGTCCAGCAGTCCTCGCAGGGACAGGTAAGTAAGGTTCCTCCTGTTTTGGCAGGATGGAACAGCTGGGCATTCCTGGGGTGGTAGATTAGGGGGTCTCTAGTCCTCCCTTTCCTCTCTCCCCGTCCATCCCTCCTCCCCATGCTTTGCTGGGTCTGCTGTGTACCTCACCGGGGGGGGGGTCCCTGAGGGGGGCTCCGGGCCCTGGCTGAGGGCTGCGCGGTGCCTCCGGGTCTGCTCTAGTGTGGGTGGTCTGCCTTGTGGGGAGCCTCTGCTCGGAGGCCTGGTGTTTTCGCTGCTTTTTATTTTTATTTCAGAAAGCCGCGCTGTTCCTAATGCTAATACAGTTGGCGCCCATTTTCTTGTAGCCGCGCTGTTTCTATAGCTAATACAGTGGTTGGACATTTTCTTGTAGCTCACGCTCCTTTTGTTTTCCTGAGGTAACCGGCGGCCATCTTTGTGGGGATTTTTACATTGGCTGGACCTGCGGTACCTGTGGACGCTTTGTTGGCGGTCCTGGAATCATTTGTTGCCAGGGTTGAAGCGGTGTGCGGGCCCAAGGGGGGTAGAAAACGTCCCCTCCCCCCACCATCTTCTGGGGAAAGGTCTGACTCAGACTTGGGCCTGGCTGTGAAACAGGACCCCTGTTCTGAAGGGTCAGAGTATGCAGACCAGGACCATTCAGACAGTGAGGAAGACTCTGCGTCCGGGTCAGCGCAGGACAAGGCACTTGTTGGAGCACCTATCACCGCAGTGCGGGAAACCCTCAAACTGGAGGATGCAGCTGGTACATCTGCTGAGGTGTCGACCCCTTTTGGGTCCCACAAGCCGACCCGCACTACTAAGGTGTTTCCTTATGTAACTTATTTTGATAAGTTTATAGACAAGGAATGGGAATGACCGCAGAGGACCTTTTCGGTCCCAAAACGCATGGCGGTCTGTTACCCTTTTAGGAGAGCCTTCTGAAAAAATGGGCATCTCCCTCGGTTGTCGACCCCCCGGTATTCCGGTTAAACAAAGTAACCACTATTCCGGTTGAGGGGGACCCTTCAGATAGGAGGTCCGAGGCGGTGGCCCGGTCCATGTTTACCAGGCTGGGATCTGCATTATGGCCAGTTTTGGCTGCGGCTCTGGTGTCACAGACACTTACAGAATAGGCTAAAATTTTGCACCAGGAGTTGGAAAGACAACAGGTTTCCCCGGTCTGCGTAGAAATGGCTGACCAGTTAGTTCATGGCCTCAAATATGTCTGCGATGCAGCCCTGGACAGAGCTCCCCTGCTTTCTAGAGCCTCAGTATCTGCTGTGGTACTGCGTCACCTGATTTGGCTAAAATGCTGGTCCGCGGACCAGACTTCCAAGAAGGCTCTGGCTGATTTGCCTTTCAGGGGTGGAAGGCTATTTGGAGCCTCGATGGATGACATTATTAAGGATTTCACTGGGGGTAAGAGCACACTGCTCCCACAATCCAGAAAAGGTAAGGAACCACACCGCAGGCCTGGGCCCTCATTTTCCGCTCGGAAGCGTTTTTTTTTTCGTCAGTCCATGCCCGCAGGTAAGCGTTCCCAGGCCAACAAGGGGCCAGCTGAGGGACAAAAGCGTCCCTGGGTTCGCAAGCCAAACAAGCCCGCAAACAAATCTGCTACTGCATGAAGGTTTGCCCCCACCGGACTCTCGGGTGGGGGGTCGCCTTTGCGAGTTTGCAGCTCGGTGGACCTCCCTGCTTTCAGACCAGTGGGTTTGCGAAGTGGTTTCATCGGGGTACAAGATGAGTGAGTGAATAACTTGTATAGCGCTGCAAATGCGAACTTAATCGCCTTAAGGCGCTTGTTTCCATCCAGTGTCGTCCTGATCCTTCAGAAGAGGTGGGTCTTGAGTTTTTTTCCTGAAGGCCTGATGGTTTTCTTCCATGCGGATGTTTATGGGTAGAGTGTTCCATAGCCGTGGTCCTTTGACTGCAAATCTTCGTTCTCCCTTTGATTTGTAGCGGGACTTGGGGATGTGGAGGAGGTTTTGGTTGGTTGATCGGAGAATGCGATTGGGGGTGTAGTGTTTTATTTTCTCGCACAAGTATTGAGGAGCGTTTCCTTGTGTGCACTTGTGGGTGAGACAGAGGGTATTGAATGTGACTCGATCCTTTATGGTTAGCCAATGAACGGTCCTCAGGGAAGGGGTGATGGATTCCCAGGGTTTTTTCCCCATTGCCAGTCTGGCTGCCGTGTTCTGGACGACTTGTAGGCGCGAAATCTGGTATTTAGGTAGTCCTGTGTAGAGGGAGTTTGCGTAGTCGAGTCGGGAATTGATGATTGTTCCAACTACTACTGCTATGTCCTCTTCTGGGATGAAGGGGATGAGTTTACGCAGCAGGCAGAGGAGATGGTGAGATCCGCTGACTACTGATCCTATTTGTGCATCCATCGACATCTCAGAGTCAAAGATGACTCTGAGACTTTTGACTTTGGTGCTCAGGGTAATGGTCTGTCCAAGGATGGTGGGTGGTGTCCATGAAGTCTTAGCTTTTGTCTTTCGGTTTGCGTGGAGGAGAAGTAGTTCTGTTTTGGAGCCATTGAGTTTGAGGGAGCTCTCAGTTATCCAATCATCGATCAATCTGAGGCATTTTTCTAGTCCGAGATATTGGACTTTTTTCTGGTGATGCGAAAGTAGAGTGGAGTGTCGTCAGCGTATGAGTGGTAGCACAGGTCCTGTTTGCTGATGATTTTGAGGAGTGGGCGGAAGTAGATGTTGAAGAGCACGAGTGATCCTTGAGGGACTCCGCAGGAAATTGCGCGAGTTTCAGAGGTGAAGGCTCCTAGTTTCACTGTCTGGGAACGATTTTCTAGGAAGGATGCGAACCAGGGTAGATCTGAGTCTGTGACTCCTGCTACTTCTTTAAGGCGAATGAGTAGAGTTTTGTGGTCTACAGTTTCGAACGCTGCACTGAGATCCAGCAGCACCAGGAGACATGATTCTCCGTCATCTGCTGCTTCGAGGGCGTCATCCCATATTTTGAGAAGCTGTTTCTGTGCTATGGCCTGGGCGGAAGCCTGATTGTAGTGGGTCCAAGAGTTTGTGGGTGTCCAAATGGAGTTGTAGCTGTTGTACTACTGCTTTCTCCATAATCTTGGAGAAGGTGTTAAGACTTGTTACCGGTCTGCGGTAGTTTGGGTCTTTGGGATCGAGGTTGGGTTTCTTTATGCCTTGCTTGAGGGGGATCGGAACAATACCTTCTTTGAACGATTGGTTTACGAGATGTGTTATAATGGGTGCCAAGATGTCGGTACATTCTTTCAGGAGTTTTGTAGAAATGATGTCATTTGGTGATGTGCTGTCTCGGAGGCTTCTGATAATGTTTTTGGTGGTGTCGATGGTGATCGATTGTATAATGTTTGTATTGATTTCCTCTTCTTGCTTCGGCTGAGTAAGGTTGGTTATTTTTTTCTGTTGAATTATTTCACGAATGCTTTTGATTTTGTTGATAAAAAAAATCCGATAGCTCATTACAGAATTCTTGAGTTTCGTTTGCTGGTGGTTCTAGGCAGGTAGGGTTCATAGTCTGAGCGACTAGTTTGGTGTCTGGCCTTGCTGAGTCAGCAAGTTATCGCTATCGTGGGCTACCTGGACGACCTCCTTCTAAGAGCTGCTTCAGACTCAGAATTAGAGGAGTATGTAGCGATTACCAGTCAGACCCTTCAAGAATTTGGTTGGGTACTGAACCTCCAGAAGTCGGTGTTGGTGCCGACTCAGCTCCTGGAATACCTGGGCTTGATCCTGGACTCCTCGGAGGCAAAGGTTTTTCTCCCTTTAGAAAAATTGCAGGCTCTTCAGGTGGCGGTGAAGCTGTTGGCATCCCGCAGGTGGTCGTCACTGCTCTTTTGTATGCGAGTCCTGGGTCTCTTGGTGGTCTCCTTCGAGGCGGTACCATATGCTCAATTCCACACTCGAGTCTTGCAGAAGGAGATCCTGTCCAAGTGGGACAAGTCTCCATTGTCCCTGGATTGTCAAATCCGGGTGAGCCAACTAGTCAGGACTTCCCCTGTCTGGTGGCTGACATCTCCGGCCCTTCAGTCCGGAAAGTCGTTCCTTCCCTTTCACTGGACGGTGATCACGACAGACGCCAGCCTGACCGGTTGTGGGGGTGTTTGGGGGTCCAGTCGACACAAGGTCGCTGGACACAGGAAGAATCCCGCCTGCCGATCAATGTACTGGAACTTCGGGCGATCAGGCAGTGCCTCTCCACATGGTCACAGAGGCTACAGGGGCATCCAGTCAGGATCCAGTCGGACAACACCACGACAGTGGCGTATGTCAACCATCAAGGAGGAACAAGGTAGATTTGGTAGAAATTTGGCGATGGAAAAATCCACTAAGTAGATCATATTCATGTTTCTCAACATCTTCTAAGACAGCTTCACGTATAGACTTAGCCTTTGTCAATTCAGCGACATTAGCAGATATAGTAGATGCTAAATATTTGCCGAGTGGGTTATCCGATCATGCTCCGCTCATGCTTACACTCTGCATGCATCACCTCCGTGATGCAGCACAGTGGAGATTGGGCACGCATTGGATCTCACACTCAGACACAGTTGAAAAAATCCCACCCCCTTCTAGTAGAGTATTGGGAGTTTAATGTAGGATCATCCACTTCGGCAATATTATGGGATGCTTTTAAGGCATATACAAGAGGACAATATATATCCGCTATTAAAGCGGATATAAGTCTCAACGAGCAAAAAATGAAGCTTTGAAAGTTATAGTAGAGGAACAAACAGCCCAATATACCGCGGATCCCTCAGAATTAAATTTTAATGCCTTACTACATAGTAAACGGACCCTACATTTCCATATAACCGAGGATAGATCTATATAAAAATAAACAGAAATCTTTTGAGCAGGGGGACGGTTTTGGCCATGATGGCTAAACATGAACAATCTAGTACCCAGATTTCGGAAATACATACCACTTCTGGAGATACGGTCCGTACACAGTCTAAAATTTTAGAGACGTTTCGACAATTCTATCAGACATTATATACATCTCAGCTGCCTTCTAGTTTTCAGTCGACTGAGTTAGCGGAGTTACTGGACTCGGTCGCATTGGCATGGTTATCTGATAATGAGAGGGAGATGCTAGTACGTCCTATAACATCGGAGGAGGTCCTTTTTTAGGGCTGGGAAAAAAATCGATTTTAACCTTGAATCGAGTTTTGAGCTCAAATCGATTTCAGTTTTGAAGAAAATTGTTTTTTTTTAGATTTTTTTTTTTTTTTTTTATTTTTTTTTGAAAAAAAAAAATATATATCTTTTTTTTTTCCTTCCCTTCAAAGTTTCCGTAGCAGGACTGCAGGGGGCGTATCCGGAATGGCACTGGGCAGCGTTACCCCAATTACATCTACTCGCTGCAGCCGCCGTCTGCCTACCTGATCAGCGTGTCATGCAGACAGACGGCGGCCATTGCAGTGTTCAAAAGCCGCGCCTCCCGATTCCTCGTCGTCTGTGATAGGCGGAACACTCAATTTCACAGCAGGCAGTATTCAGCCTATCACGGACATCCTCTCATCCTCGTCTGTTATGAGGATGACCATGATAGGCGGAACACTGAATGCTGGGAAATTGAGTGTTCCGCCTATCACAGACGAGTAGGAGGCGTGGCTTTTGAATACTGGAATGGCCACCGGTGTAGCAGTAAAATCTGTATACCATGAAAATCTGCATCAGGTATGGGCACAGTGAGACACGGGCACAGTGAGACACGGGCACAGTGAGACACGGGTACAGTGAGGCATGAACACAGTTCAATTCAACTAAGAGTAACCTCAGGATTTTTTGTTGTTTTATTAGCTAAATCCAAATACAGTATTAATAATTTGGATGTTTACCAATCTTTGTTGCACACTGCAAAAAACAACAAAAGGTCACAAGCGCTAAATTGGTGGATAAAGAAAAAAATATAATGGATGATAATAATAATAATAAGAAAAAAATCCCAAATATTTTGGGAAGTACAAAGTATCCAAAAGGGGGAAAAAACAGGATCCAGCGCAGCAAGAAAAAATCCGTACCCAGAAGTACAAAATACACAACATGCACACAATATAATCCAGCGCTCATGGAACATACATTATTAACTATTGAAAACTCTTGAAGAATTGATAAAAAAGCTTAGTCCATTTATCACAATAAAGAGAGGGATCCAATCCCAAATGTGCAGAGGGCAAATTAATCTTAACTCTCCAGTTGCCAGTGGTGACAAACTTGTTAAACTTGCAGTGACATCCGTGGAGCAAGGAGGGGTTAAAAAAAGTCAAAACAAAGCCTGTGGCATGATCTCAGTGTGAGCACAGTACCTTGAATGATGGACAACAGGCAGACCAGCGTGTGGAGGGCCCTCCAACCCAAAAGGATGCAGAGCCAGGATCGCAGCAAGGCTGGGACAGAAGGAATCACACACAGAGTTTCAAGAGTTTCAAGAGTTTTCAATAGTTAATAATGTATGTTCCATGAGTGCTGGAATATATTGTGTGTTTGTTGCACACTGACTTTGCAGTTAGAGAAAGGGTTTGCCTTTGCAATTTTGTTTGTTGATGCACTTTAATTAATATAATAAAATAAAAAAAAATCGAATCGTAAATCTAGTTTTTTATTAAAAAATCGCAGATTTTTTTTGGGGGGAAAATCGCCCAGCCCTAGGTCCTTTCTGTTATTGGCTCCTTTTCATTGGGGAAGTCACCGGGGCCTGATGGTCTTCCTATTGACTTCTATAGGGCTCATGGAGAGCTTTTATCTCCTGTACTGGCCTCTCTTTACTCAGATTGTCTGAAGGAGGGATCCATGCCAGACTCAATGAGTCAAGCTCATATAGTCCTAATTTACAAGCATCCGAAAGACCCATCCTCCCGTGCTTCATATAGGCCTATTGCACTCTTGAATGTAGATTTCAAGATTCTGACTAAGTTAATTTCCCGACGATTACAACCATTGATGTCTAATATCATTGATTCAGATCAGACTGGTTTCATGCCAGGCAGATCCACTGATGTGAACTTGAGGAGATTATATACCAATATTTATGCTTCACATTTTAATATGGGATCTAGGGTTATTGCCTCCCTGGACATTGAGAAGGCCTTTGATACCTTGGAGTGGCCATTTCTGTGGGAAGTACTCCGCAGAATGGGCTTCCCAACGGTATTTATAAAATGGTTACAGGTCTAATATAAGAATCCCAGAGCTGCAGTAAAGATGGGAGGAGGGTTGTCAGCTTTCTTTTCACTATTTAGGGGAACTCGTCGGGGCTGCCCTCTCTCTCCAGCCCTTTTTGCGATTGCTATGGAACCGGTGGCTGAGGCTCTACGTACTTCACCTAATATTAGGGGATTGCGGATCGGTTGGCTGGAGGAGAGGGTAGCTCTGTATGCAGACGACCTCTTATTATTTTTAAATGATGCTGGCCCCTCGTTACAATGGGCCTTGGATATACTGGATTCATTTTCAACGGTTACAGGGCTGAAGGTAAACTGGACTAAGTCATTGCTGTTTCCAATAGATATGGAGGCTCGTAGTACGGCTATGAAGGATACTCCACTGCAGTGGGTAGATCATTTTAAGTATTTAGGAGTGGTAATTTCTCGTCAGTCTTCTGAATTTATGTCTCTGAATCTGACCCCAATTTTGGGAGAAATTAAAAGTATGGAAGTCTCTACCGTTGTCTCTACTGGGACGTATTCATCTTTTAAAAATGAAAATCATACCTAAATTCATGTACCTATTTAGACATTCTCCTCAATGGCTCCCTGTATCCTTTTTCAAAAGACTAAATCGGTTGTTTTCATCTTTTTTATGGGGGATAAAAAATCCTAGGTATAAATTAAGTACTCTGATGCGCCCTTGTGGAGAGGGAGGACTAGCTTTTCCGGATCTATACAAATATTTTTTGGCCACTCAGTTGGTTACGGCCACATGGTGGTTAAACCCAGATCTATATAACTCTTCTACCCGGTTAGAAGCAGCAGTAGTAGGTTCCGTAGAAGCTCTTAAGGTTCTCTTATTTAGGGGCCGTAGGGCACTTCATCAGGTGACTATTCCTATGCTTAATACTATTCAAGCTTGGGAGGCCGGCCTTAGATGTGAGGGTTATCCAAAGGGAGCGATTTCTCTAAATGTCCCTCTATGGCTAAACCCTATCCTTCCTCAATTCCTTAAAACACCAGAGCCTATTGCATGGACCAGATACAATATTAAATTACTTGTCCAAGTGGTTACTGATCAGAGGTTATCCACCTTCTCTACACTAACTTCAATGTTTAATCTTCCTAGCTCTTATCTATTTAGATACTACCAGCTTTCACATACTTTTCATGCAGAGTTTCCACAGAATAGTTTAACGATGATACAATCTACTTTGGAGTTAGTACTTAGGTCTGAGTGTCTGGATAAGCCTACCTCGAGACTCTATTCTCATCTTACTTTAACTTCTATCCTGCCATTAGAGAGTCTCCGAGCTAGGTGGATGCAAGATATACCAGATCTGAGTATGGAGGACTGGAGCTGTGTGTGGGATTTCCCTTTGAGATCTCTGGTGTCCTTGAGGGATCGTGTTATCCAATTTAAACTCATACACAGAGCATATATCACGCCATATAGACTTCAAAAGATAAATCCTGCTTGTTCCTCTAAGTGCTGGAGGTGCGGAACAGCTCGAGGGGATTTCACACACATCTTCTGGACCTGTCATATATATATATATATATATATATATATATATATATATATATATATATATATATATATATTTGTGTGTGTGTGTGTGTGTGTGTGTGTATATGTAGTTACGTTTTGGATGGAGGTAGTGGATCTATTAAACTCTATCACCTCTGCTCCTTTACCGTTTTCAATGTCAGTCTGTTTGCTGGGCTTAGTAGAGGATATTACCCCTATAGAGACCAAACGAATATTTATTAATACAACATTATTCTACGCAAGAAAATCGATTGCATTATATTGGAAGAAACCTCATCCTCCTCCCGTTTTATATATTGGAAACAATTAATTAATAATAATCTTCCATTGTATAGAGATACCTATAGGAATAGGGGTCGCCCTAGTAAGTATGGTAAGGTCTGGGCAAAGTGGCTGGATAAGCCATATACGGCATCTAACATAGAGGGGAGGTAACAATTCATAGAAGGGATGTTCCCTATATGGGATATTTGTGTTTAGAAATGATTGGAAATAATAGTGATAATCATAATTTTTCTTTATTTCTTGTTTTTTGCTATGCAAGGTGATGGGATTGTGTTATTTTACTAATATATTTTAGATTTAATGTGTATGATGTGTTGTCATGTTATGTTTTGTTTGTTTAAGAAATTAAATAAAAAGATTTATAAAAAAAAAAAAAAAAAAAAGAGGAACAACAAGGAGCTTGGCTGCAGCATCGGAGGTCGCTCACATCCTGCAATGTGTAGAAAGGAGCGTCCCGGTTCTATTGGCCGTATACATTCCGGGCGTAGAAAACTGGCAGGCGGACTATCTAAGTCGCCAGATGCTGGACCAAGGAGAATGGTCGCTATGCCCGGACTTGTTTCAACTCCTTTGCCTAAAATGGGGCACACCAGACGTGGATCTCCTGGCTTCTCGACTCAATCGGAAGGTATTGAGGTTTGTGGCCAGGTCAAAAGATCCCTGGGCGGACGCGTTGGTGGCCCCGTGGGGACAGTATCGGCTGATCTATGCTTTTCCCCCACTGAAACTTCTTCCTCGTCTGCTCCGCAGAGTAGTGACCGAGGGGATTCCGGTAATCCTAATTGCCCCAGATTGGCCTCGGCATCCCTGGTACGCTGACCTGGTGCGCCTGGTGGCGGATGCCCCTTGGCAACTGCCGATGCGGGAGGACCTTCTGTCGCAAGGTCCCATACTTCATCCTGCTTTACAGTCGCTGGCTTTAACGACATGGCTATTGAAAGCCAGGTGCTAAGGGACCGAGGCCTGTCGGATTCAGGAATTTCCACTATGCTGAAGGCACGGAAGTCATCTTCTCGGAAGATCTACCATCACACGTTGAAGGCATACATCTCTATGTGTGAGGAGATGGAGTGGTGTCCGCGGGCATATTCGGTTTCCAAGATCCTGCTGTTTCTACAGTGTGGAGTGGATCAGAAACTTGCCTTAAAGCGGAGGTGCAGCCAGTGCAGACAGTGTAGCTGCTGACGTTTAATAAGGACACTTACCTGTCCTACTCGCCCGCGATGTTGGTCCCGCCACGGCGATCGATCGCTGCTGGCAAGTCCCGGCTCCTCCATCCTGAGTAAGGGAAACAGGCAGTGAAGCCTTACGGCTTCACTGCCCGTTTCCTACTGCGCATGCGCCACTCGCACGGCGCTTTGTGAATGGGCGGTTTGCCTCCTGGGATACACACAGTTCCCAGAAGGCAGCGCGGCCCATTTACAAGTAGAGGAAGTGGAAGGAGAGCCACCGCGGATTAGAAGAGGCAGATCAGAGGCAGATTAGGGGACTTCCGCATAGCAACAGGCATTTCGGGTGAGTATAATTTTTATTTATTTTTTCTATTAATTTTTTTCTTTTCTTTTTTAGGATTTTTAATGTAAAAAAAATTCTGGGTGGACCTCCGCTTTAAGCATCATTAAGGGGCAGATTTCAGCCTTGGCTGTTTTCTTTCAACGACCCCTGGCGGCTCATTCACTGGTGAGTACGTTTGTGCAAGGGGTCCGACGTGTGGCTCCTCCGGGGCGACCACCACTACCTCCGTGGGATTTGAATCTGGTGCTCTCGGTACTTCAGAAACCTCCCTTTGAGAACATCAGAGAGATTCCTCTTTTGACACTCTCTCAGAAAGTTGCCTTTCTGGTGGCCATTACATCTGTCAGGAGGGTTTCTGAGTTGGCGGCCTTGTCTTGCAAGTCCCCCTACTTGATCCTCCATAAGGATAAAGCAGTGTTACGCCCGCAGCCTTCGTTTCTTCCAAAGGTGGTTTTCGGCTTTTCATCTGAATGAGGACATTGTACTTCCATCCTTGTGTCCTCGGCGGTCGCATCCCAAAGAGGTTGCGTTACATTCCTTAGACCTGATACGTGCTCTGCGGGTGTATCTGTCTGCTACGTCTCCGTTTCGGAGGTCAGACTCACTGTTTGTGTCGGTGACTGGTCCAAAGAAAGGCCTGGCGGTCTCGTTGGCCACCATTTCTCGGTGGATCAGACAGATTGTGATTTAGGCTTATGCCCTTAAAGGGTGGGCGCCTCCCTTTCCTGTCATGGCGCATTCGACCAGGGCGATTGGTGCCTCCTGGGCTTTTCGACATCAAGCGTCTGTCTTTTAGGTGCGTAAGGTGGCGTGCATGCATCTGCGGATGCTTGCTTCGGCCGCAAGGTTTTGCAGGTGGCTGTTTAAGGTTGCAACTCCTCCGTTGAGGAGCTCCTGTTTGTTTGGGGTGAAGTGTGTTTGCTTGCTGCTCCCACCCCTCGTTTTTTTTACACTGCTTGGCGACGTCCCACTTGTCAAGACTAAAGGAGCTGTGTCCGTCCATGGACGAAAGAGAAAATAGGATTTTTGTAAAATCCTTTTCTCTGAAGTCCATGGAGGACACAGCACCCACCCCTCCTGTTTGAGTTTGTACTGCTTTTTGACGAACTGAGCTGCTGAGTGCAGGGTGAGGGGTTATGACCAGAGGGACCGTCCCCTGGGCGGGGCTGTTCAGCTTTGGTATAATTACATGTTTTTGTATATCTAACATGTCTGCCTAGTCCTCTCCTAATAGGCGGAACATAACCCACTTGTCAAGACTAAAGGAGCTGTGTCTGTCCATGGACTTCAGAGAAAAGGATTTTACAGTGAGTCCAAAAAATTCAATTTTTTCCAACAAAAAAAAAAAAAGTTTAAAAGACTGCTGCGCAAATAGAGTGTGCGAAAATATTGCAACAATCGCCATTTTATTCTCTAGGGTCTCTGCTTAAAATTAATAATGTAGCGGGTAGGTACCTTTCATTATGCTGATTCGGGTTAAAGGGGTTGTAAAGGTTAGTTTTTTATTTTCTAAATAGGTTCCTTTAAGCTAGTGCATTGTTGGTTCACTTACCTTTTCCTTTGCTTTACCTTCTAAATGTTTTTTTTCTTTGTCTGAATTTCTCACTTCCTGTTTCTCCTCACTAAAGTTCACACCATCATCCGAGTGGTGTGGAGTCAGCCAGAACAGCTTACTGTACAGCTTACTGAGGAGGAACAGGAAGTGAGAAATTCAGACAAAGAAAACAAAGAAAAAAAAATATTTAGAAGGGAAATGGAAGGAAAAGGTAAGTGAACCAACAATGCACTAGCTTAAAGGAACCTATTTAGAAAATAAAAAACGAACCTTTACAACCCCTTTAAGACATCAGTGATGTTCAGTTCCCTGCGGCCCAGCAGGTGGTGCTGTCACTTTGGGCCAGGGTTGAACCATCACTGGAGTGCCGTACCCTTTTTGGTCTCTCGCGGCGGTTGTGCGGCGGGGCGGGGAACCCGCTGTGCTGGCTGGGATATAAGGGGCGGACATCTTCGCCACGAGTTCTGAGTCCCAGGCACCTTTAGCCTGAGGGCTGCTGTCCAGTGGTCGGTGTCCAGGCGGCCTAGGCCTGGACACGTGGAGTTCGGGAGTCACCTCAGACACCCTCAGTCTGGGGTGAGGTGCATCATTCAGGCCTGGGGCCCAGCTTCTTCCACTGGGACCCGCCCGGGAGGAATCGTCCTAAGGCACCCACAGAATCGGGTGTCTGAATCCAGGCGTAAGGGACCACGCAGGTGACCTTCCCATAGATCTGGTGCAGCAGATTGCCAGTGCCGGGACAGGGCCTCCGGAGACCGTCGGGATGGATGTCCTTGCCAAACATTTTTCCATATTCACACTGAAGGTGGTCCATGTTCTAAGGTCGGTGGCAGAGACCGTTACTCAGGCCTGTGGCAGGGGCCCCAACTAGTTCACCCGGTAGGTGGCAGCTAATAACTTCACGGTCTGTGGCAGAGACCATGCGCCAGGCCTATCCGCACGAGAAAGGGATAGGAGAGTTCATTGTGCCTGGGCCTACTTGTATCCACACCCCTGTCTGTCTGTAAGGCCCCTTTCACACTGGGGCATTTTTCATGCGGTTTAGCGCTAATATTAGCGCTATTATACCGCATGAAAAATTCCTGCCCTGTAGCCTTCAATGTGAAAGCCCGAAGGCTTTCACACTGAAGCGGTGCGCTAGCAGGACCGCTCCAAAAGTCCTGCTAGCCGCTTCTTTACAGCGGTAAAGGAGCAGTGTGTTCACCGCTCCTTTACCGCGGGTGCCCATTGAAATCAATGGGACACCGCGGTAATACCGCCCGCAAACCGCGGCAATTGCCGCGGTTTGCGGGTGGTATTAACCCTTTTTCGGCCGCTAGCGAGGGTTAAATTTACCCCCCTAGCGACCGCATACCGCGGTAAGAACGACGGTATAGCAGCGCTGCAAATCGCGCTGCTATACTGCCACCGCTCCTGCCCGCCCCAGTGTGAAAGGGGCCTTATGGAGTATGTTCATTCTGGTATTGAAGAAATAAAGGAGTGTTGAACTTTTAAATGGTGTGGGGCTCTATTACTGGCAGACACACCTCCACGGAAGAAGCGGAGGCTCCATATGCAGAATGCAGACCCGAAAGTAATCTAAATAGACTTTGCTCAAACCTCATATACATGTAAGGTGAGAGCTGGGCGTAGTGTCCTGCACTCTCTCCTCCAGAGTACCCCTAGACAACAGCCAAGAACAACCGATACGAGAGAGAGAGAGAGAGAGAGTGAGGCCGCTACACATATTTATATATATATATATATATATATATATATGTATAAAAATATGTGTTTGTGAGTTCTAAGTCATTTTCTAGTGAAAAATCCTAATTTAAACTTGTAAACAAAAAGGCCTGGTCAGCAAGTGAATAGTGACCACTGTTCCATGTCCTACATTTCAGGCGCCATACACAGAATGCCTTGCATCTTTCTTAATGAATGCAAAGCATTCTCTGAATGAAGAGGTGGCGATTGTGATGCCACTACCCCACTTCTCCACCTGATCCAATCAGAGAACACCTTTCTTTTATTGAGAAAAATGCAAAGCGTACTGTTAATGGCAGCAGTATCAAGCAAACAAGCCCCTGTTTTCGCTATGAAGAAGGGTAGTCCCTTGGCACAGGACCAGGAAGACAGTGGCAGTTATTGTAGTATCGGTGACTACTACAGTAATTCTGCACTTCCACAGTTTACCTACAGATATGGCATATGCATACTTACTTTGATCCAAGCTGGACCTGTAACTATGATATAAAATCCATACCTGGAATTCCGCTTTAAAGCTATAGGTAAAACTTTTTTTTTTAGTTTTGCATAGATGGGAAATGGATTAGAGCCCCTGTCAGTTTTTATTGCTGACTGTTCCCCCTGTTAGGGAGATTCGCCCTCTCTATTTGTCCTGTTTACTGTTATCATTGAAAGTGAAAGCAAAAGAAAAGCCCAAATTTTGGGTTGTCCCCAGAAAAGTAGCAGAGGGGAAATCTTCCAGTGGAGACAATGGTTCTGGTGACCTGAGGGTCCCCAAGAGATTCCCCTAATTTGCTGCAGGGATTTCCTACTGTTTAGCTATGGGACAGGAAGTGGAGGAAAATCTCCCCAATGGAATAAAGATGGCAAACATAAATGTTACAGGGGTTATAACCCTCCTTTACACTATCCAAAAAAAAAAAAAAGTGCCTATAGTTAACACTACAGAACAGTGATTGATTAGACTGGTTCACCAACTGGTGATGTGAGTGGCCGATCCTAACATTAGAAACCGTGTCTGACTTTATTTGTATAAATGCATACTGTAACAATGTCTACTGGGCCTCATGTAATGAGAGCACAGAAATTTCAAACCATATTAGAATGAGCTCAATACCTTGGCGGAGGAGATTGGGGTCTGCTTGGGGATTTGATCACTGTTTGTTGGGTATGTGTCACATTGTGATCACCAGCAGCTTCATTCCTGTAGATCCGTGTCATATTGCATTCACGTGCCAGGAGTATTATTTTCAATCTCCTACTAAACCAGATTTCCGGAGAGAGTTCCTGCTTTAAACACTTGCCCATGGTTTTCAAAACTGATCAGTAATAAGATTAAACAGTATGTATAGTCAAAACAGATATTGATAGATTAGGGGTTGGTTAAACCCCTGACAAGTTTTTTTGCGATCTGTCTTGCATTGGAGAATTTTCCCTTTACTTCCTATCCTAGAGACAGAAAAAATCTCCCAAAGAGAGAGTAATTCTCCACTTAGGCTGTTCTGGGGACAAGTGACTCCAATGGAAGATTTTCCCTCATCTTTTGTTTTGGAGTGTAGCGGGGTCTTCAGATTTAGTGGGATACACCTGGGGGTAGTGTGACCCAGGTGTGTAATTATGTCAGGGTTAAGACCCCTTTTTGTTATTCGTGGAGGATTGGGGGGTGTAATATTCTCCTTTGCCTGTGGGTGGCGGAGTACCTACAGGCTTCAGGTAGAATCGCCTCCACAGTGCTACCCTTCTTTGTCCCTTCCTGGAGATGGTACGGCTGGGGCGGGGAACCCGCCGTGGTATCGACGGGAGGAGATAAAAGGGGGAGACGCCCTCGCCACGAGGTCTTCGGGGATCATCTCTTCACGCACCCAGGCACCTTCAGCCTGGGTGCGGGCGGTTCAAGGTTCCGGCCTAGGCGCCCTAGGCCTGGCCGGAATGAAGCTGGGATTCCATCCCAGGCACCTTCAGCCTGGGATGAGGTACTATTGAGGAGGCCTGGGGCCCAGTGACTCCGACTGGGTCCCGCAAGGGTGAAGTGATTCCAGGGTGCTCCTTGCGAGGAGACCTGCATCTGAGGTGAGGAGGCTGGGGAGGTCACCCGTTCGAAGACCCGGTGTAGTGTCAACCCGGTGACGGATGGGCCTTCGGTAACTCCCTTGGAGGACATCTTCCCCTGATAGGGGCTGCAACGCAACGGAGGTATTCATGTCAAGACTCCTGCAACCCTTGGTCATAGCACAGGGGGTGCAGATCAGTATAGTGCCTCGACCTGCTCATCCCACCGTATCCTGCCATCGCATTGCCTGTATGTGGAGATACGAAATAAACCTAACAGTTGGACTGTGATCGGTGTATGGACTCTGTTAATGGGAGCAAAGGGTGGTTTGGTGGTTTCTGCACAACAGACTCGGTACATGCCCAAGACACACCGGCCCGAGGAAACATCAAGTATTGGCCTTCACCTCACCCACAGTTATGGGGAGGACATGGGCCGTAGCGCACCTCACCCTGTCGCGTGACATACCCCTAGCCAACCAGACGGCGGGGTGAGGAGGCCGCTACAGGAGCAAATCGAAAATTTTGGGATTTCCCCTCCCTTTCTTTTTTCTGATGACAGTGGTTACAGTACAAATAAAGTGGTGAATCTCCCCAGTAGAGACAGAAATAAAAACTTGATAGAGGATCTAACCCTTTCCCACGCAATCTAAAATTGAAAAAGAAAAAGTTTCAAATAGAGACACACTTTAAATGTCCCTGCCATGCATGCTGCATTCAGGTATCATCTGTCCCGTAGGTTGTCTTTATTTATGGAGTACTGGTGCAGACCCATTGCTTTCATTTAGCTTCTGATGCTATGACCCCCTCTGTTGATCATAGCCAATTCAAGGTTTGTCTGCAGCTGAAAGGGGTCTTACACAAAAAGGTGCGCTGTACAAATCATCTCCTGTAGATCTGAACATTTATAGTAGAGACACTACTAATCCATTCTTACTTATGGTGATAACATACTACAGTACATAATTATGTTTCTTTGGTCAGGTGCTGGGCTACAGCAGTATGAAGGAGACCTTCCCTTTTATTTTTCTCTCCCTCTTTGGAGATAATGCTGTTATGCTGCACCATTCTCCTTCAGACAGCAGGAGGAGAGCTAAAGCCAAGCAAGCCCAAAGACTTTTATGCAGAGCGCTGAGAATCCTCAATCCTGGGAGTTGTAGTTTGAGATGGCAGCCATATAATAGGACAAATAGACAACTTACAATATAGATCCCAAAAGACACTGTACAGTAGGAGTGGAGAGATGATTTCTATTCAACGTCTCTGGAAAGTTCCTCCTCTTGGCACTGAGGGAGTTAGAGAGAGCGCACCTCTGTCTGAATATATGCCTGCCAGCTGGAGACCATACCAGCGGAGATCTGACCCTGAGACTGGGAGGGGAGCCTGAGGATACCCGGGAGCAGTACAGCACCTCCCACATTTCAGCACCTGCACCGCTGCCACAGGAAGACTGGAGCGTCCACTCACCCTTTGCTTCCCACCATTGATCACCAGAGGGTTTCGGGGAGAGACCGAGGGGGCCCACGTTCTACAGCGAGAGGTCACTGCAGCATCCCAGGGGCTGATGAGAGGGCTTTTCAGCCATTGCTGATACTGCTAGCTTAACCTGATTGAATATAAATTGTGCAATATGTTTAGGGTTTTGCTCAATATGTTTGCAGGTAAATATACATGTAATGCTATGATCGTTCTATGGTGATCATTTCAATAAAAGTGTTAAACTCAGGGCCTTGCAGAGAATTTAAACAAAATTACTGAAATTAATATGGAAATTATTAAATTAAAGTGGTTCTAAAGGCAGAAGTTTTTTTTATCTTCATGCATTCTATGCATGAAGATAAAAAAACCTGTGTGCAGCAGCCCCCCTAATACTCACCTAAACTCCCTCTTCATCCAGCGATGTTGCACGATGGCCACAAAGTTCAGGGACCCTTCCTCCTCATTGGCTGAGACACAGCAGCGGGCACCATGGCTGTCAATCAAAGTCAGTGAGCCAATGAGGAGTGAAAGCGGGCAGGGCCAAGCCGTGGCTCTGTGTCTGCATAGATGCACAGAGCAGCGACTCGGCTCGGGTGCCCCCAAAGCAAGCTGCTTGCTAGGGGCCAGGAGAGCCGGCGAGGGACCCGAGAAGAGGAGGATCTGGGCTGCTCTGTTCACCACCGCACAGAGCAGGTAAGTATAAGATGTTTGTTATTTAAAAAAAAAAATACTTTAGTGTCACTTTAAGGGCTGATAAAATGTCATATGTATGACCAGTATAAAGGAAATTGTGCAATCAGATTGTAATGTGTATGTGTGCGTCCATTTTTTTAGTTGATTACCGTACTTCGTAGATTACAAAGTTTGTGATGGCTGCCTTATTGTGTGTGTCATCTCAAGCATCCTTGGCATGTTACGCTATAGAAAAATCCCAAGTGTCCAATGTGGTCGTATCACAGTGTTCTTGTCTTCTTCCAGGTTTATGAGCGGGTATTGGTTCTGGAACGTTATCGCTCCATGATGGAAGCTTTGTTGGAAGGAATGCAAAAAAAAGGAAAGACAGGGTGAGTATAAAAAATAGAAAAAAAGAGAAAAAAACTGCGCTGAGATCAAGTGTTGGCAATCTAATGTGTGCACAAAAAGATACCTGGAGCTGAAATTGGAAGCAGCAACTATTCTGCAAACATCAAAACCAGTGAGTATAAAAAATGCAGAGAGGTGGAAAAGGACCCCTACTTTGTGTGGAAGCAGTGGCCTCCCTGAAAATGTCCAACACACCACTTGCTGAGTCAGAACTAGAGCTCACCAATTAGCATGGTGTATGAGCTTTGTTTATTGCAGAGGGGTATGTCAGACCTTTGTAGTGAGACCCCTGCTTCCATACAAGGGGCCTTATTCTGCAACAGGCTGGGGAGGGACAGGATTTTCCACTCCGGCTGTGGTTGCTTTCTATGGAAACTGAACTGTAACTTGATGCATCTGGAATGTATTTAGTTGATTTGCACAGTGGAAAACCTTTTGAGTCTTTAAAATGTAATTTACTTAAAAAATACTTTTTTGTAAACAGGCAGGTTTATTAATGTAGAAGAGACATAGCATGTCTCTACTGCTTTAAAGTATTCTTACCTGCTTGTTCACAGTGTACACTGAGCTGCTCATGCACAGCTCAGCATACAATTTTGTCTTTTTCCGTGCATGGCTTGGGCAATCAAAATGGCTAAAGATCAGAACTTGGAAGAGGACCTGCCAAAGATGTCTGTGCCTAGCGAGGGTATTATTATTATTATTATTATTATTATTATTATACAGGATTTAAATGGCGCCAACAGTTTGTGCAGTGCTTTACAATGTAGGGAGACACTACACCAACAGTACAATTCAAAACAAGAGGGTTAGAGGAGCCCTGCTCCTGCGAGCTTACAATCTAAGAGGGAGGGGCTGGTGAAACAAAAGGTAGTAACTGTGAGGGATGAACTGATGAGGTTGTTAGCTGGAGGCAGGATAGGGCACCCTGAAGAGATGAGTTTTTAGGGATCGCCTAAAAGCGGACAGAGTAGGAGATAGCCGGACAGATTGGGGTAGTGAGTTCCGGAGGATGGGAGAGGCTCTGGAGAAGTCCTGGAGACAAGCATGGGAGGAGGAGACAAGGGAGCTAGAGAGCAGAAGGTCTTAAAAAGGAAGTAAACCCTCCCACACATTTTTTTATCTAAACATACCCCTGCAAGAGAAAGGCATAATGAGCTAGTATGCATAGCATACTAGCTCATTATGTGGCACTTACCTGAAATCAAAGCCCCCAAAGTCCTCCTCGTTCCTCGTCGCCGCCATCTTGCCTCGATGTCCTGTCACTGATGTCAGTGTATCGCCGCTCCGGCGCTGTGATTGGCCGAAGCGGCGATGACGTTGCATGCATGCCCGCTAGTGCGCATGCGTGTGACGCCATCGGCGCTCTTTTTATAGTAAATATCTCCTTAACCGTGTAGGTTAAGGAGATATTTCATGCACCTACAGGTAAGCCTTAATCTAGGCTTACCTGTAGGTGCATGTTGTCAAAGTGGGTTTACAACCACTTTAAGAAGAGCGGAGAGGATGGTTTGGGTGATATTCGGAGATAAGATTGGTGATGTAGCTTGGGGCAGAATTGTGAATTGCTTTTGTATGTTATTGTTAGTGTTTTGATTTTTATTTGTTGGGCATTGGGAAGTCAGTGGAGGGATTGGCAGAGAAGAATGGCGGACACTGAGCGGTTGGTAAGGTGGATGAGTCTGGCAGCGGAATTCATGATAGACTGAAGAGGGGATTGCTTGCGGAGAGGTAGGCCAATGAGGAGGCAGCTACAATAGTCAAGGCAAGAGATAACAAGGGAGTGAATAAGTTGCTTAGTGGTCTTGATGGTTAGAAAGGGGTGTATTTTGGAGATGTTTCGGAGGTGAAGGGTACTCATGGACACAGCATCACTGGAGTGGAGGTGAGTATAGTTCAGTTTTAAGTTACGCAAAGTGTCTTGTTCCCTTCATAGAATCCCTGCATTTGTTTTTTAGATCCTGCCTTTGTCTCATTTTGTCAGTTTTAAACAAGGTTTACTCAGCACTTTTTCACAAAATGTCTGAATTTTACCTGGTGTGTTTTTGTGACCCTGCCATGAAAGTGTTGCCTTTTTTCCCACATCAGTCCAGAAGCCTGATTTGTAGTGTTTTTAGTGTCGTTAAATATGTTAAATATCTATGCTGTAGACCAGGACAGTGCCAGTGAACAATGGAGCATTGTAGCTGAATAATAATAATAATGTACCTCCTATCAGACTGAGTTCCTGCTCCATAACATCTCAGATTGTCCCAATTTCAGCACCATCAATCCTCAGATCAGCCACAATTCCTGAACCTTCACATCAGTCCCAATTCCTGCACCCTCACACCTCAGATCAGCCCTAAACTCTGCACCCTCACACCTCAGATCAGCCCTAAACTCTGCACCCTCACACCTCAGATCAGCCCTAAACTCTGCATCCTCACACCTCAGATCAGCCCTAAACTCTGCACCTTCACACCTCAGATCAGCCCTAAACTCTGCACCCTCACACCTCAGATCAGCCCTAAACTCTGCACCCTCACACCTCAGATCAGCCCTAAACTCTGCACCCTCACACCTCAGATCAGCCCTAAACTCTGCACCTTCACACCTCAGATCAGCCCTAAACTCTGCACCCTCACACCTCAGATCAGCCCTAAACTCTGCACCCTCACACCTCAGATCAGCCCTAAACTCTGCACCTTCACACCTCAGATCAGCCCTAAACTCTGCACCTTCACACCTCAGATCAGCCCTAAACTCTGCACCCTCACACCTCAGATCAGCCCTAAACTCTGCACCTTCACACCTCAGATCAGCCCTAAACTCTGCACCTTCACACCTCAGATCAGCCCTAAACTCTGCACCTTCACACCTCAGATCAGCCCTAAACTCTGCACCTTCACACCTCAGATCAGCCCTAAACTCTGCACCCTCACACCTCAGATCAGCCTTAATCTCTGCACCTTCACACCTCAGATCAGCCCTAAACTCTGCACCTTCACACCTCAGATCAGCCCTAAACTCTGCACCTTCACACCTCAGATCAGCCCTAAACTCTGCACCTTCACACCTCAGATCAGCCCTAAACTCTGCACCCTCACACCTCAGATCAGCCTTAATCTCTGCACCTTCACACCTCAGATCAGCCCTAAACTCTGCACACTCACACATCAGATCAGCCCTAAACTCTGCACCCTCAGACCTCAGATCAGCCCTAAACTCTGCACCTTCACACCTCAGATCAGCCCTAAACTCTGCACCTTCACACCTCAGATCAGCCCTAAACTCTGCACCTTCACACCTCAGATCAGCCCTAAACTCTGCACCCTCACACCTCAGATCAGCCTTAATCTCTGCACCTTCACACCTCAGATCAGCCCTAAACTCTGCACACTCACACATCAGATCAGCCCTAAACTCTGCACCCTCAGACCAGCCCTAAACTCTGCACCCTCACACCTCAGATCAGCCCTAAACTCTGCACCTTCACACCTCAGATCAGCCCTAAACTCTGCACCCTCACACCTCAGATCAACCCTAAACTCTGCACCCTCACACCTCAGGTCAGCCCTAAACTCTGCACCCTCACACCTCAGGTCAGCCCTAAACTCTGCACCCTCACACCTCAGGTCAGCCCTAAACTCTGCACCCTCACACCTCAGGTCAGCCCTAAACTCTGCACCCTCACACCTCAGGTCAGCCCTAAACTCTGCACCCTCACACCTCAGGTCAGCCCTAAACTCTGCACCCTCACACCTCAGGTCAGCCCTAAACTCTGCACCCTCACACCTCAGGTCAGCCCTAAACTCTGCACCCTCACACCTCAGGTCAGCCCTAAACTCTGCACCCTCACACCTCAGATCAGCCCTAAACTCTGCACCCTCACACCTCAGATCAGCCCTAAACTCTGCACCCTCACACCTCAGGTCAGCCCTAAACTCTGCACCTTCGCACCTCAGGTCAGCCCTAAACTCTGCACCTTCGCACCTCAGGTCAGCCCTAAACTCTGCACCTTCACACCTCAGATCAGCCCTAAACTCTGCACCTTCACACCTCAGATCAGCCCTAAACTCTGCACCCTCACTCCTCAGATCAGCCCTACATAGTTAGTTAGGTTGAAAAAAAGACACAAGTCCATCCAGTTATACCCACAGTTGATCCAGAGGAAGGCGAAAAACCCCAGCAGAGCAAGATCCAATTTGCTACAGCAGGGGAAAAACTTCCTTCCTGATCCCCCGAGAGGCAATTGGATATTCCCCGGATCAACTTTACCTATAAATGTTAGTACCCAGTTATATTATGTACATTCTAAGAAAGAATCCGGGCCTTTCTTAAAGCAATCTACTGAGCTGGCCAGAACCACCTCTGTAGTGAGTCTATTCCACATTTTCACAGCTCTTACTGTGAAGAAACTTTTCCGTATTTGGAGGTGAAATCTGTTTTCCACTAGACTTAAAGAGTGCCCCCTTGTCCTTTGTGTTGACCGTAAAGTGAATAACTCAACACCAAGTTCACTATATGGACCCCTTATATATTTGTACATGTTGATCATATCCCCCCTTAATCTCCTGTTCTCAAGAGTGAATAAATTCAGTTCCTCTAATCCTTCCTCATAGCTGAGCTCCTCCATGCCTCTTATCAGTTTGGTTGCCCTTCTCTGCACTTTCTCCAGTTCCCCAATATCCTTTTTGAGAACTGGGGCCCAAAACTGTACTGCATATTCCAGATGAGGTCTTACTAATGATTTGAACAGGGGCAATATGATATCTCTCTCTCTGGAGTCCATACCTCTCTTAATACAAGAAAGGACTTTGCTCGCTTTGGAAACCGCAGCTTGGCATTGCATGTTATTATTGAGCTTATGATCTACCAAAACCCCTAGATCCTTCTCCACTACGGATCCCCCTAGTTGTACTCCCCCTAGTATGTAATATGCATTTATATTCTTAGCCCCCAAGTGCATAACTTTACATTTATCAACATTAAGCCCTAAACTCTGCACCTTCACACCTCAGATCAGCCCTAAGCTCTGCACCCTCACACCTCAGATCAGCCCTAAACTCTGCACTCTCGCTCCTCAGATCAGCCCTAAACTCTGCACCTTCACACCTCAGATCAGCCCTAAACTCTGCACCTTCAAACCTCAGATCAGCCCTAAACTCTGCAACTTCACACCTCAGATCAGACCTAAACTCTGCACCCTCACACCTCAGATCAGCCCTAAACTCTGCACTCTCTCTCCTCAGATCAGCCCTAAACTCTGCACCTTCACACCTCAGATCAGCCCTAAACTCTGCACCTTCACACCTCAGATCAGCCCTAAACTCTGCACCTTCACACCTCAGATCAGCCCTAAACTCTGCACCTTCACACCTCAGATCAGCCCTAAACTCTGCACCCTCACACCTCAGGTCAGCCCTAAACTCTGCACCTTCACACCTCAGGTCAGCCCTAAACTCTGCAACTTCACACCTCAGATCAGCCCTAAACTCTGCACCCTCAGATCAGCCCTAAACTCTGCACTCTCTCTCCTCAGATCAGCCCTAAACTCTGCACCTTCACACCTCAGATCAGCCCTAAACTCTGCACCTTCACACCTCAGATCAGCCCTAAACTCTGCAACTTCACACCTCAGATCAGCCCTAAACTCTGCACCCTCACACCTCAGATCAGCCCTAAACTCTGCACCCTCACACCTCAGATCAGCCCTAAACTCTGCACTCTCTCTCCTCAGATCAGCCCTAAACTCTGCACTCTCTCTCCTCAGATCAGCCCTAAACTCTGCACTCTCTCACCTCAGATCAGCCCTAAACTCTGCACCTTCACACCTCAGATCAGCCCTAAACTCTGCAACTTCACACCTCAGATCAGCCCTAAACTCTGCACCTTCACACCTCAGATCAGCCCTAAACTCTGCACCTTCACACCTCAGATCAGCCCTAAACTCTGCACCCTCACACCTCAGGTCAGCCCTAAACTCTGCACCTTCACACCTCAGGTTAGCCCTAAACTCTGCACCTTCACACCTCAGATCAACCCTAAACTCTGCACCTTCACACCTCAGGTCAGCCCTAAACTCTGCACCTTCACACCTCAGATCAGCCCTAAACTCTGCACCTTCACATCTCAGATCAGCCCTAAACTCTGCACCTTCACACCTCAGATCAGCCCTAAACTCTGCACCCTCACACATCAGATCAGCCCTAAACTCTGCACCTTCACACCTCAGATCAGCCCTAAACTCTGCACCTTCACACCTCAGATCAGCCCTAAACTCTGCACTTTCTCTCCTCAGATCAGCCCTAAACTCTGCACCCTCACACCTCAGATCAGCCCTAAACTCTGCACTCTCTCTCCTCAGATCAGCCCTAAACTCTGCACCTTCACACCTCAGATCAGCCCTAAACTCTGCACCTTCACACCTCAGATCAGCCCTAAACTCTGCACCCTCACACCTCAGATCAGCCCTAAACTATGCACGTTCACGCCTCAGATCAGCCACAAGCCACACCCGCAGATATGCTAGCCACACCTTGCTCCTACCTGCTAGTGTGTGCTACGCTGTCAGTAAAGTCAGGGAGTCGGGTGAGCCATGGGCAGACAAGGCTTTGAAATTGATGGTCTAGTGAGCTGTGAATTACAGGCTATGGCAGCGTTGCTTTGGGCTCCAGTTAAAAATGCATCTCGTACTGTAGGTTGCCGATGCCTGCTGTAGACACTAAACCTTTTGCTCTTGTTTTGTAAAATTTTTGATAATCCATGCTAATGAGTAACTGTGTCCTGGACATGTCTTTTCTCATCTTAGACTGGCGTTGGTTGTTTCTACTGATAATGTTGCTGTAATCTTGTGCTGTGTTTTTTATGTCCACTCTCGTGTCCCACACATCATTGTTTTTCTTCCCTTGTGTCAGAACACTTTACAGTTCCTGTGAAGCAGAGTTGCAAGAACTGATGAGACAGATTGACATCATGTTGGATCATAAGAAGGCTGAGTGGAAAGCCCATACTGAGACACTCAATATGCTCTTACAACTCCGAGAGCAGGAGTTAAATACCTCCAGAGCTCGAGAAGAAAGACTGAGCCAGGAGGTAATCCTACCATCTCTGACAGCTGAATGGGTTCTGCAGTTTAAACGCAAATGAAATTCCCATTAGATGAAAATCCCCATATGCTTCTCTCCAATGTTTTAGTGATACAAAAGAGTTTAACTAACACAGACAACAATGCAACAGAACATGATGGTCACATTTTTTTAGCAAATATACCAGAATGATATACATTTTAAAACCTTTATTTGAATAAATCATACCAACAGATTTCACCAATAGACGTGTGAAAGCTGGGGTTTACAGCTCCTGATCCAAGAAAACCCTTCCAAAATAAAGACACTTTGGCGAAGGGTTCGTAAAGAATTGGGCCTTTTCTTTGACATTGTCACATTTAAGAATAACAGTTTGATAGCAGACATCATAGGGGGCTTGCCCCCAGTGATGGTTACTCAGTGATTTCACTGTGTCTATCGGTGAGGTAAAGAAGGATAAGAGCAGCCACTTTTATGTTGTCTTGGTTAATGTCTCCTGTGCCTATTGGTCTATGACTGTGATGGATTGCTTCACTAAATAATTGCCATGGCAAGGGATTTGCTACAGGCAGTAACCAAGAGACTGGTCACTACTAGCATATCAGCGTGTCCCTAGTTTTTAGTGGTCCTAGGCTGCTCTACAGGAATTTGGAAGCAGTGATTAGGCACCTGGATGTGCATATTATTTACTGTATGACTGACTTGGGCATCATAGGTTTTCTTGATGGGCCTATACCCAACAAGGACACACATTTGACATCTACATTTATTGGCTTTTGTGAAAGAAGCAAGCATTGCTTTCTGTTAGTGGCAAAAGCTATCTGTTTTCCCTTTAGAGCAATCCAAGAGCCCTAAAACTGGGTGATCTGTACAATTACTAGCTAGGTTTGTGGTTACTGATGTTGACCCTACCCTCTGCACCTTTTATAGTTGGTTAATACAACTAGCCAGTAGTAAAGCACATGAGGTGGGGGGGTCTGCAAGAAGCTTGGTTGGTTCACTATAAAGTGGACCTGCTATTAAATAGCATTGTAATATGGCTCATCATTATCAGATTACTGCATGTTACTAAGTAAAAAAGTACCTCTTTCCCTAAAGGTTAACAACTTTATATTCCTTGAATTTATTATGTTGCTTGCAGGCAAAGATAAAGTGGTCTTTTGTTAACATTTGCATTGTTGATTTTCTTTCTCGTACATCACGGGACACAGAGCGACATAGTCATAACTATGTGGGTTATATAGATACCTTCAGGTGCTGGCACTGGCAACTTCCAAAACCGGAAGTACCCTCCCCTATATAAGCCCCTCCCATCCGGGAGTACCTCAGTTTTTTGCCAGTGTCTAAGGTGTTGGCCAAAGAGTAACATGTGTTTTCACTGGGCTTGCGTACAGGTTCTTTTATGGGCCTCAGTAAGCTGTTCCGGATCCGACCAAAAAAGCTTCATAGCTAAACGGTCGGTACCCGGGCCTTGCAAGAGAAGAGCAAGGTTTTGCCTGTAATGCCTCTCTTAGGAGGGCTGGACCCTGGGATCCAGAGCTCTGGTCATACCCACGACCAAGATGTTTTCTGTGCAGGGTGCTATACAGGTCCAGGGGAGTGGAATCCTTGGGAACCCGGTCCCTGAAGGTTTAATTACAATGCCTGCCGTGATAGGTGAAGTTTGGGCTTCTGTGGACCAAACAGAGTCCTGCGGTGAGGAAAAGGTAAGTGGGGGCCCTTAGGAACTTGGTTCTATTGGGGGACCCCCAAGCCTAATTTGTCTTTCTGCCTGTTACCTAAGGTATTCCCGCTAATATTCTGTGCATGCCTGTTACTACGAAGAAAAATGTAAAACATTTTAATAGTAGGCAAGAAAAATAAAATAAAAAATGGTAAGACCGCGACCTGGAAAATGGGGCGGAGCTGGTGGATGACGCTCGGTGCGCGCCGCGGCGCTTCTGCGCATGTGCGGGCGTCCAGAGTGTTTAAAGGCACAATCACAGGTGTCAGCTGGCTATTGAAGTGCACAGACAGAGCAACAGTAAAATAAGGCACACAGAGGCGGTTGATGCAGGCATCCCCTAGAAAGGCACTTTAGTAGACACCAACTGTTATATAGCAGCTATTGTGCTAGACTATTATCAGTAAAAGTGGTGTATTACGGCTGGAATACCTCAGCTTTGGGCTTAGGAATATGCCGTCCAGAGGCTCCGGAACTAAATCTTCCAGGAAGCGAAGGGGGTCTCCATCGGGCTCTGAGGATCTTGGGCATGCTTCTGCTGCACCAGTCTCCCCATAAAATTCAGAGGTTAGTGACCGTAGAGACCCCGCAGGAGTACCTGGTACTGTGGCTGTCCTCAGTTCACCTGCTCCTGTGTATGTAACAGAGGAGGTTTTTTCCTCAGCTCTGGGAGGATTGGAAGAGAGATTGACAACATTGATCGCTGCCTCCCTGTCACAGGGAAAGCGCACCTGATCTCCGTCTCCTCCTTCAGAGTACCTGTTAGCGGAGCAACAGTCCCATACAGGGATCGACCTGCCTGAAGGGGATCAGGATGAGGTTGATTCTGTTATAGAGGAATCAACAGTGGAGGAACCTTTCTCAGCATCTCAAGCTGAAAGATTATGGGTTCAGTCCCTGACTAACATGGTCCGATCAGCATTTAAAATGCACCTTGCGGAGCCATCAACCACGACTGTCTCCTCGTTGGGGTCGCTAAAAGCTCCCCAGACTGTTTGTTCCTTTCCACTTCACCCTTTACTGGAAGGGCTCATTTACCAGGATTGGGAACATCCTGATAAAATATTTACTCCCCCCAAGAGATTTCCGGTGGTCTATCCCATGGAGGATAAGTTCATCAAAAAATGGAGGGTCCCTACAGTGGACGCAGCCATCTCTTGCGTGAATAAATCACTGACATGTCCAGTAGATAATGTCCAAATGTTCAAGGACCCAATAGATAAGAAATTGGAGTCCTTATTAAAAGCTGCTTTCTCTACAGCAGGCTTGGTGACACAACCAGCAGTGGCAGCTATTGGGGTCTGCCAAGCAGTGAAGGATCAGTTGAAACAGGTCTTAAGGGACTTGCCAGATCAGCAGGCTCTTGCCTTAGCTGATCTACCTAGAGCCTTATGCTTTGCGGTTGACGCCATAAAGGATTCAATCCACCAGGCCTCCCGCCTTACGCTGTCTGTAGTACATATGCGCAGGCTTCTATGGCTCAAAAACTGGTCTGTTGAAGCTCCCTGTAAAAAATTGCTGGTTACCTTCCCATTTCATGGTGAACGCTTATTCGGGGAAGACCTGGACAAATATATCCAGAAAATTTCCAGCGGTAAAAGTACACTCTTGCCGGTTAAAAACAGAGTTAGAGGGGCATCGGCTGTGAAACAGTTCCGGCGGCCTCCTCGGTCAAATCCCGGGGGTAAAAATCAGGGACAATCGCAGGGTAATAAGAAACCCTGGGTCAGGAGAGGTACAAAACCTCCCCCAAAGTCAAATTCATGAAGGGTTGCCCCCACTCAATCGGGTGGGGGGAAGACTCCAGTTGTTCGCAGAGACCTGGCGGGACACGATCAGAGACAGATGGGTGCTCTCCGCAGTAAGTCTGGGATACAGATGAGAGTTAAAAGACTCTCCTCCTTCCCATTTTATGAGGTCAAACGTGCCAAGGGATCCCCGGAAGAGAGAATCCCTCCTGTTGGCACTAGAACAACTATTGCTCCAAGGAGTAATTATGGAGGTTCCCCTGGAAGAATGGGGGTTCGGGTTTTACTCAAACCTCTTTACAGTCCCGAAGCCAAACGGGGACGTGAGGCCCATATTAAATCTAAAAGGGCTAAACAAATTCCTGCATATCAGGACTTTCCGGATGGAGTCGATCCGATCGGTGGCCACTGCCCTACAAGGGGAGGAATGGTTAGCCTCGATCGACATCAAAGATGCTTATTTGCACATTCCCATCTTTCCAGTCCACCAAAAACTTCTACGCTTTGCAGTAGAAGGGCGCCATTTTCAGTTCAGAGCCTTACCCTTCAGTCTGGCCACAGCACCACGAGTGTTTACAAAAATTCTGGCCCCATTATTGGCCAATCTAAGAACACAAGGTGTAACGATAATGGCATATCTAGACGACTTGTTGCTGATAAGACCACTCAGTGGAAAAACTAGAAGTGGTCGTTCACAAGACAATCAAGTATCTGGAATCTCACGGTTGGATTATCAACCGAGACAAGTCAGCCCTAAAACCAGTCAAAAGTCTGGAATACTTGGGGCTAAGGCTGGATTCAGGCCAGAGAAAAATATTCTTGCCGCAAGAAAAGGGGTCGTCTTTGAGAGATTTGATCCACCTAGTGGATACAAAAAGACACCCGTCCATACGCCTGTGCATGAGGCTGCTGGGAAAAATGGTGGCATCTTTCGAAGCAGTACCCTACGGTCAATTCATTCAAGGAATTTGCAAAGGGCCATACTGTCAGCCTGGAACAAAAAAGTCCAGGCCCTAGACTTACCAATGTCCTTGTCCCCTTCCGTTCGCAAGAGCCTCCGTTGGTGGTTGGTTCCCCAGAATCTGGAAAAAGGAAAATCCTTCAGTCCGATTTCTTGGAAGGTGGTCACTACAGATGCTAGCCTTATAGGCTGGGGAGCAGTACTGGAGCAATGGTCTCTCCAGGGCAGATGGTCAGATACAGAAAAGGCCCTGCCCATCAATCTCTTAGAGATACGAGCAGCCCGGTATGCCCTAGTAGCATGGACATCCATTCTCCAAGGGTCCCCTGTCAGAATTCAATCAGACAATGCCACGGTAGTGGCATATATCAGTCATCAGGGTGGCACCAGGAGTCGTGCAGCCCAGAGAGAAGTAAATTACATCCTGAAATGGGCAGAAAGATATGTCCCAGCCATATCCGCGGTATTCATTCCAGGAGTGGAGAATTGGAAGGCGGACTTTCTAAGTCGCCAACAATTATGCCCAGGGGAATGGTCCCTTCACCCCGAGGTTTTCCGGACAATATGTCAGCGGTGGGGAACACCGGATGTAGATCTGCTAGCATCCAGATTCAACGCAAAGGTGGACAGGTTTGTCTCTCGGACAAGGGATCCCCTAGCTTGCGGCTCGGATGCCCTAGTGTTCCCTTGGGATCAGTTCAAGCTGATATATGCATTCCCACCGCCACAATTGTTTCCTCGATTACTCAGCAGAATCAGGGTAGAAAAGAAACCAGTGATTCTGGTGGCTCCAGCGTGGCCCCGAAGAGCATGGTACGCGGAGATTGTAAAAATGTCTGTGGGGAGTCCTTGGACCCTCCCACATCGTCCGGACCTGCTTTCGCAAGGACCGATATACCACCCTTCCTTACCAGCCCTAGGTTTGACGGCCTGGCTATTGAAGCCCACATTCTAAAAAAGAGAGGTCTCTCTAATCCTGTGGTATCTACCATGATCAATGCCAGGAAGCCGGTATCCAGGCAGATCTACTATAGAATCTGGAAGGCGTACATCGCTTGGTGTGAGGCCAAGAAATGGCATCCACGTAAGTACGTAATAGGTAGGATTTTGGACTTCCTACAGTGGGCTGTAGATAGGAAGCTTGCCTTGAGTACTATCAAGGGTCAGATTTCGGCCTTGTCAATATTTTTTCAAAGGCCCTTGGCTTCGCATTCACTAGTCAAAGCCTTTATACAAGGAGTGATGCGTATTAGCCCTCCGGTTAATATTCCCATATGTCCATGGGACTTAAACCTGGTTCTGTCGGTTCTACAGAAACAACCATTTGAACCATTACAGCACATTTCCTTGGTTCTTCTCACCAGGAAATTGATTTTTCTAGTAGCCATTTGTTCGGCTAAAAGAGTGTCGGAATTGGCCGCTATGTCCTGTAAAGAGCCATATCTGGTTATCCATAAGGACAGAGTAGTATTACGTCCTCATCCAGCCTTTCTTCCTAAGGTGGTATCGAGGTTTCATTTGAACCAAGATGTGGTTCTTCCTTCCTTTTTCCCCAAACCTAGTTCGGTAGAGGAAAAGTTATTACATTCTTTGGATGTAGTAAGAGCAGTTAAAGCTTATCTAAAAGCCACTGCTCAGATTCGCAGAACGGATACTTTGTTTATTCTGCCGGAAGGCCCCAGAAAGGGTCAGGCAGCGTCAAAATCCACTTTAGCCAAGTGGATTCGACAGGTCATAATACAAGACTATAGCTTGAGAAGGAGACCGCCTCCGTTCAAAGTTAGGGCGCACTCCACGAGAGCAGTTGGAACTTCATGGGCAGTGCATCACCAGGCCTCCCTGGCTCAGATCTGTAAGGCCGCAACATGGTCTTCAGTACACACGTTTACTAGGTTCTACCAGGTGGACGTTAGAAGTCAGGAGGATGTCGCCTTTGGGCGCAGTGTGTTGCAGGCCGCAAAAGATCCTCATGCCTGATGGCGCCCAGCTTATACATGGTGTATCCCCCCCCCTCATTTGGCATTGCTTTGGGACGTCCCACATAGTTATGACTATGTCGCTCTGTGTCCCGTGATGTACGAGAAAGAAAATAGGATTTTTATAACAGCTTACCTGTAAAATCCTTTTCTTGGAGTACATCACGGGACACAGAGCTCCCACCCTTCTTTTTGGGGACACTTATTGCTTTGCTACAAAACTGAGGTACTCCCGGATGGGAGGGGCTTATATAGGGGAGGGTACTTCCGGTTTTGGAAGTTGCCAGTGCCAGCACCTGAAGGTATCTATATAACCCACATAGTTATGACTATGTCGCTCTGTGTCCCGTGATGTACTCCAAGAAAAGGATTTTACAGGTAAGCTGTTATAAAAATCCTATTTTTCACGCTATCGGAGTCTACTGTTTTTATTCAGATTTATCAGTAAGGCAAAACAGTCAACATTAAGCAAATCCTAACTATGGCTGGCCCATGTACAAACGTATATTTTTCAAGTAAATATTTAATGCATGGCATTGGATTCCCAGAGCACTATGGGTTTAATAAGGAGGATGTGTTGTCTTCTTTTAGACACCATGGGTTTGGTTTACCAAAACCGGAGAGTGCAAAATTTGGTGCAGCTGTGCATGGTGCATGGTAGCCAATCAGCTTTTAACGTCAGCTTGTTCAATTAAGCTTTGACAAAAAACAAACAAACTGGAAGCTGATTGGTTTCTATGCAGAGCTGTACCAGATTTTGTATGCTCCAGTTTTAGTAAATTACCCCCACTGTCTAACTCCTGATTCATATACAGGAAGGGGGGGGGGACTCAATGCTCTGAATTTTTCACTTGCCTTGTAACTGTCAGCTTGAGCTATGAAGCTCTGTAAGAAATGGCAAACACTTGTTCTGTGGCTAGTAGAGATGATCTGGAATATGCAAGAAGTTGCTGAGAGCATGTCTTGCTGACTGAAAATGAGAATGCATTATATTAATATACAAGATTTCAGATTTACCCAACTAAAAAAAGATATAAATGTATAGTTAGGTTGAAAAAGACACAAGGCCATTCAGTTCAACCAATAGGGAAAAAAATAATAGAAAACCTCCATATACACTATCCTATACTGACAGCTGGTCCATAGGGAGGCAAAAAATTCCAATAAAGAATGATCCAATTCATTCCAATGTGGAAAAAAATGGCTTCCTGGTCCCGGGAGGCAATCGGATATTCCTGTATCAACTACCCCTGGTGTTACCTTTTTTAAATGTTAGTATCCAGTCATTTTGTGCATTTAGGAATACATCCAGCCCTTTGTCCATCAAACATTTTTATAGCTCTTTCTGCGAGGAAGCTTTTCTGTATGTGGTAGATAAATCTCTCTTCCTCCTGACATAAATATTTAAAACATTTACGCAAAGCCACTATACAAATATTATGGCAGACCTATGTGCCAAAGGGAGCTCTTTGCCCTGACTTCTTCTGCCATCTTGATTTGCCAGCCTGGTGTAATGTAACTCCTGCACACGCACAAGGCAGTTTATTAATTCTGTCAGATATCAGAACTGTACACTGAACTGCACAAGCCCAACTCAATGTGCATTTTTTTTCTTTTTTATGCATAAGACACAGAGTCTCCTCTGCAATAAAAAAAAACAACCTGCCAGCAATTATTTTAACTAGAACTGTAGTTTAATTTTAATGCGAAGGCTTATTTTTATAAAGCATATCCTGAATGTGCCTGTTTTTTTTTTTTTTTATTCTACAGATCAAGTCTCTAAGAAAACAGCTGGCAGAGCAAGAGGAGAGCAATCTCAAGAAGACGGCAGAGTATGAATCTCAACTGACACAGTTTCAGGAAGAGGTTTGTTATACCATCCTTGCCTTTTCCATACTGAACCTGTAAATGAATTAAGCCCTTATGCTAGTCATACACGGCATCAATTTCATCCAATTCATGCTGAATGGGGCGAAATTTAAGCTGTGGGTGCTCCTGTTGGCACCACCCGGCTCAACAAACTTTTTAATTACAGCAGGTGCATTCTTTGTTCTGCAGGGGCCGGCCATCTGAATGAAAAAGCTGGCTTCAGAGATTCCACCATCCATGCGGTTTAGCATGGATAGGGGTAATTCAGTGATTCTTTTTTTAGCCCACGAGGCTGAACAAGAGAAATCTAGCTGTGTATGGCCAGCTTTATTCTGTTCTTCAACAGAACATAAACATAACCTAATTCTCCCAAGATGCTCTTTTTGGGCAGACCCTGAGAAATAATGCCTAAGCACTTGTTTTAACTGATTTGAGCTCTTGGACTTTTTAGTGATAAGTTACTGAAAATTATTTCTTTATCGTACACCACGGGACACAGAGCTAGTCATTACATAATGGGTTAAGGGTCATCAGCGGTGATTGGACACTGGCACAACCAATGGAAGACAGTTCCCCTCCATATAACCCCTCCCATCAGGGAAGTACCTCAGTTTTTTCGCCAGTGTCGAAAGGTGTTGGACGCGTTAGGAGGTGCTAAAGGAAAGCTCTACCAAAGAGACCCTCTGGGGGTAAAAGAGCTATGCTTTCGGATCCATCCAAGACGCCTACAAATGAGCTGAATCTGGATGGGATCCGGGCCTCATCCATGAGGCGTCGCCTGTAATGTCTCTCTTCGGAGGACTGGGCTCTAAGATCCAGCACTTTCGCTATTTCGCTATAAAGTCCTGGTAAGAGTCTTGTACAAGGCCCAGGGGAGAGGTATCCTTTAAATAGGAACCCATATCCCTGAAGGTTGGCACACATAGCCCACCGTGAAGGGTGAAGTTTGGTATCTGTCTGAAATCTTTCAGCAGAAAAACCTGCGGCGTGGATAAGGTGAGATTAGAAGGTCCATAACTAGGTTGGGACCTTTTTCAAAAAATGGATGTCTTCTTTTTTTCCACCACTGGGGGGAGTAAAGAGCTGAATATACTCACCTCACTCTGTTCAGTGTCGGCTTCGGCGAAGTACACTGCTCGTCACCTCCGCTGCTGAGCTTGCTGGGGCACCCCGATCCTCCTTTCGGTGGCCGACCAGACACCTGCAGATGCAGGTAAGTGGGAACAAGGGCTGATGAGAGTCCTCTCTCACTATGGCCACCGCCATAGCGCTAAGGGCCGCGCGCGGGAGCGCGCTTTATCGGAGGGGGGGGGCGAAGGCGTGCGCGGGCACGTGGCGCGCAGGCACAGAAACGGCGCCAAATTTAAAAGACTGTCAGTGTGAGCACTGCAGCAGCAAGCAAGCTCGTTAGTTCTCTTGTTCCTGGCAGAGAAACACAGCAGCTATACAGGGACGTAAGACTCCATGTGGTTGGATTGGGTACTTCCTAGAAGACATCCATGTTATGCATAGTTATGTGTTAAAAGTTGCATACTTAATGTATTTGCTAAACTGAACACGGTAGTATATGCATTTGGGTACCTTGTATTTTGTCTAAACAGAAGCCTTCCAGGGAAAGTAATACGGACAAAAAGAGATAAGAAAGCACCACCGCCTGAGAGGAGGCTCTAACTGTGCTGACTCGGTACCTTTCTCTCCTGTGTTGCTAAATGCACCTGTTCAGGATGAGCCATTACCTCTGTCGGGTATGGCGGCTTCCCCAGTGAAGCCTGGGCCTGTATATGTCACTGAGGACACTATCAGCTGCCCTAAATAATCTGGAGGAAAAAATTGCTACCTTAATCGCTAAGTCCTCTAAAAAGGGACAATAAGCGAAGCAGGTCTCTTCCAGTATTGGACCTCCCTTCAGAAGTACCTGAGGGAGGAGGATGAGGAGGAGGAGGCTACATCAGCAGAGGATGAGGAGCCAGATTTTAAGGTCACAGGTACAATGCTATAGCAGTGCATTTAAGTTAACCTCTGCGGAGGTAACGGAATTACCTGTCTCCTCCCTAGGGTCATTAAGATCCCTGCAAGGTGCATGCTCCTTCCCGGTTCATCCGTTACTAGAGGATCTAATATACGCAAACTGGCAACATCCAGATAAGCGTTTCTCACCTCCAAAAAGGTTTAACATTCTTTATCCTATGGGGGAAAATATTTTTTTTTAAAGAAATGGAGCCTGCCTGCGGTAGATGCGGCTATTTCTTCTGTAAATAAAAACCTGACATGTCCAGTGGATAATGTACAAGGGTTTAAAAGATCCTTCTGAGAGGAAGTTGAAATCCTCCTTCCTTTTGGCCGGCTCAATTACCCAACCTGCAGTAGCAGCAGTCGGTATGGGTCAGGTCATCAGCCAACAGGTAAAGCAGGGGCTGAAGGAGCTGCCTTCAGAGCAGGCTAGAAATTGGGAAAATTTGCCTAAAGCCTTATGCTTCACAGTGGATGCCATGAGAGATTCTATCATACAGGCATCACGCCTTACACTCCAGCTGGTACAGATGCGCAGAGTACTTTGGCTTAAGCATTGGTCAGCGGAGACCCCATGCAAAAAGCTGTTGGCAAGTTCCCGTTCCATGGCGAACGCCTATTTGGGGAAGATTTAGAAAAATAGATACAGAAGATATCAAGTGGTAAAACGACTTTTACCTGAGAGAAAGAAAAACAAGAGATCTTGTTTTAAACGTTCTCTCCCCAGCTCCCGGGAAATCTGACTCCAACCAGTGGCGGCGGCCTGTTTTAGCCGCCCACAAAAGCCAAGGGGCAAACTCAGAAGAACAAGAAGCCGTGGGGTGCAAGAGCTAATAAGCAAGCCCCCAAAGCCTCTCAGTGAAGGGGCGCCCCCGCTCGGCCGAGTGGGAGGAAGGCTTTGTCAGTTCTGAGCAACTTGGTGGTCAGAAATCCAGGACAATTGGGTAATATCCACAATATCCTCAGGGTACAAACTGGAATTTCGAGAGATCCCATCTTCTCAATTCCGAGGTTCAAGACTCTCCAAGGATCCACAAAAAAGAGAATCCTTCTTCAAAGGTTTGAATCACTTAATGGTTCAAGGGGTAGTTACAGACGTACCCCAAAAAGAGCGAGGTTCAGGTTTTTACTCAAACCTCTTTGTGATTCCAAAGCCAAATGGAGATGTCAGACCCATCCTGGATCTAAAATCCATAAATCGGTTCCTGAACGATCGCCATTTTCGAATGGAAACGATCCGATCCGTGGCCGCCACTTTAAAGGGCGGAAAATTCATGGCGCCCATAGATATCAAGGACGCACATTTACACATACCCATCCTCCCCGCTCACCAAAGATTCCTAAGGTTTGCGGTAGAAGATCGCCACTTTCAATTTGTGGCTCTGCCGTTTGGTGTAGCCACCGCGCCCATAGTATTCACAAAGGTGCTAGCTCCTCTGTTAGCAAACCTAAGAACACGGGGCATTGCGGTAACAGCCTATCTGGACGATCTACTAGTAATAGATCAGTCAAAGGACGGATTGGGTCACGCTGTACACACTACAGTAGGATACCTGGAGCATTTAGGATGGATTATAAATTTACAAAAATCCTCTCTCCAGGCCCAAAGAAGGATAGGGTACCTGGGCATGATCATAGATACAGCCCAAAACGGGGTATACCTGCCAGAACCGAAGATACAGTCTCTGAAAGACCTGATCCACAAGGTCAAAGCAAACAAGAGGCCATCTATTCGCCTTTGCATGAGACTATTGGGAAAGATGGTAGCCTCCTTCGAGGCGGTCCCTTACGCCCAGTTTCATTCGAGACTACTTCAAGGCAATATTTCTTTTTCGTACATCACGGGACACAGAGCGACATAGTCATTACTAATGGGTTATATAGTTACCGTCAGGTGCTGGCACTGGCAACTTCCAAAACCGGAAGTACCCTCCCCTATATAAGCCCCTCCCATCCGGGAGCACCTCAGTTTTTTGCCAGTGTCTAAGGTGTTGGCCAAGAAGAAACATGTGTTTTTCACTGAGCTTGCGTACAGGTTCTTTTGGGCCTCAGTAAGCTATTCCGGATCCGACCAAAAAAGCTTCATAGCTAAACGGTCGGTACCCGGGCCTTGCAGAGAAGAGCAAGGTTCTGCCTGTAATGCTTCTCTTAGGAGAGCTGGACCCTGGGATCCAGAGCTCTGGTCATACCCACGACCAAGATGTTTTCTGTGCAGGGTGCTATACAGGTCCAGGGGAGTGGAATCCTTGGGAACCCGGTCCCTGAAGGTTTGATTACAATGCCTGCCGTGATAGGTGAAGTTTGGGCTTTTGTGGACCAAACAAAGTCCTGCGGCGGGGAACAGGTAAGTGGGGGCCCCCAGGAACTTGGTTCCATTGGGGGACCCCCAAGCCTAATTTGTCTTTCTGTCTGTTACCTAACGGTATTCCCGCTAATATCTGTGCATGCCTGTAACTACTAAAAAAAAAAAAAGGAATGTTTTTTTTATATATGTTTAGTATATTAAACTGCGGTACCTGTGTTTGTCCACTAGAGGCCGCTGTGGAATGTTTTTCTTGTCATATGGACTAGTTTCTTCTCAGAGAACAAAGTCCAGGCAGCTGGTGAGTTCTCCTACAGGAAACTGTTTCCTCTGCCATGTTGCAGTGTTCGTCTATCCCCCGGCCTGCGGCAAAGGGGGCCCTGGCTCCTGTCCCTGGTTTCCATGTTTGAAATTAGCGCCGAGGCGCACGTGGCCGCGCGCGTGCGCGTGCACGCGCCTCTATATATAGAGGTGGCCGGCAAAAAGGGGCGGGGCCTGGGGGATGACGCTCTGTGCGCGCCGCAGCGCTTCTGCGCATGTGCGGGCGTCCCAGCAGGTTTTTAAAAAGCCACATTATTGCAGTAAGCTGGCTATGAGGTACAGAGACAGAGCTGGCAACATTTAAAGGCATACAGCAAGCGGTTGATACAGGCATCCCCTAGAAAGGCACATTAGTAGACACCAACTGTTATATAGCAGCAATTGTGCTAGACTATTCTCAGTAAAAGTGGTGTATTACGGCTGGAATACCTCAGCTTTAGGCTTAGGAATATGCCGTCCAGTAGCTCCGGAACTGAATCTTCCAGGAAGCGAAGGGGGTCTCATCGGGCTCTGAGGATCTTGGGCATACTCCTGCTGCACCAGTCTCCCCTGAAGTTCAGAGGTAAGTGACCGTAGAGACCCCGCAGGGGTACTTGGTACTGTGGCTGTCCTCAGTCACCTGCTCCTGTGTATGTAACAGAGGAGGTTTTTTCCTCAGCTCTGGGAGGATTAGAGAGAGATTGTCAAAATTTATCGCTGCCTCCCTGTCAGGGAAAGCACGCCCGATCTCCGTCTCCTCCTTCAGAGTGCCTGTTAGCAGAGCAACAGTCCCATACAGGGATCGACCTGCCTGAAGGGGATCAGGATAAGGTTGATTCTGTTATAGAGGAATCAACAGTGGGGGAACCTTTTCTCAGCATCTCAAGCTGAAAGATTATGGGTTCAGTCTCTGACTAACATGGTCCGATCAGCATTTAAAAATGCACCTTGCGGAACCATCAACCACTACTGTATCCTCGTTGGGGTCGCTAGAAGCCCCCAGACTGTTTGTTCTTTTCCACTTCACCCTTTACTGAAAGGGCTCATTTACCAGGATTGGGAACGTCCTGAGAAAATATTTATTCCCCTAAGAGATTTTCGGTGGTCTATCCCATGGAGGATAAGTTCATCAAAAAAAAAAAAAAAAAAAAAAGGAAGGTCCCTACAGTGGACGCAGCCATCTCTTGTATGTATAAATCACTGACATGTCCAGTGGATAATGTCCAAATGTTCAAGAACCCAATAGATAAAAGATTGGAGTCCTTATGAAAATCTGCTTGGTGATACAACCAGCAGTAGCAGCTATTGGGGTCTGCTAAGCAGTGAAGGATCAGTTGAAACAGGTCTTGAGGGACTTGACAGATCAGCAGGCTTTGCCCTAGCTGATCTACCTAGAGCCTTAGGCTTTGCGGTTGACGCCATAGAGGATTCAGTCCATCAGGCCTCCCGCCTTACGCTGTCTATAGTACATATGCGTAGGCTCCTATGGCTCAAAAACTGGTCTGCTGAAGCTCCCTGTAAAGAATGGCTGGTTAGCGTCCCATTTCATGGTGAACGCTTATTCAGGGAAAACCTGGACAAATATATCCAGAAAATTTCCAGCGGTAAAAATACGCTCTTGCCGGTTAAAAGCAGAGTTAGAGGTCCCTCTTTAAGAGGCCTGCTTCTCCAGTCCCTGGGGCATCGGCTGTGTAACAGTTCCGACGGCCTCCTCGGTTAAATCCCGGGGGTAAAAAACAGGGACAGTAGCAGGGTAATGAGAAACCCTGGGTCAGGGGAGGTACAAAACCTCCCCCAAAGTTAAATTCATTGAAGCCCCCACTCAGTCGGGTGGGGGGAGGACTCCAGTTGTTCGCAGGAGACCTGGCGGGACACGATCAAGACAGATAGGTGCTCTCCGCAGTAGGTTTGGGATACAGTTTGGAGTTAAAAGACTCCCCTCCTTCCCATTTTGAGGTCAAACGTGCCAAGGGATCCCCGGAAGAGAGAGTCCCTCCTGTTGGCACTAGAACAACTATTGCTCCAAGGAGTAATTATGGAGGTTCCCCTGGAAGAATGAGGGTTCGGGTTTTACTCAAACCTCTTTACAGTCCCGAAGCAAACGTGGACGGGAGGCCCATATTAATTCTAAAAAGGGCTATACAAATTCCTGTATATCAGGACTTTCCGATGGAGTCGATCCGATCGGTGGCCACTGCCCTACAAGGGGAGGATTGGTTAGCCACGATCGACATCAAAAATGCTTATTTGCACATTCCCATCTTTCCAGTCCACCAAAAATTTCTACGCTTTGCAGTAGAAGGGCGCCATTTTCAGTTCAGAGCCTTACCCTTCGGTTTGGCCACAGCACCAAGAGTGTTCACAAAAATTCTGGCCCTTTATTGGCCAATCTAAGAACACAAGGTGTAATGATAATGGCATATCTGGATGACTTGTTGCTGATAGACCACTCAGTGAAAAAACTAGACGTGGTCGTTCACAAGACGATCAAGTATCTGGAATCTCACGGTTGGATTATCAACCGAGACAAGTCAGCCCTAAAAACCAGTCAAAAGTCTGGAATACTTGGGGCTAAGGTTGGATTCAGGCCAGAGAAAAATATTCTTGCCTCGAGGAAAGGTGTTGTCTTTGAAAGATTTGATCCACTTAGTGGGTACAAAAAAGACAGCCGTCCATACGCCTGTATATGAGGCTGCTGGGAAAAATGGTGGCATCATTCGAAGCAGTACCCTACGGTCAATTCCATTCAAGGAATTTGCAAGGGGCCATACTGTCAGCCTGGAACAAAAAAGTTCAGGCCCTAGACTTACAATGTCCTTGTCCCCTTCCGTTCGCAAGAGCCTCCGTTGGTGGTTGGTTCCCCAGAATCTGGAAAAAAGGAAATCCTTCAGTCCGATTTCTTGGAAGGTGGTCACTACAGATGCCAGCCTTATAGGCTGGGGAGCAGTATTGGAGCAATAGTCTCTCCAGGGCAGATGGTCGGATGCAGAAAAGGCCCTGCCCATCAATCTCTTAGAGATACGAGCAGCCCGGTATGCCCTAGTAGCATGGACATCCAAACTCCAAGGGTCCCCTGTCAGAATTCAATCAGACAATGCCACAGCAGTGGCATATATCAATCATCAGGGGGGCACCAGGAGTCGTGCAGCCCAGAGGGAAGTAAATTACATCCTGAAATGGGCAGAAAAATATGTCCCAGCCATATCTGCGGTATTCATTCCAGGAGTGGAGAATTGGAAGGCGGACTTTCTAAGTCGCCAGCAATTAGGCCCAGAGGAAGGGTCCCTTCACCCCGAGGTTTTCTGGACAATATGTCAGCGGTGGGGAACATCGGATGTAGATCTTCTAGCATCCAGATTCAACGCAAAGGGGGACAGGTTTGTCTCTCGGACAAGGGATCCCCTAGCTTGCGGCTCGGATGCCCTAGTGTTCCCTTGGGATCAGTTCAAGCTGATATATGCATTCACACCGCCACAATGGTTACCTCGATTACTCCGCAGAATCAGGGTAGAAAAGAAACCAGTGATTCTGGTGGCTCCAGCGTGGCCCCGAAGAGCGTGGTACGTGGAGATTGTAAAATGTCAGTGGGGAGTCCTGGGACTTTCCCACATCGTCCGGACCTGCTTTCGCAAGGACCGATATACCACCCTTCCTTACCAGCCCTAGGTTTGACGGCCTGGCTATTGAAGCCCACATTCTAAAAAAGAGAGGGCTCTCTAATTCTGTGGTATCTACCATGATCAATGCCAGGAAGCCGGTATCCAGGCAGATCTACTATAGAATCTGGAAGGCGTACATCGCCTGGTGTGAGGCCAAGAAATGGCATCCACGTAAGTACGTAATAGGTAGGAGTCTGGACTCCCTACAATGGGCTGTAGATAGGAAGCTTGCCTTGAGTACTATCAAGGGTCAGATTTCGGCCTTGTCAATATTTTTTCAAAGGCCCTTGGCTTCGCATTCACTAGTCAAAGCCTTTATACAAGGAGTGATGCGTATTAGTCCTTCGGTTAATATTCCCATATGTCCATGGGATCTAAACTTGGTTCTGTCGGTTCTACAGAAACAACCATTTGAACCATTACAGCATATTTCCTTGGTGCTTCTCACCAGGAAATGGATTTTTCTAGTAGCCATTTGTTCGGCTAAAAGAGTATCGGAATTAGCAGCTATGTCCTGTAGGGAGCCATATCTGGTTATCCATAAGGACAGAGTAGTGTTACGTCCTCATCCAGCCTTTCTTCCTAAGGTGGTATCGAGGTTTCATTTGAACCAAGATGTGGTTCTTCCTTCTTTTTTCCCCAAACCTACTTCGGTGGAGGAAAAGTTATTGCATTCTTTGGATGTAGTAAGAGCAGTTAAAGCTTATCTAAAAGCCACTGCTCAGATTCGCAGAACGGATACTTTGTTTATTCTGCCGGAAGGCCCCAGAAAGGGTCAGGCAGCGTCAAAATCTACTTTAGCCAAGTGGATTCGACAGGTCATTATGCAAGCTTATGGCTTGAGAAGGAGACCGCCTCCGTTCAAAGTTAGAGCGCACTCCACGAGAGCAGTTGGAACTTCATGGGCAGTGCATCACCAGGCCTCCCTGGCTCAAATCTGTAAGGCCGCAACGTGGTCTTCAGTTCACACGTTTACTAGGTTCTACCAGGTGGACGTTAGAAGTCAGGAGGATGTCGCCTTTGGGCGCAGTGTGTTGCAGGCCGCAAAAGATCCTCATGTCTGATAGCGCTCAGCTTATATATGGTGTATCCCCCCCCTCATTTGGCATTGCTTTAGGACATCCCATTAGTAATGACTATGTCGCTCTGTGTCCCGTGATGTACGAAAAAGAAAATAGGATTTTTATAACAGCTTACCTGTAAAATCCTTTTCTTGGAGTACATCACGGGACACAGAGCTCCCACCCCTCTTTTGGGGACACTTATTGCTTTGCTACAAAACTGAGGTGCTCCCGGATGGGAGGGGCTTATATAGGGGAGGGTACTTCCGGTTTTGGAAGTTGCCAGTGCCAGCACCTGACGGTAACTATATAACCCATTAGTAATGACTATGTCGCTCTGTGTCCCGTGATGTACTCCAAGAAAAGGATTTTACAGGTAAGCTGTTATAAAAATCCTATTTTTAGCTTCCTGGAACAGGAAGAGCCAAGCTCTGGATATACCCATGCGCCTGTCCTCACAAGTACGCCACAGCTTCGATTGGTGGCTAGAAGCCAGGAATTTACGGAAGGGAAAGTCCTTCCTCCCAGTGGCCTGGAAGGTGGTATCTACGGATGCCAGCCTATCGGGCTGGGGTGCAGTATTCGAGGAGGCTTCTACCCAGGGAACCTGGGCCAAGACTCAGGGGATCCTGCCCATCAATGTGCTAGAGATCCGGGCGGTATATCTAGCCCTCAAAACCTGGACATACAGGTTACAGGGCTACCCAGTTCGGGTTCAATCCGACAATGCTACTGCAGTAGCTTACATCAATCACCAAGGAGGCACCCGCAGTCGGGCAGCCCAAAGAGAGGTGAACCGGATCCTGGCATGGGCAGAAGAGCATGTACCTTGCCTTTCTGCAATCTTCATTCCAGGGATGGAAAATTGGCAAGCAGACTACCTGAGTCGTCAGCAGCTGCTACCAGGAGAGTGGTCTCTTCACCCCGAGATCTTTCAGGCCATATGTCTGAGATGGGGAAACCCAGATGTAGACCTGCTAGCTGCCAGGTTCAACAAGAAATTGGACAACTTTGTGTCCAGAACGAGAGATCCTCTAGCCTACGGGACAGACGCTCTAATAATACAGACGCTCTAATAACTCCATGGAATCAGTTCTCACTGATCTAGGCATTCCCTCCGATCCCTCTTCTACAAAGACTGCTTCGCAGGATCAAGGAGGAGGGAATACCAGTAATCCTAGTGGCCCCAAACTGGCCCAGGAGGCCTTGGTACGCCGAGATTGTAAAAACGGCGATAGGAAGGCCCTGGAAGTTTCCACTCCGACATGACCTGCTGTCACAGGGTCCAGTATTCCACCCTTCCTTACAAAGGCTAAAGTTGATGGCCGGGCTGCTGAGACCCACATTTTTAAAAAGAGAGGGGTCTCTGGTCCGGCTCTTTCTACGCTCATGAATGCTAGAAAGCCAGCCTCCAGACTCATCTATCAGAGAGTCTGGAGAGCATACGTTTCCTGGTGTGAATCCAGATGTTGGAATCCTCAGAAGTATGAAATAAGTAGGATTCTTGCTTTTTGCCAGTTAGGAGTGGATATGAGTTTAGCCCTTAGCACCATCAAAGGGCAAATATCGGCTCTATCAGTCTTCTTTCAGAGACCATTGGCATCTCACTCCCTAGTTCGGACATTCATTCAGGGGGTACTGAGGATAAATCCTCCAGTTAGGACTCCCTTGTGTCCATGGGATTTGAATTTGGTATTGTCAGTGTTGCAAAAGCAACCTTTTGAACCTATTCGCCATATTCCTTTAATTATATTGAGTAGGAAGTTGGCCTTTCTGATTGCTATAGCTTCTGCTAGGAGAGTATCAGAGCTAGCAGCTCTTTCTTGTAAAGAGCCTTATCTAATTTGTCACAAGGACAAAATCGTACTACGACCCCATCCGGCTTTTCTGCCTAAGGTGGTGTCGGCTTTTCACTTGAATCAAGACATTGTTCTGCCTTCCTTTTTTCCAAACCCGCGGACGGCGGGGGAAAAATTATTACACTCTCTAGATCCAGTGAGAGCGGTAAAGGTGTATCTGCAAGCAACCGCTCAGATACGTAAAACAGATGTTTTGTTTATTTTACCAGATGGGCCCAAGAAGGGCCAAGCGGTATCAAAATCCACCATTTCCAGGTGGATTAGACAAGTAATTATTCAAGCTTATGGTTTAAAGAACAGGACTCCTCCTTTTCCTGTTAAGGCGCACTCTACCAGGGCGATAGGTGCTTCATGGGCAGTGCACCACCAGGCTTCGATGGCTCAGATCTGTAAAGCTGCAACTTGGTCTTCAGTCCATACATTTTCCAAATTCTATCAAATAGATGTGAAAGGACATGAGGATTCCGCCTTTGGGCGAAGTGTGCTGCAGGCAGCAGTATAGGGCTTCTGGTCCGCAAGCGGCCTGTTTTGATCTGTGTCTCCCCCCCTTCATATGAGCATTGCTCTGGGACGTCCCATTATGTAATGACTAGCTCTGTGTCCCGTGGTGTACGATAAAGAAAATAGGATTTTTATAACAGCTTACCTGTAAAATCCTTTTCTTGGAGTACACCACGGGACACAGAGGTCCCCCCCTTCTTATGGGAACCTTACTGCTTTGCTACAAAACTGAGGTACTTCCCTGATGGGAGGGGTTATATGGAGGGGAACTGTCTTCCATTGGTTGTGCCAGTGTCCAATCACCGCTGGTGACCCTTAACCCATTATGTAATGACTAGCTCTGTGTCCCGTGGTGTACTCCAGGAAAAGGATTTTACAGGTAAGCTGTTATAAAAATCCTATTTTTGTACATTTTGACAGAATTCAGACTTCTTAAATTACAAATGGACATATTTTAAAAGTATTTGGGGGAGATTTGCTAAAACTGGCACACTTAGAATCTGGTGCAGCTGTGCATGGTAGCCAATCAGCTTCTAACTTTAGCTTGTTTAATTAAAGTTTTGACAATAAGACCTGGTTCACACTGGTGCGTTTTGACATGCGATTTGACATGTCAAATCGCATGTCAAATCAGCGGCATTTGCCGGCAATGGCACCGTCCTAATCTGCAAGAATGCACCGATTTTCAAAAAGTAGTTCTGTACTACTTTTTGCAATTTTGGCCCGCAATTAACATTGACATCTGTGCAGAAACTGCACAGATGTCTCTGTAATCGCGGCCGAAATCGGGACTGACAAGCGGGAGTGAAATCGTGTGAGTTCAGCTGAACTCGCACAGCTTCATTCCCGCAGCCCAGTGTGAACTTGGGCTAAAGCCTGGAAGCAGATTGGTTTCTATGCAGAGCTGCATCAGATTTTGCATGCTCCAGTTTTAGTAAATCAACCCCCCTCTGTCTCTGATTTATCCCACAGATTCCTGTTGCTGATCCCCCTGCCCTTTTCTTGAATCTTTGTACTGCAAAACCATTTGCAGACTCTTCACACCCATCAAAATGTTTTATGTGTCAGATACCTATGTCACTGGCTCTATCAGCCAGCCCCCTAAGTCAATACTGTTTCCTGTAATAAAGCTGAAGCAAGTGCATGTAGTCAGGTAGTGACTGCAAAAGGCAGGAGGAGATCAGCAGCACTGAGATGAAAAAAAGGGTCTATACAATTCAAAAAATACTTTTCAGTTGTTTATGTCACACAGTACTTTAGAAAAATAAATGTTGTTCAGCTTGGGTTTAGTTGTACTTTAAATTGGTAGTAAACTCTTAAATAGAATATTCACATCTGCTGTAGCCTGATTAAGTCACTACGCATGCGCATTCAGGGCACGCTGAATGTACCCTAAATGCAGGGAGCTGCGCCACGGTGACGTCAGTGCGGCCTGGGCATTCAAACGGCCAGAGAACGCAAACCTGGAAAGAAGACTGGGTGATAATGGGAGTGCTGGCAGTGACAGTGCAGCGCTAGAGGGCTCCACTTTAATTGCAAGTCTGTCATAATGTGCTAGTAGGTGGTGCCTACTAGCACGTTATGGCATAAAACTGCATGGGGCCAATTAAAAAAGTGTAGACTTAACTACAACATAAAGAAGACCCTGTCACCAACTTAAAAAGTGCAGGTAGAAGCACATCAATATGAAGTGTTTTAAATGCTTACTTGCATATATGTCTCCCCATAGTAGCAATCTTTATTTCCAAGATGATGGTCATTACCCCTGATAAAGGACAGCACCAAAGAACGAAACAAACCCCATAAAATATCTACTAGTCAGTCTAACCAGACTGATGGCTGTGCAGGTGGAAGGGGCCAAGCCAAGTGCAACTTTTACAACAGTTAAGAGCTGCATGTTATAGCAGTATCTTGTGTTTTTATATTCTACTGGTCATTTGACCTGTGGTTTTCATAGATTGTCACCTCTGCTTGTGCAGTTTTTTTCTCATGTGCTTTGATTTGCTTGCCCTGCTTTTTGTTTTAATATATATTGTTCACTAAATATATCTGGAGTTTATTTGAGTTCCTTGTTTTAGATATGAAACTCTTTATTTACTGTCTTTTGTCAATAGCTCAATAAATTGAAAAGGGCTTATGAAAAGGTTCAGAGACGACACCACAGGCTGGAGGTGAAAGGCAAAGCGGAAGAAGAGAAGTCAGAGGTTGGCCGTCTGACAAGAAGGCTGGAGGTGAGAAAATGTACAAAGAAAAAATACATAAAACGCATCAGAGTCGCAGTGCGGATGCGTCCCTCTTCAGCGTGTTCGTCATCTCGGGTTTTTTGGTTTGCTCAGTCCTGAAACAACCCTGACGAAAAATGTAAACTACTATCCAATCCAAGTCCAATCTGATATACTGATGCTGTTCTGTGAAGCACTGAAACTTTATTTAGTGTCAGTATGTGTGACATCAGTGGTGTCTGGTCCTAGTACAGAGTGTGGCATTAAAAACAGTGCTGAACTGGCAGCTGATCAATTGTATGTTTGGAGCCTTCAAAAGCTTAGCTTAACATGGACCCTTACAGTATATTGCAAGTTCCACTTAAAATGCCCAGGCCCCCTCCCCCTGTAAAAATCACCTTCTGATACTAGGTCCAAAATGTACTTGTAAAGAAAAAGGGGCATTCCAGTCCAGTGCAAGAATGACTTCTCCTAAGACTTGGGTTGCCCCATGTATTCCCCAGGATCTCAAAAGAAGGAAGATGGCATCACCGTCACCTAGGCACCGTAGGTAGAAGATAGGTATAAGGTACATAATCACATAATCTTTACAGGTGCATTTGGACATACTATCAGTAAGTGATTTTTTTTTTTTTTTTTGTTATAAAGGGGTTAGGAGCTTGAACAATATTAGCAGAGCTTGCATGCTACTAGACAGTCTGCTTTAAATATAATGGCAGCTGAGAGTATACTTATTATACGTATTACTAGGTATTACCACTGATGCATGCATCACTGTATGCAGAGTTGCTTTATTTATGAAGGTAATTATTTATTTATTTTTTTTTATAATTTTTGTCTAGTATTCTTCTTTTGAGTAGTTTCTGCAGATGATTGTATATTGTTCTGTAGACATGGACCAAAGCAAGAGCAGCATGCCGGTTACTGTACATTTTTCTTGTGTATGGATGAAACCCAGGAACCAGCTGTTTTCTGTAATCTGTCTGTAATCCATAGACCAGGCCAGAAGTAGTGAGACACCGTCCTAGATATTACAAATGCTTTGTGTATGTGTGTGTGTGTGTGTGTGTGTGTGTGTGTGTATATGTGTATGTATGTATGTATGTATATATACACTGCTCAAAAAAATGAAAGTAACACTTTGAAAACACATCAGATCTCAACGGGGATATCTCATGCTGGATATCTATACTGATATGGACTGGGTTATGTGTTAGGAATGAAAGGATGGCACATCATTTGATGGAAATGAAAATTATCCACCTACAGAGGGCTGAATTCAAAGACATCCCAAAAATCAAAGTGAAAAAATTATGCAGCAAGCTATTCCATTTTGCCGAAATTTCATTGCAACAACTCAAAATGGTCCTCAGTAGTTTGTATGGCCCCCAAGTGCTTGTATGCATGCCTGACAACATCAGGGCATGCTCCTAATGAGACGACGGATGGTGTCCTGGGGTTTTTCCTCCCAGACCTGGACCAGGGCTTCACTGAGCTCCTGAACAGACTTAGGTGCAACCTGGTGGCAGCGGATGGACCGAAACAACATAATGTCCCAGAGGTGTTCTTTTGGATTTAGGTCAGGTGAGCGTGGGGGCCATTTAATGGTATCAATTTCTTCATCCTCCAGGAACTGGCTGCATGCTCTCGCCACATGAGGCCGGGCATTGTCGTACACCAGGAGAAACCCAGGACCCACTGCACCAGCGTAAGGTCTGACAATGGGTTCAAGGATTTCATCCCGATACCTAATGGCAGTCAGGGTGCCATTGTGTAGCCTCTAGAGGTCTGTCCGTCCCTCTATGGATATGCCTCCCCAGACCATTACTGACCCACCACCAAACCGGTCATGCTGAACGATGTTACAGGCAGCATAAAGTTCTCCGCGGATTCTCCAGACCCTTTCACGTCTGTCACATATGCTCAGGGTGAACCTGCTCTCATCTGTGAAAAGCATGAGGCACCAGTGGCGGACCTGCTAATTCTGGTGTTCAATGGAACATGCCAATCGAGCTCCACAGTGTCCGGCAGTGAGCACAGAGCACACTAGAGGACGTCGGGCCCTCAGATCACCCCCATGAAGTCTGTTTCTGATTGTTTGGTCAGAGACATTCACACCTGTGGCCTGCTGGAGGTCATTTTGTAGGGCTCTGGCAGTGCCCATTCTGTTCCTCCTTGCAGAAAGGAGCACATACTGGTCCTGCTGATGGGTTAAGGACCTTCTCCGGCTCTGTCCAGCTCTCCTAGAGTAACTGCCTGTCTCCTGGAATCTCCTCCATGCTCTTGAGACTGTGCTGGGAGACACTGCAAAACTTCTGGCAATGACACGTATTAATGTGCCATCCTGGAGGAGTTGGACTGCCTGTGCAACCTTTATAGGGTCCAAGTATCGCCTCGTGCTACCAGTAGTGACACTGACCCTAGCCAAATGCAAAACCTAGTGAAAAACAGTCAGAAAAGATGAGTAGGGAAAAAAAATGTCAGACACCTCCACCTGAAAAACCATTCCTGAGAGATAGAGAGTCCACTTCCACATGTGACTTCCCAATGACTTATGTTCTCATTTTATTACAGCTTTCAAATCCTGTGCTTAAAGGGTATGTACACCCCAACAATGAACTTCCCTTATTTCTTCACTTTTGTTCTGTTAAAATATTCCACTGAGGGGCGTGTCCGGGAGCCGACTGAGGAGGACGTGCAGACATTGAGCTCCGCAACTGCACCCTCAATCTATAGCCATCCTCGCTCCTAATCCACTGGAAATTGCTCCAAATCTACCCCTGTCGTTCCTGAGGATTCCCTACCTGCAACCCAGCCTGAATTGTGACTCTGGGCCCGGCCGTACGGTAACTACCAGGCCCGCTCCACACAGCCCAGGCCCGACGCCATCTTGGGGCCCACGAAGCCTCCAACGCCTCCCGGAGGGTCTCCGGATACCCCACGGACATCCTGCATCTCCATCCAGGCTTGGATGGAGGTGTTTGACTAGTAGGGAACCCCCTCGGTCTTCTTCCCGGCCCGTGGTCGGCTCCGAGGCCTGGCCGCCATCTTGCGGCCTGCGGGACCAGCAGCATCCTCCGGCCTAAAGTGCTGCGGTCAGCGGAGTGTGCGGCGGGCGGCTCGGCCGCAAGTGTGCCTACACTGGACTGGTCTGTATACCTGAGGGATCCCGGGACGTTCGGCCTGACACACCCGCGGCGGCCAGTTCTAGGAAAGTCCGCGGCTTCGGCCTACTCCTGGAAGTCGGCGCCCATCTTGCTGCTCCCAATACACCCAGAGCAACATCCAGCACAAAGCACCATCTTGCACAGGGTAAGCGGGGCGGGGGCAGAGTAAAAGGCACCAGAAGTAGGCTGATCCCTCCCAGGCTGGCAGTCAGAAAGGAGCACTCGGTGGGAGCCCTGACCCCATAGGCTCGAGGGGCGGCCATCTTGCTACACCCGACCATAGGACTGCTGGGTCCCCCCTTGCCCGTTTGAAACCGCTTCGCCCTACACATCAAGGTCTGATTACTCTGGTATACAGGGCGGCTGGGCCTCCACCTCATTCATCTTGCCCTCCCCGTAACCCTCCAGTCACAGACTAGCAAGAAGTGTAGCGGCCATCTTGCTCCACCCGGACTCCGTGCTCCCCCTTGCCACTAGCCTTGCTCTGCCCCCTCCTCAGCCGCCAGTGCTGCCCAGGCTGCCGTACCACTGTCCTGTAACACGAACACCGGCACTCCCCTGCGCCTGCTCCAATAAGACAGTAGCAACACAGCAAGCGTCTATTCCCATGTACGACACGGGTCGCACTCTCTGCTCTTCCACTCCACCTATGGGGATGCGTGGCTGAGGATGGACGGCTGAAGACATGTACTGCTGAGCATTGTGCTCTCCCGACGACCGCAGGCTGCGTTCCCAACCAATCACGCCCAATCTGCTGATGGCGGCTTCCAGCTCTACCTCTACTGATTCCGCTGCACTGCAACAAGGTAATATCCAACGGTACCTGCTACGCACAGCCTCACAGGACTCCCGTACAGGGAAAGACAGGGCTTCGTCAGCCCGAACCCCAGGCAAACCAACACCTCCTCCCCCGACTGCAGCAGCTTTCTCTGTCGGTGGGACCGGCCCAGGTGTACACCCGGCCCCTCCGATGGATCCCGCTACTCTTAGCGTGAACACGGCCTCAGCAGAGATGCTTTCCCAGGGCTCCACATCCGCTGCCGTACTTTCTGCTTTCCGAGCTGACTTTGATTCCTGGGCTTCCAAAATGGAAACTTCTCTCCATGTTGAACTAAATGCCCTCAAACAACGGGTTTCCGCGTCGGAGGTCACGGTTTCTGCTATGGCCACCACCCAGGAGGACCATTCAGCCCGCATAACGGCGCTTGAAAATGCATCTACGGCTCACCTTTCCCGTCTACGGCAACACCAGCTCCGGATAGAAGATAGTGAGAACCGGAGCCGCAGGAACAACATCCGGCTGCAGGGGGTCCCGGAGGCTACATCAGGTGCCGATCTCAAACCCACTGTCATCGCTATCCTCAATCAGGTCCTGGGCAGGGAAGTTACATCTCCCATTGAATTGGACAGAGTGCATAGAGTGGGAGGCATGGGGGGTGACCGCAGGGACCGCCCTCGTGACGTACTCTGCCGGGTGCACTACTATACCCTGAAGGAAGAAATCTTGCGCAAGGCCTGGCGCCTGGGGCCACTGGACTTTCACGGATCACCTATACACCTCTACCCGGACCTCTCCCGCAACACGCTGTACATGCGGCGAGCGGTCCGTCCTCTGCTGGACTTGATTCGCCAAGTAGGCGCCACGTACACTTGGGGCCACCCCTTCAGCATCAAAGTGACCCGAGAAGATAACCACAAATTTGTGCTGTCAGACCCGGACCAGCTTCCTGCCTTCTTCCTGTTCCTGGACCGGGACCCTATTGTCGTCCCGAACTGGTTGGACCCCCCAGATGACCGCCAGCGGCTACCGGGCCCTCCTCTACAGCGTCGAGGACGCCCACAGTCTAGATCGGTACCTTCCGGTCCTAGAGTACGGCGAGCCACGTCACCAGAAGACTGATCCAGACTCTGTCGTCTGAGACCTGAAATGGTTCTTTTTGCTATGTCCTTTTGTCCACCAGGTGACTACAGTTCCTCTATGAGACTCCGGCCAGGTTTGCCTACTGTTTTCCCTATTTTGTTTTGTACTCACGGTTTTACTTGCGTATCCACCCCACTGACTCTTGCTCACTTTGTTATCTAAATGCTGCTAACGGTTTAGTTGTCTCACTTGGCACGGAGAATGTTTCCTTGCCCTCAGCTGGTACAGTTGTGCTTGCTGGGGCTCTGGAAAGGCGGTCGGTGGTGTTGATATGTTCTTTCACGGCATTGGCTCTACTGGCTGGCTTGGTGTTTCCCGGGCATAGCCCTTTGGCTTGTCCGGGGACCTCCGGGTCTTCCCTCGGGCTCTGGACATCTATGTCCCTGGAGCTTGGGACTGGCTGGCCTTATCACTGACACCTTCTGTGCGTTTACACAGATATCTGAGCTAAGCCGTGACGACTATCATAGTTAATGCTGCTATAAATGTAGTAATTGGTGCTTCCAACCCTCGCATGCTTACGCGGGAATACCTGTGCCTTTATTCTGTCACCAGTTTGTGTACACCTTGTTCTACGTTGATGTTATTTTTCTATGTAATTTTAGATTGTTTATTACACTCAAGCGAACCAATGGTATTAGTCTGACACTCTGCTCTTTAGTGACTAGGCAGTTGAGCATTAGATGCCACGGTCATTGGGTGTGTTACATTTACAGTTATGTTATATATGCCTGCTAGGTTGTCGGGATCACAACTCAGCTGTTCTAACCCCGTTCTCTCCCCCTAAATAGGATTGGCACAGTTCGTGCCTACTACGTGATATTTCACGAAGTGTTACGTTTTTGCGCACACTTTAGTATTTTTGAGCCACCTTCCCCAGGTGCTCTCTATGTTGAATCTCTTCCCCGCCTCGCTCTACCTTCTCTCTTCCTCCCCTGTTGTGTTTCCCCCTTTTTTTCCCCGCTTTTCTTTTTTTTCTTCTTCTCTCTCTCCTTCCCCCCCCTCCCCCCCCATCACTCCATCATGGCCCACACAGTGACCTCTCACCCTAGGTTACAATTCTGTTCCTACAATGTCAATGGGCTCAATATTGCCTCCAAAAGAGGACAAATCCTGTATCAAATGCACAAACGCCAAGTCAATGTGCTTCTTCTCCAAGAGACACATTTTCACTCTGCCTCCACCCCTTCCTGTTCCAGCAGATACTTCAACAGGAGGTTCCACAGCACTAGCCCAACCCAGAAAGCCAAGGGAGTGTCTGTGGCCTTCCATAAGACGCTCCCTATAGAGGTGCTTGACCATCTCTCGGACCCCCAGGGGAGGTATGTTTTTGTGAAATTCGTGTTATGGGGTACCAAATTTACGGTAGCTAACATTTACCTTCCTAATGTTAATCAAGTATCGGCCGCGTTGCAATACTTGAGGATTCTGTCAGGATTCAGGGAGGGTAAGCTCGTATTGGGGGGAGATTTTAACACCCCTCTTGAACCACTTTTAGATTCCTCCACCTCGCGATCGTGTATCTCCTTCCCCAAACTAAGGGCTCTGAAACGGGCATTCTACGATCTGCGTCTAGTGGACGTTTGGAGAGTGCTGCACCCCACGGCCCATAACTATACCCACTTCTCCCATGTTCATCACACCTATAGTCGCATAGACTACCTAATGAGTGACCATAGCTGCCTGGACTGGTCCCCGGAATGCACCATAGACCCAATGGTCTGGTCTGACCATTCTCCTATACACATGACATTCTCGCTCCCTTCCACTCCGATTAGGGAATGGTCATGGCGCTTGAACGATTCGCTGCTTACGAACCCGGAATCTGTGACAAGGGTTTCAGATACAATCTCTAACTTTTTTGCGGACCACGCTTTGGATACGACATCGTTGCCCTTTCAATGGGAGGCACTTAAGGCTGTCCTACATGGTACCTTTATCCAAATGGGTACGCGTCTTAAAAAGGAGCGCTCAGCCGCCATAGAGGCAGCAAATCAAACGCTTAGAAACTTAGAAACTGAGCACAAACGATCCCCGACAGTGACAATGCTGGCGGACGTTTCTAGGGCGCGATCACAACTTAGAGAACTTTATGAAGCCTCTGCATGCACATATGCAGATAAGCTCACTTTCCATCAATATAAGTTTCGAGATAAATGTGGTAGGCCACTGGCTCGCTCCCTGCACCCAAAAACAACCTCCGCCTTTGTGCCCCATATTCGGGGGGCACAGGGAGAAATGGTATCCTCACCCACTAAGATGGCGGAGGAATTCAGGGACTTCTATCAGTCCCTGTACAATATCCCGAAGACTCAAGGGACAAGTTCCCCTTCTTCCGGGGTGGAAGACCAGATGTCATATGTATTGGAAACCGCGCTCCCTACATTAGACGATGACGTCATCGCTGATCTGGAAACCTCAATCACAGAAGACGAAGTTGCCAAAGCCATAGCGGGTACACCGAGTGGAAAGAGCCCGGGCCCAGACGGCTTCACTCCTAAGTTCTACAAACTTTTTGCCGCCCTCCTCACGCCCTTTCTAACTAAGGTGTTCAACTCTTTGTCGGAGGGTTCAATGTTCCCTCCACAAACACTTGAGGCCCACATATCCCTCATCCCAAAGCCAGGCAAAGACCCTACTCTTTGTGCAAGCTATAGGCCGATCTCCTTGATTGGGGTCGATTTGAAAGTCTTTGCTAAAATCCTAGCCAATAGATTACAACCATTGTTGCCTGGGATAATACACCTAGACCAAGTCGGCTTTGTGAGTGGCCGTGAGGCTAGGGACAATACCCTGAAGACCCTTCTTTTAACCAACTATGCCCGGTCCCACGATATCCCACTATGCCTCTTAACAGTCGATGCCGAGAAGGCATTCGACCGAGTAGACTGGCAGTTCCTTCGACTATCCCTGCAACAAATAGGCGTGGGAACCAATATGATGGCGAGAATAATGTCCCTTTACTCCTCTCCATATGCTAGGATTAGACTAAATGGCTCGCTATCTCCAGCCTTCTCTGTATCTAACGGGACACGACAGGGATGCCCACTGTCCCCCCTCCTCTATGTTCTCACTATGGAACATCTAGCTATTGCTCTACGTAACAAACCTTCTATCCAAGGCATAACAGTCGGGCCCACACATACTAAACTCGCCCTCTTTGCAGATGATCTGCTCCTGTTCGTGACACACCCTCACACATCCTTGCCCTCGGTATTGCAGGAGTTTTGGAAATTTGGAGAAGTTAGCAACTTCAAGGTCAACTACAGTAAATCGGAAATCCTCAACATATCTCTGCCTACGTCGGCCCTACGAAGACTATCGTCTTCTTTCCCCTTCAAAACTGGTTCCCCCTCCATAAGGTATCTCGGAATTCAAATACCGGCGGATGCTTCCCAACTTTTTTCCTTGAACTTTGCCCCCCTACTTCTTAGGACCCAGGCAGATTTAATCAATTATGCGTCCAAACAGCTCTCATGGCTAGGTAGAGTGAATGCCCTGAAAATGGATGTTCTCCCTAGGTTCCTGTATTTGTTTCAGACCATCCCTATTCACATACCTAATTCGTACTTTAAGAAAATACGCCAGCTGTTTTCCAAATTTATTTGGAATGCGGCCCGTCCCAGGATACGGTATGAAACACTTTCTTATCCAAAGGCTCGGGGGGGGGGGGCTGGAGCCCCAGATGCCTCCCTATACCATAAAGCAGCGGTGCTCACCCGCATACTGGATTGGTTCCATCATTCTTCAACCAAGCTTTGGGTTCAATTGGAAAGCCACATGAACCCAATTGAACGCTCCGCTCTCCCCTGGACCTTGCCTACGGTACGGGGGGGTTCGGGCCCTCTTAATGACCTTACCCATCAAACGATCCAGATTTGGGATCGCATGCTGTCCAGAAGGGGCTTATCAAACCGCATGGGGCCTATGACTCCCTTCTTTGGGACCCCGGCCTTTCCGCCAGCTATGTCAGTAGCAAGATTCGGACCATGGCGAAGAGAGGATCATAGGCGACTTGCCCAGGTCCTTCGTGCAGACCCCACTTTGAGGTCAGATACCTCTACCGGTCTGACCTCCCGTCACCCCATGCAGTGGCTTTGGAGGCAACAGACTACCTCCTACATCCGGACTTTCCCATCTATTACAGACATTCTTGCTGAACCGACGGGATTCAAGGAACTGCTCATGCAGGTGGAACCTCCAACGCATGTTGTATCTCAACTATACTCCCTTCTGCTCGATATTTACTCCCCTGACCTCCCACCGTATACGGTGGCCTGGGAGACAGACCTCCGTCACACTATCTCCCCTATTGACTGGCAAAAATGTTTTACCCTGACGCACAAATTGTCCATAGCCACCAAGACCCAGGAGAAGGGGTTTAAACTGTTAACAAGATGGTACAGATGTCCATCATCTCTTCACCACTTCAATCCGGAGGTGTCAGATACCTGCTGGCGGTGCCTCAGCTCCCGAGGAACCATGCTCCACATCTGGTGGGAGTGCCCTCCTGTGCGGAGGTACTGGCAGCGGATTTTCACACTCTACTGCAAATTGATGGCGACCTCTATCCACCCTTCACCTGAGGTGGCTCTCTTGTCTATTCTCCCTGGATCATTTAAATCCATCAGAAATGATGTCTTGCGACACTTTCTGGCGGCGGTCAGGGTAGTGATTCCCCGTCATTGGAGAACGGCAACCATGCCTTCCCTGGGGGATTGGGCTGTTGAGGTGGACCGCATTAGGGACCTTGAACGCCTGTTGGCGGAGGAAAATGACAAAAGTGAACAGTTCTCTCTCACATGGACTTCGTGGTCCGTGTTTCGGTACTCCTCGGAGTTTATCTCTTGGGCGGAGTGTGCCCTAGACGAGACCACTCTCGGACCTTGATGGAGTGATTCTGATCCCTGTCCCCTATCTGTGTACCCCTACTATTTGCCCCTGACTCTGACTCTTTCTCTTTTCTCTACACATAAATACACCTCTAAGAACCCAGTAGGATAACGTACCAGGGCTTCGATTTACCTACTGCCTATAACCCATTGAGTGACCCTACTTCATATTCTCCAAATAGATTTGTGTATACTCTCATCTGATGGAACTTAGCCCTGCTCTGTTCTGACACACATGATGCCTGTTGAGGATGTATCCTATCAATGTTTGTAATGTTTAAGACAACGTATGTCTTTTTCTGTCGTTTCCTTGCATAAACAAATAAAATAAGATTGAATTAAAAACCATTCCTGTTTTGGAGGTCGTCTCATTGTTGCCCATCTAGTGCACCTGTTGTTAATCAGTTTCAGCTGCTTTGCTGTTAATTGAAATTAACAACCCCCTCTGCTACTTAACTGACCAGATCAATATCCCAGGAGTTCTGATTCAAAGGTGTTCCTTTTAATTTTTTTGAGCGGTGTGTATGTATATATGTGTGTGTGTGTGTGTATGTATATGTGTGTGTGTGTGTGTGTGTGTATGTATATATATATAATATATATATTGCATTCATGAAGTATTCAGACCCCCTTCACTTTTTTTCAATTTTGTCATGTTGCAGCCTGATACTACAGTTGTTTAAATTATATATTTTTTTATCATTTGTCTACAATCAGTACCCCATAATGACAAAGCAAAAACTGAATTTTAGAAATGTCTGTGAATCTATTCAAAATAAATAAACTTTGCAACAATACTTGAAATTTAGCTCAGGCACCTCCCATTTCTGTTGATCATTGCTGAGATGTTTTTACACCTTGATTAGAGTCTACCTGTGGTAAACTGGATTATTGTAAGGCATAGATCTGGGGAAGGTTCCAAACATAATTTTGCCCTGAAGGTTCCCAAGAGCACAGTGGCTTCTATAATTCTCAAATGGAAGAAATTTTGCACAACCAGGACTTCTCCAAGAACCTGAAGATCATGACTCCGCTCCAGAGACCCTGTGTGGAGATCTATATATTACACACACACCATAAATACAGTACTGTGCAAAACTGTATTTTTAAAAATATATATTTTAATAGTTTATTTTTATCAATTTACAAAATGGAAAGTAAATGAAAAGAAGAGAAATCCAAATCAAATCAATTCTTCTAGGTACACTTGCCCACAATTTTTGAAGGAACTCTGCAGGTTTTTGTTGTTCAGTTGTTTAGTCGTGTCCAACTCCCGTCACCTCATGGACCATATCGCGCCAGGCTTTTCTGTCCTCCACTGCCTCCTGGAGTTTGCTTAACTTTGTGTTCATTGTTTCTATGATGCTATCTATCCATCTTGTTTTCTGTCGTCCTCTTCTCCTTTTTTCCTTCCATGTTTCCCAGCATCAGGGTCTTTTCCAATGAGTCCTCTCGTCGCATTAGGTGGTCAAAGTATTTGAGTTTCAACTTCAGAATCTGTCCTTCCAGTGAATATTCAGGGTTGATTTCCATCAAGATTGACTGGTTTGATCTTTTTGCCGTCCAGGAGACTTTTAAGAGGCTTCTCCAACACCAACACCATAGTTCAAAAGCATAAATTATTCCGCGTTCAGCCTTCCTTATGGTTCAGCTTTCACAGCCATAGGTTACTACTGGGAATACCATATCTTTGACTATACGGCACTTTGTCCGTAGGGTGATGTCTATGTTTTTTTTTAATGTTGTTGTCTAGGTTTGCCATTGTTTTTCTCCCAAGAAGCAAGCATCTCTTAATTTCATGGCTACAGTCACCGCCTGCCGTGATCTTGGAGCCTAGGAAGATAAAATCTGTGACTGTCTCCATTTCTTCTCCTTCTATTTGCCAAGGAGTGATGGGACTGGTTGCCATGATCTTAGTTTTCTTAATGTTTGAATTCAGGCCCGCCTCTCCTCTTTCACCTTCATTAAGTGACTCTTTGGTTCTTCTTCACTTTCTGCTATTAGTGTGGTATATTCTGTATATCTATGGTTGTTGATATTTCTCCCAACTATCTTAATTCGGGCTTGTGATTCCTAGATCCTGGCATTTTGCATGATGTACTACTCATGATGCATATAATTTAAATAAGTAGGGTGACAATTAGGGCCGAAACAACTAATCGATTAATCGACAACGAATCGATTATGAAATTAATCGATTACTATTTTCATAATCGATTAATCAGCCAGTAACATAATGGGGTTAAAAAAACCTAAAATGAGCCCTTTATAGTACAAAAAGAGCAAATTGCTACCCAAAATAATACTTTCACTGTCCCACAGTAAAAAATGAACCCCTACAGCGATTATTTGCTCTTTTTTGTACAAATTATTATTTTTTTAACCCCATTATGTTACTAAACATCTTAGGCCTGGGTCACACCTCTGTGTGTTTTTTGGTGCTTTATGCAGAAACACACTTTCAGTTCATTTACATGGTTTCCTATGGGACACGTTCACATCCATGATTTTTTTTTCAGCTGCTGCGTATTTGGAAAGGGCAAGGACTTTTTTTTAACGCAAAACTGTGCCATTTTGTTTTTTTGGTTCAATATACTTCAATGGAGAAGCTGCAGAAAAGCATGTAATGATGTGTTTTTGCGGCAGTTTGTGTTTTTTTAATCTGCCCAACAACAAATTGTCCAAAAAAAAATGTAAAAATGCAAATCGCAGCAAAATTACCTTCTTTTTTTTTTTTTTTTTTACGCTTATTAACCGGTTAATCGATTAATCGAAACAATAATCGGCCAACTAATCGATTATAAAAATAATCGTTAGTTGCAGCCCTAGTGACAATATACCTCCTTGTCGTACTCCTTTCTCAATTTTGAACCAGTCAGTTGTTCCATGTCCTGTTCTAACTGTTGTTTCTTGACTTGCATACAGGTTTTTCAGAAGACAGGTGAGGTGGTCTGGTATTCCCATTTCTTTCAGTATTTGCTACGTCTTGTTGTGATCCAGACAATCGAAAAGCTTTACTTTTAGTCAATAAAGCAGAAGCAGACATTCTTCTGGAACTCCATTGCTTTCTCCATGATTAGGCAAATGTTGGCAATTTGAGCTCTAGTTCCTCTGCCTCTTCAAAATCCAGCTTGTACATGTGGTAGCTCTCGGTTCACATGCTGCTGAAGCCTATTTTGTTGACTTTTTAGCATAATCTTGCTAGTGTTTGAGATGAGTGTGATCGTACGGTAGTTTAAACATGCACTTTAACAGCATCTTTTAGGATTTTAAATAACTCAGCTGGGATATCATCACTTTTCGTAACTTTGTTATTAGCAATGCTTTCTAAGGCACACTTTTACTTCACTCTCCATGATATCCGGTTTAAGGTCAGTGACTGCATCCATCCTGGTTATATGGGCCATTCAGATCTTTCTTGTATAGTTCTTCTGTGTATTCTTGCCATCTTCTCTTTATCTCCTCTGCTTCTGTCAGGTCCTTGCCATTTTTTGTCTATTATCGGCCCCCATCTTTGCACAAAACCCTCCCTTGGTATCTCCAATTTTCTTAAAAAGCTCTCTAGTTTTTCCCATTCTGTTGTTTACCTCAAATTTTTTGCATTGATTGTTTAAGAAGGTATTTTTTGTCTCTTCTTGCTATCCTCTGTAAGTCTGCATTCAGTTGGGTATATTTTCCCTTTTCTCCATTGCCTTTTGCCTTCCTTATTCGCAGGTAGGTTACGCTTAACATCTTGGAGAACTAACCACAGATCTTCTGTGGATGTAGCCTGCCTCAAATCCTTCTGTCTCTTCATGTAGTCTCATACAGACTGAATAATGTTCAGATCAGAGCTCTGTGGGGGCCAACCCATCACTTCCAGGACTCCTTGTTTTTCTTTATTCTGAAGAGCATTCTTAATGACATTGGCTGTATGTTAGGGGTCGTTTACCTGCTGCAGAATAAATTTGGGGGCAGCCATGCTCCTCCCTGATGGTATGGCATGATGGATAAGTATCTTCCTGTATTTCTCAACATTGAGGACACCATTGATTGGACAATAGTGAGGACCATAGATGCAGTGGTTGGCCAAAGAAACTTAATTCATCAGATGAAAGACACATCATGCTTGCTTCCTTCAACAATGGAAAATGTGCAGCAATGCCATCAGCACAGAACTGGCAGAAACCAGTGGGACTTAGGTACTACCATCTACTGTCCAGAGAAGTCTGGCCAGAAGTGGTCTTCATGGAAGAATTGCAGCCAAAAAGCCATACCTCTTATGTGGAAAAACAGCTAAATGACTCAACTATACACAAAAACATAGGAACTGGGGTGCAGAAAAATGTTAGCAGGTTCCCTGGACTAATGAGTCAAAATGTGGAATATTTGACTTTAGCAGGAGGCAGTTTGTTGACTGAAGAGCTGGAGAGCGATACAATGAGTGTAGGCAACAGTGAAGCATGGTGGGGGTTCCTTGCAAGTTTTGGGCTCCATTTCTGCAAATGGAGTTGGAGATTTGGTCAGGATCAGTGGTGTCTTCAATGCTGAGAAATACAGGCAGATACTTATCCATAATGCCATACCATCCGGGAGGCGTGCGACTGGCCTCAAATTTATTCTGCAGCAGGACAATGACCCCAAACATACAGCCAATGTCATTAAGAACTATCTTCAGTGTAAAGAAGAACAAGGAGTCCTGGAAGAGATGGTTTGGCTCCCACAGAGCCCTGATCTAAACATCGAGTCTGTCTGGGATTGCATGAAGAGACAGAAGGATTTGAGGCAGCCTACATCCATAGAAGATCTGTGGTTGGTTCTCTAAGATGTTAGGTTTTGAAGGAACTCGGTAGGTTGTTCCTATCTGCAAGTGTAATTAGAAGAATTGATGCTGGTTTGAAGGCAAAAAGTGGTCACACCAAATTTTGATTTTGATTTCTCTTCTGTTCATTTACTTTCCATTTTGTTAATAAAATAAACTATTAACACTTCTATTTCTGAAAGCATTCTTAATTTACAGCAGTTTTTCACACCTGCCTAAAACGTTTGCACGGTACTTTTCATGTGTTAAATAGTTTTTTGCAGAATTGTGACAGTTTAGTGAGTTTGTGCTTTCTCTTCTATATCGAATTGTTGTTTGCATTGGATTATTTGGCTTTTTTCTAGGAATTCCGCCAGAGGTCTCTGGACTGGGAGAAGCAGCGTCTTCTGTATCAGCAACAGTTGACAGGATTGGAAGCTCAGCGCAGGACACTTGCAGAACAGGCTGAAATATACCAGGTACACACAGGGACACAGTTGTTTTTTGACGTCCATATTTAAGTGTACAGCTTAAGTCAGTACACAGCTATTATGATGGGCAGAATACATGAAAGCCAATCAGGTTTCAGTTTTCTGTAGCTACGTTAGAGATTATTTTATTGTTGTTGCTAGCATTGCCTTATTATTTAATCTGTAATCATCATAATTGTTCTCTAAGCTGAATTTGTTTAGCATCATTGTATTTTATCTTAATGCGCTTCAGCCAGAACTTTGTATTGAACGGGTAAGGGCTAGAGCCTCTGTTAGTTTTTATTGTAGTCTTTCCCCCCATTTGGGAAATTCCCACCCCAACACACACACACACATATTAACTAAAGGCAAATAGACTATGCATTGCAGCCATATTTTCACTAATAAGCTGTTTACCTATTTATTTTGTCATGACATTTTATTTTGCTTATTTGCACACCTAACCACTTTATCCAGCACAATTATCGCAGGCCCACTAAAAAAAAGGGACGCCACACCCACTCCTTTTACATAATTTTTTTAGCAAAATGTGCCTGTGATTTGCACTGCCAAATTTCACGTTTTTTATTTTATTTAATTTTTTATTCTTTTTGACTGATAATTACCTTTTTTTGATTTTGCAGCAGCAATCCCAAAGCCGTAAGCAAATGCTGGAGCAAACAAGCTTGGCTGGCCGATCAGAAATGCAGCTTCTCAGTGGTCAGCTGGAACGTGCTAATGATACTCTCTGTGCCAAAGAAGGGGAAGTAGAGAGTCTGAAGCTGCAGCTAGAGTCCTTAACTTCTGGGCAGGAGAGAACAGAGTGTGAGCTTGAGCAGGCTCAGCACACCATTAGGGTAAGGCCCCTGTGGCTGGTCTTTGCTATGATAATATTGTACTGAGGATGTTCCTCCCACAGATTTCTTTGGGGCTGTGTCCATTTTATATTTTTGTGGCTTATTTCCTATTATCTACTGCAGGTGTTCATATAGGGCCAAAAAATTTACACAGCGCATTACATATTGTACATTTGCATCATTGTCTGCCCTCAAGGAGTTAACAATACAAAGTCCTTATCTGACATGCATACATACACATACAGTTGGGATCGAAAGTTTGGGCACCCCAGGTAAAAATGTGTATTAATGTGCATAACGAAGCCAAAGAAAGATGGAAAAATCTCCAAATGGCATCAAATTACAGATTAGACTTTCTTATAATATGTCAAAAAAAGTTAGATTTTATTTCCATCATTTACACTTTCAAAATGACAGAAAACAAAAAATGGCGTCTGCAAAAGTTTGGGCACCCTGCAGAATTTATAGCATGCACTGCCCCCTTTGCAAAGCTGAGACCTGCCAGTGTCATGGATTGTTCTCAATCATCGTCTGGGAAGACCAGGTGATGTCAATCTCAAAGGTTTTAAATGGCCAGACTCATCTGACCTTGCCCCAACAATCAGCACCATGGGTTCTTCTAAGCAGTTGTCTAGAAAACTGAAACTGAAAATAGTTGAGGCTCACAAAGCTGGAGAAGGCTATAAGAAGATAGCAAAGCGTTTTCAGATGTCAATATCCTCTGTTCGGAATGTAATTAAGAAATGGCAGTCATGAACAGTGGAAGTTAAAGCAAGATCTGGAAGACCAAGAAAAATATCAGACAGAACAGCTCGCAGGATTGAGAAAAGCAATTCAAAACCCACGTTTGACTGTACGATCCCTCCAGAAAGATATGGCAGACACTGGAGTTGTGGTACACTATTCCACTATAAAGAGATACTTGTACAAATATGGTCTTCATGGAAGAGTCATCAGAAGAAAACCTCTTCTACGTCCTCACCACAAAACTTTGCAAATGAACTTATAGACAAGCCTGAGGTATTTTGGAAACAAGTTCTGTGGACCGATGAGGTTAAAATATAACTTTTTGGCCGGAATGAGCAAAGGTACGTTTGGAGAAGAAAGAGCACAGAATTTAATGAAAAGAACCTCTGTCCAACTGTTAAGCATGGGGGTGGATCAATCATGCTTTGGGGTTGTATTGCAGCCATTGGCACAGGGAACATTTCACGAGTAGAAGGAAAAGATAGACAGCCCAGAAATCTCAAAGAACTGTAAAGCCCTGTACACACGATCGGATAACCTATGGATTTTCGTCCGATGGATTTGACCATCGGAAATCCGATGAAACTGTTTTTCATCAGTCTTGGCCACACACCATCAGTTTAAAAACCGACGGCAACAAAACGACGGCACGTACAAAACGTACGACGCGCTATAAAAGGGCCGAACAAATCTAATGGCGCCACCCCTTGGGCTGCTTTTGCTGATTTCGTGTTACCGCGTGTTAGTAAAAGTTTGGTGAGAGCCGATTCGCGCTTTTCAGTCTCCGTGCTTTGCAGATCGTTTCCTGTTGTTCAGTTTGTGCTTGTGGGTTTGTATTTGTGATTCAGTGCGTGCAGTCAGGTCGTTACTGCCTTGCAGTGCCGACTTGGCCGTTCGTTTACTGTTTTTCAGATCGTTCTTTTCAGGCCTTGCTGTTCCACGGTGCGTTCTGTTTGAGTGCGTTCTGACCAGCCGACCGGTTTAAAACCATGTTTGAAGTGCGTTCTCGTTCTCGAGCTCGTGCTGGCTTTGGGCTTGGTGTTGCAGTTAACACTGTAACCCGAGTTCAGTCTGTGAACAGGGTGAGGAGGAGTTCATGAACTAAGAATTGGTTGCTCCAGCGGGACCAATTCTCTCATATGCCTCTGCTGCGGGAAATCCATGAGAATAACCCTGATGATTTCAGGAATTATCTCAGGATGACGGACCCCGTATTTCACCGTCTGTTGGATTTGCTGTCCCCCTATATCACGAGGCAGGACACTGTGATGCGCCAGGCCATCACTGCCGAGCAGAGGCTTATTGCCACGTTGAGATACCTGGCGACTGGGGGAACCTTGCAGGACCTCAAGTTCTCAACAGTCATCTCCCCCTAGGCTCTCGGGATCATTATCCCTGAGACGTGTTCGGCCATCATTCAGGTCCTGCAGAAGGACTATATGAAGGTAATTATGCTCCTTTAACCTCACATTATATGTTTTTATTCTCTTTTTTTTTTTTTCCTCCTAACACAAATATGCCTGTTTGTAATATCCTGGTAATGTCCCCATTTTCCACATGCCTTTTTTTACCTGTAAATCCCTTTTTGGGCCCTACATGCCTATTTCCCTCCACTAACCTCTCCAGCATGCTATCGTGGACGCAAACCCAGCTAGCCTTCTATTTTCCTTTTCATTTTTGGGGGGTCATTGCCCTCGTAGTTTGACAACCTTCCCTCCCCCCCCTAAAGATGTTAAAAAAATTAGTAGTTCTCAATCAAGCTCAGCAAAGTGGTAGATCCTTTTTTGGGATCCCCCACAATCCCCTTAGGCCCCCCCCTTAGATTATTTTAGAATGTCCACTCAGCGGGGGTGAGGCATCTGCTAAGTGGGCCTTTGTTTATTGTTTGGAAAAACTCCCTTAAATAATAATGTTACTCAACAATGTTTTTTGGTGTGTCATCTGCTTGCACTGTAACCATAAACCGTACTAATGTCTTCTTTTTGTTTGACTCCACAGTTCCCTAGCACACCACAGGAATGGCTGACTGTGGCCTCCCAATTTGCCCAGCGGTGGGATTTCCCCAACTGTGGAGGGGCAATTGATGGGAAGCACGTCCACATAGTGCCGCCACCCCGTTCGGGGTCATACTATTTCAACTATAAAGGTTTTAATAGCATAGTGTTAATGGCGGTGGTGTCGGCACGGTACGAGTTCCTGTATGTGGACGTGGGGAAGAACGGCCGGATGTCCGATGGCGGATCATTCGCGGAGACAGAGTTCGCTCACCGTCTGCAGGCTGGGGGTCTTGCACTGCCTCCAGATGCAGAGAACGTTGAAGGGCTCCCGTTCGTTTTCATTGCGGATGAGGCTTTTGGACTAGGACCACACCTGATGCGGCCATTTCCCCAATGCACCCTCACCCCGGAGAGGAGGGTTTTTAATTACCGGCTGGCCAGAGCTCGGAGAGTTGTGGAGAATGCCTTCGGGATAATGGCCAGCCGGTTCCGCCTGTTCCAGACAGCGATACATTTGGCGGATTATAAACTGAACCACATCGTCTACTGCTGCTGCATATTGCACAATTTTCTACGCAAATTTGCAAACAATTATGTGTCATCAGTTGGGTCTGAGGCCGGTCCATCTGAACTGATTAATCTGACCGGCCTCGGCACTGCCCGTACTGGCTTGGCCCCCCAAAGTGCCCGTGAAGTACGCCAGAAATACGTAGAGTACTTCACGGGTAGGGGGGCCATCGCAATGCCAGACCACATCTGACCAATTCTTAAACCTTTTAAAAATTAAAAATAAATTGGAATTCATACAAACTTGTGTTATCATTCTTGTATTTTGGGTTTATGTGTCTCCCAGGTTCTAGTAGTGCCAAGTGTAATTGTCCTTAGTAAATAGCCTCAAAACTCAGAGCGAAAAACACGTTTTTTGCATCTTCAGAACTGCTCTTGAGCATAGAAAGAACAAGGCACACCTTTTTTAGACTTCCCAAATGTTTTTATTGTTTGCACCGCATTTTGTTTTGGTTTTTAGAAATACTAGCCTTTTTTTTTTTGTGGTGCGGCTTTTTTTGCAGAAACATGCATGGGTCGGAAGCCATTTTTTTTAGTTTGAAAAAGTAATAAAATAACACTGTAAAAAAATACCAACTGGAGATGGGGTGATGGTACCCCTGATCCATCCCAAATGTTAACAAACACACTTTCTTTGGGAGCTCAAATGGGTATCTTCAACAAGATCCCATGGCTAGGGTAAACATGTGCTATCTGCCATCATGGGGGATCAATGGTCGTGCTTTGGGGATGTAAACCCTTCCTCTCCCCTACTTGAGGAGGGAGGAAGAGGTTGCACCCCCAAAACAGGGACATAGATATCCTGTGATGGCAGATAGCACATGTTGAGTCTTCAGTGTGTGCATCTTCACATTTGGGATGTTGGAAATCCCTGAGATAATGTCAGACGCAGAACAAAAAACAAAAAGGGGGGGTTCACACTATTCTCCCCAAAATATCTATCATGTTTTTATATTTTTGGTCAATCACAATCATTCTCTTTCTCATAATGTCCATTTCGCTACTGCATTCCATGATTTCCTGAATGATTATTTTGGCGCTGGCACTCGAGAATGGCGGATTTGGACTTCCTGACACACCCCCACGTTCAGTCCCTAAAACAAAAAAAAGGTTTTACACTAGGCAGTCCTACATCTGTATTTACCTTGAAGTTGTGGTGACAGACACTGACCTGTTGTGCTGATAAGCTCCACCTCTCCTTCCTCCACCTCCGCTTCCTCCACCTCCGCTTCCTGAACCTGGTGATCTTGGTCTGCTTTGGGAGCTTCGGGGATTTTCTGTGGTGTTGGGTTACTCGTCTCATGAGCATGGTGTCCTCCCACTCTCCTCTCCCCTATGGGAATTTACAACAAAATGTATACTTTAGCACACAGACTTTTTTTAGGCCTGAAAAGGGATCCTCAATGTTTTGAAGTGGGGTACAATTGATATTTGGCCCTGAGTTCCAACATGAACATATGTGATCTTGCAAACTCAACAAAGCAACATGTTATTTTTGAGGACACTCACAAATACACTTGGATAACCACCAAGGTATCCACTGGAGCACCTGTGTGTGACACCGTTAAGAAATTTGGTCATGTGGCCCAGAGTATAGTATCTTGCTGAAGAACAAAAAAGAGTACACAACTGCTGGAGTGTCATCTCCTTTACCCAGAATACAGTTTCTTCTTTCAGTCACATTCTAAATTTCCTTACAACACATCATCTAGCCAACAATGTGTAGATTAACATTGTTGAAGTAAAATGAGGCATGCCCACATGTAGTTTACGTGGATATGTGCCAAACATGTTTGGGGGAAGAGCAGCAAGTTATTGGTCAAAACATTGGGCAAATAAGTGGACTCTCCACTTAACATAAAAGATGAGATTTCAAAATGTGAACCCAGTCAAGACAAGCACATGGTGCAAAACATGGAAGAATACATATTACAATGTGAAAGAACACAGTAAAATATACTTACTTTTTTCTATGCTTTTTATAAGCTTCCTATACTGCTTCGGCTCCCTGAGCTTCAGGTCTGACCACCTTTTACGGAGTTGTTCCTTGGATCTCCTGACCCCATATTTTTTAGAGAGAGTCTTCGCCACTTTATCCATAATTTGTGACTTCCGGAGATTAGGGGTGTCGTATGGGCCATGCTTGCCGTCGTAATCCTTCCTCCGCAGAATGTCCACCATCTCCGCCATCTCAGAAAAAGACATATTAGTCGCCTTGTATCTTTTTTTTACAGGATCGGGATGTTTCCGCCTCCGGGCTTTCCTCGTCGGTAATTTCAAGGAAAGAAGCCACCTGTGTCTGCGACATGTCGCCGTCTCACACTGTGCGCCGATCGTTAAGGGGCGGGGAAATGCAGAAAAAGTCCGTCATGGGCGGGCGACGAGGGCGGAGTTACACGCATGCGCAGGGTATAAAAAGGGGAAAAAAGTTATTAGGGATGCGCGGAGTAAGGACGATCGGAAGTGAACCCACGAAGTGAACAAAGGTAAGAAGGGAACTCGGGCCTGCAGTGGCATATTAATGGGTCATGATTGTAAAGGGCAATATTGTGATAAGTTGAGGATAATCAATTCTGATCCTTTTTTTTTGTACTTGCTGATCCTAATAGATGCATAAACTAAGAGAGCCGGAGGTGATGCTTGTTTTTATTGAAAAGTATAAGGAACAGCGCAACCTTTGGGAGCTCAAACACCCTGCGTATCACAAAAGTGATGTACGACGGGCAACTATTACCAAATTAGCCGAGGATATGAAGCCATGGATCCCAGATGCAGACTACACAATGATCAATAATAAAATCAACAACCTGCGCAATTCTTATAAAAAAAAATTCAAGGAAGTGCGCCAGTCCAAGAGATCAGGAGCAGCATCCGACAATGTAGTAAAGCCCAAGCTGTGGTACTACAGACATCTTCTTCAATTCCTGGATGACCAGATCGAGGCCAAGGAATCTATTTCCAGCCTTCCCTCAACCCTTCCTTCCACCCTTCCCTCCAGCGTTCCTTACACCCTTCCCTCCACCCCTGCAGAGGCGGAGGAGGAGCCTCCCGAGCTAGAAGAGCCAGATCTTCACATCTTCAGCCCGGTATAGTATTTTTGATGCTAATTATTGTCCACTAAGTAATATGGAGTTGAACTGTTTGGCTTAGCCATAAATGATCCCACCCCCCCCCTCCAAAATAAACCAGTAATGAGATCAAAATTGTGTGTGATTGATTCCTCAAATAATAGAAATCTACATTTTATTTTATAAACAGGATGAGGCAAGCCAGGAGGAAGAGGGTCAGGAGTGTGACAGGCAGGAGGAGGCAGGGCCCAGTGGGACTCAGCAGGTCCCCAGGCCTAGTGGCAGCACCGTCTCCCAAGTGGCTCCCCTCCACGTCAGACCGCCAAAACAACGGCGGATGACACAAGTGGAGGAGGAGTCACTAAAGATGATTCAGGAGGCTGCTGCCATTATGAGGGCCCCCCTCAACCCTACGGAGGGGTTTAGCACCTATCTGGCGGATAAGCTGCTCAGAATGGAGGCGGGACAACGGGCCCTCTGTGAGCATCTCATCTATATGGCCGTACACATGGGGGCGAGGGGGCTGCTGACTGAGGCCACCCATAGCTCACATCAGCCCAATCCCTCTCCTCCTTCTCCTCCTCCTCCTGCCACATCACCACCCACAGTGGCCCAGCCTGCAAGGGTGCGTGGACGGGCCGTGGAGAGAACGCTGCAGAGAGGCGTGGAAGGAAGGCTACAAGGAAGAGCAGGAGGTGATTCCCTGGCCTCGAGCTGCTCATCCAGAAATTGAAGGTTGATGGAGTACCACAGCTTGGGATGATGTATGTCTTTGGCTGCTGCTCCTGATTTCATGCTGTTGTTGATTTTATTATTGATCATAGTCAGGTCTGCATTTGGGATCTAATGACTTTATATTCTCTGCTAATTTGGGAATAGTTGCCCTTCGGTTTTTGATTTGTTTTTTCCAAAATAAAGGGAAATTTGATTTCAGCCAACCTACATGCCTGATGTGTTTTTTTGAGAAGTAGCAATAAGATTGCATAAATACAATGTGTAATTAAGAACAAGGGACACCAACCTCCATGATTTTTCTAAAATTTAATATTATGTTGTTCTGAGAAATTGACACACCAAAAAATGCACAACAAATTTTAAGAGTCAAAAAACATAAAGGTGTAATTTGGGAGGTCGGCCTTGCAGAATTTTAATAATTATTCCGAAGATCACTAGAAAAAAAGAAAGACATACATTTGTCAGAACTCAGGAGAAAGTTCTGCTGCCAAAATGACATTTTAAAGACCGTTCGAAAGCAAAAAAACATGCGCTGCATTAAACGAGGCAATAACTTGCAGAATGACGAATGTGCTCTCCATTAGGAACGCTAGTTTTACAAGAACGAGCGCTCCCGTCTCCTAATTCAGTCTGAGCATGCGTGGGTTTTTAAACCGATGGACTTGCCCATAGACGATCGGAAATTCCCATCGGTTTTTTATCCATCGGAAAATTTTAAAACAAGTTCTATTTTTTCCATCCGATGGAAAAAAGACCGATGGGTACCATACAAGATCGGTTGGTCTGATGAAAACCATCCATCGGACGGTTTTCATCAGTTAAACCGATCGTGTGTACGGGGCTAAAGACTTTTGTAAGGAAGTATGGGCAAAGATACCTCAAACAAGAATTGAAAGACTCTTGGCTGGCTACAAAAAGCGTTTACAAGCTGTGATACTTGCCAAAGGGGGCAGTACAAGATATTAACTCTGCAGGGTGCCCAAACTTTTGCAGACGCCATTTTTTTGTTTTCTGTAATTTTGAAAGTGTAAATGATGGAAATAAAATCTAACTTTTTTGACATATTATAAGAATGTCTAATCTGTAATTTGATGCCATTTGGAGATTTTTCCATCTTTCCTTGGCTTCGTTATGCACATTAATACACATTTTTACCTGGGGTGCCCAAACTTTCGATCCCCACTGTACTAGGGCTAATTTAGACAGGAGCCAATTACCCTACCAGCATTTCTTTGGATTGTGGAATGAAACCAGAGTGCCCAGAGCAAACCTATGCAACTACAAGGAGAACATGCATGCTTAAAGCAGGTAGCATACTGGTTGGGATTTTAATTGAGGATCCTAGTGCTGCGCTGTCCATATTTTTCCACAGTTTTGCAGTGTTTAGTTTGGGGGACAATTGAGAACAGTTAGAATCTTTGTCATGTTTTAAATGCTGCTGTGTGACCAATGAAGATGTAACTCTCATCTGGAAATTCAATTAAGGGGGGGATTTCCGTAATGGGAAACAGCAGTTAAAGCGAAGTTCTGCCAAAAAAAAAAAAATTTAAGTCAGCAGCTACATATACTGCAGCTGCTGACTTTTAATATATGGGCACTTACCTGTCCTGGGCTCCCGCAGCGACCTATGCCCGGAAGTGGGAGCAAATACCTGGATTACACAGGTATCTGTTCCCTCCTCCCCCCTGAAAGTTGCCAAATGTGACACTGGAGGGGGGGAGGATTCCGAAAAGCAGAAGTTCAATTTTTGGGTGGAACTCCGCTTTAAATCCTAGGAAGGGTTCTATAAGGACCTCAGTGGGATAAATGTATATTTTATTATTATATTACTATTATCATATAAGATTTATATAGCGCCAACAGTTTTGCAGTGCTTTACAACGTTAGTAAAAACAGTACAGTTACAATGCAATTCAATACAGGAGGAATCGGAGGGCCCTGCTCTTTAGAGCTTACAATCTAAAAGGGAAGGTCAAGCAATACAAAAGGTAAGAACTGTGGGGGATGAGCTGATGGAGAAAATTACAATTACAGTTGTTAGGTGACTGCAGGATAGGCTTCTCTGAAGAGAAACGTTTTTAGGGATCGCCTTAAAAGTGGATAGAGTAGAAGATAGTCGGACAGATTGGGGTAGGGAATTCCAAAGGATAGGAGGGGCACGGGAGAAATCCTGAAGGCAAGCATGGGATGAAATGACCTGGGAGCTAGGGAGCAGGAGGTCTTGGGAGGACTGAAGAGAACAATTTGCTTGGTATTTTGGAACTAGGTTAGTGATGTAGCTGGGGACCAAGTTGTGGATTGTTTTGGAAGTTATTGTTTAGTATTTTGAATCAAATTTGATGAGCGAGTGGCAGCCAATGGAGGGATTGGCAGAGAGGGTTGCAGACGCTGAGCGGTCACTAAGGTGGATGAGCCTGGCAGCAGCTTTCATGATGGACTGAATAGAGGATAGCCTATGCAAGGTTAAGCCAATGAGGAAGGAGTTGTAGCAGTCGATTATTGCTATTTGTTTCTGTGATGGGGGGGGGGAAGACTTCCTCTTGCTGCTAAATAACAAAATAACATAAATAGGCCACTCTGTACTGTAGTTATCTAAACATTTAATTATAATCGTTTAAGAAACCCTCCTGCTCTTTCTCTGTACAGGTTCTCCAGGAGGAGAAAGCTGAGCTGAGGGCGACCATACAAGCTCAGACTGACTTTCTGCAGGGCTCCAAAGCACAGAAGGAAGATCTACACAGAGAGGTGTGCAGGGCGAATGAGACACTGAGAGAAAGGGAGAGCAGCATCAGGTGAGTTGATCTTACCTGAGAATAAAGGTGACCTTAAATCACTGCTGCCACTGACCTGGTTCCATTATAATGGATTTATAGGACATACGTGGTTGTAAGGTAACATTAGTTTTGATATAACTGTTTTGGAATGTGGAAATAAACCATAAGAAATGTGGTTGGAAAATGTTGTCCTATTCGCTTTTGATCTCAGTTGGTAGAGCAGATATATTCTTTGTGCAACCCACCAAGGCATAATTTTAATTTGATCAGCACTTCCCATGTTTTGTACCATGTACCCTGGCCCAGGTCCATAAAGCAGACTGTGACCGAGCTTCCCAAAAGCTACAGCCTTTTGTTAGGCATTTTTAGACTAAGAAGTTTCTTATTTTATAACTGGCCCATTAAAGATAGCCATACGCAGTTTGAAATATCTCTGAATTGGGTGAATTTCGACCCATGAGTTGGCCCTGTCAGTCTTCCTGACTCAACAAATGTCAATTTAAAAGAGATGTTTGGGTTTCCCCCAAAAAAAAAAAAAAAAAATGATACTCACCTACCGCGTGTCCCCGAAAATAAGACTTACCCCGAAAATAAGACCTTGCGCTATTTTCCAGGAGGGCTGCAATATAAGCCCTACCCCAAAAATAAGCCCTAGTTTGAGGTGCTTGTGTGCTTTTTGAGGAAACGCGGTATAATCCTCTGTTACGGCGGTGTGCTGTGTGTGTCTCTGTCTCTAGCGGTGTCAGGTGCCTTTGATACAGAGCGGTGCTCAGCTGATCTTTCCGCTGGTCTCCTCTTCTCCCGCCTGTCTTTGGGGCATCTCAGCTCCCCCTCCCTCCGCAGAGCTTCGGCGGGTCACTGAAGGTACGGTAGTCTCAGTGCACAGCCTCTGCAATCAATCAACATGTCATACTGTGTGCGGTATGTGGCATGGATACTTCTGTCTCCACAAGGTATTTACAGATTTTTTATCTTCACATGCTGGTGTGCTCTCTTCCCTGCTTCAAGCATTGCAGAGGGAGGGGGCCGGGGTCCCTCACTGGTGGCTGGGAGAGGTGGAGGAGAGCTGAGGTGTTTGGCACTGTTGGATTGCAGGGGCACACACAATTGTGTATTGTGTGCTACTGTAAAAGAAAGAATTTGGGCATTTTAAGTTTGTTTAAACTGGGGATTCCTGACAAGCAGGGAGAGAGAGAGAGAATATGTTAAGACCTACCCAAAAAATAAGCCCTACTGGGTATTTTGTTGCCAAACCAATATAAGACCCAGGCTTATTTTTGGGGAAACACGGTAGGTGGATGCAGCTTTGGATTGATCCCCTGTACTCCTCTTTCTCTGTACTCAGAACTGAACGATCAAACACAGCTGATCACTCAGTTCTCCCCTTCGCTCCGAGCAGAGAGATGTGACTGTTAGTTGGCGATTTGCTGAGCGGTAGAGCCAGCTGTCTGTCCAGGCTTCTGGGTGGAGCCTGGACCAGCTGAGTGACGACAGCGGAAATGAAAACCGGTCACAGACGTGCAGAATGAACTGCCCTCCTGTGATCCATAGGAGAAATAGATCCAAAAAAGCTTTGGTCATACTTCTCCTTTTTAATAATCATCTGAACTGGGTGAAAAATTATTAGACAAACAGTGACTGTGTGTGTCTTATCAAATGCAGTCACTGTTCAGGTATTCAGGCAGCCACGGGTCTCACTTGTTGCTAAATACAACAGCCAGCAGTGGAGATCCATGCTGTCTAGTGTGGATGGGGAAATCGAGTCATTTTCTCTCAAAATGCTAACTAACAAGAGAAAATCTATACATGTAGAACTAGACATATATTCCTGCTACTGCACCTTTATTTTGAGTGGTGAATGCAGTAAGCGACCTCGGCTGTCTTATAGGAAGGTTCAGCGGATGGAAGGAAGTGGGAAAAATGTTGACAAAAAGCTGTGTAGACTGTATGTAGAATTTTTATGGATCCCTGGGTATTCTGAAGATGACCTGAGCCAGGGAGCATGGAGGATATCTTCCTTTTGGGACTAAAGCCACCTTGCCTTGTAAAGTGAGCCCACAGGTTTACTTTAAGTCAAATCAGCTGATGGAATATGTATAAGGAACTTAATAGTTTGTGATCGTTCATGACTTTCTAATTATACTGTTTTCTTTATCGTACACCACGGGACACAGAGCTAGTCATTACATAATGGTTAAGGGTCACCAGCGGTGATTGGACACTGGCACAACCAATGGAAGACAGTTCCCCTCCATATAACCCCTCCCATCAGGGAAGTACCTCAGTTTTTTCGCCAGTGTCGAAAGGTGTTGGACGCGTTAGGAGGTGCTAAAGGAAAGCTCTACCAAAGAGACCCTCTGGGGGTAAAAGAGCTATGCTTTCGGATCCATCCAAGACGCCTACAAATGAGCTGAATCTGGATGGGATCCGGGCCTCATCCATGAGGCGTCGCCTGTAATGTCTCTCTTCGGAGGACTGGGCTCTAAGATCCAGCACTTTCGCTATTTCGCTATAAAGTCCTGGTAAGAGTCTTGTACAAGGCCCAGGGGAGAGGTATCCTTTAAATAGGAACACATATCCCTGAAGGTTGGCACACATAGCCCACCGTGAAGGGTGAAGTTTGGTATCTGTCTGAAAACTTTCAGCAGAAAAACCTGCGGCGTGGATAAGGTGAGATTAGAAGGTCCATAACTAGGTTGGGACCTTTTTCAAAAAGTGGATGTCTTCTTTTTTTCCACCACTGGGGGGAGTAAAGAGCTGAATATACTCACCTCACTCTGTTCAGTGTCGGCTTCGGCGAAGTACACTGCTCGTCACCTCCGCTGCTGAGCTTGCTTGAGCACCCCGCTCCTCCTTCCGGTGGCCGATACAGACACCTGCAGATGCAGGTAAGTGGGGACAGGGGCTGATGAGAGTCCTCTCTCACTATGGCCACCACCATAGCGCTAAAGGCCGCGCGCGCGCGCGCGCGCGCGGGAGCGCGCTTTATCGGAGGGGGGGGGGGGGCCGAGGCTGTGCGCGGGCACGTGGCGCGCGCAGGCACAGAAACGGCGCCAAATTTAAAAGACTGTCAGTGTAAAAAGCACTGCAGCAGCAAGCAAGCTCGTTAGTTCTCTTGTTCCTGGCAGAGAAACACAGCAGCTATACAGGGACGTAAGACTCCATGTGGTTGGATTGGGTACTTCCTAGAAGACATCCATGTTATGCATAGTTATGTGTTAAAAGTTGCATACTTAATGTATTTGCTAAACTGAACACGGTAGTATATGCATTTAGGTACCTTGTATTTTGTCTAAACAGTAAGTCTTCCAGGGGAAGTAATGCGGACAAAAAGAGATAAAAGAGCACCGCCGCCTGAGACAGGGGGCTCTAGCTGTGCTGACTCGGTACCTTCCTCTCCTGTGTTGCCAAAAGCACCTGTACAGGATGAGCCATTACCTCTGTCAGGTATGGCGGCTTCCCCAGTGAAGCATGGGCCTGCATATGTCACTGAGGACACTTTATCAGCTGCCCTAAATAATCTGGAGGAGAAAATTGCTACTTTAATCGCTAAATCCTCTAAAAAGGACAATAAGCGAAGCAGATCTCCTCCAGTATTGGACCTCCCTTCAGAAGTACCTGAGGAGGAGGAGGATGAGGAGGAGGCTACATCAGCAGAGGATGAGGAGTCAGACGGATCAGGGATATCGGATGAGCCTTTTTCGGTATCCCAGATTTTAAAGTCACAGGTGCAATGCTATGCAGGAGCCGTGCGAGCTGCATTTAGGTTACCCTCTTTGGAGGTAACAGAATCACCTGTCTCCTCCCTAGGATCATTAAGATCCCTGCAAGGTGCATGCTCCTTCCCGGTTCATCCGTTACTAGAGGATCTATTGTACGCAGACTGGCAACATCCAGATAAGCGTTTTTCACCTCCAAAAAAGTTTAACATTCTTTATCCTATGGAGGAAAAATTTTTAAAGAAATGGAGCCTGCCTACGGTAGATGCGGCTATTTCTTGTGTAAATAAAAACCTGACATGTCCAGTGGATAATGTACAAGTGTTTAAAGATCCTTCTGAGAAGAAGTTGGAATCCTTACTGAAATCCTCCTTCCTTTTGGCCGGCTCAATTATCCAACCTGCAGTAGCAGCAGTCGGTATGTGTCAGGTCGTCAGCCAACAGGTAAAGCAGGGGCTGAAGGAGCTGCCTTCAGAGCAGGCTAAAAATTGGGAGAATTTACCTAAAGCCTTATGCTTCACAGTGGATGCCATGCGAGATTCTATCATACAGGCATCACGCCTTACACTCCAGCTGGTACAGATGCGCAGAGTACTTTGGCTTAAGCATTGGTCAGCGGAAGCCCCATGCAAAAAGTTGTTGGCAAGTTTCCCGTTCCATGGCGAACGCCTTTTTGGGGAAGATTTAGAAAGATATATCCAAAAGATATCAAGTGGTAAAACGACACTTTTACCTGAGAGAAAGAAAAACAAGAGACCTTGTTTTAAACACACTCTCTCCCCAGCTCCCGGGAAATCGGACTCCAGCCAGTGGCGACGGCCTTTTCAGCCGCCCAAAAAAGCCAAAGAAAAGGCTCAGAAGAACAAGAAGCCGTGGGGTTCAAGAGCTAATAAGCAAGCCCCCAAAACCTCTCATTGAAGGGGCGCCCCCGCTCGGCCGAGTGGGGGGAAGGCTTCGTCAGTTCTCAGCGACTTGGCGGACAGAAACCCAGGACAAATGGGTGGTATCCACAATATCCTCAGGGTACAGACTGGAATTTCGAGAGATCCCATCTTCTCAATTCCGAAGTTCAAGACTCTCCAAGGATCCACAAAAAAGAGGATCCTTCTTCAAAGGTTTGAATCACTTAATAGCTCAAAGTGTGGTTACAGAGGTACCCCAAAAGGAGCAAGGTTCAGGTTTTTACTCAAACCTCTTTGTGATTCCAAAACCGAACGGAGAAGTCAGACCCATCCTGGATCTAAAAAATCTAAACCAGTTTCTGAACGTTCGCCATTTTCGAATGGAAACGATTCGATCCGTGGTCGCTACTTTAAAAGGCGGAGAATTCATTGCGTCCATAGATATCAAAGACGCATATCTACACATACCAATCCTCCCCGCTCACCAAAGATTCCTAAGGTTTGCGGTAGAAGATCGCCACTTTCAATTTGTGGCCCTGCCATTTGGTGTAGCCACCGCGCCCAGAGTATTCACAAAGGTGCTAGCTCCTCTGTTAGCAAACCTAAGAACACGGGGCATTGCGGTAACAGCCTATCTAGACGATCTACTATTAATAGATCAGTCAAAGGAGGGATTGGATCACGCTGTAGACACTACAGTAGGATACCTGGAGCATTTAGGATGGATTATAAACTTACAAAAATCCTCTCTCCAGGCCCAAAGAAGGATAGTGTACCTGGGCATGATCATAGATACAGCCCAAAACAGGGTATACCTGCCAGAGCCAAAGATACAGTCTCTGAAAGACCTGATCCACAAGGTCAAAGCAAACAAGAGGCCGTCTATTCGCCTTTGCATGAGACTATTGGGAAAGATGGTAGCCTCCTTCGAGGCGGTCCCTTACGCCCAGTTTCATTCGAGACTACTTCAAGGCAATATTTTAGCCTCCTGGAACAGGAAGAGCCAAGCTCTGGATATACCCATGCGCCTGTCCTCACAAGTACGCCACAGCTTCAATTGGTGGCTAGAAGCCAGGAATTTACGGAAGGGAAAGTCCTTCCTCCCAGTGGCCTGGAAGGTGGTATCTACGGATGCCAGTCTATCGGGCTGGGGTGCAGTATTCGAGGAGGCTTCTACCCAGGGAACCTGGGCCAAGACTCAGGGGATCCTGCCCATCAATGTGCTAGAGATCCGGGCGGTATATCTAGCCCTCAAAACCTGGACATACAGGTTACAGGGCTACCCAGTTCGGGTTCAATCCGACAATGCTACGGCAGTAGCTTACATCAATCACCAAGGAGGCACCCACAGTCGGGCAGCCCAAAGAGAGGTGAACCGGATCTTGGCATGGGCAGAAGAGCATGTACCTTGCATCTCTGCAATCTTCATTCCAGGGATAGAAAACTGGCAAGCAGACTACCTGAGTCGTCAGCAGCTGCTACCAGGAGAGTGGTCTCTTCACCCAGAGATCTTTCAGGCCATATGTCTGAGATGGGGAAACCCAGATGTAGACCTGCTAGCTTCCAGGTTCAACAAGAAATTGGACAACTTTGTGTCCAGAACGAGAGATCCTCTAGCCTACGGGACAGACGCTCTAATAACTCCATGGAATCAGTTCTCACTGATCTATGCATTCCCTCCGATCCCTCTTCTACAAAGACTGCTTCGCAGGATCAAGGAGGAGGGAATACCAGTAATCCTAGTGGCCCCAAACTGGCCCAGGAGGCCTTGGTATGCCGAGATCGTAAAAATGGCGATAGGAAGGCCCTGGAAGCTTCCACTTCGACACGACCTGTTGTCACAGGGTCCAGTATTCCACCCTTCCTTACAAAGGCTAAATTTGACGGCCTGGCTGCTGAGACCCACATTTTGAAAAAGAGAGGGGTCTCTGGCCTGGTTCTTTCTACGCTCATTAATGCTAGAAAGCCAGCCTCCAGACTCATCTATCATAGAGTCTGGAAAGCATACGTTTCCTGGTGTGAATCCAGAAGTTGGAATCCTCTGAAATATGAACTAAGTAGGATTCTTGCTTTTTGCCAGTTAGGAGTGGATATGAAATTAGCCCTTAGCACCATCAAAGGGCAAATATCGGCTCTATCAGTCTTCTTTCAGAGACCATTGGCATCTCACTCCCTAGTTCGGACATTCATTCAGGGGGTACTGAGGATAAATCCTCCAGTCAGGTCTCCCTTGTGTCCATGGGATTTGAATTTGGTATTGTCAGTGTTGCAAAAGCAACCTTTTGAACCTATTCGCCATATTCCTTTAATTATATTAAGTAGGAAATTGGCCTTTCTGATTGCTATAGCTTCTGCTAGGAGAGTATCAGAGCTAGCAGCTCTTTCTTGTAAAGAGCCTTATCTAATTTGTCACAAGGACAAGATCGTACTACGACCCCATCCGGCTTTTCTGCCTAAGGTGGTGTCGGCTTTTCACTTGAATCAAGACATTGTTCTGCCTTCCTTTTTTCCAAACCCGCGGACGGCGGGGGAAAAATTATTACACTCTCTAGATCTAGTGAGAGCGGTAAGGGTGTATCTGCAAGCAACCGCTCAGATACGTAAAACAGATGTTTTGTTTATTTTACCAGATTGTCCCAAGAAGGGCCAAGCGGTATCAAAATCCACCATTTCCAGGTGGATTAGACAAGTAATTGTTCAAGCTTATGGTTTAAAGAACAGGACTCCTCCTTTTCCTGTTAAGGCGCACTCTACCAGGGCGATAAGTGCTTCATGGGCAGTGCACCACCAGGCTTCGATGGCTCAGATCTGTAAGGCTGCAACTTGGTCCTCAGTCCATACATTTTCCAAATTCTATCAAATAGATGTGAAAGGACATGAGGATTCCGCCTTCGGGCGAAGTGTGCTGCAGGCAGCAGTATAGGGCTTCTGGTCCGCAAGCGGTCGGTTTGATCTGTGTCTCCCCCCCTTCATATGAGCATTGCTCTGGGACGTCCCATTATGTAATGACTAGCTCTGTGTCCCGTGGTGTACGATAAAGAAAATAGGATTTTTATAACAGCTTACCTGTAAAATCCTTTTCTTGGAGTACACCACGGGACACAGAGGTCCCACCCTTCTTATGGGAACCTTACTGCTTTGCTACAAAACTGAGGTACTTCCCTGATGGGAGGGGTTATATGGAGGGGAACTGTCTTCCATTGGTTGTGCCAGTGTCCAATCACCGCTGGTGACCCTTAACCATTATGTAATGACTAGCTCTGTGTCCCGTGGTGTACTCCAAGAAAAGGATTTTACAGGTAAGCTGTTATAAAAATCCTATTTTTTTTTTTTGACCCTTCATCAAACAAAACTATGTGTGAGAGATGCCTCTAAATAAGTTCACTCATTTATATATTCTTTTTATGGTGTGGGGGGAGTCTGCCTACTGTTTTACTGGCTGCTAGAACAGATTTTTCAGCATATAATTGATTAGTATTTTGAGCACATAATATGAAGAGATATGCTGCATACTAATTCATATTCTCTTTATATTACAATGTGAATATGTTGTATATCTTTAATAGGCAGATGAAATGCGTTCATGGTTTTATGATTAATGATTCCAGATCATTAGAAGAAAGATTAAGAGGAACCCGGCTCTCTGATGGGTGTACAGAGGTGGATGTTCTGCGCGCTCAGCTGTCCGTCAGCCATTTAAATGAGCAGAGGCTACAAGATGAAGTGACCCGACTAGAAAGTCAGATTGGGTCAGTGACCGTCCAATGCCAGCAGCTTGCTAAAGAGATTAAGGAGAAGGCTGAATCAGGGCAGCTGTTAGAAGAAGAGCACACAAAATGCTGGACAGAAATTAAGAAGGTCAGCGAGAGTTCTCTGTACTTTTTATATTATTTGATTTGGCTTGAAACGATCTTGATGATCTGTGCTGTGTACCAGGGCCTTTGCTGTCATATGTATTCCTTACTGCCATTTTATGTGTTGTAATCCTACCAAGACAGGGGAAGTGCAAACTGCCTTCTATCAGTTCTCAACTAAAAGACTAATATACAAAAAATATTCGCGCTACTAACACATATAAGCAGCTACAATGCCTGTGAAGAAAAGCAAATACAAAGGATATACAAAAAAAGTGTAGCGCAATGTGTAAAAAATGTACAGAACTTATAACACCCAAGTGCTAAACTCAAGGTGAGTGAATCCAAAGAAAAGTCTGTATAAATGAATACAAAATTCAATAGGATTGAAAACGTGTTGAAAGAGTCTCTGGTGACCATTCAAAGTGAGTGACAAATCTTCCAACATGAAATAGTGACTTCAAACAACAGGTGACTGTGACATGACCACCACCACCACATAGAAGGGAGGCTTACCAGAATGAGTGGACCCGACAAACGTCTATGGGGTCAACTCAGGCTTGATTGATATATATATCCGTGTGTCCAAGATCCCAGCTGGCGTCTCATGTATCTAGATCCAAGATCCAAAAATATCACTGAATCTCCAAAACCCATACACATACTTAAGTGACTCAAAGCAGCAGGACCATAATGAGGGAAAGAAGGAGAGGGCACATAGCGTAATACAGTAACGAAAATGTATTAAATGCAGGTAGATACACTTACATTATATCTGTGAAAAAAGCGCTTTGCAATACACTCAGTGGCAGCAGTGGAGTCCCCCGACGCGTTTCGCAATACCTTGCATCGTCTGACGCCGCGCAGCCTTTGTCTAACAGGACTGGAGGCCTAATTTTTTTCACTTAAATTTAAAATGCACGTTAACCCTTACCTACAATAAACTTCCCTTATTTGGTCTGCCAAATATACCATTAAACGTGTTTTGTTATATCTATTTGATAAGTTCAAGAAATTACCTGTTGATTCCGCCAGAAATCCTGATAGCTGATAACTTCCTGCGAATAAAAAGGTTTATAAGGACAAGGAGAGAACTGTGTCCTTTTAATCCATCGGAAATGAAATAGGCAGGGTTGACACCACTTTTTTAGGAGATCAGAGCTCAAAAGACACGGAGGTTGATTTACTAAAGGCAAATAGAGTGTGAACTTTTCAAGTGCAGTTGCAGGGATGCACCAATACCTGTTTTTTAAAAACGAGTACCGATACCTGTGCTCAAGTACTCGCTGATACCAATTACTGTATGTGTGTGGGGCGATTTGAGCCTAAACAAAATGAACGGGCTCCAATCGCACTGCAAAGAATCGCATGTGATTTGAACAGAAATGCGGCGTGATTCTTGTCTGAATCACATGCAGTTTCCCGCACTGCTCCTGTGTGAACCCAGTCTGAAGCCTCTGACTAGCCTTGGTTCACGCATGAGCAGTGTGGGAAATCGCATGTGATTTGGACAGGAAGCACACTGCGTTCCTATTCAAATCACATGCGGTACTTTGCGGTGCGATTTGAGCCCATTCATTTGTATGGATGCAAATCACACCGCAAAGCTATTGGTTTTAGGTATCAGAGCATTAGTACGAGAACTTGTGCAAGTATTTAGTATTGGCATTGAGGGCGGCATCAGTGCAACCTTACTCCAAGGGCATTTGCTTCAGAGCTTGGTAACCGAGGGGAAGCTCTGCTGACTCCGATCATCCAATCATGTCAAAGCAAAAAAGCTGTTTTGCTGTTGCAAAGTGCACAGTCTTTTTGCCTTTTGTAAATCAACCCCATCAGCTGATGGAATATGTATAAGAAATTTTATAGTTTGTGACCGTTCATGACTTTCTAATCATAGTGTTTTTTTTTACCCTTCATCAAACAAAACTATGGGGGTTATTTACGAAAGGCAAATCCACTTTGCACTACAAGTGCAAAGTGCACTTGGAAGTGCAGTCGCTGTAAATCTGAGGGGTTGATCTGAAATGAGGGGAAGCTCTGCTTATTTTATCATCCAATCATGTGCAAGCTAAAATGCTGTTTTTTATTTTCCTTGCATGTCCCCCTCGGATCTACAGCGACTGCACTTTCAAGTGCACTTCACACTTGTAGTTTGCACTTGTAGTGCAAAGTGGATTTGCCTTTAGTAAATAACCCCCTATGTGTGAGATTCCTTCAAATAAGTTCACTCACACATATTTATTTATTTTATATTCTCCTTGCACATGACTGGATAATCTGGATGACTGGAACCTTCATTTAATTTACTGAGCTCTGGAGCAAATACACTTGCAGAGTACAACTGCAGTCTTTTTGCCTTTTAGAAGATAACCCACATTGTGTTATAAGCTCAAACAGTACAGTAGGAGCACACTTTATTTCTGTTACATTAATGATTACATTTCTACACTTTCAGCATCTTTTAAAGGGATAAAACATTGAGAAATGTAAAGTGCTATATTTCCCCCATGAAGCTTAGTCTAAGGGCTACCTTAAATGCATTCAAACACGCACACCCATATTTGCATACCTCCCAACTTTTTGAAATGGGAATGAGGGACACTTATTGGCAAAAGTATGTAGGCATAGGACACGCCCCTTGCCACGCCCTTTTAAAGTAGAATTATACAAAAAAATAGTTAAACTCACAAGTGCTTTTTAACCCCAATTATTCCTTTTTATATTGGCTTTTGATATTTACAAATTCAGCAGTTTAGAAATTGGATGAAAGGTTTATCACCGGGAAACACCTTTTGAAGATAAATAGTGCATTTTATATACAACTATATAGATCGGACCAAAATGAGCGACATTGTTCCAAATCGGGGACCGTCCGTCCAAATCAGGGACAGTTCGGAGGTACAGTATGTATTGGGGCCAGTTTAGACAGGAGCCATAAACCTACCAGCATGTCTTTGGGGCTTAGGAGGAAATCTGAGTACTGGAAGAAACCCATACAAGCAGAGGGAGAACCGCATGCAATTAGTGCCCTGGTTGGGATTTGAACCAAGGGCCCTTGTTCTGCAAAGCAGAAGTGCTAACCACTAAGTAACTAAAGTTCTTGTCCTTTCCCCCAGCTTGTGACTGGGCAGTAACATTTGGAACCACCAGACTGATGAGCTCTGTCTTTTTCTTTCTCGTACATCACGGGACACAGTGCGACATAGTCATTACTATGTGGGTTATATAGATACCTTCAGGTGCTGGCACTGGCAACTTCCAAAACCGGAAGTACCCTCCCCTATATAAGCCCCTCCCCTCCGGGAGCACCTCAGTTTTTTGCTAGTGTCTAAGGTGTTGGCCAAGAAGTAACATGTGTTTTTCACTGAGCTTGCGTACAGGTTCTTTTGGGCCTCAGTAAGCTATTCCGGATCCGACCAAAAAAGCTTCATAGCTAAACGGTCGGTACCCGGGCCTTGCAAAGAGAAGAGCAAGGTTTTGCCTGTAATGCCTCTCTTAGGAGGGCTGGACCCTGGGATCCAGAGCTCTGGTCATACCCACGACCAAGATGTTTTCTGTGCAGGGTGCTATACAGGTCCAGGGGCATGGAATCCTTGGGAACCCGGTCCCTGAAGGTTTGATTACAATGCCTGCCGTGATAGGTGAAGTTTGGGCTTCTGTGGACCAAACAGAGTCCTGCGGCGAGGAAAAGGTAAGTGGGGGCCCTCAGGAACTTGGTTCTATTGGGGGACCCCCAAGCCTATTTTGTCTTTCTGTCTGTTACCTAAGGTATTCCCGCTAATATTCTGTGTATGCCTGTTACTACTGAGAAAATGTAAAAATTTTAATAGTAGGCAAGAAAAAAAAAAATGTGTAAGACCGCGGTACCTGTGTTAGACACTAGAGGCCGCTATGGTTCTTTTTCTTGTAATGTGGATTTTTTTCTTCCAAAATCAAATCCAGGCAGTTGGTAAGTTCTCTGCTGGGAAGCGGTCTCCTCTGCCCTGTTGCTGCGCTCATCCATCCCCGGGCCCTGCGGCAGGGACCCTGGCTCCCATCTAGCTCCTTATTTTTTTCAAAAAAGGCGCCGAAGGCGCACGTGCCCGCGCCTCTATATATAGAGGCGATCTGGAAAAAGGGGCGGAGCGGGTGGATGACGCTCGGTGTGCGCCGCGGCGCTACTGCGCATGTGCGGGCGTCCAGCGTGTTTTAAAGCACAATCACAGCTGGCTAGTGAAGTGCACAGACAGAGCTAGCAACAGTAAAAAGGCACACAGAGGCGGTTGATGCAGGCATCCCCTAGAAAGGCACTTTAGTAGACACCAACTGTTATATAGCAGCAATTGTGCTAGACTATTTTCAGTAAAAGTGGTGTTTTTACGGCTGGAATACCTCAGCTTTAGGCTTAGGAATATGCCGTCCAGAAGCTCCGGAACTGAATCTTCTAGGAAGCGAAGGGGGTCTCATCGGGCTCTGAGGATCTTGGGCTTGCTTCTGCTGCACCAGTCTCCCCTGAAAATTCAGAGGTAAGTGACCGTAGAGACCCCGCAGGGGTACTTGGTACTGTGGCTGTCCTCAGTTCACCTGCTCCTGTGTATGTAACAGAGGAGGTTTTTTCCTCAGCTCTGGGAGGATTAGAGAGAGATTGTCAACATTGATCGCTGCCTCCCTGTCAGGGAAAGCACGCCCGATCTCCGTCTCCTCCTTCAGAGTGCCTGTTAGCAGAGCAACAGTCCCATACAGGGATCGACCTGCCTGAAGGGGATCAGGATGAGGTTGATTCTGTTATAGAGGAATCAACAGTGGAGGAACCTTTCTCAGCATCTCAAGCTGAAAGATTATGGGTTCAGTCTCTGACTAACATGGTCCGATCAGCATTTAAAATGCACCTTGCGGAACCATCAACCACTACTGTCTCCTCGTTGGGGTCGCTAGAAGCCACCAGACTGTCTGTTCTTTTCCACTTCACCCTTTACTGGAAGGGCTCATTTACCAGGATTGGGAACATGAGAAAATATTTATTCCCCCCAAGAGATTTCCGGTGGTCTATCCCATGGAGGATAAGTTCATCAAAAAATGGAAGGTCCCTACAGTGGACGCAGCCATCTCTTGTGTGTATAAATCACTGACATGTCCAGTGGATAATGTCCAAATGTTCAAGAACCCAATAGATAAAAAATTGGAGTCCTTATGAAAATCTGCTTCTTTCTACAGCAAGCTTGGTGACACAACCAGCAGTGGGGTCTGCTAAGCAGTGAAGGATCAGTTGAAACAGGTCTTGAGGGACTTGCCAGATCAGCAGGCCCTTGCCCTAACTGATCTACCTAGAGCCTTAAGCTTTGCGGTTGACGCCATAAAGGATTCAATCCATCAGGCCTCCCGCCTTACGCTGTCTGTAGTACATATGCGTAGGCTTCTATGGCTCAAAAACTGGTCTGCTGAAGCTCCCTGTAAAAAATGGCTGGTTAGCGTCCCATTTTCATGGTGAACGCGTATTCAGGGAAGACCTGGACAAATATATCCAGAAAATTTCCAGCGGTAAAAATACACTCTTGCCGGTTAAAAACAGAGTTAGAGGTCCCTCTTTTAAGAGGCCGGCTTCTCCAGTCCCTGGGGCATCGGCTGTGAAACAGTTCCGACGGCCTCCTCGGTCAATTCCCGGGGGTAAAAATCAGGGACAATCGCAGGGTAATGAGAAACCCTGGGTCAGGAGAGGTACAAAACCTTCCCCAAAGTTAAATTCATTGAAGGGTTGCCCCCACTCAGTCGGGTGGGGGGAAGACTCCAGTTGTTCGCAGAGACCTGGCGGGACACGATCAGAACAGATAGGTGCTCTCCGCAGTATGTTTGGGATACAGATTGGAGTTAAAAGACTCTCCTCCTTCACATTTTTTGAGGTCAAACGTGCCAAGGGATCCCCGGAAGAGAGAGTTCCTCCTGTTGGCACTAGAACAACTATTGCTCCAAGGAGTAATTATGGAGGTTCCCCTGGAAGAATGGGGGTTCGGGTTTTACTCAAACCTCTTTACAGTCCCGAAGCAAACGGGGACGTGAGGCCCATATTAATTCTAAAAGGGCTAAACAAATTCCTGTATATCAGGACTTTCCGATGGAGTCGATCCGATCGGTGGCCACTGCCCTACAAGGGGAGGAATGGTTAGCCGCGATCGACATCAAAGATGCTTATTTGCACATTCCCATCTTTCCAGTCCACCAAAAATTTCTACGCTTTGCAATAGAAGGGCGCCATTTTCAGTTCAGAGCCTTACCCTTCGGTCTGGCCACAGCACCACGAGTGTTTACAAAAATTCTGGCCCTTTATTTGCCAATCTAAGAACACAAGGTGTAATGATAATGGCATATCTAGATGACTTGTTGCTGATAGACCACTCAGTGAAAAACTAGACGTGGTCGTTCACAAGACAATCAAGTATCTGGAATCTCACGGTTGGATTATCAACCGAGACAAGTCAGCCCTAAAAACCAGTCAAAAGTCTGGAATACTTGGGGCTAAGGTTGGATTCAGGCCAGAGAAAAATATTCTTGCCTCGAGGAAAGGTGTTGTCTTTGAAAGATTTGATCCACCTAGTGGGTACAAAAAGACAGCCGTCCATACGCCTGTGCATAAGGCTGCTGGGAAAAATGGTGGCATCATTCGAAGCAGTACCCTACGGTCAATTCCATTCAAGGAATTTGCAAAGGGCCATACTGTCAGCCTGGAACAAAAAAGTTCAGGCCCTAGACTTACAATGTCCTTGTCCCCTTCCGTTCGCAAGAGCCTCCGTTGGTGGTTGGTTCTCCAGAATCTGGAAAAAGGGAAATCCTTCAGTCCGATTTCTTGGAAGGTGGTCACTACAGATGCCAGCCTTATAGGCTGGGGAGCAGTACTGGAGCAATGGTCTCTCCAGGGCAGATGGTCGGATGCAGAAAAGGCCCTGCCCGTCAATCTCTTAGAGATACGAGCAGCCCGGTATGCCCTAGTAGCATGGACATCCAAACTCCAAGGGTCCCCTGTCAGAATTCAATCAGACAATGCCACAGCAGTGGCATATATCAATCATCAGGGTGGCACCAGGAGTCGTGCAGCCCAGAGGGAAGTAAATTACATCCTGAAATGGGCAGAAAGATATGTCCCAGCCATATCTGCAGTATTCATTCCAGGAGTGGAGAATTGGAAGGCGGACTTTCTAAGTCGCCAGCAATTATGCCCAGGGGAATGGTCCCTTCACCCCGAGGTTTTCTGGACAATATGTCAGCGGTGGGGAACACCGGATGTAGATCTTCTAGCATCCAGATTCAACGCAAAGGTGGACAGGTTTGTCTCTCGGACAAGGGATCCCCTAGCTTGCGGCTCGGATGCCCTAGTGTTCCCTTGGGATCAGTTCAAGCTGATATATGCATTCCCACCGCCACAATTGTTACCTCAATTACTCCGCAGAATCAGGGTAGAAAAGAAACCAGTGATTCTGGTGGCTCCAGCGTGGCCCCGAAGAGCGTGGTACGCGGAGATTGTAAAATGTCAGTGGGGAGTCCTTGGACTCTCCCACGTCGTCCGGACCTGCTTTCGCAAGGACCGATATACCACCCTTCCTTACCAGCCCTAGGTTTGACGGCCTGGCTATTGAAGCCCACATTCTAAAAAAGAGAGGGCTCTCTAATCCTGTGGTATCTACCATGATCAATGCCAGGAAGCCGGTATCCAGGCAGATCTACTATAGAATCTGGAAGGTGTACATCGCGTGGTGTGAGGCCAAGAAATGGCATCCACGTAAGTACGTAATAGGTAGGATTCTGGACTTCCTACAGTGGGCTGTAGATAGGAAGCTTGCCTTGAGTACTATCAAGGGTCAGATTTCGGCCTTGTCAATATTTTTTCAAAGGCCCTTGGCTTCGCATTCACTAGCAAAGCCTTTATACAAGGAGTTGTGCGTATTAGTCCTCCGGTTAATATTCCCATATGTCCATGGGATCTAAACCTGGTTCTGTCGGTTCTACAGAAACAACCATTTGAACCATTACAGATATTTCCTTGGTTCTTCTCACCAGGAAATTGATATTTCTAGTAGCCATTCGTTCGGCTAAAAGAGTGTCGGAATTAGCAGCTATGTCCTGTAAGGAGCCATATCTGGTTATCTATAAGGACAGAGTAGTGTTACGTCCTCATCCAGCCTTTCTTCCTAAGGTGGTATCGAGGTTTCATTTGAACCAAGATGTGGTTCTTCCTTCTTTTTTTCCCCAAACCTAGTTCGGTAGAGGAAAAGTTATTGCATTCTTTGGATGTAGTAAGAGCAGTTAAAGCTTATTTAAAAGCCACTGCTCAGATTCGCAGAACGGATACTTTGTTTTTTCTGCCGGAAGGCCCCAGAAAGGGTCAGGCAGCGTCAAAATCTACTTCAGCCAAGTGGATTTGACAGGTCATAATGCAAGCCTATGGCTTGAGAAGGAGACCGCCTCCGTTCAAAGTTAGGGCGCACTCCACGAGAGCAGTTGGAACTTCATGGGCAGTGCATCACCAGGCCTCCCTGGCTCAAATCTGTAAGGCCGCAACATGGTCTTCAGTACACACGTTTACTAGGTTCTACCAGGTGGACGTTAGAAGTCAGGAGGATGTCGCCTTTGGGCGCAGTGTGTTGCAGGCCGCAAAAGATCCTCATGTCTGATAGCGCTCAGCTTATGTATGGTGTACCCCCCCCTCATTGGGCATTGCTTTAGGACATCCCACATAGTAATGACTATGTCGCTCTGTGTCCCGTGATGTACGAGAAAGAAAATAGGATTTTTATAACAGCTTACCTGTAAAATCCTTTTCTTGGAGTACATCACGGGACACAGAGCTCCCACCCCTCTTTGGGGACACTTATTGCTTTGCTACAAAACTGAGGTGCTCCCGGATGGGAGGCGCTTATATAGGGGAGGGTACTTCCGGTTTTGGAAGTTGCCAGTGCCAGCACCTGAAGGTATCTATATAACCCACATAGTAATGACTATGTCGCTCTGTGTCCCGTGATGTACTCCAAGAAAAGGATTTTACAGGTAAGCTGTTATAAAAATCCTATTTTCTATCACCTTGCCCTGCAGCACAGCTATATGGCTGCTTGTGCCGCTTCTCCCTTTCCCAGTCTGTGCTGTACAGGGGATTGCAAAAGACTGAACTTGATGACATGGTAAATTCAGGAACCTAACGTGCTCGAATTTAGAAACTACATTTACAAATGTGCTGATGAATATAGAGCTTGATTCTTTTGTGCATTAATATCTGCATGGAATTTAGCTTTAATGGCAGGTCCTTCAGCAACATGTACTTACCTTCTCTTCACTCCTTTTGGTACTTCATTTGAACATCAGAAGTGAAGAAATAGACCAGGTTCTTCCAGGTATGGGGAGCATGTGACTCGCCTCTCTTGCTTCCATATGGCAGTGCTGGTGCTTGGTGATTGGCTGCTAAGACGCCCAGTTCTGTCACGTGGGATTTGGACAGAATTTCAGTTTATCATTTATTTGAAGTTGATACCTTTAATACAAAATTCCAACTGTTACTCTATTACAGTATTCTGTGTATGCCCAGCAATGTAATTCACACTATAACTAACTTTCCGTACATCTAAAGTATAAAAAGTCCTGTGAGCCTCCACTAATCCAAACTGCCTTAATTATCAAACATCAGCTGCAAGCGTTAAAGATGCCTCATATATCATGCAAATGTGGATAAATAAATATATACGCTGCGCTTTCCAAAGTCATACACTATGCCAGTGTAAAACGAAACACATAAAAACCTCCAATAGTGAAAAAAACGTCTTTCCTAACAGTAGAAAGTGACAATAGTGCAATAAATGAACACATATTAAATATAAAAAATAAATATATAAAAAATGTGTATATAAAAGCATAAACAATGATGATAATTAATATAAAGTGCTAGTGTGCAAAGAAGTGCAATTCCCACTTTTATGATCCTGTAAAGATTATCAGTGACCCACTGATGCATAAAAAAAGTGCTCCTGTGCATGTGCATAGCATCCAGTATTATATAGTTGTATCAATATTGCATTAAATACCTAAGGGGAGCACCAGAGTGAGGAATACCATGGCATGTTCTGGATCACCTAGCAGTTTTATAACCGCAGGAACTTTATTGCACCTAGCAGTTTTATAATTGCATGAACTTTAAAGTGGTTGTAAACCCACTTAGATAACTTGCACCTATAGGTAAGCCTAGATTAAGGCTCACCTGTAGGTGCAAGAAATATCTCCTTAACCTACATGGTTAAGGAGATATTTACTATAAATCGATGCGCCGATGACGTCACGCGCATATGCACTAGCGGGCCGGCTTCATTGCCGGTTTTATGAATGGGCTCTTGCGCATACGTGTGACGTCATCGCCGCTCCGGCCAATCACAGCGCCGGAGCGGCGATACATTGACATCTGTGACGGGACATCGAGGCAAGATGGCGGCGGAGGTGACCGAGGACCGCTGTGGGGGCTTCAATCTCAGGTAAGACATTCACAATGAGCTAGTATGCTATGCATACTAGCTCATTATGGCTTTCTTTTGCAGGGTTTTTAAAAAAAAAAAAAATTCCAGGGTTTACTTCCTCTTTAAAATCGCATAAACTTTATTACACCTGGATAGACTCTTTTTGATACCATACACGTGCACAGGAGCACTTCTTTGAACATCCCAGCAATGCAATATTGATAAACTATATAATACTGGATGCTATGCACATGCACAGGAGCACTTTTTTATGAATCAGTGGGTCACTGATCACCTATACAGGATCATAAAAGTGGGAATTGCACTTCTTTGCACAGTAGCACTTTATATTAATTATCATCATTGTTTATGCTTTTATATATTTATTTTTTATATTTAATATATGTGTTCATTTATTGCACTATTGTCACTTTTTACTGTTAGGAAAGACGTTTTTTTCACTATTGGAGGTTTTTATATGTTGCCGTACATCTGCTTGTAGTAATTATTTATTCTTAAACTATAAAAATAAATAAATAAAAATTCCTAAAATGAAGTAACAAACAAAAAAAAAGAAATAATGAAAGTTTCCAATGTTTCTTCTAACAGTTGAAGAGCCAGCTCTCCCAGGCTGAACTGTCATACAGCAGTGTTCTCGATGGGATGAGGAAGGAGATCTCTCAGCTGACACAAGAACTACACCAGAGGGACATCAGCATTGCTTCCTCCAGCATTACAGCCAAAGAATGGGAGAGGAGAGTGCAAGCTGAAAGACTCAGAGCTGAAAGGGAAGCATCACAGCATAAGGTACTACACAAGTAGTTGTAGAAATATGATGGCTATTCACCTTGCATGCAGCCGGTGAAATCACTGGCGCATGGGCTCTGAAGGGACGTCCGCCTGTGCCATTTCTTCAGAGCCCTGTTGCGTGACCAGCGGCTTCCACGCGCATGCGCGGGAGTGATGTTATCGCGGCTCCTGACAGTCACAGAACAGGGGTCCACGAACCCGGAAGGAAGACCGGGTGAAGATGGACGCTGTCTCCAGCAATGACTCTGCGTAGCTGGAATGCTTCGTTTTGAGCTAAGTTTCACATAATGTGCTAGTATGCAATGCATACTAGCACATTATGCCTCTGCCTTCCAGGTAAGAGAAAAAAAAAAGTTCAGCGGTTACAACCACTTTAATCCTTGCCCTGCCAGGTCCGCACAGCATACGGACTTGCAGCACTGCTGCCAGCTGGTCACTGATACCGGTAAGCCACTAATCAGAGCTATTTACCTAAAATGTGACACCCTCCTCACCGCTTTTTGCACTGTGTCTCCCACTGCTCCACCTGCTTTTGTTGACATCTAAAATGCCCCCACTCTAATTCTTCCTTACCCTACCACTTCACCCCGCTGCTCTGATTCTCCCCATAGCACCTATTCCCCCCCCCCCCCTCGCAAATTCCAATCACCTTGTAGCTACCCTGTAGTTGCCAGGTTCCCTCCTCTGTCCTCCCGCCGGCTTTGGGGGGCCCACCTGCTGCTCCTCCTGCTGCTCTGGCCCCCCTCCCTGCAGCTGCTGGCTGGCTCTTTCTCCACTCCTCCTGCCAGCTGCAGCCATTGTCTGGTCGCTGTCATATTGGAGAGCGGGGGGGGGGGGGGCTGGTAATAGTGTTTTGCAAGCCCACTTCCTTTCCTGAAGGAATACAGTCAACGATCAGTACAGACTGTGTTTTACTATGTTTCAGTTTGTAAATGAAACATAGTAAACACTTTGTACTATGCTTCATTTTATGAATGAATAGAAGTCTCTATACAGACTCCTATTCATTTATCTACAGTGCAGCTCAGGCTGCAGAGAAAGGGACTGACTTAAGTCTCTTTCTCTGGCTCAAAAAATAGACATTAGAGGCCTGATTGCTCTCCAAAAACCCACCCCCCATAAAAAAAAAAAAGGAAAAAAAAAATTGTACCTGTAAAAATATAAAATAAAAAAATAATGTTGTAATAAAAATAATGGGGGAAAATTTAAACATGCGTCTGAATCTCCATTGCCGCTGAAGCCCGATCCAAGTTTGAATCTCACCCCAGTGTATACTGTCAGGCGGCGAGGAAGCAATGCAAAGCCTCCTTACCACCTGTTTTAAATTTATTTTGCAGACAAATGCTCCGCAACCATGTTCATTGCATGAGGTTGCGGGCCATCTGCAGTGTTTCCCTATTGACGTGAATGTGTAGTGTTTGATGGGCAGTAACGCTACAAGTTTGATCAACTTTGCTGTGGGAGTGAAGCATCATGGCCGCAGCACCCCAAGGCCTAAGGCGGGGTATACCACAGTGAGGCAGTGTTTAGATGCACAGGTGTTACGTGCATCCCCATGCCGGCAGTCCTATTGATATCAATTGGGACACAGCAGCTGCACGGGTATGCACAGGTGTTTTCAGTGCATTGCTGTGCAGGCAGTCCCATCCATATCAATTGGGATGCAGTGGCTGCATGAACCCAGCCACTGCTCCCAACTTGACATCCATGTGGGTGCATGTCCCTGGATTCACACTGTCTGCATTTGGGGCCATACACCCGCATGGATGTCACATCTGTCCTTGCAGCTGCTGCGTCCCAACTGACATGAATAGGACTGTCTGCACAGAACACCTGTGCATCTCAATGCAGGTAAACATGGCCCTCCATGGCGTACGCTTTAGCACACCCCATTGAACGAGGAATTAGTAGGAATTTAGCAGGAATTTTGTAATTTATGTTGTGGTTTTGTGTGCAAATATGGATTTTAGTGTGCTTTTAGTTGGGGGGGGGGGGGGGTCTTTTTTAAACTCTGAAAGCTGTAAGTGAAAAACAGAAAACCTCCAGATCTTTAGAGCGATTTGGTTATTTACATTTTTGCATACATTTGATTTTCACCATTTCACAAAAAGGCTCAATTTAAAATTGACAAATTTTGATACATTTATTTATTAACTTACCGGTAATACAGGTTAAGCTTTTATATTTAGTAGGAATTTTGTAAAATGTTATTGTATATTTAGCAAATATATTGTTTTAATAAACATTTGCGCAAGTTTCACAGGGCCTTCAAAATCCGTTTTTTATTTTACTGATCATGTGTTTTCAGAAAATACATGGTTTAGGGGGTATTTTACAAACACTGAAAACTGTAAGGGAAAAATAAAATAATGGACATTTTGCAAAATTGGCCACCTGAGTTTAAAAGTGGAGCCTGGCAACGAAAGGGTTAAAGTACATCGGTTCAGAACCCTAGTACTCGCCTCTGTGTTAGTTGCCCCCATCTTGATTCTATGTCTTCCTCCTGTCATTTAGCTATTGTCGACCTGAAAGTTGCGCGACTTACAGTGCTATTTTGCCAGGCTTTGGCGCAACTTCAGCGTGACTTTGAAGCAACTTCAGGTTATGTCTGTGTAACGTTTCTGTAATGTCGGATACAAATCACATCAGTTAAGATGAGGATAGAAGTCGCCTTGAAAGTAGTACAGGAACCTTTTCTAAAGTTGAAGCGACTTCAGTAGTGCTAATTAAGACAGCTGTCATTGACTAAAATGTGATTTCACATTTCACGTGACTTGGGGTCTCACAAGTCAGATCCTAAGTCGCAGCAGTGTGAACCGAGCCTAAGGAAATCAGATTCCCTCTTTGTGCTTCCTGAAGGTTCTCACAGGGGTCTCCTGACTCTCAATCCACTATTGCTAGGTGGATGAGACAAGTTATCATTAGAGGCTATAGTCTGAAGAATAGGGTACATTCTACAAGACTTGTTAGTGCATATGGTCTTTTCAGCATCAGGCATCTGTTTCTCTGATTGCAAGGGGTCCACCTGAACTTCTGTTCACATGTTTATTAAGTTGGGAAGTCTCTGTAATGAGGACAAAGTCTGCAACAAAACTTTTTTTTAGCAGAGTGGGGGAAGGTTTGAAGGTTGTAACTTCTGTGCAAGTTTTTAGGCTATCCATCTATGCTACATTTTCTCTTATTCAACCCCATGCGTTGAATGAGAGAAATCACTTGATTCCCCAACCAATGCTTTACAGCATGAATGAAGTAATCTCCCCTGCTGGCTATTGCATTCTGACAGTCGCTACTCCTGTGGCTGTCTGAATGCCCAAACAGTGACTGAATATGATTGGCTGCAGTCACTGTTCAGCTGAGAATTTTCCATACATCTTTGATTTTCAGATCAAAATTTGTTGAGCCAGGTAGTGCCAACAGGGCCAGCCACAGCTTGAATTTTGGCTGATTCAGTAGAAATCAGAGAAAATTTGAACCTTGTATGGCCGTAATTTCTGTCCTAGTGACACATTACTTTTATTTCCACTTATTATATTTCCTGCCTTCCATATTTTGTGCAAACATTTCACACATTTGACAACATTTTTGGATTCCAAGTGCACCTTGTTCTGATGTCCTAGGTTTCTCTGGCAGCTTTGGAAAGCGTAAGAAAGGAGAACCAGAAACTAAAAGAAATGCTTGAAAATCAAGAGCCAGATGTCCTGCTGGTAAGGTCAAGTGATGTTCTGAATTATAGTTGGCATAGATTGGCTAAACGGGCAAAGCTGTAAAGTGACAGCTGGTGTAAAATTCACCCATGTTCCTATATATAGCCACATGCCTTACCTTTATTTCTGACTTGGGATATGTTCTGGTGCACAACGTGTATGGAAAAGGGTAATTTCCCTTTACTGTGAAGAAATGGGAACAACCATTGAATGATCACACTTCCCAAATATGAGCAATTCTTAAATTTTTAATTGCTAATTTTTACATAGTAGATCTCTGTGTGGATTAAAGAGTATATATAGCCATTTGTTTTTTGTTTTGGATAGAGGTGGGAAGGAATCGAACCCCTGTCAAGGTTGTATTTCTAGGTGTGTCCATGTTAGGGAGGATCATCCTGTCCATTTGTCCTGTTGAAAGTGATTGTAAATCCCAAATTTTACACCTATCACAAAACAAGAGGTAAGGGGACATTTCCTAATGGTGTGACCTGTTTAAGGGGCAACTGTCTAAAAGGGGATTTCCAATAATTTTATAGAAATTTCCTCTCACTTCCTGTTGTGTCTTTGGGACAGGAGGTGGAGGGACTATCAGCAATTAATAAATTGATAGAGATTTTAACTAGGGCTGTTACTGATTAAAATTTTCGTGTTCGATTTAATAAATTTTTTTCTTTAATCGATTAATCGACTCATTTCGATTAACTATAACGCACATACAGATCCAACTACTTTTAGCTGATCTCCTTGCAGGCCGATTCCCAGTGCAGCTACCAACCACTGGAAAAATGATTAGCAGGATACAAAAAAACACACAAAGGCAGCGCTCAATGGGAATAGCATTAAAACTTTTATAGTCTTCAAGTAGGTAACAAAATAAATATTGCACTGGAGATAAAATCGATGTAGCTACATAAACTGTAAAAATGGTGCGAGCAATACCGAACGGTAGCAAAAGCAATCATAAAAATGTGTACAACGATACCACTGCTGAATCCAGATGAGGAGGGGTTAACATCAGTCCGTCGGCATGTAGATGTCCCGTGAAGGGAACTATCACAACTCCCGGTGGATGGCTGTAGAATCCCAGGTTGATAGAGGGAAGTGTAACAGCCCTTGCGTGTGGCCGATAGTAAGGTCCCGCCGGCATGCAGATATGAAGGCACAGCAAAGGAGCCCTTCAGATGGACACGGCAAGCCCCGCCGGTGTCCGTGATGTCACCGGATCTCTGACAGAACTCCCTGAAGACCCGGAAGCCAGCGGAGAGGCGAGTACCGATTAAAATAATTTTGATCGATCAAAAAAATGAATCGATTAATCAAGGAATTAATAGTTAATTTCCACAGCCCTAATTTTAACCCTTCCTTTTATCCAAAACAGAAAATGTTTTGGCTATACATGCACTTTATTTTTCCACAAGTGAAGCGTGAATTGTAAGTGTATTTACAAATATTGTGATGTTTATAGCTGGTCCTTGCATTCTGTGCTTCCTGAATTGATGGATTTAATTCAGAAAAGCACCAATGAAAATACACTTTAACTGACTGCAAGATCACATTCCTAAAATGTAAAGAAATATTTTTATACTTAATAAAATATTTGAATATTATTTTCGGCTTCATTGCTGGTTCCCTACTGTGCATGCTCGAAGCATGCATCGCTTCCTAATTGGCCCGGCGGTGGAGGAAGGAGGGGGCGAACTTCCGAGGGACAGTGCCGGGGCGCAGTCTCCCGAAAGTGGGGAAGTGTACCTGTCAAAAACAGGGGAGACACATAAGCGAAAGCTCCACTTTAACTCCGCTTTAAAGGGGAGGTCCAGCCCCCCCCCCCACGGAAAAAAATAAAAGTCAGCAGCTACAAATACTGTAGCTAATGACTTTTAATATATGGACACTTACCTGTCCTGGAATCCAGTGATGTCGGCACCCCAGCCGTTTCCAGCAGCTCTAGGTGCTGTTGCCTGAAAAGGGAAATCGGCAGTGGTGCTTTGCGGCCGGTTCCCTACTGTGCATGCGCAAAGCGCGCTGCGCTTTGTAACTGGCCCTGCGGCCGGGGAAGGAGGAGGGTCAAACTTCCGGGTGATCTTGCCCCGGCGAGTTGACCCAGAAGTGGGAGCAAAGTACCAATGAAACATCTGTCTGAGCTCTACTAGCCAGTAAAAATAACTGATCTTATCTGTTTCTAGTAATGCAAAATATACCAATATACAAAGAATAATGAAATCATTGCCTATTCTATTTTTGTTGGGCCTAGTTAGAGTACCTGTAGGCATTTGATGATTATTGTGTAGTACCTGTATTATTATACAGGATTTATATAGCGGCAACAGTTTGCGCAGTGCTTAACAAAATGAAGGCAGACATGCATTGCGTCCCTGCAACCTTATTCCCCTGTGGCTACCCTACAGCCAACGGCTTCCCGCCATACTTTACATACACCCTTAGTGAAAGAAGCCATTTAATGAACATTTGTGGGACTTAAAAAAAGCAGTAACACTTTTTTTTTATTTTATTTAGGTCATGTGCTTTCAGAAAATATATGGTTTACAAACTCTGATGCCGCATACACACGATCGTGATTCACGGCGGTGAAAACACCGCCGTGAATCACGACAGGAAAAACGAGGGAACAGCTTGTTCCCCTACACACGGCCATTTTTCCCATAATTTTTTCTCTTGGCGAGAAAAAACGACCATGTGTAGGCTCCGCGGCAGTGTTTCCCTATGGGAAAACTGCCGCGGAAAAAAATGACAGGAATCACGACGAGAAAAATTAGAGCATGTTCTAATTTTTCTCGTCGTGATTAATGCCGTTTTTCCCATCGGGGAAAAATGACAAAAAGCCCACAGACGATCGTTTTTCTCGTCCAAAGGAAAAAATGTAATTTTTCCCGACGGGAAAAATGATCGTGTGTACGCGGCATAAAAGTGCAAAAGGGTAACATTTCACAAAAAGACACAATTTAAAATGTGCAAATATTTGTTATTGACTCAATACAGTTTTAACTTTTAGATTTATTAGAATTTAGCAGGAATTTTGAAAATTTTTGCCATGTATGTATCCACTAATGTATTTAGTGTATTTTTAGCGAATATATTGTTTTGATAAACATTCGCACAAATATCACAGGGCCTAAAAAAAAAATCATTAGCACCTGGAAAATGGAACAATAGAAAAATTGCAAAAATGGTGTGGCCACATGTGTTTAAAAGTGGAGCGCAGGGCCTGGCAGCGAAATGGTTAAAACCATGTTTCCTGATGATCCCAGTTTTGCCATTTACAAGCTTCAGAATGATGCTCTGGTTACCAGTATTTATTATTTTCTTAAAAATATTTTTTTTAAATTTTTTTTTTTAAATTTTTTTTTTTTTTTCTTCCCTTGTGCATTTCTGTTGTATGTGCTCTATGAATTTATTTCAGATCACAATCACTTTGTGCTTTCAGGCTTTGGAAAATCTTGAGTGTGAGAACCAGAGACTAAAGCAAGAATTGGCCCAGGCTCGGGGGGATCTAGAGCTTATTGGGCAGACACGAGACTCTGATATCCGGACTGCAGTGGATAGGTGAGGAAACAGGTGGATCTCTTGGATGAGAGCAAATTATGTGCTACTGGCAAGTTCATGGTTCTTACTGAAAATGTTATTACTGTATATCACAAACATCTTCTTCGAATGGTTGAAGGCAGTACCCCATTTCCTGTCACAGAATTTAGAATAGCAGAATTTTACAGATGTCTTTCTTGTAGTTGTAATAGGGGATTATTCACCTTTTACATGGGTCTATAACCATTTCCCAACCGCACTATCAATGAATGACCAGCGCAACCACCTTGTTCTTGGGGGCCAGCAGCGGGCGGCGCGCTCTGTAATCACAATGTCCTCCAGACACTGCTGATCAGAAATTGAGGTAAAGAGCCAATCAGTGGCTCATTACCACGTGATCAGCTGTGTCCAATCACAGCTGATCGTGGATGTTAACAGAAGCCAGTTATCGGCACTCCTTTCCTCTCACTGACAGCGTGAGGAAGGGAGAAGAGAGCCAATAACCGGCTTCTTTAACCAATGCTGCCAATCAGTGCCCCCTCATCCGTGTCACCTATCAGTGCCCATCAGTGCAGCCTCATCAGCGCACATCAGTGAAGGAGAAAAATTACCTGTTTGCAACATTTTATAACAAACTATGAATGTTTTTTCTTCAAAATTTTCAGTCTTTATTAATTTATTTAGCAAAAAATAAAAAATAAACAGTGGTGATTAAATACCAGCAAAATAAAGCTTTATTTGTGTGAAAAAAAAGGATAAAAATGTAGTTTGGGTACAGTGTTGCATGACCGCGCAATTGTCATTCAGTGCCAGTTCACACCAGCGCAATTCCAGTGCCGGTTCCCGAATCGCATTGAACTCGCAGGCAGTTCAAGCTGCCCTATGCGAACCGCTGCGGGTGTCAATAGAAATTTAATGACACCCCCGGGCCCCAGATCGGTTCATGTATTGCAGTGTAAACTGTGAATTCGGACAGGAATCGGGTCGCATGGGTGTGACAAAAAAGGGATAAAAAACAAAGGCAGGCGCCGCTGAAGTAAAACTGTGTGATTTTAATATAGCAGCAACATTAAAACACTCACATTAAGGTGTCTTTAGATCGGCATGTGGGGGTCCTGTGGGATGTGCACCTCCGCTCGTGCCAGCAATGTTCAAGCCCAGTGCAGTGGAGCCGGTGTTTAATCCTGAGGCCTGGAGCGCAAGCTGCTCATCTGTGCTGAGGCGCAGCGTGGGGCGGGATGGCGTCACAGGACCAAGATGCAATGCATTTCGGTGCATGCGCAGTGAGAGGAGGAACACACTACGCTCACCTTTTTCAAGCTTGACGAGCAGCTTGCGCTCCAGGCCTCCATTCGGCCGCCGCACGAGACTCGGAAAACTCTCCACAGGATTTAACACCGGCTCCACTGCACTGGGCTTGAACATTGCTGGCACGAGCGGAGGTGCACATCCCACAGGACCCCCACATGCCGATCTAAAGACACCTTAATGTGAGTGTTTTAATGTTACTGCTATATTAAAATCACACAGTTTTACTTCAGCGGCGCCTGCCTTTGTTTTTTTAGCTCTTAACATGCTCTGGAGTACAGCTTCTGCTCCCCCTTGTTTGCAAGGCAGCCCAGAAGTGCAAAAAGACTGTTACCTCACCACAAAGCAAACTGCTTAAAGCAGGGCTCGACAATCCCCGGGCGCCAGGTCGCAAATGCGACTAGAATTAGCGACCTGGGGCAGCACAGCTGAGGTTACCTGTATCTCCGTGCTTTCATATGCAGGCGCTACTTACGTATGCGTTCGCTTCTGCACGCATTGGTCGTTGAAAAAAAAAAAAACCTGGCTCCTAACTTTTTTAGCTGGCTCCTAGATTCCAAGCAAATTTGTCAAGCCCTGGCTTTAAAGGACTTCTTTGGACCTAGTGTCCCATGCTATATTTCAGTGAGCGCCACTAACCATGTACCTTTTTTCTGTGACAAAAAGGGGACCTGCACTATTTTCGTCTGAATGCGATGCAAATTCAGCCATACAATCTGTATGACCAAATTTGCATCTCACAGACATTGCATGTGATATGCACAGCAGTGTGGTGCGAATCCCATACAATATCTGACATCGCACAAGTATGAACCGGCACTCAAGGTGTGACAGCGTTGAAAGCTGAAAATTGGTCTGGGCAGGAAGAGGGTAAAAGTGCCCAGAAGGCAAATGGTGAATGCACCAACCTGCCTAAACAGGGGGAGGTTCAAAAATGTGCCTCCAGAAAGTAGTGTAGTGTTTTTTTTTTCCAAGGTCACCACAAAATTTATATTGGCATGTAGATTTAAAGCTTTTCCCTAATGAATAACTTAACTCCATCATTCAGGTTCCAGCTATGTGACTGAAGTTGAAATGCTGCAGGCAGTACATTGCACACCCTTTCCATGAAGCTATTGTATGTCATTTCTTAGACTTCTTTCAGACGGGCTATTAGGTGCATACCAGCAGCAGGAATTAGCGGATTCTTTCAGCTGGGATGACAAGTGTATGGGATCAGCAGCGGCTGCTCAGTCTATACAAAAGGATGACATGCTGAAAGGAGCCGTTGCTTTTCGCATTTAGTCATACAACAAACGGTTGCCTTCGGTTTGAGATATACTGTATGTATGACCCTGGGCGCAGCTCAATGTCGGACATCTGTCCCTAATGCCGCGTGCACACGATCGTGATTCACGGCGGTGAAAACACTGCCGTGAATCACGTCAGGAAAAACGAGGGAACGGCTTGTTCCCCCACACACGGCCGTTTTTCCCGTCATTTTTTCTCTTGGTGAGAAAAACAACCGTGTGTAGGCTCCGCGGCAGTGTTTTCCTATGGGAAAATTGCCGCGGAAAAAAATTACAGGAATCACGACGAGAAAAATTAGAGCATGTTCTAATTTTTATCGTCGTGATTGAAGAACTGGGAAAAACTGAAATTTTTCCCGACGGGAAAAATGATCGTGTGTACGCGGCATGAGGCTCGGTTCACACTGGTGCACTGTCCGACATCAGATGTGATTCGCACTGCAGTGCAAATCCTATGCAATGTCTGTGCGATGCGAGCTCAGACATACAGATTGTATAGCTGAATTTGCATCGCAGTCGGACCAAACTCACACAGGACCCTTTTTTTTTGGTCCGCACCAGAATCGGATTGCATGGGTGGTCACCAAATTCCTGTCTGAATTGATAGTTTGCACAGTGATATGCGAACTGATTTGGGGGTGTCATTAAGTTTGAATTGACACTTTCAGCGGTTCGCATAGGGCAATGTGAACTGCCTGCGAGTCGGGTGTGATGCGGGAAGCCACAGTGGAATCGCAGGGTTCTCGCATCGCACCAATCTGAACCGAGCTTAACTGCAGGTAACCGCTCTGTGTGTATACATGTGAACAGCGACAACTCCTCCCAGCCTGTCATTGCTTTGTACAACCTGAGCAGGTGCAGCTGTTCATATACACACTTGATCCCAGCCGCATAAAACTGCTGATTCTTCCTGCCAGGATCTGTGTACATCTAATCACCTGTCTCAAGGAGGCCTTAATCTTCAAATCATGTGAGAGCACAGGGGTTATAAATCCACTAATAAACCTTCATTGTCGTGTACTGAAGAAGTATCTGGCAGTGCATGTATTGATGGGTTTTCCCAAATTACTTATTTACTTAATGAAAAACATAGCTGCAAATATAAAAACTGTAATTTTTCCCTCAAGATCAGTACTTCATTTAGGGCACATTTGTAAATGTAATAGGTTTAACTGCTCCATAAAGCATTTGTCTCCTTTTACTGACAGGAGATCCCGGGAACTGCTGGGCAAACATGAGGCAGAGCTGACTGCACTTAATGAGCGGTTGAATAAAGTCTCTCAGCAGTATGAGGAGGTCCTGTGTGCTCTCCATTCTCAAAGGGAAGCCGCCTCTGTTCTGAAAGGTTTAAGTAGGACAAGTTCTCTGGAATCGGTGTCATCTGAGCACAGCCAAGCAGATGTCCGTGTTATAAGTGAGGACTCGAACCAGGAATTGCAGGTGAAAACGGATTCCACTTATATGTAAACTTAACATATATTTCATTTTACTGATATGTGCCTACTGTGCCATGTACTTGCATGAGAAAGTATCCTGTTCTCTTTCTATTACTTCCTTTGTGTGAAATCCCTGGTGTTCCTGCCAGTTCCTCTGCTTTCCTATTATAAACTGGGTCCGGATTGCCTGGACTTCGCACTCACCCTGCAGGTGGAGCCCTCCAGCAGTCTCTGTTCTCCCGGTGCTTAGCGTAGTGGCTTCTGCGACCACATGGCCTTCAGCCTCCTGTCCTGATTGGCTGGGGCAGGAAGCCGGTTCGCTGGTATCACAGGGTGGGAGGGTTCAGGGGGCAGTGATCTGCGCCCAGAGGACAACCTAAAACTGGTTAATTGGGGCCTCAGGCTGTGGTCATGTGCTTGTGAGGAGGTGACAGACCAGGTGGAGACCTGTTGGTCCGGCGCCCTGTACAGTGCACTGCCACACAGATATGGTGTGGGCTGGGAGGTTGCGCCCCTCATGGACCGGCCACCACTGCAAGGTATCCCTGGGCCTACAGCCTTGTAACTGTTTATCTGCTTTGTGAGGTCTAAGGCACTGCTGCCATTGCTTGCTAGGTTCAGGGGATTTAGTGATTCTATTTCTGTTTGCTCTCTCTTCTCCTTGCTGGAGGCTCTGACATTAAGATGTAATGCCCTGCCTCTAGTGAGTGCAATTTCTTTTTAATTCCCATCTAAACTAGCTCCATTTTTTGTAAACCTCCCCCCCCCCCCATGCATCTCAGAATCTTACAAGTCACTTCTGTCAGATGTTAATAATAATTTGTTTTATCGTTCAATTCGCATTTTGTCATTGTAGCTCCCAATGCCATCATCCTCCCCAGCCAGTACAATAGCTGCACGGTTCCTACAGGAGGAAGAGCTGCTATCACAGGATCTTATTCAAAAACTAGATTCTCACATTGAGGAGCTGAAACAAGAAAGTCGCCGCACAGTGCAACATTTCACAGACGCCAGGTAACACGGGTGGGTTTCTGCTGTCTGTGCAACAGCCACGAAGGACTGTCTTATCTACCAGATGTCACTGGGTTAGTCTTCTACTCACCTTACCTGCTTTACCTCAATTTTTGTGTTTTTAAGTGTTCTACACTATGTACAGTATATAAGCCATTAAAACTCTTTTTTGTGTTATTTATATACTCTTGTACAAAAAATACAAATCCTTTGTGGGGTGAATTCAAGCTTTACAATACATGGTTTGTGCTTGTATAATATTTCTATGTAGATATTTTGAAGAACTTATTACTGCCATATGTCTTGTATGTACTATTCTAATATGAGACTTTAAAGAGATAAGGACCGTTTCCCTGCAAGAGGGAAGGTAGTATACGCACCTCTACAGTGGCCTGTCTCCCCGTCTGTACTTTTCCAGTGCTGCAGCTTTCATCACTCTCCTGGGTATTCAATGCTTTTGAAAGTGTTTGATGCCTTTTTCCCAATGATAGCACCTTCCTCTGACCCAATGTCATTGCTAAGTCCTGCAGTGACATAAGAGTCAGAGGAAGGTACCAACATGGTGGGGGACACAGGTATCCAACACTTTAGTAAGCAATGAATAACAAAGAGACTGATGGAGGCTGAAACAGAGGGGAGGTAGGTCACATGCTGATTGAGAGGTGAGTTTAATTTATTTTCTCTGGCAACTGGATATTGAACTTTCTTAAAGGTTGCTTGTGGTTCAGTGTAAGCTCATCTTGTAGTTTGATTTGTTTATCTGGCCTAAAGCAGAGTTCATAGGAATTCAACTGCCACTTTACTGGAGTCTAATGAGAGATGTCAGATGTTTGTAATAAATATGGTAGGCACCATTGCAAATGATGCTGGTTCTGCCTTTGCCACAGATTGTTTTTGTTTTTTATAGAAACTTTTACCTTAATCTCTTAATAAAAAAGAGTACATGACATGGCAACCCATCATCAACAACCAGATTTCAGCCTTGCTAAATTAAAGGTGCTCAGAACAATACATAAAGCACATGTCATGAAAATGGCGGACCCTTACCCTGTGCCTATACTTGACATTCACATTGTTTACATCTCTGTTGCTATTCAGTCAATAGACAGGTACCTTAGTCACCATAGGTGTCTGGCTCAGGAGGGATGTTTTTTTTTTTTTTTTTTTAAAACGCGTTCGCTTATATGCTTATTAATTGGTATCTGTGGGTTACATCACTTTGCAAATTGCTCTTCTGCCTTAGTGAAGACACTGTCACCTTCCATATACAGGGCAAAGTGACAATGTATTTGCAAAGCCCCTCCCCAGGGACCCACTGATACTCCATGTCCCTGCACTTCCCTGCCATTGCTTCCATTTTCATAGTGGGCACGAACATCTCCAGTGTCAGCTGGTGGTGGACGCTAAAGAGAGCAGGTACATCACTCAATCACATGTGACAGCGCTTAAGCCTAATGATCTGCTGCTGGATCACTAAACCTTCCTTTCCTCTACAGCCAAGGAAGCTGCCACCTTTGCCTCCTGTGATCAGCTATAACATCATCCATTTGACGTCTTGATAGTTGGTTTCAGAGCTGACATAAGCACAGTAGCAACTGTAACATACTTTTAATGTAATTGTTTTTGGAAACATTTTAATTGGTTGGTTTAGTTCCATTTTAACTGAACAATCTGAAGATAGAATCTGATTTGTTACTATGCACGGCTGCTCCAGATTCTGTATGTTCTACTTTTAGTAAATTATTCCCATTATTTTTATTATATATTTTTATTTTGGATATGTTTTAAATCCAGTAGCAGTATCTAGTAATGTTTGTATTTCTTTCTTGGTGTCCTCTGACATTTGTGAGTGTACACCAAGCCAAGCCTGTAGAGAACAGTGGCTGAGCTGGAGGCATCAATGACTGGCCTATGTGGGTTGGACCAGTCCATGCACAGAAAATTCACAGGCACCTGAAGGATGTAAACTTTGCCTGGGCCCAATGACTAAGCTCCAAGGGGGGAGCGAAATGTGTTGGGGGGTGGCCTGCCTGGAGTCCAGGCTGAGGTTACCACTCACACACTCATCTTAGGGACAGCATAGATGTGCGGCTACTTTCTTAACCTTGTGTGATTGCAGGAGCTGTGATGAGCTCCCTCCCGTGCCAGCACTCCCAGCGGCGGAAGCTCAGCATTTACACCTCGCTCCAGAGAGCCTGAGTGGCACACAAAGCTATGTAGGTCACACTGGGTTGTGAGATGCTGGGTTTGTCTTTATCTGAGGTCTGTGTTTTTTTTATTTTTTGATTGGGAAGGTGGGAGTACGCTATATCTTGTTTTATCACAATTTTTATTTGAATGTGAATTGACTTTCTAATACACTTTAACTGACTGCACGATCACATTCCTAAAATGTAAAGAAATATTTTTATACTTAATAAATTATTTGAATATTATTTTTTGTGTTTTTATTGAGCGTTGCATTCATTACCATTTTAATGTATGAACTACGTCATGTTTTTATGCTGAGAGTCTATCGCTGAGTTTTTGAAGCTATAAAACAATTTAAAGAGGAGGTTCAGGCCCCCCCCACGAAAAAAAATAAAGGTCAGCAGCTAGAAATACTCTAGCTGCTGACTTTTAATATTAAGGACACTTACCTGTCCTGGAATCCAGTGATGTCCGCACCCCAGCCGATGTTTCCATGGGCTCTCAGGTGCTGCCGCCATCATTGCCTGTAATGGAAACTGGCAGTGAAGCCTTGCGGCTTCACAGCCCGTTCCCTACTGCGCATGCGCAAAGCCCATTGTGCTTTGTGAATGGCCCTGCGGCGGGGGAAGGAGGAGGGGGGCCAAACCTGTCAAAACCAGGTACACTCCCCCCCCTCCCGAAAGGTGCTAAATGTGGCCCCGGAGGGGGGGGGGCAGATAAGCGGAGCTTCCCCTTTTGGGTGGAGCTCCGCCTTTAAAGAGTAACTCCAGGGGGAAAAAAAGCATTTACAGTCTGCTGGAATACAAGGAGTTAAGTGGGGTGTGTGGCACCTTCTGGATCTGCCTATTTTTGGTTTCAAATTTTTTGGTTGACTGAGCCACCGTCGAGGAGATATACGACTCTCTTTCACTGCAGCTGCACAGCCCGCCTCACCTCTCCTCTGCCCATTCACACAAAGCTTTGAATTTAGTGAATACGTTATCAGAAAGCAAAAGACTCCCCCTTTTTCTTACCTGAGCCCGATCTGATTCAGCGACGTGCAAGGGCTCCAGCCGCTGTCTCTCTCCTCATTGGGCAGCTTGATGGCAGCAGGAGCCATTTAACTGTTCATAAAGTAGTTGGATTTGGTACTTTTTTTTTATTTTATTTTTTTACAGTGTCATACAGGAGTCTTTAGTTTTACTTTACCTGTTAACAATAAAATGTAAGCGAATAAGAGCTTGCATAAGTCAAGGACTCTTCCCCAGCGCCTGAACTCTTATACCTGGAAGTACCAGATACGGTATTTATTTTTTATCTCAGTGACCAAATGGAGTGGCAAGAGATAAAGAGAAGTAGTAGGTTGCATTGCTAGTGGGTCACTACAGTGGGAAAAATAATTAATTGATCCCCTGTAGCGTTTGTAAGTTTACCCACTTAACAATTATAGACCCTTCATTTTTTTTTATCATAGGTGTATTTTAAATCATAGAGACAGAATATCAACCAAAAATCCAGAAAAACACATTAAACAAATGCTATAAATTAAGTTGCAGTTCAGTGAGTAAAATAAGTACCGTATATACTCGAGTATAAGCCGAGGTACCTAATATTACCACAAAAATCTGGGAAAACGTATTGACTCGAGTATAAGCCTAGGGTGTCCATCTGCATGCCTCACTGTGCCTCACTTTGCCTCACTGTGTCCATGTCCATGTCCATGCCTCACTGTGTCCATGCCTCACTGTGTCCATGCCTCACTGTGCCCATGCCTCACTGTGCCCATGCCTCATTGTGCCCATGCCTCGACTGACGTTTAACATCGGAGTCTATGGAAGGGGTGCCCGTATTTGAAAAATCAGTGCTTCCCGGCCGTAGGTCCTCCAGACAACAAACTTTGCACACTTGTAGAAGAGAATTGGGGCTACATGTGTGCCAAGTTCCGGGTCCAGGACTGGCCGGTACCGGGTCCCCAAAGTCACCAGAGAAATTACAGTTTAACATGGGAGTCTATGGAAGGGGTGTCTGGCTTTGAAAAATCGGTGCTCCCCGGCTGTAGGTCCCTGGACAAAAACACTTACTACATGTGTGCCAAGTTTGGGGGCCAGGGAACCCACGGCCGGCCGGCCGGTACCGGGTCCCCAAAGTCCGGGAGATCAGGCGCAAAAAGGTGACTCCAGTATAAGCCGAGGGGGGCATTTTCAGCACAAAAAAATGTGCTGAAAAACTCGGCTTATACTCGAGTATATACGGTATTTGATCCCCAAGCAAAACATGACTTGGTACTTGGTGGAGAAACCCATGGTGGCAAGCACAGAGGTAAGATGTTTCTTGTAGTCGGTGATCAGGTTTGCACACATCTCAGGAGGAATTTTGGTCCACTCTTCTTTACAGATCTTATCTAAATCCTTAAGGTTTCTTGGCTGTCACTTGGCAACTCGAAGTTTCAGCTCCCTCCATGAATTTTCTATAGAATTAAGGTCTGGATACTGACTAGGCCACTCCATGACCTTAATGTGCTTCCTCTTGAACCACGCTTTTGTTGCCTTGATGGTATGTTTTGGGTCATTGTCATGCTGGAATACGCATCTTCAGTGTTCTGGCTGAAGGAAGAAGGTTTTCATGTAAGATTTTACAATACATGGCACCGTCCATTGGCCCCGCAATGTGGCAAAGTCAGCCTGTTCCTTTAGCAGAGAAAGAGCCCCAAAGCATCATGTTTCCACCTCCATGCTTGACTATAGGGGTGGTGTTCTAATGGCGTGTACAAACAACCGTTTTTAATGTCATTGTAAAAACAACGTTTTTCTAGACGTGACTCTTCTCAAGCCTGCCTTGCCTACACACGATCGTGAAAAAAATGCTTGAGCAAAGCGCGGTGACGTACAACACGTACGACGGCAATATAAAGGGGAAGTTTCACTTGGATGGCGCCACCCTTTGGGCTGCTTTTGCTGATTCTTGTGTTAGTAAAGTTTGGTGAGAGACGATTCGCGCTTTTCAGCCTCGTGCTCTTCAGTCCGTTACAGCGTGACGAATGTGCTATCTCCATTATGAACGCTAGTTTTACCAGAGCGAGCGCTCCCGTCTCATAACTTGCTTCTGAGCATTCTTGTTTTTTTCACGTCGTTAAAGCCTACACACGGCAGTTTTTCACAATGAGAAAAACGACGACGAGAAAAAATAGAGCATGTTCCAAATTTTTAATGCCCATTTTTCACATCACGAAAAATGCTCTGGAGCCTACACACGATCGTTTTTAATGACCAAATAAATAAAATGGCATTTTTCTCGTCATGAAAAACGGTCGTGTGTACGCGGCATAAGGGTCATAGTCAGCATTTTTCTTCCTCCAAACACGGCTAGTCGAGTTAATGCCAAAGAGCTTAACTTTGGTCTCATCTGACCACGGCACTCTTTCTCCCAATCCTTCTCAGAATCATTTAGATGTTAATTGACATGACTTTACATGTGCCTTCTTGAGAAGGGGGACTCGCCCTGTTTGGTGGAAGAAAAATGCTGACTATGACCCTATGCACACCATCCCTACAATCCAGCATGGAGGCGGAAAAATTATGCTTCGGGGCTGTTTCTCTGCTAAAGATACAGACTGACTTTGCCGCATTGAGGGTCCAATGGATGAGGCCATGTATTGTAAAATCTTGAATGAGAACCTTCTTCACTCAGCCAGAACACTGAGGATGGGTCTTTCAGCATGAACATGACCCAAAACATACCGCCAAGGCAACAAAGGAGTGGCTCAAGAAGAAGCACATTAAAGTCATGTAGTGGCCTAGCCAGTCTCCAGACCTTAATCCTATAGAAAATGTATGGAGGGAGCCAAAAATTCAAGTTGCCAAGTGACAGCCAAGAAACCTTAAGGATTTAAAGAAGATCTGTAAAAAAGAGTGGACCAGAATCCCTCCGGAGATACGTGCAAACCTGGTTACTAACTACAAGAAACGTCTTACCTCCTGTTCTTGCCAGCAAGGGTTTCTCTATTAAGTTTAAAGTCATGTTTTGCTTGGGGATCAAATACTTATTTTACTCACTGAACTGCAACTCAATTTATAACATTTGTATCATGTGTTTTTTCCTGGATTTTTGGTTGACATTCTATCTCTCTCATTTAAAATACACCAATGATAAAAACTATAGACCCTTCATTTCATTGTAAGTGGTCAAACTTACTAAATCTGTAGAGGATCAAATAATATACGCCACTGTATTAATGAAAGCCTGTTACTTTGCTCTGCATTGGCAAAACACCAGTAAAACGAAGGACTCATTCACACTAGGTAAGGAGTTTTTCCGAACTGGAAAAACTTAACATTATCTTAAAAATTAACACTTAACCTAATTTCCTAAAACGTCAAGGGTCAGTACACTTTTTATGAAAAAAATATATATATTATATGTATTACAGCTCTGTACATTGAAATGCTGTCCCCCTCCTTTTATTTATTTTGTTTGATGACTTTTGATGCTGCCTCTACTGCTCCCCTTTTTTGTCCTGCCTTTCGGATGTACAGCCTGAACACCTCACATAAGCTACAAGAATGCTCTTTCACTTGCAAAATTCTGAGCTTGGTCGACTAATCTAAAGCGAGTGGACTGCCTTTGTGTGCTTAGGCAAGCCAAGTTCTTGTAGCTGAGTGCGTATTCGTAAGGTGTTGGGTCTGAGCATTATAATTATGTAGCCATTCACAAGGTAAGAGGCTGCAGTTCTGGACCGAGTGAAGAGGGATTAGAACCCGGTCAGGTTTTTATTGATGTCTGTGGCCCAGTTAGGGAGATTCACCTTCTTTATTTGTCCTGATTATTGGTATCACCAAATGTGAAAGTAAATCCCTCATTTTGGGTTGTCTCCAGAACAATAATAGAGAGGAAATCATCTCATGAGGACCCTAGTGGCAACTAGGAATTCCCTCACTTTGGAGAGATTTCCTCACTTCCTGTTTTGGCTATGGGACAGGAAGTAAAGGCAAATCTCACTCATGAGACACAGATGGCAAAATAAAAAATTACAGGGGCTTTAACCCTCCCTTGCTCTATTCAAAATTTAAAAAAGTTCTACTTTAAGAGACAGCCAAGCAACGCACAGACATCATGAGTTGCATGATTGTGTCATCTCTGAGCCAACATCTCAGTCCAGGGAGTAGTTGCTGACCCTGAATACTTCCTGATCAAACATGGTTCCATCATTCTAGGGAGGAAAGCAGATGTAAGCATTGTCAAGAGATTTACTATGACCTCCGAGAGCTGATATAAATAACTGTGTTACACATACACACTGTTCGGTACATATGCCCTTAACATGAACAAATATATATGATGCTAGGTCCACTTTAAGCGTCTTTCCAACAAACTAGTTGCTTCCACTCTTATAGCCTCTTCACTAAAACTGATTTATTTGAATTGATGAACATAATCTTCATCTGTAATAGGGCTCATAGACATAAGATGATCATCTTCCGATTCCACTGACAATGTTATATCTATGGGTACCTGATGACCATGAGGTCTTCTGAATAACTGTCAGATTGAAAAACCTTGTCTGAATATTGTTTTCTCCAAATAAAGCTGATGCCAGAGGTGTCTCTGAGCACTTTTTCCTCTATCCTCTGAGCATAAATGTTTGGGAAACCCAAAAGTGTAACTAGCCCAAAATGCATCTTCAGGTGTTGCTTGCCTGTTGACTGTCCTCTGAGATCTCTGACTGACATTTCATTGAAACCTTTGCTCTTTTTTCACCAAGGTATGTAAATCCAAATGATCATCTTCTCTCATTTGGTCCCTTTTGTTCTGTTAAAAGCCTAGCTTACCTTTTGTACCATGTTATATGTTACACCTATATTTAGGGTATTAACAATGCATCCAGCACCATTATCTTAAATACCTTGCTGCTGCCAGCCAGCAGCTGTTAGGGAGAATAACCCCTACACACTATCACAGTGGGAGGTGGAGGCACCCTTAATACGGGTTTAACATGGTGCAAATGCTTCCCCCTCCACTTCAGATTTCCTCCCCCTGTGACAGTGTGCAGGGGTTCTTCTCCCCTGTAGCCGCTGTCACTTTTATATTTTGTGGCGGCTCCTCCCCCTTTATGTACTTGAACTTTAGCATTGACGATTTCTTAAACTATTGAGGTTTTATCTATGGTGGTGTGGCTATTTCTCTATAGATTTATTATGGCATCAACGTTGGCTGTGCAACCTCCAGAACAGTGTTTTTTTTTTTTTTTACTTTTTTTGTCTTGTGGCGCACCAAAAAGATCAAAAAATTCTGAAAATTATTTAAGTTTTTGTGTTGAAGAACTTATTTATTTGTACATATATACAGTATCTTTAATTTAATGTGAAGGATGTGCCTGCTTTCCAGAGGAAATCGGATTGAAGCGATTTGTAATTATCTTTGTACTTTCGCTTGCTTCCTTGCTTTTCATTTAACAGTTTCTCTTTCATTGTTCCAGACATTAAGTATTTCTCCATCGCTAAACAATGAACAAAATGTATTTATAAGCATCAAAGTTGGAATGGAACGGTCTCTATTATTATAATATAAATTGAACGATCGAGTTCTCCCGAGATCTCGCACAATTCTTGCGTTACGAAAGGAACCAATGAATGACAGACTGTCAGAGATTGCGTTTTTATATATGGTACTTTTTTTTTTACTTTTGCGACATTGATTTACCATTTAATTTTTCGATATGTTCAAGGTTTCAAAACGCTAGTAATTTTAAATATTTTTTAAAACTCCCACGACACACCTGCAAATCTCACGCGGCACGTAGTTTGAGAATCACAGCTCCAGAACGTAACGATGGAGGATGAATTGTTTAGAATTCCTAACACTTCACCTCAAAAAAAAAAAATATGTATACCTTGATTCCTTGTTTTGATTTCACAAACACAATAGCAAAAACCTCACTGGTTATAGCCAACTTGTTTGGTTGTGATTTGCCATTTATATATACATAGATGAAAACATCCTTATGGTTTTCCATCAGCTGTTCTGTTCCTAGTTATCCATATGTAAAGTAAAACCAAGCTACTGACATGTTTTTAAAGTCATATTGGTACCTAGTAGAACTAGCAATGATGATGAGTTCAACAGTCTGATGAAAGGCAAATGGGGACATACTAAGCAATAAATCGGGGGTCTGTAATTCCATAAAGGTAAAGACAATAGAAATTTAGTTTACTAGCTGATTAGCAATTACAATGCTGTAGCTGATATAAAAATAGTCTATCGGGTGTGTTAACTTAATGCATGGTGTTGTATGTATGCAAAAACAAACTGGTTTAATAGAAAAAAGGTTGCACACGAGTCCACTAAGTATGTGTGATGTTACTTTGAGCAGTTGGAAAGGGTCTTGCTGGGAGGAGGAAGACAAAGGATATGCTGAACTGCTATTGAGCAACATTAGTTTATAAGCTTCTCCAAACATAAGGCAAAGCTATACAATAAAAACTGGTCATATAGCAAAAAACTAAAAAGTTAAAAGTAGTAAACATGGCCTCAGGTTTCCTAGTTTTAAGATCATACATACTGTAATACCACTTGTATAATATTGTTTTTTTTTTTGTAAATCTGTCCTATGACACAAATGCCCATTCAGCTACATTTAAAAGCATCAACATATACATTATAATACATTATAATATACAAACTCTATCAGAGATAACACATTCTTGCTAGGTTCTTTTTTTTTAGCAGCACTTCCAAAGTATTTACTAGCTGTTTTAAATCTATCAGTTTAACTAGAAGCGTTAGCTTAAAACTTGATTGATTTAGAATAGGGATATGTCACACAACAAGACTTCAGTGTAGCGGATCATCCATATCATGTTTTAGCACCTCAGACAAGTCTACTTGTTAAGATGATTCATATTGTAAGGGAGCTGTTGCTTTGGAAGGAAGTTTGTGATTTACAAAGCTAGGAGGAATATGAGCTTTCTATCAGTCTCTGATGACCTACTCCTTTCACCTGATAACTAAGCACCAAAGCATGGTTCTTGTTCAGATTGTTTGTCACCAGAACTTGTATGTCCTTGGTTCCAGCTGTGCTGCATACCCCTTCCCAGCATTCGTCATGGCCTAAGGTCAGAGGCCAAAAGTTCTTGCCCTTGACAGACACTGCTGCCAGCCCTCTGGCCTTAATTCTGAACCGTACTTCAGTGTTGGCTGGCAAAACACCAGTCTTTGGCTCTAGCAGTTCATAACCTGAATTCCAGCCATTATATCTCATGGGGAAAAATGGCCACCTTATTTTTGTGTTGGAGCAATATAGGAGGTAATTGCAGGCATAATCGTAAACATTGCTGAGATCTGTCTTCATCTTAGTGCACATCTTAAGAACATAGTAACCAGCTTTAGGGAGTTGGATGTGAAACTCTACCCGACCCTCCTTCTCCAGTTGAAAAATGTATCTTCTCCTTGCTTCCTCTGTTGTGATGTCATCAGAATGTAAGGTAGCCACAATATCAGTTGATTCATCTACAGCAAAACTGACACAACATCGTCCATCATCTGTAAAGATTGCAGGCTCAAGGTGGGATGGGCGAAGAAGACCCTTTTTTTCTGAGATATAACTAGGTCCAGCGGGGTTGCATAGTTCAAGGGGTAACAGAGGCCACTTCACTTGAGTATTAACACAGGTAATCAGATAATTGCATGCAAATTTAAAATTGCCCTGCTCAGATTCGGTGTATATCTTCAGAACATACATCCCAGCATGTGGAAGTCTTACCTGAAATTCTACTCTGTTCTGTTTTTGGACTTGGAGTATGTGTCTCCTTTCTCCCTCTTCTGTTAATAACACATCTTCTGACTGCAACCTGGCAAATATACCCATCTCCTTCTTGAGTGTAAAAGAGACGGAGCAGCATCCATCCGAAGTGTGAATGATTGGCTCGGTTTGGGAAGGCTGCAAAAGGCCTTTTTTCTCTGACAGAGATGTTGGTCCAACAGGGTTTTGAAGTATTTTGGGAAAGGGCGGCCAAGCTGCCTTTGGATTGGAACAAGATATTAGATAACTGCAAACAAGCTCATAGCTTCCAGGTTGAAATTTATTATCTGCATAAATCCTGAGGTCAAAAGACCCGGCTCTTGGAAGCTGGATGTAGAACTCTGCCTGATGCTTCTTCTGTATTTGCAGAATGTACCGTCTTTCCATCTGGCTATTCCACTTGTTATCATCAGAATGTAATGTAGCCAGGCAGCTCATATCTCTGTCTAAGGAGAAACTTAAAGAACAGCGTCCATCTGTGCTGTTGATTACTTTTCCTAGCTGTGATGGCTGGATAAAACTTTTTTTGTCTGCAGAGTTGCTGGAACCCACTGGTATCTGTGGTATAGCAGTGACACCTGGGCCTGAAGTCTCTATGCCTGAACAACATATTAAGTAATTGCAGGTATATTCAAAGTTGGTTGGAGAGGTTTTGCTATCTGCAAAGATCTGGAGAACATATGAGCCAGTCTTAGGCAAACGAACCTGCAGTTCTATATGGTGGCCTCTTTGAACTTGTGTCACATGACGCTTGTCTCCACAGTCATTAAATGATGCATCATCACACTGAAGGGCTGGTAAAATTTTGATATCATCCTTTAAAGTAAATGAGATAGAAACCTGCCCAGTGTGTGTGTAAATAATGGGATCGTTACAAGAGGGTTTCAGAATACCTTTTTTCTCCATTAAGGCAGTTGGCCCAACAGGGTTCTGTAATTTGTTGGGAAAAGGTGGCCATACAACTTCAGGATTTGTACATATGATTAGGTAATTACAGAAACACTCAAACTTGCCTGGACCAGTGGAGCTGAGCAGTTTTAGAGCATAGTAACCTGCCTGGGGAAGGTGGACTTTAAATTCCACTCTGTTTCCTCGCTGGGTTTGCAGAACATATCTCCTCTCATCTCCCGATCTGATCTGCTCTCCATGTAATGTTGCTACGACAATGTTTCTCTTGGCTAGGGTTAAACCAAAAGTACAACGGCCATCGTGAGTGTTAATCACTGGGTCACGGCATGTGAGCTGCAGAAAGCCCCTCTTGTCAGTTAGCCAGCTGGGACCAACTATAACATCCAGCTCCTTAGGGATCATAAACACAGGGTCCACCGATCTGCAATAGACAATATACTCTACAACGTTATCATATGATTCTTTGCTACTATCATATGCTTTTGTATATATTGCCAGCGTGTGTCTTCCAGTCACTTGTGGATATAATTCAAGCTGCATCCCTGTTTTAGTTAATGTCATCAACCCAGGCTTCTCTGTTTTATTGAGTGTGAAAGAGAACAGTGCAGGGGAGCGACCTTCAATAGAAAAGGTAACTTTTCCATTAACTGTAATAAAATAGAAATTGTGTCATCTATTAGTGTTCATGTGTTAGAATAAAAATTCAAGATATTGTCATGGTCCCTGTTCTACACTACCTTGATAAAGCATCAAAAGTCTTCTAAAAATAGTATATTCTATGCATTTTAGCTTCTACTATTGCCAACTTTACTTTTATTGAATAATGAAAATTAGGCCAGTGCTATTTGTTTTTTTTACCTAGTTCCAATTTTAATGTTTACATTTACCGACATCTGACAATTTTTAAGCATGTTTTCTTCCCAGTGGAAATTTTTCCAATTTGCTTGTTGTCATGAGCATCCACACATAGCTGTGTCTATGTATTGCTGTCCTAATAGCTTTTACAAAATATAGAGAGTGCATTTCATGGATGATACTGCAATACGCACTTATGAGAGTTCTAAAAATGTCCTCAGCAAATATGGTTGTCTTATGACCTAGAAAGCTGGGAATAACCCCATATTAAAGGATATCTAAACCCAAGAACAAACTTTTCATATGGTGCAGCATACCAACACTTATGCCACGTATACACGGTCAAAATTTCTGACAACAAATGTTCAATGTGAGCTTGTTGTCAGAAAATCCGACCGTGCGTATGCCCCATCGGACATTTGCTGTCGGAATTTTTGACAACGAATGTTTGAGAGCTGGTTCTCAATTTTTCCGACAACAAAAGTTCTTGTCGGAAATTCCGACGCACCAAATTCCATGCATGCTCGGAATCAAGCAGAAGAGTTGCACTGGCTATTGAACGTCATTTTTCTCGACTTGTCGTGCGTGTTGTATGTCACCGCGTTCTTGACTTTCGGAATTTCCGACACCATTTGTGTGACCGTGTGTATGCAAGACAAGTTTGAGCCAACACCTGTCAGAAATGTATCCCCGGTTTTGTTGTCGGAATGTCCGATCGTCTGTACGCGGCATGAGATGTAGTAGCTGCACTTTGTCTACAATTACACAGTATTATCTTCCTTCTGTAAAATACTCATCCCCACCCATTTATTCTGGAGATTATGAGAGGTTGATGGGTCTAAAGTCCAGCATTGGTAATAACAATGGCTTGTCCTGAAGATACATTATGAAAGTGCGTATAGCCACCTAGGGAAAGGAAGTGACAAAATCATTAAATAAAAATAAAAGAAAAAAGCCTGGGAAAAAAAAAAAAGAATGCAGCCACATCATCCAAGTAGTGATAAGCTGCAAGATTGAGTACTGAAAAGTGTTTGCTTTAAGAACTTGTACTTCCCTTCCCATAATTCTCTTTTGTTGGTCATATATTGGAAGCATGCCATTTAGACCGTAACTACAAGCCACCACATGGCAACAAGCAAAATTTTAACATTTCCCTTTGTATAGCAGATATTAGTCATGAGCATTATAAGTACAAGGAAATTTGTTGGGTAAGAGATACATAAGTGTCAACTCTATTTATTATTTCGGGGCCCTGCCTTCATTATAAACATAGAGAATACCTGTTTCAACCTGGAGGGACTCAGGAAAGGATGCTATCAGGCCGGCATTGTAGAAGCTGCTCTTACGACACAAGTTTCCCTCAAACTGTTTGAGTGACAGTGGCACTTGCAGGAGTTGCCAGTTCTGATTATCAGGTAAATGTTCCTCTATGAATAATGCAGGGTGAGTCAGAAAGTAAAATTCATTGTATCTGCCAAAAGAAAAGATTTTTTATTTTTTTTCTTATTAATACTTTTTTTTTTCAGGGATGTATGAACATACATGACAACAAGCACAATTCAAGTCAAGGAAGAGGTTTACACAAGATCAAAGTGTTATACAATGATAGTCAGGAATGAAGAATGCCGTGACTATAATCTATGTTCACAATGCTCTCCAATAGAAAAATCACAGAAAACAACTTAATTGTGTAACCAACTAGAGGGGTAAAGAGTTAAGAGAAGTAAGAATCAATTAGGTTGATTTACTAAAACTAGAGAGTGCAAAATCCGGTGCAGCTCTACATTAAAAAACAATCAGTTTCAATGTTTTTTTTTTTTTTTTTTTTTTTTTTCAAAGCTTAAAGGATAACTCCACTTTCATGGGTAACTAAAGAAAAAATAATAATATAGCGTATCCAATTGTGACCCAAGTCATTTTGTAATTGATTTTTAAAAACAATTACCTTTCCTTTTCAATTTGCAGCTCTGTATATGTCTGAAATTGTAATGCAATATGGCAACCTAGAGGTGTTTTGTACACAAGATGTGCACAGAACGCCTCCCAGAAACATAATTTCCTGCTTGCGTGATTAGCTCATCGATTTTCCCAGAAGTCTGTACTAAGATACAAGTCAGATTTCAGAAGTCACCCCCTGCAACAAAAAATTTCATTTTTGGTGAGATACTTCCAAAAGGAAATCACATCTAAATGGATGCAGGCCCAGCAGCTTTCCTCATTGGTGCCCTGTAGGTGCAGCAGCTGATTAATAATTATGAAACCACTCCCCTTAGAATCACTTTCCACATGGACACAGACAAACACACAGAGATTTCTTCAGAATAACCAAAGGTAGGAATCTGCAACAAAGTTTGTTAAAATCCACCCGGGGGGGGGGGAATGTTTTTTTTTTTTCTCAACAAAAGTAGAGTTACTCTTTAATTGAACAAGCTTAAGTTAGAAGTTGATTGGCTACCATGCACAGCTGCACCAGTTTTAGTAAATCAACCTCAATCTGGGGAGCCAGAGTAGGCAAAGGGTGGGAGAGAAATTTTATGGGTGGGGGGGAACATGACTCACTGATAAGACAGAGTAGCCTAGCTGCCTGGATGAAATAATCAGATGATCAGGAGTGAGTGGTCAAAGTCCCTAGGTAGGTGATATTCAACCCAGGGGTCTCAGACCCATTTAAACTTAACTTGTCCATGAGGATCACAGACATATTTTCATCCAAGAGGTACAATACAATTGTATTCTTCACCTGGGATACCGGGGAGGGGGGGGGTGAAGGACCCCCCTTGGTAGCACAGAGCATGCTTTAGCTAGAAGTTATTTTTAAAAAAACGAACAGTAAGGCAAAACTGGGTATTTGTACAGTGCTCAGATATTAAATTCAGTAGGACTTGAGATCTTTTGGAATACCTTTCCCTAAGAGAGTGTAGACCCATTAGTGTGCTCCATTCCAAAATCTGGTGCAAGGAGAGGTCCACCATATGTTGAAGAGCAAAAGTTTTCCAACATTTCCATTTGACATAGGTTGATTGATAGATGGACTTCTAATGAGCTAGAACAGCCATACATGGATCTAAATTTGGCTGGTCCCTGCTGAATCAACCGTGTTTCAATCCAACTATGACCAGCTGAAAAATTTGGTTTTAGGTGGAATGTGCTTCTTGGAACCCCATCTCTAAGGCTTAATATTTCTGGGATCCAACACATTTTCCAGCGTTTAGCATCCACTGTCCTTTGATGCTGTACAACTATTGTAACTGGGTCTGTGATGCAGCATTCTCTAGTAAAGGCAGAAGTTCTATGGCATGACAATTATTTTAAAAATTGTTTTTTTTATATAGCATGAAAGGCATTTTGAGGAACGGGACTCCATAATTTTTCTGTAGATGCTGTGAACATGTGAAGTGAAGTAAACCTGTTAGCTATTTGAAACATTTAAAACAAAAAGCCAATGCCTGTTATAACCTTTGTTAGCTAGAAAACTGTCTTTTTTTGTGCCCTAGATTTAGGGTCACTTTGTTACTATCATCTTAAATTCCGTCCTGTCTCGCCTTCCCACCACCGCTCTCTCCAGTCATTTGTAAGAACCTGTCAAAGCAGAAATATGGAAGGTGCCACTTCTGACTTGATTTTAAAAGTGGAAGCTTGAGGACTATAATACTTACTTTTTTACTTAAGCCAGCCATAGATGTTCAACTGGAACTGGCTGCTATTCGAACCATGTATGGGCAGGCTGAATGTACCAAAGTTGATCGATCCATCAACTTGGGTACAACCAGCCTGCCGGATTTTACATGCAATTATTGCTAGCAGCTGTTATAGTAGCTAGCAATAATAACTATGTTCTCTCGGCGGGAACGGCTTCCCCCGCCCACCTCACAGGAGAACACAATGGCTCAGTGGGAGGGATTCCACTGTCAACACTGTCCATGGTTGCAGGATAGAAATTTGCTCTGTCTATAGCAAGTCTTAGTGAGTTAGTGACCTGAGACAAGCATGTGTATATATCTGATAGAAATTATATCCTTATGTTTTTTCAAGGCACTGGGCTACTGATAAGACTGACAACAATGGCAGTATACTTATGTCCTGGCAGATTCCCTATAACAGCCACTGAATTTTGGAGAGAGCTGTGGGGAAGACCCAGCTCACCCAGTGCAGGCTCCCTGCAGAAAACTACAGGAGGGGTGGACTTAACACCAGTCACACTGTACAAGGCAAGAAAGCAGCTGTGAAGTGCAGGCTTACTTCACTGGTCTGGAATAAATACACAAGGGCATTGAGATTTAGGTAAGAATACATGTGCCTCTTGTATTTAGAAATTACTTTTTTAGCCTGAATTCCTGCTTTTATCCCCGGCTGTCAGATAGAAGAAATCTGTGGCTGTGCAGCCACCTGATCCCTTCCAAAAAAGGCAGCCCTTCCCCCAGGCGTGCCCCTGCTATGTATCCCAAGCTCTGTACACCCATCAGCACACCCAGGACCGGCATGGCAGGTGCTGCCAGGTAGAGGGAGGGGAGCCGAGCAGACTCTGTCCACTCTCCTCTACTTCTTGCTGACCCAGAAGCAATGTGTAAAACATCACTTCCGGGTCCCCCTTACATTTTATCCAGCTTGTATGGCTGGGGCATAAGCTGATGGAATGTGATCTATATTTCATCAGCTTCATTGGACGGCAGGTGAGACATCAGGGGTCTTTTGGAGAACCTATCACCAAACATCATTACATAGGGGAGTTTTTGTCTCCTATGTGATGGGGGGGAAAAAAAGAGTTCCACCCTCAGTTTTTTTTAAAAGTCAGCAGCTACAAATACTGTAGCTGCTGACTTTTAATAAGGACACTTACCTGTCCAGAGAGCCCGCGACGTCGCCCCCCCCCCTGCTCTGGCCGATTCGTCCATTGGCTCGGGTGCGGGTATCGCCATTGCGACTAAGGGAAACCAGCAGTGGAGCCTTCAGGCTTCACAGTTGGTTTCCTACTGCGCATTTGCGAGGTTTCTGAATGGCCCATCGTTTTCTGGGACACACACAGGTTCCAGAAGGCAGCGGGGGGGAACGAGGAGGGGCCGAGGCAAAAGAGGAAATGACATACCTCGCTGTGGCGAGGCTGGGACGGAAGTACATCTTTGTACTTCATAAAAGTGTAGCGCCCTCCCCAATATTTGGGGGTGCTGTGTATATATTTAGGGGTAATCTGAGCTAGTAGTTGGGCTCAGATCAATTGATTATTCATTATTGCTTCTGCTCTGGGTGTGATGCTGCCTGGCTGTAGTGTTGCCTGTAGGTGGCACTGTCATCACTGGCATAGGTTGAACCACAGGGTATCACAGCACCTTGGGTGTCCTCTTTCGGCAGCCATGCAGTGGGCGTGGTCTACCCGCGGTGCATGCTGGGAGAGGGTACAAAAGGGGCAGACGCCATTGGGGTTGGTTCATTCCTGGGGACCCATTGGTCCTGTGCGTGCGCCTCGTGGCCCATATGGCACGGGGTGCGTGTGTTCTGGTCCCGGGCACCTTCAGCCCGAGGCCACATCTCTGCTTGTAGGCCCAGCTCTGCTGGCTGAGGCATATGTTTCAAGAAAAGGATCCCAAGTTACCCACCTACGGGAAGCCCACTGTTAGGAAAGGAGACCAGGGGAGGATCAGTCCCATAGGAGACTAGCGACGGTACTGCTGTCTCGGGAAGAGGCCTGGAAACTCGCCTAAAGAGGGATCAAAAGAATCAGAAGCCTACAATACGCCAATCTGGACTAACGGTTCTCTTCATTATTGTCTGGCTGGGAGGATCGGGACTATAATCCTGTGGCAGGGGATTTCCTGATCGTATCCATAATATAAAAGGAAAGCTTGATTTGTGCTGCATTCCGGCTGCTAGGACCACTAAATGGGACTATCCGGGTGAGCAATACCCACTCAGGCTTGAGTGGCGATGAGTGCTATTTTAGTGTTGCGTGCCTGAACCTTCCCCTGTGTGTTATTTTTCTCTTGTGTCCTACTCTTCCTCTAAATTTTCCTCAGCAAGAGAAAAATAAAGCCTGAGGCCTCGTACACACGACCGATTTTCTCGGCAAGAACCAGCAAGAAACTTGCTGGCAGAGAGGTCTTGCCGAGTAAATCGGTCGTGTGTACGCTGCTAGCGGGTTTCTCGTCGAGAAAACCGACAAGAAACCTCAACGAGAAAATAGAGAACCTGCTCTCTATTTTCTCGTCGAGATTCTCCTTGGCATGTTTCTCGACGAGAAAAGTGAGTGTGTGTACACTTACCTGTCCGCCCGGAAGCCCGCGCATGTTCGAAATGAATTCGCCGCATGCGCGGTAGCTTCCTAGGCATACGTAGGGTATACCAAGATGGCGGCGACGGCATCGAATGTGACGAGCGCATGCTCGACGTAGTCGATGACGTCACCGCGTACACTCCTTTCAAAGAACCGCGGGTTCTTTGAAACGAGCGTGTGTACACTCGGCCGGGACAAGTTTCTTGTCCAAGAATCTCGTCGAAAAAAAGACATGTTTTTTTCAACGAGAATCTCGGCGTGTGTACGAGGCCTGACTGTTAGGGTTTTACATTGTGTGGACATTGGCCTTTCTGAACATTCTTCTCACACCCTGACAACGGAAGCCATGGAGGTAATCCGCAGACCCAAACAAAACCAGCAGCCCGATCTCAGAGAGGGGGTTATCGCTACAAAAGGTAAGAGAAAAAAAGAAAATGTATATCCAAAAACGAGGGGTGGTCTTTAGTTTAAGGCCAAGTAGTAAAGTTGGGTGGAACTCTGCTTTAAGTAAAAACAAAAAAAAAAAAATGTATAAAAAATATTTAAGCTACAGCCAAGCACATAACCCCCCCCCCCAAAATTTTTGAGGATCCCCACCCCCACATAAATGAATGTAAATGCACACACTGGGGCCGCAAAAAATGTTGATTGCCATACACGCTACATATCGCCACGCACTGATGACCTGTAGGAACTTTTAAAGCCGTGCCTATAGAAAATATAGGGCACTGAGGTTTGTTGCCATTTCATGGGCTCACACAATTTTAAGGTCTAACATGTTGGGTATCTATTTACTCGGACCAACCTCATACCTAAAAAAGAAATGGGTAATCTCTATTGGGTTTGTGTGCCATAAAATTTAATTTAGTGTACTTTTTTACTTAAATTTCGCGCTTCCTAGACCTTTGCGCTAATATCATATAACATAAACAATTGGAACTACCCCTATTTTTTTTCTTTAGGGCCTCTGCTTTCAGAAAATATATAATGTTTGGGAGTTTTATGTAATCTTCAAGGCTAAAATGAATTTTTAAATGTGTGCAAAAACGTTTGACAGTGAAAACGTTTAGCTGACAGTTTCACTTGAAGACAAAGTTTGAGAATTTGCTGCTCTACTTACCGAAAGTTAAATTTATTACTGCTGCGGTCTGCAATTCCTGCTCCCCATGTGGTGTCTAGAAGGTGCCACTTCTTGTTTAGATACACTGCGTTCCAAGCATGATTAGTCTCTCCAGAAAATGTCTGACCCAAAACGTAACACAAGCCTTTTGAGTAGCCACCAATTTTTACACACTGTATTCCTGCAAGCCTGTAGGTTGATGAGAATGAAGTGGAACAATCATTAAGATTACAAGTCTGCTTGAAAAATTCCACACATGCCAATAACAAAAAATTAAGTATTTAAGTATTTAAACAAAATCGATATGGTGGCTGCACTCATTTTCTTTTTTCACATTTTTCCTTTATTTTAATGTGGTAATCCTGCCATTAACACACTTCCTGTCCTAGGGTGACAACCGTACTGAGCAGCTTTGTTAACCTAGGACAGGCAGTGTGTTAATATAACACTGTGTTAGGACAACATAACACTCTTCTAACCTGGGGGTCCTAGTAGATGATAGGCTCAGCGGTGGCATGCAATGCCAAGCTGCTTCTAACAAAGCAAACAGAATATTGGCATGCACTTTTTCAGGACTTTGCCAATACCAATTCTACAAACAGATATTGCCATACTTCAAAAGATCATTAATCACTTTATCTGGGCTGCGCGCAAGCCACGTATCAAATTCTCTTTACTCAAAACTCCCAGGGCCTATGCGGGTCTTGGAGTTTCTGAACTTAAGACTTACTACAAAGGCTATTATTCTGAATCAAACAAAAAAACTATGGAATATGGACTCTTTGCAACCTTGGACCCAGATCGAAACTGAGACTCTAACCCAAAATTAGGGATGAGCCGAACACCCCCTGGTTCGGTTCGCACCAGAACCTGCAAACGGACCAAAAGTTTGCGCGAACTTTGGAACCCTATTAAAGTCTATGGGACTCGAACGTTCGAAATCAAAAGTGCTAAATATGAAAGCTAATATGTAAGTTATTGTCCTAAAAAGGGTTTGGGGACCCGGGTCCTGCCCCAGGGTACATGTATCAATGCAAAACAAAGTTTTAAAAACTGCAGTTTTTTCGGGAGCAGTGATTTTAATGATGCATAAAGTGAAAAAAAAAGTGAAATATTCCTTTAAATATCGTACCTGGGGGGGTGTCTATAGTATGCCTGTGAAGTGGCACGTGTTTCCAGTGTTTAGAACTGTCCCTGCACAAAATGACATTTCTAAAGGAAAAAAAGTAATTTAAAACTGCTTGCGGCTTTAATGTAATGTCTGGTCCCGGCAATATGAATGAAAATCATTGAGAAAAATGGCATGGTTATCCCCCCCCCCCCCCAGCCCATTACCAGCCCCTTTGGGTCTTGTATGGATATTAAGGGGAATCCTGCATCCAAATGAAAAAACGGAAAGGCGTGGGGCCCCCAGGCCCTATATACTCTGAACAGCAGTATACAGGCGGTGCAAACAAGACAGGGAATGTAGGTTTATTGTTACGTAGAATCTGTTTGTAATTTTGAACTCCCTGCCTGTGGTATTAGTATAAGAACACCAGCAATTGTATTCAGGTAAGCTTTAGGTGCACACTGTGCAAAGGACACTAAATCAAATACTGCAGCTCCCTGCCTGTATTTGTATCATAACACCAGCAATTGTATTGAGGTAAGCTTTAGGTGCACACTGTGCAAAGGACACAGTACACTAAGTGAAACACTGCAGCTAGCACAATCACCTGCCTGCCTGTCAGTATAGAGAATAACAGGAACGGATCTAGCTAAACTCAATACAGTGTGTTAATATATATATACGACACCTAGGATGCATATATATATCCTCTACACACTGTAACTGCAGCTAACTGACTCGCCTGCCTGCTCTATCAAATCAAATTACACTGTCTCTCTCTCTCTCTGTCCTTTAACCAACGCCAACACACTACACAAGGCCGCCAAACCAGTAGCCTTATATAGTGTGGGGCGTGTACCTACTCCTCTGAGCCATGATTGACCAAGCATGTGGGTCATAGTGCATGCTTGGCCAATCATCAGTCAGCAATGCACTGCGATGCCGCAGTGATTATGGGCCGTGACGCGCCACTCGAATTTGATGCGAACGGCCCATAATGTTCGAAATTCAACGAACGGTCAAACAGCCGATGTTCGAGTCGAACATGGGTTCAACTCGAACTCGAAGCTCATCCCTACCCAAAATCCTTCATCAACTCTAGCTGCCGTATGGATGGGATACCAACCGCCTCGTTCTCACCTTCCAACAGTCAATGCCACAATAACCACATTGAAATCAATTCTTCAAGAATCGGCTTGGTTACACATACAAGCGCTACAACAACTTCCAATATTAGCCTTGTCTCTTCTTTGCCCGGACTTACCCCTACAAAAATGGGCCACACGAGGATTGGTGATCTATTTCAGCAAAACCATCTTCTGCCCTTCAAGGCTTCACTTCCTGCTTCCCTTAGGAAGGATGCCGGCGCCTCCACCCGGAGCTTGAGGGACGGGTCGGCTTCGGGTGCCGACATCGTGGGCTCCCTGGACAGGCAAGTGTCCTTATATTAGAAGTTAGCAGCTATATTTGTAGCTGCTGACTTTTAATTTTTTTTTCCAGGCGGAACTCTGCTTTAATGGCAGTTGTCCTCGTCCTCCAATGAAGGAGCTCTCTCTGCTGTGTTATTCAGAGATATCTGAATGACAATTGCTAATTCCACACCGCAGCCCAAAGGTATTAGAATGGAATCCCTCAATGGAAATGGGATCATTTATCTGGTCTGATCACTCACCGGTATTCTTAACAATAAATCCTCCCCAGACCCAGGGAACAAGTTGGTCCTGGCGTTTGCACGATACACTTATGTCAGATCCAATCTGTCATAAGGCAATTATAGAAGCGATTAGTAACTTCATTTCTGACCATGCTCAGGATGAAACAGCACTCCCCTTAAAATGGGAAGCCCTAAAGGCAGTATTACAGGGGCTGTTTATTCTACATGGCTCGCGCCTTAAAAAAGAAAAATCTATAACCATCCAAAACACTTTATCAAAACTTCACTCTTTAGAAACTTTACATAAAGCTCGCCATTCTGCAGAAACACTAGCCAACATATCGTCCATCAGGGCATCTCTGTTGCAGTTTTTTGAAATATCTCATAACTCATACCAACAAAGATGCGCCCTGGGTAGGTACAGATTTGGGAACAAATGTGGGAGATTATTATCACGTACATTGCATCCCCGCTCTTCCCAGACTTTTTACATCAGACCCACAATCCCTCCAACAAACTTTTAGAGAATACTTTTCAGGTCTCTATAACCTGGCTCCATCGCTATCCTTGGAGGATGAAGGAGCCAATCACCACATTGAAGAATATGTACAGGAAACTGCTATCCCATTATTAGATGACGACAAAATAAAATCTTTAGACTGTCCTTTTCTACATGAGGAATTATTGGATGTGATTGCCGATATTCCGTCAGGAAAGAGTCCAGGCCCAGACGGATTCACCCCAAAATTTTATAAAACCTATAAAGAACACCTATCTCCATTTTTGCTCTAAGTATACAATTCTATTTCCTCCTGGAACCAATTTCCAACTCGGATATTAGAAGCCCATATCACTTTGATTTCGAAACCGGATAATGATCTAACACTATGCTCCAGCTACCGCCCGATATCCCTAATTGGGATAGACCTTAAAATCTACGCTAAGCTGATTGCGCTACGTCTCCAGCCCCTTCTCCCAAATCTGGTACACTCAGACCAGGCGGGTTTTTGTACAAGGAAGAGAAGCACGCGACAATACTATAAAAACTTTTCTATTCATGAATTATGCTCAAACAGCTAAAATACCAGTATGCCTCCTTTTAGTTGATGCAGAGAAGGCATTTGACCGGATTGGATGGCCTTTTCTTAAACATTCACTGATGCAAATAAGTCTGGGCCCAAATTTACTTCATAAGATTTTGGCATTGTATACTAAACCTGAGGCTAGAATAAGGATTAATGGATCGTTGACAACAAGCTTTACTATACAAAACGGTACTCGTCAAGGATGCCCACTATCTACTTTACTTTATGTCCTGGTAATGGAGAATTTAGCAACAGCTATCAGACAGAATTCTTCCATTACGGGCATACAGATAAATCAAAGGGAAATAAAATTAGCCTTGTTTGCCGACGATCTATTACTCTATGTCACTATACCTTCTATTTTATTTGAATTTCAACGTTTCGGTACCCTTAGCAACTTTAAAGTAAATGTATCAAAATCAGAAATTCTCAATGTGTCACTTAGACCACAACAAGTGACGGCACTGAAAAAAATTTTTTCGCTCAAAATCTGTTCCTCTGCATTAAAATACCTAGGTATTCCCTCCGACCCGAATCATTTATATCCTACAAATTATATTCCTCTTATTCAACGCACCTTACAGGGCCTTAAAAAATATGATTATAATCAATACTCGTGGTTTGGGAGAATTAATATATTGAAAATGGACATAATACCTCGGTTTTTATATTTATTTCAAACCACTCCTGTCTTTGTCCCTAGATCTTATTTTTCCATTTTACAGTCGGCTTTTACAAAGTTTATTTGGGGTCAGAGGAAACCTAGATTATATAAGAAATTATTAGCATTGCCTAAAATTAAAGGAGGAGTGGGCGCACCTGATTTATACTATTACTATGTAGCGGCAGTATTAACAAGGATAGTGAATTGGTTTCATTTTTCACACAATAAGAAATGGGTATTAATAGAGCAATGGTTAAATTAATTTGATCTTAAGGCGCTTCCTTAGCTAGATTTTGATACCAGTGATACTCACCGAGATCCACCCCTCACCTTTCCCTCGCTTACATCCCATCTATTAAAAATCTGGGCTAAAACAACCCTACAACTAGAACTTTCCTCCCAAGTAGGACCTATGACACCCTTATTTGGTAATCCACGATTTCCGCCAGCTTTAAACTGGAAAAGTTTCCTTGCATGGCATAAAGAATCACATTGAAGAGTGTGCCAGATCCCTTGCCAGGAAACATTCCCGTCCGTATTAAACTTAATCTTTACACAGCAACCATCATTTACGCAATGGTTGGAATATCGGCAATTACTATCATTCTTGTCTTCCATTCCCCCAAATAAATCTTTCCATAGAGAGCTAACTCAGTTCGAACTTTTGTTGCTACAAGATTCAAAACCAAAACCTGTTTTATCAACAATATATAAGTTACTCACCATAAAAAAAATCACCCTGAACCTCCCGAATATATAAACAAATGTGCGAATGAGCTTAATGTTCAAATTAAAGATGCAGAATGGGAGAAGTCATTTAACTTAACACATTGTATGTCATTAACAATTAAAGCACAAGAGACGAACTACAAACTTCTCTCTAGATGGTACTGGAGCCCACTATCACTTCAGCATATATACCCAGATAAATCAGATATATGCTGGCGGTGCCATGCGGCCAAAGGCTCATTGTTTCATATTTGGTGGGAATGCCCTAAAATTTTGAATTTTTGGGAAAAGATTATGCAATTATACACCTCAGTCACTGGGGAACCAATATTAAACACGCCATAAATTACCTTACTCTCGATTCTGCCAGGATCATATAAAACCATCAAAAAGAGTCTTTTGAGACACTGGTTGACAGCAGCAAGACTAGTCATACCACGGCACTGGCGCTCAATACAAATTCCATCAGTCAAGGAATGGGCTAATGAAATGGACTGTATAGAGAAGATGGAAACACTCTTAGCACATGAACTAGACACATACGAGGAATGCCACCGGACATGGGCTCCCTGGAGGGTATATAGGGAAACAACAAGAAATTAGAAAGTCCTTGGGGAAACAAAGTAAGGAAAATAGACGTGATAAGCAAGGGTTCTTCTAATATAGGAAATCTACACCTGCTGCCATCCTTCACCCTATTCCTTCCCCCCCCCTTTTTTTCTTTTTGTTTTGTTTTGTCTTGTTTTTCTATGTTTTGGCTTGTTTTTCTGAGCTATGTATGAAGATGTATTTGAAATTGGCTAGATGAAATAACTACATTATCTATATATGTATACATTTTTCAATGTCTGTATTACAGCTCCATAATAAAATCAGATTGAATATAAACTACACCTAAGCTTGAGAAGTACGATATGGGTGAATGATGTCATTAGTCTGGTGCAGACAGAAGTAAGCATTCCTTTAGTCGCTCCTCCTTAAGTCATCTTTTGAACAATCTGTACATTGTAACCCTTACAAATAATTGGTGACTGGCCTCTATTCCAATAACCCAACTGGTATTTGATCTATACTGTCCACAGCTAAGAACATGAACACTACTGACCGACAGCTGACCCTGAACGATTACTGAACAAAGATGGCATTGACCTTCTAGGGGCAAAGTAAGTTGAAGACATCCTTTGTAAATGTGCATTGCACGTTTATGTATTGACGGTATCGCCACAAATGTTTACAATGGAGATCTTTCAGAATAATATGGTGGGTTGAGTTTTAATTAGAATAGTTTTACCTGTACCATTTAATATTTTGTATAATAATCATTTTTTTAATATAATATTTATTTTGATATTCATCATTATAAATTGTATACATAGAGTATTTTTCTTATAAGTATCAGTGATAGCTGTCTGTAGTAGTCAGACAGATAATGGGTTTGTAAGACTTGTGTTTAGTATGTAGTACAAATGTGTATTGCACTCTGCTGGCTTTGGTAGTCCAATCCAGGTGTAAACTTAAAGCTGTGTTCCACCCTGAAATGATACTTCCACGGATCGGATTCCTCCCCCCCTCCGGTGCTACATTCGGCACCTTTCACAAACTACCCAATGTCCGTCTCCTCCTCCTTCCCTCCCCGCTGCCTTCTGGGAGACACACAGGTCCCAGAAGACAGCAGGGACCATTTAGAATGCGCAGCGCGACTCACGCATGTGCATTAGGAAACAGGCTGTGAAGCCGCAAGGCTTCACTTCCTGTTTCCCTTAGGAAGGATGCTGGCGCCTCCACCCGGAGCCCGAGGGACGGGTCGGCTTCGGGTGCCGACATCGTGGGCTCCCTGGACAGGTAAGTGTCCTTATATTAGAAGTTAGCAGCTATATTTGTAGCTGCTGACTTTAAAAAAAAAAATTCCCAGGCGGAACTCTGCTTTAATGGCAGTTGCCCTGGTGCTCCAATGAAGGAGCTCTCTCTGCTGTGTTATTCAGAGATATCTGAATGACAATTGCTAATTCCACACTGCAGCCCACATTTTATGGATGGGCCATAAAATTTGCTATGGGTGGAGAGTTATGATCTAAACAAAAATCTAAGTATGATATATACCAGAGTATTACCATGTGTCAGATTTTTTTCAACCATAAACTTGCTTACACATGTCCAACGCTTAGACTGGCTATTCTGAGGAAGTTACATTTAATTGACTTGTTCTGCAACGTTGAAGACATTTCTCAGCTCATCCAAGTATCTCCTTTGGTTCTAGTCAGTGTTCTAACATTTTTAGCCACACAAATAACTTATTTACCTTAATCCACACACAATGACTGAGGGCAGATGTTGATTGTCCAAAAACAGAATGGAGTTGTGTGAGTTGTGTACCACCGATTGAACAAGTTCAGTTGAATGTAATTATCTACTACTATGTATACCATAACCTGCATAAATAAGAAACTTTCAAGACTCCCCTTAGACTATAACTTTCACTCTACATATTCACTCACCTGCACATATTTTCAAACAGTCCTGCATATCCTTCACAGGCTCCTTTTCCACTGAGTAGGATCTGGGAGGGATCACTAGTCCATTTGGACTTGTCTTCCAGACCTTCTAAATCATATTCTAAATAAAATAAATATTGTTTTGTTAGTGTTCCTCCTAGTTTATTAATCTACCTTAGTTAATCAGTTTCTGCGCCTAGTAATCATCTTGTGACTTGAGCAAGATCGAGGGTGGTATCAATCATATACGTCCACAAGAACTTATAGGGAGATTGGCACAAGCAATGGGATACAAGTTATATAAAAATATTAATGATGATCTCTTAGCCGGCCAGACAAGCTGGATATTGTCTGAATATCATCACATGCATTTCTTTTACAAATGATCATCAGCACATAATTATTTTGATCTGATTACTCTGATGTTTTGGATTTAGGCTGACATTAAATTGTCCACTGGTTTTTCTAAGGTATTCGGATGGTGGGGTCTTGCCTCATATATCTAATTTTTCCCACTTGCCATGACCATTCTAATTGGGCATCTCCCTCATTGTTAGATTTTGTATTTAATTTGTCAAAAAACTAAAGGAACAATTGTCCTTTAACATTAGTTAAACAAAATCAACTGTGCCACTGATTGGGAACCTAACTACCTCCAATCCGAGTTCTTGATATGAGGCCTCACCCCTTGTCAAAGCGCATTGCTAAAGAAAAAAACACTAACAGCAATGCATGCCTGTTTTTTCTTCTAAAAGTCCACCAAAAGTGAACTTTTTTAATAGGGTTCCTTCCATTGACAAAAAGAAAGAAAAAGGAGAAAAAAGAATGTGGTATATTGTAATGTTTATTCAGAGTTAAAGATTCTGCTACAAACCTTTCTATGGTTCATGGGCTTTTTCTCACCTATGTGGTGACAGACCCACATCCAGATGGCCCTGACTTTCTCCACGTCCGTACGAGCCAGCTTTAGCAGGGTTCTTACCAGTTCTTCTACTGTACTTGTTGCGCCCACCTGAAAGCATGGACACAGTGTCATGTCAAGTGATTAGCACATTGTGGTGGCACTACATGGCAAAATGTTTGATTGGCACAGCCTGTATCTGTATTGTCGTGTTTGCTAAGCTGCAGGTTTTATTACACAGAAATGCATGCTTTTATCTCTAGACGTGTGAGTGCAATATGTTATGTTTTTAAATAAATCCCTATCAGTACATACTTCACTATGAGTCTTTATGTTCTATTTGCTCCCCCCCCCCCCCCCATCCCATACTGAAAGTGGAGCAGAGGAGCTGTGAGTGTCTGATGCTGTTCTAACCAGTGTGGATTAGTTTGGGCTTTTACCCCTAAAAAGCGTTTTTTGGCTTTTTATTGATTTGAAAGCCAACAACTTCTGGTAAGCAGACAATTTTTATCTTCACTTCCACTGGACGTTTGGAGAGCCTTTACCTGCTCATCTCTTTTTCTTGTAGTTACTTCGGGAGGTATCATCTGCTTTTTTTTCACTTTTTTCTTAGTATTATTCACACTTTTTATAGCAAGCACTACACTTTTGTTTAAACATATTGATTGGGTTGGTATCTTGACCTGTGCTTGCAGCTGTCTTTTCTCTAACAATTCACAAAAATGTTTTGATTTATCTAGCGCAGATGTTTACAGGTTCAAATCACTAATGCGTAAATTACTGTAGTAGGTACTGCTACTACAGTGATTGCCACTACCTTCTAGGTTCTGTGCCACGCAGCCAGGGCTCCCATCAGAGGGGTACAGGCATTACACATGTAAGGGGCCCGAATGTACCCAGGGGCCCACCACCCCGGTAATCAGTTTGCGGCTGGAGAGAAGAGCAGCACCCCCCCCTTCTGTTCTCTGGTCGGGTTAGGAGATAGAAGAGGGTGAGATGACACTTTGAAATTTTCGGCAGCACCCCCGCCCCCGGTTCTCTGTTCGCGGCGTGCAGGAGATAGAAGAAATCTCCCCCCCCCTCGGTTCTCTGGTTGCGGCATGCAGGAGATGGAAGAAGAGGTGAGATGACACTTTGAAATTTTCAGCAACACCCCCCGGTTCTCTGCTCCAGGGGGCCCATGCCCCTAAAGATGGATGTATTATGTCGCGTACACACGCACAATCGGTTTTTCTGATGAAAAAAGACCGATGGACTTTTTTCATCGGACAAACCGATCATGTGTGGGCCCCATCGGTCTTTTCTCCATCGGTATAAAAAAATAGAACATGTTTTAAATTTTACCGATGGAAAAAAAAACGATAGCAAATTCCGATCGTCTGTGGGGAACTCCATCGGAGAAAAAAGCCACTCATGCTCAGAATCAAGTCGACGCATGCTTAGAAGCATTGAACTTAATTTTTCTCAGTTTTTCGGAGTGTTTTACATCACGACGTTTGGGACGGTCGGATTTTATTCCATCGGAAATCCGATCGTGTGTACAGGGCATAAGGGGCCCCAAAATTTCTGATGGCTGCTCTGCACGCAGCTGAACTACTTCTTACTGAACCCAGGAGCTCAACGTTGGGGAACCATGCAGAGAACACTTTCCATTTTCTCAATGAATGCAAAGTGTTCTCTGATTGGATGAGGTGAAGATTGTGACATCACCGCTGCACCCCCTCTTATCCAATCTGAGAATGCTTTGCATTCTCTGAGAAAATGCTAAAAATTCCCTGTATGGTCCCTTGCCGAGTGAATGACTTCTCTTCACAATACAGCAGGGCAGCCACTCAGCATAGGATAAAAAGAAAAGGCAGATAAGCAAGGCTGCCTAAGGACCATAACCATTGAGCCACCGGAGTATGATTACTGAAACAAAATTCAACAAAAATAATCAGGAAAATGGTATACATTTTATTGAATAGAAAAATAGTTCAATGCAAAACAAATAGAACTGAAAAATTTAAAAAAGGAACCACCCACCATCACCAGTAAAAAGACAACGCCGTCTAATGATCGCTGAAAATACGCCAGATGCCAAGACTCTCACACACAGTTCAATCATATGCAAATTGAGCTACATTTGAGCAATAAACACATGGAAACAGTGTATATATGACCACCAATATCTGGAAAGGACATGGCAGTGTGGCAAGCACAGAGCCAAAGAATAAGGTTCAGTGCACTAAACCCGAATCACAATGGATTCAGTACATGCCTAATCTTGCCACATTGCCAATGTCATTAACATCGGGCCAATGAATGTGTTATGTGCAACACTAAACAGAGGGGTGTGTACACTGGACAGTCCGTGGATAGCTGAACTGATGGATAAATCCAGGCTCCTGAAGGCAAATTCAAAACAGCACACTTCCACAATGGGTTAAGCTATTGTCACAGTGCGATGCACCGTAATAAACGTATGAAAGAGATAATCCTCTGTAGTTAGGTTGACCATAGAGCCTTTTGCAAGCGGAACAAAATAGCCCGACAGCAATTGAGAAACAATGACAAGTGACTGGTCTATTGTACATGGGTTAAAGTGACAAGCAGTGGGTCCTGTTTATGCAGGGAGCAGAGGAATTGAAAATATTGGATGGCTTGCAGAGTATCCTATAAATGCATAGTCCTCATCCAACCTCTATGCTCCAAGAGCATTCAGGTCTAAATCGAGGCAAGGAAACCAGCACAGTCCCATGGATCAAGTGATGCTGCAAAGTAGCATTTAGATCAAACCTGATGGCTTGATTTCCTGCATTGGAGTATGCCGCTCAATAAGGGATCAGCAAAGAATGACTGCCTGCGGTTGCTCCAAATATATTTAATGGTGGCTGAACCATGCTCCACATGTCTGAATCCGTGTACCCGCCGCAGTATCGAGAGTGTGACCGCGGCTGCCCGGGTAGATGGAGGAGATGGATGGTGGGCTAGATGACTTCCAGCGCACACCTGCAAAACGTCAATGCATTTCGCCGAAAACCCAGCTTCTTCAGGACGTGATGCCCCCTGGCTGGGACGTGCTGAAATACACCCTGTGCCACGCAGCTGAACTGCTGCTTACTGAACCCAAGAGCTTGCCGCTGGGGAACCATGCATAGAACACTTTCCATTTTCTCAATGAATGCAAAGTGTTCTCTGATTGGATGAGGTGGATATTGTGACATCACCGCTGCACCCCCTCTTATCCAATCTGAGAATGCTTTTGCATTCTCTGGGAAAATGCAAAAAATTCCCTGTATGGTCCCTTGCCGAGTGAATGACTTCTCTTTTCACAATACAGCAGGGCAGCCACTCAGCATAGGACCCGGAAGCTAGTGGAGATCATTGTAATAATGATAGCTACTACAGTGTTTTTTTTCCAGCTTCCACAGGGATCCCACAGGTATGACACATACATACTTACATTGTTTCCAGCTGGACCAATGTCAGTTTGTAAAAATTGCCATACCTGGAATTCATCTCCAAAGTAAAAAATTAACATGCTAACAAAATACATTGAGGGCAGTATTCTAACTTGGATGCAACCCATGTGATGTGGATCTAAAAAACAACTATATGAACCTTTTTCTTGCTAAAGAATTGTAATTCTGTTCAGACGGTCTTGTGAGTCACATATATTAATCAAGTGATGCTCCTTTTTTCAGTTCATTACATTTCTCATTTATAGTCCAATTAGAAATGGTACATGGGAAACTGTAACATTAAACCAGGAAATAATGGAATCATCTTCCTGGTTAGACAATGGGGCAGATGTGTGATTTACAATTGTGATCTACCGATCTACTTCTAATCTGCTCAATCGCTCTGTTGGATAAAAGCTGCTTGATCGGTGGCTGCAGTGCTGATCCTGTGTATTCTGGCAGCAGGTGAGTCTCCCTGCTGTCAGAATATGATAGCGCAGCGGGGAGGACTCCCCCATCCATCTCAAATGCGAAGATGGGGGAATCGGTTCAGGTTTTTTTTCATTAAGTAGAAAAAATCTGAACCATGTATGGCCAGCCTTAGTCCCAATGGCTTTTCACCCTTTTTTTTTTTTTTTTAACAAAGTAAGGCTTTTCACACTTTAATAAAAAATGGACCCCTGCTATAGACTCCTGGCAATGCTAGGAATCTTTTCAAAACCAGGATTGTTGTCCCACTGCCATAAACATTCCCTAACAGAACAAACTCTGCTCATACAGATTACTAGTTATATAAAATGTTTTATATTATAATTGACGGTCTCTGATATTGTCATATGTGACCCTGGTATTGGAATGTTTTCTAGACCAAAGTGATTAGTTTGCCTAGGTAATCCTATAGGATGTACAGTGCCTTGAAAAAGTATTCACACCCCTTGAAATTTTCCACATTTTGTCATGTTACAACCAAAAACGTAAATGTATTTTATTGGGATTTTATGTGATAGACCAACACAAAGTGGCACATAATTGTGAAGTGGAAGGAAAATGATAAATGATTTTCCAACATCTTTTACAAATATGTGAAAAGTGTGGCGTGCATTTGAGTTCAGCCCCCTTTACTCTGATACCCCTAACTACAATCTAGTGGAACCAATTGCCTAATTAGTAAATAGAGTTTACCTGTGTGTAATTTAATCTCGGCATAAATACAGGTGTTCTGTGAAGCCCTCAGAAATTTGTTAGAGAACCTTCGTGAACAAACAGCATCATGAATGCCAAGGAACACACCAGACAGGTCAGGGATAAAGTTATGGTGAGGTTTAAAGCAGGGTTAGGTTATAAAAAAAAAAGTATGACACAACTGCAAACTTACCAAGACATGGCTGTCTACCGAAACTGACCAGCCAGGCAAGGAGAGCATTAATCACAGAAGCAGCCAAGAGACCCATGGTAACTCTGGAGGAGCTGCAGAGATCCACAGCTCAGGTGGGAGAATCTGTCCACAGGACAACTATTAGTCATTCTCTCCACAAGTCTGGCCTTTATGGAAGAGTGGCAAGAAGAAAGCCATTGTAAAAAGAAAGCCATAAGAAGTCCCGTTTGCAGTTTGGGAGAAGCCATGTGGGGGACACAGCAATCATGTGGAAGAAGGTGCTCTGGTCAGATGAGACCAAAATTGAACTTTTTGGCCTAAAAGCAAAACGCTATGTGTGGTGGAAAAACTAACACTGCACATCACCCTGAACACACCGTGAAACATGATGGTTGCAGCACCATGTTGTGGGGATGCTTTTCTTCAGCAGGGACAGGGAAGCTGGTCAGAGTCATGTTAGAGTCTACAAATGACTTGAGACTGGGACGGAGGTTCACCTTCCAGCAGGACAACGACAGTAAACATACAGCCAGAGCTTCAATGGAATGGTTTAGATCAAAGCATATTCATGTGTAGAATGTCAAAGTCCAGACCTAAATCCAATTGAGAATCTGTGGCAAGATTTGAAAATTGCTGTTCACAGATGCTCTCCATCCAATCTGACAGAGCTTGAGCTATTTTGCTCAGCAAAACTGGTAGAGACATGCCCAAAAAGACTTGCAGCTGTAATTGTAGAGAAAGATGGTTCTATAAAGTATTGATTCAGGGGGGGCTGAATACAAATGCATCATTTTCCTTCCACTTCACAATTATGTGCCACTTTGTGTTGGTCTATCACATAAATTCCCAATAAAATAAATTTACGTTTTTTGTTGCAACATGACAAAATGTGGAAAATTTCAGGGGGTATGAATACTTTAAGGCACTGTACATCTATAAATTCGATGAGTTATACTCTATCTTTTGTGTGCTCTATTCTTGCAGTACAGCTATTATGTCAGTCAGTCAGTGTAACTGAGCAGTAAAATGTTTTCACTTTTCACTTAGCATTGCATTTCTGGTATAACATATATATAACTTGCTGGCATAATACAAATAAGAATGACACCCACCACAGAAAGCATAATTATGTATCGCATTAACGAACAGCCAGTTTTACTTGCCTGCACAGCATGGGCATCCAGCTTTTCAAGGTTCTTCAAGTTGACAGGCATCGATTTGAGGCTGGATTTATCCCAGGGATAAGCTAAAAAAGTATTGCACACATATATGAGATGCAGATAAGTGAGGGCACAAAAATATAGTTAGGTGCTCTTTGCAGGGCCGCCATCAGGGGGGTACAGGCCTGGAGGTCCCCAGGGGCCCGGTTGGCAACCCCCCTTTTTTAAATTTTTTTTATAAAAAAATAAAAATAATTTTTTTTTTGTTTCTGTAAGGGGCCCGGAGGTCCCCGAGGGCCCAGATGCCAACCCCACTTTTTTAAAAAAAAAAAACATTTTTGTAAGGGGCCCAGAAGCCCGGAGGTCCCCAGGGGCCCGGGTGGCAACCCCCCTTTTTTTATTTTTTTATAAAAAACAAAAAAACATTTTGTTTTTTTTGTTATTTTTTTTGTAAGGGGCCCAGAGTTCCTTAGAGGCCCCCAAGGGCCCAGATGGCAACCCCCCGACCCCAATAATTCACGGCGGCCGCACCCCCCTCGCTTCTCAATTCGTGGCACCCCCCCGCTTCTCAATTTGCAGCGGCAGCACCCCCAGGTTCTCTGCTCTAGGGGGCCCATGCCTGAAGCTGTGTAAGGGGCCCCAAAATTCCTGGCTCTTTGATGCTTAATTAGGATAATTAGGTAAATGTAAGCAAAGCTTCAGTTTAGAGGAAAATAAATGGGATTTCTGGGGGTGTTCTGTACACAATATAGAACAGAAGTTAGACTTTTTTTTCATTTCTTTGATATATATTTTTTTAAGAAATTCTAGCTTCATGTTGAAATGTTAAGATACATTTTAATAATATTAAATCTGATCTCCAGGAGTTATCTGTATTGCATACTTGAATTTGTTATCAGGTTTTACCCCCAGGGGCTAACAATATAGCAGAAAAAATGTCAGTGAACCGCACATCATAGAGCAGACCCATGTAGAAGGCTGAGGCTGCCATTCATCCTTCTACACTGGTCTGCTCTATGATGTGCGGTTCACAGACATTTTTCTGCCATATTGAAGCTTGACGCCATGATGGGCTCCCATCCCAACCAGCTCTCACTGTGGTTGCCCTCAGACTATTCCTCTGACTTGAGCGGCACATACACTTTTTACTTTTGGGTGACGGCGAGTATTACAAGACATTACAGTACACCATTGATGTAACCAGTGTGAATTGGTGACACTGTTAGGCCAGAGGCCACATTACACTTCAGAGCCCCACACTCGCATTCATAAAGACCACATTTCTCCTCTGCTGGAGGCATGATCTATTCCTGCTTGTCCCAACACACAACTTTAAAGTCATTTTAAACAAGTAGTACAAAGCACCCACTTGTCTCCACCAGCTTGACTTGACTCATCACACTATATCATTACTGTATTCAGCCTGTAGGTATAGAGGAAAGCCACCATACCTCATCTTGCAAGGCCTTGCACGTCATGGTGTACAGACATATTCCCTAAGGGAGTTCAGTACCGCGTCAGGCTGTGATATGGAGACCCTGCCACTTAGTGAGGTGCGTGAAGTATTTACGGTAGCTGATCCTCACTACCAGAACCTTATTTACCAGCCACCACAATCGCTTCCACTTTCAACTACTTGCTTCTCCTTCTCAGTGTTCACTCCATAAACTGGACCCTTCTATCATTTTCAGCCAGGGAAGCTGCCATCTTGGCCTCTGTTTGATCTTCAGCTGCCATGGTGCTGCACATGTGATCAGATATGACACCAGCCATTCGATAGTTTGACAGTTTGTTTGAGCGCACAACCAATGTGACAGTTACATTTCCGGCATGTGCCAGGAATGTAATTGTTTTTTGAAGCTGTTAAATCGCTGGGGTTTAGTTCCGCTTTAAGACCCCTTTCACACTGGAGCGGTTTGCAGGCACTATTGCGCTAAAAATAGCACCTGCAAACCGACCCTAAACAGCTGCTGCTGTGTCTCCAGTGTGAAAGCCCCGAGGGCTTTCACACTGGAGCGGTGCGCTAGCAGGACGGTAAAAAAAGTCCTGCTAGCCACATCTTTGGAGCGGTGAAGGAGCAGTGTCTATACCGCTCCTTCACCGCTTCTGCCCGTTGAAATCAATGGGACACCGTGGCTATACTGCCAGCAATGCGCCTTTGCAGAGGTGCTTTGCGGTGGTTTTTAACCCATTCTCGGCCGCTAGCGGGGGTAAAACTGCCCCGCTTAGCGGCCGAATAGCGCAGAGAAATTGGTGATAAAGCGCAGCTAAAAATAACGGGGCTTTACCGCCGACGCACCTCCCGCCCCAGTGTGAAAGGGGCCTAAATATAAAGGTTAACCTTAAAGTGGAACTTTACCCAAAACAACTTGGTAAAATATAATGTTCTTTAACAAGGAACATACATTCCACATTAATAATAATGCTACCAAAATTAGTGTGTGCTGTAAATTGCCTCCAGCATTGCTACTGTTACTTCTTGCTGGAGGCTGATATTGTGCTAAAACCCAAAGCCCCAGCAGTAAATCATAAAGAAGAACTAAACCCATCAATTTACTGGTTTCAAAAAACAGTTACATTCCTGGAATGCTGGAAATGAAAACACATTTGATTGTGTCCTAAACCAAACTGCCAAACCAGGAATTTGTCTTGCATACAAACGGCAAAGAATTGCCGGCTTAGACATGAGGCCCCACTCACGCCCATAATGGGAAAAATAATTCAAGCAAGAAAAATGGTTGCAGAGAATGCACGGATCTAGCACACAGGTGATCAGCACCACTTCCAGGGTACCCTCCTCACCCATCAGACATATTCAGCCAATGCAAGAGGGGGGAGAGAGAAGGAGGAGAGAAAGAGAGAGGGGTAATAGAGAGATCCGATGACGCTGACATTAGTATTGATCACAGGCAAATTAGGCAGCTGCGAGGCCCCTGTGAGTGCGAGGCCTTAGGCGATCGCCTAATTTGCCTAATTAGAGAGCCGCCTCTGCTCCCTGTATATATAACCTTCACAAAAAGAAAGTGGCACATACAAGGGAAGACATGTCACTTTGAATAATACTTTAACCCCTGCCTACACTAGTCAGAACTTAAAGAAACGTACCAAACAGTAATAAAAACAACATATTGCAGGCACCATATCTCATACCTGATGGGTGGCTAAACAACTGACAATCATTGTAGCATTTAACGCCACTAAAGTGATAGCTACAATTTTCCAGGTCTTGCTGGTGTTCTGTGTGGGCAACTCCACCTCTGCACACTGACCTCGATATTCACAGAATGCCTTGTATTTATTTCAATGAATACAAAGCTTTCTCTAATTGGACGAGATGGAGACTGTGACCTTACGACCTTACTGTCCTGCACTCTCCACCAAAACTATGTATATGCAAGACCTGCTTGAAGAAAGTCAAATGCAGGTCAAGGGATGTCAACTGCAGGTCTAATTCACCAGTCTGTAATTTTTGAATGATCTCAGTAGTTCAAAGCCCATGACATGGGTCTATAAATTCATTTCTAAAAGAGTGAGGAAGATGTAGAATATCTATCGGGATTTTACAGCTATGTGAGTCCCAGTGAGGGAGACTTCCCCTAACCTCCTGTACAGGTGATGGATGTCACACAGAAATCTCCTCTATGGGGAGGTGGGCACAGACAGCATTTAAAACCTGACAGAAACTTTCTCTTTCCCACTCTGTCCAAAGCTGAAACCACTTTGGAGTGAAAATGTACCTAAAGAGCGAAGATTTGCTATGTTACATGGAGGATCTAGAAATGTTAATTGTACCTAAACAGCACACTAAACATTGTAGCCTTTGTCTTGAATTCTTTCTATAAGTGCATCTCCTGACATGTGATGGTGCCTAGAGACTCCTGATCTGGAGTGTGAATCATCTTCACACTGTCTCATGAGTTTTGGAGTGTAATTTGGTAAGGTCACTACTGTACTGCTTGCTGGAGAGGAAGCTGTACATGAAGACCTGCAGTGTGAAGCCTCGTACACGCGACCGTTTTTCTCGGCAAGAAAACTTCTGGGAGAGCTTTTTGCAGAGAAAACCGGTCGTGTGTATGGTTTCTCGACGGGAAAACTGCCGGGAATCTCAACGAGAAAAATAGAGAACCTGCTCTGTGTTTCCCGACAAGAAAACCGTGCGTGTGTATGCTTACCTGTCCATGGTAAACCCGTGCATGCTCGAAAAGACTTTGACGCATGCGCAGTAGCATACAAGGGTAGTGTAGGGTGTAGCAAGATGGCGGCAACAGCATCGAATGTGACGAGCGCAGGCTCGTCGTAGTCGATGACGTCACCACATTCTTGCCATTCAAAAGAACGGCGGTTCTTTTGAATGGCCGTGTGTACACTCGGCGTGCAAGGCAAGCTTGCCGGGAAAACCGACGGTTTTTTTTCCCCGACGGGATTCCCGCCCGTGTGTACGAGGCTTAAGGATCTCCCTGCCTTTTTTGTATTTGTTCTGTGGATATGAGCTTCCTCCACCTCTCCTGCTGCATCTTGATCATTACCCCACCAGTCGTCATATCACCAGTAATAAGAGGGGCAGCTCTAACATTAGGAAGCAAAGTCCTGCTCGTCTACTAAGATGGTTTTCGTTTTCTTGCTTTTTTCGGAAACTCTGGAAATTCGAAAAATTCGTTTTTTTCGTTTTCGTTTTTATACTTTTTTCGGAAATTCGGGAAATTCGAAAAATTAGTTTTTTTAGTTTTTCAGCTTTTTTCAGAAATGCAAGAAAATTCGGAAATTCAGAATTCCGAATTTTTGAATTTCCAAAAACACGAATAAAATGAAAACAACAAATTTTTCGAATTTACGGAAAATGCAAAAATACGAAAAAAAATAATTTCCGATTTTTGGAAATTCGGAAAATCTAAAAATTCGGAGTTTGGAAACTCAACTTCCCAAATTTCCCATTTTCGAAATTTAGATTTTTGAATTTTTGAATCTCGAATTTTCGAAATTTCCAATTTTTGAAAATCCGAAATTCCGAATTTTCGAATATTCGGAAATTCGAAATTTCGGAAATCCGAAAATCCGAAAATTCCTAAATTGAAAAATTCGGAAATTCTGAAATTTTGGAATTTACGAATTTCTCTAAATTCGTGAAAAACGAATTAGAAACTAAACAAATTGCACATGTCTATTGACTTGTAACAACATGGCTTGCCCTGAACGCCCACAAGACCTCAAAGAGATAAGCTCAGTTGTTTTCAATCTCTTGCTTCATGTTTTTAGTGGCTCTTTAATGTCTGGCAAGATACCAAAAAGCTAAGGCCAATGTGGTATGTTTATATTTTAAAAGAGATTAAGGTCCTTAACCCGGTAACTATATGCCAGTAAATCTTCTATTATAGGAAAGAGGGATATTTAACAAACCGCATACAAAAATATATGTAATAGAAAATAGTATCACCATTTGACAGCCAGAAAGGATTTATGAAAGACAGATGTCAAGCAAATATACTTTCCCTTCAGGAATACCTGAGTAGAACGTTGGACTGTGTTGGCTGGGGATGTGGTATATTTGGATTTTGCTGAAGTGTCTGACCTGGTGCCTAACAGACACTTAGCCCTGGTTCACACTGGTGCAATTTCAAGTGCGACATGCAATTTCAAAATTGTACCTGAAGTCGCACCCCATGGATTTCAATGGAAATGTGCTAATTGGTGCGACACAAGACACTAGCGATTTCCAAAAGGTTTTTGTATTACTTTTTTGCGATTTCAGGTCGATTTAACATCCATAGAGTGCTATGTAAATCTACCTGAAATCGCAGTACTGTTTATATCAGTGCGATTTGGAGCAGTCTTTTTTTTTGGTGATATCATTGCAGCTTCAGCTGATCTGTCCCCTCCCCTAGCAGGTGTTTTCGTGAGGAGTTTGGAGAAGGACTTTTTTTTTTCACCCTGCCAGCGCTGCTATGTGTATGAAAACAGCTGACCTGTCCCCTCCCCTAGAAGGTGTTACAGTGAGGAGTTTGGAGCAAGACGTTGTTTTTTTTTTTCACAGCCAGCGCTGCTATCTTTATTAAATCACAAATCAGCTTGCTTTTCATTGGAATAAGTACAAATCATACTATCTGCAAATTGCAAGTAGGCTCCAGAAATCGCAAACAAATACAAAAGAAATCGGAACAAAATCAGAAGTGACTGGGAAAGAAATCAGAGTGCCAAATCGCACTCAAAACATGAGATTTGTAAATCGCACCAATGTGAACCAGGGCTTAATATGTAAACTGAGGTCTATTGATAAAAGAAAAAAAAAATGTGACTGCATAGAAAGCTGACAGTAAAGTGTACTTTTATCGTCCCCATCCACTTCCTTCCATTGTATTTTTTTTTTGTCGCCCAGGCGAGAATGACATATTCATTTTCTGCAACCTCCTGAGAGCCCCATGTCCTGCATCCCAGGAGGCCATGTGGTCATGTGGTACTCTACAGTGCATGTTTTGCCCTATAGCGTCGGGGTGAGGGCTTTCTTGAGCAGAGTTTGTCTGTGCCGCCATGTTTTTTTTCCAGCTTTCCCCTTGATGATGTGCTGTGGAAATAAGAGACAGCTGACTTCCCTGATCACATCAGAAGAAATAGGCATCTTGGGACAGGGTGCTCTGCATTGAAACAGCCTACCCCTAGAGAACTCACTAGATTGTTGAGTGTGCAAGTATGTGTTTAGTGCACAACCCAGCTATAGAAGTAAGGGGGGCGGGGAGTTAAGTTTCTCTTTAAGACCACTTACAATAGTGACTGATAAGTTTAGTCCTATATGGCAAATTGAAAACATTAAGGCTGGTTAGTCCAGAGTTAGCCTTTGCTGACTGATGTCTATTTTGACACTAATTAATTATAGTGAGTGTTCGAGATGAAAAAACAGATGGCGCCGTATTCAAAGTCCAAGTCTCCTAGAAGTTGCCAGCATATCAATACATTCTTTAATAAAAATAGCTCTTTATTTTAGCATTCTGCAGTCCACCACTTATTTATTTACTTATTTTTTGGGGATTTTTTTTCGAATTCAATAAGCCATTTCTACTAAAGAACCCACTGATGTACTGGTAACTTTTGGAGACTTGTTTACACGCATATACACATTAAAGTGGAACTTCAGTCAGAAAATTAAAGTGGTTATAAACCCCGCTTTTTTTTTATTTTATTTTTTTAAACAACCTGCAAAACAAAGACATAATGAGCTAGTATGCATAGCATACTAGCTCATTATGAATCACTTACCTGAGATCGAAGCCCCCGCAGCGGTGCTCGGACACCTCCGTCGCCAATGCCATCTTTCTCCCCTCTGCCTTCCGTGTATCGCCGCTCCGGCGCTGTTATTGGCCCAGAAGCGGCGATGACGTCACACGCATGCGTGCTCGGGCCGGCTAACTCCATTCAGAAATCTGGCTACTAAGCCGGCCCGTTAGTGCGCATGCGCGTGACGTCAGCGGTGCCGGTTTTAAATGCAAATATCCTCCTTAACCGTGTAGGTTAAGGAGATATTTCATGCACCTACAGGTAAGCCTTAATCTAGGCTTACCTGTAGGTGCATGTTGTCAAAGTGGGTTTACAACCACTTTAAGTCCTGCTTGAACACCTCAGGCTGGCCCCTTTTGCATGACATTAAAAAAAAGTGTCTATACGGTCTATATGGTTTATAATCCAGTAATACACTTTTTCACCCTGCTCTGCACATGCTTAGTTGCTCTCCATTTCTAGGCACTGCCAAGCTTGTAGAGGCCGATCTGCTGACAGCCTTAAAGCGGAAGTAAACCCATCGATTTAACAGTTTCAAAAAGCAGTTACATTCCCGGCATGCAGGGGTTGCCAACTGTCACATTGGTTGTGCTCTCAACCAATCTTCCAAACCATCCAATGGCTGGTGTCATAACTGATCACATGTGCAGCATCATGGCAGTTGAAAATTAAACAGAGGCCAAGATGGCAGCTTCCTTGCCTGAAAATGATAGGAGGGTTTACTTCCACTTTAAGGTGGAATTAAACCCTCCTATCCTTACAGCCAATGTTTATCTTCAACTGCCATGGTGCTGCAGATGTGATCAGTTATTGATGATGGTTGGTGGTTTAACAGTTTGGTTGAGGACACAGGCAAATGTGACAGTTATCAATTCCAGGAATGTAACTTTTTTTGAAACCGTAAAATTGATAGGTTTATTTCCACTTTATGATTTACTGCTATTCAGGGGCTCTGTGCTTCAGCAAAATGGCAGCCTCCAGCCAGAAGAAACAAACACAATGCAATTTACAGCACACACTAATTTTGGTAGCATAATTATTAATGTGGAATGTATGCTCCTTGCTAAAGAAGAATAATCTTTTTCAAATCAGTATAGGTAAAGTTCCGCTTTAAATCAGATTTGGAAAAAATTTATTATTTTACAATAAAAATCATAAAATGAAATGCAGATGCAGCCTCTCCATATAAGATATCACATACCCCACAGGGACGGTATCTTTATAAAAAAAAAGAACATCCTTACCGCACTAAAGATGGAGCTTCAGATTTGCAAAAAATAAAAAGTAAAGAAAAAAGATAGAAATAGACAGGTTTGTAAAAACTAGAGAACCTGAAGATAACTCAAGTTATTTGTAAATACTCATACTGAACATGTACCTTACCGTAAAAGTCTTTGGCGCTGGGCTGTGGCAATTGCTCCAAAGTGCTACCATTCCTGGTGGGAACAGGTACATCTGAAAGATATATGCAACATGTTCTATCACTCACTATCATTCCAGTCCTTCTGTGCTCTAAATTAGGAAGAGTTTATCATTCCTTGGCAGCTGTCCCAATGTAGTTCTGTACAGTACAGTTCTATGCCTAACACAAGGATTCCCACAGCTTTGTGAAGATCAAAAATGAAAAGCTACTGTCTTGTGTATATTATAGTTAAACTCCAGGCAAACACCTAAATACACAGTTGAAATACTTACAGCTGTGCTCATAAGTTTACATACCCTGGCCATATTTCAGAGAATATGAATAACACAAAAACATTTCTTTCACTCATGGTTAGGCCCGGTTCTCACAGGGGCGGCCCGACTTTGGGGGCGACTCGGCGGCGCGATCTCAAGACGACTTGCGACGCCCGCCTGAGGCGATTTGCATAATGACTTCTGTATAGAAGTCAATGCAAGTCGCCCTGAGTCGCCCCCAAAAGAAGTACAGGAACCTTTTTCTAAGTCGGAGCGACTCAGGTCGCTCCTATTAGAATGGTTCCATAGTACAGAGCGGGACGCGACTCCTCAGGCGACCGAGTCGCCTGAGGAGTCGCCCCTATGTGAACCGGGCCTTAGTGTTTGGCTGAAGCCATTTATTATCAATCAACTGTGTTTACTCTTTTTAAATCATAATCACAACAGAAACTACCCAAATGACCCTGATCAAAAGTTTACATACCCTGGTGATTTTGGCCTGATAACATGCACACAAGTTGACACAAAGGGGTTTGAATGGCTAATAAAGATAACCATCCTCACCTGTGATCTGTTTGCTTGTAATTAGTGTGTGTGTATAAAAGGTCAATGTGTTTCTGGACTCCTGACAGACCCTTGCATCTTTCATCCAGTGCTGCACTGACGTTTGCCATCCGGCAATAGCAAGACTTTCGGATGACTTCTGGTTACACAAGGACATCAACAGCAGGCTCTTCCCTATGTTTTTCATCACACCTGACAACTTCCGGGGTATGGACGTTATGCTGGTTCATTGCGATCCATATATACCATCTAACTAAGCCTTGTTTGGGATCCCATTGTGTTTTATAACATTTTGTATAACCAAGCCTCATTTTAGGTTTCTACTCATTCGGCAACCAGGCGCTTTACCGCTCTGGACGCTCTTCGTTCCCCACTGTGGTAGGGGGCAGTGTGATGGGCAACTGTTTTTGTACAAACTTTATTTGAAGTGTACAAAAGTACACTTCATACTGCTGTACAGGGACATGCGATCCTGTACAGTGCGCTGCAATAGAATGCAGCATGTCTGCATTTAATCGCAGCACGCTGTAGCACAGTTTTGTACTGTGTTGCAGTATGAATGGGACACACAGAAAACAATTGTTTTCTATGTGTCTTTGCGGTGACAGGCGTTTACCAATGCAGTAAAACATCTGTCACCCGCACATAGTGTCAATTCACCCTTGATGCTACCTCTACTGCAACAATGTATTAAAATGTTTTTGAATATAATAAGATTTAACAGTCCCCTCTGACCCTTGTAGCTGAAAGGACTATGAAGTAATGTATCCTCATATAGCAAAAAATACTTTGTTTAATTTCAGCCACTTAGGCCACCCTGCTCCTCCCTACCAGCAGTTAACTGGCAGCCTTATAGCCTAAATGCAAACACAGAACTGGCACTCTGGGAATGGGGAGCAGAGTAAGGATGCTATCCATACACATTTCTTGTGAACGGTCCCCATTTCAACCAGTCTGTCCCTGGGAAACAGGCATCTGGCATTGTCCACAGGAGCCTTGCAGTGTAGAGTAAACCTTATGCTGCATACACACGACCATTTTTCATGACGAGAAAAATGCAATTTTTAAAAATGGTCGTGAAAAACGGTGGTGTGTATGCTCCAGAGCATTTTTCTCGACAAGAAAAATGCCCGAAAAAAAATTAGAACCTGCTCTATTTTTTCTCGTCGTTTTTCACGTCGTTCTTTTTAACGTTGTGAAAAAAAATGCGCATGCTCAAAATCAAGTATGAGACGGGAGCGCTCGTTCTGGTAAAACTAGCGTTCATAATGGAGATGGCACATTCGTCACGCTGTAACGGACTGAAAAGCACAAATCGTCTCTCACCAAACTTTATTAACACGAGGATGAGCAAAAGCGTCCCAAAGGGTGGCGCCATTCGAATGGAACTTCCCCTTTATAGTGCCGTTGTACGTGTTGTACGTCACCGCGCTTTGCTCGAGCATTTTTTTTCACAAACGTGTGTATGCAAGGCAGGCTTGAGAGGAAACATGAAAAATCACGTCGAGAAAAACGTTGTTTTTTTTCCCATGACATGAATAACGGTCATGTATACACGGCATTACAGTACACAGGCACCAAACCAACAGTGACACTGTGCAAGTTTCAGTCCAAACCGGCAGTGATGGAGCTTACTGCAATGGGAAAGTCAGGCACAATCAGTGGGCTGCCACCACCAAGCCAAATGATCAGGTATAATATAATACTAATATATTTTACATATACTGCAGCTGCACTTATTTCCCTGCAACCGTACTTGCTCTTGACCTGATCTGTGCTCTCTCTGCATTACTTACTTCTGACCTCTGCTCTCTGCATTACTTTTTCTTGACCTGACCTTTGGTCTCTCTGCGTTACTCACTGTTGACCTGAATTCTGCTCTCTCTGCATTACTTAGTGCTGACCCCTGCACTTTGTGTGTTACATACTCCTGACCCCTGCAATCTGCATATTACTTCTGACCCACAGCATGAAAGAATGAGGTTTTATTTTAACCATACCCCTTTAAGCACCTCCCACTGTTACCGCAATTTGGCCACATCCACAATTTGCTTCAGCGCCACATCGTTCCTCTGCTCTTGGTACCAAAGGCATTTTGTCTTTATACCTTGAATGTCTGCTTTATGTTCCATACATCTGTGACGAATTCAAGGCATGGTAAAAATTGGGTTGTATTTTGTAGGTGTGGCTAAAAATGGGGGTGTGTGTTTTGTGCGTCTGGTTTGCTCAGTAGGGTGTTTTTGGATTTCACTTCACAATCTGTTAATCTTACAGCAGACTTGACTTTATTACATCTCTTTGAAATGTGAATTCCATGGTTGGAAAACACATTATACAAAGATGCTTGGGTAAATACAGATGCATAGAAACATCAGCGTTTAAACAAGTATGCGCAAGTACAGCCATTCGCTTATACAGCTGGCTGTACGAGAACTGGGCATGGGAAAATGGATGAAGTTTTTTTGCTAGTGCAATTTTTAGCCTTTCTCTATCCGTGTGCATTTAGGCCTTACAGCCGATTGATTAATCCATGATACTCATTCTCTTAATTTTTGCCAAAATGTCCTCAAAATTACACATATTCTTTACCTTTTGGGGTTGAAGGTCTGTTGAATAGTTGGGGCCTGCTGTTTTTGGGATGAACTTCTACACGGACTTGGCTTCCTGTTAAGAAAATTTGTATTTTAAATATTTGAAACTGTGCATTCGAAAAATATGTACAGTTGTGCTCCTAAGTTTTCATACCCTGGCTGAATTTATGATTTCTTGGCCATTTTTCAGAGAATATGAATGATAACACAAAAACTTTTCTTTCACTTATGGTTAGTGCTTGGCTGTAGCCATTTGTTATCGATTAACTGTGCTTACTCTTTTTAAATCGTAATGGCAACAGAAACTACCCCTATGACCCTTATCAAAAGTTTACATACCCTGGTGATTTTGGACTGATAACATGCACACAAGTTGAAACAAAGAGGTTTGAATGGCTATTAAAGGTAACCATCCTCACCTGTGATCTGTTTGCTTGTAATTAGTATGTGTGTAAAAGGTCAATGAGTTTCTGGACTCCTGACAGACCCTTGCATCTTTCATCCAGTGCTGCACTGACGTTTCTGGATTCTGAGTGATGGAGAAAGCAAAAGAATTGTCAAAGGATCTGCAGGAAAAGGTAGTTGAACTGTATAAAACAGGAAAGGGATATAAAAAGATATCCAAGGAATTGAGAATGCCAATCAGCAGTGTTAAAACTCTAATCAAGAAGTGGAAAATGAGGGGTTCTGTTGAAACCAAACCACGGTGAGGTAGACCAACTAAAATTTCAGCCACAACTGCCAAGAAAATTGTTCGGGATGCAAAAAACCCCCCTACAAATAAATTTAGGTGAAATACAGGACTCTGAAAACATGTGGTGTGGCTGTTTCAAGATGCACAATAAAGGAAGCACTTGAAGAAAGATTGGCTGCATGGTCGAATCGCCAGAAAAAAGACATTACTATGCAAATGCCACAAAGTATCCCGCTTACAATAAGCCTAACAGCACAGAGACAAGCCTAAAACCTTCTGGCACAAAGTCATTTGGAGTCATGAGACCAAAATTTAGCTTTTTGGTCCCATCCCTATTATGAAAGGTACGCCATTCCTACTGTGAAACACGGAGGTGGATCGCTGATGTTTTGGGAATGTGTGAGCTACAAAGGCACAGGAAATTTGGTCAAAATTGTTGGCAAGATGAATGCAGTATGTTATCAATAAATTCTGGAGGAACATTTGCATTCATCAGCCAGGAAGCTACGCATGGGACGTACTACTCATTGATGTTAAAGGGGACAATACACGGTATTAAGAACTGGGGTATGTAAACTTTTGATCGGGGTCATTTGGGTAGTTTCTGTTGTAATTATATTTTAAAAAGAGTAAACAGTTGATTGATAATAAATCACTTCAGGCAAACACTAACCATGAGTGAAAGAAAAGTTTTTGTTTTATTATTCATATTCTCTGAAAAATGGGCAAGAAATCACAAATTTTGACAGGGTATGTAAACTTATGAGAACTGTACATTTAGGTCCACACTGAAGAAATTCCTTTGAATTTTTTTAGCTGGTCATATACCTAAATTAGTGTTTAGATTAGTTAGACTATTCTTCCTCCTATTGACCCTAACAGTGGGGCACCTTTCCCAATACTACTAACCCCAAAAATGGAGTACTATTCTTTCTATTACTGACACCGATGGGGCACGTATCCTTCCAGTGATACCAGTGATGGAGTGCTATTCCTCCCAGTTACAGCAACAATGAAGCACTGTTCCTCCTCCTACTGACCTGAACAATGGGGCACTATTCTACCTCATATTGATCCCAATAATGAAGTACTATTCCTTTTACCACTGACACTAACAATGGAGCACTATTCCTCCGCATACTGACTCCAACAAAGGGGCATTATTTCTCCACTTACTGACCCCAATGATGGATTACTATTTCTCCTTCCACTGACACGAGCGATGAGGCACTATTTCTTCCACTAACATCATCATGGGAGCACCATTCCACCTAGTGACACCAACAATGGAGCACTATTCTTTCTCCTACTGAACCCAAGAATAAGTTACTTTTCTTCCTATTATTGACCCCACTGATGGAGTACTATTTCTCTTATCACTGACACCAATGATGGGACACCATTCCTTCACCTAAAACCAACATTGGAGCAACATTCCTCCCACTGACACCAACCATGTGGCACTACCCCTGCTGCTAACAACAATGAGAAGGCTTTATTCCTACTACTGACACCATCAATAGAGCACTATTTCTCTCCTGACCACCAGAGCTTTTTGCTTCCACTGACCCCTGGAGCTGTTTTTTTTTTTTTTAATACTGCTTGATCCCCTGATTCCTGATCCTGAACACTAGTATCTTTTACTCCCACTGGTACCCCCGTGGTATTGAGATTTTTTTTTTACTTTCAGTGACGTTGGGGTATTATGTTCTAGTGTTGGTTAGAGTCTGACCCTCCAACATCTGTTTAATATTGAACTGTCTCTTTGTTTAAATGTATCAACAACTGCTTAATGTTAGCCCTCCCATGCATTTCACTCACCTATGAGGACATATGCCATTGTTAATAACTGCAGAGTTGGTGCTAATGTTTAAAGAGAATCTGTGATTAAAATAGGATACCTCTGATACTGCCAACCTGCTGACTGTACTTTTTTAGAATCATAAAAGTTGCTGCTGCAGAAACTGCTGCTCCGGGATCCTATGGTTTTTAAACTCACTGTTCTCTTTTCATATAACAGTTACCAGTCTAATGTCAAGACCCCATTTTCTACTTTACATCAAAATGTATCAATTTCCTGTAGAGTGTGTGTTATGATGCGATATCGCCAATGAAATGAAACCCATTGTCTTCTATTAAGCCCTAATGGGTTAAACATGTTACAGTAGGGTGCAGGCAATTAGAAAAAAAGGAGGGGGGGAGACGGGTAAAGACCCATAAAGTTCCGATAACGACAAAGGGGTGGGGCAGACAGCGATCTCCACCTATATAAAAAATTTCCTTAATTGCTTAAATATAATATACAAAAATAACATAGAAATAATGTGCAGATTATCTCTATGTTATTTTTGTATAATATATTTAAGTGTAGCGGGTATACACTTTCCTAGTGTATTTAAAACTGGCAGAGACACCAGTAATGTGCAGTTCCCTGCAGCCCAGCAGGTGGCGCTGTCGCCTTGGGCTGGGGTTGAACCATTGCTGTGTGCCGTACCCCCTTTTTGTCCTCCCTCGGCAGCGGTATGGTGGGGCGGGGAACCCGCCGTGCTTGCTGGGAGAGGGTATAAAGGGGCCGGCCATCTTTGTCACGGGGTCGAGTCCCAGGCACCTTCAGCCTGAGGGCGGTGGTCGGATGGAGGTCCTAGGTGGCTTAGGCCTAGAGGACGTTCGGAGGTTGTGTTCCATCCCAGGCACCTTGAGCCTGGGGTGAGTTACTCGGATGGAGGTCTGGAGCTCAGTGCCCACCACTGAGTTCCGCGAGGGAAGGAGATCCTAGGGAACCCCGGGAGTGGGTACCCGAATCCAGAGGCGTAATGAACCGGTAAGGGGTACTTGCTATAGAGCTGGTGCAGCATATTGCCAGTGACAGGTGAGCCTCCACCGGAGACCGCCTGGAAGGAAATTCCCCCTCGATTGGAGACCGCAACCCACTTTCAGGAAGGAAAGTGGAGAGTTCATTGTGTCTGGGCCTACTCGTACCCACACCCCTCTGTCTGTTCTACTCATTGAGGGAGTCCAACTGTCTGTGTATTACTCTGTGATCGGAAGAATAAAGGAGTGTTGGACTTTAATGGTGTGGGGCTCATTTTCTGGCAGACATTGTTCAAGGAAACCATCAGGAGGAGGCTCCAGGTGCCGAACACCGACCCGAAGGTAAAACAGGAACTTTGCTCACACCACACAACCATCTGCGGTGAAGGCTTGGCGTGGTGACCCCGCTCTCTCTCCTCTAAGGTACCCCTAGACAAGAGACAGATGAGCTGATAATAGAGTGAGAGAGGGGAGGCCGCTACATAAGCAATAAAGGAAATTTCTTATATAGGTAGAGATCGCTGTCTGCCCCACCCCTTTGTCATTATCTGAACTTTATGGGTCTTTACCCTTCTCCCCCCCCCCTTTTTTTTACTTGTTAATTGAGTTCAAGACAAACGGAAAAGGTGCAACCCACATCGGGTGAGTCGGTACTCCTATACTGCAAGTGTATTGAATGTCGATGTCATTCTACACATTGGTCTCTGGATTCGATCTGAAAACCCTCCCCTTTGTTTTTGAAGGGTGCAGGCAATACCTAGGCCTGGACTTGTTGCCGTGACTTTGTGGAATAAAGCTAAGCAAACTTTGACATCATCGGTGTGCAGCTGTTTGCAGTAGTGTATTTAGGTTTTGTGCTGCCCTAGGCCTGACTAAACTCGTGCACCCCCTATTTTAAATATGACACACCCCTTCCTGTCAAGGCCACACCCCTTTCTGTTTGAGGCCTAGGGGGGCAATGGATTCCCTTAATTTGCATAGATTTCCTCTCACTTCCTGTTTGACTATGGGGCAGAAAGTGAAGGAAATCTCTGCAGTGGGACAGGGATGGTAAAAAATAAACTGACAGAGGCTATAACCCTCCCTTACTCTATCCAAAATGAAGAAAAAAGTGTTGCCTATAGTTCTACTTTAAGCACAAATTTCTGATAATTTTATGGAGAGGACTAAGAAGATATAACCATGCCAATGGTGCAGCAGAAACATATAGCACAGTGAGGAAGGTTTGTGGTCCAGGATGATAGGACGTCAAAACAGCCGCCCCCCCCCCCCCCCCCCCTCCACAGTTGCAGAATTCCGTCCGCCCGCATACAGGAAGCAGTGCGGCTGCTTTATGGGGGTGCTAGACTAATTTGCCTCTTAGCCCAGTCAGCCCCATAAGACTGGCATTACACTAACAGTGTAGCGCAAGCCCGCGGGGACTCTTTCCGTGCTGCCCCCCCCCCCTGCAAAGTGCTGCCCTAGGCCTGGCCAGGATACAGCGTTGGCTTTTTGTCTCTTGTACGATAAACCCACCCATTAGTCTTCAAGTACACAGTGAGTGAGTGAACTATGTTACTGTTGACCTCTCCCTCTCCCATTTAGTGTGGCTAGTCGTTTGAAGACACGTTTTGTACTATGAGCAGATTAGAATGGTTATGTTTGCTTCTGCTGACAGCCTTCATAGGACTCCTCTTGAATGTTTGGAATATTAGGAAGTGAATGCCTCCTTTCTCGTTTCTCATTTTATAATGATTGCTAGCCGCTGCTCACTTTAGAATAGTTATGGTACTTTTTTAACACTTTCCAATTTGGCTCTTTTCTGTTTGCCGTCTTTTAAATATAAATGGATGGTGAATAACTTTTTAAAATAACAGAGAATTTAGAAAAATGTAAATACAAAGCTTTATTTATAAGACAGCTGTTGCCCTTAGGAACTAAGTTCTTTGTCCTTTTGAAAGATATAACCCAACTGGTACTTTTAAGTAACTATTCCAGTGTTGATTCAGCTTTATTAGCTCTGGTTTTGTAAATTTGACCCACAGTTTCAAACAGGTGAACAAGTTGAGCAGGCATGTCTTACCCTGGCTCTCATAGTTACTGATGATGTACCTTCCGGATGGTGGCTTCTGCAGAGATGGTGTCACAGCTAGAAGGAATGGCAATGACTTATCACTAAATAGGACAGAAACAAGAAAGCATCATACAGAGACTTTTTTGTATTTATGAGGCCTTGTATTTATGAAGCATGGGTTACTAGAAGAGCTTGCTGCATGTAATAAACTGCAACAAGGAAATCTGAAAAAAGATAGAACAGCTGTTGGCAGCAACCAGATTACTCATAGCAACCCATCGCATGATTTTTTTCATCCTTCGGATTGTCTTGCTCTAGTTTTTATACATTAGTATATTATAATGACTTCTTTCACTTTAGTATGTCAGATTTCATTCTGTGAACAGCATACATCATAGAGCCCATTCAGCCCACAGTGCATATGTGTCAAAATGCTATGTGCGTTGCTTTGCATTTTTGTGTGCAATGTGATGCTTTTTATATGTGTTTTGATACACTTTTTTTTGTTTTGCTAAAACACACGTTTATTTTTATTTTCTGTGACATGGGTTGCAGCGCATTGTATTGCCTTGCACTGTGTTTAATTGCAGCAAATATCATTTTTGACCAGCGCATACCAGTGCGGTGCATTGATGTAAACTGGGGCACTTAGAAACAGGCAGTTCCCTGTGTCCATGTTTTGAGGTTGGGTTAAGAAACGCAGCCAAAAGCAAGTCTTGAGGATGGTCCCCTTCCGTTTCTAATTTTGGTGACTGAATTTAGCAATTAAAGCGGAGCTCCACCCTAAAGTGGAACTTCCGCTCATTGGAACCCTCCCCCCCTCCGGTGTCACAATTGACACCTTTCAGGGGGGAGGGGGGTAAAGATACCTGTCTAAGACAGGTATTTTCACCCACTTCCGGGAGTCCTCTCTGCGGGAAATCTGTGGGAAGCACGTCACTTCCCGCAGAATACCCGTTGTGTTCTGGGAGACACTCGGCTCCCAGAACACAGGAGGACCAGTCAGAACAGCGCAGCGCGACTCGCGCATGTGCCCTATTGAACCGGGCAGTGAAGCCACAAGGCTTCACTTCCTGGTTCCCTCACTGGGGATGGCGGTGGGGGCAGCAGAGTGACGTCGCTGGACTCCAGGACAGGTAAGTGTCCTAATATTAAAAGTCAGCAGCTGCAGTATTTGTAGCTGCTGGCTTTTAATATTTTTTTTTTCAGCGGAGCACCTACAGATGTAAAAAAACTCAGTGTGAATATATGCTAAAGGTTCTAGAATATTCAAGTTTATTCTGAGACATACACTATATTGTCAAAAGTATTGGGACACCTGCCTTTACACGCACATGAACTTTAATGGCATCCCAGTCTTAGTCCATAGAGTTTAATATTGTGCTGGCCCACCCTTTGCAGCTACAACAGCTTCAACTCTTGTGGAAAAGCTGTCCACAAGGTTTAGGAGTGCTTGCTTTACTTTGTGCACTGTTGCGCAGTCATGTTGGAACAGGAAGGGGCCATCCCCAAACTGTTCCCACAAAGTTGAGAGCATGAAATTGTCCAAAATGTCTTGGTATGCTTAGTTCTTAAGAGTTTCCTTCACGGGAAGTAAGGGACCAAACCCAACCCCTGAAAAACAACCCCACACCATAATACCCCCTCCACCAAATAATTTGGACCAGTGCACAAAGAAAGGTCCATAAAGACAGGGATGAGTGAGTTTGGTGTGGAGAAACTTGACTGGCAGGGACAGAGTCCAGACCTCAACCCAATAGAACACCTTTGGGATGAATTAGCATGCAGACTGTGAGCCAGGCCTTCTTGTCCAACATTAGTGCCTGACTTCACAAATGCGCTTCTGAAAGAATGATCAAACATTTCCATAAACACGCTCCTAAACCTTGTGGACGGCCTTCCCAGTAGAGTTGAAGCTGTTATAGCTGCAAAGGGTGGGACAACTCAATATTGAACCCTACGGACTAAGACTGGGATGCAATTAACGTTCATGTAAGTTCATGTAAAGGCAAGCATCTTAATACTTTTGACAATATAGTGTAACTGCATTGCAGCTGTACTGAGTGTTAGGCAAAGCCAATTTTGTAAAGAATTGGAGGTTGGATTTATTATTAGATGCCCAACTGTACTGTTGTATTACCATTGACCAGTTAATTATGATAGTGATAACATGAATATTAATATACACAGTGTAAATAAGAGCATGATGACCTTCCATTTAGGACACATTTGCATCCATAAATAAATGGTGTCTTATGACCTCTATGTTGCCAAAATATTGCGTTCTGAAGCTAAAAAGGGATTAATCGGGCTTGTGACTTGGACACTTGCACTGTACATAATATCCTTGTTAATCATCACCGCACTCTAGTAAGAGTGGTATTTAGTGAAAATAAGCTGAACCATTTATTCATTACCGATTGAATAGTTTTCCGTAAAGAGAATTCTTTAAATAATTCAATTGTGTTATCACTTTAGTGCAGATGGAAAGTGTTCCCAATTAGAATAATTCATGTAAAAATGGAGTTGGTAAGAACTGTAATCAGAATATACTATTTCAAATTTATATCTAATTAAATGTAATAGTAAAAACAAGAAAAGTAGTTTAAAGACTCATTTTCATTTTTGTGCTTAAAACATGCATTTTAATAAGGTTTCTTAATCAAACCTGTCAGGTAAAAATTTTAAAGGTTCCTGCAGTAAAAGTTCTGCAGCCTCTTTGGATGTCTGTGGTCCCATCGTCTGTCAGTACAGGACATAGCAGTGGCATAAGGGTTAGGGGGTGAAAACATGGAGGTTGGCATCTGACACTTCCAGAAGTGTTGGCTGCCAAGTGGTCTTATGGAGACCCCTCTGGGAAACTCTGTATAAAAGCTCCTCTATTACAAGAAACTCTCATCTGCATATTTTAAACTTACAGGATCTCTCTAAAGAAAATCCATAATATTTACTGTTATGTCTCCTATGGAGACAGTGGCTACTTCATAAAAGCAGATATATATAGATATTCACCGCTGCGACAGCTCACCATTACTGGCTGTGGTAGGGGGCAGTGTGGTGCGCGATTCCGTGCATCACATGGCTCCCATTTTTTTGTTGTTTTCTACTAGCTTTATTTGAAGTGTAAAAAACGTACACTATATTCATAGCAATGTACAGCAATCTGATGGCTGCATTGCTGTATATTGCCATGCAGTTCGGCACAGTGCTTGCCATTGCAGTGTGAATGGGACACATAGTGAAAAATAGTTTCCTGTGTGTCCCGGCAGCGACAGATGTTGCGGTAAAATGTCTGTCACTGCATCTAATGTTAATTCACCCTGAGAGCTTTCCTGAGACAAGTAGCAGAAATAGGGATGCAGAAACTGACACGTCTGTCTTCCCCCTGCATTCCTCTTGCCGTTGCTTGTCTTAGGAAAGCTCTTAGAGCCGGCAAGAGCTGCCCTTATAAAGTAGCTGTCTCCTTCCTAGCTGTTGTTGGATCGGCCAAGGCAAGGAGGGGGGGGGGGGTGCATTCGGACATCATGGCTAGGGCTAGGAAGCACCTGAGAGACAGAATGGTAAAAAAAATATATAATGATAGATCTTCCTTAACCACCTGCCTACCGGGCGCAAAAACCCCCTTCCTGCCCAAGCCATTTTTCAGCTTTCAGCGCTGTCACACTTTGAATGACAATTGCGCGGTCATGCGACGTGGCTCCCAAACGAAATTTGCGTCCTTTTTTTCCCACAAATAGAGCTTTCTTCTGGTGGTATTTGATCACCTCTGCGGTTTTGATTTTTTGCGCTATAAACAAAAGAAAAGCGCCAAGTTTGAAAAAAAAAACACTATTTTTAACGATTTGCTATAATAAATATCCCTTTTTTTAAAAAAAATTTCCTCAGTTTAGGCCGATACGTATTCTTCTACATATTTTTGGTAAAAAAAAAATCGCAATACGCGTATATTGATTGGTTTGTGCAAAAGTTATAGCAGATACAAAATAGGGGATAGATTTATAGCATTTTTTTTTTTTTACAAATAATGGTGGCGATCTGCGATTTTTATCGTGACTGCGATATTGCGGCGGACACTTTTGACACATTTTTGGGACCATTCACATTTATACAGCGATCCCTGCTATAAAAATGCATTGATTACTGTATAAATGTGACTGGCAGGGAAGGGGTTAACACTAGGGGCGATCAAGGGGTTAAATGTGTTTCCTAGATGTGTTCTTACTGTGGGGGGAGGGGACTGACTGGGGGAGGTGACCGATGGTTGCCCCTATGTACAAGGGACACACCATCGGTCTCCTCTCCCTGACAGGACGTGGATCTCTGTGTTTACACACACAGATCCACGGTCCTGCTCGGTTACTGGGCAATCGCGGGTGGCCGGCGGTGCGCGCGTGCCCCCTAGTGGACTTTAAAGGCGCAATGTCATATGGCGTCCGCCCAGGATAACATGTCTTCCTGCCGCCGTCAATTGACGGTGGCCGGTTGACAACTGGTTAAATAATTATTTTTTTTTTTTACAAATTGTGGGGTGTTTTTCTTAAAACCAAACTATTCTCAGCCTGAACCCAGCGATACGCTGTCCCCAGAACTCCCTGCCGGCTGCTGACATCTTCGGGTGGCCAGCTACCGGGTCTTGATCGCCGGTTGCTGTCATTGGCCAGGCAGAGATGACGTCACTCCCACGCATGTGGGGGAGTTCTGTCAAATTCGACATTGCGGATCTTGTGCAGTGAGCTCAGGGTTTATACAAAAAAAAAAAAAAAATGTTGCTGCAACTGCTTATAATATATATATATATATATATATAATATAATATAGTATCTAAATCTGCTAGTACATCTAACACTCCCCTCCTACTAGACTGACATTGCTGCAGTCCAGATCTGGCCTGTTCTCCTTCATCCAGAGTGGAGGCACTCTTATACAGGAGGTGTTACTAACCAGATCACTGGGTGAAAACAAAAAAAAAAGACTAAAAAAAAGGAAAATAATGCAGCCACCACAACTAATGATTGGGAAGCTGTAATATTTAAAATTTTTGGTTTTGTGATTAACCACTTCCTGCCCGCGCTATAGCCGAAAGACAGCTACAGCTTGGGCTTAATTTGACAGGAGGGTATACATGGATGTCCTTCCATATTTGTGATGCCCGTGCGCCGCAGGGGGCGTGCTCTGTGATCACTGAGTCCTTCGGACTCAGCTGGTCGCACATCAGGGTAAAAGGGCCAATCACAGCAGTCCTTTACCATGTGATCAGCTGTGTCCAATGACAGCTTATCACGGAAGTGCTCTTATGGGATTGTATTTTTTATTTATTTTTGGTGGAACTAGATGGTCTTGTGTCTTTTTTTCAACCTGACTAACTATGAAACTATGATAAACACAAGCAGGTTATCAACTTTTCTTTTCTCACAATGACAGCGTGAGGAGAGAAAAGCAGAGCCGATGACCGGCTTGTGTTAAAGGACAGCAACACTCATTATCAGTGTCCTGATTATCAGTGCAGTCCCAAAATTGCCCACCAGTGCTGCCAGTCAGTGCCGCCTACCAGTGCCCATCAGTGCCACCTATCAGAGCCCATCAGTTACACTTATCAGTGCCCTTTGGTGCCGCCTATCAGAGCCCATCAGTGCCATCTATCATTGCCCATTAGTGCCACCTAATATGCGCACATCAGTGAAGGAGAACAATTACCTGTTTGCAAAATTTTATGACAAACTATAAAAAAAAAAATGTTTTTTTAATTTTCGGTCTTTTTTTTTATTGTTTAGCAAATAATAAAAAACTCAGTGGTGACTAAATACCAACAAAAAAAAAGCTCTATTTGTGTGAAAAACATGAGAAAAATGTCCTATGGGTATAGTGTTGCATTACTGCGCAATTGTCATTCAAAGTTGACAGCGCTGAAAGTAAAAAATTGGCTTAGACAGGAAGGGGGTAAAAGTGCAATTGTTTTTTGTGTGCCCTTGCGGAGACTAGTGTTTTTCTAGTGCAGAAAAATGGCAATCTCTGCACAAGTGTGAACGAGCCTTTAAAACCACATTTCAGAGTCTTTGTTGTGATCTTTAAGAATCTCTCAGCCTAGGTTCACACTGACTGCGGGAATGAAATTGTGCGATTTCTGCTGAACTCGCACGATTTCATTCCCGCATGTCAGTTTAGACTTCGGGGGCAATTTCAGAGACATCTGTGCGGGTTTCTGCACAGATGTAAATGGAAATCGCACCCCAAAATCGCCAAAAGTAGTACAGAAACTACTTTTTTTAGTAAATAAATGTGTAGACACATTATAGCCAATTCTACTCAAAACATGCATCTTTTCATTATAGCAAAATTGTGCATACGTTAGAACATCTTCCATCTGCTGTGCGGGTTCCTATTGGGGAGATTTCCCCTCATAATTAAAAAAAAAAAAAGTGCTCTTGTTGAACTCTGTCTACGTTGGAGAGATTCTGCTTACTTCCTGTTCTGATGAGCACACAGGAAGTGAGTGGCAATCTAACCAACAGAGATACAGTACATACAGCAATAGACTTTCTGCATTAGCTACAGTATATGTTGGTTTACACGAATACGAGTGCATACCCACATGGAACCATTCATATCTTTGTGCAGCTGTACACAGCATCTGGACTTCACGTGTGTGGAAAAAAACAAGAATTTTTTTGTACACCCTAATGTACCCGGGTGCATGCGGTAATAAAGACCTAAACAAGGGACTAACCTTTCACCAGTTTATCCATGTTTAAACATTAGGTTTGGCCGGACTAGAGCCCTTAACAAAAGCCTTAAATCAATTCCATTGTTGTCCAGTTTTTGTTAGTTTTAGGCCGGGTTCACACTTATGCAAAATGGATGTGGGTTTCTTCGCCTCCCATGTCAGGAGATTGTGACCGGCTCTCTATGGAGCCGGTTCACACATCTCCAGAGCGGCTCCGGTGTGATTTACACAGGAGTCCTGTGTGTCTTTTGGTCCGTTTCAGGTCAGAATTCAGACAAAATTCGGCCTGAAATCAGACCTGAAACAGTGAATGGAGACACACCGGACTCCTGCTGTGAGCCGCTCCGTGCTGCAGTGTGAACCCAGCCTTCAAGTTGAATTAAAGCGCCTTTAAAAGGGAAGTTCTACTTTATCGCCTCCTCCCCTTCTCTCTCACTTTTGTTTTTGTTCTTTTTAGGGAGCGGATACCTAGTTTGGGCAGGCACCTGTTCCCACATCTGCTAGAATCATCTAGGCGATCCCAGCGGAAGTCCACTCACCCCTGCCTGCAACCTTCTGGACCACATGACAGGTCCCGGGAGGCTGCGGATCCATACACAAAGCCCAGCATGACTTGCATTGGGGAGCTGGCTGTGAGGCTGCAAAGAGTCACAGCCAGCTTCCCACAATAAACATGGCGGCACCAGGAACCTACAGACCAGCAAAGAACCAGCCCAGGTGAGGACAGCTTTTGATCCCTGGACGGGTTTTTATTAAAAATCAGCAGCTACAGTATTTGTAGCTGCTGACCTTTATTTATTTTTTCCAAACAGACTGAAGAGCCTCTTTATACCCCAAACCAAAAAATTTGCAGCTTGCCAATCCTTATATGCGAGGACTGCATTCGATTTGGTTTATAATCCATTTTCCCTGGTGATCTGGCCAGTAGCACATCTCCTGTATAAAAGTTCTCCCACTCTGGGTGAAGGAGCACAGTGGGCACATTTGGACAGTAGCATTGTCAGTCTTTAAAGAAAAAACTGATCATTGTACGCACCCCTGTCAGTGTTAATTGGTTTGTCTCAACCCTCTAAGGGCTTGTTTACAATTTCTAATGCTTAACAAATGCTCCTAAAGCATTAGAATGGACGTTAGACTCGCGTCAATAAGCTTTAGTATGGGCGTTAGACTGGCATTTTACAAGCCTCAAAAACGTTACCCAAACGCCTTATATGCAATTTTTAAGTGTTTGGTGAGTATTAAGGCACGTTAAAACTTCTCCACAAATCGGATAATATAGGAAATAAACAATTTTTAACCCCCCACAACCGCACTGCAAGCGCCTGCCAGGGCATATGCGAAGCATTGCCATAGACTAGAATGGAAGGCGTTTGAAGGCTTCAAACGTCTCTTGACTCGACATGAGTCTTCAATTGTGTTAATGTGAATAGCATTGTGTGCTGTCCATTGTATCATTTGCATAGGCATTTAAGGGGCGCCTGCTTTTAATGCCATTGTAAACTTTTAATTTTAAAACTGATTCAACCAAAGTTTTAAATTAACTGCATTATTGACTTGTTTTTGACTTAGTTTTAGGATCTGTACGTAGTAGCGTTGCACCGATACCGGTATTGGTGCCAATACTAAAAACGTTAACTTCGGGATTTCAGCCCCCTCCAGTGTCACTTTCTTCAGCGATTCAGGTGTGAATTCTCAAAGTTTATTACAATGAAAATCGCACCTGAACCGTACTTGAAATCGTACCGGACTCTTTAAAAACGCACTGCGACCGACCTGCACAAATGTGAACCAGCTCCACTGAAAAGGTAGCAGGTTCACATGTCATGCAAATCAGATGCAGTTCAAAACATTCAATCCAAAACATCCAATTTGTGTGTGTGTGTATGTGTATATATATATATATACACACCGTATATACTCGAGTATAAGCTGAGTTTTTCAGCACATTTTTTTGTGCTGAAAATGCCCCCCTCGGCTTATACTTGAGTCACCTTTTTGCGCCTGATCTCCTGTAATTTGGGGACCCGGTACCGGCTGGCCGTAGGTTTCCTGGACCCCAAACTTGGCACACATGTAGCCCCACTCCTCCTCTATAAGTGTGCAAAGTTTGTTGTCTGGGGCACCTACGGCCGGGGAGACAGATTTTTCAAAGCCGGGCACCCCTTCCATAGACTCCCATGTTAAACGGTCATTTCTCCCGTGATTTGGGGACCCGGTACCGGCCGGTCGTAGGTCCCCTGGACCCGAAACTTGGCACACATGTAGCCCATTCCATAGATTCCCATGTTAAATGTCAGCCTAGTCATGGACACAGTGAGGCATGGGCACAGTGAGGCATGCACATGGAAACAGTGAGGCATGCAGATAGACACCCTAGGCTTATACTCGAGTCAATACATTTTCCCAGTTTTTTGTGGTAAAATTATGTGCCTCGGCTTATATTCGGGTCGGCTTATACTCGAGTATATACGGTAAGCTGTTACATGACACTAAACATAGGTTTCGGTTTCGGCGAGTACGTAAGAAAAGGTATCGGTACTTGTACTCGGTCTTAAAAAACTGGTATTGATGCATCCCTAGTACTTGGTTATTACTTTGTTACATTTGTCCAGTTTGAACAAGACGCAGCAAAAAGTTAAACAACTTAAATAATCTCCACTGTTTTATATGATTAATATTGTTTTATCTTTGCCAACATTAAAGATGGCTCCTGCAGTGCTTCTCAGTGTTGGAGTAGTTTCTGCTCTGCAGCTGTCATGTTATTACGTGTCCTGCAGCAGCCTTTATTTAATAACAAAGCACTTACCCAAAATAGCCAATCAAACTGCAGCTGTCTACGGAGTGAAATAATTATTCTGTTCCTTGTTAGCGTACATAGATCTTTGTCTAATAAATTAAAATCCCAACTCTCCGGGAAATGTGATATTGGAGGCAGAACAAGAAAATTGCAAAATTTGTAAATAAAAGTATTTCCTCTCCTATTAGTTCCGTATGTGTTTCGAAAACATTCAAAAAATGTTTGTGCTGCATTGTGTGACTATGGGGGAGATTTGCTAAAACTGGAGCATGCAGAATCTGGTGCAGCTTTGCATAGTAACCAATCAACTTCTAACTTTGGTTATTCAATTAAGCTTTGGCAATAAAACCTGGAAGCTGATTGGTTACTCTGCACAGCTGCACCAGATTCGGTTAGCAAATCTCCCCCCTATGTTTACAACAGAATGTGCTGGTTTTGCAAACTACCCAGCTATAGTCAGACCCACACGGCTGCAACGTGCAAAATGTAAACTTATCTGTTTATAAACAATGGAAACCTCAAAAGCCTTTAATTGTGTAACAGGAGGATATAGATGACAAATGGTTTGCTTCTTGAAAGTCTGACTGCTCCAGCAACAATGTCAAAGCTTGCACAAAGGTGGAGTCACACTTAAAGGTCATGTTAGTGTTTTTCCACACACACACACACCCACATGCACACCATACTTGTTTTGTACCTGCTGTCTCTCGAGTGGTGTTCTGCTTGTCCTCTGCCATCTGCTTGCCCTGTGACTGGACAATCAGCATCAGGTCTATGCGTAACGAGTCCTGCCTAAGCTCCATAGCTGATAGCAAACACTGTACCGTCAGATGAGCCTGCTGCAGTCCCTCTGTGATCTCTGTGCTGGACAACGTGCAACAAACCCCAGCTTTTACTTCCCAATCCCCTCTCCTACCCCCTCCCTGCACAAGCAATGCTAACAAATTCTGGCTGCAGAGTCCAGCTTTCCATTAGCACCCTGGAGAAAGGGGACCCTGAGGACTCTGTACTGAGTTACTCTGATAACTGAGACCCCCTGCGGATGGGGTTTCCTCTCGTTTTCCCGGGACATGGTTTAGCAGCAAGTTTGCACACCTGTTCTGCTTTATGTGCCAGCCTTTTCTGGCTCAGTAGGAGCTTGTTAAAGAGAACCCTTAGGAAATCTGCCAAGTGTAAACCTGATTTTACATCGAAGTTCCTAACTCTTACAGCTCTTACGGCTAAATAACTTGGGTCTTTGTAGACAGTTTACTAAATAAAATAAGACTACATGACAATAAAACCTTGTTCACGACTCTGTATTTGAACAGTTATGCAGATACCAAGCCTCCAACAAACACATTTTATTCTTCCCCTAGAACAAAGTGCCAAAAGCAACATCTTGGGGGCTGTGGGCTGAAGAGGTTAGATCTGGTTATCTGTTGATCCCGTAGCACAACCTTCATCAATTGTTTGGAGTCTGAGTATAAAGTTGGCTGGTTACCATGATAGACTAGAAAAATTCTAACATGTTGAGAGGTACCAAATGAAGTGGTGATGCTGTCCACCATTAAAGTGCTTATAAAGCAATTTTTTTAAATAACAAACATCTCTATACTTTCCTGCTTTGTGCAATGAAATTGCACAGAGTGACCCTGAAGCAATAAAAGGCAACACGTTTCAAGCCAAATACAGCGCTTACTCAAACCTCTGGTTTGAGTAAGCGCTGTATTTAGCGTGAAACGCGTTACCTTTTGTAGCACTACCCCCGTAGGAGCTGCTGGTTTGTTTTGGGTCTACACTCTGCCTATCAACCCCAGAAGTTTGGCTCAAACCCTCCCTTGGCACAACTGGACCACACAATGATTGTGGAACCCACTGGTAGTTGGGAACCACAATGATATTACACAGTAATAAAATACAGTTAAATGTTGTTACCTTGTACCGGCCACCTGTCCAAATGGTAACAGATCAGACTCCACACCAATTGCAGTTTAACCAATAGATAAGTATTTACTTAGTAGAGAAAAGATAAAACATGGTTAAACAAACTACAGTTGACTGCTCACAGGGCCCTGTAAGAGTCAATGATAAGATATAGAATGACAAGTCTGAACAATGTCAAATTGAGGCCAGACCCAAGTTAGTATTCAGTGGAGGGACCCCCCCAATGCAATAAAGTTAGCACTGGATTACCTCTCCACTAGGCCCCACCCAGCTCTCAGAAATAACAATGGCTATCTAACTAGACATCAACAGCCCTATTATAGGTATACATATGAGTCCATATGCTCTTTAGCTCCCTCTAGCGGGCAATCCTCAGACCACGTGTCCTACTGCTTTAACTCGGGCGTACAACTGAGTCCTGTTATTGTTTCTCCTGGTTAGCAGTAGTCTTCGCTAGCTTTAGTTGGTGCACATTAAACATTTGTAATCCAACGGGTATGAAGAAAAGAAACATGAACATTCACAGTGTATATAATGTGCTGGCGACACAAGCGCCTCCCTTCCAATACACTGCCACTGCAGGATGCAATATGTCCTTGCGCGTGGCGTGTTTACTTCCAAGCAGTAATAGTGAGTCTATCAGCTCCACCTCAAACGCGATACAGTTATTTATATTGCTGGGCAGGTGCCCTCTCACCAAATGAGACCTTGCCTCTCCGGTCTGTTCCGCCTGTAGTGTCTCAGTCCTCGGGCTCTCCGCAACTTGCAGTCCCTGGTCTTCCGCACAGCCGTCACAAGGTGTCGGTGGATTGGTGATTCTGGTTGCTGTGGAGCGTAGGTCAAACACTACAAAAAGGATCCCTCTCCGGTTAGGCGATCTGCTCTGGCGACGGTGGGCCAAGGCTTCTCGGGCCTAGGCACACTGGTAGCAGGCCCCAGCGCAGGCTCCCTGCTTGATTGAAAGTCGCATCCCAAGAGGCCTTCCTCCCCTTTTAAAAAGCCTCTCCCAGAGTGCTGTGCTTGCTTCAATGCACTCTGGTAGCACAGTAGCTCTGTGGGTATTGTAGTCTATTTAACACCCAAGGCAATGGAGTCTTTTATCTCCCTGTACTTCAAGGTCCATAATGCATTGTTCTAATATAATTAAACTGAACAGGTTGAAGCAATAATACAATTGAAGCCCGGAGGGAGCTAAGTTCTCCGTTATCACAAACTGTAGTCTTTTAGCTACGTTGCAAAGTGACACCCTTGCTACACATTTATGGTTCCTGCTGTGCCTGTTGTGTGATTTTGATACTATAAAAAAGATATTGAGGAGTGCATTAAATTCTGGACTTTTTGTTCTTCCATGGTCTTACAGACAAGTTGCTCAGTACCTCGACCCATACTCGCAGCACAGAGGCTTTGATAGTTCACTTGGACCCGCACTAAGCTTGTTCTACTTGTGTATAGTGAATGTGCAGATGTGAATGTAGGATATTTCATTTCCAGTCACTACACACTTGTACTGATCTATCTGTTGCATTTGGAGGGACATGCAGAGCCATTGCCCAATCCACTAGTCCAGCCTGCCTCTGTTACCTCACTCCCAGTAACAGAATGCAGTCCCGCCGAGCACATAGTCAGCCATGCATGCTCTTAACCCTTTCCTGCCTGTATCTAGTGATCAAGCCTCAGATCTCCGAAACGCTAGTCTGCTCCTGGTAACCGGAGGAGATGGACAGCTAGGGAAGGAGTCGGAGCAACTGACCCCATTGCAACCAGAGGACCTGTTACTTAACCAGGTACCACGCCAAATGACTGGTTGCTGTAAGCTATTCTTCCTTACGGTTACCCATGGCAACTATCTTTTTGTAGTGGTGTTAGAGATACACTGTAGTTCTTTTACAGACCCAGATTCTTAGGAATACTTCAAGACCCAGCATGCACCCCTTTGAATAGCTTTAGACTAAGCTTAGTGCAGTAGAAACAACTTTACTGAAAATTCAACAGAGCATGTATAATATGCATAAACATCCTCGACCTAGCTACACCTAGCTGAGGCTGCCTCAGGTTACCTGAGCAGGTGAAGTAATAAAGGGAATAGTCCATTCTTAAAAAGGCTATTGTGGAGAAGTCCATGTCCTTGGGCTGTCCCAATGAGTTGGTGTCTAGTGCTGGACCACAGGCCGCAGTGAACTCTTGCAAATGCCCTATGTTCTCTTTGGTCCCAGCTCCCCTGGGAACTGGACCTCATCCTATTTTATACAACATGGGAGGGAGGCTGGACCCCAGCAAAAAGCCCACGAACACGGTAAAATGTTAACTACTTCCCCCTACCCGAGCAGTCAATCTAACTAAACTGACAGTAGGCCACCTGCCTACAAGGTTGTATGGAAATAAATGGAAAATCGACAGTTGCCTGCAATAGAGTAAGGATTACCATGGAAGCAGAAATGTTACATATAGATGAATCTGTTGGTGGAGCAGTAGATGTTAATTGACCAATTATACTCAGTAACAATATTGTGGCATAGTTTAAGTCTGGAGGAGGAATAAGTGAAAGACATGAGGTAAGAAAGAGAGAGACCAGACGAGTAGTGGGGGAAGAAGGGACAAGTGGGAAATGGGGGGGAGGGGGAGGACAGAAGGAGGGGTTTCACTCCCCCAAGCCCCCCGGGGTCCCAAAAAGACATTGACCAATCAGAGGTTCAGGTTCCTTTGGTTCGATTGGGAATATGAGATTCAGTGTGACCAGATTTTCAGGAACCTTTCAGGTGTCTGATGACGTAGCTTCTCATTAATCATGGTTTTGTTCAATCGTGATTGAATTTCAGAAAAGTTTATCACAGGGGACTTTCAAAAGTTATCCATTGTCTTTTTCATGGCTGCAAATATGAAAATAATCAATTTCACTGCGGAAGGCAAATGCTCTCATGGGGCTAGTGCCTCCATTGGATCCTTACAAAGGTTACTAACCAAAACAGTGTAGATTAGAGTATATATGCGGATCCATTACCTGCGTACGTTCGGACAAGCATTGTGCACTCCTGACCACATGCTTGGAAACAGGACGGTGAGTAACCACTTTTACCTACAGGTAGGCCTATATTAAGGCTTACCTGTAGGTGCTGGAAATATCTCCTAAACCTCCACGGTTTAGGAGATATTTACAATAAAGCCGTGCGCCGATGTCTACGGCACATGCGCACTTTAGAAAGGGCAGATCATGCCGTTTCTAAAGGGGTCATGCCGTGACTGGCGGCTCCCGCGCACATGCGCGGGAGTCACGTCACGCGGCTCCAGCCACTCACAGAGCCGGAGTTCGTAGTAGTAGCCCATTATGCTTTACCTTTGCAGGGAAATAAAGAAGTAAAACCCATCAGGGTTTACTTCCTCTTAAAACATACCTGCCGCCAAAAAAATATGCATCCAGGGAATTACTGTGCCCGCTTTCACAGCAACTACTATTAAAGAGAACCAGTCACTTATAATAGGACAATTAATAATCACACTACCTCCGCACTCCCACCTTTCTGTTATCCTGCAAGAGTCCTGTGCAAGCTCCATGGTGATCAATAGCCAAGCTTACACAGGGTAATGACTTTCTCCTCTCCGTGACATAACAGTGTTTGGGCCTGGTGATTGGCTGCTCAGGCCCAAGCACTTCATTCTTGGAGAAAGGAGAAAAGGCCCCTTTACAAATATCTCTCAGAAAAGGTATCGTTGGATTGGGAATTGGGGGGGGGAGGGGTGCCTTATCATGAGAACCAGTCACTTTGCCTTGCATGAGCAATCACAGATTCTCTTTAGCATGCCTATGGGCCGTGTTTGCATTAATAAGCTTGCTTTTTGCTCAGTATTGCTGCTCAGCTGTACATTTTCTTAGTGTATAGAGCTAACCACATGGGTTAAAATGTGATTGTACCATGTACTAAGTTTAGGTTGAATGGTCGAGTAGGTTGAAAGATCCTAATGTGGAAAGCTTTGGAATCTGCCTAGCTCTAATGAAGCTCAGCTCTGAAGAATAGGGTGCATCCCCCAAAATGCATTTTTTGACGGCATTGTGGTACATTGGATCGAGTGACACTTCAACACTGGATCTGTTATTAGTGTGATACATTCCTTACATCTTCTCTTTTGTGAGCATGCATTTGGTTTTTACTCTTCATTTATTTGCAACCCCCAGTTATACAACCCTGTTTGGCCCACACCATCAAAGTCTGGGACTCTTTTAGATATTCAGGAGGACTTATTTCCCCATCTACTTCTCTTAAACATTGTAAAATGTCCCCTGTTTCCACCAGTCATAGACTCGCCAATTAAATTTCAATAGTTGCTCCGCAAGAGATTTACTGTTGTATATTTTCTGCTCACATTTGGGAAAATCAAGCCCTTTGCATATTTTAAAAAAATGCACTTGGCTCCTAACTCTGAGTTATACCAGTACTGTACATACAACTTCACCATTTCATCTCCTCTCTACTGAAAAATGCCCCCACGCCTGGCAGCTTTTTAATGTAGATGTCGGTCTCGGGTCTCATCTCTCTGATAATTGCTATTGTTCGCTCTTCTAAAACCCATCCCAAGGCATGCTACATGCTTTGATGGGATGAGAACCTTGGTAAGTCTCTCTCTGAAAAGGATTGGGGAGAAATTTGGCAAACCACAGCGAAAACATGTAACATATTGGCTATAGTAAACTTATACAAAGTGCTTTTTAGATGCTACTTTACAACCACTTTAACCACTTGCCGACCGCTTCACAAAGATATACGTTGGCAGAATGGCTTGGCTGGGCAAAAGCAACGTACCCGTACGTCTCTTTGAATTTGCCGCCATGCAGGTGCTCGCCGCGAGCTCCGTGACCGTGCCCGCGGAACCCGCGGACTTGATGTCCACCGGTGTCCCGCGATCGTGTTATGGAGCTGCAGAACGGGGATGCCTATGTAAACAACGCATTTCCCTGTTCTGCCTTATGACAGGACACTGATCTACTGCTCCCTGTCATCAGGAGAAGTGATCAATGTAGTGTCACTGGTAGCCCAGCCCCCACACAGTTAGAATCACTCCCTAGGACACACTTGACAACCTTCCTCTCCCCTACTGGTTAACCCCTTCACTGCCAGTGGCATTTACACAGTAATCAGTGCATTTTTATAGCACTGATCGCTGTATAAATGACAATGGTCCCAAAATAGCATCAAAAGCATCCGATGTGTCCGCCATAATGTCGCAGTCACGATAAAAATCGCAGATCGCCGCCATTACTAGTAGAAAAAAAATATTAATAAAAATGCCATAAAACTATCCCCTATTTTGTAGACGCTATAACTTTTGCACAAACCAATCAATATACGCTTATTGCGATTTTTTTATTTTTTTTTTTCTACCAAAAATATGTAGAAAAATACATATCGGCCTAAACTGAGAAAGAAATTCTTTTTTTTTTACATATTTTTTGGGGATATTTATTATAGCAAAAAGTAAAAAATATTGCTTTTTTTTTCAAAATTGTCGCTCTTTTTTGTTTATAGCGCAAAAAATTAAAACCGCAGAGGTGATCAAATACCACCAAAGGAAATCTCTATTTGTGGGAAAAAGGGACATCAATTTTGTTTGGGTGCAACGTCGCACGACCGCGCAATTGTCAGTTAAAGCTTTGCAGTGCCGAATTGCAAAAAATGGCCTGGTCATTCAGCAGCCTGGGCTGAAGTGGTTAAGCTTCAGCTTTGAAAAAAGTCAAAATTAGAATAAGTGTTACTAAATCCACAACCGTAAAATCAGTCTGTATATGCAGTAAAGCATGCTTGTTGTTCTCACTGCGAAACCTAGGGGGTTAATCCTGCGCATTGTGTAAAAAAGGCTGTTTGATCCTGTCTTCTCTGATCCTCCCCTTCTTCCACTGTCCCCAATCCATGCCCTGATAAGACAGAGCCTTTGGAGTCACTCTGCACTTGCTCAGTTTGGTGTGTTATTGCTAGAGAGTTTTTTTTTCTTGGGATGCATCAGCAGAGGGCCAATCAGCACTGTCCAGACAGAGGGTCAGGGGTCCTGGATCCTGATAGGACAACCAGTGCAGTGTGAAAACTCCTCCTACAAGCTTTAACTAGACACTGATAGAAGTCACAAGACTGCTATATACCGCTGACGAGAAAAGGTATTTAGCAGTTTATATTTACTAACATAATTGCATTTCCATGTTCTGGGTACTGTGGGAGACCAGATATAGTGAATGCAGATCCTGGCTTTAGTAACACTTTAAGGATCAAATTGGATGGTTCCTTGGGTACAGCAAGATAGAATTTCCAGCTATAAGGGGGACGTGCAGGCATTTGCTGGTACCCACTTTTACACCAGTTGCTTACTTTAGCATGCCTACATAAGTGACAGGTTCAAATACAAATATCCAATGTGCAGTGCTCTTTTCAGATATGCATAATAAACAGTATGCAAGTGAGGGCTGACTGTTGTTTTTTAATATCTTACTGTGATTTTATCCCCCTCCATGTGTTTAGTGACAAAGTTATTAAAATAAAATTAGCCTTTCTAAAAATAGTTGTTCATGCTGATCCCAGATAATATTGCTATTATGGTTGCTTGCTGTCATAGAGGAGATTAGAAGTGGAGGATTAAGCAGTAAGTATTTTGTGAATTCCTAGGGGGAGCTTTCTGCACAGCTTAACAGGAGTACAAAAAGTAAAAACAGGTTATGGTTTCTTGTGTTACAGTACTGACTAAATGCGGAAGAGAAGCAGCTAGACCATCGTTGGATCAGGGGCATCACTAGAAATTACAACATTTTAAAGGGGGCCTCATCAGGCGGCTTATAATTCAGCCCTACTTAAAACCCTTAATATTGATGGACATAATAGGATTTTTATAACAGCTTACCTGTAAAATCCTTTTCTTGGAGTACATCACGGGACACAGAGCGACATAGTCATTACTAATGGGTTATATAGATACCGTCAGGTGCTGGCACTGGCAACTTCCAAAACCGGAAGTACCCTCCCCTATATAAGCCCCTCCCATCCGGGAGCACCTCAGTTTTGTAGCAAAGCAATAAGTGTCCCTAAAGAGGGGCGGGAGCTCTGTGTCCCGTGATGTACTCCAAGAAAAGGATTTTACAGGTAAGCTGTTATAAAAATCCTATTTTCTTTCTCGTACATCACGGGACACAGAGCGACATAGTCATTACTAATGGGATGTCCTAAAGCAATGCCAAATGAGGGGGGGGATACACCATATATAAGCTGAGCGCTATCAGACATGAGGATCTTTTGCGGCCTGCAACACACTGCGCCCAAAGGCGACATCCTCCTGACTTCTAACATCCACCTGGTAGAACCTAGTAAACGTGTGTACCGAAGACCATGTTGCGGCCTTACAGATTTGAGCCAGGGAGGCCTGGTGATGCACTGCCCATAAAGTTCCAACTGCTCTCGTGGAGTGCGCCCTAACTTTGAACGGAGGCGGTCTACTTCTCAAGCCATAGGCTTGTATTATGACCTGTCGAATCCACTTGGCTAAAGTAGATTTTGACCCTTTCTGGGGCCTTCCGGCAGAATAAACAAAGTATCCGTTCTGCGAATCTGAGCAGTGGCTTTTAGATAAGCTTTAACTGCTCTTACTACATCCAAAGAATGCAATAACTTTTCCTCTACCGAAGTAGGTTTGGGGAAAAAAGAAGGAAGAACCACATCTTGGTTCAAATGAAAACTCGATACCACCTTAGGAAGAAAGGCTGGATGAGGACGTAACACTACTCTGTCCTTATGGATAACCAGATATGGCTCCTTACAGGACATAGCTGCTAATTCCGATACTCTTTTAGCCGAACAAATGGCTACTAGAAAAATCAATTTCCTGGTGAGAAGCACCAAGGAAATATGCTGTAGTGGTTCAAATGGTTGTTTCTGTAGAACCGACAAAACCAAGTTTAGATCCCATGGACATATGGGAATATTAACCGGAGGACTAATACGCATCACTCCTTGTATAAAGGCTTTGACTAGTGAATGCGAAGCCAAGGGCCTTTGAAAAAATATTGACAAGGCCGAAATCTGACCCTTGATAGTACTCAAGGCAAGCTTCCTATCTACAGCCCATTGTAGGAAGTCCAGAATCCTACCTATTACGTATTTACGTGGATGCCATTTCCTGGCCTCACACCAGGCGATGTACGCCTTCCAGATTCTATAGTAGATCTGCCTGGATACCGGTTTCCTGGCATTGATCATGGTAGACACCACAGCATTAGAGAGCCCTCTCTTTTTTAGAATGTGGGCTTCAATAGCCAGGCCGTCAAACCTAGGGCTGGTAAGGAAGGGTGGTATATCGGTCCCTGCGAAAGCAGGTCCGGACGATGTGGGAGGGTCCAAGGACTCCCCACAGACATTTTTACAATCTCCGCGTACCATACTCTTCGGGGCCACGCTGGAGCCACCAGAATCACTGGTTTCTTTTCTACCCTGATTCTGCGGAGTAATCGAGGTAACAATTGTGGCGGTGGGAATGCATATATCAGCTTGAACTGATCCCAAGGGAACACTAGGGCATCCGAGCCGCAAGCTAGGGGATCCCTTGTCCAAGAGACAAACCTGTCCACTTTTGCGTTGAATCTGGATGCTAGCAGATCTACATCCGGTGTTCCCCACCGCTGACATATTGTCCGGAAAACCTCGGGATGAAGGGACCATTCCCCTGGGCATAATTGTTGGCGACTTAGAAAGTCCGCCTTCCAATTCTCCACCCCTGGAATGAATACCGCAGATATGGCTGGGACATATCTTTCTGCCCATCTCAGGATGTAATTTACTTCCCTTTGGGCTGCACGACTCCTGGTGCCCCCCTGACGATTGATATATGCCACTGCTGTGGCATTGTCTGATTGAACTCTGACAGGGGACCCTTGGAGTTTGGATGTCCATGCTACTAGGGCATACCGGGCTGCTCGTATCTCTAAGAGATTGATGGGCAGGGCCTTTTCTGCTTCTGACCACTTGCCCTGGAGAGACCATTGCTCCAGTACTGCTCCCCAGCCTATAAGGCTGGCATCTGTAGTGACCACCTTCCAGGAAATCGGACTGAAGGATTTCCCTCTTTCCAGATTCTGGGGAACCAACCACCAGCGGAGGCTCTTGCGAACGGAAGGGGACAAGGACATTGGTAAGTCCAGGGCCTGAACTTTTTTGTTCCAGGCTGACAGTATGGCCCTTTGCAATTTCCTTGAATGGAATTGACCGTAGGGTACTGCTTCGAATGATGCCACCATTTTTCCCAGCAGCCTCATGCACAGGCGTATGGATGGCTGTCTTTTTGAGCCCACTAAGTGGATCAAATCTCTCAAAGACGACCCCTTTTCTTGAGGCAAGAAAATTTTTCTCTGGTCTGAATCCAGCCTTAGCCCCAAGTATTCCAGACTTTTGACTGGTTTTAGGGCTGACTTGTCTCGGTTGATAATCCAACCGTGATATTCCAGATACTTGATTGTCTCATGAACAACCACTTCTAGTTTTTCCACTGAGTGATCTATCAGCAACAAGTCGTCTAGATATGCCATTATCGTTACACCTCGTGTTCTTAGATTGGCCAATAATGGGGCCAAAATTTTTGTGAACACTCTTGGTGCTGTGGCCAGACCGAAGGGTAAGGCTCTGAACTGAAAATGGCGGCCTTCTACCGCAAAGCGTAGAAATTTTTGGTGGGCTGGAAAGATGGGAATGTGCAAATAAGCATCCTTGATGTCGATCGAGGCTAACCATTCCTCCCCTTGTAGGGCAGTGGCTACCGATCGGATCGACTCCATCCGGAAAGTCCTGATATGCAGGAATTTGTTTAGCCCTTTTAGATTTAGTATGGGCCTCACGTCCCCGTTTGGCTTCGGAACTGTAAAGAGGTTTGAGTAAAACCCGAACCCCCACTCTTCCAGGGGAACCTCTATAATTACTGCTTGAAGCAATAATTGTTCTAGTGCCAACAGGAGGGATCCTCTCTTCTGGGGATCCCTTGGCACGTTTGACCTTATAAAGCGGGAAGAAGGGGAGTTTTTTAACTCCAATTTGTATCCCAGATTTACTGCGGAGAGCACCCATCTGTCTCGGATCGTGTCCCGCCAGGTCTCTGTGAACAACTGAAGTCTTCCCCCCACCCGATTGGGTGGGGGCAACCCTTCATGCATTTGACTTTGGGGGAGGTTTTGTACCTCTCCTGCTCCAGGGCTTTTTGTTACCCTGCAACTGTCCCTGATTTCTACCTCCGGGATTTGACCGAGGAGGCCGTCGGAACTGTTTCACAGCCGATGTCCTAGGGACTGGAGAGGCCGGCCTTTTAAAAGAGGGACCTCTAACTCTATTTTTAACCGGCAAAAGTGTACTTTTACCGCTGGAAATTCTCTGGATATACTTGTCCAGGTCTTCCCCGAATAAGCGCTCCCCATGAAATGGGAAGCTGACCAGCAATTTTTTACAGGGAGCTTCAGCAGACCAGTTCTTGAGCCATAGAAGCCTGCGCATATGTACTACAGACAGCGTAAGGCGGGAGGCCTGATGGATTGAATCCTTTATAGCGTCCACCGCAAAGCATAAGGCTCTAGGTAGATCAGCTAGGGCAAGAGCCTGCTGATCCGGCAAGTCCCTTAAGACCTGTTTCAACTGATCCTTCACTGCTTGGCAGACCCCAATAGCTGCCACTGCTGGTTGTGTCACCAATCCTGCTGTAGAAAAAGCAGATTTTAATAAGGACTCCAATTTTTTATCTATTGGGTCCTTGAACATTTGGACATTTTCCACCGGACATGTCAGTGATTTATTCACACAAGAGATGGCTGCGTCCACTGTAGGGACCCTCCATTTTCTGATGAACTTATCCTCCATGGGATAGACCACCGGAAATCTCTTGGGGGGAGTAAATATTTTGTCAGGATGCTCCCAATCCTGGTAAATGAGCCCCTCCAGTAAAGGATGGATCGGAAAGGAACAAACAGTCTGGGGAGCTTTTAGCGACCCCAACGAGGAGACAGAAGTGGAGGATGGCTCCGCAAGTGGCATTTTAAATGCTGATCGGACCATATTAGTCAGGGACTGAACCCATAACCTTTCAGCATGTGATGCTGAGAACGGCTCTTCCACTGTTGATTCCTCTGCAACCGAATCGACCTCATCCTGATCCCCCTCAGGTAGGTCGACCTCTGTATGGGACTGTTGCTCCGTTAACAGGCACTCTGAGGGGGGAGACGGAGATCGAGCGCTTTTCTCCTGTGACAGGGAAGCAGCGATCAATGCTGACAATCTCTCTTCCAGCCCTCCCAGAGCTGAGGAAAAAACCTCCTCTGTTACATACACAGGAGCAGGTGAACTGAGGACAGCCACAGTACCAGGTACTCCTGAGGGTGCTCTACGGTCACTAACCTCTGATTCTTCAGGGGAGACTGGTGCAGCCAAAGCATGCCCAAGATCCTCAGAGCCCGATGGAGACCCCCTATTCCTCCTGGAATTTCTAGTCCCGGAGTTTTTAGACGGCATATTCCTAAGCCACAAAGCCGAGGTATTCCAGCCGAAATACACCAGTTACTGATAATAGTCTAGCATAAATGCTGCTATAAGAAACAGTTGGTGTCTACTAATGTGCCTTTCTAGGGGATGCCTGTATCAACCGCTTGCTGTATGCCTTTAAATGTTGCCAGCTCTGTCTCTGTACTTCATAGCCAGCTTACTACAATATTGTGGTTTTTTTAAACTGCTGGGACGCCCGCACATGCGCAGAAGCGCTGCGGCGCGCACAGAGCGTCATCCCCCAGGCTCCGCCCCCTTTCCCGGCTCACCTCTATATATAGAGGCGCGTGCACGCGCGCGCCCACGTGCGCCTTCGGCGCTAATTTCAAAAATGGAAACAAGGGACAGGAGCCAGGGCCCCTCTTTGCTGCAGGCCGGGGGATGGACGAGCACTGCAACATGGCAGAGGAAGCAGTTTCCTATAAGAGAACTCACCATCTGCCTGGACTTTGCTCTGCTGAGAAGAAACTAGTCCACATGACAAGAAAACATTCCACAGCGGCCTCTAGTGGACAAACACAGGTACCGCAGTCTAATATATTAAATATATATATAAAAAAATTTATTTTTATTTTTATTTTTTTATTTTTTTCTTGACCACCATTAAAAAATTATTACATTTTTTTAGTAGTTACAGGCATGCACAGAATTTTGCGGGAATACCATTAGGTAACAGACAGAAAGACAAATTAGGCTTGGGGGTCCCCCAATAGAACCAAGTTCCTGGGGGCCCCCACTTACCTGTTCCCCGCCGCAGGACTTTGTTTGGTCCACAAAAGCCCAAACTTCACCTATCACGGCAGGCATTGTAATCAAACCTTCAGGGACCGGGTTCCCAAGGATTCCACTCCCCTGGACCTGTATAGCACCCTGCACAGAAAACATCTTGGTCGTGGGTATGACCAGAGCTCTGGATCCCAGGGTCCAGCTCTCCTAAGAGAAGCATTACAGGCAAAACCTTGCTCTTCCCTGCAAGGCCCGGGTACCGACCGTTTAGCTATGAAGCTTTTTTGGTCGGATCCGGAATAGCTTACTGAGGCCCAAAAGAACCTGTACGCAAGCTCAGTGAAAAACACATGTTTCTTCTTGGCCAACACCTTAGACACTGGCAAAAAACTGAGGTGCTCCCGGATGGGAGGGGCTTATATAGGGGAGGGTACTTCCGGTTTTGGAAGTTGCCAGTGCCAGCACCTGACGGTATCTATATAACCCATTAGTAATGACTATGTCGCTCTGTGTCCCGTGATGTACGAGAAAGAAAAGTGAATGGTGTATATTTTTTAATCCTTCTTGCACTCCCCATAATGTTGGTAGTCAGAGGTGGGTGACTGTGATGTTTGTGCTGGATCACTGTTACCCTTCACCCTTTTCTCCTGATGCATGCTGGGGGAGGGGCTGTACCAGGAAGTAAGTTAGTGTGTGTGGGGGACTGGGAAGCAGCAGCATCATACACAGAAGGGATTACATCTGATAATGACAGAAGCCTGTTGTATTAGGACTCCATGTAACAAAGTCATCATGTTCTGAGTGAGTAATAAACCATGGTTAAGAAGTTCATCTGGCCTGTGTGTAACTTGCTGAGCAGATACTGGCAGCATTGCTAGCAGCACCCTGAGAGACCCCGTGTCTAAGGGACCTAACAGTGGCGATGAGGATTGTGGATTTTAGCACACATGGCCTTCATAGGGTTTATTCAACCATTTGATCCTGCTGCTGAATCATGGAGCTCCTGGGTGGAGAGGCTGGAGCAGTATATGGAAGCAAATAGTGTGGCTGCAGAAAATAAAGTTGCTGTTTTCCTCACAATATTGGGTCAAGCTGCATATGGCACTCTCAGAGAGCTAATTTCTCCAGACAAGACAGCTTCTAAGCCCCTGCCTGAGTTAATTCAGAAGCTACATGAGCACTACAACCCAAAGCCATTAGAGATTGTAGAGCGGTTTAAATTCTACAGTAGAAGGCAGCATGCCGGGGAGGACATAAAGACTTATATCATTGCTTTACGTAAACTAGCTGCCACTTGTCAGTTTGGAGACTACCTGCAGACGGCTTGACCCCGTGTCTAAGGGACATAACAGTGACCTACAAAGCACTCCTTTTGGGTTGCTTTTTATTAACTTAATCTCTGGTGGCCACTGTAAAAATGACAACTTGTAGCCCAGCTTTCTGGCTCAATTCATGGTCCTCTGGAACAGGTAGGGTATTTGAAGGACTCGGCGTACTACTCATGAGTGACGGCTATGAAGAGTCTGAACTGTGTACATTAGAAGGGGAGCTTCTGCTTTGCAGTCAGCCCAAACCAAGCGAACCAATGTGCAGAAAAGTAGTCTGTGCTTCTTAACACCTTAGATAAAAAAAATCTGTACGTCCTTACACTGGGATGGCAAACAAACAACTATATATTTTTTTGCCATGGACCAGGCCCATCCCTGCCCCTGGGTCCCATTGCAGTCACATAGGCTGCTAGGGCAGCAGTTATGTCCTTGATGGAATCTAATAAATATATAAAACAGATCCAGAATGGTTGCTGGCAATGTGTCAAATGTTAGGGGTGACACTTAAATGGTCATAGATGTGAAGATGTGACAAGATCTCTTTGCATGTTTAGGTTACCCTCAGGTCTATGTTACCCAAAGGGTCAAAGGAGCAGGTTGGAATAATTTTCCTCCAAACGAATGAGTTTCTAAAAGTGTATGTAGTTTTTATTTGGTAAAGTCAATTCATTCCAATATCAAATGTAAAAGCAAACAAAATTTTTCGACAAAAGAATGTTATGCGAATATTCGTACAAATTTTCCTAAGAATTTTTCTAAAGATTTTTCGTTTAAAAAACTATCCATCTATGGCCAGCCTCAGTGAGATTGGTTGTAGAGCTTTAGATAGCCTCAATATAATTGGCACTAAACAGTGCAGAGGGAGTGACAGGCTAAACAATTTGTGATCCCCTAGGCCAGTGGTCTGCAAACTGCATCCCGGCGGCTTTTTGCTTGCCTTTATCTGGCCCTTGGGGAACTTTTCCTGCAACTGATATAAGGCAGTTTTCCTTCGACTGACACCAACAATAGGACATAGTTCCTGGTGGTTAAAATCAAAAATGGGGCAATATTTGACACCAACCATGGGGCATTATTCCTCAAACTGACACCAACAATGTGGATCTATTCCGCCCACAGCCACCAACAATGGGGATCTATTCCCTCCACGGACATCAACAATGGGTCTCTATTCCTTACACTGATACCAGTGATGGGTCACTATTCCTTACACTGATACCAGTGATGGGGCTCTATGTCTCCTCCTGACACCAATGACAACTAACCTACAAGTAACTGCAAGGTCTGAAATCTCCCTTTTCTTTGTGATTAAGGACTGTATAATATTTTCCAGTTAGAAACACTTCTGAAGTCAGGAAGGATTAATAAAATAGAAAATAAATGCAAGGAGGATATGCAACAGAAGTATTTGTGGTGGAACAACCAACATAGAGGAGATAAAATACTTTATTGAGGATCTAAGGCAGGGATCTCCAAACTACAGCCCTCCAGCTGTTTCAGAACTACACGTCCCATGAGGCATTGTAATACTCTGACATTCACAGACATGACTAGGCATGATGGGAATTGTAGTTCGCGAACAACTGAAGGGCCATAGTTTGCAGACCCCTGATCTAAGGGAAAGAAATGGCTAATGGCCAGGCCACAAATACAAAAGAAATGGTGGTAAAGCAGAAAACTGCCAAGAAGGATCTATGATTATACTAGTAGAGTACGGGTGGAGGAAGAGATTTCACAGGACTGGGTGGGAACAGTTTTTGTCTCTCTATATAAAAAGGTGATAGGACAATACAGTACATACAAAAACAGCAGTATAGCTTTGTTAGAGATAATTTATAATCTTGCCAAAAATATTATATAGATGACTGAAGGAAGCTTTATATAAAGGAGGAATAGGTAGCTAACAATGTGGATTCAGATACAGCCTACCATATTTTATAATACATCAAATATTGAAAAAAATATATATGAATTGTGTATCTGTAGACCACATTAACAGTAAAAGATGATCAGAATTTTAACAAGAAAACCAATGAAACTGCTGTTATCCCACACTGGACTGCAGGAATGAGGCCGTGCGAGTTCATCTAAACTCGCACGATTTCACTCTCGCCTGTCAGTCCCGATTTCGGCCGCAATTTCAGAGACATCTGTGCAGGTCTCTGCACAGATGTCAATGTAAATCGCGCCGAAATCGCAAAAAGTAGTACAGAAATTACTTTTTGAAATCGGTGCAGCGTCGCACCGATTAGGACGGTGCCATTGCCGGCACTTGCCAGCAAATGCCGCCGATTTGACATGCGATTTGACATGTCAAATCGTACCAATGTGAACCAGGGCTTAGATTGGAAGCAACTGGTCTTAGGGTTTGTGTTTACTGGTGTTGCTGTCAAACCTTGACTTTTGGATTTCAGTGCAGTTTTGCTGAAGCGCATGTGTTCAAACGCAGATCACAGAAAAAGGCTGAATTTGGCCTGGTTTGCCTGCAATGCAAACATATTTTTATAGGACATGCTGCATCGAAAAGGAAAGCAAATCAGGTCAAACACAGCCTCAAAACTGTCATCCACACCGCAACATTAAGATAAATAAGAATCTGCCGACTTGTGTTTGACTCTTTTCAACACTACACCTAAAAGTCAGACGTGGGAAAAATGTATACAGCACTACTCCTTATCAAAATAATTTATCATTGGAATACAAGAGAATAATATTTCCATCCTAGTGCATGTGGGGAGAAAACTGCAAGATAATCCTAAAGACACCATAATAGACAAGAGTACAGAACATACAGTAGCTTATGTCTATAATATTGTGCAGAAAGGCAGAAATCAGAAAGTGAAAAGATAAATAAACTAGTGTGAGTGATAGAGCAAACCAGAATTTGGATTTAGGAAAGACTGTACGTGAAGCTGTCAAGGGAAGAGAATAAGTGGAAATATACAATATAAACGAAATTTGCAGTGGAGAAAATTCTGCTCACTGTAAATGAAGACACAATGAACGGAATTTACTAAGACTGAGGCAGACAGAATCTGGAGCAGCTGTGTATGGTGACCAGCCAGCTTCTAGCTTTTATTTTCTAATCTAAGTGATTGTTGAAGAAAAAAATGTAAGTTGGGGGGGCGTGGCCAGGCAGCGGATGTAGCCGGACGCACATTCAGTTCTCTCCGCCGAAAATCCGCTCTACTATCCTGATCGAATACCCTGCATTGCTGCAATTACGGATTTTCGGTGATCGGAAGCCTTCCCGAGTGTCATAAGCTCTTTATCTGCTCCCTACCTGCCAGATGTCCACCGTGAAACGGCAGAACGCGGCCCGGACCGCAGACAGCATGGCCCAAAATGGCACCCAGGCACAGCGCTCTGCAAAAGAGATACACAGGGAGGCTGCGGCAAAGCTCTTCTCTCTCACTCTGGACCCCAATATACACTCTGACACTCCGGGGGATTCATCCGGTGGCTCATCTGAGGCTGACGACACTGTGCCCTTGGAGGATGCAAGTGGATCGGGGCTCGCTTGGGACGCAGTGAGTACTCCTGAGAGTGGTTCCACTAGGCCTCATATCCCCGCCAGCCCACCTCCTGAAGGGGAACCCTCGCTCAGTGACATCCTTGCGGCAGGAAATAACTGTAATGTCTCTCTGGCCGCCGAGATAAAAGGGGTTAGAGCGGAATTGTCATTTCTGAGACAGGACACCCAAAAGCTGAGAGAGAGGACCTCCAGCATTAGAAGGGAGAGTGAGCTCTGTGGAGGATGACATGGTGCCCATGCAGAGAGATCTGTCGTACAACAATCATCTCCTCTCACAACATTCCTCTCGTTTGGAGGAACTAGAGAACAGAATGAGAAGAAATAATGTCAGGGTGATTGGGCTCCCTGAACGAATTGAGGGATTTATTGAAAAATGGCTGGTCGCAGCATTCGACAGAGAGGTGTTCACCCCCATGTTTTCTGTAGAGAGAGCACACAGAGTTCCGGCCAGGCCTCAGCAGCCGGGGGCTCCCCCCAGGCCTTTTCTCCTCCAAGCTTCTGCACTATAAGGACAGGGATGCTGTTCTCCAGAATGCCAGGACCAAACCTGAGGCCCTGAGAATTGATAACGCCAAGCTGTCTTTTTTCCCGGATTTCTCTGCTGAGCTACAGAGACAACGCGCAAAATTCATGGACATTAAACGTCGCCTCAGGTCCCTGGATCTAAAATACGCTATGCTGTATCCTGCCCGCCTTAGGGTGGAGTGCACTTTTTTGATATGCCATCGGCAGCCACACAATGGCTGGATCGGGAAGAACGATCAATCCGGGAAGCTCGCAACCGTCGCCCTGCATCTCCCGAGGGATAGAGTTCTCCTTTATTAGGCACCTTTTGATTGTACATTTCTACTTGCCAAGGCGGAGGAATCTGTTGTTGTCTGGACCTCTATTTACCACCAGGGCTCCTTATTCTAGCTGTTGAGAAGTTGTTAAGACACTAACGTGCGCTTCCACTGTTTCCCCCAAGATGGTCTGGTCCAGACCTCCTACTGCTCTTAGGCAATACAGTTTGGCCATGTTGGCCGGTTATTTGTTTTTTTTTCCTTTTATTTTATGATGTTGTTGTTTTTTTCTCTGCTCTATGGCAGGATCTCCACTACTAATGTCTCTATTGCTTACTATGGACCCTGCTCCTCTTATGGATTACTCGTGCCTAGCACGGTCAATGCAAAGCTTGTTAGATATACTAATGTACTGCTGCTCCCATTTTTTTTTCTTTCAGTCCATTGGGCCATGCCCTCCTTTCGTGTTTATTGCCCTCTATTGTTTTAAAATTGCCCTATAACACTATATGGTATCCTTGTGGTTCTTGTAATCCTGCTGAAATGTCTAAGGTGACCAGATTTTTATCATGGAATGTCAGGGGCTTGAATAATCCTGTTAAACGCTTGGCTGTGTTACGCACAATCAAACGTCTTAACGCGGATATAATATGCCCTCAGGAGACTCACTTCTCCCCGAACTCCACCCTCCAATTTGCTCTAAGACAATTTTGTCATCAATATCACACCACTTATTCAGTGTACTCGAGGAGAGTGAGTCTTCTGGTGAAACGTGGCACGCATTTCTCAGCTATAGAAGTTAAGATTGATCCAGATGGTCGCTATGTTTTCTACTGTGCTCCGTATATGGAACAAAATGCATTTTAGCAGGGTTGTACATTCCCCCTCCGTTTTCAGCCGGTCTCCTCAAAACGTTGGCAGACTTTGTCTCGCTTTTCGGGGGTACCAGTGCTGGTCCTAGACGACTTTAATAATTATCTTGTCCAGGAGAAGGACAAACTTTGTACCCGGATTGGGAACGGTATGCAGGGACGACACGGGTCTACCCCGTTTGCTCGCCTCCTGCTGGAGATGGGCCTGACGGATGTGTGGAGGATGCGTAACCCAGAGGTCAGGGTTTTCTCATGCCAGTCAGCCTCAATAGGAGGTCTATCTAGAATTGATCTGGGATTGGGGAACGATCCTCTTCTGTCATTATTGGACTCCTCTCAATATCACCCAAGACAGATCTCGGATCATTCTCCCTTCTTGGTTGATCTACGGTTGGGGGCGGTTAGGAGAAACACCCTATGGAAACTTCACTCATTCTGAATCCTGATCCAATACCTGAACTACTCACGATCTTTTTCGAACATAATATAGGTTCGGCGAATATAGGTGTGGTCTGGGAAACAGCAAAAGCATATTTACGTGGCCAGTTTATTAGAGTAATAAGCCAAATTAAGACTTCTACTAAAGAATGGGAGGTTTCGGTTTTGGAGAAGGCCTGGCGCTCAGAGGTTAAATATATAGATGACCCCACGGAGGATACCAAACGGTCCTGGCTGGCAGCCCAATCTCTGCTCAAGGACTTGTCCTTGCAGCTGGCAGAAAATAAACGCTTCTTTTTACAACAAAGTCACTTTGAGGAAGGGGAGAACACAGGGCACATGTTGGCCTTGCTGGCCAAATCACAACAATCTTCCTCACATATAGTGGTTGTGGCTGATGTACACGGTGTACCGTGTCATTCCACTCCCGCTATTATGGATGTCTTTAAACAATTTTTTCATGATGTCTATTCCTCTAAGGTCAGTCCTTCCCATAACGATCTCTGTTCGTTCTTGGATAGATATCACATTCCCTGCTTGTCCGACGCAGATTCAGCTCAGCTTAATGCACCCCTGTCAGAAGAATAACTGTTGGAGGCACTGGCTCGCTCATACACAAAACGGACGGGCGCCTGGTCCTGACGGCCTTCCGTCAGAAGTGTATAAGCGGTACTCTACACAAATTCTACCGATTCTCCTAAAAGTTTACAACCAGGCGTTTGAATCTGGGACTCTCCCTCCCTCTATGAATGAAGCCATTATAGTGGTCTTGCTGAAACCCGGCAAGGATGCTTTGTCTCCGGACTCGCATCGGCCCATTTCTTTGCTCACATTTGATGTCAAGCTGCTCGCCAGGGTTCTGGCGAACAGATTGGCCAAATGTATTCAACGAGTGATTCACAAAGACCAATCTGGTTTTATACCAACTAGATCCACATCTCAAAATCTACGTAGACTATTCCTTAATTTACAGGTCCCCATTGATAACACCGGCAATAGGGCCATCTTCTCTTTGGATGCGGCAAAAGCGTTCGATAGCTTTGAATGGCCCTATCTTTGGGAGGTCCTAACTAGATTTGGAGTGGGTCCGTCCTTTCTGAAATGGGTCCAACTGCTGTATAATTCCCCAACAGCTAGAATACGTATCAACGGGGATGTGTCGGAGTCCTTCAAACTTCATAGGGGCACACGCCAGGGGTGCCCTTTGTCGCCCCTGCTGTTTGCCCTTGCTTTGGAGCCTCTAGCTATACACATCAGAGCCTCACAATCCATTATTGGCTTCCAGAGGTGACATAGGCAAGATATAGTTTCCCTATATGCAGATGATACTCTGATCTACCTAGGTGATACTGATAGTTCTTTGCAAAATGTGATGAGTCTGATAGCTGACTTTGGGCAGCTGTCGGGTTTTAGCATCAATTGGAATAAGTCGGTACTTATGCCCCTGGACCCCCTGCTACAGGCCCTTGCCTGCATGCGCAAAGGACATGGTAGTAGTTGAGGAATTCCGCTATTTAGGCATCCAAGTGACCACGGACCCCGTCCAGTACCTTGATTTAAACCTGGCACTACTGCTCCGGACGTTCCGACTGAAAAGCTCTGCTTGAAAAAAACTACCTCTATCGGTTACTGGTAGAGTTAATTTAATCAAAATGGTTTGGGCCCCCCAACTCCTTTATATATTTCATAACTCCCCCATATGGATAAAACACAGATGGTTCACCCAAATTGATAGTCAGTTTAGGGATCTGATCTGGGGTAACAAACCAGCTCACATTAGCCTGCGCTCCCTACAACTGGCTAAAGACCAGGGTGGCATGGCAGTACCACACGCCAGATACTATTTTATCACAGCTGCAACATCTAGGTAATTGGGGAGCGGAGGATGATTCCTACCCGATTCGATCATTACTGGTTCCTACTTTCTCTAGCCTTCCAGCAGTAGCACACTTGGAGTCAGGGTTTACACATCTGCAGAATAATCTCCCCACTGTTGCCTTGCTAAACACCTTATGGAAATATATCTGGTCTCTTTTACACATTAGGGGGGTATGTTCGTTCACTCCCATATGGAGGAACAAGTACTTTTAAAGAGCTCCTCAAACTGGAGGACTTTCGCACTTGGGAGGAGGCAGGTATTCATTACATAACACAGTTATACAATGGTACTGTTCTGAAATCCTTCACAGATCTCAGGGAAGAATTTTCCCTTCACAGGCATACATTTTTAAAATATCTCCAACTGCGCCATGCGCTTTAGTGTGAGAGCAGATTATCAATACTGGTGGCGACAACGCACCCCTTGATGAATGATGTACTATTGATAGATGAGAGAAAGGGCATGATATCAAGAGTGTCTGCTTAATGCCACACATGACGCTAGTAAGCTTCCCTGTAGAAGGGGTTGGGAACGAGACTTGGGTCCCATTGATGGAGACACCTGGGAGCTATGTCTAACGTCTGCACCCTTAGTGTCCGTTTCTGCATCACAGAGGCTATCTCACCTTTATTTACTGCATCGGGTGTACAGGACTCCAGCTCGTCTACACAAATGGGGGATTAGAGATACTCCGTTGTGTCCAAAATGCAATAGCCACACTGGTGACCTCTTACACATGTTGTGGAAATGCCCAAAGCTCTTCAGGTACTGGCATTATGTTCTTACCACTATTTCGCAAGTGTACCAGTTCCCGATCCTGCAAGATCCGGTTGTGTGCCTACTTGGTGCCTTGGAGATACCCACGTTATCACCGAACAAACATACAGCAGTTTTGCGCTTGCTATATGTGGCCCTCAAGGCAATTGCGAGGCTTTGGATAACTCCGAGGGTACCAACAGGCAAACACTGGGCAGAACTGATGAACAGCCTGCTGATACGTGAAAAGCTTACTTGCCAACACCGTAGTGTCCTGAAGAAATTTTACTCAATGTGGCAATCATGGTTAGATACCCCGAATCTGGGTCCAACTCAATTGGTGAAACACAGGCTTCTGCAAGTGTGATGTGTTGGATGGAATGGTCCGGATAGGCTCTGGGATGTGATGTTCTAGGTTCCCATGATGGATTGGGGAGGTGTTTTAGTGGATGATCCGCACTTATTATTTTCTCTTTTTTGTTTTGTAGACTGGCTATCTTATTCCCCTTGAGGGATTAGCCGTTTTACTATTTTTTACTTTCTGGTTTACGTGAGATCTTGAGGTTTCTACTATTCTCAAAATGCCATACTGTATGTCGATTATTGACCATCTATCAGGGTATATGTTCCAACCGCATGTCATTTTAATGCAGGTATTACGTATCAATGTAATGCACCCATTTCTTTGCTGCTATGCCAGTTTAAGGTACTTTTTGTATTTACATATATGTAAAACGGCAGAATGTTGAAGATGCTACATTGAATCTCTTGCTGCATATGTCTTTCTATTGTATGTATGTGTCTGCCTAGTTTTTCAATAAACTCGTTTTTGATTTAAAAAAATAGAAAAAAATGTATTTAAAAAAAATAACAAACATGTTATACTAACCTGTTCTGTGTAGTGGTTTTGCACAGGGCAGCACCGTTCCTCTTCTTCTCGGGTCCCCCACCGGTGCTCTGGGTCCCTCCCCCTTGCCAAGTGCCCCCATAGCAAGCCGCTTGCGCCCGAGCCGGCTTTCTGCTTCCATAAGACACAGAGCGCATGACCCAGCCCCGCCTCGCCCCCGCCCCCTGCTCTCGCCTCGCTGGCTTGGAATGACCGCAGCGGGAACCAATGGCTCTTGCTGCTGCATCTTAGCCAATCTCTAGGGAGGGACCTAGGAGAGCCTCGGGTCTCGTGTGCATTACTGGATCGAGATTGGGCTTAGGTAAGTATTAGGGGGGGCTGAGGGGGGAGCTGCACGCCTTCAGTCTTTACAACCACTTTAACTGAACAAGCTGATTGGTTACTACGCCCATCTATTTTAGATTTTGTCTGCTTCAGTTTTAGAGAATTCCCCCCACTGTGTCCCAGGATATAAAAGCTGCTGGAGAGAGATACAGTTAAGCATGGCAGACCATCATTAAATTGGTAGTCAACTTTACCATTTTTTTTTCTTTTAAACTGACCCCTGTAGGTTTATGAGATAATTTGCAAGTATGCACTGCACACTAGCACGTTATGACCGACTTACCTTACAAACGGAGGCCTCCAGCTTTGAGCTGTCAAAGCTCTAACCACTCTCATCTTTGCTTGGTCTTCCTACTGGGTACGCGCCCTTTGGCCGTTTGAATGGCTGGGCCACGATGGCGTCACTCCAGCACATGCGCATGGGAGTCACTATTGAGGCATGGCACTGTCTGCATTCCAGCCACAGATGCGCACTGACATCATCGGCTGGAGCCAATGTGAATATCTCCTAAATGGCACAAGTTTAGGAGATTTTTACTGTACCTACACCTACCTCTATGTAACTTTCGGTTTAGTAAATATTCCCGGTATCTACAGGTACCTACACCTGTAGGTAGTGGTAGTAAACTTTATAGATTTTCTTTTTCTTTTAAATGGGCCCCTGCTGCTATAGCCTGCAGTGCTGATCAAGCAGCAAAAATTTGACAGGGCGGTTGTACAGAATTCAGTGGATCAACTCCTGTACATCCACTCTGCTAATGCATGGATCATAGTTAGGCTGGCTGAAGTGGCTGAATTACGAACCATGTATGGCCATCTTTAAAATGGCTTAGATCTTGTTATGTTGGGGGAAAGAATCTCAAAGAAGGTTTCTGACTGAAATCCAGAAAGAAGAAGGAAGACCAAACAATATATGAATTAGTGATACAGAAGAGCTGGTGTCATGATCAGGCTCGAAGACCAGTTGCTATAGCAGTAGCAGGACTACCACTGACCAGCAGAATAGGTACACAGGCAGTCACCCTGGCGGCTAACGAGGGCTCATCTGAGGTGCGGAGTCTTAGTACTCCTAAGTGTTATTAGCAGGTCGTGGTCCTCAAGATCGCCCCACCAGGAGGAGAGCAAGCCAGGGTCCAGAAGCGGATAAGCAGGTAAGGATTAAACAGAAGCATAGTCAGTAAAACAAGCCAGAGGTCAGTAACAAATGGTAGTGAAGATACAGACCGCAGCAGGAGTGAGCAAACCGAAATATTGGCTGGAGGGAGCACATTAATCTGGCAAACAGTGCAAAGACATGGCTTAAATCAGGAAGTTCCTGGGGGGGTGGGGGGCAAAGAGTTCAAGACAAACAAGATTCAAGGAAGGATCAGTCAAGGAATCATCCAGGAAACTGACCAGCATTCCAGGTAGCTCAGCAAGCAGAGTCATTGCCAGACACAGCACAGGTTCAAGTCCAGGTCCTGAAAGAGGGGGGTCAAAAGAAGGAGATTTTTATTTTATAAATATCTGTATTATGAAATAAGTTTGTTTACTGTATAGAAATGTGTAAAAGGAACAAATGACACGTACAGTATGTTTCCTGTATGAGGGAAAATATAAATTGGTATATTAGAAACATTCAGCTTTTTAAAAACCTTACCAGCATACAAAAAATAAAGTGAGAAAGGTAGGAGATGCATATATACACAGTATCTCACAAAAGTGAGTACACCCCTCACATTTTTGTAAATATTTTATTATATCTTTTCATGTGACAACACTGAAGAAATGACACTTTGCTACAATGTAAAGTAGTGAGTGTACAACTTGTATAACAGTGCACATTTGCTGTCCCCTCAAAATAACTCAACACACAGCCATTAATGTCTGGAGACATGCTTGGCCAGTCCATCACCTTTACCCTCAGCAAGGCAGTGGTCATCTTGGAGGTGTGTTTGGGGTCGTTATCATGTTAAAATTCTTCCCTGCGGCCCAGTCTCCGAAGAGAGGGGATCATGCTCTGCTTCAGTATGTCACAGTACATGTTGGCATTCACGGTTCCCTCAATGAACTGTAGCTCCCAGTGCCAGCAGCACTCATGCAGCCCCAGACCATGAAACTCCCACCACCATGCTTGACTGTAGTCAAGACACATTTGTCTTTGTACTCCTCATCTGGTTGCCACCACACATGCTTGACACCATCTGAACCAAATAAGTTTATCTTGGTCTCATCAGACCACAGGAAATGGTTCCAGTAATCCATGTCCTTAGTCTGCTTGTCTTCAGCAAACTTTTTGCAGGCTTTCTTGTGCATCATCTTTAGAAGAGGCTTCCTTCTGGGATGACAGCCATGCAGACCAATTTGATGCAGTGTGCCATGTATGGTCACTGACAGGCTGACCCCCCACCCTTCAACCTCTGCAACAATGCTGGCAGCACTCATATGTCTATTTCCCCAAAACAACCTCTGGATATGACGCTGAGTACGTGCACTCAACTTCTTTGGTCGACCATGGAGAGGCCTGTGCTAAGTGGAACCTGTCCTGTTAAACCACTGTATGGTCTTGACCACCATGCTGCAGCTCAGTTTCATGGTCTTGGCAATCTTCTTATAGCCTAGGCCATCTTTATGTAGAGCAACAGTTCTTTTTTTCAGATCTTCAGAGAGTTCTTTGCCATGAGGTGCCATGTTGAACTTCCAGTGACCAGTATGAGAGAGTGAGAGCGATACCACCAAATTTAACACACCTGCTCCCCATTCACACCTGAGACCATGTAACACTAATGAGTTGCATGACACCGGGGAGGGAAAATGGCTAATTGGGACTAATTTGGACATTTTCACTTAGGGGTTTACTCACTTTTGGTGCCAGCGGTTTAGAAATAAATGGCTGTGTGTTGAGTTGTTTTGAGGGGCCATTAAATTTACACTGTTATAAAAGCTGTACATTTACTACTTTACATTGTAGCAAAGTCTAATTTCTTCAGTGTTGTCACATTAAAAGATATAATAAAATATTTACAAAAATGTGAGGAGTGTACTCACTTTTGTGAGAAACCAAATATAATGTATAAGCTGGGGATTATATTGAATTATATTACAAGATCAATCTGCAATAGTGACCCCACACTTAGGCATACCAAAAATCTCCCTTCTCCTCCTAGGATGCAAGCTGCTTTATGGCTCATCCCTGCCAAATGTAAAATTTGTGGCCACCATTCTTTGGATCACATCTGTTAAGCTGGCAACTGACAGTCAAATATGGTAATCTCCTACAAACAAATTATAGGATAACGTTTATCTATGGACAACAATCAACAATCTTCAAGTTTGTATACTTAAAGATCCTAACACATTTACTTATTTGAATTTTGTGACATGTCTTCATTATTTTCTGTAAGTAGGCACTGCTGTGTCACACACTTCACAAAGCCTGCCTTCTGATCTACAGAGGTGCTGAGAGGAGGAGTTTCAGAAGGCGGAGTCAGTACAGGAATCACTGCTTGTAGACAGCAAGGTACCATGGGATATGTAGCCGCTAGAAATTGAAAGTAAACAGTAGAGGAGAAGCTGCAAAGCATGCAGGGAATCCAGAAAGATGTGGAAAGAGATGGCCAGCAGACAGGCAGAATTCATAACATGAAAGGAGATTCCTCAAGTAAGTTTATATTGGATTGTCAAAAATAACTATTGTTTGTATTGTTATTACAATACTGATGTTAAAAAATGAAAGTGTATGCTGTGTCCATACATTCCTTTAACAAACACAAGTGCTTGCAGAGGCATTCTTTTCCATTTTAAAGTGATTCTTTTGATGTGGGGACAGTATAGGAATCAGTCATAATCCTTTGACAATCAAGTGCTCTTGTCATGGTAACAGACACTTTCTCATGTGGTTATAACATTACCTTCTGTAAGTCATTTTGCCTCCAGAACCTTGGTACCCCCCTTACCCTTATACCCTTCTTCTTTTTTTTTTTAAGGTTTTCTACTTACCGTATTTATTGGCGTATAAAAGTCACTTTTTTACCCTGAAATTGGAGGGTAAACTGTGCCTGTGTGTTATACGCAGGGGGCTGTTGAATGTTTTTTTCCTGGAACTTCCCTCTTAAAGTTATACGCCTGTGCGTGTTATACGCTGATAAATACGGTAATTCTCTTACACATAATATTCTTTATTAACAGGTGCTTTTGAATAAACACAGATATCATTAATATTGTAGATAGATATACTTAATTCTATGGTTTGTAACTATGACATTTTAAATATAAAAGGATTATTATCTTTACACTCAATTTAAAATAGATTTATATATGACAATTTAATATACTATTAACGTGACAAAGGATTGTTTTTAACACTTCAACTGAAACGGAGCTCAATAAAAACGGACCCTTTCTTTAAAATGTCATATATTCATAGTAATATATTAACCTGTATTTTTTCTGTAACATAAGAAACTGCTTTGAAAATCTTATCTGATATATTAACATTTTTATTTTATGATGATCTTTCCAATAAAAAAACTTTTGAATGAGAATAATCGGTCATAATCTTGCTGACGTAGCTGGAGCTTTGATTTGGCCATTTGGCTTCTTTGTTACTTCAGCAAATGTCTATGGTATTGTTTGGGCAACATCAACAACTTGGCCTTCCTTATACTGTATTTTGCAATTAGGAAAATCTGTAGCACACTCAGTTAGCAAAGTTTTCTAGGGTTGTAGTGATCTATGTGTGTCTGACCGCTCTCAACATTTTGAAGACCATGGTGAGAAGAGGATTTGCAAGTGCTTTCTATGTAGTCTAAAGCCTCGTACACACGGTCGGACTTCAAACAAACTTTTCCATGGATTTTTGTCCGAAGGGAGTTGGCTGGGAACACCCATAGCATACACACGGCAGCTTTCACAAAACTTTCCCAACATCACGTGGTTTTTCTGCTTTTTTTTTTTTAAATTGTGTTTTTATTGAATAAAAAAATTCTGTCATGTTAACAATCACAGACATTTCAGGTACAGTAGAATGGTAAACAGATGCAATGTTTACATAAACAATACAGAGAGTTCGTTTTTGTAAAAGGAAAATAATAAAAGAAATTAAATTAAACAGTGGGGGAAAAAACAAAAAAAACAAAAACAAAATAAAAAGGTTGGCAGACATAATCAACTAAATAGGTTCGGAGTGTACTTTGCAGCAATTAGGGTCATAACTACAGAACTTGTAAGGGTTAGCTGTTTGTCTATCAAAGTGGTGGATACAAACATATGGGATTGTCCTCTCAGGGCACGTCTTGGACTGAGGAACATACAGTTAAAGAGGGGGGAGGGGGGAATCAGGGTGTACAGGGGGAGGAGGTCACCGCAGTGAGGTCTATGAACAGAGTGATGTCGGGACAACAGGAGGCAGTGTGGTCGGAGGGGATAAACCAAAAGTCGAGTTGTCCCAAGGGGCCCAAATCTTGTCAAACCCATCTATCTTATCTTCTACCATAGCCGTTATGTGCTCCATCTTGCAGATATCATTGATGCACTGTACCAGGTGGCTTTGGGTTGGGGGTAGAGAGGATAACCAGTTGGCTGGTATAGTTCTTTTAGCAGCCAGTAAGAGAAAGGAAGCCAATTTGTTCACCGCCTTCCCTATTGCGGGAAGGGGGTGACCAAGGAGGAAGTATAACAGGTCTACTGGGCTGAGGATCGAAAATATCTGTTGCAGCATTAACGATACCATAGACCAAAAGGGGGAGATCAGATCACATTGCCAGAATATGTGGAAATGCGTCCCCCTGGCCTTTCCACATCTCCAACATAGAGGAGACAGGGAAGGGTCATAGCGATGGATGACCTCAGGGGTCCTATACCAACACATTAAAACTTTATATGCTGTCTCCTTCTGTGCCACACATCTGGATGTTTTAGAAGTGGAGGACCAGATTTTGGACCACTGAGGGATCGTAATTCGTTGCTGTATAAGCTGTGACCACTTAAGCATATAGGAGTGAGTGTGTGCTGTGGGTGTGGACTGAATTTGGAGTATTTGATAGATGCTAGAGATGAGTTGCGTCTGATAGGGGCCTTGGGAACAAATAAGTTCAAAGGGCGTTGGTTTGGTGAGTGTGAGGGTGGGGAAAAGTCCTGAGAAAAAGTGGGAAATCTGGAGATACGAATACTGCAGGTGGCTTGGGATTTGGCTTTTGGACTGGAGGGCAGTGAAAGATTTAATTTTACGTGTGACAGGGAGTACAAAGTGACGAAGCTGGAACAGTCCCTCTTTTGCCCAGGGGAACATACGTATGTGTGAGAGACTGTCCGGGATAAGAGGGTTGAACAATACATTAGAAAGGGGTGGACATGGGGACGAGAGAGTAAATTTGGAGAGGCAGGTGCGCCATATCCTGAGAGTAAACAGCATGGGACCTAAACAGAGACCTCGGAGTCCGGGGTCAGATGCTGCAATAGGCGACCAGACCAGGGAGCAGGGATGAGTCGGGTAAAGGGAGCCCATCTCAATCTCCGACCAGTGATTCGGGGGCCTCAGGTTGGACCATGACACCACCGCACGCAGATGGGATGCCAATTAATATTTGTAAACTTCAGGGGCACCCATACCACCTTGATCTTTGGGAGCGAAGATAACCGTGCTGGCCACTCTGTGGGCTCGGCCTTTCCAAATAAAGTTGAGGAACCATCTCCTTAGTAGTTTAAACTGGGCCATTGGGATGGGGACAGGGAGGGTTTCAAAAAAATATAATAGTTTCGGCAGAATGGACATCTTCAGTACGTTAATCCTGCCTATCCAGGACAGCGGGAGGGGATTCCAACGTGTCAACATGACGTTAATAGATTTGAACTGGGGTAGATAGTTAGTCGAGTAGAGGGAGGAATATGATGTCGTGATTTGTACCCCTAGGTATTTGAGGGATGTAGTGCACCATCGATAGGGATAAGAGCTTTTTAATTTTGTGAGATCCTCCGGGGGTAAATGAAGTGGCTTCTGTTTTTGAAGTGTTTATCTTATAACCCGATAGGGAGCTAAATTGGGATAATAGAGCGTGTAAGGATGGAAGGGAAGTGTGGGGTTTAGTTAGCGTGAGGAGGACATTGTCCGCGAACAGGGACAACTTGTACTCCCTTTGATGCATGGGGACCACTGTTATGTCAGGGTGGGTTCTAATGGCCTCTGCAAGTGGTTCCAGGCAAAGGATAAAGAGGAGAGGGGCTAGGGGGCACCCTTGCCTGGTTCCATTTGACATGAAAAAGGATTGGGAAGTGAAAGAGGCTAGACGGACCTGGGAAGATGGGTTGGAATATAGGGATTCCAGGGCCTTAATGAAGGGGCCCTTAAGCCCAAACTTGGTGAGTGTTGCGAACATGTAGGGCCAGCTTAATCTATCAAACGCCTTTTGAGCGTCTAGGCTTAGAATCAGGGCGGGGCGTTTGACTCTGTTCAGCATGTCTCTTAGATAAATCGTACACCTTGTGTTGTCCCCTGCATGTCTGGTAGGGACGAAACCCACCTGGTCTCTATCAATTCGTTTCGTCAGGAATTGGGATAAGCGGTTGGCCAGGATTTTGGTAAACAATTTATAGTCGGAATTTAAAAGCGCGATTGGCCTGTAGTTGTCTGGGAGAGTTGGGTCCTTATCCTGTTTCGGTATGACCGATATGTAGGAATGCAAAAACTGTTGGTGGGGTAGGATGCCTTGGAGAAGGGAGTTATACAAGGAGACTAGGTGTGTCGACAGAATGGGGAGGAAGATTTTATAGTAGGAGTATGGGAAGCCATCTGGTCCAGGGGATTTGTGGGCTGGAAGGGACTTGACAGTGTCTGATACTTCTTCCTCTCAGATAGGGGCATTTAGCACGTTAACGTCTGAGTCCGATAGCTTAGGGAGGTTTAAGTCAGACACAAATTCTTCGAAAGCCGCAGGATCAAAAGGGGGGTGGAGACTAGGGGAGAGGCAATTGTATAGTTTATCATAAAATTTACCAAAAACCCGGGTCATGGTCTGTGGGCAAAAAGTGGGGTCCCATCGGGTTGTTTGATGTGGTCTGGAAATGAGTGAAAGGGTCTGGGGTTGACTCTGGAGACCAACATCCTGTGAGGCTTGTTTGAAAATTCATAGAATTTTTGTTTAGCCCACAGGAGTGATTTATCTATATTGGACATATCAAGAGATTTTATTTTGTGTCTAAGAGAGGTTACCGTGCGCAGCCGGCCCACCGTGGGATACCGAACCAGAGCCTTTTCTGCAGTTGGAAGCTCCGACAGTAGGAAGGATTTCAGGAATGCTGAGTCCTTTTTTTTGTGATCCGACGGCAATACACTGTCCTCGGATAAATGCCTTATGGGCCTCCCAAAGGGTGGACGGGCCGGGCACAGAGCCCCTGTTTAGCTGAAAGAATTCAGTTAGGGCTGCAGCAAGTTAACTTTTAGTGTCGGGATGCTTTATCAGAGATTCATTGAGCCTCCAGTGACACCTCCGTGGAAATGCCACCGAGAGGCCCAAGTCTAGGGTAAGGGGGTGTGGTCCGACCAGGTAATTGGACCCAGGTCGGACGCCACTAAGTGTGACAGCAGAGGGGCAGTAATGAGAAAGTAATCTAGTCTAGAGAACATCTTATGAGGGGGAGAATAAAATGAGAATTGCCTACCAGAGGAGTGCTTGATTCGCCATGCATCTAGAAGATTGTGCATTCGGATCAATTTTTGAAAGGAGGCGGCCAGGGATTTCGAGGCGGCGAAAGGTGCGTTGAGAAATAAAGATTTCCTGTCTCGGGTGGGAGAGAGAACAGCATTAAAGTCACCTCCTATTACTGTAAAGGGGTGGGAGAATCTCTGTAGTATTTCAAGGGCATCAGTGAGGAACTTAACCTGTCCCGAGTTGTGAACATCAATGTTCATGATCGTTTTAGGACTGGACAAGTATGTACCCTGTAAAATTATATAACGACCATGAGGATCCAAGTGAGTGGACTTAATCTGGATAGGGCAGGAGCGTCTGATCAATACAGCTACTCCGGCTTTTCCAGAGGGGTCCGATGCCAAATAGGATAACGGAAATTGTTTAGAAGCGAAATTCAAGGAGCCCCCGGCCCGGAAGTGGGTCTTCTGAACCAGGATCACATCCGCGCCTGAAGCCCTGAATTCCCGTAAAGCTAGCCATCTTTTCTTTATAGAGTTCAGGCCCTTTACATTATAAGACAAAAATTTCAAAGCCATGTTGAGTAAGGGTAAGTATGCCATGTAGTACTCATATTAGTGAGCGGAAGTTCCGCCATAACCTGATGTAGGGGGAGCCACAAGGTATACCACATCTTATTTCTTAGTGCAATATGAGTGAGACAATCAGCATTACTGCAAAAAATGGTAATGACAATGCATAAAATAAAGATAAAAGTGAACCCATTGACAAGGAAGAGAGAAGTACATATGAGTAAAGGAAAAAGAAAAAAACAATAATAAAAAAAAAAGAAAAAATAAGAAAAATGTAATAAAAACTATGACCGTTTGTAAAAAAGGGTCGTGGGATGATCCAAAAAAAGGACCCACAGGGTGAGCGTAGTGTAACAACAATGAGGCCTAGTTGGCCTAGAAAAAATAAACAATCAACATGAGAAAACCTGTGAGGAACGTTCCTCCCAGGGGTCCCCGGCCTCGGCCTAAGGACATGTGAGGGAGCATGGCAGTCTCCAACATGGGGAGAGGTCCGAGACATCCCGTCTCGGTGATCCGGTGTGTTCGGTGACATTGCTGGTGGCCCCTTTTACCTCCCCATCAAAAAAAATAGGAGAGAGAGAGGGGGGGGGGGGAGAGCCAGCGTAAGAAAAATAAAATAAAAACTTGGCAGAACCAAAAACAGTTAGAATTAACTAGACCTAGCTAGTGGAGTGTCCTTGGAGAAAATGAAGAAGCACATCCTGATGAACAAAAAAAAACGAAAGTCCTAATTAAACTTAAACTGTCCCCCACGGGGGGGGAATCGCCCCAGGAGACAGGACTCCCTAAGGGGAGAAACAAGAGAAGTGTGAACCAGATGCGGGATCAGGCAGGTCATCAAGTGGGCGCTCTAGACTGTTGGGAACGTTGAGGTGTGGAGTAAGCTCTGGATCCTCTTCCTCTCACTGGGGTCCAGAATCTGGTAGGAGCCGAGACATGTCGCGGGGTGGTTGGGGGTGCCTGGTCAAATTCTGCAGGGAGAGGGGGTAGACCCAACCGCTTGAGAAATGACTCCCCTTCTTGAGGATCACGTAGGGTGTGCTGGACCCCCTCCATGGTGACACTTAGATGGAAGGGAAAGCCCCAGTAATAAGGGACCTTGTGCTCTTGAAGATGAGAGGTGACGGGCCTTAGGGAGCGACGTTTGGCCAGGGTGATGGGAGAGAGGTCGCTGAACAATTGGATTTTGTCCCCCTTGTACTCAATGTGAGGTTTGTTGTGAGTGGCCCTCGTCAGGGCCTCTTTGCTCTCAAAAAAGTGGAAACGAACCACTATGTCATGGGGCCTGCCTCCTGCTGGCGGTTTAGGTGCCAGGGACCTATGAGCCCAATCAAGACGCCAGTCAATGTCTACTATGTCGGGCGCTAGGGTGTTGAAAAGGCCAAGGAGATAAGGCCTTATATTGTTGTCAGCTACCTTTTCAGAGACGACACAGATCCTGAGGTTTTGGCGCCTTTCTCTGTTCTCGAGGTCCTCCTGTTGCAGTTGTAATTGAGAGACCGAGGATTTAAGGTCGGCGTTTTCCTCTTCAAGAGCCTGCACATACTGTAATTCTCCCCATCTCCTGCGCAATGTCCCTGGTAACTTGCTGAGCCAGGGCCTGCAGTTTCAGGTCCATCAGCTCTGGGGTGAGAGTCTGCTGTGAGGAGGGAAGCAGCTGCTTTGGGGGTGGTTGTTGTGAGTAATCCTCGGACATAAGCGCGTTTGCATAATCCTCCGGATCTCCTTGCGTAATTGAGGCCGGGGATGCGGGCCTAGTCAGGAAGCGATCCATAGTGGAAGTAGGCCACGGGGTTGCGGAGCACGATAGAATGGTCGCTGGTCCCCGATTTTTCCCATGTAGTGTCGGGAGAGGTTAGGGATGCTGAGAGGCTTACCCCCGGCTCGGGTGTAGTCTGCGTTAGCTGATGAGGGGTCTCGGATCGTGAGACGGGACCGGAGCTCACGGATCACGCGTCCGCTATCTTGGAAAACCGTGCATGCGCCGCCGTTTTTCTGCTCTTTACCGCCACCCTTTGGTCAACTTCTGCTATTGTTGGTTGATTTTAACATTGGTTCTGGGCATGCGTGTTTGTACTTCGGACAAAAGTCCGATGGATTTCTGTACACACGATAGGACTTTGCACCGTAGGACTTTTGTTGCCGAAAAGTTTGTCCGTTTGCAGAGCGAACTTTTGTCCGATGAAAACCGAAAAAGTTTGTCCGATGGAGCGTACACACGGTAGGATTTTTTTGAAAACTTGTTCATTTTGAAGATTGTTGTCAAAAAGTCCTACCGTGTGTATTGGGCTTTAGATTACTCAGATATGAAACTTCTAAATGCACTCCTACACAGGTAAAGCAAATAATGTGTGAACCAGAGAATGGCACTATCAACATTGGCATATAATTATGTTATGTTGAAATGGGGTATCATTAACCACTTGCTTACTGGGCACTTAAACCCCCTTCCTGCCCAGGCCAATTTTCAGATTTCAGCACTGTCACGCTTTGAATGACAATTGCGCGGTCGTGCGACGTGGCTCCCAAACAAAATTGACGTCCTTTTTTCCCCACAAATAGAGCTTTCCTTTGGTGGTATTTGATCACCTCTGCGGTTTTTATTTTTTGCGCTATAAACAAAAAAAGCGTAAATTTTCAAAAAAATTCAATATTTTTTACTTTTTGCTATAATAAATATCCCAATTTAAAAAATATATATATATTTCTTTCTCAGTTTAGGCCGATACGTATTCTTCTACATATTTTTGGTAAAGAAAAAATCGCAATAAGTGTTTATTATCTAGTTTGCGCAAAAGTTATAGCGTCTACAAAATAGGGCATAGTTTTATAGCATTTTTATTAATAATTTATTTTTTTACTAGTAATGGCGGCGATCAGCGATTTTTATTGCGACTGCGACATTATGGCGGTCACTTCGGACACTTTTGACACCATTTTGGGACGATTGTCATTTTTACAGCGATCAGTGCTATAAAAATGCACTGGTTACTGTAAAAATGACACTGGCAGTGAATAGGTTAACCACTAGTGGCGCTAAAGGGGTTAAGTGTACCTAAGGGAGTGATTCTTACTGGGGGGGGGACTGACTGGGGGAGGTGACCGATGGTTGTCCCTATGTTTAAGGGACACACCATCGGTCTCCTCTCCCTGACAGGACGTGGATCTCTGTGTTTACACACAGAGATCCACGTCCCTGTCTCTGTAAATGCCGATCGCCGGTACCTGGCGGACATCGCGACCGCCAGGCACACGCATCGGCACCCGCGTGACGCGGCGGGCACAGAAGTTCCCCGATGCGCGCTCGGGAGCGCGCGCGGGGAACGAGGAAAGGGGAGGACGTCAATAGACGTCTTCCTGGCATTCTTGGTCCGCGCTGTAGCAGTCATTCGGCTATAGCGCGGGCCTCTAGAGGTTAAAGTGTTACTAAATACACACTGTTTAATTTACATGGTCCCTTCTATTTCTGTACGTGGATGGTGGCACTGTAATTATTTTAATTAAAAACATCTAAGTACCTTTTTCCTAATCAATATACAGCTTTCACGTGACCCAGATCTTTCCCAGTCTGTCTGCAGGGAAACGTAAGCAAGAGTAGTCCTCTGCTGCTGGTGACATGTTCAAAAAGACAAAACGAAAAAAACTGCATTTGGAATACAGTGTGAAAGCAAACAATTCATATCAATAGACTGTTTTAAATAGTCATACAAATATATATATTTAAAATTAAATCTTTATTATTTTTTGGCAATAACATGGTGTGGACTGATTTCTACCAGTCACAGGCTGTGTCACACCCCTCCAGCCTGTGTCTTAGAATAAGGGGGAGGTGAAGCCTCCATTAATCTACATGTAATATCCTGCCCCCGTTGTGCTTAGCTGGTTAGTGGGCATGGAGGAGGAGGGAGGGAGTGGGCTGTCATTTACCACTGTGTATACACCCACATGTGTGGCTCTATAGGTACATGGGCTGCTCAGATGTGATAGGGAAGAAATGCTCAGCATAGACTCTCACTGAAAACTGAGCATTTGTAGAGTTTCTATTACTGCTTTGCAAAATCCCTAGTTGCATTGGAGATTTGGACATAAGGGGGAGACAGAGAACAGTAGGATCAACCAGGTTTTTTGCAGAATACAGAACACAAATCTCATAGTGACTGGGTGAGTATAAACAGCATGTAATGCACCATTTATTGAGAGTTTTTTGCAATGTGGGTTTAGTGACACTTTAAAATTTTTTTTTAAGTGATGCTGGCTTGCTCTGGGTGTATTCAGCAATCTCCATTCAGCAAAGAGGTAAATGTTGGTTCATCTATGTAGATTTGTCTGCGTCCCCTAGAAGTAAGGAGTATGTGATGGGTGTCTAGGTCTGTGAGTTAGAACCTCATGGGCATTAAAGGTTAATAGGTAATCTCCACCTCCCAATGTTTTTGTTATCAGAAAATAGGCAGCACTTAGGTAAATTGCCATATTTCTGTCCAAATATGCATGTCATAAGAGGTAGATTATGTGTAAAAGTGTACTTCGCGCTACTAACGGTGAATGATAAAATGTATCCAAGTAACAGAAAACAGTGATAATAATGAATAAAACCAGCAGCAATGCACAAAATAGACAACCAATTATATAAAGTGATCTCGCGCAGTGATATATAATCACTAAAACACTGAAATGAAATCCCAGAGGGATTAATAAAGTGCAAAATATATAAAGAATAAAGTGCAAAATATAGTGCAAAATATATAAATATCCCAAAAGGGATGAATATCTTGAATATAATAAAAAGGTGCAAAATATATAATAAATAGGAGACCAAAAAAGTCAATAGATTTATAACGTTCTTCAAAGAGAATAAAAGTTCAGAAAATGCATCTAAAACATGAAACGGCAAGAATATGGCAGTGTAGGTCCATAAAAAACTCCACGGAGCGCATGCGATAAAGATTCCTTAATATTCAATAGGGGTAGTCTCACAGAACTCTCACCTCATAGAAATGAAGAAATTCACATCAATGAGTAAAGATGTCTTTCCACAGCATCCTATTGGGACTGTTCCTGCTCAAACCCGGTTATTCTGGTGTCTTGGACTACTTCTCAAACTGTATAGATCCTCCACAGAGCTGCCCTAATATGCTCCAGTATTATTAAAATCCAAGGTGGGGGAAAGAGAGAAAGAATGCCTCCAATGGTGCAGTATGTTTAAGAAACTCAGGGATAATTTATTAGGGTGCCGCGCCGTGCTGTGACGTAACGCGTAGGGAGTGTCCAGAAGCAGACGTACACCGGAAGTGACGCGAGAAGGCACTGACTACGCAGTTTTAGCTTGTTTTGAATGATTTTAAATGTAAGAGTCCACCCATTAGCACCTTAAAACATTATCCCTGAGTTTCTTAAACATACTGCACCATTGGAGGCATTCTTTCTCTCTTTCCCCCACCTTGGATTTTAATAATACTGGAGCATACTAGGACGGCTCTGTGGAGTATCTATACGGTATCTATACGGTTTGAGGAGTAGTCCAAGACACCAGAATAACCGGGTTTGAGCAAGAAAAGTCCCAATAGGATGCTGTGGAAAGACATCTTTACTCATTGATGTGAATTTCTTCATTTCTATGAGGTGAGAGATCTGTGAGACTACCCCTACTGGATATTAAAGCAGAGGTTCTGCGGTCCATACATTTTTTTTTTTATATGCATTCTATGCAAGAACGTATGCATTGTAATTACTCACTTCTTCCGCGCTGGTAAAGACCCCCCGTCCGTTTTGCGATAAAAAAACACTTTATATAATCTTTCCTGCATTTCCCATTTTGCTTGTGGGCATCTTGAAGCCCACAAGCATATTCTTCCGGGTAGCGATGTATGCTTGACTCCCAGCATTCATCGCGGTATCTCGGTATGCACAGTGTTGATGGCAAGCAGCGCAGTCAACACTTCCTGGTTACCATCACAATGGGCATCAACAGTTAAAGTACACACCCAGTTGTGATGCCATTCAAGAAAAAAGAAACAGCGCCCTCGTCACGTGACGATTAAATTATCGTGATGTTTGGAAGGAAGGCGTAACTATATTACTCCTGGGAAGCAGGACAGTTTGCTCCCAGGAGACATTGCAGGACAATGTCACAGAAAAGGACACGCCTACTCCCGCGGGAGGAAATCCCGGAAATAGGAATAAAGAAACAAGAATAAAGAAAACTGCTCAGAAAAAAAAAAAAGATTAGTCTTTTAGTTATATACATGCAAAGAGGGACTGTTGACATGAAACTTCAAAATGTGGGTGAACCTCCGCTTTAAGGAATCCTTTATCGCAGGCGCTACGCGGAGTTTTTTTATGGACCTACACCGCCATATTCTAGATGCATTTTCTGAACTTTTATTCTCTTTGAAGAACGTTATATAGACTTTTTTGGTCTCCTATTTATTACCGTATTTATCGGCGTATAACACGCACAGGCGTATAACACGCACCCTAACTTTAAGAGGGAAGTTTCAGGAAAAAAACTTTCCAGAGATCCCTGCGTATAACACGCAGGCACAGTTTTCCCTCTATTTTCAGGGTAAAAAAGTGAGTGCTATACGCCAATAAATACAGTATATATTTTGCACCTTTTTATAATATTTAAGATATTCATCCCTTTTGGGATATTTATATATTTTGCATTATATTTTGCACTTTATTAATCCCTCTGGGATTTAGTTTGTGTTTTAGTGATTATATATCACCGCGCGAGATCACTTTATATCATTTCATAAGAGGTAGGTATGTTTCAGCCAAGAGATAAATTTGCAACAAGTTTAATAAAGTAGTACCTGATGAACAGGGCAGAGAATTTATATCACAACCTTACAAATATACAACAGAGAATGTATTGGTGATCTTTTTATCAACACTAACAATTGCATTATCTGTAAATATGTGACATGACATGACAAGACAATTCCTGTGTTTAGGCTAAAGCTTGGCGCCCTCTTACAATATAGAGAAATCCTGGGTAATAGTCTGTGAACCCCTCTGCGGTTTAGCCATCTCATTTGACCTACCCATTTGCACATACACAAGAATCAAATTCTCTAACATTCTGAGATGTACCTGTGTGAATGTTTTGGGCTCAATCCTTGAGTCATCACAAAAATTCTGCTGTGTCCTTTGTAAAATCAAGCTGGCCATATCACCACCATCACCCCCAATGAAGGACTGGGTACACTAAAGCCCTGTACACACGATCGGATTTCCTATGGATTCTAATCCGATGGATTTTTCCATCGGAAATCCGATGAAGCTGACTTCCATCAGTCTTGCCCACACACCATCAGTCAAAAATCCGACCGTCCCAAACGCTGTGACGTAAATCACTCCGACAAGCCGAGAAAAATGAAGTTCAATGCTTCTGAGCATGCGTCGACTTGATTCTGAGCATGCGTGGGATTTTGTCCGATGGAGTTCCACACAGACGATCGGAATTTGCTATCGTTTTTTTTCCCATCGGAAAAATTTAAAACATGTTCTATTTTTTCACACCGATGGGGCCCATACACGATCGGTTTGTCCGATGAACACAGTCCATCGGACTGTTTTCATCGGTGAAACCGATCATGTGTACACGGCTTTACCCCTGCCACTTGCTTTTTCAAGGCCTCTGTAATCCGATTTGTTATCCCTGGATGCTTGATGTTTCCTAACCCTTTCCAAGTTGGGCTGCTTGCCTGCTGATTACTTAAATCAGGGTTACCCAGTGTCCATATTTTAAGTACCTCTATAAGTACTTGTAGAATGTTGTTGCAACAAAAGGATATAACCTTAAAGATGAAATAAAACTTACATTTATATTTATGTATTCTGTCTCCCAAGGGAAAAAGTACATGTAGTACTTTGTCCCATCTTCCTATGAGCTGCCTAAGGCTAGCTATGAGGTGGGACAGGGGATCCCTGTGTCCTGCTCAGACATCCGACAATACAGCTAGCAAACAGATGTCTGCTTTGAGAGATGGCACTTTTCTCTGTATCTAAGACTGGAATAATTACTACATGTATTATTAAAAATAGAAGTGAGGCTTCCTTTTTAAAGTGCATCTAAAGCCAACATCTTTTTGGTTAATTCTATAGTAGAAACACTCTCATAATTTTTGCTGTTATTTGTGTCAATCACCTAAGTCAATATTGTCATCAGGACTGAAAGTGAGGGAAAATCTAAAATTGTGATTTGTCACTGGAACCGCCAATTGTGACTGGAACCACTGGGACTGCATGCATTTGAGGTTTTAACTAAAGAAACTATTTAGATGGTATTTGTGTTACTATCCTTTAGGCCTTTCTATGATGCTCTACACTTGAGCTCTACAAAATAAAAAGGCATTAAAGCGGAGCTCCACCCTAAAGTAGAACTTCCGCTCATCGGATTCCCCCCCCCTACGATGCCACAATTGGCACCTTTCAGGGGGGAGGGGGGTGCCGATACCTGTCTAAGACAGGTATTTCACCCACTTCCGGGCATACACTCTGCAGGAAACTGCGGGTAGTTCGTCACTTCCCCCCCCCCACCCCCCGCTGTGTTCTGGGAAACACTTGGCTCCCAGATCACAGTGGGGACCAGTGAGGACGGCGCAGCGCGACTCGCGCATGCGCACTAGGGAACCGGCAGTGAAGCCGCAACGCTTCACTTCCTGATTCCCTCACCGATGATGGCGGTGGGGGCAGCCGAGAGACGAGCGATTGCTCGTCTTCTGCTGCCAACGTCGTTGGACTCCAGGACAGATGAGTGTCCATTTATTAAAAGTCAGCAGCTGCAGTATTTGTAGCTGCTGGCTAGTGATGAGCCGAACACCCCCGGGTTCGGTTCGCACCAGAACCCGCGAACGGACAGAAAGTTCGCCCGAACTTTAGAACCCTATTAAATACAATGGATGCGAACGTTCGAAATCTAAAGTGCTAATTATAACGACTATTATGCATGTTATTGTCCTAAAAAGGGTTTGGGAACCTGGGTTCTGCACCAGGGGACATGTATCAATCCAAAAAAAAGTTTTAAAAACGGCCGTTTTTCGGCAGCAGTCATTTTAATGATGCATAAAGTGAAAAAAAAAAGTCAAATATTCCTTTAAATATCGTACCTGGGGGGTGTCTAAAGTATGCCTGTGAAGTGCCACGTGTTTCCCGTGTTTAGAACTGTCCCTGCACAAAATTAAATTTCTGAAGGAAAAAAAGCCATTTAAAACTGCTTGCGGCTTTAATGTAATGTCTGGTCCCGGTAATATGGATGAAAATCTTTAAGAAAAATGGCATAGCTACCCCATCACCCCCCCCCCTACCCCAGCCCATTACCAGCCCCTTTGGGTCTTGTATGGATATTAAGGGGAACCCGCACACAAAATAAAAAAGGCCCTATATACTCTGAACAGCCGTATACAGGCGGTGCATACAAGACAGGGACTGTAGGTTTGTTCTTATGTAGAATCTGTTTGTAATTTTGAACAGGTACATTGTTTAAGTGTAGCTCCAGCCAAGAAATCTATTTTTAAGCTTTTTGGAAAACATAGGGAAGGGTTATCACCCCTGTAACATTTGTTTTGCTGTCTGTGCAGTGTGCACCTGTTCAGAACAGTTCACCTCACTTTCCGTCCTAATGACAAATGTTTTTTGAAAATTTGGGGTTTTTATTGAAACAAGAATTGGTGATAAAGCAACAGTGGAGAGGAGACACTTTTTTTCCCATATTAACGCTTACAGGAGAGAATTTGCCTTCCTAGGGGTAGATTTCCTCTCACTTCCTGTTGTATCCTTCCGTTTGCAAGGAGGAGTCGTTTGTAAGTTGGATGTTTGAAAGTAGGGGCCTGCCGTATATACTCAGCTGAAATTTGCCCCTTACATGTTGGTGTTGCCACAACACTGTGAGCCCTCACAGTTACTCTTGGTGGGCGCATGAATGGGCCCTGCTGTGAATTATTAGATCAAGAATTGTAATTGCATGCCCCTGTTGAACAGGGGCTGAAAAATTGGGCCTTTGGTGGTGGTGGTGGTGGTGGTGTTGACACAACACTGTAAGGCCTCACAGTTACTCTTGGTGGGTGCAGGAATGGGCCCTGCTGTGAATTATTAGATCAAGAATTGTAATTGCATGCCCCTGTTAAACAGGGGCTGAAAAATTGGGCCTTTGGTGGTGGTGGTGGTGTTGACACAACACTGTAAGGCCTCACAGTTACTCTTGGTGGGTGCAGGAATGGGCCCTGCTGTGAATCATTAGATCAATAATTGTAATTGCATGCCCCTGTTGAACAGGGGCTGAAAAATTGGGCCTTTGGTGGTGGTGTTGGTGGTGTTGACACAACACTGTAAGGCCTCACAGTTACTCTTGGTGGGCGCAGGAATGGGCCCTGCTGTGAATTATTAGATCAAGAATTGTAATTGCATGCCCCTGTTGAACAGGGGCTGAAAAATTGGGCCTTTGGTGGTGGTGGTGGTGGTGTTGACACAACACTGTAAGGCCTCACAGTTACTCTTGGTGGGCGCAGGAATGGGCCCTGCTGTGAATTATTAGATCAAGAATTGTAATTACATGCCCCTGTTAAACAGGGGCAGAAAAATTGGGCCTTAGGCACTGGTGCCACAACACTGCAACCCCTCACAGATACTGTACTTGGAGCACAGCAATGAGCCCTGTTGCAAAGTATTGCATCAAAAATTGTAATTACATGCCCCTGTTAAACAGTGGTGGCGGCACCCAGAAACAAAAATGTTCTTCCAAGCTATCATCATCAATCGGATCATTGAGGAGGAGGAGGATAGTCAGTCAACATAACAGGACAGTCTCTCAGCATCAGCATCAGTCTTGAAGGGATGTGACATTTGAAAATAAATTAGTCTGTTATATCAGCTTCAGGTGTTTGGTAGCTGGTGGTGATCCAAGAATGGTTCATCTTTATGAAGGTCAGTCGATCAACAGAGTCGGTGGACAGGCGCACCCTGTGATCCGTGACAAATCCTCCAGCAGCACTGAATGTACGTTCTGAAAGAACGCTGGATGCAGGACAAGCCAGTAGCTCAATTGCATACTGTGCAAGCTCTGGCCAGTGATCCATCCTCAAGACCCAGTAAGCCAGAGGATTTTCGGTGGGGAAGGTGTCCAAGTCTGACCTTGCCCCTAGGTATTCCTGCACCATGTATATCAGACGCTGGCGATGGTTGCTGGAACCGATCATACCTTGGGGCTGCAGACTAAAGAATTGTCTGAACGCATCAGTCAGACGGCCACCTTCCCCACCGCTCCTTCTTTGACTGACCGAAGCCTCAGCAACTCGTTGTCCAGGACCAGGAGTTTGTAACCTCCCAGTCTCTGGGAACGCGTTGCACAGACCTTTCTGCAAGGCCTCCCGCAGTTGTCTCATCCTCTGCTCCCTCTGCGACGGAAAGATAAGGTCCGCAACCTTACCCTTGTACCGTGGATCAAGGAGAGTGGCCAGCCAGTAATGGTCCCTCTCCGTGATCCAAAGAATACGAGGATCCTTCCGCAGACTTTGCAGGATCAGGGAGGCCATGCAGTGTAGGTTAGCTGAGGCATTCAGTCCGGAGTCCTCTGGGTCACTAAGGACGACATGATCCGCAGCCACCTCCTCCCAGCCACGTACAAGTCCACTGGTTTCTTGGGACTGTAAATCATCCCTAAAAGACTGCTGCTGATGATGCTGAGTGCCAGGCTCCACCTCCATGCTGACACAATCCTCCTCCTCCTCTTCTTCCTGTGCGATGGGTGGGACAGAAGGAACACTGTCTGGGTAAAGGGGGCCTTGAGAGGCAAGGAAGTCCTCCTCTTCCTGCCTCTGTTCTGCCTCAAGTGCCCTGTCCATTATTCCATGCAGCGTATGTTCCAACAGGTGGACAAGAGGTACAGTGTCACTGATGCATGCACTGTCACTGCTCACCATCCTCGTGGCCTCCTCAAATGGTGCCAGGACAGTGCATGCATCCCTGATCATGCCCCACTGGCATGGTGAAAAAAACCCGAGCTCCCCTGACCCTGTCCTGGTGCCGTAGTCGCACAGGTACTCATTGATGGCCCTCTGCTGCGTGTGCAGCCGCTGCAGCATGGCCAACGTTGAGTTCCACCTGGTGGGCATGTCACATATAAGGCGGTTCTTGGGCAGGTTCAACTCCTTTTGCAGCTTAGCCAGGCGAGCACTGGCATTATAAGATCTGCGGAAATGCACACAGACTTTCCTGGCCTGCCTCAGGACATCCTGTAAGCCCGGGTACCTGCCCAAGAACCGCTGCACCACCAGGTTAAGGACGTGAGCCACACAGGGCACATGGGTCATTTGTCCCTGTCGGAGAGCGGAGAGGAGGTTGGTGCCATTGTCGCAAACTACCATTCCTGGCTTAAGCTGGCGTGGCGTCAACCACCTCTCGGCCTGCCCCTGCAGAGCAGACAGAACCTCTGCCCCAGTGTGGCTCCTGTCCCCCAAACACACCAGCGCAAGCACGGCATGGCATCTTTTTGCCTGCGTAATTACGTAGCCCCTTGAACGCCTACGGAGCACCGCTGGTTCTGAGGACAAAGCACAGGAAGAGGCCCTGGAGGAAGAAGAAGAGGAGGGGGTGGAGGACAGAGGTGTGTCACAACCAGTAGTAGCATTTTGGAGGCGTGGCGGTGGAACAACCTCCAACACTACTGCACCTTGTCCTGCATCCTTCCCAGCTGCCAAAAGAGTGACCCAATGGGCCGTGAAAGAAAGGTAACGTCCCTGTCCATGCCTGCTGGACCATGAGTCAGCGGTAATATGCACCCTACCGCTGACCGCCCTGTCCAGCGAGGCCAAGACATTGCCTTCCACATGCCGGTAGAGAGCCGGAATCGCCTTCCGTGAGAAAAAGTGGCGTTTGGGAACCTGCCACTGAGGAACCGCACATTGCACAAACTCACGGAAGGGGGCCGAGTCTACCAACTGAAAAGGCAGCAGTTGAAGCGCTAGCAATTTAGCCAAGCTAGCATTCAACCGCTGGGCATGTGGATGGCTGGGAGTGAACTTCTTTCGACGGTCCAGCAGCTGGGGCAGGGAAATTTGCCTGCTAGAATCGGACGTCGGTGTACTGCTAGCAGAGTGCCCGCAAGTACTTGGCTGTGACACACCTAATTCTACACCTTCATTCCTCTCAGTGCAGGTTTCAGAGAGGACTGAAGGTATAGTGGGGTTGGAGATCCCAGCTGATGCGGTGCAAGAAGAGGTCCGCTTTGTTCTTTGGTGTGGGTCTTTATGGTAGGCTTGCCAACTAGCTGCATGGCAGGTCAACATATGTCTGGTCAAGCATGTGGTGCCCAAGCGGGTGATGTTTTGGCCACACGATATACGCTTGAGACATATGTTGCAAACAGCAGCTGTGCGATCTGATGCACTCGACTCAAAAAAGGCCCACACCAAATAACTTTTTGAATAATGGGCAGAGGCAGCGCCCTGCACAGGCGGAGCTCTGCGGTGTGATTCCGTCGGTGTGCTGCCCTTACGCTGTCCCCCCGAGGGCATCCTGCCTCGTTGGAGATGTGCCTCCTCCTCATCCTCCTCCTCTCTCCTATTAGGCACCCACGTGGAGTCAGTGACCTCATCATCCCCTCCCTCCTCATCACTGGAGCCAATCTGGCAGTATGCTGCAGCTGCTGGAAAATGACTGCCAGATTGGTGTCCTTCTTGAGCATCCCCTCTCTCTGCTCTCACGCTACTGCCTTCCTCTAGCTGGGTATCATCATCAGACCCTTCGAAACGCTGGGCATCCTCCTGGAGCATGTACCCAACACTGTGCTCAAACAGTTCGGGGGACTCCTCAGGAGGACATGGTTGGTCTAGGGAAGGAGTGACTGATGATGACATTGATACCAGGGAAGAGGACGCTTTGGCAGCTGCTTTGCCAGTACCCTGAGCCTGGGTGAGAGAGGATGAGGAGGATGAGGAGGGCTTGGTCATCCACTCTACCAAGTCTTCGGCATGATGCGTCTCAACACGTCCAGTTGCCGAAAAGAAGGACAAGCGTGTCCCATGGCCACGTGCTGATGGCGATGCACCGCGTCCACGACCAGCACTGTTGTCTCTAGACACAGAGCCTGCTTGCCCTCTTTTATTGGCTCCTGACTGTCTGCCTCTCCTTGTTTGCCTTCCAGACATTCTAATGGCCTGCAGGGAAATGGGAAAACCAGCAATAAGGCCTAGCTTCAGGAGTATATTTTGCAGGAATCACACTACGCCTGCTGTAGGTGCTGCAAATGACTGTTGGTGTAACACACCAGGAAAAAGCAGCAATACAGGCTAACTTCAGGTGTAATATGATCAGGAGGCACAATCCGCCAGCTGTAAGTGCCGCAAATGCCTGTTGGTGTAACACACCAGGAAAAAGCAGCAATACAGGCTAACTTCAGGTGTAATATGATCAGGAGGCACACTCCGCCAGCTGTAAGTGCCGCAAATGCCTGTTGGTGTAACACACCAGGAAAAAGCAGCAATACAGGCTAACTTCAGGTGTAATATGATCAGGAGGCACACTCCGCCCGCTGTAAGTGCCGCAAATGTCTGTTGGTGTAACACACCAGGAAAAAGCAGCAATACAGGCTAACTTCAGGTGTAATATGATCAGGAGGCACACTCCGCCCGCTGTAAGTGCCGCAAATGCCTGTTGGTGTAACACACCAGGAAAAAGCAGCAATACAGGCTAACTTCAGGTGTAATATGATCAGGAGGCACACTCTGCCCGCTGTAAGTGCCGCAAATGCCTGTTGGTGTAACACACCAGGAAAAAGCAGCAATACAGGCTAACTTCAGGTGTAATATGATCAGGAGGCACACTCCGCCCGCTGTAAGTGCCGCAAATGCCTGTTGGTGTAACACACCAGGAAAAAGCAGCAATACGGGCTAACTTCAGGTGTATAATGTGCAGGAGGCTTAGCAACAATGACACTGACACTGTCCCCTGCCTATCCTTCTCTCTCCCTGCACACAAGGTTTATCAAAGTATATGACACTGACACTCTCCCTGCCTATCCTTCTCTCTCCCTACACACAAGGTTTAGCAAAGAATATGACACAGACACTCTCCCTGCCTATCCTTCTCTGTCCCTACACACAAGGTTTAGCAAAGAATATGACACTGACACTGTCCCCTGCCTATCCTTCTCTCTCCCTGCACACAAGGTTTATCAAAGTATATGACACTGACACTCTCCCTGCCTATCCTTCTCTCTCCCTACACACAAGGTTTAGCAAAGAATATGACACTGACACTCTCCCTGCCTATCCTTCTCTGTCCCTACACACAAGGTTTAGCAAAGAATAGATTTGACACTGTCCCTGCCTATTCTTCACTTTCCCTGCTCCGGAACACACTACACGAGGCCGCCGCGCTGGCGGCCTTTTATAGTGTGGGGCGTGTACTAAACCCTCTCAGCTATAATTGGCCACAGGCATCCTGCCTGTGGACAATGATTGCTCTCCTCGCTGCCGGCGCTGTGATTGGCCAAGCATGCAGGGTCACAGTGCATGCTTGGCCAATCACAGCGCCGGGATTACACTGCGATGGCGCAGTGTATTGTGGGCCGTTCGCGTCACTCGAATTTGGCGCGAACGGCCCAAATCGTTCGTTGTTCGCCGAACGAGCGAACAGCCGATGTTCGAGTCGAACTTATGTTCGACTCGAACACCGAGCTCATCCCTACTGCTGGCTTTTAATATTTTTTTTACAGCGGAGCTCCGCTTTAACTATTAGGCCTCATTAGACGTTTTTAACGTTGCTCCTAGGGGCGTCTAGCATTTTGTTTTTTTGTTTTTTGCTTCTAAACGCCTTTGCATTTTAGCCTAAGTGTCCATGCACACCTAAGCGTTTGAAGGAATTTAGAGGCAGAAAAAAAAACTGCCAGTGCATCCAGGAGTAGTGATGAGCCGAACACCCCCGGGTTCGGTTCGCACCAGAACCCGCGAACGGACCGAAAGTTCGCACGAACATTAGAACCCTATTAAATACAATGGATGCGAATGTTCGGATTCTAAAGTGCTAATTATAACGACTATTATCCATGTTATTGTCCTAAACAGAGTTTGGGAACCCGGGTTCTGCACCAGGGGACATGTATCAATGCAAAAAGAAGTGTTAAAAACGGACGTTTTCCGGGAACAGTCATTTTAATGATGCATAAAGTGAAAAAAAAAAAGTCAAATATTCCTTTAAATATTGTACCTGGGGGGTGTCTAAAGTATGCCTGTGAAGTGCCACGTGTTTCCCGTGTTTAGAACTGTCCCTGCACAAAATAACATTTCTAAAGGAAAAAAAGCCATTTAAAACTGCTTGCGGCTTTAATGTAATGTCTGGTCCCGGTAATATGGATGAAAATCTTTAAGAAAAATGGCAGAGCTACCCCATCAACCCCCCCCCCCCCCCCTACCCCAGCCTATTACCAGCCCCTTTGGGTCTTGTATGGATATTAAGGGGAACCCCGCACACAAAATAAAAAAGGCCCTATATACTCTGAACAGCCGTATACAGGCGGTGCATACAAGACAGGGACTGTAGGTTTGTTCTTATGTAGAATCTGTTTGTAATTTTGAACAGCTACATTGTTGAAGTGTAGCTCCAGGCCAAATACCTATTTTTAAGCTTTTTGGAAAACATAGGGAAGGGTTATCACCCCTGTAACATTTTTTTTTGCTGTCTGTGCCCCTGTTCAGAACATTTCACCTCACTTTGCGTCCCAATGACAACTGTTTTTGAAATGTGGTGTTTTTATTGAAACAAGGATTGGTAATAAAGCATCAGTAGAGAGGAGACACCTTTCTCCCATATTAATTCTTACAGGAGAGAATTTTCCTTCCAAGGGGTAGATTTCCACTCACTTCCTGTTGTCTTCTTCCGTTTGCAAGTAGTAGTCGTTTGTAAGTTGGATGTTTGAAAGTAGGGACCTGCCGTATATACTCTGCAGAAATTGGCCCCTTAGGTGTTGGTGTTGGCACAACACTGTAAGCACTCGCAGTTACTCTTGGTGGGTGCTGGAACGCCCTGCTGTCAACTATTATATCAGGAATTGTAATAACATATAATTGTTGAACAGTGGTAGTAAAAATTGGGCCTTTGATGGTGGTGCTGGTGCCACAACACTGTAAGGCCTGACAGTTACTCTTGGTGGGCGCAGCAATGGGCCCTGCTGTGAATTATTAGATCAATAATTATAATTGCATGCCCCTGTTGAACAGGGGCTGAAAAATTGGGCCTTTGGTGGTGGTGGTGGTGGTGGTGGTGTTGACACAACACTGTAAGGCCTGACAGTTACTCTTGGTGGGCGCAGCAATGGGCCCTGCTGTGAATTATTAGATCAATAATTATAATTGCATGCCCCTGTTGAACAGGGGCTGAAAAATTGGGCCTTTGGTGGTGGTGGTGGTGGTGGTGTTGACACAACACTGTAAGGCCTGACAGTTACTCTTGGTGGGCGCAGCAATGGGCCCTGCTGTGAATTATTAGATCAATAATTATAATTGCATGCCCCTGTTGAACAGGGGCTGAAAAATTGGGCCTTTGGTGGTGGTGGTGGTGGTGGTGGTGTTGACACAACACTGTAAGGCCTGACAGTTACTCTTGGTGGGCGCAGCAATGGGCCCTGCTGTGAATTATTAGATCAATAATTATAATTGCATGCCCCTGTTGAACAGGGGCTGAAAAATTGGGCCTTTGGTGGTGGTGGTGGTGGTGGTGGTGTTGACACAACACTGTAAGGCCTGACAGTTACTCTTGGTGGGCGCAGCAATGGGCCCTGCTGTGAATTATTAGATCAATAATTATAATTGCATGCCCCTGTTGAACAGGGGCTGAAAAATTGGGCCTTTGGTGGTGGTGGTGGTGGTGGTGGTGTTGACACAACACTGTAAGGCCTGACAGTTACTCTTGGTGGGCGCAGCAATGGGCCCTGCTGTGAATTATTAGATCAATAATTATAATTGCATGCCCCTGTTGAAGAGGGGCTGAAAAATTGGGCCTTTGGTGGTGGTGGTGGTGTTGACACAACACTGTAAGGCCTGACAGTTACTCTTGGTGGGCGCAGCAATGGGCCCTGCTGTGAATTATTAGATCAATAATTATAATTGCATGCCCCTGTTGAACAGGGGCTGAAAAATTGGGCCTTTGGTGGTGGTGGTGGTGGTGTTGACACAACACTGTAAGGCCTGACAGTTACTCTTGGTGGGCGCAGCAATGGGCCCTGCTGTGAATTATTAGATCAATAATTATAATTGCATGCCCCTGTTGAACAGGGGCTGAAAAATTGGGCCTTTGGTGGTGGTGGTGGTGGTGGTGGTGTTGACACAACACTGTAAGGCCTGACAGTTACTCTTTGTGGGCGCAGCAATGGGCCCTGCTGTGAATTATTAGATCAATAATTATAATTGCATGCCCCTGTTGAACAGGGGCTGAAAAATTGGGCCTTAGGCACTGGTGGCACAACACTGCAACCCCTTACAGATACTGTACTTGGAGCACAGCAATGAGGCCTGTTGCAAAGTATTGCATCAAAAATTGTAATTACACGCCCCTGTTAAACAGGGGCTGAAAAATTGGGCCTTAGCCACTGGTGGCGGCACCCATAAACCAAAATGATCTTCCAAGCTATCATCATTAATCGGATCATTGAGGAGGAGGAGGAGGATAGCTAGTCAACATAACAGCACAGGAACTCAGCATCAGCATCAGTCTTGAAGGGATGTGACATTTTAAAATCAATTGGTCTGTTATATCAGCATCAGGTGTGTGGTAGCTGGTGGTGATCCAAGACTGGTTCATCTTGATGAAAGTCAGTCGATCAACCGAGTCGGTGGACAGGCGCACCCTGTGATCCGTGACAAATACTCCAGCAGCACTGAATGTGCGTTCTGAAAGAACGCTGGATGCAGGACAGGCCAGTAGCTCAATTGCATACTGTGCAAGCTCTGGCCAGTGATCCATCCTCAAGACCCAGTAAGCCAGAGGATTTCGGTGGGGAAGGTGTCCAAGTCTGACCTTGCCCCTAGGTATTCCTGCACCATGTATATCAGACGCTGGCGATGGTTGCTGGAAACGATCATACTTTGGGGCTGCGGACTAAAGAATTGTCTGAACGCATCGGTCAGACGCCACCTTCCCCACTGCTCCTTCTTTGACTGCCCGAAGCCTCAGCAACTCGTTGTCCAGGACCAGGAGTTTGTAACCTCCCAGTCTCTGGGAACGCGTTGCACAGACCTTTCTGCAAGGCCTCCCGGAGTTGTCTCATCCTCTGCTCCCTCTGCGACGGTAAGATAAGGTCCGCAACCTTACCCTTGTACCGTGGATCAAGGAGAGTGGCCAGCCAGTAATGGTCCCTCTCCTTGATCCGAAGAATACGAGGATCCTTCCGCAGACTTTGCAGGATCAGGGAGGCCATGCAGCGTAGGTTAGCTGAGGCATTCAGTCCGGAGTCCTCTGGGTCACTAAGGACGACATGATCCGCAGCCACCTCCTCCCAGCCACGTACAAGTCCACTGGTTTCTTGGGACTGTAAATCATCCCTAAAAGACTGCTGCTGATGATGCTGAGTGCCAGCCTCCACCTCCATGCTGACACAATCCTCCTCCTCCTCCTCCTCCTCTTCCTGTGTGATGGGTGGGACAGAAGGAACACTGTCAGGGTAAAGGGGGCCTTGAGAGGCAAGGAAGTCCTCCTCTTCCTGCCTCTGTTCTGCCTCAAGTGCCCTGTCCATTATTCCACGCAGCGTGTGCTCCAACAGGTGGACAAGAGGTACAGTGTCACTGATGCATGCACTGTCACTGCTCACCATCCTCGTGGCCTCCTCAAATGGTGCGAGGACAGTGCATGCATCCCTGATCATGCCCCACTGAGGCGGTGAAAAAAAACTGAGCTCCCCTGACCCTGTCCTGGTGCCGTAGTCGCACAGGTACTCATTGATGGCCCTCTGCTGCGTGTGCAGCCGCTGCAGCATGGCCAACATTGAGTTCCACCTGGTGGGCATGTCACATATAAGGCGGTTCTTGGGCAGGTTCAACTCCTTTTGCAGCTCAGCCAGGCGAGCACTGGCATTATAAGATCTGCGGAAATGCACACAGACTTTCCTGGCCTGCCTCAGGACATCCTGTAAGCCCGGGTACCTGCCCAAGAACCGCTGCACCACCAGGTTAAGGACGTGAGCTATACAGGGCACATAGGTCAGTTGTCCCTGTCGGAGGGCGGAGAGGAGGTTGGTGCCATTGTCGCAAACCACCATTCCTGGCTTAAGCTGGCGTGGCATCAACCACCTCACGGCCTGCCCCTGCAGAGCAGAGAGGACCTCTGCCCCAGTGTGGCTCCTGTCCCCCAAACACACCAGCGCAAGCACGGCATGGCATCTTTTTGCCTGCGTACTTGCGTAGCCCCTTGAACGCCTACGGAGCACCGCTGGTTCCGAGGACAAACCACAGGAAGAGGCCATGGAGGAAGAAGAAGAGGAGGGGGTGGAGGAGAGAGGTGTGTCACAAACAGTAGTAGCATTTTGGAGGCGTGGCGATGGAACAACCTCCAACACTACTGCACCTTGTCCTGCATCCTTCCCAGCTGCCAAAAGAGTGACCCAATGGGCCGTGAAAGAAAGGTAACGTCCCTGTCCATGCCTGCTGGACCATGAGTCAGCGGTAATGTGCACCTTACCGCTGACCGCCCTGTCCAGTGAGGCCAAGACATTGCCTTCCACATGCCTGTAGAGAGCCGGAATCGCCTTCCGTGAGAAAAAGTGGCGTTTGGGAACCTGCCACTGAGGAACCGCACATTGCACAAACTCACGGAAGGGGGCCGAGTCTACCAACTGAAAAGGCAGCAGTTGAAGCGCTAGCAATTTAGCCAAGCTAGCATTCAACCGCTGGGCATGTGGATGGCTGGGAGTGAACTTCTTTCGACGGTCCAGCAGCTGGGGCAGGGAAATTTGCCTGCTAGAATCGGACGTCGGTGTACTGCTAGCAGAGTGCCCGCAAGTACTTGGCTGTGACACACCTAATTCTACACCTTCATTCCTCTCAGAGCAGGTTTCAGAGAGGACTGAAGGTATAGTGGGGTTGGAGATCCCAGCTGATGCGGTGCAAGAAGAGGTCAGCTTTGTTCTTTGGTGTGGGTCTTTAAGGTAGGCTTGCCAACGAGCTGCATGGCAGGTCAACATATGTCTGATCAAGCATGTGGTGCCCAAGCGGCTGATGTTTTGGCCACGCGATATACGCTTGAGACATATGTTGCAAACAGCAGCTGTGCGATCTGATGCACTCGCCTCAAAAAAGACCCACACCAAAGAACTTTTTGAATGACGGGCAGAGGCAGCGCCCTGCACAGACGGAGCTCTGCGGTGTGATTCCGTCGGTGTGCTGCCCATACGCTGGCCACCCAAGGGCATCCTGCCTCATTGGAGATGTGCCTCCTCCTCATCCTCCTCCTCCTCCTCTCTCCTATTAGGCACCCACGTGGAGTCAGTGACCTCATCATCCCCTCCCTCCTCATCACTGGAGCCAATCTGGCAGTATGCTGCAGCTGCTGGAGCATGACTGCCAGATTGGTGTCCTTCTTGAGCATCCCCTCTCTCTGCTCTCACGCTACTGCCTTCCTCTATCTGGGTATCATCATCAGATCCTTCGAAATGCTGGGCATCCTCCTGGAGCATGTACCCAACACTGTGCTCAAACAGTTCGGGGGACTCCTCAGGAGGAGGACATGGTGGGTCTAGGGAAGGATTGACTAATGAAGATAATGATACCAGAGAAGAGGACGCTTTGGCAGCTGCTTTGCCAGTACCCTGAGCCTGGGCGAGAGAGGATGAGGAGGATGAGGTGGGCTTGGTCATCCACTCTACCAAGTCTTCGGCATGATGTGGCTCAACATGTCCAGCTGCTGAAAAGAAGGACAAGCGTGTCCCATGGCCATGTGCTGATGACAATGCACCGCGTCCACGACCAGCACTGTTGCCCCCAGACACAGAGCCTGCTTGCCCTCTTTTTTTGCCTCCTGACTGTTTGCCTCTCCTTGTTTGCCTTCCAGACATTTTAATGGATGGCCTGCAGGGAGATGGGAAAAACAGCAATAAGGGCTACCTTTAGGTGTATACTGTGCAGGAGGCTTAGCAACAATGACACTGACACTGTCCCCTGCCTATCCTTCTCTGTCCCTAAACACAAGGATTTGCAATATGCTTCAGCAAGATTGGTTTAGCACAGAATAGCACACTGTCAGTTTCACTCACTGTCCTACTCTGTCCCTACAAACAAGATTTAGCACAGAATAGCACACTGATAGTTTCCACGAGTGTCCTTCTCTGTCCCTAAACTCAAGGATTTCAAATATGGTTCAGCAAGATTGGTTTAGAACAGAATAGCACACTGTCAGTTTCACTCACTGTACCTCTCTGTCCCTACAAACAAGATTTAGTACAGAATAGCACACTGATAGTTTCCACGAGTGTCCTTCTCTGTCCCTAAACTCAAGGATTTCAAATATGGTTCAGCAAGATTGGTTTAGAACAGAATAGCACACTGTCAGTTTCACTCACTGTCCTACTCTGTCCCTACAAACAAGATTTAGCACAGAATAGCACACTGATAGTTTCCACGAGTGTCCTTCTCTGTCCCTAAACTCAAGGATTTCAAATATGGTTCAGCAAGATTGGTTTAGAACAGAATAGCACACTGTCAGTTTCACTCACTGTCCTACTCTGTCCCTACAAACAAGATTTAGCACAGAATAGCACACTGACACTTTCCCTCACTGTACCTCTCTGTCCCTAAACTCAAGGATTTCAAATATGGTTCAGCAAGATTGGTTTAGAACAGAATAGCACACTGTCAGTTTCACTCACTGTCCTACTCTGTCCCTACAAACAAGATTTAGCACAGAATAGCACACTGATAGTTTCCACGAGTGTCCTTCTCTGTCCCTAAACTCAAGGATTTCAAATATGATTCAGCAAGATTGGTTTAGAACAGAATAGCACACTGTCAGTTTCACTCACTGTCCTACTCTGTCCCTACAAACAAGATTTAGCACAGAATAGCACACTGATAGTTTCCACGAGTGTCCTTCTCTGTCCCTAAACTCAAGGATTTCAAATATGGTTCAGCAAGATTGGTTTAGAACAGAATAGCACACTGTCAGTTTCACTCACTGTCCTACTCTGTCCCTACAAACAAGATTTAGCACAGAATAGCACACTGACACTTTCCCTCACTGTACCTCTCTGTCCCTAAACTCAAGGATTTCAAATATGGTTCAGCAAGATTGGTTTAGAACAGAATAGCACACTGTCAGTTTCACTCACTGTCCTACTCTGTCCCTACAAACAAGATTTAGCACAGAATAGCACACTGATAGTTTCCACGAGTGTCCTTCTCTGTCCCTAAACTCAAGGATTTCAAATATGGTTCAGCAAGATTGGTTTAGAACAGAATAGCACACTGTCAGTTTCACTCACTGTCCTACTCTGTCCCTACAAACAAGATTTAGCACAGAATAGCACACTGACACTTTCCCTCACTGTACCTCTCTGTCCCTAAACTCAAGGATTTCAAATATGGTTCAGCAAGATTGGTTTAGAACAGAATAGCACACTGTCAGTTTCACTCACTGTCCTACTCTGTCCCTACAAACAAGATTTAGCACAGAATAGCACACTGATAGTTTCCACGAGTGTCCTTCTCTGTCCCTAAACTCAAGGATTTCAAATATGGTTCAGCAAGATTGGTTTATAACAGAATAGCACACTGTCAGTTTCACTCACTGTCCTACTCTGTCCCTACAAACAAGATTTCGCACAGAATAGCACACTGATAGTTTCCACGAGTGTCCTTCTCTGTCCCTAAACTCAAGGATTTCAAATATGGTTCAGCAAGATTGGTTTAGAACAGAATAGCACACTGTCAGTTTCACTCACTGTCCTACTCTGTCCCTACAAACAAGATTTAGCACAGAATAGCACACTGACACTTTCCCTCACTGTACCTCTCTGTCCCTAAACTCAAGGATTTCAAATATGGTTCAGCAAGATTGGTTTAGAACAGAATAGCACACTGTCAGTTTCACTCACTGTCCTACTCTGTCCCTACAAACAAGATTTAGCACAGAATAGCACACTGACACTTTCTCTCACTGTACCTCTCTGTCCCTAAACTCAAGGATTTCAAATATGGTTCAGCAAGATTGGTTTAGAACAGAATAGCACACTGTCAGTTTCACTCACTGTCCTACTCTGTCCCTACAAACAAGATTTAGCACAGAATAGCACACTGATAGTTTCCACGAGTGTCCTTCTCTGTCCCTAAACTCAAGGATTTCAAATATGGTTCAGCAAGATTGGTTTAGAACAGAATAGCACACTGTCAGTTTCACTCACTGTCCTACTCTGTCCCTACAAACAAGATTTAGCACAGAATAGCACACTGACACTTTCCCTCACTGTACCTCTCTGTCCCTAAACTCAAGGATTTCAAATATGGTTCAGCAAGATTGGTTTAGAACAGAATAGCACACTGTCAGTTTCACTCACTGTCCTACTCTGTCCCTACAAACAAGATTTAGCACAGAATAGCACACTGATAGTTTCCACGAGTGTCCTTCTCTGTCCCTAAACTCAAGGATTTCAAATATGATTCAGCAAGATTGGTTTAGAACAGAATAGCACACTGTCAGTTTCACTCACTGTCCTACTCTGTCCCTACAAACAAGATTTAGCACAGAATAGCACACTGATAGTTTCCACGAGTGTCCTTCTCTGTCCCTAAACTCAAGGATTTCAAATATGGTTCAGCAAGATTGGTTTAGAACAGAATAGCACACTGTCAGTTTCACTCACTGTCCTACTCTGTCCCTACAAACAAGATTTAGCACAGAATAGCACACTGACACTTTCCCTCACTGTACCTCTCTGTCCCTAAACTCAAGGATTTCAAATATGGTTCAGCAAGATTGGTTTAGAACAGAATAGCACACTGTCAGTTTCACTCACTGTCCTACTCTGTCCCTACAAACAAGATTTAGCACAGAATAGCACACTGATAGTTTCCACGAGTGTCCTTCTCTGTCCCTAAACTCAAGGATTTCAAATATGGTTCAGCAAGATTGGTTTAGAACAGAATAGCACACTGTCAGTTTCACTCACTGTCCTACTCTGTCCCTACAAACAAGATTTAGCACAGAATAGCACACTGACACTTTCCCTCACTGTACCTCTCTGTCCCTAAACTCAAGGATTTCAAATATGGTTCAGCAAGATTGGTTTAGAACAGAATAGCACACTGTCAGTTTCACTCACTGTCCTACTCTGTCCCTACAAACAAGATTTAGCACAGAATAGCACACTGATAGTTTCCACGAGTGTCCTTCTCTGTCCCTAAACTCAAGGATTTCAAATATGGTTCAGCAAGATTGGTTTATAACAGAATAGCACACTGCCAGTTTCACTCACTGTCCTACTCTGTCCCTACAAACAAGATTTAGCACAGAATAGCACACTGATAGTTTCCACGAGTGTCCTTCTCTGTCCCTAAACTCAAGGATTTCAAATATGGTTCAGCAAGATTGGTTTAGAACAGAATAGCACACTGTCAGTTTCACTCACTGTCCTACTCTGTCCCTACAAACAAGATTTAGCACAGAATAGCACACTGACACTTTCCCTCACTGTACCTCTCTGTCCCTAAACTCAAGGATTTCAAATATGGTTCAGCAAGATTGGTTTAGAACAGAATAGCACACTGTCAGTTTCACTCACTGTCCTACTCTGTCCCTACAAACAAGATTTAGCACAGAATAGCACACTGACACTTTCTCTCACTGTACCTCTCTGTCCCTAAACTCAAGGATTTCAAATATGGTTCAGCAAGATTGGTTTAGAACAGAATAGCACACTGTCAGTTTCACTCACTGTCCTACTCTGTCCCTACAAACAAGATTTAGCACAGAATAGCACACTGATAGTTTCCACGAGTGTCCTTCTCTGTCCCTAAACTCAAGGATTTCAAATATGGTTCAGCAAGATTGGTTTAGAACAGAATAGCACACTGTCAGTTTCACTCACTGTCCTACTCTGTCCCTACAAACAAGATTTAGCACAGAATAGCACACTGACACTTTCCCTCACTGTACCTCTCTGTCCCTAAACTCAAGGATTTCAAATATGGTTCAGCAAGATTGGTTTAGAACAGAATAGCACACTGTCAGTTTCACTCACTGTCCTACTCTGTCCCTACAAACAAGATTTAGCACAGAATAGCACACTGACACTTTCCCTCACTGTACCTCTCAGTCCCTAAACTCAAGGATTTCAAATATGGTTCAGCAAGATTGGTTTAGAACAGAATAGCACACTGTCAGTTTCACTCACTGTCCTACTCTGTCCCTACAAACAAGATTTAGCACAGAATAGCACACTGACACTTTCCATCACTGTACCTCTCTGTCCCTAAACTCAAGGATTTCAAATATGGTTCAGCAAGATTGGTTTAGAACAGAATAGCACACTGACACTTTCCCTCACTGTCCTTCTCTGTCCCTACAAACAAGGTTTAGCACAGAATGACACACTGACACTCTCCCTACCTATCCTTATTTGTCCCTAAACACAAGGAATCCAGGATTAGTAAAGGAAAAAAATGACACTGTCCCTGCCTATGCTTCTCTTTCCCTGCTCCGGAACACACTACACAAGGCCGCCGCGCTGGCGGCCTTTTATAGTGTGGGGCGTGTACTAAACCCCCTCAAGAATAATTGGCCACAGGCATCCTGCCTGTGGCCAATCATTGCTCTCCTCGCTGCCGGCGCTGTGATTGGCCAAGCATGCGGGGTCACAGTGCATGCTTGGCCAATCACAGCGCCTGGATGACACTGCGATGGCGTAGTGCATTGTGGGCCGTTCGCGTCACTCGAATTTGGCGCGAACGGCCCAAATCGTTCGATCTTCGTCGAACGATCGAACAGCCGATGTTCGAGTCGAATGTATGTTCGACTCGAATACGAAGCTCATCCCTATCCAGGAGCAACCGCTTTTTGGCACAAAAAAAACTCTAGGTACATTTACCGCTTGAGAGTCAATTCATTTCAATTGCCAGAATAAATAATTATTCTGACCAATTAATTAATGCCTTTTTAAGCAAAAATGCTGCTGCCAGGAGGAAAGGCGTATACAAGAGCTAGAAAAAACGTCCAGCGTACATGAGGCCTTGCTCACATAATGGAACTTATCTGCAGAAAATTATGTTTTTGTTACAAAAACTGCAAACCTGCAAATGATATTCTAATAGCATACATAAATTGATTATATACTCCTATAAGAATATTGGCAAGGTATTCCTAAGCTGCTCAGCCTTTCTGGGTTTCCGTCACCAATCTTGGTTTTGAGAAATTTTTGTTGCACTTATAATGGCTTTCCAATGGGTGGTAAAGTATGGGGTGACACACTAGCGTCTATTATAATAGGTGATATGCAACTATACAAACAGAACCCATGCAAATACACTGTAGTGACCACTATGCATGAAAGGGTTAAGAATAAAATATTTAGTATAGGCCACTCTTTCATTATTGGGGACTCGCTTTTTACCACATTTGCATGGACAGTTACCAGCCCAAGCTGCTTATTGCAGGTGGAAAGGAAGGGAGGAAGAAGTAAAAAGCCATTCTAAAATTATCTGCTGCATCCATCCAGCAGAAAGATTTGGCACTGCAGCTGTTCTTGGCTGATGTCCAGGCAGAAACAACTGTGGATTGAAGAGCTTGTCATATAACATGCAGAGTGACCACACTTGTACCTATGTGTTAAGAACACATGTTCATACTAGCATAAACCAAGCACTTAAATTTGTGATCTACTCTTTAGAAATGCCGAGCTTGTAATACTATGCCTAGTGTTGTGATTTTCTTTCTTAAAAGGTCATCTAGCTAGGAAATCTTAAACATAAAAGGGGAAATGGGGCTTATACTATATTTTTTTTAGCTAGGTGCTTAGCACTCTAGACTCTATCGGAAAGGAGTTTGTATGAAGTTGTAAGTTAGGTGGTCTAGTTTTTTCCCACAAACACACTTTCATTATGTCAGCTGGTATCTGATGTAGCTGGCCCTAATTTGAACCTCCTGCATGGAACAACCTAAAAATCTACTTTTTAACCGGTTCCCGGCCGGCTCACGCAGGAATACTGCGTCAGAATGGCTCTCCTGAGCAAAATTCTGTACATATACGGCTTCGCCCAGGAGAGCCACCAGAGGGGGTGCGAGCGCCGCCAGAGGTGCGCGGCCGCTGCACAGCAGGGAACCTGATGCGCGTGGCCGGGGGGCATGATCGCCGCCGTCCACGTGCGATCGCGTTCACGAGCGGCAGCACGGGGGTTTGTGTGTGTAAACCAGTGTTTCTCAACTCCAGTCCTCAAGGCGCACCAACAGGTCATGTTTTCAGGATTTCTTTCAGATAAAACCGCTGTGGTAATTACTAAGGTAGTAAAACTGATCAAATCACCTGTGCAAAATAATGGAAATCCTGAAAACATGACCTGTTGGTGCGCCTTGAGGACTGGAGTTGAGAAACACTGGTGTAAACACACAAATCCCTGTGCTATCGGAGGAGAGAAGACAGATCGTGTGTTTCTACAAAGTAGAAACCACAATCTGTCATCTCTCCTAGTCAGACCCCCCCCCCACAGCTAGAACACACAATAGGGAACACAGTTAACCCCTTGATTTCCCTCTAGTGTTAACCCCTTCCCTGCCAGTGACATTTACATAGTAATCAGTGCATATTTATAGCACTGATCGCTCTGTAAATGTAAATGGTCCCAAAAATGTGTCAAAAGTGTCCGACCTGTCTGCCGCAACGTCGCAATACCGAAAAAAAACACAGATCACCGCCATTACTAGTAAAAATAAAAAAAATGCCATTTAAATGCCATAAATCTTTCCCATAGTTTGTAGACGCTATAACTTTTGCGCAAACCAATCAATATACGCTCATTGCAATTTTTTTTTACAAAAAATATGTAGAAGAGTACATATCGGCCTAAACTTTTTTTTTAAATTGGGATATTTACTATAGCAAAAAGTAAAAGATATTGTGTATTTTTTTCAAAATTGTCGCACATTTTTGATTTATAGCGCAAAAAATAAAAACCACAGAGGTGATCAAATACCACCAAAAGAAATCTCTATTTGTGGGAAGAAATGGACGTCAATTTTGTTTGGGTACAGCGTCGCAGGACGGCGCAATTGTCAGTTAAAGTGATGCAGTGCCGTATCGCAAAAAACATGGCCTGGTCATTGAGCAGCCAAATCTTCCAGGGCTGAAGTGGTTAAATCTATATCTTGCCAACAAAAAATAACAACAAAAGAGCTGTGCAAAGAGTTGGCAAGAGTTGCCAATGACTCAAAGGAACCCGACAGACAGAATGCAGTGTTTACAAAATGATTTAATGATAGCTAACAACCAAATATTTAAATATATAACTGTAAGGGCAAATGAATTACACATTGGGATGAAGCTGACTTCACACACAAGCATGATAGGCATATGACTATAGACAATGCTAGTAAAGGAAAGCAACTTCCTGGTACTTCTAAGTATGGAGGAGCATGTGACTAACTCCATGTGACAGTGCTGCACCAATCAACAAATACCAGCAGTATCACACAGCCTGCATGAGCAAAGCACAGGTTCAGTTTAACACCAGGGATTAATTTACCACCATCACCCCTTGATGCCCCCTTAAATATTGCTGCATTAACTTTAAAAAAATGTACTTACCTAAAATTTAAGTTTTCTGTCTTCTTTACTGTAGAAAGGGAGGGTTCTCCTTTGCCTAAGTGACTTGGACACTTCCTTTTGGCTCTCCTGCGGTGGGGCCTTCTGAAGCTGCTTAGTGTGGTGGCATCACAAAAAGGCATCCGGTTGGCACAAACTACAGCCTTATTTCCACAGTTGTAATTCCCATAATCAATGCTGACCAGGGACACATTAAGTAGAAAAAGCACCAAAAGGTAATTTTTTTTAAGCTGCTTAATAGGTGAGAGGGGGTGAGCTTTGGCCAGAGATGGACTTTAAGAGTTATAGACATTACATGTAGGAGTCATTGGTCTATGGGCCATTAAGGGCTCATTCACACAACGTTTTTTGTTATAATGCATGCATATTGCATGTTTGCCGGGATACAATAATGTACGTTATGTTCTAAGCATATTTTTCAAACTGTTGCCATTGCTTTTTTTTAATGACTAATTAAGGGACATTTTCTGTGAAATCACTTTGAAATCTTCTGCTACATTCTGAGAGTGCTGTAGAGATTTTCCCTGCTGATTCATTGGAGGAATTGGCTGATATCTGGGGATTTGGCTACCCTGGCTCTTACCTTTCTGAGGCTGACAAGATGCCAGCGTTGTCCGTTATGGGCGCTTCATCTGCCTACTGAACTAGAGAGTAAAGGGCAATTTTGGAATTTCTATAACGACCTGCATCACCCAGACAAGTTTTTCAACAAAACCTGGATGGCCATCAAAAGGTAATGGTAAATGCATTATAGTTCTTTATTCAATTCTGAAATAACTTGCTGTGGGCTTTGGCCTGCGGCTCTTTTGTAGTTTTTTTCCTGTTGGCAGTGATTTTGTTTCTTATGCCGCGTACACACGACCGTTATTCATGTCATGGAAAAAAACAAAGTTTTTCTCGACGTGATTTTTCGTGTTTCCTCTCAAGCCTGCCTTGCATACACACGTTAGTGAAAAAAAATGCTCAAGCAAAGCGCGGTGACGTACAACACAAACAACGGCACTATAAAGGGGAAGTTCCATTCGAATGGCACCACCCTTTGGGACGCTTTTGCTGATCCTCGGGTTAATAAAGTTTGGTGAGAGACGATTCGTGCTTTTCAGTCCGTTTCAGCGTGACGAATGTGCTATCTCCATTACGAACGCTAGTTTTACCAGAACGAGCGCTCCCTTCTCATACTTGATTCTGAGCATGCACATTTTTTTTCCCCTCGTAAAAGCATACACACGACCGTTTTTCACGACGTTAAAAAGAACGACGTGAAAAAACGACGAGAAAAAATAGAGCAGGTTCTATTTTTTTTCGGGCATTTTTCTCGTCGAGAAAAATGCTCTGGAGCATACACACCACCGTTTTTCACGACCATTTTTAAAAATGGAATTTTTCTCGTCATGAAAAACGGTCGTGTGTACGCGGCATAATTGTTGATTTGTTTTAATTTGACATAAAAAATGCACAATTTTTTTTTACAAAACATATATTTGAAAGGCCTTTTAATAAATATTGGCTGATCTTGCAAATGTATATGTAGCGGCCTCGCTCTCTCCCTCTCTTGTATCTGTTGTTCTTGGCTGTTGTCTAGGGGTACTCTGGAGGAGAGAGTGCAGGACACTACGCCCAGCTTTCACCTTAAATGTATATGAGGTTTTAGCAAAGTCTCTTCAGATTACCTTCGGGTCTGCATTCTGCATATGGAGCCTCCGCTTCTTCCGTGGAGGTGTATCTGCCAGTAATAGAGCCCCACACCATTTAAAAGTTCAACATGCCTTTATTTCTTCAATACCTGAATGAACATACTCAGTTGAACTTCCATAACAGACAGACAAGGGTGTGTATACGAGTAGGCCCAGGCACAATGAACTCTCCTATCCCTTTCTCATGTGGATAGGCCTGGCGCACAAACTCTCCAACAGACCATGAAGTTGGTAGCTGCCACCTACCAGGTGAACTAGTTGGGGCCCCTGCCACAGGCCTGAGTAACGGTCTTTGCCACTGACCGGAGTAGCGGTCTCTGCCACAGACCTTAGAACATGGACCACCTTCCGTATGAATATGGCCCCTGTTTGGCGAGGACATCCATCCCGACGGTCTCCGGAGGCCCTGTCCCGGCACTGGCAATCTGCTGCACCAGATCTACGGGAAGGTCACCTGCGCGGTCCCTTACACCTGGATTCAGACACCCGATTCTGTGGGTGTCTTAGGACGATTCCTCCCGGGCGGATCCCAGTGGAAGAAGCTGGGCCCCAGGCCTGAATGATGCACCCCACCCCAGACTGAGGGTGTCTGGGGTGACTCCCGAACTCCACGTGTCCAGGCCTAGGCCGCCTGGACACCAACCACTGGACAGCAGCCCTCAGGCTAAAGGTGCCTGGGACTCGGACCTCGTGGCGAAGATGTCCGCCCCTTTTATAGCCTCTCCCAGCCAGCACAGCAGGTTCCCCGTCCCGCCGCACAACAGCCACGAGAGACCAAAAAGGGTACGGCACCCCAGTGATGGTTCAACCCCGGCCCAAAGTGACAGCACCACCTGCTGGGCCGCAGGGAACTGAACATCACTGATATCTCCACCCGAATCAGCATACTGAAAGGTACCTACCCGCTACATATAGTATGTGTGTGTGTATGTTGATGTGTTCCTTTATAGCTAGAAACAGTAGTTTGTTTTGTTTCGCACAGCTTAGACGAGATTCTGAAGATGCTGAGGCCAACCCAAGAGCTTCAGGACACAGCATAGAGGAAGGTGATGTTACCCACAGCCACAGAGCATCTGATAGTTACCCTCTGGTACATAACCCCTCCTAACTCTATGGGGTCTATTTCTAAAAAAAAAAAAATACGTTGTGCGAATGACTTTAAATATTTCCCCATAGTTTGCCATTGAAATGTCTATCTGATAGACCTGCTTGGTAGCCCAACGGCCAATAAAAAGAGCACATAAGACATTTAAATATTGATACAGACTTCCAGATCATAAGTGGTTAGAACAGGTTCAGAATGAAATGTCTTGCAAAGATGATGACATAGAGCAGTGTTTCTCAACTCCAGTCCTCAAGGTGCCCCAACAGGTAATGTTTTCAGGATTTCCCTCAGATGAAACGGCTGTGGTAATTACTAAGGCAGTGAAACTGATCAAATCACCTGTGCAAAATAATGGAAATCCTGAAAACATGACCTGTTGGGGCGACTTGAGGACTGGAGTTGAGAAACACTGACATACACATCCAATTCCCCAGGATAACAGGACCATTGATTATTACCCTTCCATGAGGTTCACTCCAAAGAATATCACATATCCCTTAAAGCAATAAAACCAGATCTAGTGCTTTCTGTTTGAATCAATTTATTAGCAAAAAAGGCAACCAAATGTATTCACAAACAGCGATCATGTCAATAGTTAAAACTTTCCACTTCCCTGGAGGTTGGAAAATCATAAACCCAGAAAAGATAACAGAAACACCGCTGACCGTTCTGATGCCAAGCGGCTGTGCTACTAGACATAATCATGCCCATAGCCACATGTAAACTTGTAAACTTGTATATGTTCGGCTGTGGGGCAAGAATCACGGAATGATTGATTGGAAGGGAGGCTTCTTAGCCTCGGTTCACACTATGAACTGCATGTGAATCGCTCAGTAACCACAACGCATTCTGGTTTAATTCACATGCAATGCAGTGCGGTGTAATTTGAGACTATTTATTTTGTGCCATGCAATCCGGTGCTGGCAGACGTATTGTGTTTGTGACCTGTGTGTGGGGTGTCATTCAGATTACACTGAGACGCGCAGCAGATCGCAATTTGAATACGGTGTAGGAAATGCGTATGGATTGCAGCGTTTCCCGCACCGCACAAGTGTAAACCTAGGCTTATTCACCTTTTATGTTTATAAATCTCTGCTCTGCCTATAGAAGACTTCATTATTATCACTTTTTTAAATGTTTTAGTCTGCAGCTTGATCTTTTTCCACCAGGTGTCACCACCCTAAATGTGTATGCTGCCTGCAGGTCCTGGATATAACATACAGGTCCTTCTCAAAAAATTAGCATATTGTGATAAAGTTCATTATTTTCTGTAATGTACTGATAAACATTAGACTTTCATATATTTTAGATTCATTACACACAACTGAAGTAGTTCAAGCCTTTTCTTGTTTTAATATTGATGATTTTGGCATACAGCTCATGAAAACCCAAAAATCCTATCTCAAAAAATTAGCATATTTCATCCGACCAATAAAAGAAAAGTGTTTTTAATACAAAAAAAGTCAACCTTCAAATAATTATGTTCAGTTATGCACTCAATACTTGGTCGGGAATCCTTTTGCAGAAATGACTGCTTCAATGCGGCGTGGCATGGAGGCAACCAGCCTGTGGCACTGCTGAGGTGTTATGGAGGCCCAGGATGCTTCGATAGCGGCCTTAAGCTCATCCAGAGTGTTGGGTCTTGTGTCTCTCAACTTTCTCTTCCCAATATCCCACAGATTCTCTATGGGGTTCAGGTCAGGAGAGTTGGCAGGCCAATTGAGCACAGTAATACCATGGTCAGTAAACCATTTACCAGTGGTTTTGGCACTGTGAGCAGGTGCCAGGTCGTGCTGAAAAATGAAATCTTTATCTCCATAAAGCTTTTCAGCAGACGGAAGCATGAAGTGCTCCAAAATCTCCTGATAGCTAGCTGCATTGACCCTGCCCTTGATAAAACACAGTGGACCAACACCAGCAGCTGACATGGCACCCCAGACCATCACTGACTGTGGGTACTTGACACTGGACTTCAGGCATTTTGGCATTTCCCTCTCCCCAGTCTTCCTCCAGACTCTGGCACCTTGATTTCCGAATGTACTTTGGACCACTGAGCAACAGTCCAGTGCTGCTTCTCTGTAGCCCAGGTCAGGCGCTTCTGCCGCTGTTTCTGGTTCAAAAGTGGCTTGACCTGGGGAATGCGGCACCTGTAGCCCATTTCCTGCACACGCCTGTTCACAGTGGCTCTGGATGTTTCTACTCCAGACTCAGTCCACTGCTTCCGCAGGTCCTCCAAGGTCTGGAATCGGTCCTTCTCCACAATCTTCTTCAGGGTCCGGTCACCTCTTCTCGTTGTGCAGCGTTTTCTGCCACACTTTTTCCTTCCCACAGACTTCCCACTGAGGTGCCTTGATACAGCACTCTGGGAACAGCCTATTCGTTCAGAAATTTCTTTCTGTGTCTTACCCTCTTGCTTGAGGGTGTCAATGATGGCCTTCTGGACAGCAGTCAGGTCGGCAGTCTTACCCATGATTGCGGTTTTGAGTAATGAACCAGGCTGGGAGTTTTTAAAAGCCTCAGGAATCTTTTGCAGGTGTTTAAAGTTAATTAGTTGATTCAGATGATTAGGTTAATAGCCCGTTTAGAGAACCTTTTCATGATATGCTAATTTTTTGAGATAGGAATTTTGGGTTGTCATGAGCTGTATGCCAAACTCATCAATATTAAAACAAGAAAAGGCTTGAACTACTTCAAGTTGTGTTTAATGAATCTAAAATATATGAAAGTCTAATGTTTATCAGTACATTACAGAAAATAATGAACTTTATCACAATATGCTAATTTTTTGAGAAGGACCTGTATACAAGGAGTTTCAAATGACTGATCAGGGACATGACGATTAGTGTGATTTATACATTACAGTCATAATCTATTAGGTCCACCCCACTGATCCCTAGTTGCTTGATTTGGGAGGAGGTATATTTTATCCAATGTACAGAGATTCAGTGACGCTTCATTAGCAGTGGGATGTGTTAAACTTTGATGTTTAATATTAATATCTATTAGGGCACCAAGGTCCCACTTTAGCTCATTTCTTTCTAATAATTTAGAATCATTATTTTTTTGGGCCAATTTTTTATACTTTTCTTCAGTTGTTAATGAAAAGAAAAGATTTGTGAAGGGTTAAAGCGGATCACAAGAATCTGCCATCTACTGTTTTAGAATTTGCAAAATCAAAATGACTTTAATACCAGCCAGAAAGCACTTCCAATTGATTTCTATCTTGCTTTTTGTCCATTTGAAACTGGAAAATAGTGATGAGCCGAACACCCCCGGGTTCGGTTCGCACCAGAACCCGCGAACGGACCGAAAGTTCGTACGAACATTAGAACCCTATTAAATACAATGGATGCGAACGTTCGAATTCTAAAGTGCTAATTATAACGACTATTATGCATGTTATTGTCCTAAAAAGGGTTTGGGAACCCGGGTTCTGCACCAGGGGACATGTATCAATGCAAAAAGAAGTTTTAAAAACGGTCGCTTTTCGGGAGCAGTCATTTTAATGATGCATAAAGTGAAAAAAAAAAGTCAAATATTCCTTTAAATATCGTACCTGGGGGGTGTCTAAAGTATGCCTGTGAAGTGCCACGTGTTTCCCGTGTTTAGAACTGTCCCTGCACAAAATGACACTTCTAAAGGAAAAAAAAGCCATTTAAAACTGCTTGCGGCTTTAATGTAATGTCTGGTCCCGGTAATATGGATGAAAATCTTTAAGAAAAATGGCATAGCTACCCCATGACCCCCCCCCCCCCCACCCCAGCCCATTACCAGCCCCTTTGGGTCTTGTATGGATATTAAGGGGAACCCCGCACACAAAATAAAAAAGGACCTATATACTCTGAACAGCCGTATACAGGCGGTGCATACAAGACAGGGACTGTAGGTTTGTTCTTATGTAGAATCTGTTTGTAATTTTGAACAGGTACATTGTTTAAGTGTAGCTCCAGCCCAAAAATCTATTTTTACACTTTTTGGAAAACATAGGTAAGGGTTATCACCCCTGTAACATTTGTTTTGCTGTCTGTGCCCCTGTTCAGAACATTTCACCTCACTTTCCGTCCCAATGACAACTATTTTTGAAATGTGGTGTTTTTCTTGAAACAAGGATTGCTGATAAAGCATCAGTACAGAGGAGACACCTTTCTCCCATATTAATTCTTACAGGAGAGAATTTTCCTTCCAAGGGGTAGATTTCCTCTCACTTCCTGTTGTCTTCTTGCGTTTGCAAGTAGGAGTCGTTTGTAAGTTGGATGTTTGAAAGTAGGGACCTGCCGTATATACTCTGCAGAAATAGGCCCCTTAGTTGTTGGTGTTGGCACAACACTGTAAGCACTCACAGTTACTCTTGGTTGGTGCTGGAACGCCCTGCTGTCAACTATTATATCAGGAATTTTAATTACATATAATTGTTGAACAGTGGTAGTAAAAATTGGGCCTTTGATGGTGGTGCTGGTGCCACAACACTGTAAGCCCTGACAGTTACTCTTGGTGGGTGCAGCAATGGGCCCTGCTGTGAATTATTAGATCAAGAATTGTAATTGCATGCCCCTGTTGAACAGGGGCTGAAAAATTGGGCCTTTTGTGGTGGTGGTGGTGGTGTTGCCACAACACTGTAAGCCCTCAGAGTTACTCTTGGTGGGTGCAGGAATGGGCCCTGCTGTGAATTATTAGATCAAGAATTGTAATTACATGCCCCTTTTGAACAGGGGCTGAAAAATTGGGCCTTTCGTGGTGGTGGTGGTGGTGGCGTTGCCACAACACTGTAAGCCCTCAGAGTTACTCTTGGTGGGTGCAGCAATGGGCCCTGCTGTGCATTATTAGATCAAGAATTGTAATTACATGCCCCTGTTGAACAGGGGCTGAAAAATTGGGCCTTAGGCACTGGTGGCACAACACTACAACCCCTCACAGATACTGTACTTGGAGCACAGCAATGAGCCCTGTTGCAAAGTATTGCTTCAAAAATTGTAATGACACGCCCCTGTTAAACAGGGGCTGAAAAATTGGGCCTTAGGCACTGGTGGCACAACACTCCAACCCCTCACAGATACTGTACTTGGAGCACAGCAATGAGCCCTATGGCAAATTATTGCTAAAAAAATTGTAATTACACGCCCCTGTAAAACAGGGGCTGAAAAATTGGGCCTTAGCCACTGGTGGCGGCACCCATAAACAAAAATGATCTTCCAAGCTATCATCATCAATCGTATCATTGAGGACTCGGAGGAGGAGGATAGCCAGTCAACATAACAGCATAGGCACTCAGCATCAGCATCAGTCTTGAAGGGATGTGACATGTTAAAATCAATTAGTCTGTTATATCAGCATCAGGTGTGTGGTAGCTGGTGGTGATCCAAGACTGGTTCATCTTGATGAAAGTCAGTCGATCAACCGAGTCGGTGGACAGGCGCACCCTGTGATCCGTGACAAATCCTCCAGCAGCACTGAATGTGCGTTCCGAAAGAACGCTGGATGCAGGACAGGCCAGTAGCTCAATTGCATACTGTGCAAGCTCTGGCCAGTGATCCATCCTCAAGACCCAGTAAGCCAGAGGATTTTCGGTGGGGAAGGTGTCCAAGTCTGAGCTTGCCCCTAGATATTCCTGCACCATGTTTATCAGACGCTGGCGATGGTTGCTGGAACCGATCATACTTTGGGGCTGCGGACTAAAGAATTGTCTGAACGCATCGGTCAGACGGCCACCTTCCCCACCGCTCCTTCTTTGACTGGCCGAAGCCTCAGCAACTCGTTGTCTAGGACCAGGAGTTTGTAACCTCCCAGTCTCTGGGAACGCGTTGCACAGACCTTTCTGCAAGGCCTCCCGGAGTGGTCTCATCCTCTGCTCCCTCTGCGATGGTAACATAAGGTCCGCAACCTTACCCTTGTACCGTGGATCAAGGAGAGTGGCCAGCCAGTAATGGTCCCTCTCCTTGATCCGAAGAATATGAGGATCCTTCCGCAGACTTTGCAGGATCAGGGAGGCCATGCAGCGTAGGTTTGCTGAGGCATTCGGTCCGGAGTCCTCTGGGTCACTAAGGACGACATGATCCGCAGCCACCTCCTCCCAGCCACGTACAAGTCCACTGGTTTCTTGGGACTGTAAATCATCCCTAAAAGACTGCTGCTGATGATGCTGAGTGCCAGCCTCCACCTCCATGCTGACACAATCCTCCTCCTCCTCCTCCTCTTCCTGTGCGATGGGTGGGACAGAAGGAACACTGTCTGGGTAAAGGGGGCCTTGAGAGGCAAGGAAGTCCTCCTCTTCCTGCCTCTGTTCTGCCTCAAGTGCCCTGTCCATTATTCCACGCAGCGTGTGCTCCAACAGGTGGACAAGAGGTACAGTGTCACTGATGCATGCACTGTCACTGCTCACCATCCTTGTGGCCTCCTCAAATGGTGCCAGGACAGTGCATGCATCCCTGATCATGCCCCACTGGCGTGGAGAAAAAAAACCAAGCTCCCATGACCCTGTCCTGGTGCCGTAGTCGCACAGGTACTCATTGATGGCCCTCTGCTGCGTGTGCAGCCGCTGCAGCATGGCCAACGTTGAGTTCCACCTGGTGGGCATGTCACATATAAGGCGGTTCTTGGGCAGGTTCAACTCCTTTTGCAGCTCAGCCAGGCGAGCACTGGCATTATAAGATCTGCGGAAATGCACACAGACTTTCCTGGCCTGCCTCAGGACATCCTGTAAGCCCAGGTACCTGCCCAAGAACCGCTGCACCACCAGGTTAAGGACGTGAGCCACACAGGGCACATGGGTCAGTTGTCCCTGTCGGAGGGCGGAGAGGAGGTTGGTGCCATTGTCGCAAACCACCATTCCTGGCTTAAGCTGGCGTGGCGTCAACCACCTCTCGGCCTGGCCCTGCAGAGCAGACAGGACCTCTGCCCCAGTGTGGCTTCTGTCCCCCAAACACACCAGCGCAAGCACGGCATGGCATCTTTTTGCCTGCGTACTTGCGTAGCCCCTTGAACGGCTACGGAGCACCGCTGGTTCAGAGGACAAACCACAGGAAGAGGCCATGGAGGAAGAAGAAGAGGAGGGGGTGGAGGAGAGAGGTGTGTCACAACCAGTAGTAGCATTTTGGAGGCGTGGCGGTGGAACAACCTCCAACACTACTGCACCTTGTCCTGCATCCTTCCCAGCTGCCAAAAGAGTGACCCAATGGGCCGTGAAAGAAAGGTAACGTCCCTGTCCATGCCTGCTGGACCATGAGTCAGCGGTAATATGCACCTTACCGCTGACCGCCCTGTCCAGCGAGGCCAAGACATTGCCTTCCACATGCCGGTAGAGAGCCGGAATAGCCTTCCGTGAGAAAAAGTGGCGTTTGGGAACCTGCCACTGAGGAACCGCACATTGCACAAACTCACGGAAGGGGGCCGAGTCTACCAACTGAAAAGGCAGCAGTTGAAGCGCTAGCAATTTAGCCAAGCTAGCATTCAACCGCTGGGCATGTGGATGGCTGGGAGTGAACTTCTTTCGACGGTCCAGCAGCTGGGGCAGGGAAATTTGCCTGCTAGAATCGGACGTCGGTGTACTGCTAGCAGAGTGGCCGCAACTACTTGGCTGTGACACACCTAATTCTACACCTTCATTCCTCTCAGTGCATGTTTCAGACAGGACTGAAGTTATAGTGGGGTTGGAGATCCCAGCTGATGCGGTGCAAGGAGAGGTCCGCTTTGTTCTTTGGTGTGGGTCTTTGAGGTAGGCTTGCCAACGAGCTGCATGGCAGGTCAACATATGTCTGGTCAGGCATGTGGTACCCAAGCGGCTGATGTTTTGGCCACGCGATATACGCTTGAGACATATGTTGCAAACAGCAGCTGTGCGATCTGATGCACTAACCTCAAAAAAGGCCCACACCAAAGAACTTTTTGAATGACGGGCAGAGGCAGCGCCCTGCACAGGCGGAGCTCTGCGGTGTGATTCCGTCGGTGTACTGCCCTTACGCTGGCCACCAAAGGGCATCCTGCCTCGTTGGAGATGTGCCTCCTCCTCATCCTCCTTCTCCTCCTCTCTCCTATTAGGCACCCACGTGGAGTCAGTGACCTCATCATCCCCTCCCTCCTCATCACTGGAGCCAATCTGGCAGTATGCTGCAGCTGCTGGAACATGACTGCCAGATTGGTGTCCTTCTTGAGCATCCCCTCTGTCTGCTCTCACGCTACTGCCTTCCTGTAGCTGGGTTTCATCATCAGACCCTTCGAAACGCTGGGCATCCTCCTGGAGCATGTACCCAACACTGTGCTCAAACAGTTCGGGGGACTCCTCAGGAGGAGGACATGGTGGGTCTAGGGAAGGAGTGACTGATGATGAGTCTGACATTGATACCAGGGAAGAGGACGCTTTGGCAGCTGCTTTGCCAGTACCCTGAGCCTGGGTGAGAGAGGATGAGGAGGAGGAGGAGGGCTTGGTCATCCACTCTACCAAGTCTTCGGCATGATGTGGCTCAACATGTCCAGCTGCCGAAAAGAAGGACAAGCGTGTCCCATGGCCATGTGCTGATGACAATGCACCGCGTCCACGACCAGCACTGTTGCCCCCAGACACAGAGCCTGCTTGCCCTCTTTTATTGCCTCCTGACTGTCTGCCTCTCCTTGTTTGCCTTCCAGACATTCTAATAGATGGCCTGCAGGGAGATGGGAAAAAAGCAATAAGGGCTACCTTCAGGTGTCCTTCTCTGTCCCTTTACTTAAGGATTTCTAAATATGGTTGAGGATGATTGCTTTCGCACAGAATAGCACAACGACAATTTCCCTGACTGTCCAAAAAACAAGGATTTCAAAGATGGTTGATGAGGAATGCTTTAGCACAGTATAGCACAAGGAGAATTTCCCTCACTGTCCTTCCCTGTCCCTAGAAACAAGGATTATCACAGTGAAAGAAACTGACACTCTTCCTACCTATAGTTTTCTGTCCCTAGAAAAAATGTTTTTTTAAAGACGGTTGATGATCAATGCTTTAGCACACTATAGCACAAGGAGAATTTCCCTCACTGTCCTTCCCTGTCCCTAGAAACAAGGATTATCACAGTGAAAGAAACTGACACTCTTCCTACCTATAGTTTTCTGTCCCTAGAAAAAATGTTTTTTTAAAGCTGATTGATGATCAATGCTTTAGCACACTATAGCACAAGTAGAATTTCCCTCACTGTCCTTCCCTGTCCCTAGAAACAAGGATTATCACAGTGAAAGAAACTGACACTCTTCCTACCTATAGTTTTCTGTCCCTAGAAAAAATGTTTTTTTAAAGACGGTTGATGATCAATGCTTTAGCACACTATAGCACAAGGAGAATTTCCCTCACTGTCCTTCCCTGTCCCTAGAAACAAGGATTATCACAGTGAAAGAAACTGACACTCTTCCTACCTATAGTTTTCTGTCCCTAGAAAAAATGTTTTTTTAAAGACGGTTGATGATCAATGCTTTAGCACACTATAGCACAAGGAGAATTTCCCTCACTGTCCTTCCCTGTCCCTAGAAACAAGGATTATCACAGTGAAAGAAACTGACACTCTTCCTACCTATAGTTTTCTGTCCCTAGAAAAAATGTTTTTTTAAAGCTGATTGATGATCAATGCTTTAGCACACTATAGCACAAGTAGAATTTCCCTCACTGTCCTTCCCTGTCCCTAGAAACAAGGATTATCACAGTGAAAGAAACTGACACTCTTCCTACTGTGAGGGGGTTAGCTCGGCAGCGGGTGTGTGTGATCCCCTGGATGGGCTCCCCACACAAAAACAGGCCCAGCAGACGGAGGTTGTGGTTTTCAAGATCAAAAAGGTGCGGTTTATTTCTCTATTTACAGTGACAAAAACACAGCAAAGCAAAAAGAAACATAAACAAAATAAACCCTGGTCAGCTTGACCTCTGACTAAACATGCAGGTTTCCTAACTAACAACTGGGATCAGCCTGGTGCTGTCCTAGTCCCTAAGTCCCTGGTTTAGTAAATGTCCAAACAAATAGCCACACAGGCTTTGTCCCACCGCACAGGGGTTCACTCTCCCTAGACAGTCCACACAGGTCTGGTTCCAGGCATGAGCAAACACCTAATGAAGCTGGGAGTTTTTATAGAGGCCTTAAACGAGCTGACAAGCTTCAGCTGGTCTCATCAACTCCCTGCCTGCATGACGCCCAGCACTCTCCCTAGAGGTATGAATCATCCATGAGCCCACTAGCCTCAGCTGGGCTTCATCAACTCTCTCCCTAGTTGTATAAGTCGGCATAAAGCCTGAATCTGGGAGAAATATACCTACCCCCCTGGATGCAACCAGGTGACTTTACCTTCCTGCTGTCACATACCCCCCCCTCTTGTTTTAACCTTGGGGTTGGAACACCAGCAATCAGGCATTCATGTACTCGAGACAAAGCATCCACATTCCCCATTTGAACGCCAGGGCGATGCTTTACTGTGAAGTTGAATTCCTGTAGGGCCAGGAACCACCTATTTACTCTTCTATTTGTCTCCTTGTTTTGAGCCATCCACTTTAACGGAGCGTGATCCGTAACCATATCAAAGTGCCTACCTAGCAGATAGTACCGAAGGGAATCTAGAGCCCACTTCACCGCTAAACACTCCTTTTCAACCGTGGCGTAATTTACCTCATGGGACTTCAACTTCCTGCTGAGGTAAATGACTGGGTGCTCTTCTATCACCCCTAAGTTCAGCATTTTCTGTACTTCCTCCCGTATTGCCTCCCGTCGGGCCTCTGGGATCCGATAGGGTTTTAACTTCACCCTTTCACCGGGCGGGGTAATAATATCATGCTCTACCCCAGATGTTTGTCCCGGCAGCTCAGAGAACACCTCCTTGTTGCGAAGCACAAACTCCTTAACCTCCTGTTGTTGGGGTTGTGACAAGGTGGCTGCTATTCCAACCTCCGGAATCACGCAACCAGTTTGAGCTGGTGACCAAGTTTCTGCGACTAGGGACTCTCTATCCCTCCAGGCTTTCAACAGATTAACGTGATAGATCTGTTCGGGCTTTCGCCTTCCTGGTTGTCTGACCTTGTAATTCACTTCGCTCACTTTTTCCATTATCTCGTAGGGGCCTTGCCATTTGGCAAGGAATTTACTTTCAACCGTAGGGACAAGTACCAATATCCTATCCCCCGGGGAAAAGGTACGGGTCTTGGCTCCACGGTTGTACACTCTCTGCTGTGCCAACTGCGCTTGGGCCAAATGTTCCTTCACGATGGGCATTACCTGTGCAATTCGATCTTGCATCAGGGCGACATGCTCAATCACACTCCTGTGGGGAGAACTCTCACTTTCCCAAGTTTCCTTGGCAATATCCAACAGCCCTCTTGGGTGTCTCCCATACAGTAACTCAAAGGGGGAGAATCCCGTAGAGGATTGGGGCACCTCCCTAATAGCAAACATCAAATAAGGAAGTAGACAGTCCCAATCCTTTCCATCTCTATCCACCACTTTCTTCAACATTTGTTTTAGGGTTTTGTTGAATCTTTCAACCAGCCCATCGGTTTGGGGGTGATACACAGACGTACGCAATTGCGTCACTTTGAACAATTTACACAGCTCTTTTATAACCCGGGACATAAAGGGTGTACCTTGGTCCGTAAGCAGTTCTTTACAAATACCCACCCGGCTAAAAACAAGAGATAGCTCTTTGGCTATGGTTTTGGCTGAGGTATTTCGGAGAGGGATCGCTTCTGGATAACGGGTGGCATAGTCCATTATAACTAATATGTACTGGTGCCCCCTAGCGGACTTGATTATAGGACCTACCAAATCCATTGCGATCCTCTCAAACGGGACCTCAATGATGGGTAGAGGGACCAGCGGGCTACGGAAATGTGGCATCGGGGCCGACCTCTGACACACAGGGCAGGAGGAACAATAATTTTTTATGTCCTTCATCACCCCAGGCCAATAGAATCTCTGTAATACCCTCTCTCGGGTTTTCTCTGTCCCCAGATGACCTCCAAGAATGTGCCCATGGGCCAACTCCAACACCAACTTCCTGTAAGGTTTGGGCACCACAAGCTGCTCAACGGTTTCTTCTGCCCTTTTTGCCACCCGATACAGTAGGTCCTTCTCTACGCTGAAGTATGGGTAAGTGCAGGTATTATCTGGGTTCACTAACTCGCCATCTATTTCCACTACGTTTTCCCGTGCCTTTATTAGGGCGGGGTCTTTTAACTGTTCTGTGGCAAAATTTTCCCTGTGAACCTCAAGATCAGAAAACTCCACAGACGGTAGGTTTTCGTCTGAGGAGGTGGGCTCCTCTCCAGTTTCTTGAGTCTCGCCTGCCAATACTGACAAGGGAAATTCTGGAGAGTCCTCACCACTCTCAGAGGAGTTCTGGCTATCACCTTCCTGGTACATAGGGGCACCAGTGGGGGGCTCAGGATCATCCCACAGTTCCCAGAACTTCGGAAAATCCCTTCCCACAATGGCATCATGCGGTAATTGAGATACTAACCCCACTGGATGAGAGAGGGTACCTTTGGGGGTCTTGAAACACACTGTAGTCACTGGATACTCTCGGGTGTCCCCATGCACACAAATAACAGCTACCTTGCTATTCCCAGAGACCTCTGTTTTAACTAATTCAGCCTTTATCAGGGTCACAAGGCTACCTGAATCCAGTAATACCACAACATTTCTACCATTAATACACATTTTGCATAAATGTTTCTCAGTTCCCCGAATGGCAGTGCATGCGACTGTCGCACACAGCGACTGACGTCTGTCCGTCAGAAAGTCACATTGCATGGGTTCCTTCACAACCGGGCAATTTGCTGCAATATGTCCCGCTTGCCGGCAGCGGTAGCAAACAATCCATTTGGCTGCCTCTTGAGCCCCTGACTTCCCAAGCTGTTCTCACCAAACTTTGGGTAGAGCTCCCACCCTCTCACTCTCTCCACCCTCACCCCTTGGAATCCTCTTATCCGCCCCTGGGGATGGTCTGGTCTTAGGGTGGAAAGTCCGAGAGTCTCTGGAAGAGGCCGTCAGGTTCTCTGTAGCCAAGTATTTCTCTACACGATCCACAAGACCACCGGCCGTCTCTGGGTCTCCATGGCTTACCCACTTTTGGATGGCAGTAGGAAGAGCTCTCAAAAACCGATCCATTACAACACGTTCCACAATCTCTGGTGCGGACAAAGTCTCTGGCTGTAGCCACTTCTTGCTCAGGTGAATGAGATCATACATTTGAGACCTGGGGGGTTTTCCAAGCTGGAAAGTCCAGTTATGCACACGCTGAGCCCGGACAGCCAGGGTGACACCCAGCCTTGCCAATATTTCAGCTTTTAGCATCACATAGTCTTTTGCTTGATCAGGCTCTAGGTCATAGTAAGCCTTCTGCGATTCACCAGTTAACAGAGGAGCCACCAGTCCAGCCCACTGCTCCTCAGGCCACTTTTCTCTTTCAGCAGTCCTTTCAAATGTGGTCAAAAATACCTCTGGATCATCCTCTCCAGTCATTTTTGTCAATAAACGACTCACCCCAAAGGACGCGGTATTAGTGGGACGGCTTTCCTCACTGGTCTGCGGACGTTGCTGCATTACTGATTCCATTTGTTGTAGTCTCTGCTCTTGCTTCTGTAACAGGTCTATGAAGCGGGCCTCAGATTGCTGCTGGGCTGCAAGGCTCTGTTGATGAGCTTGCTGATGGGCTGCGAAGCTCTGTTGTTGAGCTGTAAGGCTCTTTTGCAAACCTGCATTTGTCTGCTGTTGATTGGCATTTGCTAGAGCCAGCTGTTTCAGTATCTCCTCCATGCTGGCTTAAAAAAAAAACTGCCACTGGTTCTCCACCAACTGTGAGGGGGTTAGCTCGGCAGCGGGTGTGTGTGATCCCCTGGATGGGCTCCCCACACAAAAACAGGCCCAGCAGACGGAGGTTGTGGTTTTCAAGATCAAAAAGGTGTGGTTTATTTCTCTATTTACAGTGACAAAAACACAGCAAAGCAAAAAGAAACATAAACAAAATAAACCCTGGTCAGCTTGACCTCTGACTAAACATGCAGGTTTCCTAACTAACACCTGGGATCAGCCTGGTGCTGTCCTAGTCCCTAAGTCCCTGGTTTAGTAAATGTCCAAACAAATAGCCACACAGGCTTTGTCTCACCGCACAGGGGTTCACTCTCCCTAGACAGTCCACACAGGTCTGGTTCCAGGCATGAGCAAACACCTAATGAAGCTGGGAGTTTTTATAGAGGCCTTAAACGAGCTGACAAGCTTCAGCTGGTCTCATCAACTCCCTGCCTGCACGACGCCCAGCACTCTCCCTAGAGGTATGAATCATCCATGAGCCCACTAGCCTCAGCTGGGCTTCATCAACTCTCTCCCTAGTTGTATAAGTCGGCATAAAGCCTGAATCTGGGAGAAATATACCTACCCCCCTGGATGCAACCAGGTGACTTTACCTTCCTGCTGTCACACTACCTATAGTTTTCTGTCCCTAGAAAAAATGTTTTTTTAAAGATGGTTGATGATCAATGCTTTAGCACACTATAGCACAAGGAGAATTTCCCTCACTGTCCTTCCCTGTCCCTAGAAACAAGGATTATCACAGTGAAAGAAACTGACACTCTTCCTACCTATAGTTTTCTGTCCCTAGAAAAAATGTTTTTTTAAAGCTGATTGATGATCAATGCTTTAGCACACTATAGCACAAGTAGAATTTCCCTCACTGTCCTTCCCTGTCCCTAGAAACAAGGATTATCACAGTGAAAGAAACTGACACTCTTCCTACCTATAGTTTTCTGTCCCTAGAAAAAATGTTTTTTTAAAGACGGTTGATGATCAATGCTTTAGCACACTATAGCACAAGGAGAATTTCCCTCACTGTCCTTCCCTGTCCCTAGAAACAAGGATTATCACAGTGAAAGAAACTGACACTCTTCCTACCTATAGTTTTCTGTCCCTAGAAAAAATGTTTTTTTAAAGACGGTTGATGATCAATGCTTTAGCACACTATAGCACAAGTAGAATTTCCCTCACTGTCCTTCCCTGTCCCTAGAAACAAGGATTATCACAGTGAAAGAAACTGACACTCTTCCTACCTATAGTTTTCTGTCCCTAGAAAAAATGTTTTTTTAAAGATGGTTGATGATCAATGCTTTAGCACACTATAGCACAAGTAGAATTTCCCTCACTGTCCTTCCCTGTCCCTAGAAACAAGGATTATCACAGTGAAAGAAACTGACACTCTTCCTACCTATAGTTTTCTGTCCCTAGAAAAAATGTTTTTTTAAAGACGGTTGATGATCAATGCTTTAGCACACTATAGCACAAGGAGAATTTCCCTCACTGTCCTTCCCTGTCCCTAGAAACAAGGATCATCACAGTGAAAGAAACTGACACTCTTCCTACCTATAGTTTTCTGTCCCTAGAAAAAATGTTTTTTTAAAGATGGTTGATGATCAATGCTTTAGCACACTATAGCACAAGGAGAATTTCCCTCACTGTCCTTCCCTGTCCCTAGAAACAAGGATTATCACAGTGAAAGAAACTGACACTCTTCCTACCTATAGTTTTCTGTCCCTAGAAAAAATGTTTTTTTAAAGATGGTTGATGATCAATGCTTTAGCACAGTATAGCACAAGGAGAATTTCCCTCACTGTCCTTCCCTGTCCCTAGAAACAAGGATTATCACAGTAAAACACACTGACACTCTCCCTACCTATAGTTTTCTGTCCCTAGAAAAAATGATTTTTTAAAGATGGTTGATGATCAATGCTTTAGCACACTATAGCACAAGGAGAATTTCCCTCACTGTCCTTCCCTGTCCCTAGAAACAAGGATTATCACAGTGAAAGAAACTGACACTCTTCCTACCTATAGTTTTCTGTCCCTAGAAAAAATGTTTTTTTAAAGCTGATTGATGATCAATGCTTTAGCACACTATAGCACAAGTAGAATTTCCCTCACTGTCCTTCCCTGTCCCTAGAAACAAGGATTATCACAGTGAAAGAAACTGACACTCTTCCTACCTATAGTTTTCTGTCCCTAGAAAAAATGTTTTTTTAAAGATGGTTGATGATCAATGCTTTAGCACACTATAGCACAAGGAGAATTTCCCTCACTGTCCTTCCCTGTCCCTAGAAACAAGGATTATCACAGTGAAAGAAACTGACACTCTTCCTACCTATAGTTTTCTGTCCCTAGAAAAAATGTTTTTTTAAAGCTGATTGATGATCAATGCTTTAGCACACTATAGCACAAGTAGAATTTCCCTCACTGTCCTTCCCTGTCCCTAGAAACAAGGATTATCACAGTGAAAGAAACTGACACTCTTCCTACCTATAGTTTTCTGTCCCTAGAAAAAATGTTTTTTTAAAGATGGTTGATGATCAATGCTTTAGCACACTATAGCACAAGGAGAATTTCCCTCACTGTCCTTCCCTGTCCCTAGAAACAAGGATTATCACAGTGAAAGAAACTGACACTCTTCCTACCTATAGTTTTCTGTCCCTAGAAAAAATGTTTTTTTAAAGACGGTTGATGATCAATGCTTTAGCACACTATAGCACAAGGAGAATTTCCCTCACTGTCCTTCCCTGTCCCTAGAAACAAGGATTATCACAGTGAAAGAAACTGACACTCTTCCTACTGTGACAGCAGGAAGGTAAAGTCACCTGGTTGCATCCAGGGGGGTAGATATATTTTGCCCAGATTCAGGCTTTACGCCGACTTATACAACTAGGTGGAGAGTTGTATAAGGCTAGTGGGCTCATGGATGACTCATACCTCTAGGGAGAGTGTGGGGCGTCGTACAGACAGGGAGTTGATGAGGCCAGGTGAAGCTTGTCAGCTCATTTAGGCCTCTATAAAAAATCCCAGATTCATTAGGTGTTAGCTCATGCCTGGAACCAGACCTGTGTGGACTGTCTAGGGAGAGTGAACCCCTGTGCGGTGAGGCAAAGCCTGTGTGGCTATTTGTTTGGACTTTAACTAAACCAGGGACTTAGGGACTAGGACAGCACTAGGCTGATCCCAGTTGTTAGTTAGGAAACCTGTATGTTTAGTCAGAGGTCAACTTGACCAGGATTTATTTTGGTTATGTTTCTTTTGCTTTGCTGTGTTTTGTCACTGTAAATAGAAAATAAACCACACCTTTTTTGATTTTGAAAACCACAACCTCCGTTTGCTGGGCCTGTTTTGTGTGGGGATTCCATCCCGGGGGTCACACACACCCGCTGCCGAGCTAACCCCCTCACAGTTGGTGGAGAACCAGTTGCAGTTTTTTTAAGCCAGCATGGAGGAGATACTGAAGCAGCTGGCTCTAGCAAATGCCAATCAACAGCAGACAAATGCAGGTTTGCAAAGGAGCCTTGCAGCCCAGCAGCAGACAAACGCAACTTTGCAACAGAGTCTGGAGGCTCAGCAACGAGCCCAGCAGCAATCTGAGGCCCGCTTCATAGACCTGTTGCAGAAGCAAGAGCAGAGACTACAACAACAGATGGAAGCAGTAATGCAGCAACGTCCGCAGACCAGTGAGGAAAGCCGTCCCACTAATACCGCGTCCTTTGGGGTGAGTCGTTTATTGACAAAAATGACTGGAGAGGATGATCCAGAGGTATTTTTGACCACATTTGAAAGGACCGCTGAAAGAGAAAAGTGGCCTGAGGAGCAGTGGGCTGGACTGGTGGCTCCTCTGTTAACTGGTGAATCGCAGAAAGCTTACTATGACCTAGAGCCTAACCAAGCAAAAGACTATGTGATGCTAAAAGCTGAAATATTGGCAAGGCTGGGTGTCACCCAGGCTGTCCGGGCTCAGCGTGTGCATAACTGGACTTTCCAGCTTGGAAAACCCCCCAGGTCTCAAATGTATGATCTCATTCACCTGAGCAGAAAGTGGCTACAGCCAGAGACTTTGTCCGCACCAAAGATTGTGGAACGTGTTGTAATGGATCGGTTTTTGAGAGCTCTTCCTACTGCCATCCAAAAGTGGGTAAGCCATGGAGACCCAGAGACGGCCGATGGTCTTGTGGATCGTGTGGAGAAATACTTGGCTACAGAGAACCTGACGGCCTCTTCCAGAGACTCTCGGACTTTCCACCCTAAGACCAGACCATCCCCAGGGGCGGATAAGAGGATTCCAAGGGGTGAGGGTGGAGAGAGTGAGAGGGTGGGAGCTCTACCCCAAGTTTGGCGAGAACAGCCTGGGAAATCAGCGGCTCAAGAGGCGGCAAGAAGGATCGTTTGCTACCGCTGCCGGCAAGCGGGACATATTGCAGCCAATTGCCCGGTTGTGGAGGAACCCATGCAGTGTGACTTTCTGACGGGCAGACGTCAGTCGCTGTGTGCGACAGTCGCATGCACTGCCATTCGAGGAACTGAGAAACATTTATGCAAAATGTGTGTTAATGGTAGAAATGTTGTGGTATTGCTGGATTCAGGTAGCCTTGTGACCCTGATAAAGGCTGAGTTAGTTAAAACAGAGGTCTCTGTGAATAGCAAGGTAGCTGTTATTTGTGTGCATGGGGACACCCGAGAGTATCCAGTGACTACAGTGTGTTTCGAGACCCCCAAAGGTACTCTCTCTCATCCAGTGGGCTTAGTATCTCAGTTACCGCATGACGCCATTGTGGGAAGGGATTTTCCGAAGTTCTGGGAACTGTGGGATGATCCTGAGCCCCTCACTGGTGCCCCTATGTACCAGGAATGTGATAGCCAGAACCCCCCTGAGAGTGGTGAGGACTCTCCGGAATTTCCCTTATCAGTATTGGCAGGGGAGACTCAAGAAACTGGAGAGGAGCCCACCTCCTCAGACGAAAACCTACCGTCTGTGGAGTTTTCTGATCTTGAGGTTCACAGGGAAAACTTTGCCACAGAACAGTTGAAAGACCCCGCCCTAATAAAGGCACGGGAAAACGTAGTGAAAATAGATGGCGAGTTAGTGAACCCAGATAATACCTGCACTTACCCATACTTCAGCGTAGAGAAGGACCTACTGTATCGGGTGGCAAAAAGGGCAGAAGAAACCGTTGAGAAGCTTGTGGTGCCCAAACCTTACAGGAAGTTGGTGTTGGAGTTGGCCCATGGGCACATTCTTGGAGGTCATCTGGGGACAGAGAAAACCCGAGAGAGGGTATTACAGAGATTCTATTGGCCGGGGGTGATGAAGGACGTAGAAAATTATTGTTCCTCCTGCCCTGTGTGTCAGAGGTTGGCCCCGATGCCACATTTCCGTAGCCCGCTGGTCCCTCTACTCATCATTGAGGTCCCGTTTGAGAGGATCGCCATGGATTTGGTAGGTCCTATAATCAAGTCCGCTAGGGGGCACCAGTACATATTAGTTATAATGGACTATGCCACCCGTTATCCAGAAGCGATCCCTCTCCGAAATACCTCGGCCAAAACCATAGCCAAAGAGCTATCTCTTGTTTTTAGCCGGGTGGGTATTTGTAAAGAACTGCTTACGGACCAAGGTACACCCTTTATGTCCCGGGTTATGAAAGAGCTGTGTAAATTGTTCAAAGTGACGCAATTGCGTACGTCTGTGTATCACCCCCAAACCGATGGGCTGGTTGAAAGATTCAACAAAACCCTAAAACAAATGTTGAAGAAAGTGGTGGATAGAGATGGAAAGGATTGGGACTGTTTACTTCCTTATTTGATGTTTGCTATTAGGGAGGTGCCCCAATCCTCTACGGGATTCTCCCCCTTTGAGTTACTGTATGGGAGACACTCAAGAGGGCTGTTGGATATTGCCAAGGAAACTTGGGAAAGTGAGAGTTCTCCCCACAGGAGTGTGATTGAGCATGTCGCCCTGATGCAAGATCGAATTGCACAGGTAATGCCCATCGTGAAGGAACATTTGGCCCAAGCGCAGTTGGCACAGCAGAGAGTGTACAACCGTGGAGCCAAGACCCGTACCTTTTCCCCGGGGGATAGGATATTGGTACTTGTCCCTACGGTTGAAAGTAAATTCCTTGCCAAATGGCAAGGCCCCTACGAGATAATGGAAAAAGTGAGCGAAGTGAATTACAAGGTCAGACAACCAGGAAGGCGAAAGCCCGAACAGATCTATCACGTTAATCTGTTGAAAGCCTGGAGGGATAGAGAGTCCCTAGTCGCAGACACTTGGTCACCAGCTCAAACTGGTTGCGTGATTCCTGAGGTTGGAATAGCAGCCACCTTGTCACAACCCCAACAACAGGAGGTTAAGGAGTTTGTGCTTCGCAACAAGGAGGTATTCTCTGAGCTGCCGGGACAAACATCTGGGGTAGAGCATGACATCATTACCCCGCCCGGTGAAAGGGTGAAGTTAAAACCCTATCGGATCCCAGAGGCTCGACGGGAGGCAATACGGGAGGAAGTACAGAAAATGCTGAACTTAGGGGTGATAGAGGAGTCCCAAAGTGATTGGTCTAGTCCCATCGTGTTGGTGCCTAAACCGGATGGGAGCTGGCGATTTTGTAACGATTTTCGTCAGTTGAACAAAGTTACAAAATTTGACACCTACCCCATGCCACGTATAGATGAGTTGATCGACCGGCTGGGAACAGCCCGATACATGACGACTCTTGACCTCACAAAAGGGTATTGGCAAATCCCCCTGGCCAAGTCGGCCAAAGAGAAAACCGCATTTGTAACCCCAGACGGGGCGTTCCAATATAAAAGAATGCCGTTCGGGTTACAGAATGCGCCGGCCACATTCCAGCGGAAAATGGACCAGATGCTGAGGCCCCATCGGAAGTATGCTGCGGCTTACCTGGATGACGTAATTGTCCATAGCACAGATTGGGCCTCACATCTGCCAAAAGTGCAAGCAGTCCTGGACTCTGTTCGGGAAGCGGGGTTTACGGCTAACCCCAAGAAGTGTACCATTGGGCAGGAGGAGGCCAAATATCTTGGGTACACCATTGGGAGGGGAGTAATAAAACCCCAACTCAACAAAGTCGAGGCCATCCAGAGTTGGCCACGTCCCAACAGCAAGAAGCAGGTACGAGCCTTTCTGGGAATCGCTGGGTATTATCGGCGATTCATTCCCCACTTTGCTTCTAAGGCTGTGCCCCTAACCAACCTGACGAAGGGGAAAGGGTCGGTCATGATTAAATGGACCCCCGAGGCTGAGGCAGCATTCCAATTCTTGAAACAAGCCTTATGTAGCCAGCCAGTGTTGTACTCACCCGACTTCTCTAAAGACTTTGTCGTACAAAGTGATGCGTCAGATGTGGGGTTAGGAGCAGTATTGTCCCAGGTCTGGAACGGGGAAGAGCACCCAGTCATTTACCTCAGCAGGAAGTTGAAGTCCCATGAGGTAAATTACGCCACCGTTGAAAAGGAGTGTTTAGCGGTGAAGTGGGCTCTAGATTCCCTTCGGTACTACCTGCTAGGTAGGCACTTTGACATGGTTACGGATCACGCTCCGTTAAAGTGGATGGCTCAAAACAAGGAAACAAATAGAAGAGTGAATAGGTGGTTCCTGGCCCTCCAGGAATTCAACTTCACAGTAAAGCATCGCCCTGGCGTTCAAATGGGGAATGTGGATGCTTTGTCTCGAGTACATGAATGCCTGATTGCTGGTGTTCCAACCCCGAGGTTAAAACAAGAGGGGGGGGTATGTGACAGCAGGAAGGTAAAGTCACCTGGTTGAATCCAGGGGGGTAGATATATTTCGCCCAGATTCAGGCTTTACGCCGACTTATACAACTAGGTGGAGAGTTGTATAAGGCTAGTGGGCTCATGGATGACTCATACCTCTAGGGAGAGTGTGGGGCGTCGTACAGACAGGGAGTTGATGAGGCCAGGTGAAGCTTGTCAGCTCATTTAGGCCTCTATAAAAAATCCCAGATTCATTAGGTGTTAGCTCATGCCTGGAACCAGACCTGTGTGGACTGTCTAGGGAGAGTGAACCCCTGTGCGGTGAGGCAAAGCCTGTGTGGCTATTTGTTTGGACTTTAACTAAACCAGGGACTTAGGGACTAGGACAGCACTAGGCTGATCCCAGTTGTTAGTTAGGAAACCTGTATGTTTAGTCAGAGGTCAACTTGACCAGGATTTATTTTGGTTATGTTTCTTTTGCTTTGCTGTGTTTTGTCACTGTAAATAGAAAATAAACCGCACCTTTTTTGATTTTGAAAACCACAACCTCCGTTTGCTGGGCCTGTTTTGTGTGGGGAGCCCATCCCGGGGGTCACACACACCCGCTGCCGAGCTAACCCCCTCACACTACCTATAGTTTTCTGTCCCTAGAAAAAATGTTTTTTTAAAGCTGATTGATGATCAATGCTTTAGCACACTATAGCACAAGTAGAATTTCCCTCACTGTCCTTCCCTGTCCCTAGAAACAAGGATTATCACAGTGAAAGAAACTGACACTCTTCCTACCTATAGTTTTCTGTCCCTAGAAAAAATGTTTTTTTAAAGATGGTTGATGATCAATGCTTTAGCACACTATAGCACAAGGAGAATTTCCCTCACTGTCCTTCCCTGTCCCTAGAAACAAGGATTATCACAGTGAAAGAAACTGACACTCTTCCTACCTATAGTTTTCTGTCCCTAGAAAAAATGTTTTTTTAAAGATGGTTGATGATCAATGCTTTAGCACACTATAGCACAAGGAGAATTTCCCTCACTGTCCTTCCCTGTCCCTAGAAACAAGGATTATCACAGTAAAACACACTGACACTCTCCCTACCTATAGTTTTCTGTCCCTAGAAAAAATTATTTTTTAAAGATGGTTGATGATCAATGCTTTAGCACACTATAGCACAAGGAGAATTTCCCTCACTGTCCTTCCCTGTCCCTAGAAACAAGGATTATCACAGTGAAAGAAACTGACACTCTTCCTACCTATAGTTTTCTGTCCCTAGAAAAAATGTTTTTTTAACCACTTGACCACTGGGCACTTAAACCCCCTTAATAACCAGACCAATTTTCAGCTTTCGGTGCTCTCACATTTTGAATGACAATTACTCAGTCATACAACACTGTACCCATATGAAATTTTTGTCCTTTTTTTCACACAAATAGAGCTTTCTTTTGGTGGTATTTAATCACTGTTGGGTTTTTTATTTTTTGCGCTATAAGAGAAAAAAGACTGAAAATTTTGTAAAAAAATGATTTTTTTTTCGTTTCTGTTATAAAATTTTGCAAATTACTATTTTTTCTTCATAAATTTTGGCCAAAATTTATACTGCTACATATCTTTGGTAAAAATAAGTACAAATTGGTGGATATTATTTGGTCTTTGTGAAAGTTATAGAGTCCACAAGCTATGGTGCCAATATCTGAAAATTGATCACACCTGAAGTACTGACGGCCTATCTCAATTCTTGAGACCCTAACATGCCAGAAAAGTACAAATACCCCCCAAATGACCCCTTTTTGGAAAGAAGACATTCCAAGGTATTCAGAAAGAGGCATTGTGAGTTTTTTGAAGTTGTCATTTTTTCCCACAATTCTTTGCAAAATCAAGATTTTTTTTTTCTCTTTTTTTTTTTTCACAAAATTGTCATATTAGCAGGTTATTTCTCACACACAGCATATGCATTCCACAAATTACACCCCAAAACACATTCTGCTATTACTCCCGAGTATGGCGATACCACATGTGTGAGACTTTTACACAGCGTGGCCACATACAGAGGCCCAACATGCAGGGAGCACCTTCAGGCGTTCTGGAGCACCCAAGCCAATTCTGACATTTCTCTCCTACATGTAAAAATCATCATTTGTTTGCTAAAAAATTACATAGAACCCCAAAACATTATATATGTTTTTTTAGCAAAGACCTTAGAGAATATAATGGTGGTTGTTGCAACTTTTTATCTCGCACGATATTTGCGCAGCAATTTTTTTAACGCGTTTTTTACGGAAAAAAAATGTTTTGTGCCTAAAAAAAAAAAAACAGTAAAGTTAGCCCAATGTTTTTGCATAATGTGAAAGATGAAGTTACGCCGAGTAAATAGATACCTAACATGTCGCCCTTAAAAATTGCACACACTCGTGGAATGGCGCCAAACTTCGCTACTTAAAAAATCCCCATAGGCGACGCTTTAAATATTTTTACTGGTTACATGTTTTGAGTTACAGAGGAGGTCTAGGGCCAAAATGATTGCTCTCGCTCTAACGTTCGCAGAGATACCTCACATGTGTGGTTTGAAAACCGTTTTCATATGTGGGCGGGACTTACGTATGCGTTCGCTTCTGTATGCGAGCTCACGGGGACAGGGGCGCTTTAAAAAAATAAATAAAAATTTATTCTTCATTTTACTTTATTTATTTTAGTTTGACATGTTTTTCTGCCCTAAACATTTTTTTGATCACTTTTATACCTATTACAAGGAACGTAAACATCCCTTGTAATAGGAATATGGCATGACAGGTCCTCTTTACAGTGAGATATGGGGGGGGGGTGTCAATAAGACCCCACATCTCACCTCTAGGCTGGGAAGCCTGAAAAAAATACAAAAAAAAAAACAACAATCCTGGCTTTGATCGTAGCGGTGAGTCGGTAGAAGCACCGGAGGGCGGCGGGGGGGGGACATCCCCTCTCGCCTCCCGTAAGAATGATCAAGCGGCGGAACAGCCGCTATGATTGTTCTTATGGTGTAGGGAATCGCCGGCTGAAAAAGCTAATATCTGAATGATGCCTGTAGCTGCTCCCATCATTCAGATATCCCCGCACAAAGTCAAGGACGTCATATGACGGCCGGAGGGCGGGAAGTGGTTATTGCGGAGTATTGCCGGGCATTGCGGAGTATTGCCGGGCATTGCGGAGTATTGCCGGGCATTGCGGAGTATTGCCGGGCATTGCGGAGTATTGCCGGGCATTGCCGAGTATTGCAGGGCATTGCGGAGTATTGCGGACTATGGCAGGGTATTGCGGTGTATGGCAGGGTATTGCGGTGTATGGCAGGGTATTGCACGGGTATTGCACAGGGTATTGTGGAGGGTATTGCACAGGGTATTGTGGAGGGTATTGCAGAGTATTGTGGAGGGTATTGCAGAGTATTGTGGAGGGTATTGCAGAGTATTGTGGCGGGTATTGCAGAGTATTGTGGCGGGTATTGCAGAGTATTGTGCAGGGTATTGCAGAGTATTGTGCAGGGTATTGCAGAGTATTGTGGCTGGTATTGCAGAGTATTGTGCAGGGTATTGCAGAGTATTGTGCAGGGTATTGCAGAGTATTGTGCAGGGTATTGCAGAGTATTTTGCAGGGTATTGCGCAGGGTATTGCAGAGTATTTTGCAGGGTATTACAGAGTATTTTGCAGGGTATTGCAGAGTATTGTGCAGGGTATTGCAGAGTATTGTGCAGGGTATTGCAGAGTATTGCACCAGGGTATTGCAGAGTATTGCACCAGGATATTGCAGAGTATTTTGCAGGGTATTGCAGAGTATTTTGCAGGGTATTGCAGAGTATTTTGCAGGGTATTGCAGAGTAAGGGTATTTTGCAGGGTATTGCAGAGTATTTTGCAGGGTATTGCAGAGTATTTCGCAGGGTATTGCAGAGTATTGCACCAGGGTATTGCACCAGGGTATTGCAGAGTATTGCACCAGGGTATTGCAGAGTATTGCACCAGGGTATTGCAGAGTATTGCGCAGGGTATTTTGCAGAGTATTGGCAGGGTGTATTGCAGAGTATTGGCAGGGTATAGCACAGGGATGGCTGAGCAGGGATGGATGGATGGCTGGATCTGTGACTGCAATTGTCACAGATCCAGCCCACAGTGCTGCTGCTGCCATCCGCTCCCTCCCCCTCCCCTCTCACACTGTACCGATCGGTACAGAGAGGGGAGGGAGGAACCGGCGTCATCAAATGACGCGGTCTGTTTACAAGTGATTGCTCCGTCATTTGACGGAGCGATCACGTGGTAAACGGCCGCTATCAGCGGCGATTTACCGCGATTCGTGATCCGCCGGGTCCTCTGGACCCGGCGGGTCACGGAGTTTCCCGTGTGCGCGCCCCAGGGGGCGCGCGGGAGCGCGATTCTGGGAGGACGTTATATAACGTCCTCCCAGAGTTAAGCAACCACCTTGTCGACGTTATTTGTCGGCAGGTGGTTGTTAAGTGGTTAAAGATGGTTGATGATCAATGCTTTAGCACACTATAGCACAAGGAGAATTTCCCTCACTGTCCTTCCCTGTCCCTAGAAACAAGGATTATCACAGTGAAAGAAACTGACACTCTTCCTACCTATAGTTTTCTGTCCCTAGAAAAAATGTTTTTTTAAAGTTGATTGATGATCAATGCTTTAGCACACTATAGCACAAGTAGAATTTCCCTCACTGTCCTTCCCTGTCCCTAGAAACAAGGATTATCACAGTGAAAGAAACTGACACTCTTCCTACCTATAGTTTTCTGTCCCTAGAAAAAATGTTTTTTTAAAGACGGTTGATGATCAATGCTTTAGCACACTATAGCACAAGGAGAATTTCCCTCACTGTCCTTCCCTGTCCCTAGAAACAAGGATTATCACAGTGAAAGAAACTGACACTCTTCCTACCTATAGTTTTCTGTCCCTAGAAAAAATGTTTTTTTAAAGATGGTTGATGATCAATGCTTTAGCACACTATAGCACAAGGAGAATTTCCCTCACTGTCCTTCCCTGTCCCTAGAAACAAGGATTATCACAGTGAAAGAAACTGACACTCTTCCTACCTATAGTTTTCTGTCCCTAGAAAAAATGTTTTTTTAAAGATGGTTGATGATCAATGCTTTAGCACACTATAGCACAAGGAGAATTTCCCTCACTGTCCTTCCCTGTCCCTAGAAACAAGGATTATCACAGTAAAACACACTGACACTCTCCCTACCTATAGTTTTCTGTCCCTAGAAAAAATGATTTTTTAAAGATGGTTGATGATCAATGCTTTAGCACACTATAGCACAAGGAGAATTTCCCTCACTGTCCTTCCCTGTCCCTAGAAACAAGGATTCGCACAGTAAAACACACTGACACTCTCCCTACTTATCCTTCTCTTTCCCTAAACTAAAGGAATCCAGGTTAAGCAAGAAAAAAAAAATGTCACTGTCCCTGCCTATGCTTCTCTTTCCCTGCTCCGGAACACACTACACTAGGCCGCCGTGCTGGCGGCCTTTTATAGTGTGGGGCGTGTACTAAACACCCTCAGCAATAATTGGCCACAGGCTCTCCTCGCTGCCGGCGCTGTGATTGGCCAAGCATGCGGGGTCACAGTGCATGCTTGGCCAATCACAGCGCCTGGATGACACTGCGATGGCGTAGTGCATTGTGGGCCGTTCGCGTCACTCGAATTAGGCGCGAACGGCCCAAATCGTTCGATCTTCGTCGAACGATCGAACAGCCGATGTTCGAGTCGAACGTATGTTCGACTCGAACACCGAGCTCATCCCTACTGGAAAATGATTGAAAAAGTAATTGACAGATTGATGCAGTTTAATTCCTGACAACTGTTCTTGGATTAAAAACTCCCCAAAAAAGTCACAGAACTGCTAAATGTCCAGAGTTAATGTTTACCGGGGGTTTAACAATGAGCTGCAACTGTTGCTTCCCTTATGGTAAAAGATTGGTCATTGGTATTCAAGAGTTACGATATAAATTTGCTCCTTAGGCTTAAGTACCTGGAAAAATTTCCTTCAGGTGTTGTAACCATACACAGTTTTTTTTTTACAGTATGCGACTGACCCATCCTTAGGCTGGGTTCACACTAGTGCGACACGACATCCGTCCTACTTTGGATCCGACTTTGCCCTGCGACATGAAGCCGACATATGTCCGACTTTCAATGAACGGGGATCCGACTTGGATCCCCGCCAATATCAGGCACTGTGTTTGGTATGAATCTTGAGGAGGAACTCCAGGCCAAATTTTAAATTAAAAAAACGGCGCGGGTTCCCCTCCAGAGGCACACCAGGCCCTTGGGTCTGGTCTGGATTTGAACAGGCGCCACTACGCCGAAAAAACGGCGTGGGGGGTCCCCCCAAAATCCAAACCAGACCCTTATCCGAGCACACAACCTGGCCGGCCGCAGGGGAAGAGGGGGGGACGAGAGAGCGCCCCCCCTCCCTCCTGAACCGTACCAGGCCGCATGCCCTCAACATGGGGGGTTTGGTGCTCTGGGGCAGGGGGGCGACCTGCGGCCCCCCCCACCCCAGAGCACCCTGCCCCATGTTGATGAGGACAGGGCCTCTTCCCGACAACCCTGGCCGTTGGTTGTCGGGGTCTGCGGGTGGGGGGGCTTATCGGAATCCGGGAGCCCTCTTTAATAAAGGGGCCCCCGGATCCCGGCCCCCCACCCTATGTGAATGAGTATGGGGTACATCGTACCCCTACCCATTCACCTGGTGGGAAAAAATTGCAATAAAAAAACACTACACAGGTTTTTAAAGTAATTTATTACACAGCTCCGGGGGTCTTCTTCCGACTTCCGGGGGTCTTTTCCGACTTCGGGGGTCTCCGGTGTCGTCTCCGCGCTCTCCGGTTCTTTCTTCCCGTTGTCTCGTCCGGCTCTCCGTTGTCCTTCTGCCGGCCCCTCCACTAACTTCTTGGTAGCTCTTTCGCTAGTGGAGGGGCCGGTCTTCCCGTCGCCGTCGGCGTCTTCTTCCCTCTTCTCCTTCTCGATGTTGACGCGTCGCCTCCTCCCGCTGTAATACTGGCTCTCCGCTCCGCTCCGCATTAATATAGGCTTCTCATGACGTCACAGTCACATGTTCCCATGACGTCACAGTCACATGCTCCGGGGCCATGTGCCCCGGAACATGTGACTGTGACGTCATGAGAAGCCTATATTAATGCGGATCGGAGCGGAGAGCCAGTATTACAGCGGGAAGAAGCGACGCGTCAACATCGAGAAGGAGAAGAGGGAAGAAGACGCCGACGGCGACGGGAAGACCGGCCCCTCCACTAGCGAAAGAGCTACCAAGAAGTTAGTGGAGGGGCCGGCAGAAGGACAACGGAGAGCCGGACGAGACAACGGGAAGACCGGGCCTCTGTTAGCAAGAGAGCTAAAAAGAAGTTAGCGGAGGCCCGGCGGAAGAAAGAACCGGAGAGCGCGGAGACGACACCGGAGACCCCCGAAGTCGGAAAAGACCCCCGGAAGTCGGAGGAAGACCCCCGGAAGTCGGAAGAAGACCCCCGGAGCTGTGTAATAAATTACTTTAAAAACCTGTGTAGTGTTTTTTTATTGCAATTTTTTTCCACCAGGTGAATGGGTAGGGGTACGATGTACCCCATACTCATTCACATAGGGTGGGGGGCCGGGATCCGGGGGCCCCCTTATTGAAGGGGGCTCCCGGATTCCGATAAGCCCCCCGCCCGCAGACCCCGACAACCAACGGCCAGGGTTGTCGGGAAGAGGCCCTGTCCTCATCAACATGGGGGGCAGGGTGCTCTGGGGTGGGGGGGCCGCAGGTCGCCCCCCTGCCCCAGAGCACTAAACCCCCCATGTTGAGGGCATGCGGCCTGGTACGGTTCAGGAGGGAGGGGGGGCCTGGTTCACACTGGGGCGACAAACGCTCCGACATTGGGAGCTCATGTCGCATGACGTGTGAAAATCAATGTTTCCCTATGGGAGCCGTCTTAACTGGTCCGACACATGTCGGTCCGACTTTGAGAATGCTCCCTGTACTACTTTGGTCTGACTTTGATCCGACTTCAGCCCATTGACTATCATTGAAGTCGGATCAAAGTCGGACCGCAGTCTTGCATGGTCCGACTTTGGCATGCGACTTTTGCTCTGCTGCTCTTGAGGGGGAACTCCAGGCCAAATTTTAAATAAAAAACCGGCGTGGGTTCCCCTCCAGGAGCATACCAGGCCCTTGGGTCTGGTCTGGAAACCTGTGTAGTGTTTTTTTATTGCAATTTTTTTCCACCAGGTGAATGGGTAGGGGTACGATGTACCCCATACTCATTCACATAGGGTGGGGGGCCGGGATCCGGGGGCTCCCTTATTGAAGGGGGCTCCCGGATTCCGATAAGCCCCCCGCCCGCAGACCCCGACAACCAATGGCCAGGGTTGTCGGGAAGAGGCCCTGTCCTCTTCAACATGGGGGCAGGGTGCTCTGGGGTGGGGGGGCCGCAGGTCGCCCCCCTGCCCCAGAGCACCAAACCCCCCATGTTGAGGGCATGTGGCCTGGTATGGTTCAGGAGGGAGGGGGGGCCGCTCTCTCGTCCCCCCCTCTTCCCCTGCGGCCTGCCAGGTTGTGTGCTCGGATAAGGGTCTGGTTTGGAATATTGGGGGGACCCCCACGCCGTTTTTTCGGCGTAGGGGTGCCCGTTCAAATCCAGACCAGACCCAATGGCCTGGTATGCTCCTGGAGGGGGAACCCACGCCGTTTTTTTTTAATTTTAAATTTGGCCTGGAGTTCCCCCTCAAGATTCATACCAAACACAGTGCCTGATATTGGCGGGGATCCAAGTCGGATCCCCGTTCATTGAAAGTCGGACATATGTCGGCCTCATGTCGCAGGGCAAAGTCGGATCCAAAGTAGGACGGATGTCGTGTCGCACTAGTGTGAGGTGGTGGCTGCATTTGTTTTATTTTTTTCAGAGCTTTTTTCAGCAAGTACAGAAAAAATGCCAGTTTATTCTAAGAGAAAAATGGCTACCGGACTACAGCAAAATGGCAGCGATACACTTCCTGTATAGACATTTGAAATCACAGTGTGTATGCTGCCGGACCCGGCAATATGGCTGCCGTTTAACAGCTCTATTCAATTCAATCTAATTGAGATGTGTGTGTGTGTGTGTGTGTGTGTATATATATATGTATATATATATATATATATATATATATATATATATATACACACACACTGTATGGGAATTGTTGCAATCAGCACTCTTTGACCCCTGAGGATGTGCTAGAGAGAAAAACACATTGGGTCTAAAAAATTGCAGTTTTCTCGTAATGAAAAACGGTCGTGTGTACGCGGCATAAGAATTTTCACACAAACTTTTGTTTGAAATTCTAATAGTATATTCCCAGTTCAACCCCTTCTCACCGAGGTAACACATATATGCGGCCACACTGCACTGTTTTTTTTTCTTCCGTTGGGCCACATAAATGCGTATGAGACTGGGGTCTCACCGAGAGCTCCAGGTCCCGTACTAATGATCGGCACCCGGATTTGCTGATTCTGATTGGCTACCACAGTGATCGGTCACTGTGAGCCCCACCCCTGTTTTTTTTTTCTCTCTCTGTGAATGGAGAGGAAAGATACAATGTACCCTACTCTTTCCTTGCAGAGAGGGAGTGTAAAAAATAAATAAATAAATGATAAAAAATAAAATAAAGAACAAATACCTAGATCAAGGTTAGATCTAGGTCAGTGCCAGGGTTAGTGTTTGGGTCAAATAATGGTCAAAGGTCAGGGTTAATATATTTTGGGCAGGATTTTTTTTTATAAATTAGCATCAGTGTATTTTAGGTAGGACAAAAAAAAAGCAGCAAAATGTGCACTATTGTTTCTGAGCTATACTACGGGTACAACCAACAACTGACTTACACATATGTGGTATCTCCGCGATTGTCAGAAGCAGGAGAATTTATTTTGGGTAGTTCTTTGGTGGGTTATGGTAGTAGCAAGAAATATACAGCTAAATAAAAACTACTACTATTACTTCTACTACTATTTTGGGCCAGTTTTCATTTGATAATAAAAAAAATCAGGAGATATTCATAACCATTTACTACCAAATGAGAGCCCAATTTTTCCAAAAAACAACGTATAATCCACCTGGATGCACAAAGTAGTTGTGATGATACAAACGGTTTTACTAACTCATGTCAAAATTGCAAAATTGTGCTTAGGCATTAAGATTTGTTTTACCCTCAGGCTGGGTTCACACTAGTGCGACACGACATCTGTCCTACTTTGGATCCGACTTTGCCCTGCGACATGAAGCCGACATATGTCCGACTTTCAATGAACGGGGATCCGACTTGGATCCCCGCCAATATCAGGCACTGTGTTTAGTATGAATCTTGAGGGGGAACTCCAGGCCAAATTTTAAATAAAAAAAAAACGGCGTGGGTTCCCCTCCAGAGGCATACCAGGCCCTTGGGTCTGGTCTGGATTTGAAGGGGCGCCCCTACGCCGAAAAAACGGCGTGGGGGTCCCCCCAGAATCCAAACCAGACCCTTATCCGAGCATGCAACCTGGCAGGCCGCAGGGGAAGAGGGGGGGATGAGAGAGCGGCCCCCCCTCCCTCCTGAACTGTACCAGGCCGCATGCCCTCAACATGGGGGGTTTGGTGCTCTGGGGCAGGGGGGTGACCTGCGGCCCCCCCACCCCAGAGCACCCTGCCCCCATGTTGATGAGGACAGGGCCTCTTCCCGACAACCCTGGCCGTTGGTTGTCGGGGTCTGCGGGCGGGGGGCTTATCGGAATCCGGGAGCCCCCTTCAATAAGGGGGCCCCCGGATCCCGGCCCCCCCACCCTATGTGAATGAGTATGGGGTACAAATTGCAATAAAAAAACACTACACAGGTTTTTAAAGTAATTTATTACACAGCTCCGGGGGTCTTCTTCCGACTCCGGCGCTCTTCTTCCGACTTCCGGGGGTCTTTTCCGACTTCGGGGGTCTCCGGTGTCGTCTCCGCGCTCTCCGGTTCTTTCTTCCGCCGGGCCTCCGCTAACTTCTTTTTAGCTCTTTTGCTAATGGAGGCCCGGTCTTCCCGTTGTCTCGTCCGGCTCTCCGTTGTCCTTCTGCCGGCCCCTCCATTAACTTCTTGGTAGCTCTTTCGCTAATGGAGGGGCCGGTCTTCCCGTCGTCGCCGTCGGCTTCTTCTTCCCTCTTCTCCTCCTCGATGTTGACGCGTCGCTTCCTCCCGCTGTAATACTGGCTCTCCGCTCCGCTCCGCATTAATATAGGCTTCTCATGACGTCACAGTCACATGTTCCGGGGCACATGGCCCCGGAGCCTGTGACTGTGACGTCATGGGAACATGTGACTGTGACGTCATGAGAAGCCTATATTAATGCGGAGCGGAGCGGAGAGCCAGTATTACAGCGGGAGGAAGCGACGCGTCAACATCGAGAAGGAGAAGAGGGAAGAAGACGCCGACGGCGACGACGGGAAGACCGACCCCTCCACTAGCGAAAGAGCTACCAAGAAGTTAGTGGAGGGGCCGGCAGAAGGACAACGGAGAGCCGGACGAGACAACGGGAAGACCGGGCCTCCGTTAGCAAAAGAGCTAAAAAGAAGTTAGCGGAGGCCCGGCGGAAGAAAGAACCGGAGAGCGCGGAGACGACACCGGAGACCCCCGAAGTCGGAAAAGACCCCCGGAAGTCGGAAGAAGAGCGCCGCAGTCGGAAGAAGACCCCCGGAGCTGTGTAATAAATAACTTTAAAAACCTGTGTAGTGTTTTTTTATTGCAATTTTTTTCCACCAGGTGAATGGGTAGGGGTACGATGTACCCCATACTCATTCACATAGGGTGGGGGGCCGGGATCCGCGGGCCCCTTATTGAAGGGGGCTCCCGGATTCCGATAAGCCCCCCGCCCGCAGACCCCGACAACCAATGGCCAGGGTTGTCGGGAAGAGGCCCTGTCCTCATCAACATGGGGGCAGGGTGCTCTGGGGTGGGGGGGCCGCAGGTCGCCCCCCTGCCCCAGAGCACCAAACCCCCCATGTTGAGGGCATGCGGCCTGGTACGGTTCAAGAGGGAGGGGGCCGCTCTCTCGTCCCCCCCTCTTCCCCTGCGGCCTGCCAGGTTGTGTGCTCGGATAAGGGTCTGGTTTGGATTTTGGGGGGACCCCACGCCGTTTTTTCGGCGTAGGGGCGCCCCTTCAAATCCGGACCAGACCCAAGGGTCTGGTATGCTCCTGGAGGGGGAACCCATGCCGGTTTTTTATTTAAAATTTGGCCTGGAGTTCCCCCTCAAGAGCAGCAGAGCACAAGTCGCATGCCAAAGTCGGATCATGCAAGACTGCGGTCCGACTTTGATCCGACTTCAATGATAGTCAATGGGCTGAAGTCGGATCAAAGTCGGACCAAAGTAGTACAGGGAGCATTCTCAAAGTCGGACCGACATGTGTCGGACCAGTTAAGACGGCTCCCATAGGGAAACATTGATTTTCACACGTCATGCGACATGAGCTCCCAATGTCGGAGCGTTTGTCGCCCCAGTGTGAACCAGGCCTCAGGCGTGAAGGAGTTAAGGAACATCTTCAATATTACTTCAGGCGACACTTACCTTAGGATTGCTTCTCTATTATTATTATTATTATTATAATACATGATTTATATAGCTCCAACAGTTTGCGCAGCGCTTTACAACTTTAGGGCAAACGGTGCAGTTACAATACAATGCAATACATGAGGAATTAGAGGGCCCTGCTCGTTAGAGCTTACAATCTAAAAGATGTCCAAGTACTGTATATAAACCATCTACTTTAGATTTTATAGCCATGCTCATATATTAAATGGATCTGCCATGTTTGTGTCAACATCCACAGTAATCCTCTAAATAAGCCTTAAATCTGATAATTTAATTAATACCCTTCCAAGAACAGCTTTAAACGAAATATTTGAATAAAAATTCTTCACCATCTCAGAGTCCGACTATTTCTTTTCTGAATTCTGACACATAAACACAATACTTTCAGACCTGCTATGCTGAGGCCCCTAAGGAGATTAATTATCAGGTAGATCGGGTTCATGGTGTTAACGCGTTCACTACCAGAGGGGTGCCGGGGCTATGGGAGCAGTGATAAGCTTGTGCCACATTCTAGGGTATTTGGCAGCTTACTATCTGTGTACTTGGCACCTTTTGCACTTTGCAGCAATATTTGCAAACATTTGACCATGTCTGCATAAAAAGGGTCATCTTAGTAATTTAGGACAGAGCCTGACCTCTGCACTAGCTCTGTAATGAATCTGATCTCCTAGCCAAAACATTTGATGCTGAACTGCCAAACTTCCATAAAGAGAAATCGACACAGGAGGAGGGCTGGAATGAGCCTGTAACTGGACCTTAGGAACGTTAAGTAAAAGGATTCCACGCTATTACCGCTGAGCACAGAGACACAGGGTTTATCTCTTTCTCTTTATATATACACCTCGCTATCACTTGTAAATCCACTGTAAAACTCTGCAGGGAAAAATCTGCACTCATACAAGCTGGTGTTTATAGATTGCCATTTGCACATGCCCATCCTATGAGAAGCTGTACGCTCTGTATATCAATAAAAATATATGATGTTATTGGTAATCATGGAAAAAACATTTATTAAACAGGTGCAAAAACAGTGATGTTTAGAAACCAATGATCAATTAGCTGTCAGCAGTTTAGTGTACTAAGCTGGTTTCTGATTGGTTCGTATGTCAGGGGTGCAACTATGATAGGGCCCTTGAAGTTAAGTTTCTTCTTTCTGCTGAAAAATTCAGACACATATCATTTTTTAGAGCCCAGTTGTAGTTGTGCACGTGTGTGTGTGTAAGCAAATGTGCAGCTTTGTGCACATTAACAAGCGGTGTATGCGTGTTGCACTGCATTGCAATTACTTTTCAAAGACACCCCGGGATGCATACAAGGCCAAAACAGACACACCCACCCCTCAATAGAGAGCACAAGAGTTACCTTGCATTACCTCTTTCTCTAGGGTAAAAGGAAAATCAGCTGCACACATGTTGTCACTATTCCAGACAACAAGTCAGGAAAAAATGTTGACGCGTTTCACACGTGCATTTTGTGTTTAATCATAACCAAGGAGATGTCTGAGAGTCAGCTATTTAAGTGCATGCCCTATGAAAATGCACCTGTCCTGCAGCAAATTGGGTGTCTGACTATCTCCTGCTGAACGTTTGGACACAATGGGGGTTATTTACGAAAGGAAAATCCACTTTGCTCTACAAGTGCAAACTACAAGTGCAAAGTGCACTTGAAATTGCACTGAAAGTGCACTTGGAAGTGCAGTCACTGTAGATCAAAGGGGGACATGCACGGGAAATAAAAAACAGCATTTTAGCTTGCACATGATTGGATAATAAAATCAGCAGAGCTTCCCCTCATTTCAGATCTACCCCTCAGATTTACAGAGACTGCACTTCCAAGTGCACTCTCAGTGAAATTTCAAGTGCACTTGTAGTTTGCACTTGTAGTTTGCACTTGTAGTGCAAAGTAGATTTGCCTTTCGTAAATAACTCCCTTTGAGTTAAAATCATGAATTAATGTGTACACAAATAATCAAAAAGAAAAAGGAGAGAAATCATAAGAAAACAGCAGATAAGTATCAACAAATATCCACACATGTCAATAGACAATAGATATCAATTGAAAGAGATCAGGACACAATTATATAGTAATGGGTATGAAACATGCAGTGTATTAGGCTCTGTTCACATCTAGGCGTTGCTATATTACAGACGTTTTTTCTGGTGTTTTCAGTGTTTTTGTACAGGCGTTATCAAGGTTAAAAGGTCACCAATGTAAAAGCAGTAAAACGCCTGTAATCTGCCAAAAGAGAAGCTCATGTCATTTTTGGAGCGACGGTCACTTTGCTTTAGGCGACAGAACGCTCAGATGTGAACAAGGGCCATTGAAATGAATGGGATTTGTCTTGTTGGGCATTTTTAGAGCTGAGGCTTAGAGCAGAAAAACGCCCAAAAACACCTAAATGTGAACAGAGCCTAAAAAATTAATTAACAGAATATAACCTATTTTTTTTCTCCCCTCCCTCTTTCTACTTTTGGGAGGAATTTAGGAAGGTCATTCTTACCATTTAGGCTCCAATTGTATCATGGCTATGTATATAAATGTATCGGGTGCCATTTGTGTATATATTAAATATGAATGTCTATTGAATTGTGGATTATTATGTAACTATTGTTTATAGGTTTCATGCCCAAAATGTCCTATAAGAGATTATATAATATAAATAAACATAATTTCCCAGTCACTTGACTTTCTTATTTGCTGCTATGTGCTTCATATAAAGTCCCACTTCTCGCTCTCTTTTTCTTATCAATCAATGACAGGGATGGAGGCAGCTTCACATAAAGTCCCAAAGCCTGCTTCATATAAAGTCCCAAAACCCCTTTCTTTCCCCTAAGCCTCATACACACGATCGGATTTTCAACGGACAAAGCGTAGGACTTTTGTCCGAAGGGCGTTGTCCATGAACTTGTCTTGCATACAAACGGCAAAGAATTGTCAGCCAACAAACACAAAACTACGTGTTTTTTCAGCTCTTTAGCGTCACCCTTTGGGAAACTTCTGCTAATGTTGTGTTATGGTTAGCATTGCTTCTGAGCGTGCATGTTTGTACTTTGGATTTTTTTCCGAAGGACTTCTGTACACACGATCGGATAATCCAACAGCACACATTTGTTGTGGGAAAATTTTTAAAGCATGCTATCCAACATTTGTTGTCGGAAAATCCGACAACAATTTTCCAATGGAGCATACAAACGGTCGGATTTTCCGACAACAGCCTGCCATCAAACAATTCCCGTCGGAAAATCCGATCGTGTTTATGAGGCTTTTGAATATAACCTACTGTCAGTAATAACTGTCCATTAGCTAGCCACACATGTACGAACTATGATTTTGAATTGAGATTTAAATAAATCAGAATAAAGATAGTAGTAATTAAATACCTGTAGCAGCGCTTTAGTCAAAATCTGGATTTGACATAACTTCCATATATTGTTCATACAGGGAATGGGGTGATGTAGAGGAGTACAGTAGTGTTGGGTATAGTAATCCGTGCACCTTCCACCAAAACTTCACTGCGTGAGGGGGTCTCCCCTCTAGGGGATGCACTCACCAAAATTCTGAATAGGATGCGCCTAATCACACTGATCATCCACCGCTGTACTTTCCACTCAGTTAGTAATCACACTTATGTAGAGGGTTCAGCAATCATATGTGGAAAAAAGAAATTGTCCGCATAGTGCAATATTGCTTTTTAAAGTTTATTGCAAACCAAAGATCCCCTTACATATTAAGTGTACCAAAAGACAATGCTTCTTATGCAAAAATTGAAGTGTGAGCGTAATCGCTCGGTTACCGCAGTAAACAGGGAAAGCCATCTGTGTACATCAGCCGATGGTGTTGTTTCCTGGTTCACCTGTGGTCCGTGGTCCGTGGTGCGGCACGCGTCACTTCCGGTTTGAGCAATCGAGATCACGTCTCTCATGGTTTGAGGGATGTGATCTCAGTGGCTCACACCGGAAGTGACGCGTGACGCTCCACGGACCACAGGTGAACCAGGAAACAACACCATCGGCTGATGTACACAGACGGCTTTCCCTGTTTACCGCGGCAACCGAGCGATTACGCTCACACTTCAATTTTTGCATAAGAAGCATTGACTTTTGGTACACTTAATATGTAAGGGGATCTTGGGTTTGCAATAAACTTTAAAAAGCAATATTACACTATGCGGACAATTAATTTTTTCCACATATGATTGCTGAACCCTCTACATAAGTGTGATTACTAACTGAGTGGAAAGTACAGCGGTGGATGATCAGTGTGATTAGGCGCATCCTATTCAAAATTTTGGTGAGTGCATCCCCTAGAGGGCAGACTCCCTCACGCAGTGAAGTTTTGGTGGAAGGTGCACGGATTACTATACCCAACACCAGTGCCGGCCCAAGACATTGTGCTGCCTGGTACCAAGAATTAAATGCTGCCCCCCCCAAAAAAAAATCACGCCCACCAAATACCCCACATTCATTATTTTATATCATGATAACTAAAGTGGACCTGTCATGGCTCTATACATGTAAAGGAGTATAAAAAGGACCTGTGCGTGGCTGGTGGCCGCAATCGCTTCAGAGAGCCAGAACGGGGATCTGTTAATGTAAACAGACAGATCCCTATTCTGACAGGGGAGGAGAGACAGATCTGCTCTTCCTAGTGATTAGGAACAGAGATCTCTCTCCTCCTACAGTCAGTCCCATTCCCCCCAGTTAGAAACACCTCCCAGGGAACACATTTAACCCCTTTCCTGCCAGTGACATTTACACAGTAATCAGTGCATTTTTATAGCACAGATCGCTGTATAAATGTCACTGGTCCCAAAAAAAGTGTCAAAAGTGTCTGATCTGTCCACCGCAATGTCACAGTCTAGCTAAAAATCGCAGATCACCAGACCCCGCTACACTAGTAAAAAAATAATAATAATAATAATAAAAATGCCATAAATCTACCCTCTATTTTGTAGACGGTATAACTTTTGCGCAAACTAATCAATATACACATTGCATTTTTTTTACCAAACATATGTAGAAGAATACATATCTACCTAAACTGATCAAGAAATGTTTATTTTTATTTTATTATGCTCCACTAGACCCTAGTCTCTTTATTGGCTACAGCCCTTAACCCTTCACGGATTTGCTTTTGGAATTAACTCTTCGCGGACTATGTTGTGTTCTTTTTGGACTCTGCATTAGTTTTCTTTTTAATTAATTTTTCATATATTAATTTTTCACATTTCAAGGTTTAACATTTATTTCACACATGGTTTTAACCACATAGCGCTGCACATTTTTTGAACACATGTGACCTATCTGACCCCTACACTGACCCCCTGACACACCTACGTGACACATGCACTGATTCACCTGACTCCTACTTCCTGCACTACTCACATTACACTGACCTACCTGACCATTACCCTGACCCCTACACTGACCTACCTGACACCTACACTGACCTACCTGACACCTACCTCACTCCTACTTCCTGCACTACTCACATTACACTGACCTGACAGCAACACTGACTATTACACTGACTGACACATACACTGACCCACCGACCTTACACCTACACTGACCTACTACACAGACCCACCTGACTCCTACAGTAGGAGTCCTACTTCCTGCACTACTCACACCCCACCCCACAGCTCGGTGCGAACCCATCCTTTGAGCACTCCTTACCTTTGCCTGCTCTTCACCAGGACTCTCCTCAGGACCTCAGCACTGGATGTGCAGAACTGCTTCGGCGTCCCAACTTCCCGCCAGCGCCATCCACCCGCAGCCCGCTCCATGGTGTCAGACGCTGCACGCCTGCACCTCCATGATCCCATCTCCACCGCGCCGTAACAAAGCAGAGGGACAGGCGGAGGGGAAGACAGCTCACACTTCCAGTGCTTGTCTCCCGCCACTATGTTCGTGTTTCCCGGCGCACTGTGATTGGGCGTATGGCGGTCATGTGCGGAGGCGGGACTTCTAGAGCGATCGCTGACAGGCCAGCCCCACGCCGCACATGACCTCCATTCGTCCAATCACAGGGCGCCGGACACTAAACATGGCGGCTGGAAAATCGGGGACACAGGAAAGGAAAATTAGTAGGAGACACGGAATGTCGCTGGCTGACGGGCGGCAATTTGCCGCCCCCCTTAAAGTGCCGCCTGGGACCGGGGTACCATCGGGTCCCATGGTAGGGCCGGCCCTGCCCAACACTACTGTACTCAGGGCCGGCCCTACCATGGGACCCGATGGTACCCCGGTCCCAGGCGGCACTTTAAGGGGGGCGGCAAATTGCCACCCGTCAGCCAGCGACATTCCGTGTCTCCTACTAATTTTCCTTTCCTGTGTCCCCGATTTTCCAGCCGCCATGTTTAGTGTCCGGCGCCCTGTGATTGGACGAATGGGGGTCATGTGCGGCGTGGGGCTGGCCTGTCAGCGATCGCTCTAGAAGTCCCGCCTCCGCACATGACCGCCATACGCCCAATCACAGTGCGCCGGGAAACACGAACATAGTGGCGGGAGACAAGCACTGGAAGTGTGAGCTGTCTTCCCCTCCGCCTGTCCCTCTGCTTTGTTACGGCGCGGTGGAGATGGGATCATGGAGGTGCAGGCGTGCAGCGTCTGACACCATGGAGCGGGCTGCGGGTGGATGGCGCTGGCGGGAAGTTGGGACGCCGAAGCAGTTCTGCACATCCAGTGCTGAGGTCCTGAGGAGAGTCCTGGTGAAGAGCAGGCAAAGGTAAGGAGTGCTCAAAGGATGGGTTCGCACCGAGCTGTGGGGTGGGGTGTGAGTAGTGCAGGAAGTAGGACTCCTACTGTAGGAGTCAGGTGGGTCTGTGTAGTAGGTCAGTGTAGGTGTAAGGTCGGTGGGTCAGTGTATGTGTCAGTCAGTGTAATAGTCAGTGTTGCTGTCAGGTCAGTGTAATGTGAGTAGTGCAGGAAGTAGGAGTGAGGTAGGTGTCAGGTAGGTCAGTGTAGGTGTCAGGTAGGTCAGTGTAGGGGTCAGGGTAATGGTCAGGTAGGTCAGTGTAATGTGAGTAGTGCAGGAAGTAGGAGTCAGGTGAATCAGTGCATGTGTCACGTAGGTGTGTCAGGGGGTCAGTGTAGGGGTCAGATAGGTCACATGTGTTCAAAAAATGTGCAGCGCTATGTGGTTAAAACCATGTGTGAAATAAATGTTAAACCTTGAAATGTGAAAAATTAATATATGAAAAATTAATTAAAAAGAAAACTAATGCAGAGTCCAAAAAGAACACAACATAGTCCGCGAAGAGTTAATTCCAAAAGCAAATCCGTGAAGGGTTAAGGGCTGTAGCCAATAAAGAGACTAGGGTCTAGTGGAGCATAATAAAATAAAAATAAACATTTCTTGATCAGTTTAGGTAGATATGTATTCTTCTACATATGTTTGGTAAAAAAAATGCAATGTGTATATTGATTAGTTTGCGCAAAAGTTATACCGTCTACAAAATAGAGGGTAGATTTATGGCATTTTTATTATTATTATTATTATTTTTTTACTAGTGTAGCGGGGTCTAGTGATCTGCGATTTTTAGCTAGACTGTGACATTGCGGTGGACAGATCAGACACTTTTGACACTTTTTTTGGGACCAGTGACATTTATACAGCGATCTGTGCTATAAAAATGCACTGATTACTGTGTAAATGTCACTGGCAGGAAAGGGGTTAAATGTGTTCCCTGGGAGGTGTTTCTAACTGGGGGGGAATGGGACTGACTGTAGGAGGAGAGAGATCTCTGTTCCTAATCACTAGGAAGAGCAGATCTGTCTCTCCTCCCCTGTCAGAATAGGGATCTGTCTGTTTACATTAACAGATCCCCGTTCTGGCTCTCTGAAGCGATTGCGGCCACCAGCCACGCACAGGTCCTTTTTATACTCCTTTACATGTATAGAGCCATGACAGGTCCACTTTAGTTATCATGATATAAAATAATGAATGTGGGGTATTTGGTGGGCGTGATTTTTTTTGGGGGGGGGCAGCATTTAATTCTTGGTACCAGGCAGCACAATGTCTTGGGCCGGCACTGACTGTACTCCTCTACATCACCCCATTCCCTGTATGAACAATATATGGAAGTTATGTCAAATCCAGATTTTGACTAAAGCGCTGCTACAATATTACTGAGGACTCTATAAATTTTGAGTGTTTTTAATATTGTCTTTTACATATTTTATTCTTTTAAGTGGCTGCTATTTTATCATTTTACAAGTCAGTATTGTATATGATTAGATTTTTTTGGACATTATTTATATATATATATATATATATATATTGTGACAGCAGGAAGGTAAAGTCACCTGGTTGCATCCAGGGGGGTAGATATATTTCGCCCAGATTCAGGCTTTACGCCGACTTATACAACTAGGTGGAGAGTTGTATAAGCCCAGCTGAGGCTAGTGGGCTCATGGATGACTCATACCTCTAGGGAGAGTGTGGGGCGTCGTGCAGACAGGGAGTTGATGAGACCAGCTGAAGCTTGTCAGCTCATTTAGGCCTCTATAAGAACTCCCAGATTCATTAGGTGTTAGCTCATGCCTGGACCCAGACCTGTGTGGACTGTCTAGGGAGAGTGAACCCCTGTGCGGTGAGACAAAGCCTGTGTGGCTATTTGCTTGGACATTTAAAACCAGGGACTTAGGGACTAGGACAGCACTAGGCTGATCCCAGTTGTTAGTTAGGAAACCTGTATGTTTACTCAGAGGTCAAGTTGACCAGGATTTATTTTATTTATGTTTCTTTTGCTTTGCTGTGTTTTGTCACTGTAAATAGAAAATAAACCACACCTTTTTGATTTTGAAAACCACAACCTCCGTTTGCTGGGCCTGTTTTTGTGTGGGAAGCCCATCCCGGGGGTCACACACACCCGCTGCCGAGCTAACCCCCTCACAGTTGGTGGAGAATGCAGGCAGTTTTTTTTTAAGCCAGCATGGAGGAGATACTGAAACAGCTGGCTCTAGCAAATGCCAATCAACAGCAGACAAATGCAGGTTTGCAAAGGAGCCTTGCAGCCCAGCAGCAAGCTCATCAACAGAGCCTTGCAGCTCAGCAACAAGCCCAGCAGCAATCTGAGGCCCGCTTCATAGACCTGTTACAGAAGCAAGAGCAGAGACTACAACAAATGGAAGCAGTAATGCAGCAACGTCCGCAGACCAGTGAGGAAAGCCGTCCCACTAATACCGCGTCCTTTGGGGTGAGTCGTTTATTGACAAAAATGACTGGAGAGGATGATCCAGAGGTATTTTTGACCACATTTGAAAGGACCGCGGAAAGAGAAAAGTGGCCTGAGGAGCAGTGGGCTGGACTGGTGGCTCCTCTGTTAACTGGTGAATCGCAGAAAGCTTACTATGACCTAGAGCCTAACCAAGCAAAAGACTATGTGATGCTAAAAGCTGAAATTTTGGCAAGGCTGGGTGTCACCCAGGCTGTCCGGGCTCAGCGTGTGCATAACTGGACTTTCCAGCTTGGAAAACCCCCCCAGGTCTCAAATGTATGATCTCATTCACCTGAGCAGAAAGTGGCTACAGCCAGAGACTTTGTCCGCACCAAAGATTGTGGAACGTGTTGTAATGGATCGGTTTTTGAGAGCTCTTCCTACTGCCATCCAAAAGTGGGTAAGCCATGGAGACCCAGAGACGGCCGATGGTCTTGTGGATCGTGTGGAGAAATACTTGGCTACAGAGAACCTGACGGCCTCTTCCAGAGACACTCGGACTTTCCACCCTAAGACCAGACCATCCCCAGGGGCGGATAAGAGGATTCCAAGGGGTGAGGGTGGAGAGAGTGAGAGGGTGGGAGCTCTACCCCAAGTTTGGCGAGAACAGCCTGGGAAATCAGCGGCTCAAGAGGCGGCAAGAAGGATCGTTTGCTACCGCTGCCGGCAAGCGGGACATATTGCAGCCAATTGCCCGGTTATGGAGGAACCCATGCAGTGTGACTTTCTGACGGGCAGACGTCAGTCGCTGTGTGCGACAGTCGCATGCACTGCCATTCGAGGAACTGAGAAACATTTATGCAAAATGTGTGTTAATGGTAGAAATGTTGTGGTATTGCTGGATTCAGGTAGCCTTGTGACCCTGATAAAGGCTGAGTTAGTTAAAACAGAGGTCTTTGGGAATAGCAAGGTAGCTGTTATTTGTGTGCATGGGGACACCCGAGAGTATCCAGTGACTACAGTGTGTTTCGAGACCCCCAAAGGTACCCTCTCTCATCCAGTGGGCTTAGTATCTCAGTTACCGCATGACGCCATTGTGGGAAGGGATTTTCCGAAGTTCTGGGAACTGTGGGATGATCCTGAGCCCCCCACTGGTGCCCCTATGTACCAGGAATGTGATAGCCAGAACTCCCCTGAGAGTGGTGAGGACTCTCCGGAATTTCCCTTATCAGTATTGGCAGGGGAGACTCAAGAAACTGGAGAGGAGCCCACCTCCTCAGACGAAAACCTACCGTCTGTGGAGTTTTCTGATCTTGAGGTTCACAGGGAAAACTTTGCCACAGAACAGTTGAAAGACCCCGCCCTAATAAAGGCACGGGAAAACGTAGTGAAAATAGATGGCGAGTTAGTGAACCCAGATAATACCTGCACTTACCCATACTTCAGCGTAGAGAAGGACCTACTGTATCGGGTGGCAAAAAGGGCAGAAGAAACCGTTGAGCAGCTTGTGGTGCCCAAACCTTACAGGAAGTTGGTGTTGGAGTTGGCCCATGGGCACATTCTTGGAGGTCATCTGGGGACAGAGAAAACCCGAGAGAGGGTATTACAGAGATTCTATTGGCCGGGGGTGATGAAGGACATAGAAAATTATTGTTCCTCCTGCCCTGTGTGTCAGAGGTCGGCCCCGATGCCACATTTCCGTAGCCCGCTGGTCCCTCTACCCATCATTGAGGTCCCGTTTGAGAGGATCGCCATGGATTTGGTAGGGCCTATAATCAAGTCCGCTAGGGGGCACCAGTACATATTAGTTATAATGGACTATGCCACCCGTTATCCAGAAGCGATCCCTCTCCGAAATACCTCGGCCAAAACCATAGCCAAAGAGCTATCTCTTGTGTTTAGCCGGGTGGGTATTTGTAAAGAACTGCTTACGGACCAAGGTACACCCTTTATGTCCCGGGTTATGAAGGAGCTGTGTAAATTGTTCAAAGTGACGCAATTACGTACATCTGTGTATCACCCCCAAACCGATGGGCTGGTTGAAAGATTCAACAAAACCCTAAAACAAATGTTGAAGAAAGTGGTGGATAGAGATGGAAAGGATTGGGACTGTCTACTTCCTTATCTGATGTTTGCTATTACGGAGGTGCCCCAATCCTCTACGGGATTCTCCCCCTTTGAGTTACTGTATGGGAGACACCCAAGAGGGCTGTTGGATATTGCCAAGGAAACTTGGGAAAGTGAGAGTTCTCCCCACAGGAGTGTGATTGAGCATGTCGCCCTGATGCAAGACCGAATTGCACAGGTAATGCCCATCGTGAAGGAACATTTGGCCCAAGCGCAGTTAGCACAGCAGAGAGTGTACAACCGTGGAGCCAAGACCCGTACCTTTTCCCCGGGGGATAGGATACTGGTACTTGTCCCTACGGTTGAAAGTAAATTCCTTGCCAAATGGCAAGGCCCCTATGAGATAATGGAAAAAGTGAGCGAAGTGAATTACAAGGTCAGACAACCAGGAAGGCGAAAGCCCGAACAGATCTATCACGTTAATCTGTTGAAAGCCTGGAGGGATAGAGAGTCCCTAGTCGCAGACACTTGGTCACCAGCTCAAACTGGTTGCGTGATTCCTGAGGTTGGAATAGCAGCCACCTTGTCACAACCCCAACAACAGGAGGTTAAGGAGTTTGTGCTTCGCAACAAGGAGGTATTCTCTGAGCTGCCGGGACAAACATCTGGGGTAGAGCATGACATCATTACCCCGCCCGGTGAAAGGGTGAAGTTAAAACCCTATCGGATCCCAGAGGCCCGACGGGAGGCAATACGGGAGGAAGTACAGAAAATGCTGAACTTAGGGGTGATAGAGGAGTCCCAAAGTGATTGGTCTAGTCCCATTGTGTTGGTGCCTAAACCGGATGGGAGCTGGCGATTTTGTAACGATTTTCGTCAGTTGAACAAAGTTACAAAATTTGACACCTACCCCATGCCACGTATAGATGAGTTGATCGACCGGCTGGGAACAGCCCGATACATGACGACTCTTGACCTCACAAAAGGGTATTGGCAAATCCCCCTGGCCAAGTCGGCCAAAGAGAAAACCGCATTTGTAACCCCAGACGGGGCGTTCCAATACAAAAGAATGCCGTTCGGGTTACAGAATGCGCCGGCCACATTCCAGCGGAAAATGGACCAGATGCTGAGGCCCCATCGGAAGTATGCTGCGGCTTACCTGGATGACGTAATTGTCCATAGCACAGATTGGGCCTCACATCTGCCAAAAGTGCAAGCAGTCCTGGACTCTGTTCGGGAAGCGGGGTTTACGGCTAACCCCAAGAAGTGTACCATTGGGCAGGAGGAGGCCAAATATCTTGGGTACACCATTGGGAGGGGAGTAATAAAACCCCAACTCAACAAAGTCGAGGCCATCCAGAGTTGGCCACGTCCCAACAGCAAGAAGCAGGTACGAGCCTTTCTGGGAATCGCTGGGTATTATCGGCGATTCATTCCCCACTTTGCTTCTAAGGCTGTGCCCCTAACCAACCTGACGAAGGGGAAAGGGTCGGTCATGATTAAATGGACCCCCGAGGCTGAGGCAGCATTCCAATTCTTGAAACAAGCCTTATGTAGCCAGCCAGTGTTGTACTCACCCGACTTCTCTAAAGACTTTGTCATACAAAGTGATGCGTCAGATGTGGGGTTAGGAGCAGTATTGTCCCAGGTCTGGAACGGGGAAGAGCACCCAGTCATTTACCTCAGCAGGAAGTTGAAGTCCCATGAGGTAAATTACGCCACCGTTGAAAAGGAGTGTTTAGCGGTGAAGTGGGCTCTAGATTCCCTTCGGTACTACCTGCTAGGTAGGCACTTTGACATGGTTACGGATCACGCTCCGTTAAAGTGGATGGCTCAAAACAAGGAAACAAATAGAAGAGTGAATAGGTGGTTCCTGGCCCTCCAGGAATTCAACTTCACAGTAAAGCATCGCCCTGGCGTTCAAATGGGGAATGTGGATGCTTTGTCTCGAGTACATGAATGCCTGATTGCTGGTGTTCCAACCCAGAGATTAAAACAAGAGGGGGGGGGGTATGTGACAGCAGGAAGGTAAAGTCACCTGGTTGCATCCAGGGGGGTAGATATATTTCGCCCAGATTCAGGCTTTACGCCGACTTATACAACTAGGTGGAGAGTTGTATAAGCCCAGCTGAGGCTAGTGGGCTCATGGATGACTCATACCTCTAGGGAGAGTGTGGGGCGTCGTGCAGACAGGGAGTTGATGAGACCAGCTGAAGCTTGTCAGCTCATTTAGGCCTCTATAAGAACTCCCAGATTCATTAGGTGTTAGCTCATGCCTGGACCCAGACCTGTGTGGACTGTCTAGGGAGAGTGAACCCCTGTGCGGTGAGACAAAGCCTGTGTGGCTATTTGCTTGGACATTTAAAACCAGGGACTTAGGGACTAGGACAGCACTAGGCTGATCCCAGTTGTTAGTTAGGAAACCTGTATGTTTACTCAGAGGTCAAGTTGACCAGGATTTATTTTATTTATGTTTCTTTTGCTTTGCTGTGTTTTGTCACTGTAAATAGAAAATAAACCGCACCTTTTTGATTTTGAAAACCACAACCTCCGTTTGCTGGGCCTGTTTTTGTGTGGGAAGCCCATCCCGGGGGTCACACACACCCGCTGCCGAGCTAACCCCCTCACAATATATATATACATAATCTTTGCTCATAAACCTGAATTGTTTTGCCTGAAGCGCTGGGCGGTGCTTTGGTAGTTAGGGCGATTTTAAGCAGTCTATGGACAGTTGGACACTAATAGCCACTGAATAATAAAGAAATGGGCCAAATAAATAGACATCTGTATGTAAACATCATAAAAGTCAGTATTTCCACGGGCTATCATAAAAAGTTGAACATGGAGAGGAACAGGTGGGCAATCGAGATGGTGGGGGATATCCCCTCTCATGACCTCTTTCTCTATCTTGCACACACCCTTAGCATCTACCATAGAGATAAATAAGCTGTCTCCAGAATTTTTGGTTATCTTTGGCATGATTGCAAAGTTCTACACCTTTCTGGCGGAGTTCAGTGCTGCATTGTGGAAATGACTCACAGTCTAAAAGGGATCTGTACATAGCCAGGCAATCAGGAACTCTGGTTATGTAGGCATCTCAAGTGTTGCTACCACAAACACGTAAGTGTAAAGGGCCCCGTAGTGTCCTTACTAATAGCCAGATGTCATAGCAGACATTTCACATACACACGTACCTATTGCCTGCTATGTGTACCCTTTTGCACATCAAAAAGCTGTGGCCAGATATTGTGGTATACTGTATATAACAGATTTTTTACAAGGGTTTTTATTGACAGCAGCATCAAAAACTTAAGCATATTCAATGGGGGTATACATTCCCCCACCTTGATGCAAAATAAAGGTAAAAAAGGAAGAGGTCCTAGGCAACATAGGTTATAGAACAAATCCTTGAGTACTGTACAAAAATGTTCTTATATTTTACCTACGGAAAGTGGTTGTAAACCTCAGACACAAAATATAACCAAAGCATATCCTTCTATACTGTCTACTTGTCTCTCCAAGAGTTAATTGGCGATGGGAGAGGAGAGCTTCAGCACACAGCCTGTGATTGACATCAATAGCTGTGTATGTTTCCTATGTACTGTGAGCAGAGGTGTGTGTCCTTTCCCTCCAATCAGGACTCACTGAGCTCTGTAGTGTATGACTTTGGCTCCCACCCCCCTGTTTTTCAGAGCTGAGAGATGCTGTGTAAAATGTGTATTTTAGGAGGCTGTATAGAAGAAATGGCTGCAGATAAACAGGTGCAACTTATGTAGGAGGATCTGTTTCATCTCTGTGTATCACATGAGGCCAGTCACTTCACTGAGTATATGTAAGGGTTTACAACCACTTTAAGGTATTGTAGAAATCCGTCTTATGGATTTGTCAGAGGATCAAACTTTGATTTATTTAACTGGATTTTTTTTTCAAGAGATATTGGGGCTATTTACTGACAGCAAACAGACTGTCCACTTTCCAAGGGAAGCTGCATTTTGCAAGATAATTTTCCCTAGAACTTAATGATTTAAGTGAAGCTTTTCAGACTTCCATCATTTTCTACATTCCACATTTATTAAGCTCTGATGAAAATTCCTTTGCAAAGTCTTACCTCCCATATAGGGAAAGGGGACAGTGTATCTGCAAAGTGTCCTCCCCAAACCCCCCTATACTCACCTTACCTGTGCTCCCTTGTCGTCATTCCTTCCTCCCCAACAGTCAGTGACAATATACTTCCAGACAGGTATCTTTTCTGTGATAGTCCATAAATCTAGGAGCCATGACCAGAGGAGTGAAGTCACTTCTCACCAGTGATTTCTGTGCCAACTTCAGAGGAGGAAGAATCAGCGAGGGAGCACAAGTAAGATGTGTATGTAGCGGGGTCCTCAATTTAAGAGAAGTGTTTGAGAGGTAGTTTACTCAAGCACCCTAATTTGTCAGGGATTTTGCAACCATTTCTAGCCACAGGGAGAGTATCGGTGTGCTGTGCAGTTCCCTGTGGCCTACAGGTGGCGCTGCCATGGTAGGCTAGGGTTGAACCGCTGATACAGTGCTGTGCCTTGTGTGTCCCCTCTCGGCAGCCATACGGTGGGAGTGGTCTACCTGCTAGGCATGCCGGGAGAGGATATAAAAGGGGCACACGCTGCCTGTTCAGGGTTCTGTCAGCGGGGTCCTACCCCAGGTTCTTGTTCCTGTCCGCCCCGGGCACCTTTGGCCCGGGGGCGGGTTGTCGTTGGTTCGGTCGTCGGGAGTCCTACTCCCAGGGAGTGTTCCGGTTCCATCCTGGGCACCTTTAGCCCAGGGTGAGGTACTATTGTGCTGTTCCTGTCCGCCCTGTGTATGTAAGCCCAGGAATCGCAGTGGAGGCCTGGGGCCCAGCACCTTTGGCTGGGGTCCGCCAGGGATCGAGGAATCTCAGGGTGCCGCCTTACGAGGGGACCCGTACCTAGGACGAGGAGGCCGGGAAGGAACTTTCCGAAGACCCAGTGCAGTGTCATGGTGACGGTAGGGTCCCTGTAACTCTCCAGAGGGATGTCTTCTCCTAAAAAAAGGACCATAGCTAAAGAAGGGGATCAGTTTCATCAGGTCTGTGGCAGAGACCAAAGACTGTGAGCCTAGTTAAATTTTCTTGAGAATCTGAGCGAACATCTGTAACGTTTGTGCCTGGACCTTCTCCACACCTTGTATTGTTCTATTTCTTGCTCCAACCTTTTTCCTATCAGAGACTGTGTTATTGCTAAGAGAAAATAAACTCTGAGTTGGAGTTTCAGCTTGTGTGGACATTCACTTTACTGGGAAGTCAAGGACTTGTCTCTAGTTATCATAGAGGTGAGAATAAGGCTTTGGAGGTTTTCATGTTCTGACCATGGAAGACCCAACAACAACACCGCTCAACCTCCTCGCACAGGAGGGTACGGGCTGTTAGTGCGGTGTGCCTCTCTCTTCCTGCGAGGAGCCAAAGTTAATGCAGGTAAAGGAAGGGGTCTGTGCGCTGCACGTGGGGGCTCGAGTCCGGGATTTCTACTGCAGAAAAAGTGTGAAAAAGTGTTGGAAACCCCCCAGAGTTTGAACTTTATTCCCCTGTGTAATTCTGTGGAGGTCAGCCATATTGAGAGAAAAGTGTCTGTGCCACGAGGATAACCCATGCTGCGTAGTTCGTGGGCGTGTCTACAGAGGAAAGGCCTGCGAACACTGCAGAGAGATGGGAGGAGCCATGCCATGTGAGGAGTTGCAAGTGGTGGCTTTGGCGCCAAAGGGACAGTGCGACATGGATCGGCAAGCAGGTAACATGGCGTCTGATGCCTCATGGGTTCCGGCTACTTCTACCATGAATGTGACCACGTTTGCTGCTTCTGTGACTGACACGGGGATTCGGCTGAAGCCTCGGGGTCGCTTCGCTCTTTATGTTTGCAAAGAGACGGAGGCCCTTGGAGTGGTTTGTCCCGGTTGTCAGGGACTGGTGGTGCATCTTAGACCGTTTGGAAGATGTGAACGGTGCAAGGAGTTCCTGTTCGAGGTGGAGCAGCCTACTGAAAAACCTCGGGCCTTTTGTTTGAACTGCCTTACGGGCGCCACCACTTTAGAAGAAGAAGAAACCAGAGCTTCTGCGGCCATCCTTACGCGCACTGTCGGGACTTCGGAGGAAGTGGCAATTGTGAATGTTCCGGTGATTGAGGAACCTGAGTTGGAGAGACCGGAGGATGTTGCTTCGGTGACCACTGGATCCTCGCTTCCGCCGCCCAGGAGGAAGATCGGCTTCCTAAAAGCTTCCTGCAGCCATGGTGGAGCTACACCCCAGCGCTTGCTCGGATCGGATGCTTCCAGTAGAAAAAGTTCCGGACATCCTGCTTCAGCTACAAGCCGAGGTAAGCTGTGGAAAGGTGCCTTGGACAAGGTCCGAAGTGTCGGGGATCCCAGGGCTATTGAACTTGTTCAAGGCGGTGACTCGTCGTCTACCCGGAGTTACCTGCCAGCAGAGGAATGTGATACCTCCGACCTGGAGTCAGTCTCCGATGCGGGAGATGATGCAGCCATCGATGAGGTATTTGAAAGAGAAGGGTTGGGATAAGGTACCCCTGTCCTCGTCCCGTAGGAAAAGAGACTCGCCCATGCTTACTGGGGATACTACACCCCAAGTGGAGGCCCTGGAGCCTGAGGAGGGATCTGTCTCACCGTCTGCACTTCCACCCCTTGTGACATCTGCATCTGCTAGTGTAGTATCAAGAGTGTAATTGCGGGCCCCTGTGTCTGGCCCAGAGGCAGTGAAAGTGCCTCGACACCCAGATGCCATCGTTCTGCCAGGTGTAGGAGATCGAGCAACCATGCCACCATTGTCCCGGCTGCAGCGGTTGTTCAACCAGAGAGTGGCCAGTGAATACGGGTGGGAATATCCGTACCTGCCCAAGGAACTTTTGTTTGAAGTGGAAGTTTATAGATGTAGGTGGTACGTGGACTTTGTCTGGACTCATTTGAAGGTACCCGAGTCCCGTAGGTACTACTCTTGTTCCATCGCTGCTACTAAACGGTTCAAAGACTGCAAAGAATCCTGGATGCTAGGTAGACACATACACGCGGACAGAGTGGTCATTTTGCCGAAAAGATAAAGACAATGTTGAATACCACATAGACACCTTTGACAAACATTGGAAACCACTTGTATTGCCAGATCCGCAGTACTACCTCTAGGGACTGGACTCTTTTTGTTTGCCTTGTGTTCATTCCGGAGTGTACTCTCCTGGAGCTTAAAAACTTTGCCCTCACCATAAGAGGTGGTCTACTTTGCTACAAGCGGGAGCAGTTTTTTTTTCCCTTTGCTCACAGCATCTGAAAGACATTGACTTTTGGGGTAGAATAGTTCAGAGTAGGGCCAAAGAAGAAGAAGGAAGATTTACCCCTCAGGAAAAGAAAAGTTTTTTTGGGGACGGGTGTCTTGACGGTAGCACTTCCACTAGGTGGCAGTGTTGTGTATCTTTTGCATTACATAGTCTTGCAATGTGTTTACTTTTTAGAAGGAAGACATTTTTCCCTAGGGGAAAGTCTTTTCATTCTAAATGTTTGTAAGTTAGAATGTACATGGTTGTATGGTTTTTTTTCTTTCCCTCTGCAGGTGGACGCCAAGCAAATCATTGAGAAAGGGTGGCTTAGCTATTGTAGTCGGGAGGGAAATATAAAAAAAAAAAGACAAATGTGGTTTATTGTGACATTGAGAATGTGATGTACACATACGTTTCTCTGCTCTTCTTTCACCTCTGCATTTAACTCCCTTTTCCCCATGTTCAGGTTCCGGCACAAACGTTTTTTCAATTTTTTTTGTTTTTTTAGATAGTTTCTGGAGTAAGTCTATGGCAGCTGACAAGCAAGGGGAATCAGATTGTGGCGAGGAGGTGCTGATTGCTGCGGTGGGGGGACATTTACTGGAACCAATCCCCCTTGTATGGCTCTCCTTGAAGCAGTTGAAAGGCGGCAGGAGGGAAAGGAGGAGAAGCTGAATTTCAGCTGCTGTAGTTAGAGCCACATAGGGGGATCGATTGCAGTAATTGCCCCCCCTACACCGCACCGATCACCTTTTCTGTCCTGTCAATTATGAAATTACCCCTGCTTGTCAGTTGCCATGGCCCGCCTGTGTGCCCCTGTCCCTCACAGCACTGCTGGCTTCCCATCCTCTCTCTTTGTTCGGCTTTCAGCTGCTGCAAGGGGGAACTACAGGGGATCGGTTCCAGTAAATGCACCCCTCCTGCACCAATCACCTCCTCCTGTCCAGAATCCCTTTCACTTTGCTGCCCAAGCCACTCTGTGTTCCCTTTTCCCCTGCAGCACTTCCAGCTTTCTCTCCCACCGGGACACAGGGGGATCATTTCAGGATGAATTTCTAAATTAACACAATGATTGCTACTAACTACTCATTGTGTTTATTCATAACTAAAACAGGAAACTCTGTTTACTATGCTTCTGTTTGTGAATGAACAGGGAGCCTCTGTACAGAATGCATCCTGATCCTTCATTTGCAGTGCTGCTGAGGCTACAGAGAAAAGATTTGGGGATCTGGATGCTCAATTCCTTTTTCTGTCTCAAAAGTGAAACATCAGGGATCTATTTAGAGGACCTGCAGCTGTGTTTTTTTACAGCTGCTGCGTCCCCATAGCGTAACATAATCTGCCTGCACACAGCCCCAGCCACATAAGAAAAAACACTGAATGACACTGTTCAGGCCACAGCACCCATGTGAATGAGCCCCAAGACCTCATTCACACACAGAGCTTTATTTCTTAACTTAATAAGTTATATATTTTAAGATTAGCAGGAATTCTGTACGTTATGTTGCTTTATATATGATTGTGTTTTTTTTTGCAAAAAATATTGGTTAGATATTTTTGTAAGGGGGTGGGGTGTTGTGAGGCACCCTTTCAGGTATTCTGTACAGCAGCCCTGCATAGAGGAGTCTGGGGTAGCCGTTTTCAGAGAGATTGGGGTTATTTATGAAAGGCAAATCCACTTTGCACTACAAATGCACTTGGAAGTGCAGTTGCTGTAGATCTGAGGGGTAGATCTGAAAGGAGGGGAAGCTCTGCTGATTTTATTATCCAATCATGTGCAAGCTAAAATGCTGTTTTTTATTTTCCTTGCATGTCCCCCTCAGGTCTACAGCGACTGCACTTTCAAGTGCACTTGCAGTGCACAGTGGATTTGTCTTTCCTAAATAACCCCCATTGTTACTTAACCTTTATGGATGAGGTGACTGTGTTTTTTAAAGCATTAATTTGCCATTTAGTTTGGGGTAAAAGAACCATGGCTAGCGAAAAGCTTCACAAAATTCTTAGCAGTGTTTTTAATACATTTGAGGTGCTTATCTGACTATACATGTGCAGTTTTTCACCAAGGGAAGGGCAGTACTTGAGGCCAATCAGTTGTCTGCATATGCATGTCCTTAACAAGAGGAGAAATTCTGACAGGATGAGAGATTTGAGGGCTGACCTCATCACTCTTTTGCTACTCCTTCACTGTCCAGTCACGGTGTGGAAGTAGGAAGGTGACCTATTCATGTTGCTTAACTGCCGTGGAGATATCCTGGGTCACCAGGCTGACTGTACAGCCTATTAGAGGGCATGGCCTGGTCGGAGTCCATGCTGAAGTTGCCACTCCATTCATTGCAGCAGGACATCTTGGATGTGTGACTTCCAGGGGTCACCCTTCCTTTCTTGAACCTGTACAGCCTATTGGGACTTTGAACAGTTTGGAGAAGAATACAAATCCTTTGGTAGATAAAACAGCTCCCATATATGTATTTCATCTACTTATTTAGCTGTTCACCCTAAAAACTGAAGATCAAGTACAAGCACAATAATTAGGCAAAGGAGATGCCAAATTTTGCCAAAATGTTCATTGTGTATATTATAGAATATATATCACAGCAGTACATCTAACATAAAGTACTGTATGCTTTGCAGAAAAAATTAAAATAAAGATTCCCCTCTGTGCTTAGATGTGCTGTTAGTGTAGATCCATCTAAATTGGACCAGTCCTGTGCAGTAAATCATCTGTGTCTGTAAAGAGTGATTGAAATCTCACTTTGGTGATTACTGTATTTATTGGCGTATAACACTCACTTTTTTACCCTGAAAATAGAGGGTAAACTGTGACTGCATGTTATACGCAGAGGGCTGTGTAAAGTAAACTTCCCTCTTAAAGTTAGGGTGCGTGTTATACGCCTGTGCGTGTTATACGCCGATAAATACAGTATTTTCCTTCTTATTTTTCACTTTTGGATTTATACTAATTATTACAGGTACTAATATAGCGCTGTCAATTTACACAGTGCTTCACATATAGTATACTGTATATTGTACATTCACATCTGTCCCTGCTTTTAAGGAGCTTACAATCTAAGGTCCATAACTCATATTCATGCATACACATAGCAGGGCCAAGTTAGTCAGGATTGAATTAACCTACCAGCATGTCTTTGGAGTGTGGAATGAAAAAACTGAAGTACCGGGGGGAAACTAATGCAGGCACAGGGACAACATGCAAACTCCAGGTAGGTAGTGTTATGGTTGGGATTTGAACTGTCAACCCTTGTGCTGTTAGGCGGAAGTGCTACCGTATTTTCCGGCGTATAAGACAACCTTTTCCACTTAAAAAAAAAAACGGCCAAAAAGCGGGTGTCGTCTTATTCGCCGGGTATAAAATGCAGCCCGCTGTATGTCAGCTCGCCAGATGTGCAGTAATACTGTATGTAGCTTCGGCTACATACAGTATACACCGCTGAGCCTATCCCGGCGAGCGATGTATTCTATTAATGAATACAGAGCCTGCTCAGATTGGAGTAACAACCTCTGCCAATCCGAGCAGGCTACATACAGTAACCTGCTCGGATTGACTTTGACAGTCAGAGAGGCGTGGGCTGATGATGTAACAGCCTCTGCCAATCCGAGCAGGCTTTGTATTCATTAATAGAATAAAAGTAAAATTAGAGGGTCGTCTTATACGCCTGGTCGCCTTATACACCGGAAAATAGGGTAACTACTACACCACTGTGCTTCCCACCCTAGAGGAATACGGAAAAAGAAACATAGTTAAAAGACAGCATTAGCCTTGTCCATCTTAAACAGGTATCATTTTTTGCCTACATTTGCAATGGAACTTACTTATAATGAAGTATGCCTTATTCTGTTATGTAACTGGATCAGTAAATACAGACAGTGACTCTGGTTACAGACATAGGTTAAGCAGATGAAACGTTATTTAGGCTACCAATTTTAGTGCCTGCAGGCTCTGCTCATGTAAATCCAGGTGTGTTTAATGGCTTTATACATAATTATTTATTTTTACAGCAATCCCATAACACAGTGCCCACTCCAGTCCAAAATAATTGTGTTCATGCGTGGAACTGGTCTATTATACAGTATGTCTAATACTGCCACTCTGACACACTTTTAAAAAATGGAATGAATGTAAATTGTGTGCCAAATCGTAGATCAGGTTGATGTTGGCTGATGATTTTTCAATAAATATTTCTCTGCATTTAATGATCTGTTAATAGTTTTTCACATATGATGTTACACTGTGGGGAACTTTCTAGAGGTAAGCTTTCCAAAGCAGACAGAATCCTTATCTGGGCACAAGCAGAAGACACGAAACAATACTGAGGTTAGGTAATATATTTCCAATAAGCGCATTAGAATACTTCTAATTTATGAAGTTAATGATCTGTGATTCGTAAATTCCAGGCCTCTGTCATACAACATTCTGAATTACCTGTTTGATACATAAATGGATACTCTATTTAAAATGGAGTTCTTGGTTTGTGTGGAGGTTCTCAGTTTTCAGTCCCCTGTCAGGTGTTCACTACGATACCAGACCAAGAAAGGAGTCCTTCAAGGTTGAGTTGACAGCCAATTCTGCTTGTGTTATTGGTTTGTGAGTTTATTAAATGTCATCAAATTCAATGTTATTACCATAGTAGTATCTTTATCAGCCGTAGTGCATTCAAATTCTATGTTTTATGTATTAACTATATTATGAAATGTATCAATGCTACATGTAGGACAATTTTTTTTGCAAGCCTTCATCTTAAAAACAATTTAATTTTCTTTAGCACACAAAAAAATTTGAGAGAATGCAAAAGGAAAAGAAAAGAAAACTAGAATCAATCTTATTATTCTAACATCAAATTTCTTATCGTATCACAACTTGGATTAAGTTAAAACTAATACATACATATTTGTTTCCTTAACCTTTGGGTTATTTGAGCCTACAGACTATAAAGCTGACTGTACGTGGCAACATTTATCTCATGCAGCCTGCAGAAAAATCATTCTATTCCCCCAACCATGCTAAACACTGTGGATGGATCCATCTACATTTCTTGTTACTATAGTCTGACAGCTGGCACCCACGGCTGTCAGAATACCCAAACAGTGCCTGACCCTAATTAGATGCTGGTGCTGTTGGGCCGAGAATATTTTACCTGACTCCTATGAAATAAGTCAATTGAAAAATTTACTTTTGTCGAGTCAGGTGGTGCTGGCAGTGCCACCCATGGCATGAATTTTTGCTGATTCAGCAGGAGTCTGCACAAATTTAGTTTAGGAAATTTTCTCAAAGGTTGAAGTTAAAAAATGCTTGTGTTGTTTTATTGTAGGCGCTCTGAATATTTTTGTGGTACTTATTTTATTATTACAATTTTTTACTTTTTTTTTTTTACATATTTTATCATTAATATATTTAGGAATTGTTATAGAGATTCCATGACCAAGTTGGTGGATCCCTGTAGTACATTAGTACTAGTATCTCCACATCTAGTTGCTGATTGCATATTATGGATGTTAGCAGATTTTTTTCGACCAGTGGATTCTCTTGCACACAGGTAATGTCAATAGCAATGAGACCTTTGGGTTCATATGTTTTTTTGGAAGAAGAAAAGCTCATTAGTCACATCTTCTCCAGAAGGCTCATCATCAGAGCTTTTCTCTTCTGAGTCCAACTGCTGAGGTCAGGTAAAGCTTCCCATCCATGTGCTCTCATGTTGCTGACATGGGGATTAGCACCTCAGGGATCCGCATACACAGCTCTCATCTCTTCCTGCCCCCGCACAGATGACAGACCAGAAAGTGTGACTTTCCTCTAGGTTCAGTTACTGTTCTCTCGCTGTAGAACGCATGACCTGATATCTTCATTCCAGATGGCACAAGCATAGGTCAAGATCTATCGGTTTCCTCTCAGCATAAACACCCCCACCTGCTTCTACTCTCCAGAGCCTCTCCAGCCTGTGAGCTGCTGTGCTTTGCTACCACTAATGACTGCCCTTAAAAGGGGAAGATGAGCAAAAGGCGGTTTATTATAAGGAACCCTTAAGTCTGATCTCACTCTTATTTCTACTTAATGGATTTGGCACAGGGCAGAGAGTAAGAAAGGATTTTATAGACACAGGAAATCCTACAGTTGCTCACTCCAGTATCCCATTTACTTGTAGGCTGACATTTATACAGCAGAACAGATTAATTTAAAAAAGATAAAATGTCATCTTCAGTAAGTGCATCATCTCAGAGATTTGACATTAAGTACTTATTATATATCCATGTGGTGAGTGAGACTGATTCCTTTCTGGTTCAAGTAAAGCTGTGCTTAGCCACTGAGGCTAAATCGACAGGTTCACTTAATAGGACTCTGCGATTGATGTAGACACAAATAGGCTGTTGCAAGGGAATTCCACTTTGCAAGGAAATTTTTCCTTATGCCGCGTTCACACGACCGTTTTTCATGACGAGAAAAATTTCATTTTTTTATTTGGTCATTAAAATTGATCGTGTGTAGGCTCCAGAGCATTTTTCACGACGTTAAGAATGGGCATTAAAAATTTGGAACATGCTCTAATTTTTCTCGTCGTTCTTCTCGTCATGAAAAACGGCCGTGTGTAGGCTTTAACGACGTGAAAAAAAACGCGCATGCTCAGAAGCAAGTGATGAGACGGGAGCGCTCGTTCTGGTAAAACTAGTGTTCATAATGGAGATAGCACATTGGTCACGCTGTAACGGACTGAAAAGCACGAGGCTGAAAAGCACGAATCTTCTCTCACCAAACTTTACTAACACAAGGATCAGCAAAAGCAGCCCAAAGGGTGGCGCCATCCGAATGGAACTTCCCCTTTATAGTGCCGTCGTACATTTCGCGCTTTGCTTGAGCATTTTTTTCATGATAGTGTGCAGGCAAGGCAGGCTTGAGAAGAATCACGTCGAGAAAAATATAATTTTTTTCAATGACATTAAAAACGGTCGTGTGTACGTGGCATAAGCCTAGTGAATGAGGTGAAGCACTGTTGACTTCTATCTTCCAATCATGTGCAAGCAAAAATATGTTGTTGTTTTTTCCGGTGGATTGGATGAACCTCCATCATGCCACATCCAATTATCTATACACACAAAGAACAATATAACCCTATTGTCAGAATAAGGCAGAATTTATCAGCACAACATGAGGCAGCTAGTGTTAAATTTGTAATGTTTTATTTCTCCGACAATTACAATTTAAATTGAAAACATATTTCAACACCCTCTATATATAAAGTATCCAATACCAGAGTGATACCTAACCCAGAAATGGAGATATGCAGTCAACATGAAAAAGTGCTGAACGGTACATGAATTGCTGTGTTGCTGATAGTGTACATCAAAATCTGGTAAAATGTCCATAATTACTTCATTCTGAAAAGTCAACGCATTTCACGAAAGTTCCTTGCTTCTTCAGAACCGGTTGGGTGGGTGCTGGTCTAGATAAATGTAGGGAGTGTATGATACAAGTCTTGGGGGCGAACACAGGAGCCCCCAAGTCTGGGGGGGGCTGATGGTCCCCCAAGAAAACAGACCCAGACACTCAAACAGCCACAGATCGTCCAGAATCAAATAGAGTGCACCCCCACAGAGTGATAGATGGAAACTAGATAATCAATTCCATGTAAACAACGAGGGTCCAACAGTTTCAGGGGTAAATGGTGATATGCGTCACCATGTCCATGAAGGAAGGAGGGAGTGCACACTCAAACAGAAGACACCAGGTTTCATTAAAGCCCAGTAATGTATACCCAGTACATCACCCCGTGAGCAGGGATGAGCCAAACACCCCCCTGTTCAGTTCGCACCAGAACCTGCGAATGGACAGAATGTTCGTGTGAACTTTAGAACCCTATTAAATACAATGGACTCGAACGTTCGAAATCTAAGGTGCTAATTATAAAGGCTAATATGCAATTTATTGTCCTAAAAAGTGTTTGGGGACCCGGGTCCTGTCCCAGGGGACATGCATCAATGCAAAAAGAAGTTTAAAAAATAGACGTTTTTACGGGAGCGGTGATTTTAATAATGCTTAAAATGAAAAAATAAAAGTGAAATATTCCTTTAAATTTCGTACCTGGGGGGTGTGTATGATATGCATGTAAAGTGGCGCATGTTTCCCGTGCTTAGAACTGTCCCTGCACAAAGTGTCATTTTTGAAGGAAAAAAAGTCATTTAAAACTCACTCGCGGCTATTAATGAATTGTCGGCTTTTATCATTACATAGAAAAGTCATTGATAAAAAAAAAAAAAAAGCGTGGGGGTTCCCCCAAATTCAATTACCAGGCCCTTTAAGTCTGGAATGGATATTAAGGGGAACCCCGCCGCAAATTTAAAAAAAAATGGCGTGGGGTTCCCCCTAAATATCCATACCAGGCCCTTGAGATCTGGCATGGATTTTAAGGGGAACTCCACCCCAAATTTAAAAAAAATGGCGTGGAGTCCCCCCAAAAATCCATACCAGACCCTTGTCCGAGCATGCAACCTGGCAGGCCGCAGGAAAAGAGGGGGGAACGAGAGAGCGCCCCCCCCCCTCCTGAACCATACCAGGCCACATGCCCTCAACATGGGGTGGATGTCCCCATGTTGATGGGGACAAGGGCCTCATCCCCACAACCCTTGCCCGGTGGTTGTGGGGGTCTGCGGGCGGGGGGCTTATCAGAATCTGGAAGACCCCTTTAACAAAGGGGACCCCCAGATCCCGCCCCCCCATGTGAATTGGTAAGGGGTACATTGTACCCCTACCATTTCACGATGAAAGTGTAAAAAATGTAAAAAAAAAAACACACAAAAGTCCTTTATTTAAAAAAAACAAAAAAACATTCCAGCGATGAAATCCAGTGTCCCGCGGCGATCCGATGTCCAGCGCTGTCCGTCATTGGCTGAGCCTGAGCGGACCTGATGGGGAACTTCCTCCGCAGTCTATTAAATGTAAAGAACCGCCCCTTCTAAAGTTCCCCATCAGGTCCGCTTAGCCAATGAATAGGTGTAAGGCTAAGCGGACCAGATGCGGAACATGAGAATGGGGCGGGTCTATTCATGTATTACACAGTGAAGGAAGTTCCCCATCAGGTCCGCTCAGGCCAATGACGTAGGCGGGGTCTGACATACGAGGGGGCGGACCTGATGGGGAACTTCCTTCACTGTGTAATACATGAATAGACCTGCCCCTTCTAAAGTTCCCCATCAGGTCCGCTCAGCCAATGACTAGGTGTAAGGCTAAGCGTACCAGATGCGGAACATGAGAAGGGGCGGGTCTATTCATGAATTACACAGTGAAGGAAGTTCCCCATCAGGTCCGCCCCCTCGTATGTCAGACCCCGCCTACGTCATTGGCCTGTGTGGACCTGATGGGGAACTTCCTTCACTGTGTAATACATGATCAGACCCGCCCCTTCTAAAGTTCCCCATCAGGTCCTCAGCCTTACACCTGCCTGAGCGGACCTGATGGGGAACTTTAGAAGGGGCGGGTCTATACATTTAATAGACTGCGGAGGAAGTTCTCCATCAGGTCCGCTCAGGCTCAGCCAATGACGGACAGCGCTGGACATCGGATCGCCGCGGGACACTGGATTTCATCGCTGGAATGTTTTTTTTTTTTAATAAAGGACTTTTCCAAGGTGTTTGCGTGTTTTTTTTTTACATTTTTTACACTTTCTTCATGAAATGGTAGGGGTACAATGTACCCCTTACCAATTCACATGGGGGGGCGGGATGTGGGGGTCCCCTTTATTAAAGGGGTCTTCCAGATTCCGATAAGCCCCCTGCCCGCAGACCCCCACAACCACCGGGCAAGGGTTGTGGGGATGAGGCCCTTGTCCCCATCAACATGGGGACATCCACCCCATGTTGAGGGCATGTGGCCTGGCACGGTTCAGGAGGGGGGACGCTCTCTCGTCCCCCCCTCTTTTCCTGTGGCCTGCCAGGTTGTGTGCTCAGATAAGGGTCTGGTATGGATTTTTGGGGGTAATCCACGCCATTTTTTTTTTATTTGGGGTGGAGTTCCCCTTAAAATCCATGCCAGATCTGAAGGGCCTGATATGGATATTTGGGGGGAACCGCACGCATTTTTTTTTAATTTGCGGCGGGGTTCCCCTTAATATCCATTCCAGACCTGAAGGGCCTGGTAATTGAATTTGGGGGAACCCCCACACTTTTTTTTTTCTTTTATCAATGACTTTTCTATGTATTGCCGGGAGCCGACAATTCATTAATAGCCGCAAGTGAGTTTTAAATTACGTTTTTTCCTTCAAAAATGACATTTTGTGCAGGGACAGTTCTAAGCACGGGAAACATGCGCGACTTTACATGCATATCATACACACCCCTCATGTACGAAATTTAAAGGAAAATTTCACTTTTATTGTTTCACTTTAAGCATTATTAAAATCACTGCTCCCAAAAAAACTTCAGTTTTTAAAACTTCTTTTTGCATTGATACATGTCCCCTGGGGCAGGACCCGGGTCCCCAAACACTTTTTATGACAATAACTTGCATATAAGCCTTTATAATTAGCACTTTCGATTTCTCCCATAGACTTTTCGACGAACGGGCGAACAGGCAATGTTCGAGTCGAACATGAGTTCGACTCGAACTCGAAGCTCATCGCTATTCACGTGTCTTGCAAATTGGATGCGGTTTAAAAGGCATCCAATTTGCATATATGCGAACCCAGCCTCTAAGTGTTCTCCACTGAGTTAGTTAAATTAAGAATGGCTCCCTCCACCACAAACAGTGATTGCACTTACCAGACCCATATGTCTATCTGAGAGCAGATTAGGCAAAGAAGGCTCATGTTAGGTACTTAGGCTGTTATCCACCACTTTCTCTGCTCTCCCTTCACAAATCCCTCAGATGGTTACATAAAAAGAGCACAGGAGAACCCCAATGGTGTGATAACATCTGGATAATTTTATTACTGACACTAAAAAAATATCCACATAGATTGCAGGCAAATTTTTAACCATCTGAGGGATTTATGAAGGGAGAGCAGGGGAAGTGGTGGATAATTGCCTAAGTACCTGACATGAGCTTTTTTTGCCTAATCTGTTCCTGGATAGGCATATGGGTCTGGTAAGTGCAATCACTGAGGCTTCCAAAGTCAGAGCGTTTTTCGTACCAATGTAAACCCGGCCTGATTGTGGTGGAGGAAGTAATTTTGATGTAACTTACTCAAGCAACTGGAAGAAATCTTGGTGAGGAAAGTGTGATGTTGGGGCTAGCGGCAAGCTCCAACATTACCCTGAAGTGTCAGAATGACAAAGCTTTTACCTGTATTGTCAGCTTTTTCATTGCTCTGCTCAGCCCCCAGGAGGAAAAAGAAATACCCAATACTTTCAAAAGGGAGGTAAGTAAAATATTAAATAAGCAGCAGGACCTGAAAACAGCTTTGTGATAGCAAAAGTATGTTCACCCACACAGCCGTGTCATCTGTTCTCAGTTTCCTGTGAATGAAAGACTACAAGTACCATCAGCCATTGGGACTGAGGGCTCATAGTTGAACGAGAGGACTCTCAAGCTGAACATCTCTGCAAATCCACTAATGGAGGAGTATGTGGCAGTCTTAGCCTGGGCTCTGGCCAGGCCACACCCCAACACATTTCACTCCACCCCCCCTCGGAGCTGAATCACGGGGATCATGATGACTTGTAGTTGCCCATGAGCTACGGGGACACTGGTAATAGCTCTCTCGTAGTCCCATGATCTTCCTGCTTTCAGGTAACTGCTTGCTCATACAAGGTACAAGCATACTGAGAGTCTGCAGGAGCCTGAGATTGCACCCACAATCTGCTGATCATGGGTACAATTGAAAGAATTGATTAGGAATGGTTAGAATGGTGCTTCCAGGAGCCTTCTCACACCACTATTTTGCTTTATGTCAGAATCCATTCAATTGCTTCTTGAACAAAGGTCAGGTACAACAGACACATGATCCACACTAAATAGAACACAAGGAATATGTGAAATGTGTTCTATAGACATTTCATTACTGCCAAAGTTCATTTAAGCACTTGACCTCCGTAAGATTTACCTCCCTTCATGACCAGGCATTTTTTTGCTATATGGTACTGCGTTAATTTAACTGACAAATGCGCGGTCATGCAACGCTGTACATAAATTAAATTTATGTCCCTTTTCCCCACAAATAGAGCTTTATTTTGGAGGTATTTGATCACCACTGTTTTTTTTTTTCTTTTGCTCTATAAACAAAAAAAGACCAACAATTTTGAAGTAATAACAATATTCTTTATTTTCTGCTATAAAACATTTCCAATAAAAAACATTAAAAAAATGTATTTCTTCATAAATTTAGGCCAATATGTCTTCTGCTACATGTTTTTGGAGCAAAAAAAAAACCCAATATGCATATATTGATTGGTTTGTGCAAAAGTTATAATGTCTAAAAACTATGGTATACAGGTAAACAAAATCTAGCACATCCCCACTGGCAGGACAGAGCCCTGCTTTTTTTTTACGTAGGCAGAGCTCTGTTCTGTCATTGTGATATCCATTGGCCTGCAATCGTTGATTGGCTTCTGCTGTGACTAATCACGGAAGTGCCGAATCATATACTAGGTACGTGATCCAGCACAGGAGAGCCACTCTGCCACCGTATAACTATGTTATGTGGTCGGCAAGTGATTAATTTTCAGGACCTTCCTACCCCAATTTGTATTTACACACTGTACTAACTTCAACTACCACGTTTGTTTTAAAAGGAAAATCACATGAAGGGCAGGCCAAACCCAGAGGAAACAGTGGCATACATCCCAATGTTCTGAGATGAGAAAGAGGGAAGGGACACCTTTTAGCACAATGTATTTAGGCAATGGAAACGCCCCTGCTACATCCTCAGGTATGCAGACATAAAGAATGTATATGCCAAAAAGAATTGGTTATTCCTAAAATAGCTTTTTTTTAACCATTAATTTTCTTTCATATTGTTTTTTTAAAATAGCAAACAAGATATTTTGGCGATAGGATGACGGTTTTATGCAGAATAACCTTTTTAGTGGTTGAATATTATGTTTTCAAAGATATCTGTACAGTACAGCAGACCTAAAAATGTGACAATTGAGGAGAAAAGATGAACAGAGGGAGTTGGTTCCAAAAGAGAGATAACCCCTCCAAATGAGGGACAGTTGGGGAGATATGCAGTAGTCCAAATAGAGGGCACTACATTTTAAAGGTGGCCACATTGTCTTTTGGAAGCTGTGCCTATCACTACTTCAGAAAAAGATTATGGCACTTTGGAACTTAACAATATGACATTAGCACACATAGGCGTCCACTTTTTTTAAGGGCACCCTTGCTCCTCCCCTTTTTGACAATGTCACGAAGGGGAGGGACTTAGTCATAACATAAAGCGTAATAGCCCTTTCCCCTTCCACTGCCACATTTGGGACTTTGTTTTTTTGGGGAGGGGGGGGGGAGTGTACCTGGTTTTGCCATGGCATGGTGCAGCATTGGCTTAAGCCAGTGGAGATTTTAAGTTCTATATGGGCACAATAGCATCCTTATGCCCTTATAGATGTGGTTGTGCCCTTATAGATGCGGTTGTGCCCCTATAGCTGCTCTTGTGCATCTATATGGGCACAACAGCATCTATATGGGCACAACAGCAGCTATATAGGCACAATAGCAGCTTTATGGGCACAACACTATCTTTATGCTATTGTGCCCATATAGCTGCTGCTGTGCCCATATAGATGCTGTTGTGCCCATATTATATAAAGCTGTTGTTGTGCATCTATATGGGCACAACAGCATCTATATGGGCACAATAGCATAAAGATGCTATAGTGTCCATATAACTCCTATTGTGGCCATACAAATGCTACTGTCTCCTATTGTGCCCAGTGACACTGACCTTGCAGCACTGCTAGGAATCCTGCGAGCAGTGGCTACCAGGACTCGGAGGGACCAGGAGGCAAAGTGATATCACCAGCATGCCTGAAATTCCAGCCAGAACTATAAAAGAGGCATGGGCTTATGCAGCCGCCAGAGGCCTGCTGCCTCTGCAGCACTGATTGGGGGTGAGGGAGGGACGGTCTCTCAGAAAGTGAGTCAGATGTCTGAGAGCAGCAGCAGTCAGCAGAGCAGACTCAGAAAAAGTCAGCCGCGGACCCTGCAACGACCGCTCACAGACACCTTGCTAATTCCAGAGGGGGCACTTACCCCCCCTTGCGGAGGCCCATGTTAGCACATCAGATTGCTGCCACCAATAGGTGACAAACAGCAAGTCAGATCTCATTGTGCTGCCATCAACAGATGACAATGATGCCCTCAGCCTCACCCGGCACAAAGATTTTCTAGCTCACGGGACCACAATCTAAGTGCCAGTAGACTGAGGTCCACACTGGGCACAGCTAACAACATCCTTAACCTGGTGCACATCCAAACAGCTGTCACCATGTGTTTTTATTGAAAACACAAACCGTTCATAATATCTATGTTTACAACCACTTTAACAAAAGTCTGGGTTTCTTTAGTTCTGGCATAAGTTCAAGTTTCTGAGTTCTTGGGGCTCAGACTCTGGGTAGATGTTCTTTGTTTTGATGTAAAAGGAGAGCTCTAGACTGCAGTTCCCTTTTCTAGACCCTAAGGAAGGTTTGACCAATCAAGAAGTCTGAGGTGTGGCTAAGGGAATGTGTCACATACCTGGTTGGAGGCCGAAGTGCTGAGAGGGCTTTCCGTACAAGCTGCTAGTGTAGAGCACCCATGAAGCTAGCACTTTTTTATTTTTATTTAAAAAATGTTTACAAAATAATGTTAGTTTTGAGGTACTGTTCAGTTGCTCCTCCTCAGGCCTAACATTATTTAACTGTATTGCACTTGGATTGGTTGATGTGATGACGTGAACTTGTGATGTTTGTTTTATACGTGGCGTCATCAACAATGATATTTCATGTTCTGTGTGACATTTGAGCTTTTCATTTTCAAGGCATAATGCCTGTACAATGCAGCTAAAAGCTTCTGCTCCTCAAGGAGTTTGAGCTTTTTTTCCTGCCTGTTAACGCCTCCCCTCCATGTCAGCCCATTGCACACGAGTTTCAGGAGTTTAGTGGCAGGAAAGTTTACAGTCAGAAAAAAAATCCAAAGATTTCCATTTCCAATTTCTTTGGATTTTTTTTTTTCTGCCTGCTGCCTGTAAGCTGCCCTGCCACTAAACTTCTGAAACCGCATAATGTTCCTTGGCCAATTGCCATGAATGAACACATAACTTGGATGGGAAGAGGTAACAGGTAGAGAACAAAAAAAGCTCAAAACAGCTAAAACACCTGGATAAGCAGATGCTTTGAGCTGTGCATGAGGCCTTACTGCAGCCTACATGCCAACCTAACACACATCCTTGCCATCCTGGAATGTTCTGTCTGTGAAATGTGTTTCTCTTACACATGTGTAAGAAGTGGAACTGGAAACAAACACAAGGTTTTTTTTTATTTTATTTTATTTTATAATGTCTTGTGTTGTGAGTTGACTGAGGTACTGTACTGTTCTCGCTTCTCCTCATGACTAAACATTGTGAACTTGCAATGTACATGTCATTGATGACATTTGATTATTATTTTTTATATAACATGTTATGTGCAATTTGCACTTTAACTGCTTTGTGACCACTGCCAGCAAATAAACATGTTTTCTTTCATAATGTCTTTTGACTGCGTTTCAATTCCTCATATTATGGCGAAAATGTGTAATTTTTCAATATTTAAAAAAAAAAATGGTCACATGACCAAAATCAGGTATCGGTAATTGGTATCGGCGAGTACATGATGTCAAGTATCGGTACTCGTACTCGGTGTCAAAAAAGTGGCATTGGTGCATCCCTAGCTGAGACAAATTTTCTACTGCAGAAAGCAGTGCATGAAGGAAAGTCATTTTATAGAGTGATAAAAAGATGAAAAGGATCTACAAGCAAAAACGTGGATGAAAAACTTTACACAGAATATTACTCATTATCAACCTGGGTATCCAAGTGAGGAATCTGGGCTGTCCTAAAACAGACAGACAAGACTATTTTATGTAAAACCTGTTGCTTACGATTTGTTTTATGATCACTATGTTTCACAGTTTTTTGTCTTTCAAGCATAGTTGCCTTGGCCATGTATATAAACATTCGATAGTTGTCCCAGCGTGATGCACTGAGCAATATCTCTGCAACTGTCATTGTTAAGTCCGCATATTCCGTTCAACGTTGGGTCTGTTGTTTTCCAACTTTTGTGCCTAAATGTTATTCAATTGAAATACTGTAAACTTTGGTTTCTTTGTCTGTCACATGTAACTTTCTTTGGTTAATAAAGGAATTATAAAAAAAAAAACAACCTGTTGCTTTAGTACAGATATCCACCCCAGCCCTACTTTAGTGCCCGGTGTCAACATTTCCACTTCGCAACAACACATAAACAAGCCCAGCTCCAAGTGGGGCAATAAAATATGCAGTGCATAAGAGATCCAATGTGAAGCTTTCTTTTATTTTTGTTTATGTACTGTATGTTTGTAGCGCTCACTTCTGAAGGAGCCTGAAGTTTTAAGGTCCCAGGGTTTTTTGCCGTAGTTGCACCCACAGCCATGAAGTCACAGTCACTCATTTGGCTCAATGAATAGTCTAGAAGTAGGGATGAGCTCGGTGTTCGAGTCGAACATACGTTCGACTCGAACATCGGCTGTTCGATCGTTCGCTGAACAACGAACGATTTGGGCCGTTCGCGCCTAATTCGCGGCCCACAATGCACTACGCCATCGCAGTGTCATCCAGGCGCTGTGATTGGCCAAGCATGCACTGTGACCCCGCATGCTTGGCCAATCACAGCGCCGGCAGCGAGGAGAGCAATGATTGGCCACAGGCAGGATGCCTGTGGCCAATTATTGCTGAGGGTGTTTAGTACACGCCCCACACTATAAAAGGCCGCCAGCACGGCGGCCTAGTGTAGTGTGTTCCGGAGCAGGGAAACAGAAGCATAGGCAGGGACAGTGACATTTTTTTTTCTTGCTTAACCTGGATTCCTTTAGTTTAGGGAAAGAGAAGGATAGGTAGGGAGAGTGTCAGTGTGTTTTACTGTGCTAATCCTTGTTTGTAGGGACAGGGAAGGACAGTGAGGGAAATTCTCATTGTGCTATACTGTGCTAAAGCATTCATCATCAACCATCTTTAAAAAAACATTTTTTATAGGGACAGAAAACTATAGGTAGGGAGAGTGTCAGTGTGTTTTACTGTGCTAATCCTTGTTTGTAGGGACAGGGAAGGACAGTGATGGAAATTCTCATTGTGCTATACTGTGCTAAAGCATTCATCATCAACCATCTTTAAAAAAACATTTTTTATAGGGACAGAAAACTATAGGTAGGGAGAGTGTCAGTGTGTTTTACTGTGCTAATCCTTGTTTGTAGGGACAGGGAAGGACAGTGAGGGAAATTCTCATTGTGCTATACTGTGCTAAAGCATTCATCATCAACCATCTTTAAAAAAAAAAAATTATAGGGACAGAAAACTATAGGTAGGGAGAGTGTCAGTGTGTTTTACTGTGCTAATCCTTGTTTGTAGGGACAGGGAAGGACAGTGAGGGAAATTCTCATTGTGCTATACTGTGCTAAAGCATTCATCATCAAATATCTTTAAAAAAACATTTTTTATAGGGACAGAAAACTATAGGTAGGGAGAGTGTCAGTGTGTTTTACTGTGCTAATCCTTGTTTGTAGGGACAGGGAAGGACAGTGAGGGAAATTCTCATTGTGCTATACTGTGCTAAAGCATTCATCATCAACCATCTTTAAAAAAACATTTTTTATAGGGACAGAAAACTATAGGTAGGGAGAGTGTCAGTGTGTTTTACTGTGCTAATCCTTGTTTGTAGGGACAGGGAAGGACAGTGAGGGAAATTCTCATTGTGCTATACTGTGCTAAAGCATTCATCATCAACCATCTTTAAAAAAACATTTTTTATAGGGACAGAAAACTATAGGTAGGGAGAGTGTCAGTGTGTTTTACTGTGCTAATCCTTGTTTGTAGGGACAGGGAAGGACAGTGAGGGAAATTCTCATTGTGCTATACTGTGCTAAAGCATTCATCATCAACCATCTTTAAAAAAACATTTTTTATAGGGACAGAAAACTATAGGTAGGGAGAGTGTCAGTGTGTTTTACTGTGCTAATCCTTGTTTGTAGGGACAGGGAAGGACAGTGAGGGAAATTCTCATTGTGCTATACTGTGCTAAAGCATTCCTCATCAACCATCTTTGAAATCCTTGTTTTTTGGACAGTCAGGGAAATTGTCATTGTGCTATTCTGTGCGAAAGCAATCATCCTCAACCATATTTAGAAATCCTTAAGTAAAGGGACAGAGAAGGACACCTGAAGGTAGCCCTTATTGCTTTTTTCCCATCTCCCTGCAGGCCATCCATTAGAATGTCTGGAAGGCAAACAAGGAGAGGCAGACAGTCAGGAGGCAATAAAAGAGGGCAAGCAGGCTCTGTGTCTGGGGGCAACAGTGCTGGTCGTGGACGCGGTGCATTGTCATCAGCACATGGCCATGGGAAACGCTTGTCCTTCTTTTCGGCAGCTGGACATGTTGAGCCACATCATGCCGAAGACTTGGTAGAGTGGATGACCAAGCCCTCCTCCTCCTCCTCATCCTCTCTCACCCAGGCTCAGGGTACTGGCAAAGCAGCTGCCAAAGCGTCCTCTTCCCTGGTATCAATGTCAGACTCATCATCAGTCACTCCTTCCCTAGACCCACCATGTCCTCCTCCTGAGGAGTCCCCCGAACTGTTTGAGCACAGTGTTGGGTACATGCTCCAAGAGGATGCCCAGCGTTTCGAAGGGTCTGATGATGAAACCCAGCTAGAGGAAGGCAGTAGCGTGAGAGCAGACAGAGGGGATGCTCAAGAAGGACACCAATCTGGCAGTCATGTTCCAGCAGCTGCAGCATACTGCCAGATTGGCTCCAGTGATGAGGAGGGAGGGGATGATGAGGTCACTGACTCCACGTGGGTGCCTAATAGGAGAGAGGAGGAGGAGGAGGAGGATGAGGAGGAGGCACATCTCCAACGAGGCAGGATGCCCTTTGGTGGCCAGCGTAAGGGCAGTACACCGACGGAATCACACCGCAGAGCTCCGCCTGTGCAGGGCGCTGCCTCTGCCCGTCATTCAAAAAGTTCTTTGGTGTGGGCCTTTTTTGAGGCTAGTGCATCAGATCGCACAGCTGCTGTTTGCAACATATGTATCAAGCGTATATCGCGTGGCCAAAACATCAGCCGCTTGGGTACCACATGCCTGACCAGACATATGTTGACCTGCCATGCAGCTCGTTGGCAAGCCTACCTCAAAGACCCACACCAAAGAACAAAGCGGACCTCTCCTTGCACCGCATCAGCTGGGATCTCCAACCCCACTATAACTTCAGTCCTCTCTGAAACATGCACTGAGAGGAATGAAGGTGTAGAATTAGGTGTGTCACAGCCAAGTACTTGCGGCCACTCTGCTAGCAGTACACCGACGTCCGATTCTAGCAGGCAAATTTCCCTGCCCCAGCTGCTGGACCGTCGAAAGAAGTTCACTCCCAGCCATCCACATGCCCAGCGGTTGAATGCTAGCTTGGCTAAATTGCTAGCGCTTCAACTGCTGCCTTTTCAGTTGGTAGACTCAGCCCCCTTCCGTGAGTTTGTGCAATGTGCGGTTCCTCAGTGGCAGGTTCCCAAACACCACTTTTTCTCACGGAAGGCTATTCCGGCTCTCTACCGGCATGTGGAAGGCAATGTCTTGGCCTCGCTGGACAGGGCGGTCAGCGGTAAGGTGCATATTACCGCTGACTCATGGTCCAGCAGGCATGGACAGGGACGTTACCTTTCTTTCACGGCCCATTGGGTCACTCTTTTGGCAGCTGGGAAGGATGCAGGACAAGGTGCAGTAGTGTTGGAGGTTGTTCCACCGCCACGCCTCCAAAATGCTACTACTGGTTGTGACACACCTCTCTCCTCCACCCCCTCCTCTTCTTCTTCCTCCATGGCCTCTTCCTGTGCTTTGTCCTCTGAACCAGCGGTGCTCCGTAGCCGTTCAAGGGGCTACGCAAGTACGCAGGCAAAAAGATGCCATGCCGTGCTTGCGCTGGTGTGTTTGGGGGACAGAAGCCACACTGGGGCAGAGGTCCTGTCTGCTCTGCAGGGCCAGGCCGAGAGGTGGTTGACGCCACGCCAGCTTAAGCCAGGAATGGTGGTTTGCGACAATGGCACCAACCTCCTCTCCGCCCTCCGACAGGGACAACTGACCCATGTGCCCTGTGTGGCTCACGTCCTTAACCTGGTGGTGCAGCGGTTCTTGGGCAGGTACCCGGGCTTACAGGATGTCCTGAGGCAGGCCAGGAAAGTCTGTGTGCATTTCCGCAGATCTTATAATGCCAGTGCTCGCCTGGCTGAGCTGCAAAAGGAGTTGAACCTGCCCAAGAACCGCCTTATATGTGACATGCCCACCAGGTGGAACTCAACGTTGGCCATGCTGCAGCGGCTGCACACGCAGCAGAGGACCATCAATGAGTACCTGTGCGACTACGGCACCAGGACAGGGTCAGGGGAGCTTGGTTTTTTTTCTCCACGCCAGTGGGGCATGATCAGGGATGCATGCACTGTCCTGGCACCATTTGAGGAGGCCACGAGGATGGTGAGCAGTGACAGTGCATGCATCAGTGACACTGTACCTCTTGTCCACCTGTTGGAGCACACGCTGCGTGGAATAATGGACAGGGCACTTGAGGCAGAACAGAGGCAGGAAGAGGAGGACTTCCTTGCCTCTCAAGGCCCCCTTTACCCAGACAGTGTTCCTTCTGTCCCACCCATCGCACAGGAGGAGGAGGAGGAGGAGGAGGATTGTGCCAGCATGGAGGTGGAGGCTGGCACTCAGCATCATCAGCAGCAGTCTTTTAGGGATGATTTACAGTCCCAAGAAACCAGTGGACTTGTACGTGGCTGGGAGGAGGTGGCTGCGGATCATGTCGTCCTTAGTGACCCAGAGGACTCCGGACCGAATGCCTCAGCTAACCTACGCTGCATGGCCTCCCTGATCCTGCAAAGTCTGCGGAAGGATCCTCGTATTCTTCGGATCAAGGAGAGGGACCATTACTGGCTGGCCACTCTCCTTGATCCACGGTACAAGGGTAAGGTTGCGGACCTTATGTTACCGTCGCAGAGGGAGCAGAGGATGAGACAACTCCGGGAGGCCTTGCAGAAAGGTCTGTGCAACGCGTTCCCAGAGACTGGGAGGTTACAAACTCCTGGTCCTGGACAACGAGTTGCTGAGGCTTCGGCCAGTCAAAGAAGGAGCGGTGGGGAAGGTGGCCGTCTGACCGATGCGTTCAGACAATTCTTTAGTCCGCAGCCCCAAAGTATGATCGGTTCCAGCAACCATCGCCAGCGTCTGATAAACATGGTGCAGGAATATCTAGGGGCAAGGTCAGACTTGGACACCTTCCCCACCGAAAATCCTCTGGCTTACTGGGTCTTGAGGATGGATCACTGGCCAGAGCTTGCACAGTATGCAATTGAGCTACTGGCCTGTCCTGCATCCAGCGTTCTTTCGGAACGCACATTCAGTGCTGCTGGAGGATTTGTCACGGATCACAGGGTGCGCCTGTCCACCGACTCGGTTGATCGACTGACTTTCATCAAGATGAACCAGTCTTGGATCACCACCAGCTACCACACACCTGATGCTGATATAACAGACTAATTGATTTTAACATGTCACATCCCTTCAAGACTGATGCTGATGCTGAGTGCCTGTGCTGTTATGTTGACTGGCTATCCTCCTCCTCCGAGTCCTCAATGATACGATTGATGATGATAGCTTGGAAGATCATTTTTGTTTATGGGTGCCGCCACCAGTGGCTAAGGCCCAATTTTTCAGCCCCTGTTTAACAGGGGCGTGTAATTACAATTTTTGAAGCAATACTTTGCAACAGGGCTCATTGCTGTGCTCCAAGTACAGTATCTGTGAGGGGTTGGAGTGTTGTGCCACCAGTGCCTAAGGCCCAATTTTTCAGCCCCTGTTTAACAGGGGCGTGTCATTACAATTTTTGAAGCAATACTTTGCAACAGGGCTCATTGCTGTGCTCCAAGTACAGTATCTGTGAGGGGTTGCAGTGTTGTGCCACCAGTGCCTAAGGCCCAATTTTTCAGCCCCTGTTCAACAGGGGCATGTAATTACAATTCTTGATCTAATAATTCACAGCAGGGCCCATTGCTGCACCCACCAAGAGTAACTCTGAGGGCTTACAGTGTTGTGGCAACGCCACCACCACCACCACCACGAAAGGCCCAATTTTTCAGCCCCTGTTCAAAAGGGGCATGTAATTACAATTCTTGATCTAATAATTCACAGCAGGGCCCATTCCTGCACCCACCAAGAGTAACTCTGAGGGCTTACAGTGTTGTGGCAACACCACCACCACCACCACGAAAGGCCCAATTTTTCAGCCCCTGTTCAACAGGGGCATGCAATTACAATTCTTGATCTAATAATTCACAGCAGGGCCCATTGCTGCACCCACCAAGAGTAACTGTCAGGGCTTACAGTGTTGTGGCACCAGCACCACCATCAAAGGCCCAATTTTTACTACCACTGTTCAACAATTATATGTAATTACAATTCCTGATATAATAGTTGACAGCAGGGCGTTCCAGCACCAACCAAGAGTAACTGTGAGTGCTTACAGTGTTGTGCCAACACCAACAACTAAGGGGCCTATTTCTGCAGAGTATATACGGCAGGTCCCTACTTTCAAACATCCAACTTACAAACGACTCCTACTTGCAAACGCAAGAAGACAACAGGAAGTGAGAGGAAATCTACCCATAGGAAGGAAAATTCTCTCCTGTAAGAATTAATATGGGAGAAAGGTGTCTCCTCTGTACTGATGCTTTATCACCAATCCTTGTTTCAAGAAAAACACCACATTTCAAAAACAGTTGTCATTGGGACGGAAAGTGAGGTGAAATGTTCTGAACAGGGGCACAGACAGCAAAACAAATGTTACAGGGGTGATAACCCTTACCTATGTTTTCCAAAAAGTTTAAAAATAGATTTTTGGGCTGGAGCTACACTTAAACAATGTACCTGTTCAAAATTACAAACACATTCTACATAAGAACAAACCTACAGTCCCTGTCTTGTATGCACCGCCTGTATACGGCTGTTCAGAGTATATAGGGCCTTTTTTATTTTGTGTGCGGTGTTCCCCTTAATATCCATACAAGACCCAAAGGGGCTGGTAATGGGCTGGGGTAGGGGGGGGGGGGGTCATGGGGTAGCTATGCCATTTTTCTTAAAGATTTTCATCCATATTACCGGGACCAGACATTACATTAAAGCCACAAGCAGTTTTAAATGGCTTTTTTTTCCTTTAGAAGTGTCATTTTGTGCAGGGACAGTTCTAAACACGGGAAACACGTGGCACTTCAAAGGCATACTTTAGACACCCCCCAGGTACGATATTTAAAGGAATATTTGACTTTTTTTTTTCACTTTATGCATCATTAAAATGACTGCTCCCGAAAAACGACCGTTTTTAAAACTTCTTTTTGCATTGATACATGTCCCCTGGTGCAGAACCCGGGTTCCCAAACCCTTTTTAGGACAATAACATGCATAATAGTCGTTATTATTAGCACTTTAGAATTCGAACGTTCGCATCCATTGTATTTAATAGGGTTCTAATGTTCGTACGAACTTTCGGTCCGTTCGCGGGTTCTGGTGCGAACCGAACCCGGGGGTGTTCGGCTCATCACTATCTAGAAGTATGCTTTTCTGATACTTTATTGCAGGACTCGAACTTGGGTAGGAGTAGGGTAACTCTGGAATACTCCAGTAACCTTAGTGGAAACTTGAGGACACTAATCTTTCTTTTATTATACCGAGCAGAGTCCTTGCACAAGCAGTTAGTGGACTGAGCTATACTAGGACAGCAAGCACACTGTCCTCTTTGAGCAATGCTGACTTTAGTACTCAGAAGACAGTAGCAGCGCGCAGCCTTTAGGGATCTCTCACTCTAGATAGTTGGATGCCTCCTTCCAATATCTTGTTGGGAAGAGGCCCTTGACTTCATCAACTGCTAAGGTACTGCCCCCATGTTGAGGGCATATGGCCTGGCACGGTTCAGGAGGGGGGGTGCATGCTGGTCCTTCCCAGGCTGCACGCTCAGGGGATTTGTGAATGATTTGGGGGATGGGAGGGGGGGCAAACTATTTTTTTTCTCGGTTTTTGCAACCTGAATGATCTGGTATAGAATTTGGGGCAGACCCTACATGTTTTTTATTTTGCGTTGGGTCCTTGTTGACATCTCTATCAGATTCTATTTTTTTACAAACAGAAGGAATTGAATGGGAGTTGTCATTTACTGGCAATTTAGGTGACAATCTTTTCTTTGCAAATTTCATTTTTTGTTGCAGTAGGCTCTATACATAGTACAGGCAGGTTAAACCCAAACCAAACCCAAACCAAACCCACATACATCCGCTCAGTGATAACACATGTTGTTTGTATCAAAACCCTAGTGATTGTAAGCCTCCTCCTGCAGGTTCCAAAAGTTTCTGTATGCATGGCATAAACTATTATGTCCACATCCTGGACAGCATAGCCAGAATATAATAAAAAAAGCAAGCGGCTCAGATCTATGATCCCACCAAATTTAACTAACACTTGCGATATTCTGAATAATTATTAATAATCGCAACAATGTTCAAAATAGTGAATCAATCCAAACATATCACTTAGTGCATATCATACTAATACAATATAATAAACATTTCTTATAAAGTGAAATTTCTAAAGAAAATGCAACAAAAAAAATGCTATAAGAACATATTCTAGATGCTGACTAAGGCCTCTTTCACACGGACACCATCAGTTTTGGCACGTTAAAAACGTATCAGATCTTATCCGTTTTTTCATCCGTCTTCATCCGTCATCCGTTCCGTTAATCTCTGCTTTTATCCGTCGTCCGTTCTGTTTACATCCGTTAATGTACCCGTTTACATCCGTTTTTTCATCCGTTTTTGCGTCCGTTTTGATCCGTTTACAGCAATTTCTGTGGCTTTGATGGCATTACCCAGAAAGCATTGCTCCTCCCATGCTGCATTGCAGTTTTCAGTGAGTGACTTGTCCTTGCTGTGTCCTTCCTTTGTCCTTGTCCTTGTGTGTGCTATCTGCATTGTACGATGGATTCCAACTATTTTTGGGACAGCATGACATTTTTTGTCGTATTTGCCTATATGAAGAGAATGGAGAGCAAGAAAAAGACCCACCCCATGCTACTGAAGCGGCCTTCTGAAGGTTTTGTGGGTCTGCACTATGCTCATCTCCGACAGTATCCCACTAAGTTTTTCAACTTTACCAGGATGACCGTAGCCACATTTGACTACTTACTGGACCAGCTGCACCCACGACTGCAGCGTAGACATACCAACATGAGAAGGTGTGTACCTACAGATGAACGTCTCTTAGTGACCTTGAGGTAAAAAGTCATTCATTTATCAAATGTCATTTTTTGGTTGGTCTGCTGCAGGGGTTGGCAACCTCGGCCCTCCAGCTGTGGTGAAACTACATGAAACATTGAAACATTACTAGACCCTGACAGTCACAGGGCTGACTCCAAGAGGCAGAGGAATGATGGGATTTGTAGTTTCAAAACAGCTGGAGTGCCGAGGTTGCCTACCCCTGGTCTACTGTGTGTGTGTTTTTATATACAGCATGTATAGATAATAAATATTGTATCGTTTTCCCAGTAGAATGTTGTTTTACTTAAAAAAAGCTAAAAAGATGTTAACATTTTTCTAGGTTTCTTGCAACTGGCCAGTCCTATACCTCTTTAAATCATTATTTTTTACTGGGTATTTCAACTATTTCGGAGATAGTGCATGATACATGCTTAGCCATATGGGAAGAGCTGTGTCCAGCAGTGATGCCATTAGCAGATGGCAACACGTGGCGAAGAATTGCAGATGGATTTTGGAATCGAGCAAACTTTCCGAATTGTATCGGAGCTTTTGATGGAAAGCATATCCGTATCCAAAAGCCTCCATGTTCTGGGTCCAGATTTCATAACTACAAGAAATATTTTTCATTGGTCCTCATGGCTATCTGTGACAGCAATTATAAATTTATCGCTGTAGACATTGGGGCATATGGCAGCAGTTCTGATTACACAGTGTTCCATGAGTCTGTAATGGGTCAAAGACTGCGAGAAGGGCGATTTAACATACCATCTGATCAGCCTCTGCCTGGAACTGAAGGACCAGACCTGCCTTTTGTGCTTGTTGCAGATGAGGCCTTCGCACTTTCTCAATATCTGCTTAGGCCTTATGCCAGAAGTAATTTGGAGGACAAGAAGAGGATCTTCAATTATCGGCTGAGCTGCGCAAGACGCCTCATTAAATGTTCATTTGGCATATTGACCAGTAAATGGCATGTTTTCCAAACCCCCTTGCAACTCAGTCTTGAGAATGCTGAGTTAGTAATTCAGGCCTGCTGCATTCTGCATAACATTGTCAGGGATAAGGAGGGAATCCACGTTGAGGAAGAGTTCCACCTGCCCTCTGTACAGTACAGCAGCGTACGCGCAAGGAGATCCTACATTGGCATGCGGGAAAAAATTGCCGACTTCTTTCTATCTCCATCAGGAGAGGTTCCGTGGCAATATCAATGTATTTAAATAATGCAGTGCAAATTTCAATAATTGTACAAATATGTCCAATACCATATGAAAATAACTTGTGTTATGTTTGCTATATTTCGTCATTTCATTGTGTTCTGATAGCATAAAAAGACAAAAAAAGCACATGATATGTTCAAAACGGTTTTAATTATTCTGCATAACCCATTTGGAATAAAGTTTTTTTTACTTAACTTTTTTTTTTATTTGTCAAAACTTTGTCAAAGTTTGAACAAAGCATTACATATGCAAACTTTCACAAAATAACATAAAAAACAGGTTACAAATCTTGATAAAAAGAGGAGGGGATGGGAAAATAAAGTACAAGTTTGGGAAGAAAAACCAGAGCTGGTTTGGCTACTAGCTTGAGAATAGGGATGAGCTTCGTGTTCACATCGAACACACATTCGACTCGAACATCGGCCGTTCGATCGTTCGACGAAGAACGAACTTTATGGTCCGTTCGCGCTAAATTCGTGTTGCGCGACACGGCCCATAATTCACTGCGGCATCGCAGTGCATTGTTGGCTGATGATTGGCCAAGCATGCACTATGACCCGCATGCTTGGCCAATCACAGCGCGGAAAAAAACGGAGAGCCGTAATTGGCCAAAGCCAGGGTGGCTTTGGCCAATTATGGCTCAGGGGGTTTAGTACACGCCCCACACTATATAAGGCCACCTGGAAGTCGGCCTTGTGTAGTGTGTTGGCGTTTGTGAAAGAGGCAGTTTCAGAGAGATAGACAGTGTCATTTATATTGAGCTAGATAGAGCAGGCAGGCGAGTCAGTTAGCTGCTGTTACAGTGTGTAGAGGATATATATGCATCCTAGGTGTTGTATATATATTTATACACTGTATTGAGTTTAGCTAGATCCGTTCCTGTTAGTCTCTATACTGTGACAGGCAGGCAGGTGTGCTAGCTGCAGACAGTCAGTGTTTCACTTAGTGTACTACTGTGTGCTTTGCATAGCGATCACCTGAAGCTCACCTGGATACAGTTATTCTCTATACTGTGACAGGCAGGCCGGTGATTGTGCTAGCTGCAGACAGTCAGTGTTTTACTTAGGGCTCTTTCACACGAACGGACCGTTCAGGTCTGCCTGTCAGTTTTTTAGGCGGACCTGAACGGATGGTCCATGTACCCCTATGGAGCCACGGATGTCAGCGGTGACATGTCCGCTAACATCCGACCCGCTCCGATCCGCCAAAGTGTGACGGAGGAAAACCCTACTTCTCCATCTGTCTGCAGATCGGATGACAACGGACTCTATGGTCTGTCGTCATCCAATCCCCCATAGGGGAGAGCGGCGCTCTGACAGGTCGGTCCCTGCACAGTGTGCGGAGACATACCTGTCATCTGCCCGCTCAGCGGGGATCGACGGAGCGATCCCCGATGAGCAAAGCGGAGCCCGCACACGGACACGGATCGTGTGAAAGGGGCCTTAGTGTACTACTGTGTGCTTTGCATAGCATTCACCTAAAGCTCACTTGGATACAGTTATTCTCTATACTGTGACAGGCAGGCAGGTGATTGTGCTAGCTGCAGACAGTCAGTGTTTCACTTAGTGTACTACTGTGTGCTTTGCATAGCATTCACCTAAAGCCTAAATTTTTGATGCAATACTTTACAACAGGGCTCATTGCTGCGCTCTAAGTACAGTATCTGTGAGGGGTTGCAGTGTTGTAGCACCAGCACCAGTGCCTAAGGCCCAATTTTTCAGCCCCTGTTCAACAGGGGCATGCAATTACAATTCTTGATCTAATAATTCACAGCAGGGCCCATTCCTGCACACACCAAGAGTAACTGTGAGGGCTTACAGTGTTGTGGCAACACCAACACCTAAGGGGCAAATTTCTGCAGAGTATATATGGCAGGCCCCTACTTTCAAATATCCAACTTACAAACGACTCCTACTTGCAAACGGAAGGAGACAACAGGAAGTGAGAGGAAATCTACCCCTAGGAAGGCAAATTCTCTCCTGTAAGAGTTAATATGTGAAAAAGGTGTCTCCTCTCCACTGATGCTTTATCACACATCCTTGTTTCAATAAAAACCCCAAATTTTCCAAAAACATTTGTCATTGCACAGACAGCAAAACAAATGTTACAGGGGTGGTAACCCTTCCCTATGTTCTCCAAAACGCTTAAAAATAGATTTTTTGGCTAGAGCTACACTTAAAAAATGTACCTGTTCCAAATTACAAACAGATTGTACTTAAGAAAAAACCTACAGTCCGTGTCTTTTTTGCACCGCCTGTATACTGCTGTTCAGAGTATATAGGGCCTTTTTTTATTTTGGGTGCGGGGTTCCCGTTAATATCCATACAAGACCCAAAGGGGTTGGTAATGGGCTGGGGTAGGGTTGGGGTGATGGGGTAGCCATGCCATTTTTCTCAATGATTTTCATCCATATTGCCGAGACCAGACATTACATTTAAGCCGCAAGCAGTTTTAAATGGCTTTTTTTCCTTTAGAAATGTTATTTTGTGCAGGGACAGTTCTAAACACGGGAAACACGTGCCACTTCACAGGCATACTTTAGACACCCCCCAGGTAGGATATTTAAAGGAATATTTCACTTTTTTTTTCACTTTATGCATCATTAAAATCACTGCTCCCGAAAAAACGACTGTTTTAAAAGATTATTTTTACATTGATACCCGGGTCCCCAAACCCTTTTTAGGACAATAACATGCATATTAGGCGTTATAATTAGCACTTTAGATTTCAAACGTTCGCGTCCATTGTATTTAATAGGGTTCTAAACTTTGTGCGAACGTTCGGTCCATTCGAAGGTTCTGGTGCGAACCGAACGGGGGGAAGTGCGGCTCATCCCTACTTGAGAAACATCGGCAGAATTTGAGCTAATGTTTGCACTCGGAGGATATGTTCCCTGTGAGGAATGAGCAGGAGAGGAAGCATAAGGAGGCCTCTGGGTATTGTGCATTGAGCTGTATGAACGCACAGGGGTCTGTGGATAGGGCGATAGATATGGCTGGGCCAGAAGGCAAGGGGGCTCATAGGAATATTGACGGTATGGCCTCTGATGGAGTTCATACTGGCTAAAAGTGGGCAATGGCATTCCTGACTCGACAGCTCTAATACATCCCCCCACATAATTAAATATACCCATATGTATCTCCATCTGCCTCTCTGCTGGTACTTTTTGAAGTGTGTGATAAATTGTCCTCAGGAAGGACGCATTTGAGTTGTTTGGATCACAGAATGGATCCTTACTCTCCTGTCTTTTAAAGAAGGTCATCTCATCCATGAAGGACTTCATGGCTTTGTCCATCTCTGTATTTTTTGCCTTTTTGCCACGCCGCGAGGATCATGATGTTGTTGGCCTGTCATGACCAACCTGTAGAGAATAATATGCCGATTGAGAAATGCAATGATGCCTTGGTGTACATTAGATAAAGATTAGTAATCAATAGTATGCTTACATTCACGGATCTTTGTGAAGAGCTTGGATGTGCACTCGGATGTGCTGTCTCATCCGGATCCACAGACTGGGACTGGCCTTCTCCCTCTTGTGTGGCTTGCTCACCTCCCTGCACTGCCTCTGTCTCATTACTTTCAGTGTTCTCCTCACACTCTGAGACGTTTGATGATGTACTACAATAAAAAGGAGGAACATTTGGTCTCAAAACCTTACTATATGGATACCTACTTTTTGGACTTTCTAGATGGAACATCCAAACGTCACTTACGATCTAACGTCCATGACTTTCCTTAGGAAGGACAACATTTCAAAATAGATAGATTTTTTTTTGGTGGTAGCTCCAGAACCGCTTGCACACTCTGCCTCATCATTTAAATCTCTGCGAAAACGGTCTCTCAGAGAACGCCACCTTCTGTTAATTTCAATTCCTGTAAACACACATTGAAAAATAATTTGAGTTAAGATTTTAAGTAAACTTTAGTAAAGTGGATAAGAAAAAAAACTATAACCATTAGGACTCCATAGTCTGTGGAGGATTCAGCATGCCCTTGCCTATTCACAATATTAAACATCATGTGCACAGAATGCTGTCAACATATTCAGATGGACAGCAATATTTTGATGCTTAGGTCATCACAAACTGAGCGTGCAACAAGGACAGCAATAGACACAAAAATTATGTCCTTCTGGGACAAGGTGCGCACACTTCAGAGAGGCCAGAAAGGATGTGCACTGTCCTCAAATTCATATGCATTAGTACAAACGGTAAATAACAATACATACAAAGCAAAGGAGGTTATTTATGAAAGGCAAATTTACTTTGCACTACAAGTGCAAACTACAAGCGGATCTACAGCGACTTCACTTCCAAGTGCACTTTCAGTTCAATTTCAAGTGCACTTTGCACTTGTAACTTGCACTTGTAGTGCACAGTGGATTTGCCTTTAGTAAATAACCCCCAGAGTGCCACATGGTTTGGCTCTGCTGCAGCGAGAGACTGAACAGTACATTACTCACATGTTTCAATAATCTCATGATTACATAAAAACACTGGCAAGAAAGCATGCTGCAGTTACCACGTTGATCTCGCTGTTTGGGAGTCATGGTGGACCAATTTGGTGTCACAAGTTTATAGATTTCCTCCCACAGTTGCTGTGTCCTAACTCTGTCACTGTGGTCCCAACAGGTTGAGTCCCACAAGCCTGGCCTTTTGTGGACCAGGTTAATTAGGTCCTCATGGGAGACATCTCTGGCCATGTTTATCCTTGGGGATGTACTGGGGATGCACTTCCTATTGTCCAACTACTGCCTGTGTCATAGGTTGAGTTCACAAATAAATAATAAAAATGTTTTTTCTTCAAAACGGATCTTAACTGATCGGACGTTGACGGACATCGTCCGTTAACGTCCGTTAATATCTGTTTTCACGGATCTGGACGTAGCCTTGTACGTTAAAAAAAACGGATAAAATTGGAAGCGGAGGTTAATGGATGTTAATGGATGGTCATCCGTTTGCCCATAGGAATGCATTGTCGTCCGTTGACGGGTGGCAGAAAAATGGATAGACGTTCCGTCCGTGTGAAAGGGGCCTAAAGTGCATAGTGCAAAAATAAATATTAATAAAATACAAAAACAAATTCAGAAGTGATCCAGAAATTGTGCAAAAAATGAATACTGTTAAAAAAAAATACAAAAAAACAGTGCATATGTGATCCAAAAAGATTTTCGTGAAGTTCATATAAGATCCCAACAATAAGTTCCCAAGAAAGTGCTGGATAAAGTCTTCTTAAAGAATATCCTTCTAATTATTTGTAAGCGACACCCAGTTTGATCCTTCACCGTTCACCCCAAACTAACTCACCAGAAATTTGGCTGGTCAAGCTATGAACCAGCTATTGCACTCCACAGCAAACTCAAAAGAGTGTATCTCCTCACACTGCTGTCCCTGCTGCAACCTCTCACATAATCACCCTCCCGGGTGAGATATAACCATGCACAGAGTCATCACAAGGTCATCATGCATACCTGTATCGCACTCGCGGCTTCTGGATTATAGCCGGAGGCGATAGATACACAGATACCTGCGTTATTACCATAGTGCCAGGAAAATACTTATAAATTGTGAGTGTTTTGAATTATTTTAATACATTGTGCATGTTTTAAACGGTTTTATGCTATGAAGATTTTTCCTTCCTCTTCTCCTAAATCTGTGCACGGTCATATCTCACCCGGGAGGGTTATTATGTGAGAGGTTGCAGAAGGGACAGCAGCGTGAGATATGCATGCCTAGTTAAAAGGAATGTCTGGAAAGTATCAAGAAGAAAAATATGTAGTGCTCTGCCCAGTGAACAAATGTGGGTGTGCCCAATAAAGTGGGCGTCGCCTCACAGTGTATGGCTTGGAGTATGGGAGCAACAGATTAGAGTGTTAAAAAGTAATAATGAATCGTACGGAGACAGAAAATGCAGTTAAAATCACACCTTTTAATATAATGGTAAAAAACTGTACAAATAGAAAACGTAGTCAAAACATAGCCAGGATATGGTAGCCAAAGCGGGTAGTCAGAACAAGCCAGTAAATCAGGAAGCCAGAGATCAGCATAGTCAGAGGCAGCAGACAGGATCAGGAACCAGAAGGGACGTCAGCCAGGCAAGTCTTCAACAGGAACACAGCAGAAAGTCTCTTGATATGTTTGACCAAGGCAAAGGCACAGGAAAAATGAACCAGGCAGTTTAAAAAGCCAGAAGGGGCTGGCTGTAGGCTGGAGTGACGAGCAGGAAATGATCACCAGGTGAGCCACAGTGGAACGATGGGTGCTGCCAATTAACTGACAACTGAGCAACCTGAGAGCTGAGAAGGGAGGGCTGAGAGCCCAGCCCTGACAGTACCCTCTCCTCAACAACCCCTCTCCCTCGGGGGGCCACCAGGTTTTAGGGGAAATTATCTATGGAAAGCACGGAGGAGGACAGGAGCATGAACATCGGAGGATGAGACCCAAGAGTGTTCCTCCGGACCGTACCATTTCCAATGAACCAGGTACTGTATACGCCCACAGAACCTATGGGAATCAAGGATCGATTGTATCTCATACTCTCCATGTTTTTCCACCTGAACCCAGTGAGGACGTGGACACCAAAGGTTTTAATAAGAAGACATGAAATACATTTGAAATATGAATGTTAGAAGGAAGGTCTAAAGCAGGAGTAGACAACCTCCGCACTCCAGCTGTGGTGAAACTACAAATCCCATCATGCCTCTAGGAGTCATGCCTGTGATTTTCAGGGTCTTGCAATGTCTCATGGGACTTGTAGTTTTAAAACAGCTGGGGGGCGGAGGTTGACTACCCATGGTCTAATGTGTAAGCCACTGTGTTGATCCTACAGAAAATACGGAAAGGCCCAATAAACCGTGGTGCCAGTTTCAGTGAGGGAACACGAAGTCTGAGGTTACAAGATGACAGCCAGACCCCCTCGCCAACCTGGTAGAAAGGCGCAGGTAGGCGTGTGCGGTCAGCATGGAGTCTGTACCTATCACTGGCATGTCGCAAAGGACACTTGGACCTGTACCCAAGTGGAACGAAGATCATGAAGATGCTCCTCTAACGCAGGAATACTTTGAGGAACAAATGAGTCAGCAACATGGATGGTTGGAAACCATAATTCGCCATAAACGGAGACAATCAGGAGGCAGTATTGATGGCACTATTGTGAGCAAACTTCGCCTAAGGTAAGAGGTCTGACCAATTGTTATGGTGGTCCGAAATATAGCAACATATAAACTGCTCCAGGGGTTGGTTGGCTCGTTCTGTGGCCCCATTGGACTGCGGGTGAGAAGGAAAGCTGAATTCCCAACTGTGCACAAAAGGCTCGCCAAAACCTGGAGACAAACTGAGTACCCCTGTCCGATATCCCATGTAACCGAAAGATCTTGCGAGCAAAAATGGATGCCAGTTCTTTGGATGTGGGCAACTTCTTTAGTGGAATACAATGTGACATTTTCGAGAACAGGTCAACCACCAAAAGAATAACTGTGTTGCTCTGGGAGTTGGGTAACTCCACAATAAAATCCATGGACAGGTGGGTCCAAGGCCTCTCTCCATTGGATATAGGCTGTAGGAGGCCCACTGGAAGGTGTTGTGGTGTCTTTCTCTGAGCACACACGGAACAAGCATCTACGAAGGCGGTCACATCAGCGCGGAGACTAGGCCACCAAAATTGTTGAGAAATAGCCCAAATTAAATGATTCTTCCCTGGGTGGCCAGCTGCCTTAGGAGAATGATAAGTCTGGAGCAAAGCAGTGCAGAGATTCTCAGGGACAAAGCAGCGGTCACCAGGTTCCTCAGGAGGAGAATGCATCTGAGCGGCAAGAATTCTGTCACCCAACGGTGAAGTGAGATTAGTACGAATAGTGGCCAGAATACGATCGGGATGTATCACAGGAGCAGGAACCGACTCCATCTTGGAAGCAGAGGAAAACTGTTGCGACAATGCGTCAGTCCTTACATTCTTAGTACCGGGTAAGAATGAGACTACGTAATTGAAGCTTGTCAAAAAAAGAGCTTTGTGTGGTGCGCTTTGCTGCAATCTCACAAGAACCGCACTGCCTTTTAAGGTGCCCAGGTTTGAATGCAGCCTTAGAGGCACATAAAGTGGACAAAGTGTATTGTGGGCTCTACTGGGTCTAGTACCTGGTCCTCCACAAGGATCAAGCCCTTTTTAACAAAAGCTTGCAAATTAACTATTAAAGGGCAAAAAAAAGATTTGCCTCCAATAGACTTCAATGAGGTTCAGCACTGTGTTTAGAGTTCATGGACTTCCCATTGGGTTCCCCAAACATTCAGCGTACTGAAGTTTAACCAGTTTGCTCATCCCTACAGGTAAGTATGAAATGTTTGCTGTGCACTTCTACATGTTTTGTTAATCTAGCAACAGAATATGGTGAAAATATGTGGTGAAAATTCACTTTGCAAAAAAATACAGAATCACATGCAGGATAAAATAAAAACACGTAATTGGATGAGTGATTGGTGGAGTTAAAATTCCCCTGCAAAGTGAACAGCCTGTTTGCCTTTAGTAAATGAACCTTCTGTATCTAAATGAACCCCCAATGCAATTTTAGAAAATAAAAACCACTTATGCATTATATGGTCCCCAAGGTTCCCACAATCATAAGCATGTGAAAAAATCAAGACCTGTCTCTGGCCACTCATTCTTATCTGCATATCATAGGAAGGCAGGTCTGGTGCAGAAAAAATAAGGAAACCAGTGGGATCTCTCCTACCTATGCTTCAGATGTCAACCATATTAAAACTGTGTGTGTGTGTGTGTTTGTGGTTCCCAAGTGGTTTGTGCCTTAATGTGCTAGTATGCACTGCATATGAGCACATTGTTACAGAATTACCTTTAGGTCCTGGACACTTCCATCTTTGTCCAGTCTTCTTTCCAGGTTCCGTCTGTTCATCCACTTGAATGATCAGGGTATGATAACATCGCTTCTGCATATGGGAGTCACATCATCATCACACTGAGTGGGTGCTGTAAATGTACGCTGAGCTGTGCATGCATGGCTCATTGGATAGTACATGACAACTGACAGGTGGAAGGAAGCCATTATTACAAAAGAGACCTGGTAAGGTCTCTTCTGTCACAAAAGCCCTACCTGTCAGCAATTGTAAGAAAAATAAGTTTAAAACCACGTTATGCAGAGGAGATCTACTGCCTTCTCATTTCTGCCCACTTCTAACTGTTCTCATAATGAATAAGGTGATTAGCAGTGTCACCCCTGTCACTAATCTGTCATGCTGTGTGCACCAAGCTCACATGGGCTGACTCTGCCAGTGCAAACACCACCATCCACAGGCAACAAGAACAAGATTTGTATATTTCAAGTTTCATTGAATGTTTGTCTTTTAAAGTGGTTGTATAGTCAAAAAATTCACTTTACATTTATTTATGCATGGCATTATTTGAAATCGTTTGCTCTTAGCTTTTTTTTTTTTTTTTTTTTTACCTCTGTCATTCTAAAGTTATCGCTGCAATATATAGTACGGACCTGTACCGCGCATGTGCCGGATCCCCGTCCATTCCGGCAAGCCAAGCCTCTGCCGGATAATTTCTTTCTTTATGTCAAGGCTGTGTCATTTCCTCATGTAGACGTCAGCCCCGACATCCCGCGATAGTTCGTCCACATCCAAGTGCATGTTGGTTATCACGTGACCTACACGTCACAGATGACAAGAGACACAGAAGCTTCCTGGTGTACGCTGTGCGTGTATTTTCTTTGTTACTGTAGTAACCGGAAACAAAGAAGAGGCTTGAATATAGTGACCTTACTGTGCACGCGCGGGATTACACAGGCTAGAAGAAATGTGGGCGGAAATACAAATTGGATTAAACGCGGAAGACCTCAACAGAGATGGCGCGGACTTACCAGACGATTTACTCTTTACACGATCACCAGTTACACAGTAAGACAAATAATGTAGATAAAACCATAGCGCTCAATCGATGTATAACTATATGGTGTTTAAAAACATATAAATTGTTATGATAGAACCGGAGGGTATACAACTGCTTTAACAAAAAAAATGAATATCACCAAAAAAGTCAAGACTCCAAGAAATTATAAGCAATGTCCACTATACAAATAGCTAACTGGATGTGACATGCTTCTGAGCAGAGATATCTCATTTAACCACTTCCCTACCCGCCCATAGTCAAATGACGTCCACAGATGGGATCTCCCATCCTGGGTGGACGTCATATGACGTCCTGGGCTTTGTGGGGGAATATCTGAATGATGTCTGCAGCTAGAGGCATCATTCAGATATCCTTCTGTTCTGCCGGCGATTCTGTGCACCATAAGAACGATCATAGTGGCGCTTGATCGTTCTTATAGGCGGCGGAAGGGGACATCCCCCCCTCCTGCCGCCATCCAGTGCTTCTTCGGGCTCTGCCGTGCCATTGGGGGTCCGGAGAATGAATCATCCGGCGCCCGAGGTGAACCATAGAGATGACTGGTGACCAGATGGTCACCAGTCATCTCTATGACCGTCGGAGGCCCAGGCGCGATGTGATTACGTCACGCCCGGGTTCTCAGATGTAAACAAAGCCGCCATTGCGGCTAGTACACATGAGATCGGTGAAATTTTTTTCACGATCTCATGCTTTCCAGCCTGGAGGAGAGATGTGGGGTCTTATTGACCCTGCATCTCTCCATAAAGAGGACCTGTCACACACCATTCCTATTACAAGGGATGTTTACATTCCTTGTAATAGGAATACAAGTGATAAAAAACATATTTTTAAAAAAATAGTGTAAAAATAAAAAAAATTAAGTAAAATAATAAAAAAAAAAATAAAATAAAAAATTTAAAACGCCCCTGTCCCTGGAAGCTCGCGATCAGAAGTGAACGCACACGTAAGTCCCGCCCACATATGTAAACACTGTTCAAACCACATATGTGAGGTATTGCCACACGCGTTAGAGTGCGTGCAACAATTCTAGCACTAGACCTCCTCTGTAACTCTAACCTGGTAACCTGTAAAAAAAATTAAAGCGTCGCCTATGGAGATTTTTAAGTACCGAAGTTTGGCGCCATTCCTTGAGTGTGCGCAATTTTAAAGCGTGATATGTTAGGTATCTATTTACTCGGCGTAACATCATATTTCATATTTTACAAAAAAATTGGGCTAACTTTACTGTTTTGTTATTTTTTAATTCATGAAACCATTTTTTTCCCCCAAAAAAGGCGTTTGAAAAATTATTGCGCAAATACCGTGCAAGAAAAAAAGTTGAAATGACCGTAATTTTATTCCCTAGGTTGTCTGCTAAAAAAAAATATATAATGTTTGGGGGTTCTGAGTAATTTTCTAGCAAAAGAATGATGATTTGTACATGTAGGAGAGAAGTGCCAGAATAGGCCCGGTATTGAGGTGGTAAAAAAAGCCTGGTGTTGAAGTGGTTAACTTACCTATAAATATACATTAATGGTGACATCATCATTGGTACTGTGATGAAAGAAAGAGGTTTCCTTGAATTAGGGTGTCAGCCCCAGGCCCAGGAGGCGTTGTTACTCCTGTTATTCTTCTAATACATTTAATGCATATATGTACAACTTCAATCTAGCAAGAGCCCACACATGTAAAAATATCTGTATTTTTACATGTTCTTTGAATGTAATGTAGTGTCATATGACAAAGGATATAATCTGGGCTTGCTTACACTGAGTAGAGTTTTTACACCACCTACTGACTACAACAGGCTAACAATGGGTTATAATGTGTCTTTACCTTGTACACTGTATTACTTTAAATAATTAACAGTGTATAATCAACGTACATTACTGTGTACAGAACAAATATTCTTATATCACTCTACTGAATGCCTTTAGATTGAAAACTGTCCTGTCTTTTTGTCCACTGAACACTTTAATAGCATATTATATGCTACCAAAAGCTGACCCATTTTTTGAACATTCAGAATGTCGGCTTCATAAGAAAATGCACAGTCACAAACCTAATTACCTTGCAGCTGCCATGTGAATTATTCTTCTCCTTTGCTGTGGAATATCTCATTATTTTCAGAAAAGTAGAGATAAAGAGGCATTCTATTCAAAAGAAGGAAATCTATAATGGACACTGCTTTTCTGTAAGATATTTTAATTTTTATATAAATTCTTGGGTCCATCAACAGCCCCAAGCAACAATACAGCTATAGGATTAAAGAATATTCATTTCTTTTTTTTTCTCCAAGTAGCTTGTAGATTTGGGTCCTCTGCTCTTGTACAGCCCTGTGTGAGGCTTTAAATCTCACTGACACCACCAGTATATCGTTCTGAAAACCTCAGCAGGCACACAAGAATTGGACTCACAACTCTATAACCACTTGCTGCCCATATAACTTACTTATACGGCGGCAAGGTGGCACTGCTGCACCAGATCACGTACCTAGTACGTGATCTGACACTTTCGGGTCTGGGGCGAGCATGCGCACCTCCAGCGACCTGTTACTGCTGTGATTATACACAGCAGTATCTGATCTGCGGGTACCGCGGACTCGATGTCCGCTGGAGCCCAACAATCATTCAGCACAGAGGCAGAACAGCGATCTGCATATGTAACCAAGGCAGATTGCCGTTCTGTCAGTAGAGAAGGCATGGATCCTGTGTTCCTTCAAAGCAGGGACTTAGATCCATGCCTTTCCCTATAAAAGCATCTCCCACAGTACACAAACACAATAGCTAGGCACACAGTTAACCCTTTGATCGCCTCTGATGTTTAACCTTCCTGGCGGTATTCCCGAGTCTGACTCGGGGTGAAGTTTTAGCACCAAAAGCGGTAACCCCGAGCCAGACTCGGGATTGCATCGCAGTGATCCAGGCAAAGTTACTTACCTTGTCCCCTGGATCCTGCGATGCCTCCCCGCTGTGTGATCAAGCTTTCTCCTCGCTCGATTCACACAGTGCCGAGTGCCGCCGAGCTCCGTTCCCTGCGACGTTACGACACACGGGGACGGAGATCGGCGCCAAATTCAAAAAAGTTAAAACACAGTACACATACAGTACACTGTAATCTTACAGATTACAGTACTGTATAAAATAATTACACACCCCCATTGTCCCTAGTGGTCTGCCCAGTGCCCTGCATGCAGTTTTATATAATAACTGTTCTTTCTGCCTGGAATTTGGAGATTGTCCATAGCAACCAAAAAGTGTCCCTTTATGTCAAAAGTGGTTTTAGACCAGCTAGAAAACATCGATAATAAATTAGAATCACTCGCAGAATTAAGCGATAGCGATTTGTAGGGAAATTTGTCATCAAACACTGAAAAACATTTTTATTATTATTTGTTATAATTATTTTATAGTTATTTATTATATTATAATTTATGATTTTGTTTTTTGAACTTTATCATACCCGGGGTGTCTACTAGACTCTTGTTTGGACAGATTTAAGTGAGTTATTCCTAAGAATTACAGGCCTGCAATATAAAACGCCAAATTTCCATGCAGAATAATGGTACCACTTTCAGCACCTAAAATCTGCCAGAATCATACCGCCAGGGAGGTTAACCCCTACCCAGCCAGTGTCATTAGTACAGTACATATTTTTATCACTGATCACTGTATTAGTGTCACTGGTCCCCAAAAAAGTGTCAGTTAGTATTCAATTTGTCCACCGCAATATCACAGTCCCGCTATAAGTTGTTGATCGCCGCCATTACTAGTAAAAAATAAATAAAAATTTCATAGCTTGTAAACATTTCTGCAAACCAATCAATATACACTTACTGGGATTTTTTTAACAAAAATATGTAGCAGGATGTATATTGGCCTAAATTTATGAAGAAAATAGATTTTTACATTTTTTTTTTTCATTTAATTTGTTTTATAGCAAAAAGTAAAAAATATTGTTTTTTGTTTACATTTTTTGGTCGTTTTTTGCTTATAGCGCAAAAAATAAATAAACCTCAGAGGTGATCAAATACCACCAAAAGAAAGCTCTATTTGTGGGAAAAAAAGGAAGAAAATTTTATTTGGGTACAGCGTCGCACAACTGCGCAATTGTTAGTTAACCACTTGAGGACCGCCGCACGCCGATGTACGTCGGCAGAATGGCACGGCTGGGCACATGGGCGTACAGGTACGTCCCCTTTAAGAGCCCAGCCGGCGACGCGCTTGCGACCCGGTCCTCTTCTCCATGACCGTCCCCGTGGGAACAGTGGACCCGATCGCCGCTGGTGTCCCGCGATCGGGTCACAGAGAGAAAGAACGGGGAGAGGTAAGTGTAAACAAACCTCTTTCCGTGCTTCCTAGTGAGCCTGTCACTGATCGTCTGTTCCCTGTCATAGGGAACGACGATCAGTGACATCACATGCTAAGCCACGCCCCCCACAGTAAGTAAAACACATCAGGGCACACTTAACCCCTACAGCACCCCCTCCTGGTTAACCCCTAAACTGCCAGTGTCATTTTCACAGTAACCAGTGCATTTTTATAGCACTGATCGCTGTAAAAATGACAATGGTCCCAAAAATGTGTCAAAAGTGTCCGATGTGTCCGCCATAATGATCAAAAAGAAAAGAAAATCACTTCTGGAAGCAGCACTCCGATTAAAAAGCCTTTATTCCAAAAGGTTCAGGAAACAAAAAACACACTGCACGACTCTGCAAACTGGTCACATCTAGCTGACGCGTTTCACACTATTATAGTGCTTACTCATAGCTATGCTGTGTCGTGCAGTGTGTTTTTTGTTTCCTGAACCTTTTGGAATAAAGGCTTTTTAATCAGAGTGCTGCTTCCAGAAGTGATTTTCTTTTCTTTTTGATCATAATTGCATTTGCCTGCACCCTTGGCTGCTGGGAGGAGGTATTGTCAGGGATTTCCACACCTGAGCGTCTCCCTCTCTCCCGTGTCCGCCATAATGTCGCAGTCAAGAAAAAAATCACTGATCGCCGCAATTACTAGTAAAAAATTTTTTTTTTATAAAAATGCCATAAAACTATCCCCTATTTTGTAAACGCTATAACTTTTGCGCAAACCAATCAATAAACGCTTATTGCGTTTTTTTTTACCAAAAATATGTAGAAGAACACATATCGGCCTAAACTGAGGAAAAAATGTTTTTTATATATTTTTTGGGGATATTTATTATAGCAAAAATTTGCTCTATTCTTGTTTATCTCGCAAAAAATAAAAACCGCAGAGGTGATCAAATACCACCAAAAGAAAGCTCTATTTGTGGGAAAAAAAAGACGCCAATTTTGTTTGGTAGCCATGTTGCACGACCGCGCAATTGTCAGTTAAAGCGACGCAGTGCCGAATCGCAAAAAGGGGCCTGGTCCAGGGCTTAAGTAACGCAGTGCCATATAAAGGTAAATCTCAGCACAACACAGCTTGACACAGACAGCACCGCACTTCTTCTCCCATCCACCGCACTTCTTCTCCCTAACTGCCCCGCTCCTTCCCGGGCTTTTCCTTTATTTAGACCCCTCCTGCTCTTAGGTCTTCACAGGTATTGTAGTTTGGTTTCCCACTGATGGCTGTGGCTCAGACCCTCCTACAGACCACATCTCCCAGAGTGCCACAGTCTAAGGCCAGTCAAAAGCTAACTAAAGCATACTTGGCTACCGCTGTCTTGTGGAAATAAAATAGTACTGCAGCCAGTAACATTCTGTTACATCTGAAATGACAGGAATTTCTTTAGGGGTCTCAACTCTGTCCCTGGTCATATGTGTGGTCACATTTGGATGTGTGCTGGTTGAACTCCTAAAGCTCCTATGCATGTTATATGACTGCAGTAAAATTTCAAGCAGAGCGCCTACCAATGTAATGTATGTCATCAATCTTGCTTTGCACCTTTAAGGCCTCATTCACTTGGGTGTGCCAATCTGCACATCCTTGCGAAGGGCCATCTTTACTGTGGGATGCAAAGTTGTTCCATGCAGGTTTGTGTAGGCAGCCTGTTGAAATCAATGACAGGCGGCTGGCTGCATGGAACTGCACGGATCTCCAAGCTCATCCTGGAATGCACATCTGTGCAGATCTATTGCAAGGATCAGAACGCAGTCTGTCTATATCACTTTTTTTAGTGCAAAAATAGCTTGAAATTCCATCTGGTATACAGAGAGTAATGAGCATTTCAAGAAACTCTAAAGCCAAACTATTTTTAAGTTTTGTATAGAGTAGGGAATGGCTAAAATCCCTGCCCCTGTCCTTTTTGGAAAAATTTCCTTCACTTCCTGTTTTGGAAACACAGCAAGAAGTAAAGAATTTCTTACCCTAAGACAAGTATAGGCAAAGATCTCTAAAATTGTGGATGTCCTTCTCCCCTTCCCCTCCTCCTGTACTCCAATCCCAACATCCCCTTCACTTTCCTTCTCCCACCCTACAGACCCTCTCTCTCTACTGTTTCCCTTCTCAGATGCACAAATCTTTCTAGAGTCTGATGCCGCGTACACACGATCGATTTTCTCGACGGTGAAAACACCATCGAGAAAATCGACGGGAAAAACGAGGAACGGCTTGGTCCCCTACACACGGCCGGGTTTCCCGACATTTTTTCTCTTGGTCGAAAAAAACGACCGTGTGTAGGCTCCCTGGCAGTGTTTCCCTATGGGAAAACTGCCGCGGAAAAAAATGCCGTGAATCACGACGAGAAAAATTAGAGCATGTTCTAATTTTTCTCGTCGTGATTCTTGTCGTTTTTCTCATCGGGAAAAATGCAGGAAAGCCCACACACGGTCGTTTTTCTTGTCAAAGAGAAAAAATAAAAATTTTCCCGACGAGAAAAATGGTTGTGTGTACGCGGCATAAGAATCCCTAATACCCCCTACCCCTATTGGAAGGCAGACAACGTCCTCTTTTCTTTACGCCTTTCCCCTGTGAATAAAGGTAAGACTAATCTTTGTATGGGCTCCTTATTTTCCCTTTGAAACGTTTCAAAAACTGGAGGAAGCAAAGGGTACTACTCATCCTGGTAATGATAAGATGTCAGACAGCTAATAAGGATCGGCGGAGCCAGGACAAGGGTGAGTGGGGGGCAGGAGGGGAAGCTTCCCCAGGTGCAGTGCTTTCGTGAGGTGGAAAGAGGTCAGAGGCATAACTAGAACCTTCAGGGCCCGGTGCAAGAAATCATGAAGGGCCCCCCTGATCTCTGCCCAGAGCCCTTCCCACTGATCCCGGCGGCAGTAGGTCCTGGATAAGAGGGGGTCGTGGGGGCAGCATATGGAGTAACAAATCCCCTCCATTTTCCTCCTGCAGCCACTGAATGCCTATGGGAGGGAGAGGAGGAGAAGTAGGCTTTTAGCGACTGCAGGAGCAAAAATGGAGGGGATTTGTTCCTCTATATGCCCCCCCATCCAGGTGTACAGGGGCAACATGTGCGCCATTGCAATTGTGACCCCTGTAGTTACACCCCTGGGATGAGTGGCAGCGGTGGTGGTGGTGGGGGATGGTATTAGTGGCAGCATTGGTGGTTGGGTGGGCATAGGATAAGTGGCAGCGGTGGTGGTGGTGGGGGGATAGGATGAGTGGCAGCGGTGAGGGAGAGATGGGGTGAGTGGCAGCGGTGGGGGGATCAGTGGTGGTTGGGTGGGGATGGGATCAGTGTCAGCAGTGGTGGGGGATGGGATGAGTGGCAAGGGTGGTGGTTGGGGGGGTGTGATCAGTGGTAGGGGGGATTGAATGGGATGAGTTGCAGAGGTGGTGGGGGGAATGGGATCAGTGGCTGGGGTGGTGGTTGGGGGATGGGATGGGTTGAGTGGTAGCAGTGGGGGGCATTGGATGAAATGAGTGGCAGTGGGGACTGTGCAGTGAGCCCGTAAATGAGGGCAGGGAGGATCGGCGGAGCGGGTGGAGAGGATGGGCGAAGACTTTGCAGTGTGAGTGTGGGCGGGGAGGATGGGCGGAGCAGGCGGAGAGGATAGGCAGAGCGGGGACTGTGCAGTGTGCCCGTGAGTGCGGGTGGGCGGAGCGGGCGGGCAGAGACTGTGTGCCCCTTGAATGACCAGTGTACTATCTTCTCTGCGGTGGCGGGCCCCCTACAGTGGCGGAACTCAAGAGCCCAGTCGCAAGTGCGACTGCTGCGTCCCTGGTAATTCCGCCACTGGAAGAGGTGCCGCATGTTATCCACCAGAACAGGCTGACAGGACAGTGAGGACAGTGCCAGCAGTGTAATAACTATTAGCTTGTCCAGCTGTCTGAGCAGGAAAGGAGGCAGGTTAAGTGGGCAGAGTGGTCCCAAGGAAGGCAGGGCTCTCCTGTGGAGGAGGGGCAGGGCCAGGCTCAGTGGAGCAGTGGATCAGCTTCTTTATTATCTGCATACTAATTGGGCATCCATTTGAGGTAGGCGTCCCCCCCACCACAACCTGCACATCATGGCTGGGGTCTGTGTGGCTCAGGCTGGCACTGTCCTGGGTGCCCAGAACTCCTCTCCACCAGGAGGATATGGCATGTTTAAAACTGCTGGACTCAATCCGGCTGTCCCTCCATCAGGGGGCTCTTTGGAGACACTCCGCCTTGAATGCTAAAGGTAGATGAACATAAGAGGAATAGACAGCACTGGCCGTGCTGAGTATGAGCTGACTAGCTGTGCTCTACTGATTGCCAGGCCGCTGATAGAAATCATGGGGCCCCTGGACCCACCCCAACCCCTTCTCCCACCCCCACCCATTCTTTGTGATACCTTGGGCAGTGACAGTTATGTAGAGATCAGGGTTTTTTTAAACCCTGAATCCTTCCTCTGCCCTCCTAGACAGCCGATCGGTTTGGTTGGCTGCTTTCCTGGCTGGTACCAGTCAGGTAACTACAGAACTGGAATTGACGAAGTCCTAATAGCTTCCGGCTATGTTCCTCCTTCTCTTTTGTGTGCTGGCAACCCGATCTCATGGAATGGAAGAGCCTGGGAAAACAGGGGCGGGCTAATTCGCCTGCACTCTGAATTAGAAAAGCGCTCCATGATAGAGCTTCCTGGGCCTTTGTAAATGAATTAGGGGGGCAGTGGCTGAATGTAACAGCAGAATTAATTTTTTGCTTCACAAAAAGCATCATGGCCACAGCATATATAATGCCCCTCTGCTGCTTTGCAGTATAAGGGGGAGTGGTTGGGGGTAGTAAAAACGCACACATGACATTTTTACCACCACCCCCAAACACAAGTGCAAAGGCACATTCACAGGGGGTACAGACCTCAGTCTCCCATGCAGAGACTTTTACCAGCATGGTGTTGCATGCATCCTTATCCCATTTATTTTCTATTGGAACACACACTCTCATGACATATTGGCACACAGTGTGTGTCCATGTAGCCATGTGTCCCAGTAGAAATAAATCAGACACCAGCATGAGGATGCACACAACACTGTGCTGGTAAATGACAGCCCTGCACATGAGACGCAGGTCTGTGCCCCATGTGAATGGGCCATAAATGAAGCCCAAGGATACATTTTACTGTTTTTCTATGATGATCATTATCATCATGATAATCACACAGTACAGGTACTGTGGCTTAAAGCACCTGTACTGTGTGATTATGGTGATTAAAAAATTATGAATAATTATACAGCTGCTTAATGTGATCATCATCAATGAAGAATGTACCTTTTAGAATGAAAATAATCCTCTTCAGCCTTGATGGTTCCCGCTTTATCACTCAGTAGTAAGAGTGTGCTGTGCGGTTAGCGTCTGTGTGTTCACACCGACACTGCACAGATGAGGATGATGGCTCCTGCTGAATCCCTCGCAGCCCAAGCTTGCCCTTTCCTCAGCACTTACTTGCTGAAGGAGGCAGGTAGTTAAGAAGCTGCTGTAACTCTTATCACTCTGCCAGGGCCGGAACTTTATTGCCACTATCAGCAAATGCGAGCGGGGTGGGTGCTAATTCGCCTGCACTCTGAATTAGAAAAAGCGCTCCATGATAGAGCTTCCTGGGCCTTTGTAAATGAACTGATGGGGCCCAGGGAGCATAATTTACAGCTGCATCAAGAGGATTAGTGTCAGTGATATTACAGTACAGCTGGGCCTCCTGCTCTGAAACTGCCCAGGCTCTCCTTTTTTTTTTTTACTTTCAAATATGTTTATTGATGTAAACAAGGTTTTACAAAATCAAATATAAACAACAAGGTATGTTCTATAGATCAGAGACAGAGTTGGTATCCATACAATACCTAATATGTATAGCAAAGTAATACTTTGTAAAAAAAAAAACGGTGGAAGCCTTCAGGTATGGACATTATCATTGGTTAGGTTTGCTATTGAATATAACTACCGTATTTACCCCTGTGGGGAACTAACTGTAAATAGGGCATATAAAATGAATAACAATTTTCATAGCATTAGATGAGTAAGAAGAAGATATTATACATTCATGAAGCTATTCGTTTACCATACATTTCTCAGTTAATTAAGAGTGCTGGTAAAGTTCTTTCAGTATTTTAGAGGCTTTTGGATGGGTAATTCAGTTGAGCCAATTTTTCTTAAAACAATTTATGGGATAATTTTTTTGGGCTAACATTAATTCAAAATGTGCTAGGAGGTTAAGTCTCGTAATGACTTTGGTAAGGTTAGGGGCTTTAATTGATTTCCACAATTTTGTTATGGTAAGTCTTGCGGCTATAAGAATGTTGGCCACTATTATTCTATACTCAGGTGGGAAGATGTCTAGAATAATACTTAGGAGGGCCACAGGTGGAGAGATTTTGATTAGGTTACCTGTAAGGGAGGCAAAGAATATAGATACAGAGTTCCAAAAGCTAGATAAGTTCTTACAGCTCCATAACACATGATATAGAGTACCTATTTGATTGCTGCACCGCCAGCATAGTGGAGATGAAGAAGGAAACGTTTTTGATAATTTGCAAGGGGTTAGGTACCATCTATTCAATATCTTTTGGGCGTTATCCCAATGTTCAATACAGGAAGAGGCTATTTTATTAATAATCATGGCTTTATACCAGCAATCTTCCGAGAAGGTTTGAGACAGATCTTTTTCCCATTTTAGCATGTTATGGTTTTTGCCAAGCTTGGGGTAATGAGAGAACATCTTATAAAGGAAAGCAATACCTTTTAGTTAAGTCTTTGTTAGAGCCCATTCACACAGGGGCAACACGACTTCCAGCGCGATTTTATGAGGCAACTCAGACAAGACTTGAGAATGAATCACAGCCGACCTGGAGCTATTTACAAGGCAACTCCAAGTTGCCTGCAGGACAGGAGACATTCCAGTGGCCAATCAAACAAGAATCAGCTCTGTGGGAGGGAGGGGGGAGGGAGAGTTTTGCAGGAGAAATGTATGTTATCTTCCTGGAGAGTCGCTCCTATTAAGACAGTGAGAGGCGACTCCCATTGAAATGAATGGTTACAGGTCACCTAGGAGTCGGATTGAAGTAGTACAGGGACCTTTTTTGAAGTCGGAGCGACTGCAGTAGTGTGCATAAGGACGGCTCCATTAACTTACATTGATTTCTTCAGCCAGCGCGACCTGAGGCGACTAGGGGCGACCTGGGGCGATTTGGAGTCGGATCCAAAGACGCCCCTGTGTGAATGGGCTCTTAATAGTACAATGCTTCCAGTTTATTGTTGGGATGTACCATCCTTTATTTGTGCTGAAATTCTTCAGGTGATTGTGTTTATGTAGTTTATTATTTACAATTTCCTTATCCTCTGGAAAAAAAATTATCATAAAAGTTAAATCCTTGGTTAATCCATTTATCCATCGAGAGTCGAGCCTTGCAGTAATTTAAGGCTCTCAATGGGATATGTATATTATGTACTTTCTCTAAACAGTGAAAATTTGATTAAATAAATTTCCATGTTAACAATGTAGCGTTAATGGATACAAGTTTAGATATAATAATCTTAGGGAACAGAGTTTAAGCTATTGCTAAAGCAAACAGATTATTACCTTTAGTTGATTCTTTTTCAATGAATAGCCATAGCTTATCATCAGTGGAATGGACCCAGTTTTTCAGTTGTTCTAGTAGCATGGCATAATAGTAATTTTGTAAATCAGGTAGGTTCATATCTCCTTTGCATGTAGAAGAAGTCAATATTGAGAAAGCTACTCTGGGTTTTTTACCGTTCCAGGTGAGGTTCCTCAATTTGTGGGTGCTCCTGTTGAACTGATGAGGCCCAGGCTTGGTACACGAGGGCCGGATATACTGCCTCGTCAGTGGTATTGCTAATTTCTGTACATAAATCAGCTCTTAATTTGCATACTTCTCAATAGTTTTCTTCTTTTTATATTATGACAGTCACTTTTGCCTAGAGATCACTTTACGACTATTAAAGATTAGAATTTTATAATAAAGTCTTGGACCCCGTTATCACCTCAGCGATTTGAAGTGTGATTTTAAACTTCCAACTTTGGGAAGTCTAAATTCTCCCTTGCATTGATAAAGGGTGTGTATGATTCCGCGCAAAGGAGAAAAGTACCAGCAGGGGAAAAAATATATAATATAATATGGTGAATCAAGAGAACTGCTGCCTCTACAGATTACTACCACCTAGGTGAAATAAATGAATAAAGGAGAAAAATAAGTAGGTGTGGCGCTGTTCAATGGATTACAATTGACTCTCAATGTGGTGGTGATGTAATGTGGGTGTGAATGTAACACCAGTAAATGATGTGCAAAATTATGACAAATAAATTATAAGTGAACATAAACATGTGCATGTAAAAAAGCAACAAATATTGTATTTTTTGGCGTATAACACTCACTTTTTTACCCTGAAAATAGAGTGTAAACTGTGCCTGCGTGTTATACGCAGGGGGCTATGGAAAGTTTTTTTCCTGAAACTTCCCTCTTAAAGTTAGGGTGCGTGTTATACGCCTGTGCGTGTTATACGCCGATAAATACGGTAAATTAATACAAATTTAAAAAGTTAAACTCCTATTGAGCATTCAAATAAGTCCAGAAAAGATACTAATTAGATATTCAAAAAGTACTAATTAGATATTCAAAAAAGTCCAAAAAGTGCTTGTGCTGGTGAAAAGTGATCTCTAATGTAAATGATCTCTGGATGAAATAAATTCATTAAATAGAGCATTCAAAACAGTTCAAGAAAGTGCTTGTGCTGGTGAAAAGTAATCACTGTTCGTTTTCCCTCTTCACAAAGTGATCACAGCAAGCGTGGCTTATCCGTGCTCCTAATGTGCACACACTCACCAGAATTTTCCTCTCCGCTTGGGGTATGTAGCATTCACAGTATATGCCACTGTGTAGCAGCCTATGAGGTATAAAGGAGAGATGGACCCCAAAAGAGTTATACTGATAGACTATTTATTAAATAAAAACATGTGGAAACGTACTCAAATTTTGCAAAAGCATAAAAAGCATGTATTGCTGACACTAACGCCGCTGCCTGGAAGTGATGCAAGGACGCACTTTGACTCATCCCTACGCGTTTCGTCACTCTGACGTCATCTGGAGCGTACTGCATTCGTTATTTGCTTGTTTAGGTCTGGGGGATTTAGTACATTTACTTATATGCTGCTGTAACGGGAAGGCCCGGGGAACTCAGAATCGCTTAGAAAGTATGATATACCCTTGCTTCAGCTCCCCCAATGCCTCTTATGTGTCAACCACCCTGTGTCTCTATTAGGGGCACAGGGTGAATGAAAACCCCTATATGGTCTATGATAGCCATATTCAATGCTGCACATACATTGTATCTAGATTGGATGTGTACTGTGAGGGGGGGGGGGGTTGTGTAATCATTGCTGTGAGGAGTTAAGGTGATTTGCATTCTATTGTCTATTATGAATTAAGTCTGCTACTGTGACGATGTGGATTGGAGCTTGGTAAACCGTCTGGCTCCATATTATGGGATGTTGAAGTGTCTTCTGTGAGGAGGGGGGGGAATCACCCCTCCTGCTAAGACTTTTTACTGAAGGAGAAGTTTGAACACACCTGACCTGTATCACCATTGTCATTGGACAGTTTAACCCGCCCTGTTCCCCAAAGGATGGGAGGGGAGGGTTTTTAAGAGAAATGTGTTACCATGTGTTTCGAAAATAAAGTCATTCCCTGTTTTGGAACTTGAATACAGAGCGTTGTCTCGTATCTGGGGGGAGAATCATTCGTATGGGGTCTTATTCGGCTGGTTGGAGTGTCTGGTGGCTGTCGTGTGGTTGGAAAGGGAATATCCTAACGGTGTTAACCCCTTTCATACTTGGGGTGCCGTTACAGCTGCTATACTAATCTAGACTAGACTAATCACTAATTACAGCACAACCTTCTCCCCCATGCTCTGATGGTCTAAGTTTCTGACATCTACAAGACCAATACTTGAAAAAAGTAGATGAGCTTCTTTTGGGGCAGAGTCAGTGTTTTGTCTATAATAGACTTCTTGCCTAGTAACTAGCTCTCAAAAATAATAAAATAACAAAATACTCAAGCCTGAAATTAAATATGCCTGTATATGTACTCAAAAAAAAAACCTTGAAAGGACACTCAGCTCAAGTGTGAAGGGGACTTTCTGTCTCGTTCACACGCAGGCGATTTGTCACGTTTTGGCTGTCACACAACAATACATGACAAGGAATTCCCTATTGTCTATGGGGCCTGTTCACATGTATTCAATGCGCTTCCATACATTTTGCAGAAAGTTGCTTTTAATGCATTTTGGCTTCATAGACTTTAAGAGGAGCCCATAAAAAATGCACCAAAAAACTAAAACAAAAACAAAAAAACGTGAGGATGCAGATGCCCAAGTATGAACCTAGTCTTATTGCCCTTCCATAATATACTTCATGTTCTTGGCTATCTTTTAGCATTGTCATTTCTACCAGTAAAATTGGCAACACATGGCTAGATTCAATGTCCAATCAGAAAAAATTGCCAGCTCTTGTCATTTGAGCCAATCTTATACAAACTGTGTGTGTCAGATGATCAGGTGGTGGGGGGGGGGGGGGGGCAGGGGGTTGCAGTTTGGCATTTTTCCTCCTAGGCACTGAATGACCTTGTTCTGGTATTGAGGTTCAGTGATGAATCTGTCTTTGTAATGGCGCATACACACGATCAGAATTTCCGACAACAAATGTTCGATGTGAGCTTTTGGTCGGATATTCTGACCATGTGTAGGCTCCATCGAACATTTGCTGTCGGAATTTCCGAGAACAAATGTTTGAGAGCTGGTTCTCAATTTTTCCGACAACAAAAGTTCTTGTCAGGAATTCCGATCGTGTGTATCCAATTCCGATGCACAAAAATCCTACGCATGCTCGGAATCAATTTGACACATGCTCGGAATCATTGAACTTAATTTTTCTCGTCTCGTTGTAGTGTTGTACGTCACTGCGTTCTTGCCAAGCAACATTTGTGCGACCGTGTGTATGCAAGACAAGTTTGAGCCAACATCCCTCGGAAAAAAATCCACGGTTTTGTTGTCGGAAATTCCGATCGTGTGTACGTGGCATCAGACTTCGTAATACTGATACTGTCTATCTATATGATCAATGTTACCTATCTTATTGTACCATTTTTTTTTTCTCTTGAACAAAATATACAATATAAAAGTGAGAAGAAAGCTCTTCAAAGTAAGGGAACTCCTTTTTCTAGACAGTCACTGGAACAAATGTCCCCAGTGGAAGATGTCCGCTCTATTCCTGTTCCAATTACACCTCAAATGTTTGATATTTCTTCACTTCCATTCTAGTAGGCAGAAGTACAAATAAACAGAGTGAATCTCCTCCGTAGCAAATGCAGAAAGCAACAACAATCTTAATGAGGCTCTAACCCTTTTTTACTAAATCTAGAATGAATAAATAGTCAATTTAGTTACAGGTTTTGAAGATATCTTTATTGAAAATTTACTAAGAGGACATTTTTACACCTGTTTTAATTCTTTAAATAAGAGTTTTGGTAAACACTATTTGTTTTTAAAGTGTCTGTAAAGGCAGAATGTTTATTTATCTTAACGTAATCTCTGCATTAAAGCAAGAAAAGGGTTTGGGGAGATTGGGACTTTGTATGAGGTCATGACTGGGTAAAGTCATGCACCTCCATCCCTGTAATTTGAACAAAAAACGCTACACTGCGGCGGTAAACCGCAGTGATGGATATAAGGGGGTGGGGTGGGACTTTAGATGAAGCTCATGATGACAAAAAACATAAATGGTGGAAATATAAATATTTTAATGTTGCATACAAAACATGTTTACATACACTTAATTCCATATACAGAAACTGCACCTATAACATGGCGCCAATCACTGACTGAACAATCACTGGTACTTAACATGCTTAACAAACATCAATATTCATGGTAATTAAAGAGGGGGAGTCCACCATGTTGATATTGGGTAGTATTGTTAAAATAGTAACATCTGCACGTTCTTAGCATCCCTGTGAGGTAAAGATGGTATGGACACATATCTGGGTGGGTGGGTATCTTATACACGGTGTCATGGTAGCTCGACGCATTTCGCAGCTTTAAGCTGCTCATAAGGAGCGTGTATGTGCAGAGTCTGAAATAGGAGGATACATGGATAAGGTCAATGAACTATATCAAGGTGAGGGGGGGGGAGATAATGCCCCCCAAGACCAATAGAATAGGTTGACTTACAGCTGTGCAGGTACCGGAGGGCATGGTGTCCAAGACCGTAGGCCACCCAAGGACATCAGTGTCGGGAGCCGAGGGGGCATGTACAAGGGTGACACCCGTCACAGGCAGAGTCCAGGAGGTCCGGGGCTCCCCGAGCACCCCTAATGTAAAAAATGTGAGGAGTAAAAATGAAAACGGCCAAGGGCGGAGTGAGACAAGTTGAATATGTAAAAAGGCAGGGGGAGTGGAGTGTTAATCAAATTGAGTGGCGGTGGACTGGTGGGGAAAGGTGTAAGTGCAGAGGTGAAGGTAACTTGGGGGACAACCGGCAGTGAAGGTGAGCGACCATGGTGAAGGGTCAACACCAAAACGCCTAGTGAAGAAGGAAATGGGGGTGACAATGGGGTGCGTGAGGGTACCTGTGTTTGAAGGAGAGGAACCAGTCCAGCAGTCGTGCAATGTCAAAGTGGCGGAGGGCTGGGAGAAGCTCTGAACATGGTAATTAAAGAGGGGAAGTCCACCATGTTGATATTGGGTAGTATTGTTAAAATAGTAACATCTGCACATTCAACAGTCTTAGCATCCCTGTGAGGTAAAGATGATATAGACACATATCTGGGTGGGTGTTTATCTTATACACGGTGTCATGGTAGCTCGACGCGTTTCGCGGCTTTAAGCCACTCATCAGGCAAGGCACTGTCTTAAAGTCGCGAAACGCGTCGAGATACCATGACACCATGTATAAGATACACACCCACCCAGATATGTGTCCATACCATCTTTACCTCGCAGGGATGCTAAGACTGTTGAACGTGCAGCTTTTACTATTTTAACAATACTACCTAATATCAACATGGTGGACTCCCCCTCTTTAATTACCATGAATATTGATGTTTGTTAAGCATGTTAAGTACCAGTGATTGCTCAGTCAGTGATTGGCGCCATGTTATAGGTGCAGTTTCTGTATATGGAATTAAGTGTATGTAAACATGTTTTGTATGCAACATTAAAATATTTATATTTCCACCATTTATGTTTTTTGTCATCATGAGCTTCATCTAAAGTCCCACCCCACCCCCTTATATGCATCACTGCGGTTTACCGCCGCAGTGTAGCATTTTTTGTTCAATCTCTGCATTAAGGTAAAAAACCTTCTATATGCAACGCCAGCTCCTCCCCCCATCCTATTTTTAATTGAGCCTGATCCCGATCCAGCGATGTGCACAAAAATAGTAGCTCTCCTGGCTCTCTTTCTTCATTGGCTCAGAGACAGCAGTGGGCGCCATTGGCTCCTGCTGCAGTCAATCACGGTCAGTGAGGAGGGGGCAGGGCCAAGCCATGATCTGTGTGTCAATGGACACACAGAGCTGGATTGGGTGTAAGCCTGCATGAGTGCCCCCATAACAAGTGGCTTGCTATGGGGGCACTCATGGGAAGTGGGGAGGAGCCAGGAGCGCTGGCGGAGGACCCAACAAGGGGAGGATTGCACAGACCAGGTAAGTATAACATGTTTGATATTTTAATTAAAAAAACTGAACATTTACAATCACTTTCAAATAAAAAAATAAAACCATTATATTTTTAGTAGAAATTATAACCCTTTCTGTACTTGCCTCTTTGTGTTTTATGTCCTGAAGCTGATCACAGATCGAGCTAAAGGGCCAATCACAGCAGCCCTTTACCTGGTGATCAGCTGTGTACAATCACAGCTGATCACAGGTAAACAAATGGCAGTTATTGGCATTATCTTTCCTCAGCACTGTTGCTTTTGGAGGGCAGGAAAGCTGATAGCCAGCTATCCTGTGACAGGGCACATTTTTACTGATAATCAGGGCACTGATCATTAGTGCTATGATTATTCATCACCTAATATATCAGTGGCACAGTGCCCATCAGTGCCGCCTCATCAGTGCCCAACAGTGAAGCCTATCAGTGCCCATCAGTGCAGTCTCATAAGCGCATATCGGTAAGAAGAAACATTCTGTATTTTCAAAATTTGTAACAGAAACAAAGAAAAATATATATTTTTTCAAAATGTTTATTTTTTGTTTGTTTAGCAAAAAACAGTGGTGATTAAATACCACCAAAAGAAAACTATATCTGTCTAAAATGATAACAATTTCAGTTGGATACAGTGTTGCATGAAAATGTACATGTACAAAGTGCAGGTACTCAAATGGGTCTGCACATACTGTACCTACAGCAGCTCCCATTGTCCCTGCTAATTCCGACTGTTAAGTAGTTTTAAAATGGCTAAGCTTCTGCACTTTCCTGTTAGCTTTTCTGCCCCCTAGACATTCCTAGTGACAGGCTAATAGGCATATGTGGTATTGGTATTGCAGTCATGTTTGGCAAACCAACTATAGCAAGGTGATCCAAAACTTTTATCTTAGGAGCTTACCCTCAGCCCACATGGCAATGCAGCTTAAAGTAACATTTTTTAAATGATGCAGAGAACAGGCGCCAGCAAGCAAGATTGTAATACAAATGTAAAATCTAATATATACCGTATATACTTGAGTATAAGCCGACCCGAATATAAGCCGAGGCACCTAATTTTACTACAAAAAACTGGGAAAACTTATTGACTCGAGTATAAGCCTAGGGTGTCCATCTGCATGCCTCACTTTGCCTCACTGTGTCCATGTGCATGCCTCACTGTGCCCATGTCTCACTGTGTCCATGACAAGAGAAATGCGGCTACATGTGTACAAAGTTCCGGGTCCAGAGGACCTACAACCGGCCGAGACCGGGTCCCCAAAATAACCAGAGAAATTACCGTTTAACATGGGAGTCTATGAAAGGGGTGCCCGGGTTTGAAAAATCGGTGCTCCCCGGCTGTACCAGACCTACGGCTGGCTGGTACCGGGTCCCCAAAGTCTGGGAGATCAGGCGCAAAAAGGTGACTCGAGTATAAGCCGAGGGGGGCATTTTCAGCACAAAAAAATGTGCTGAAAAACTCGGCTTATACTCGAGTATATACGGTACTTGTCTTTTATATATGCCTCAGTAAGGAACGTAACAACAAATGATGACCTTAGCATTTACTTGCCAGGGAGCTGCCATGTTACCAGACACTTTCATATTAGAACTTGCTTTTAGGTCTGTTTCTGTAAATACATGAATTGCAGATTTCCACAACCAATATTCTGCAACTATCTCTGGTATTAATATGGGCATACTTAGCTTCAAATTTTGCACTATATGTGAAAATGATCAGCCTGTGCCATGGTTATCTCCATATAGACAGGCCCATGCTAGCTGCTGGACCTACTGTATAACGTGCTAAAGTAGGGTGACCAGACATCCCCGTTTTCCGGGGACAGTCCCCGGATTGAGGACACTGTCCCCGGACCAAGTCTGTCCCCAGTTTTGTCCCCGGATTGGATTTGAACAGGGGCTGGGGCAATTTCAAAGACAGTCAGTGCAGAATTAAAAAATAAATTCTGAATTACACATCCCGCTCCACCGCACCTACTAGCTTAGGGGGGTCTATTTTTTTCCATTATCTGTGCCCCTTTCTGATGATCATGTGCTGTTTGGAGCTCCGCTCGCATGTTCTTCTACATTGGCTCAAGTCCCGGCCAGCTGCCTGCCTGCTTATCTCCTTGCCTTCCCTGGCGGAGTGATCTTCCTCTGCTCCCCACCCAGTAGTAGCCAGGGCCCGGAGCGTAAGACTCGACAGGCGGGCGGCAGCGGCGACGGGCAGAGAGTCGCTGATTGCCACAATTACTAGTAAAAAAAAGGATGTCCCCGGATTTCATTTTAAAAATCTGGTCACCTTGTGCTAAAGCCATACATGTAATATTATGCCATTAGTTGTTGTTTAGGCTTCTGCTAAGGGCAAGTTCATAGTGGATAGGTGAGTTCATTGATATTGCCTTGTTAATGCATTGTTAACAGTGTAACAAATGAGCACAATAGATACCTTATATCTGATAAAACTATTTAAAAAAAAAACTGAAAAAATGGTGTTGGCAACTTCCTAAGATATTAGAATTAATCGGAGGAGGCAATGTGAGAAAATGTTTGTCTCAGCCAAAATAATTTCTATATATGTTTTATGTACTTAATGCAAATATTCAGTTACTTATGAAATTCCGCATGCACAGAGACATTTGAAGTGATAAAAGTCACAAGTGCTTCAGCTGATGATAGATCATGTTGCTCATTATAAATGGCATTTAAATTTAAATGTATCGCCACAAAATGGAGTTGTGGATACAGATAGGTATGAGTGTGCCAACGTCCTAAATATATTGCAAAATGTATTCAAAAGAAGGAAATATGGACTTTAGAGGCACATCTGTAGCGTTGAAATACAAAATGAACTTTTATTAATCTTTAACCACTTGGTGCCCACGCTATAGACAAAAGACGTCTACAGCGTGGCGCCTTCCTGCCGGGAGGATGTCCATGGACGTCCTCCTGTTTACTTCCGCGGCGGCGCGCATCGGGGAAAAGCTGTGCCCGCCGTGTCACACGGGTGCCGATGCGCGTGCCTGGCTGCCGCGATGTCCGCTAGGTACCTGCGATCGGCTGTCACAGAGCCAGGGACGTGGATCTCTGTGCGTAAACACAGAGATCCACGTCCTGCTAGGGAGAGGAGACCAATGCTGTGTCCCTTGTACATAGGGACACCGATCAGTCACCTCCCCCAGTCAGTCCCCTCCCCCCACAGTAAGAATCACTAATAGGGAACACATTTAACCCCTTCCTCGCCCCCTAGTGTTAACCCCTTCCCTGCCAGTCACATTTATACAGTAATCAGTGCATATTTATAGCACTGTTCGCTGTATAAATGTGAATGGTCCCAAAAATGTGTCAAAAGTGTCCGATGTGTCCGCCATAATGTCGCAGTCACAATAAAAATCACAGATCACCGTCATTACTAGTAAAAAAAATAAAAATAAAAAATAAATGTCATAATTCTATCTCCTATTTTGTAGGCGCTATAACTTTTGCGCAAACCAATCACTATGCGCTTATTGTGGTTTTTTTTACCAAAAATATGTAGAAGAATATGTATCGGCCTAAACTGAGAAAAAAAATAGTTTTTTTTAAAAATAATTGGGATATTTATTATAGCAAAAAGTAAAAAATATTGTGTTTTTTTTTCAAAATTGTCGCTCTTTTTTTGTTTATAACGCAAAAAATAAATCCCGCAGAAATTATCAAATACCACCAAAAAAAAGCTCTATTTGTGGGAAAAAAAGGACGTAAATTTTGTTTGGGAGCCACGTCGCACGACCGCGCAATTGTCATTCAAAGCGTGACAGTGCTGAAAGCTGAAATTTTGCCTGGGCAGGAAGGGTGTATATGTGCCCAGTAAGGAAGTGGTTAAAATTCACATTATTGACATGACATGTTAAAAACAAAACATGGTGTTTGGTCTAAACGACGCTCACACCACCTAACACAACCAACTATTACCACAGTGTAACAGATCGATCAATAATGATTCAAAATGAGATGATGTCAAATGGAAGAAGCAGCTGGATGGTGGTAGAGACGTAGTGAAGAAAACTCTACATGTTACGCACCATTAAGCGCTTCTTCTGGAGCTTGCAGTGGTGCATAGTATACAAAACAATAGACATGTGCACACTGAAATATTTAATTTCGGAATTTCGTTTTCGTCCGAAAAATAAATTTATTTAGTTACTCCTGAAATTCATTTTTATTTATTTAGTTTTTCGTTAGAAATTGCATTTGTCCGAAAATCTGAATTAATTAAGGTGGAATCTGTCATCAAAGGCTTATGGTGTCTGTCGAATGTTCAAAGAAGATTCGACGGAGCAGCGAAACTGTACGACGTCGCAATTGTACATTTCCGGTCGAATGTTCAGCCTACAAGCTATAGTAGAATTCTAATGTTTTATGACTAGTAATAGTTATATTTATTAATTATTATCACTAGTCAACCAACATTATAATTTTTCTATACCCTATGGGCAGAGCATTTGACCGGAAATGTATGATTGCAGCGTCGTACAGTTTAGCTGCACCGTCGAATCTTCTTAGAACTTTCGACAGACACCATAAGCCTTCAATGACAGATTAGACGTTTGTATGTTTTTCGATGCTTTGTCGAATCTTCGTTGTTCATGTTGAATTGTCAAGTTAGTTCTAGCTATTTTACTGCTCCTCCTCTTTGGTTACAATCAGCCAATAACATTCATCATCATCATTATTTTTATTTGACTTCCCCCAGCCAATTCCAGCAGCGATCTTTTCTCTCTATGTCGAATCTTTTCTCTCTATAATGTCAAATTTTTCTCTCTATGTCAAATCTTTTCTCTCTATGTAGAATAATCTTGGACTAATAGAGTTAAGGTTAGGCACATTCGACACAGGTTTGATGGACAGAGATTGTTATTGTCAGCGTCATGTCGAATCTCCTATCTATATCGAACTGTTGTAGCAACGAAAACGAAAATAAAGCATTTGTTTATGTCGGATCTTTCGGTTGTCAGATTCTGTGCTTTCGTTTTTGTTTGCTAAAACGATAACGAAAATACCTGAAATTCGGGCGAAAATGCATTCGGACGAAAACGAATGCACATGTCTACAAAACAATATACGCAGACTAAGAGACAGATTCGCTCTGTGTGGAGAGATACAGACGGTGGGTCTTTGTTACATTTACTGGCTTTGGCCTTAACACTGTTGGAACTCTACTGGCCCCCGACTTTACATAGGAATAGCCATATTGGGCTTCCCCTTTCCATGTGTATGGTACTAGTGCCTGGTTCAACGTTCCCTATTTTGGCTGTTGATGATATGGTTATTACCCCCATCCCACACAAGTTATAAGGATCTTTCGAGCTCTATATTGCGTAAAGTGATACTAAGAAAAACTAGAAAAAAATGGACTTTTGGCGGCACATGGATAAATGTTTGTAAAAAACTAGGGGTATTTATTTTTAAACAGAGTAATGAAAAAATACATATAAACATTTAGACAATACCAATTTGTTTATATTTGGATACAGAGCTTGGGTTCACGCTTTAACAATACTTCACGGTATATAACATGTAAGCATTCCACCTTAGTTGGAATGCAAATCCAGCAAACCAGAGGCTATAGAAACAATAGTTGTGTGAAGCAAGTTTTCCTCCTTCTTTCTCCTCTTTTTCTTCCCTCCCCCCTCCCCCCTTTCTTCTCCTCCCCTACCCATCCCCCACTTCCCACCTCATTCCCCCTTCCTTTCCTGCCCCCCCTTTTCCTTGGGCGTCATCTTAGCGCCAAGGCCATCCCCCACTGCCTTGGCATGGGGATTGGCCCACGTGCTGGGTTGGTGCCCTATGCATGGGTTGCTCCTGGTGGTTGCGCTATGCGGGGTCAGCAATCTTTACCATTTGGTATAGGTGTTGTTTTTATGCTGTTTTATATTTGTTGTTGTTTTATGTATTAAAAGACGCTAAATATATTTTTTGTTGTTTATATATGTGTTTAAATAGATTACTGTGCTCCTGAAGAAGCGGTAACCCGCGAAACTAGTAGAGCAAGTCAAGACCACACATGATACATTGGACCTACGGCTCTTGTTAACTTGCTTCACACAACTATTGTTTCTATAGCCTCTGGTTTGCTGAATTTGCATTCCAACTAAGGTGGAATGCTTACATGTTATATACCGTGAAGTATTGTTAAAGTGTGAACCCAAGCTCTGTATCCAAATATAAACAAATTGGTATTGTCTAAATGTTTATATGTATTTTTTCATTACTCTGTTTAAAAATAAATACCCCTAGTTTTTTACAAACATTTATCCATGTGCCGCCAAAAGTCCATTTTTTTCTAGTTTTTCTTTGTTTCTCCTATGATATTGGGACGTTGGCACATTTGTATATGTGCATCCACAGTGTCACCCTGTGAGGATGCACGTTTAAGCAATTGTTTCTAAAGTGATACTAAAGCTTCATATTTAAATAAAAAAAAAATAACAAACATGTCATACTTACCTCCACTGTGCAGCTTGCTTTGCACAGTGGCCCCAATCCTTGTCTTCTGGGGTCCCTCGGCGGCTGCCTTAGCTCCTCCCCGCTTCTGATAACCCCCTCTGGGAAGCGCTCTCCCAAGGGGGTTACCTTGCGGGCGCGCTCCCGAGTCCTGTACCCGGCGTCCATAGCCGCCGAGTACAGGACTCGGCCCCGGCCCTCGCGTCATTGGAGTTGATTGATAGCAGCGCGAGCCAATGGCTGTGCTGCTATTAATCTATCCAATGAAGAGCCGAGAAGACCGGGCCGAGATCCAGCGTGTTCTCGACGTGGGACTTTCGAGGGCTCAGGTAAGTAAACCGGGGGGCTGGGGGGCTGGTAATCATCAGATGGTTTTTCACCTTAATGCATAGGATGCATTAACCACTTCAATACCATGCACTTATACAGCTTCCTGCCCAAGCCAATTTTGAGCTTTCAGCACTGTCGCAATTTGAATGACAATTGCGCGGTCATGCTACACTGTACCCAAACAAATTTTTTATCATTTTGTTCCCACAAATAGAGCTTTCTTTCGGTGGTATTTGATCACCTCTGCGATTTTTATTTTTTGCGCAACAAATAAAAAAAGAGCGAAAATGTAAAAAAAAACTATGTTTTTCTTTGTTTCTGTAAATTTTTTGTAAATAAGTACCTTTTCTACTTCAATGATGGGCACTGATAAGGCGGCACTGAAGGGCACTGATAAGGTGACACTGATGGGCACCGATGAGGTGGCACCAATGAGGTGGCACTGATGAGGTGGCACTGATGGGCACTGATGATGGGCACTGATAGGCGGCACTGATGGGCACTGATATGTGGCACTGGTATGCGGCACTGATGGGCACTCATAGGTGGCACTGATTGGCACTCATAGGCGGCACTGATTGGCACTCATATGCGGCACTGATGGGCACTCATAGGCGGCACTAATGGGCACTTTTAGGCGGCACTGATGGGCACTTATGGGTGGCACTGATAGGTGGCACAGACAGGCACTGATAGGTGGGCACTTATGGGCACAGATGGGCATGGATGGGCACTGATAGGTGGCACTGATGGACACTAGTAGGTGGCACTGGTGACACTGCTGCCTAGCAATGCCAGCCACCACACATTTGTTTCTTGGCATGATCGTGCCAGTCAGTGCCCATGTGTGGGCACTGATTGGCATATTTTTTTATGTTTTTTTATATATATATTTTTTTTACTACATGTGGATGGCCATGGGGGCCATCCA